>CM060901.1:1502313218-1504813218 GCA_030737815.1 Allium fistulosum
GTAGATATGTCCTAGACTAGCCCAAAGCCCTATAGGATCATCTTCCATCATCTCTCTAACTTTGGACTCACATCTTGGTCTAGTCTGAGGCCCTATGGGGACACTTACCATCCAACTAGTTTTAAACCCTATAGGATGTACTTCTACTCACTCCTGGACTAGGTCGAGGCCCTCTAAGAGCATGTTGCATATCCTCGTTACGTATTACGTTCTAAGCCATCGAATGCTTACACCTATATTTTATATACACTTTACCCCCTCACTATCGCATGGGGTTAATCGTCTTAAAACATTCAAGTTAAATTACCTGGGTTCGATCGCCTATTCAGTATGGCCCAATAGGGCCTAGGTTCAACCTACAGCCCTACAAACAAAATCAATTGGCCATTTACGTATAAAAGGTCAACCAGTTTACCAAGGCCAAATTATTAATTTACTCCCATGTTTTACAAATTTTTTGAAATTTTGATTTTAATTATTTGCTTTGGATTTGTTCTTCTATATACTAATTTTACTTTATTTATACATCATATTTCACCGTTAATTCATCCTTTAATGTAAGAAATCATTTAATCTTTGTTTTAGAGAAATATTGACTCATTTTCAGGTTTAACCTTAATCCAGTTTAATCAAAAATAAATTAAATGAAATTCATAATTAAGTTTAATTAGATCCAAGATCATCACCGTATCAGTAATCTTCAATTATACAATAAATTAAACAAGTTTTCCTCACTAAATTTCTAAAAGAATAAGAAACAACCGCTACCCCAATGCACTGATCATTTTGAATCCTGGGATCTTAATAATTCACCCCGACTCCTATTCCAAATCTTATTTCTCATCCCTATGTTTGTTTTGATGGGTATTTTGTCTAACTCCATTATGAAACGAGGAAGATACGCCATTTGAATTTTGGCATCCATGGTGGAAAATGGTATATGGGATTTTCACCATTATTCCTTGATGTTCGAACTTGTTGCACCTCTAATCCTTTGAGTTTTGCTAACAAACTGGTATGTATTCGTTGTACTCTCCATGCTCTTCGATTCTTTGCTGGTGTCGTGTCAATCCATCGAGAAGTGAGTGAGATATTGCCTTTCGAATATTTGGGAAGAAGGCAGAAAAGAAGAGAGAAAAGAAGACGAGTCTGAAATAATGTAGTTTTACTGAAAAGAAGGTACGTATAGTTCTCTGGGCTCGATAGAAGAGGGAAGGTGACGACCACTTAAATTTGAATTCAAACGTTTGGTGCCAAATTAACTAGTCACAAATCTGCTTATATCTCACTCGTATGGCCTACAAACCCAATAAGTTAATATACCCACCAATAAAAAAAAGGGTAAGTTTGGCTCACATCCCTAATAAGTTTTAAAATAGGGAAAATATCCTTCACAACCAACACTTACGTTTCCGCTCCCTATTTTCAAATTCACACACGCAAAAAGACCCAAACACCCTTTATGTTTTTAACTTTTCAAATGTGTATAACTTTATTTACAAAAACCGGATCAACATGCCATTTTCATTAAAAAATCACAAATTTTATGATCTTTAAAATGAGATCCATTGTTGATACAAAAAATTTATATTTGTATTAAAAGTGCAATTATTTCAAATATTTGCAGACAATTCAGCAAATATTGAACATTTTCGATTTTTTTTTCAAATTTACAAAAATTGCAAATAATTGCAGATATTTCTGCAACTATATGGTATAGTTGCAGAAATATCTGCAACTATTGCATATAGTTGCAGACATTTCTGCAACTATTGCATATAGTTGCAGAAATGCAATATTGCAAATAGTTGCAGAAATGTCTGCAACTATTGCATATAGTTGCAGAAATGCAACTATTGCAAATAGTTGCAGAAATGTCTACAACTATTGCATATAGTTGCAGACATTTATGCAACTATTGCGTACAATTTCTACAACTATTCTCAAATATTGCATTTATTTCTGCAAATATTCAAAATAGTTGCATTCTTATCAGCAATTATTCATGTAATTGATAAAAAAAGTTTCTATTGCGTACAATTTCTGCAACTATTCTCAAATATTGCATTTATTTCTGCAAATATTCAAAATAGTTGCATTCTTATCAGCAATTATTCATGTAATTGATAAAAAAAGAAAACTACGACAATTATTCATGTAATTATCAACAAAATATGATTTCACAAAGTAGATCGATAAATGGAAACATAGATTTCAAATATTGGCTGCAATCACAAAACTACGACAAATAAACGAGGGTATTTATGGAAAAGAATTAAGCTGAAACAAAAATAGAGACCGAATTTATAAAGTTTCGAACATAATGAGTTTGTGTATTAAGTTTGGTTTTAGGGATGTGACCCCAATTTTCACTAAAAAAATGAGCCGGTTGCAATGGCTTAAGTCCTACAGTTAAATTTCAAAGTTGAAAAAATGACAATTTTTCCCTTAAGTTTACATGATTAAATTTAATCAAACATTTTGATTCAGATAATTATTGCACTTATATTATAAACTTTTAATTATTATTTCACTTTATTTTTCATGGTAACATAAGGCAACCCTTGCACCAGACGGTGCAAAGCCCTTGGAGTGGTGTCGACTTTGTTCCAAGGCACCCAATAGTGGAGTTATGTAGCCTTTGGTTATTAGTCCTAAGACAACAATTCAAATGTCTAGAGGAGATACTAAGATTAGTCCAAGCAATCCTTTGGCCCCGTTGCTTGCACTTGGTTAAAGCACCATCCAGAAGAAACAATATGGATGGTAACCAATCGTAGAATAAGTGTTAAATACTTACGAGTCTGCCGATTGGAGACTGGTCAAATAGTCATTTTAGTAAAATGTTTTACCCAATCGTCGAAACATTATCAAATAATTAAGAGCTACCAATTAAAGGATGGTCAAGTACTTAATAATTGTATATTAGAGTTTAGTTAAGTATGAAATATATCAAATGAGATTTAATAAAAAAGGCTTTTCAACAAAGCTAAAGAGGGCATCCACATTTCAAAGAGATATTTAATTATATAGTTTTCAGTGAAGTTGTACGGGGCTTCTAGATTTCAAAGAGATTTTCAGTAAAGCCGTTATTCAGTGAAGATATAAGAGGATTCCATATTTGAAATGGGGTTTTCAATAAATGTTAGTTTAATGAAGTTATAAGGGATTTTCATATTTCAAAGAGGTTCAATAAAACAGTTTTCCCATAAAGCTACAAAGAGCTTTCTTATTTTAAAAGAAATTTTCAATAAAATGGTTTTTCAATGAAGCTACAAGGAGCTTCAATATTTTGAAAGATATATTTAATAAAATGGTTTTTAAATGAAGCTATAAGGAGCTTCCATGTTTCAAAAGAGAATTTCAACGACATGGTCTTTCAATGAGGCTATAAGGAGCTTCCATATTTCAAAATATATTTTTAACAAAAATGTTTTTTCAACGAAGCTTAGGGAGCTTCCATGTTTCAAAAAGCTTTCCAAGGAAATAGTTTTTCAATCAAGCTATAAGGAGATTTTATATTTCGAAAGCGATTTTTAGTAAATAATTTTTCAATAAGGCTATGAAGAGTATCCATCTTTCAAAAGAGATTTCCAATGAAATGATTTTTAAACAAAGTTATAAGGAGCTTTCATATATCGAAGAATTGTTTTAGTAAAATGGTTTCTCGATGAAGCTATAAAGAGTTTCCATTTTGTTGAAAGTGATTTTCAACAAAATGGTTTTCAAATGAAGTTACAAGGAGCTTCCATATATCAAAAGAGATTTTTAGTGAAAGGGTTATCAATGAGGATATAAGGAGCTTCCATATTTTGAAAGATATTTTCAACAAAATAGTTTCTTAGTTAAGCTATAAGGAACTTCCACATTTCAAGACGATTTTCAATGAAATAGTTTTCACTGAAAGATTCCATATTTCAAAAGAGTTTTTCAATAAATGGTCTTTCAATGATGATATAAGGACTTCCATATTTGGAAAATGATTTTCATTTAATGATTTTTGAATGAAGTTATTAAAAACTTCAATATTGTAAAAGAGACTTTTTATGGAAAGGTTATTCAATGAATGTATAAGGAATTTCTATATTTCAACGAGATTTTAAAGAAATGGGTTTTTAATGAAGTTATAAGGAGATTCCATATTTCAAAAGTCAATGAAATGATTTCTCAATGAATTGTTAGAAACCTCCATATTTCAAAAGAGATTTTCGATGGAAAGGTTTTTTAGTGAAGAAAAGGAGCTTCCATGTTTCAAAAATAAATTTTCAATGAAAGAGGTTTCTTAATGATTTTATTTCTAGTGAGATGATAACGTAATTTTATGTTTCGAAGAAGATTCCTTAGTAGGATATTTCTCAATGAAGCTAACACGGTCTTCCATATTTAAAAAAAATAGTGATGCTACGAAAAGGAGGCATAAGGAGGCAAAAACTATGAAGAACTTTTGTAATCCAAGAAATTTTCATCCAATGTCGAAAGTTTCTATTGAACAGAATATCAACATCAAATTCAATCCGAAATTGGAAAGAGCAAAGAATCAATTTAATGATCTAATTTTGCACTTAAAAGGAGAATCGAAAGCAGAACTATCATATTAGTGCAACCAAAGACAATATGTGTAATAGCTATCGAAAGCATCACTATTGTTAAAGGGTTTGTACCAGAGATTAGGGAAAGGAGTGTAGAGAGCCATTGTCATTTCTTAGCCTATAATGATCCGTAATTTAATCACTTTGAATTGTCATATTAATGTATTTTTAAAAATTCAAATAATGGATTTTATAACTGAAATAAACCTTTTTTAGTAATAACTAATGATGGTAAAGTTATTTTAAAATTTGGTTTACAAAAGTAAATAGTTCGGAGAAAAATCGAAAATGTGACTGAAAATTGTTTTTCAGATTTTCGACTTTTCATCGTTCAAAAGTTATTGGAACATGTTGTGTACACTAGTGTACATGTGGACACATTTATATAAATAACATATGCTTTGGTTAGAGTCAAATAGGTTTAAATTATTTACTTAAGTAATAAGAAAATGTTGACCTTTCCTTTTGAATTAAAAAAAAGAAAATGGTAAAAAGGAACGTCAAATCATGTGAAGTGATGAGGTGATGTTGATGAGAAGGGAAGGGTGTTGCTTGCGTGTGTAAGGGGGAAAGTAGGGTGAGGTGGCATCAGGTTATGGAGGGTAAATGACCAAGGGTAGAAAGGTAATTTCCCAAATTTCAATTTATATAAAAATAACTCCATTTTTTATTTCCTATTTTATTCCACTTTCTTGATTTTCAATATTTATCTCCTTCTTTTCTAAGCTTCCTCCTCCATGTCCATGGCTACTTCAAAATTTCTAAGTTAAAAATCCTTTCTTTTTTCCACTTTTTCCTTAAACAAAATCACTAAAACCTCTTCTTTTATTCTCAACATCACTCCTTCGTCAAAACAAGTCCCAAAACTCCCACCTTTAACCTAGGTCGAGCTCCCTAGCCACCTAGGCCTAACCATATTGGCCTCCTTTAGGTCTTGAAAGTGAGTTCTTATAGAAGGAAGCTTTATCCGTGTGTCGTTTGAAAGTTTGGTCAAAGTTCATGTTTGTTTTGGTAAGTAAAACTCACCTTTAAATCCAAAGATTTAAACTTTAACATTTATGATACTAATATTAGTTATTTGATTTCTTATGTTATGAGATTGGAATAATATTGTTTGATTTGGTTCCCGCTTGAAAGCGGATGGCACATAGGATGTTTGCAGGGGACTTAAAATAAAGTCAAAGTGTTCCTAGCGAATAAGTCGCTACGACACACTTTGAAGTGCATAAGTTAAAAAGTGACATGTTTTACCTTGCCTTTAGAATGTTATTTACATTGATAATATAGATGCTTATGTTTATGAGATATTTGGATGAATATATGATATATAAAATGTTTTATGGAAGTGTCCGCATAGCGACTATCGCTATATCGACATTTTGAAAATAACATCTCTTTGAAAATCTTTTTGTAGATCTTGTCCTTGGGTTTTTACAAAACAACTATTTGGTTGTATTTTGACACTTATAAAAGTGTTGTTTGAACCATGGTTTGAAGCAATTTTATTTTACAAAACAAGTTTAGAAGTTATGATCCATATAGCGATAGTCGCTATGGATATAGTTCGGAGATATTAATGATAAATTGTTTTAATTAATCATTTTAATAATGATGTTTTAAAGTTAATTAAACATTTTAATAATGGTGTTTTAAAGTTAACTAACCATTATAATGATGATGTTAAGGTTAATTAATAATTTTAATAACGATGCTTAAGGTTAATTAATCATTTCAATAATGACGTTTAATGTTAATTAATCATTTCAATAATGACGATTAAAGTTAATTAATCATTTTAAAAATGATGTCTAAGGTTAATTAATCATTTTAATATTGATGTTTTAAAGTTAAAAATCATTTTAATAATGATGTTTAAAGTTAATTAATCATTTAAAAAATGAAGTTTGAAGTAATTAATCAAGTTTAAAGTTAATTAATCATTTTAAATAATGATGTTTGAAGTAATTAATCATGTTTAAATTTAATTAATCATTTTTAATAATGTTGTTTAAATTTAATATTTGTGATGTGAAATCCCAACACAAGTTCGATTTTAAAAGTTTAAAAGTTTACTTCGGTTATGGAAAAGATAAGAAATTTAATTTCCATAAACAATATCACTTATATGGAAAGGATTTATTCATATTCTCAGCACTAAACATCGAGGTATGAAGCACATCACTATCTCAAAGGTTAAAACATCGTCAAGGCAAAGCTTAGACGTAACACTGCCTTCACTTGCCTAGCTTTATTTTTAACCGAGGGATGGTACAAGTTTGAAATCGACGAGTGGTGGTAAAAGTATGAGATTTACTTTCCATACACGATCATTTTAATTATTCTCAATAGTTGACTTAATGACCATGGATTACGGCTATCTTCTTGTTGTATTGTCAATCTAAGACGTTTTGTTGCTCATTTGAGCATTGTTATCCTTTGTCGAAAATGACTAAAACAAAAAAGTGAGTGGAGGCCAAGCTATATGGGGTTGCTCCCATTAGGGTATTATCACATCTACTCTAAATTGGTTTCGGTTATATGCGCAGTAAGATGTGAAATACTCCGATTCTCGGAAAGGTTGGTGGGGTCCAGCTTGGAGGTTTCTGAGAGCCATCGTAGTTCTCAAGTATATTCTAGAGGTATACTTTTATAAGGGGGCGCACCCTCTTAGTCATTGTTGGGAAATTTCCCTTTCCTTGTTTTTGATTCAAACCCTTGAATTTATTTCTTTCTTAACTACATCGGGAAGTGCCTTACGCACTACGCGATGTTTAATTATTTGTACCAATTTACTTGTGGTTAGATGTTGTTCTTATGAGGGGAAACTTGTTCCACATTTGGTGGCGTGGTCTTATATATTGTTGTTTATTTCCACCCTTTGTTTAGAGTTTAATCATACCAGAATTATTCTCTGACCCGAGTTGTTTGTTTTCCCTAAACTCTCAGGTACTCATTTATATTTGAATAGTCCGAGAGTAGCAGGTTTCTTTAGGCTCTTTTGAAGTTGATGGACGAGCAGGAGGCTCCTTATCTATCTAGCTATCTATTTCCGCTATTACATTTATTTAAAAATGTGTATTTTGTAGGATCGATTTCACCCTAGAAGGGAGGTGAATAGGGTGATACTAATAATAATAAAAATTAATGCGGAAATATATAAAATAATTGCAGCACAGATAATAGCAGAATAATAAAAGCAGAAATAGAACAACATAGATTTACCCAGCTTCGGCAAAACCCTGCCTACGTGTTGCCCCCATGGTTTCTACTAGAAATTAAGTAGTCTAACGCTTACACACGTAAACTTGCGACATCCACTATCGACTAACTTAACTCTACGCTCAAAACCCTGCCACAACTCAGCCACTGAGTTGCGAATTCTCGAACCACACCACCGTAGTTCGTAGCCTAGTCACACGACTAGAAAGTTACACAGTTTAAAAAAGAAGTTTACAACTGAAAAATAAAAGCTAAAAAAAACCATTTTTATATATTTAAGCCCAAATCCAAAATAATAAAGGCCGGCCCAACATAAAATACCGTTCCCCTTTATTTCTTTTCTCTTTGTAAAACTTCGGCCGATCCTTTCTTTCTTCGTTCCTCTTTCTAGTAATTAGGGCTTTGTGAATTGAAGACTCGGCTCAAAAATCAATCGATTGAAGATAAGATACTGAAGTGATTTTCTTCGTCAATCGACTAGTGGCTTTGATTGCATACAGTCGCTTCAATTACGAGTTCGAGTAGTGTACAAATTGGTATGTGGTTTTTACTTTAATTTCTCTATTGATTGCTTTGGTTCGAACTCGATTCGAGTTATTTATTTGGGATTTAATTCGAAACTTGGCTCTATGATTTTTTGCTTGAACTCGAGTAGTTTTCTGTCGATGATGTTACCGGGTTATATAGGGAATTAATCCCTTAATTTTCGTTCATATAATTTTTTTTGAATTCTTCAGTGATTTTCACTTGTCCATTCGATTTTGCTTGAGCGCTTGCAATTAATCTTGACTCGTTCGTGTTGAATTTGCTTGAATATATTTTAGTCGGTTCGGTTCATTTCACCTATAACTTCGGCCATTTGAAATTGTGATAATCTAGACTTGTTCATCGTATTTGTGATTTATTGTTGCTACTACCTTGGTCACCACGGCTTTGATTCTTTGGCATTTTGAATTTTTGTTAACTTCTGTTACATTCTCTGTACCTTGCTCTTGTTCATGACTCTTGGTTGTTACTGCATATATGCTTGTATGCTAGTTTGTTGAATGTGGTTGGTCTTCATGTCACATTTCATTCCTAAATACTTGCATATTCCAGTGTGCATTGTGTAGTGCTTGTATCTCAGTGATGCATTGCTTTTGTTCCACTGGCTTGTCTTTTTGAACTGGTTCACCTGTCGTTGTGAGCACTTTGTTGTGGCTTCATGCCTTGACTCCATTGACCTGCTTTCCTCTGGTTATTGTAGTCTGGTTCATCACTGTTTGATGCTCTTACTTGTTCTTGCATTTGTGTTCATCATGTGTTCATTTGTGTGTGTACTGGGTTGTAGCCTCTGTTGCTTCGAGCCAGTTCATTGTTTGCTTGTAGTATCTTGAAGTTGTAGCCTTGCTGTAGCTTGATTGCTTGCATATTGAACTGGTCTGGTTGCCACTGCATGTATATATGTATACATGTGTGTTCACACATGTATATATGTATATTAGGTTGCATTGTTTTCAGACTTCGACATTGCCTTGTATCTGACCATATGCATATGTATATACAGTGTTGCTTCACTGTTTTGTGTTCATCATGTTCCACTGTTTCATCTGCTGTATTGGTCTATTTGTTGTTTCATTGAACTGGTCTGGTTGCACTTTGAGTTTCATGTCTAGTTTGGTTAACCCTTTTACTTTATGTCTGTAGCTTGCCATTGTCATGAACTTCTGCATATTTGATTGTTGTGCACTACATATATATGTATACATGTGTGTATACATATATGTGTATGTATATATATATATGGTGGTTTCTTTGTGTAGCCTTTATCTCATGCTTGTGTACTGCTCCCATTGTTGTCTTGATACATGCCATTTCTTTGACTCTGGAGCTTGTTGTACATATGACCAACCATGTGTATGTGCACTGAGCATGTGGACTTGTATTCAGTTTCATTCATTCTAGACCGGTCTTTCTTGCTCCTGATATGCTAGCTCGAGTTGGTTTTCAAGTGTCTTTGAGTCTGGTTATGTTGATTTGGTCGAGACTCATATGCACTTGAGTTTAATCCAGCTTTTGGCTCGGGTTTGACCTTGTGCTCACCTATCCCTTTATTTTAACAAGCAAGTGTATATCGGTGTGCACAGGCTTGTGGTATGTACAGTGATACACTGTGCATGTCACAAGTTGTTCGTGTAAGATTAATTCAAAATAAATGACGAAGAACCCAAATAACTGAGGCAAATAACATTTTCAACACACACTCTATTATTGTACACTACAAAATATTTCTTTTTCAATTTTACTGCGTTAGTGTTTATTTTGCAGATAATTCAGATGCTGGATACAGATTGGAATAGAGTTGAAGATAAAATACGAGTGTTTGAGTGATATGTGGTGAGGTCAACATTATAAATTGAAATTTGTGATGTAATCAAAATTGTAATGTAATTGATATTTTGTATATATAGTGAGAGCTCAAATTTGTACTATTCAAAATTGTAATAAAATATTTGTTTGAATAAAATATTTGTTTGAATTCAAATTCTGTGTTATTTATTTTATTGAACAAATATTTATTTAATTATGTGAAAAATAAAATAGTACAAAAACAAATACATTTAAATAAATATATATGTTTATTATCATCAAACAAAAAATCATATACTAGCATATTCTACAATCTCCCCCTTTTGATGATAACAAACATATATTATGATTTTGACTCTATTAAATGTATTTGATCATTCTATTTGCTCCCCCTATTTTAATGCTCCCTTTCTACAACCAAGCTCCCCCTTCATATATGCATGAAAATAAATAAAAATATGCAAATGAACCTAGATGGGAATATGCAAATAAAAATATAATATTTGACCTTTATTTGCCAAAATCTTAACTTCTCTCCCTATTTTGTTATCAGCAAAAGAGTAATAGTGTTAGAAAAATAGAAATAAAGTGATAGATATTAATACAACATCAATACCCAATCGAGTATAAGTATTAAATTTCAATAAAAAAATCAAACAAAAATCATAAATACTCTGTTAGGCGCATATTCCACTTTGGAGTGATAGGGGTGATGTCGGCATATAAAACCATATAGTTGTGTCTATTTGTGGTATATTTAAATCAGGAATTTGAATATCTACTAACCATGCATAACTGTTAGGACTTTTAAATGAGATTAGTGGTATTCCCAATTTTTTAAAAATGAGTTTCAAGTATCTTCTAACCACGCATAACTGTGAGGACTTTTAAATGGGATTAGAATCAACTTGTCTATTTAATAATAAATTTTGATATGTGTTCCATACATGCATAACCTTGAGGACTTTTAAATGAGCACATTAACAAATATTCCAAGTAATTCATCAATGCATAACCGTGATGACTTTTAAATGAGAGTGAATAATTTGGATGTTTTTATTGCTAAAATAAAAAAAAATAAAAACTAATAATTTCCCGTTTAAAATAACATATTTTGACATAATATATTGGATATTGATGAGTGATGGTCGTTAGAAATATGATAGAAATAGAGATGGTCATGGAATTTTTACCAACAAAAGTTATTATAAATCTTGTTTAAATATTTAAAGAAATTTACTAAATATATTGTCTTAAGTCATAATATATGATTAATATCGACACCCATCACTTTTTCAATCACTATTTATCTTTTGATATTCAGTAGGGAGTCAGATTAGTTAATGTAGTCATTTAAGATCAAATCCAAAAATAATTATAAAATCAAATTTTTTAAAATGACTAATCTGAAATGAAGTCAACAAAAGCAATTTTCTGGAATGGGTTTTACAAAAAAATGTCTGCTAATTGAAAATCAATTGAAATAAAAAATATGCAGATATTTTCTTTGAAAATGATGCAACTAATAAAATACGTTTCACTAGTACTTTTTCTATCAACTAGGCTACTCGTGTAATCTGCATCTGAATTTCCCTTTGACTCAAGGTTGTCATTATATAGATATCGTAGACCAAATCGTGGAGTGTGCAACAAATACCTTAAAATCCTTTTTACAGCTTTTAAATGAAATTCTTTTGGATTTGAATTGAAACCATGCAAATAAACAAATAGTGAAAATAATGACAGGTCTAGAATAAGTAAAATAAACAAATATATCCACAAGTATCTTGAGTAATCGTCAATCAATACAAAACAACATTTCTTACTACCTAAACTTGTAATATTGTTAGTCCAAGCAAATTTATATGAACTAGTTTAAAGATGAAAAGATGATTAGTCAACATTTTTGCCCAAATCAAAATCAAAATCAACATTTATTTCCATATCACATAACTGGCTGAATTAAATCAGATTATGGTGTAGATTTTTACATTTAATATATCGTTCAAGATAAATGTACCGTTACCTATTTTACCTTTGCCGATAATTTTTCGTTGTTGTCCATTGTGATTCTGCCACCTTTGTACTTGGCTAAGGAACTTTGATTTGTCACCCGTTGTGTGCCTGGAACAGCCAGAATCCAGGTAACACTGTTGTTGTTCCTTAGCCGCCACCACACCTACACGAGAAAAGATATTTGTGACCTATTTGTTTTTATAGGTCCATAAATGTTGGTGGCAAAAGGTTTTGAAAAATATGTTTGTGTTGACCCAAGACAATTTAAATTTGTTCCTTTCGGCACCCAGATTTGTTTGACTTTAAGGAATTTTACATTCGTGCCTTTAGGAACCCAAATTGGAATGGTTTTCACGTGTTTGGGTCTATACCAGCAATTGTTGTGATTGTGTCCAAATTTTCTACAAATTGTGCACTTGGAATTTACTTGATTAATTTTGCTTCTAACACGTTCAGATTGATTATACCCAAGTCCTTGTCTAACAGTATTAACAGTTTGTTTCCCTAATAACATATTTAACGATCTTTCTCCTTTTGAAAATTTTCCTAAGGTTGTAGACAATTGTTGGACTTGTGTTTTGAGATTCTCATTCAATAATAGAGTGCACTTTTTAATATAATTTTCTCTCCTGGTATTTTCACTTTCTTTCAAAATCAAAATTTCATTTTCAAGTGATTTAATTTTAATTTCTGATTTTTTAATCTCTTCTTCAAATGATGGACACTTATCACACTTAGGGCTCTTATTTCGATAGTTTTAACCAATTGATCAAGCTGTTTATTTAGTTCTATTAAACTATCTCTTTGTGATTCAATTTTAGCGTACTTCTCCCTAAGTCGTTCAAAACAGCCATTTACTTTGTGAAAATATGTAAGTAATTCTGAGTGAGTAAGTTTTGATACCTCATTTGGCTCGTTATCATCGTTATCACTTATTTCTCCTTGAAGAAACAGTTTTTCTTTTTCATTTTCACTGCCAGTGCTTTCATTAGTTTCATCCCAAGTACCAGCAAAACTTCTCCTTTTCGGTTTCTTTCCTTGGCCATGTCGATTCTGAGGACAATTGGGCTTGATGTGACCGGGTTTATTGCACTTGTGACTATTCTGCTTTTTAATTGTTGATTTAGAGCTGGATTTCTGTATTTGCGGTTCCACCTTTTGAATCTCTTTATTATCAGTGCCAATTCAGTTGCTCCATCATCGTCGTCGTCATCACTTTCTGTTGTTCCTTTGAGAGATATTGATTTCTTTTGCGTATCACCTCCTTCGTGTTCTTCCTTGAATTTGATTTCTAGCTCATAAGTGGTGAGATTTCCGATGAGTTCTTCAACTTTGATTTGTTTCAGATCCTTTGATTCTTGAATGGCAGTCACTTTTGCTTTGAAATTTCATGGAAGAATTCTGAGAATTTTTCGAACTATTTCCAGCTCCGTGTATGGTCTTCCTAGGGATTTTGATTTGTATACGAGATTGGAAAGTCATCTATACATTTCTTTGACACTTTCATCTTTTGCCATTGTGAAGTTTTCGTATTCGCTGCTGAGCATGGCAAGGTGAGATTCTTTGACTTGGGAGGTTCCTTCGTGAGTTACTTCAAGTGTGTGCTAAATTTCCTGCTCAGTTAGACAATGTGAGACACGATTAAATTCAATTTGATCCAATGAACAGATAATAGAATTCATAGCTTTAGCATTAGCATTTTGTAGTTTATTTTCAATATCTGTCCATTGATCCATCGATTTTTCAATTTCTTGATTATCTACCACTATAGTTGGTGTCATATATCCCATCTCAACAATATTCCAAGCATCAATTGTTTTCAAAAAAAATTTCATTCTATTTTTCCAATAAGCATATTCACCATTGAACATGGGTGGTCTAACTACAGACTGACCCTCAGCAATAGCATTATTAAAAGAAGCCATTTAAAAATCAAATTCTTAAAACAAAAATGGGTTTTTGAAACAAATCAAATTTTTAAAACAAAAAATGGATTTTGTTCCTAGCTTTGATACCACTTGTAGGATCGATTTCACCCTAGAGGGGAGGTGAATATGGTGATACTAAAAATAATAAAAATTAATGCAGAAATATATAAAATAATTGCAGCACAGATAATAGACGAATAATAAAAGCAGAAATAAAACAACACAGATTTACCCGGCTTCGGCAAACCCTGTCTACGTGCTACCTCCAAGGTTTCTACTAGAAATTAAGTAGTCTGACGCTTACACACGTAAACTTGCGACACCCGCTATCGACTAACCTAACTCTACGCTCAAAACCCTGGCACAACTCAGCCACTGAGTTGCGAATTCTCGAACTACACCACCGTAGTTCGTAGCCTAGTCACACGACTAGAAAGTTAAATAGTTTAAAAAAGAAATTTACAACTGAAAAATAAAAGCTAAACAAAACCCTATTTATATATTTAAGCCCAAATACAAAATAATAAAGGCCGGCCCAGCATAAAAGACCGTTCCCCTTTATTTCTTTTCTCTGTATAAATCTTCGGCCGACCCTTTCTTTCTTTGTTCCTCATTCTAGTAATTAGAGCTTTGTGGATTGAAGACTCCGCTCGAAAATAAATCGATTGAAGATAAGATACTGTAGTGATTTTCTTCGTCAATCGACTAGTGGCTTTGATTGCATACGGTCGCTTCAATTGCGTGTTCGAGTAGTGTACAAATTGGTATGTGGTTTTTACTTTAATTTCTCTGTTGATTGCTTTGGTTCGAACCCGATTCCAGTTATTGATTTGGGATTCAATTTGAAACTTGGCTCTATGATTTTTTGCTTGAACTCGAATAGTTTTTTGCCGATGATGTTAACGGGTTGTATAGGGAACGAATCCCTAAATTTTCGTTCATATAATTTTGTTTGAATTCTTCAGTGATTTTCACTTGTCCATTTGATTTTGCTTGAGAGCTTGTGATTAATCTTGACTCGTTTGTGTTAAATTTGCTTGAATATATTTTATTGGGTTCCGTTCATTTCACCTATAACTTCAGCCATTTGAAATTGTGATAATATGGACTTGTTCATCGTATTTGTGATTTATTGTTGCTACTACCTTGGTCACCACGGCTTTGATTCTTTAGCATTTTGAATTTTTATTAACTACTGTTACATTCTTTGTACCTTGCACTTGTTCATGACTCTTGGTTGTTATTGCATATATACTTGTATGCTAGTTCGTTGAATGTGATTGGTCTTCATGTCGCATTTTATTCCTAAATGCTTGCATATTCCAGTGTGCATTGTGTAGTGCTTGTATCTTAGTGATGCATTGCTTTTATTCCACTGGCTTGTCTTTATGAACTTGTTCACCTATCATTGTGAGCACTTTGTTATGGCTTCATGCCTTGACTCCATTGACCTGCTTACCTCTGGTTATTGTAGTCTGGTTCATCACTGTTTGATGCTCTTACTTGTTCTTGCATTTGTGTTCATCATGTGTTCATTTGTGTGTGTACTGGGTTGTAGCATCCGTTGCTTCGAGCCAGTTCATTATTTGCTTGTAGTATCTTGAAGTTGTAGCCTTGTTGTAGCTTGATTGCTTGCATATTGAACTGGTATGGTTGCCACTGCATGTATATATGTATACATGTGTGTTCACATATGTATATATGTATGTTAGCTTGCATTTTTCTAAACTTCGACATTGCCTTGTATCTTACCATATGCATATGTATATACAGTGTTGCTTCACTGTTTTGTGTTCATCATGTTCCACTGTTTCATCTGCTGTATTGGTCTATTTGATGTTTCATTGAACTGGTCTGGTTGCACTTTGAGTTTCATGTCTAGTTTGGTTGAGCCTTTTACTTTATGTCTGTAGCTTTCCATTGTCATAAACTCTTGCATATTTGATTGGTGTGCACTACATATATATGTATACATGTGTCTATACATACGTATATATATATATATGTATGTATGTTTGGTGGTTTCTTTGTGTAGCCTTTATCTCATGCTTGTGTACGGCTCCCATTGTTGTCTTGATACACGCCATTTCGTTGAGTCTGGAGCTTGTTGTACATATGACCAACCATGTGTATGTGCACTGAGCATGTGGACTTGTATTCAGTTGGATTCATTCTAGACTGGTCTTTGTTGCTTCTGATATGCTAGCTCGAGTTGGTCTTCAAGTGTCTTTGAGTCTGGTTATGTTGATTTGGTCGAGACTCATATGCACTTGAGTTGAATCTAGCTTTTGGCTCGGGTTTGACCTTGTGCTCACCTATCCCTTTATTTTAACAAGCAAGTGTATATCAGTGTGCACGGCCTTGTGGCATGTACAGTGATACACTGTGCATGTCACAAGTTGTTCGTGTAAGATGAATTCAAAATAAATGATGAACAACCCAAATAACCAAGGCAAATAACATTTTCAACGCACACACTATTAATGTACACTACAAAATATTTCTTTTTCAATTTTACTACGTTAGTGTTTATTTTGTAGATAATTCAGATGATGGATATAGATTGGAATAGAGTTGAAGATAAAATACGAGTGTTTGAGTGATATGTAGTGAGGTCAACATTGTAAATTGAAATTTGTGATGTAATCGAAATTGTAATGTAATTGAAATTTTGTATATATAGTGAGAGCTCAAATTTGTACTATTCAAAATTGTAATAAAATATTTGTTTGAATAAAACATTTGTTTGAATTTAAATTCCATGTTATTTATTTTATTTAACAAATATTTATTTAATTATGTGAAAAATAAAATAGTACAATAACAAATACATTTAAATAAATATATATGTTTATTATCATCAAACAAAAAATCATATACTAGCATATTCTACATATTTTGTATCTGCAAGTTATAGGTAGGCTGTTATAACTACCTAGGCTGATGGTAGTACTTTTGTTTTAACTCTGATACCTCCATGTTGGGCAGTAACCTTATGTATTATCGTATTGTTATATAATTTTTGACTATTCTGTTATGAGATTTTTTGTTCTGTTCTTTTATTTTACCCTACGACAATTCGTCTTTTGAATGCTTAGGCAATAGAACATGAATATCGATGATGTATTAAGTGTCATTCTCAGGGGTTAGAAAGGTAGGTCATCACAGGGCTAGTGTTTAAAAAAAGGAAGCACTGGATCGATAATCTATTAAAAGCTTGAGGCTGTAGGAGGAAGGAAAATCAATGGTTAGTGAGTAGATACTTGGCGTAATTTGCATCCTCGAACACATAAAGAAAGAGATATGGAAAAAAGGAATTAAAGGGTTATGGAAATTTTAGATTTAACAAAAAAAAGAAGAGAAAACAAGGCAACGATTACTAATCTAGTAAGTGAAACAAAGAGTTTCCATAAGATAAAGCATGATCAAACTTTTCGAGGACATATTTTATACCCATTTTTCACAAAGTTAGAGAAAGGATTATAAGATAGAATTTACAAATGGTATTATGGCATAAAAGGCTGATTAAGAAGCATGGTAATAAAGCTATTGGAAGCATGAAGCCATCAAGACATTAAAGCATTGGAAATATTGCTAAATGACATATTCATTAAAATATCGACTAGTTCTCACTAAAAAAATTAATCCAAGTATATATAAGGAGGGTAAGTATGAAGGAGGCTATTTAATATGAAGGAATAAGGGAAATTTTTTAACTGTATAGAAAATGCAACAATACGAAGGGAATGTCATACTTCACTAGAGATAAGAAGTCCACAGTAATCCCCATGCAATTGCCAATTTTATTTGTGGATATGTTCATGCTACTAATCTGTGTGAATCATATAAACTATTGGACCATGACATATTTCTCCATCCAGACTATTCATCTTGCCACATCACCAATCGGTATCAACTTCGATTGACTAATACAAGCAAGCCACATCACCCGCCAACTACTACAAATAGGGGCCTACCTATACATAAGAAGGGGCTCTCCTTATTTTCTCAATCTCGCTCGTTTCTCTCATTCGTAATTTCCAAGCTCTCATAAGAGCTTGAATATAATTTTAATAGCCGAACAAGAAGAAGATGCCTTGTGCTTTTGCTATAAGATCCAACTAATAAAAAAATTGCAAATAATATTAAAACTCATATTTTGTTTATCTATTTAAGTATTTATCAATATATGTTTTAATTTTTCCATAAATGGTATCTTCAAAAAAATTATAGCTTTTCAAAAATAATTAGGTAGTGCTTGGTTTGAAAATGAGTTTTGTATTTTGTCTTTTCAACACATGTACTTTAGAATGCACGAAAGAGGAGAAGAATGTGCAAAACGACCGATTTAGAGAATGGGTTTAACATATAAAATTAAAAAAGACTTTTTCTTATTTTTCATCTTTTGGGAAATATCAACAGTTATCTTCTCTCTTCGTCTTCTTCCCTTTATTGGATTATTAAGATTTTCATGCTCATTCATGTTATTTGGTATACATATTGAAAATGTAAAATAAAAAAACCTCTTTTCAAACCAAACACTACCTTAGATTTTGGATGTTGGACCTAAAAATGGTTTAACACATAAAAGTTCTTTTTCACACTAAAGCATATAAATTGTGTTTGTGTATACACATATAACTATAAATAAAAATAACGAATAATGTATTTTTCTTATGCTATATTAGTACATTTGAATATGATCAAAACTCCTTCATTAATCATACCCTGCCATTTTTCCAAAAGAAAAGGGAAAGTATAAACTAAGAATCTATTTGCATAAAATATACAAAAGAAAATAGTAAAACTGATTCATCATTTCATCTTTGTTTCTTAATGAATTAATCTCTAATGAAAGAGAAATAACAAACGAGTACAAAAAAATGTTAAAAGTTCTTAAGAATACACACACATACACATATGTATACGTATATATGTTTGCAAATATATAGAAATATGTATATACAAATAAGTGATAAAAAAAAGGGACTTGTGTGTTAGCCTTCGAAATGGGCTAACACTCCCACTCGACTGAATAAAAATTGAAATAAATCAAGGAAGCAGTAGAAAAGAAGGAAAACACACATAGTTTCTAAAGTGGTTCGGCAAAACACTGGCATAGGCCAGTTTATAGTTTTTATTAATGTTCCTTTGCTATTACAACTAAAGTACAAGGAGATTTTGTGATTCTAAGATCAGATCTTGTTTTGGCAGCATTTTCTTAGCAAAAAGATCCAAAAGTCCTTTTCCAAGTGATGAGTTTTCCATTTATAGCTAAATTCATTCATCGAAATTATTGGATATTTTGAATCGTTAAGCAGTTAGATCAAAGAAGATAGGAAGAAGAACAAGTCAAAATTGGACCAAATCTCTAGATATGGTGGATCGGTGCCAACCCATCTATGGATTGGCATCGATCCATGGACTTGGTCCATAATTTTGCTTTTCCTCTAACATCGCTCCAGCCTTCTTGATTTTGGTCTCCAGGGAAAAAATGATGATTTTGATGGATTGGTACCGATCCATCCTCAGTTTCCTAAAATTGTCTTTTTCTACAAAATAATGTGTAAATCCATGGTACAAGTGTTTTGGGGGGCATATTTGGCAATTTGATGGCTAGATACCGATCCATCCATGGACTTAGCCAAAAATGTTCAATTCTTCCTTTAGCTCTTTTTAGTTGATCGTTTTCAAGCCTAGAATCCATTCCTTCATCATTTTGTAGTTCAATCCCTTCGAAATGTTGGTTGCATCAAACATCGGATAACACTTGCCTCCCAAAGTATGCTTCTTTGAACATAAAGCATGCTTTAAATAAAACAAAAAATGACCAGATCAAGATTTGCATAGACACTGCCGTTACTCAATATGTTTTAATGTAAAATTGCATCTTCATTGAGAATATTAACACTCCATTCTAAACAACAATCGAGCCACATCATCTATACGGATATAAAAATAAAAGTTTACTATTTGAAGACTTTATCATCACCGAGGAATTTTTGAAAGTCATCCAAGTCCATAGTCGGGTAGATTTCTCCTCTTTTCGTTTTCCATCATCATCATTTTTTTAAAACGAAGCAGTTGATGGATCGGTACCAATCCATTGAATATGAACTATATAAAATGCTTTTGACACTTAGTCAAAATTTCCACCTCTCATTCCTGCTTATCAATACTATCTTCTGCCTTAGCCTTCTAGAGAATATTTGTTAGAACCTCTATTGTTGGATTTTAATGACAACAACCATACAATTATGCTAAATAATCTCTAAGCTAATTTGCTGGTACATGAGCATCAAAATGAGACAAACAAATACGTTCAAAATGAAGATGCACAGTACAAAAAAGGATGAAAGTATGTATATGGAGATACAAGAAGAGATATACACGATAGAGACAAGACGAAGGTGACAAACAAAGTACTATTAGTCATAGAGTGTCGTGTCTAGAGTTTACAAATGTTAAAATCTTCTCAAAATGGTTTATACGCATATACATTCATATTTTAAATGAAAAACTAAGTTTTCAAAAATTGCATGGTGCGGGGCTCAAACCCAGGCCACTAGTTTAGAAGGCAAGTGCTCTAACCAAATGAGCTATGGTAACTTTTGCTTATCAAAAGAATTCAGCCGGCTGAATAATATCATTCAGACGGCTGAATGTTGAAACAAAGCATAAATTTTTATGCAGTTTCAACCGGCTGAATGGTTTCACTCAGCCGGCTGAATTAGGCCTGAAAATGCCTATTTCTTTGCTGCTTTCAAAACTAACAAATTCAGAAGGCTGAATTATTATTTTACCCGGCTGAATATTTATAACGGTTATTTTTTATGAAAAGACACTTCTCTTCATCGAAGAGAAACATCTTCAAATCAACAGTTGCACCTGTTTCTTTTCAATGTTATCTTTCATGAATGATTGCAACTTTTAAATCTCTATAAATAGATTTCATAATTCCACAAACAATCAAACATAAATGATTTTAATATTCTTGAATTCTTATCTCTTATTCTCTATTTTCAAACTGCACTCAAACTGCATACATTCTATGATCGTTGATCGTTCTATCTTCCACAAATTCTCAAGCACATTACACTATATATCATAAAGGAGAAGATTATAGGAAGATTATACTTAATTGACTTATTAGTGCTATTTAAAGAGTATACTACAGTCATATACTTTTTTTAATTGTAAAGAAGTCATGTTCGGTTGCTCAGGCGGTAGAAGTCATATTCGGTTGCTCAGGCGGTAGAAGTCATGTTCGATTACTCAGGCGGTGTAAACCTATTCCTCCGGGTTAAGTGAGGGTTGCTAGTTTAATTTCAGAAGGAGTCTGGGACTGGACGTAGAACAGGAGTTCGAACTAGTATAAAAATCTCTGGTGTCATTTACTTTACTGCTTTAATTATTTACTTACTTATTCCGCACAAGTAGTTTATCCATATTACACGATCCTATAGCATAGTCACTTTCATTTGGTATCAAAGCCTGGAATTCTATCGATCGTCACAACAACATAGAATAATGTCCAGAAAAAGATCTAATCGAAATACAACAAGCAAAATCTCTATCAAAGCCACCAATGAGGACTACAAAAGGTACTTTTTGATTTACAAATTTCTGTAAATAGTAATAATGAATTAGTTAGTATATGCGATAAAATATCTTAAAGCATAACTTTCTTATTTTAGAAAAGATGAAATCAATCAAAATTGAAAATGAGAAATTAAAAAAAGAGAAATTAGATTTAGAAAATCAACATGGTGTTTTGAAAAATAATTTTGAGGCTCTTAAAGATTTTCTAGACGAACAAAATACTTTGTTTGAAAAAGAAAAAGAAATTTTTTTAAAAGAAATTATAGGTTTGAAAAGACAAAATGATTTATTACAGTCATCTTTAGATAATTCAGAATCCCGAATTTTTCTTCTCGAAAATGAGAAATGTACGTTTAAAAAAGGAGAATTCTGAATTAAACAAGCAAATTTTTGAACAACAATAGTATTTCTTTTGAAAATAACAATTGTGACTTTAAAGCTAAATTTGATAAACTTAACACTGAAGTCACAAAATTTAATAAAGGTCAAAATGATTTAAACATGATTTTATCTAGTTCTAGACCTTTACATGATAAAACTGGTTTAGGATATAATAAAACTAATCGTAGAAATAGCACTAGATACGCTTTCATGTATAGTAAAAATGTTAGTGCTAGTACTAAATCTCGAGTAAAGTCTAAATCCAATTTTTATGGAAATTCAAATATTGCTATGACCAATAATGTTTATAATTCTTCTAGAAGTACAAAATCATTGACGGGAAATATGAATAAAAATTATCTAAGTATTTGGGTTCTTGTTAATTGGAAAAATAGAGAAAAATACATTGATACTTATTTTGATATGGTAGTTAATAATGAAAATTATATTTATAAAGGTTCACCACATCCAAATAGGTATGGTTTCCCAAGACCTAACCCCCCCGGACCCTAACATAGTAAGTGGGTACCAAAAATGATTATTATTTATTGCAGGTGCTTGGAGAAACAAACGGAAAAGGATAGATTTTGGAATTTTAAAGGATGTTCCATACGTCTAATAGAATTACATGCTTACAATGAAATATGGACTTCAGTAAATATGGTAAAATCTATTTTATTTTTTTCTCCATAATTAATATTGAGTTTATCCCACTATTTACAAGATATTTTATAAAATTTATTATATTCCCTCCTTCTTTTTTATAATGACAAGGGGGAGAAATTCATGTGCATATTTATAGAGGGAGATATTATGCTTAGGGGGAGATGTTATACTTAAGGGGAGCTTTAAACATATTAATATTATTTTATATATAGAATGAATATTTTAAAAAAAATTGTACAGTTGTCATCATCAAAAAGGGGGAGAATGTTAAAACCTCTATTGTTGGATTTTAATGACAACAACTATACAATTATGCCAAAGAATCTCTAAGCTAATTTGCAGGTACATGAGCATCAAAAAGAGACAAACAAATACGTTCAAAATGAAGATACACAGTACAAAAAAGATGAAAGTATGTATATGGAGATACAAGAAGAGATATACATGATAGAGACAAGAGGAAGGTGACAAAAAAGTAGTATTAGTCATAGAGTGTCGTGTCTAGAGTTTACAAATGTTAAAATCTTCTCAAAATGGTATACACACATATACATTCATATTTTAAATGAAAAATCAAGTTTTCAAAAATTGCATGGAGCGGGGCTCGAACCCAGGTCACTAGTTTAGAAGGCAAGTGCTCTATGGTAACTTTTGCTTATCAATAGAATTCAGCCGGCTGAATAATATCATTCAGACGGCTGAATGCTGAAACAAAGCACAAATTTTTATGCAGTTTCAGCCGGCTGAATGGTTTCATTCAGCCGGCTGAATTAGGCCTGAAAATGCCTATTTCTTTGCTGTTTTCAAAATTAACAAATTCAGAAGGCTGAATTATTATTTTACCCGACTGAATATTTATAACGGCTATTTTTTATGAAAAGACACTTCTCTTCATCGAAGAGAAACATCTTCAAATCAACAGTTGCACCTGTTTCTTTTCAATGTTATCTTTCATGAATGATTGCAACTTTTAAATCTCTTTAAATAGATTTCAGAATTCCACAAACAATCAAACATAAATGATTTTAATATTCTTGAATTCTTATCTCTTATTCTTTATTTTCAAACTTGACGCAGCGGATTAATCAAAAACAATGTCGATCGTTGAGAGTAGCAATCGATGGATTGGAAGATACTGAAATGCCCGAATTCGTTGATCCGAAGATACCGAATTCTAGCTATCCCGAACTCGTTGATCGCGCACGATACCGGGTTCAAAGATCTGCGATTCTTCACACGTTGATCTAGCGCACTAGATTCCGTGAATCGGCTTCTGCAGTCGTTGAATCGAGCGCACTCGATTATCCGAAAGAGGAGATAGGAGATTACACTCAACTACCAATTTGGTGAAAGCACAAAGCTAACAAAACAAGAGTTTTATTTCAAATCAACTAACTATTACAAATGACACCACCGGCCTATTTATAGAAGTTACAACACATGACACAAATCTGTACAACTCTTAAGTCGGCAACGACTTACGACTCACGGCATACCATAGGTCGGCAGCGACTCAACACTCACGACTCAGCGACTCACGAGTTACAACACAAATACTTACAACACTTAGGTCGTATACCACCCAACAACTCACGACATAAGAAACAAATGACATAAGGGAATACAACTCAATGCCTTACAACACATAGGTCGGAAACGACCTAAAACATGTAGCAACTTATCCTACAGACGACTTAAAAGATAACCAGCTTCATGCGACTTAAAGAATCAACGTCAAAGATTAAGGCGGCACAAGAAATCTACGGCCTCAAGCTTTTGCGCGACTTATCTTCTTCTGCGACCTATCTTAAGTCGTAACTCGGTAGCGACTTACAAACAGCCTGTGTTGGCGATCTAAGGGAATGCCTGAGTTAAGTCGTGGACGACTTATGCTTCCAACTTCGTTAAGTCGTGGACTTTCACTAGGTCGTTGGTGTGACTTGAAGGACCCGTTAGGTCGTGTACGACCTAACTCTTTACCAGATGGGATGACATTATCGTTGCATAACTCGGTAGGCTTTAGCTTGTCAATTCGCAGGTCTTCATTAAGTCGTTGGGGCGACTTAAAAGCTTCGTTAGGTCGGTCCCGAGTTACTAGCTCGTTAAGTCGGTCACGACTTAGTATTTCAACTCTGTTAAGTCGGTCACGATTTAGGTCCTCAACTTTGTTAAGTCGGTCACGACTTAAGCCTTGGAAAATTATAGCTTGGCCTGCATCATCCTCCCCTGGTTGAAAGAAATTCGTCCTCGAATTTGCACTTTTCTCCCCCGCAATACGCTCATTCCCATGATAAGGTACGAGATGCTTAACATTGAATACGTCTGACGTGTACACACCCTCCGGCAGCTTCAATTTATAAGCATTTTCATTAATCCGTTTGACGATTTCTACAGGACCAATTTTTCTAGCTTTTAATTTGTTATAAGCGCCCACTGGAAAACGATCCTTTGTTAACACAGCATATACCATATCTCCTTCATTAAACTCAACATTTCTTCGCTTCAAATCTGCATATCGTTTATACTTTTCATTTGCTTTTTCCAATCATTCTTGAACGATTCTATGACACTCTGTCAATCCTTCAACAAAATCAGCAGCTCGCTTGACGGTCTTCTTTGGTTGTGGTATGGCCGTTAACTCCAACGGCCCCTTTGGCAAACTAGAATATACAATCTGAAATGGACTGAACCCCGTACTACGATTTACCGCATGGTTATGAGCAAACTCTGCCTGGCATAACTTCATGTCCCAACTCTTCAGATTGTCTTGCACAAGACACTTCAACAAATTTCCCAACGATCTGTTCATGACCTCGGTCTGTCCATCCATTTGCGGATGATAAGCGCTGCTAAAGTTCAACTTCGTTCCCACCATCTTCCACAAACTTAGCCAAAAATGACTTAGAAAACGAGTATCCCTATCCGACACAATCGATTCTGGCAATCCGTGAAGTCGATATATCTCTTAGAAAAACAACTGAGCAACATGAACAACATCCGCCGTCTTCTTACAAGCAATAAAATGTGCCATTTTCGAAAATCGGTCAACTACCACATAAATGGAATCATTACCACGCTGTGTTCTCGGCAACCCCAACACAAAGTCCATACTCACATCAACCCATGGTTTAGTTGGTACAGGTAACGGCATATATAAACCAGCATTAGTTGCAGTTCCTTTCGAAACCTGACAGATATGACATCGCTCCACAAACCTCTCCACCTCTTTCCTCATCGATGGCCAAAAGTAAGACTGTGAAATTAACTGTAATGTATGGTCTCTCCCAACATGTCCTTCTTCATGTAGTTCTTTTACAATCTTCATTCTCAAACTACTATCAGGTATGCACAATCGATTTCCTTTGAACAGAAAACCATCTACCATCAAAAACTCATCCGTCTCCCCATTCTTGACTTTATCAACAAACTTTGCAAAGTAAGGATCTTCGTCAAATAACTCTGGTAACACATCGAATCCCGTTACTTCAATCTTCATTGTTGTTAACAAATGATTCCTTCTACTCAAAGCATCCGCAACACGATTCGTCACTCCCGATTTGTGTTTCACAACAAATGTAAACTGTTGCAGATATGCAATCCATGATGCATGTCTCGCTGAAATCTTGTCTTGCCCTTGTAAATGCTTTAATGCCTCATGATCAGTGTAAAGAACAAACTCTTTCTAAAATAGATAGTGTCTCCAGTGTTTAATAGATTGCACCACAGCATAGAATTCCACATCATATGTAATGTATCTCATCTTTGCTCCTGATAACTTCTCGCTAAAGTATGCAATCGGACGTCCCCTCTGACTCAACACTTCTCCAATCCCAACCTTGGATGCATCAGTATGTAGTTCAAACACTAGCTGAAAATCTGGTAATATTAGAATTGGTGCAGACGTCAAGAGTCCTTTGATTCGATCAAAAGCAACCCCGGCTTCCTCCGTCCATGCAAACTGTTTACCCTTCATACAATCAGTCACAGGCGCCATCACACTACTAAAGTGTGGAATAAACCTTCGATAAAATGAAGCCAACCCGTGAAAACTACGAACTTCTGTTATCGTCTTGGGTTGCGGCCAATCTCGGATAGCTTCGACTTTACTTTGGTCAACCTGTATTCCTTCTTCCGACACAACATACCCCAGAAATAAAACACTCCTCGCCATAAAAACACACTTCTTTGTAGCAGCATAGAATTGTTCTTCACGAAGAATAATTAACACTTTCTTCAAATGCTGAACATGCTCTTCTGTACTAGCATTGTAGATCAGAATATCATCAAAGTAAACCACCACAAATTTTCCAATGTATGGCCTGAAAATTTGATTCATCACCCTCATGAATGTACTCGGTGCATTCGATAGACCAAACGGCATTACCAGCCATTCATACAATCCTTCCCTCGTCTTGAATGCTGTCTTCCATTCGTCCCCTGGTCTAATGCGAATCTGATGATAACCGCTCTTCAAGTCAATCTTAGAAAAGATTACAGACCCACTAATTTGATCCAATAGATCATCAAGCCTCGGCATCGAAAATCTGTATCTGACTGTGATCTTATTCAATGCTCGACTGTCTGTGCACATCCTCCACGTTCCATCCTTTTTGGGTACCAATAAAGCTGGTACAGCACAATGACTTAAACTCTCCTGCACATGCCCTTGTTCAAGCAATTCTTCCACTTGCCTCCTCAATTCTTCATGTTCTTTTGGACTTATTCGATAATGTGATCTGTGTGGCAATACAGCACCTGGAACAAGATCTATCTGATGTTGTATATCCCTCAACGGTGGCAACTCCGTTGGTAACTCCTCTGGGAATACATCGTCAAATTCTTTCAAAACTGGCTTCGCTTCTTCCGGAATTTCAACCTCTTCACTGCTCTCTCGCCCAATCAACAAAAACACTTCAGGCTCCTCCTCTACTTCCTTCACAAACTCCTTCAAAGATAACAAAGTTTTAAGCTCTTCAATCTCCTCCAACTTGTTTTCCTCCTGTTGTCGCTTCTTTGGAACTAGAGTAATCTTTGTGCCTTCAAACATGAAACTGTAACTGTTGGTACGCCCATCATGTTGCACCGCCCTATCATACTGCCACGGTCTTCCCAGCAACAAATGACAGACATCCATATCTACCACATCGCACCAGATTTCATCCTTGTATTTCTTTCCAATTGAAAACTTCACACAAGCCCTTCGTCCAACCTTCACCTCCCCGCCTTTTCTCAACCAAGCCAACTTGTACGGTTTCGGATGTTTCTCAGTCTTTAATGCCAATTTCCTCACCGCTTCTGAAGAAATTATATTATCACAGCTTCCAGCATCAATAACAAATTTACAAACTTTCCCCAGAATAGTACATGTCGACTGAAAAATATTGCTCCTCAACCAACTACAATCCTCCTCTTGCTTTGGTGTTAAACAGGACCTCTTCGTCATTAGATTATAACCTTCGTCTCCCGACACTTCTTCTTCCTCCTCATCAGGTGGTGAATTGGAACATTCAGCTTCTTCATCCTCATCCTCAACCTCCGCTATCATAGCTCTCTTCTTCGGCTTTGGACATTCGCTACTTTTGTGGCCCATTTCTTGGAAATTATAACACTTGAAACCATTACCGACTTTCATCTTCCCAACCTCATTCACAACTGGTATTGCAACTACTTTTGAAACATTAGAACTTCCACTAACACCCTTCACTTGATTATTGGAATTTGTAAACACACCACCTCCTCGTCGTCCCTGTTTCTCCCAAGCCAACGCTTTCTGATGTGCTTGCGCTACAGATCTGGGATCAAACATGTTAACCATATCCTGAATCTGCATTCGCAATCCCCCAATGAATCTAGATGTCAGCTGCTCTTCCGTTTCCATAATATCATTCCTCGCAATAAGCTGATAAAACTCATCCGCGTAATCATTAACATTCTTTGTGCCCTGCCTCAAATTCTGCAAACGTTGATACATCAAAGATTGATAATTGTAAGGTAAGAACGTTGCTTTCATCAATTTCTTCATCTTCTCCCAAGACTCAACTTTTGACTTCCCCATCCGTTCACGTGTAAGTTTGGTTTGCTGCCACCACGCCAAAGCTCTACCCCTCAACCTTGTAGCAACCAACTTTACTCTACGATGTTCTGGAACTTCTTTGAAGTCAAAAATCTCTTCAACATTAGCCACCCAATCTAAAAACTCCTCTGCTTGCATACCACCTTTGAATTCAGGAATTTCAGTCTTCATCCCCGACTCCCACTTGTGATTATACTCAGAGTGATTTCTTCCTTGTCCTCGTCCTTGTCCTCGAACACTACCACCATCATACTCCTCTTCAAAATCAGATGTATATCGTTGTCTATCTCATCCACCCACATCTCTACTACCATCACGTCTACCACCATCATCCCTTCTATCTATATTCCTCCGTTCACGATCATCCACGTTCCTCCCACGCCTTTGATCATTGTCAACACTTCTTTCTCGATTGGATTGTGGTGAGACTCTACTTCCCCCATGGTTAGATTTAGGTGAAACCCTTCTCCGATTTTGATTCATCACTAACATCATCTTCTCTAACCGACCAATTCCTTCGTTAAGCTTTTCACTAAAGTTCTCATTGATTCTTTGCTCCATCTCATCAGCTTCCTCTCTTCTATACAAAGCTTCTATGTTTTGATGACGATTTGCTCTCCTTGGTGGCATGATTCAAAATTTCTCAAACACTTCAATACTTTAAAATTCAAACACCTTTCGAACTTTGATCCAAAATGAAATGGATCGAAATCTTCACACATGTTGCAAATTGTGATGAACACGATGAACAACCAAACTCCCAAGCAAGATAGATCCGTCCTTCAAACTTCAATACAAAGTCGAACAACTTCCATTCTTGCTCTCGGCCGTGATTAATAACCTCAAATCTTCACTTCGATTCAAACTTCTTCAAGATGATTGGCTCCAAGACTTGATTTAGCTATGATTAACTAAACAAGCTCTGATACCAAACTGACGTAGCGGACTAATCAAAAACAATGTCGATCGTTGAGAGTAGCAATCGATGGATTGGAAGATACTAAAATGCCCGAATTCGTTGATCCGAAGATACCGAATTCTAGCTATCCCGAACTCGTTGATCGCGCACGATACCGGGTTCAAAGATCTGCGATTCTTCACACGTTGATCTAGCGCACTAGATTCCGTGAATCGGCTTCTGCAGTCGTTGAATCGAGCGCACTCGATTATCCGAAAGAGGAGATAGGAGATTACACTCAACTACCAATTTGGTGAAAGCACAAAGCTAACAAAACAAGAGTTTTATTTCAAATCAACTAACTATTACAAATGACACCACCGGCCTATTTATAGAAGTTACAACACATGACACAAATCTGTACAACTCTTAAGTCGGCAACGACTTACGACTCACGGCATACCATAGGTCGGCAGCGACTCAACACTCACGACTCAGCGACTCACGAGTTACAACACAAATACTTACAACACTTAGGTCGTATACGACCCAACAACTCACGACATAAGAAACAAATGACATAAGGGAATACAACTCAACGCCTTACAACACATAGGTCGCAAACGACCTAAAACATGTAGCGACTTATCCTACAGACGACTTAAAAGATAACCAGCTTCATGCGACTTAAAGAATCAACGTCAAAGATTAAGGCGGCACAAGAAATCTACGGCCTCAAGCTTTTGCGCGACTTATCTTCTTCTACGACCTATCTTAAGTCGTAACTCGGTACCGACTTACAAACAGCCTGTGTTGGCGATCTAAGGGAATGTCTGAGTTAAGTCGTGGACGACTTATGCTTCCAACTTCGTTAAGTCGTAGACTTTCACTAGGTCGTTGGTGTGACTTGAAGGACCCGTTAGGTCGTGTACGACCTAACTCTTTACCAGATGGGACGACATTATCGTTACATAACTCGGTAGGCTTTAGCTTGTTAATTCGCAGGTCTTCATTAAGTCGTTGGGGCGACTTAAAAGCTTCGTTAGGTTGGTCCCGAGTTACTAGCTCGTTAAGTCGGTCACGACTTAGTATTTCAACTTTGTTAAGTCGGTCACGATTTAGGTCCTCAACTTTGTTAAGTCGGTCACGACTTAAGCCTTGGAAAATTATAGCTTGGCCTGCATCAAAACTGCACTCAAACTGCATACATTCTATGATCGTTGATCGTTCTATCTTCCACAAATTCTCAAGCACATTACACTATATCATAAAGGAGAAGATTATAGGAAGATTGTACTTAATTGACTTATTAGTGCTATTTAAAGAGTATACTACAGTCAGATACTTTTGTTATTTGTAAAGAAGTCCTATTTGGTTGCTCAGGCGGTAGAAGTCTTATTCGGTTGCTTAGGCGGTAGAAGTCCTGTTCGGTTGCTCAGGCGGTGTAAACCTATTCCTCCGGGTTAAGTGAGGGTTGCTAGTTTAATTCCAGAAGGAGTCTGGGACTGGATGTAGAACGGGAGTTCGAACCAGTATAAAAATCTCTGGTGTCATTTACTTTACTACTTTAATTATTTACTTACTTATTCCGCACAAGTAGTTTATCCATATTACACGATCCTATAGCACAGTCACTTTCAATATTGCCTCTACCAGTATTAATTACAAGCTCAATTTCATCGCAATTCTCAAATCCAAACAAGAGTCACCCGGCCCAAAAAACCCTTAGATTCGATCCATCTTCAATTGAACCTAGGCAAAAGATGAACCGTCGTTTCCATTTTCTTCGCATGTTGTTACCAATGCCATAGCTTCTTCTACTGCTGCCTCCAACCACCGTCCATTGACCCCAACTCAATCTTCTCACTTCTATCACCGACCAACACAATTGGCCTAAGAACATGGCCATGGGAAAAGAGTGTAAGCCCCATGGTTTGGCCAACAATAATGCTAGTAGGATATGGTCCCTCAACTAATGGAAACTATGGATTAGGCTGATTGATCCTTAGGAATATTCATTGAATCACTCCAAGAATTACATTCCATTCCATGAGAAATTCAAGCATTGATATGTCCGAGGATGTGAATTCCACCAACGCTTGAATTTGTTTCTCTCAAAGTTTGTTTATCCTATGAAGTTGGCATCATCTCTTCGAGGTACCTAGTCGAGAGATAGAATTATGTACCATGTTAAATTCCATTTGGTACCATTAATGTAAACCCTATATTAATAGGTAATATCCGACACACAGTCTCATCACGGGCCAGAGCTCGTTTTCTAGCATAAGCAGGCTTTCTACACATAGTGCTTCAATACACTGCACCAATGACATAGGATACATACACCGCATATGATACAACACTGCCCCGGTCTATTTACATAATTTGATGGGTAAACACACATCAACAGTCGTTAGAAACTATTCATCGACCGCACATGGGGAATAGATAATCAATTATTCAAATAGAATTTTAAAAACTATTAGAACATGCTTGTCTTCCAAGCCTCGTCTATAAATGGTGTTAGAACCATAAGTATTGATTTTGATGACAATAACCATATAAATAATATTACTAATGACTTATTTAAGTGATGTAGGTTATAGTATAGGAAACACAAGTATACTTCACATAACTATTGCAGGGATATAGATAGATCAAGGAGATCAAGAGGAATTACGCAGATCAAGGAGATCAAGATGAATCAAGTAGATCAAGGAGACAAAGAATCAAGGACAATCTTAGGAAGATACAGGAAATTCTAGAATCGAAGACCAAAAGAGCACAAGACCTCCAGTTAGTCAAAAATAGTCTTAGAAATAATTATTAAAGACCACATGCATATCTTTTGAAATCTCTTTTTTGAAGGTCTATATTCTTTCTATCGATTTTTTTACAAAAGTACAAAATTGGTTTATAAACATTATAAATTTCAAAATAATTTTTATAAAATGTTTTTCAAAATTAACTATTATATGTTGACATAAATTGAAAGCATATGTTGACATAATAAATGTTTACAAGTTTTTAAAATTGACAAGTATATGTTGATATACTATTTAAGGATATATCGACACACTAGCTGTTGATTGCAGCCTTTGAATTTAAATTAAAAGACTCAACCTTTCACTCATTCACCAAAAGACACTTCTCTTCATATTTTTTATACAAAAACTAGAGAAAATGAATCTTTTAACAAATTCTTATTCTTTTCTCTCACTCCTTCTCTAGTACTTTGCAAATATGTTCTATTACTACTATATGAATATACTTTGTGAAACCGTATTATTGCACTATTATTCTTCACAAATTCGCAAACTACAAGAGATTAGAGAGTTTTTACCTGAATTACCCCTCATTCTTTTTTGGATTACATTCTAGTCCTCAAAGATTTCAACTACAAATTGCTTTCGGAGGTCCAAAGGATCATTATACTAAAGACTATGAGATTTCATATTCGAAAGATACGAATGCTTGTACATTTACTCTCGATTATTAAATTGTAAAGGTGTATCTTACCACTCGTAGAAAGTCAAGATTGTATGGGTATTCTTGACCACCTGTGGAAAGTTAATAGGCTAGGTGTGTCCTGCCATCCATGGAACGTCGGGATAAGTATGCTTGCCACATGCTTCAAAGTCAAATTTTGATGGGTATGCTTACCACCAACGGAATTGCAAGGTTTTGTTATAGTGGAAATTATGTAGGAGGTAAAGGACTTGATGTATGATTGGAAATCCGAACCAATATAAAAATTCCTAATGTCACTTCTTTTACTATATTTCTTTTTATTCTCTATTAACCTAATTATCTACCCGTGATTTTTATTCTAAATTGATAAGTTTGAAAAATACAACTTAAATCATTAACTAGTTAAATACAGTATTATGCCCCCTTCCCCTAGCATATTATAATAGCCTTAAGATCCATTCTGCATAAGTATTAGGGTTCCTCATGTAACCCACATTTGGTACCTGAGCATTAGTTTTCAAAAAGTTCATCATTTTATTTTTTTGAATAGTTTAAATGGTTAGTAACATGAATAACATTCTTTTTTAACACATTTGCAGAAGGTCAATCCACTACATGAACACAATTTTTTAATGGTAGCATGTAACACCCCACCTCTATACTCATACTATCCAAGAGTATTACAGAGTAATGCTGTTAGATAATACGAAGAATGAGGCTATATGGGTACGCACATGAATATTCCCTTGAACTAGCACTGGTACATATTAAAACATCTAATAAATAACTAATCCATACGTATAGAGTATTGGTAGAAAGCAATAGACACGTGTGTCTCCAGGAAAGAACAATACATAATATACAGTACATTATAGAGAGCATAGAGTCAAACGCAGTGACACCATATAATATATAAAATACAATAATGTTGTAAGGATACAATACAACTCAAATGTTAATTATACATATATAGTGAATCAATGTCATACAAGTATCATATTACCATCCTAATATAATACTCCTCTTAGCCCAAAAAAAATGCTGGTCATGGTGTCCCTGTACCTGAGATATCTCAAATCGACTTGAGTATTATAAAATAACATATGGTTCAGACTATTCCTAATCAAGGATCCTAAATAAGGAGATACAATATAAACATGGAAGAAGAATAATATAATATAACCACCAAAGATTCTCAAACATAAGACGACGTTTCAAAGTGTGTCAATATATATATAAAACTAATCCCCAAGGCATCACATTACCGAAATATCTCAAATCCATATATAATAAATAGAACTGATATCAAAAGACGTCATCACCCATATAAACAAATTAATAGAAATCAAGAAGACTATTCCAATGGGTAAATCATCCATACAATACAACCTCATCGTATATGAAAGGAAATTAGGTGAATAGGACTAACACATATCAATGCCATAATAAAGTATCGATAAAATCATAAATCAATAGATAATGTGAGGTAGTCTATCAAATTATCCAAATAATATCCAATATTATACAAACCACAAAGATAATCCAACATAATCAAAATCACAATCAATAATAAAGGCTATCTCAAAATATCAAATCATCAAACTATATGGATATAATGGGGAGTGACTACACTTTAGGCTCATCCAGTCTTTAGTATAGCCACCTCATGGGATAGTGAATAATATATGCCAATCCACATCACATACATAACGCTATATCAAAAAAGGAGATTGATAGCATACAACATGCACCAGGGACCCAGGACTACTCACCTCCCGTAGAGTACTATCTATCCCTACAGTCTTCAGTTATCTCGACGGACATTGTGACTCCATCTACCAGTGGCTTGTTGTAACTTCCCCTATCTAGAGGCCAAAAGCTAAGCGCTACGGATATTGCAGTCCTCCATAGTATTAACTTCTGGTGACAAAATACGGCAATAATAATGGTATCCATAATATCAGAAGCACATGAATATGAACAAAATCATAGATTTCAAAAAACAACATTTTGCAGATTACATTTCAAAACAATAATTCATATCCTGTTAGATAATCCCATATCGTTTCCCAGGCAATGACTAAATATATCATTTACAAAATACGCCAAGAGCAACATATGACGATGCCCCCTTGGTTGATCAAAGCAATATAGTCATATCTGATTATATACACAGCGGAATCAAAAAAATGAAACGACAAATCCTAATTAGCTATCCATCAGCCACCTGCTCGTCTTCGAATGCTTTATTCGCCAAAAGAAAAAAACCTGAAAACCTCAATCCTCGGCCTACTCAAATCAATTTTGAGTACCCGAGAGTTTAAGGGGAAACAAAAACTTCAAGTCAGACATAAAGCCTGGTGTGAATAATTCTGTTACATTTCTGTTTACATATATTAAGTGAGACCACACCGCTTAGCGGATCGGGTTTCCCCTCACTATTATCCTTTTCAAAACATATATATTTTGCAATCCTTTCCTGCAACCAAACTGGTTAATCAAACTGATTATATCAAAACAGCAATATCCTTTATGCTAATAAATGAACTATCTTTCCGTAAAACATGTATTATGTGAAATATCTTCCCACATATAATAACAAGGTCTGTTATGCTACAAATGGACTAACTGTCCAAACAATTGGGCTGACAGCCCGCAAACTGGACTAACTATCCAAAATCTAGGCCGATTGCCTGCAAAATGGATTAACTGTCCAAAATATTTTCTTAGGGTTAACTACCCTTTAAATTTTCCTTGAAAACCTTTTCAAAATGATTTAGTCTTTCAAATCATATATTTATACAAGGAAAATATATCTTTAGCTTTACTCTAAGCCATTTTGCCATGTTATATATACTTTACTCAAAATAACGTTGATGAGATTTAATAAGGATTAACTATCCTTCTAAAACAAGTCAAAACCTTTTTTAACTTGGAAATACTTAGGCTACATATCCTATTTATTATATTCAAAACCTTTGTTTAAAACCGTTAAACAACCCTTTTGAAACCATTGAAGGTAACCCCTTCGAAACCATTGGAAACCCCCTTTCGAAACCATTGAAGGTAACCCCTTCGAAACCATTGGAAACCCCCTTTCGAAACCATTAAATACTGCCTTTTGAAAACATTGGAAAATAATTTCTTCCTTTTCTCCAAAAGCTTCAAAATAACAGACATCCCCCTAACCTTTTAAATGCTACCTTTAAAAAACATAGGAAAAACCTTCCTTTCAATCCTTTTGAAACCCTGGGGAACCACCCTTTTCGAAATCATTCATTAAACCTTTCAAAACACTCAAACTCAATCCTTTCAAAAGCACTTTAGGTTCAATTTAAAACATGTGGAAACCTTTCAAAATCATTCAAAAACATCTCGGTCGAAACCATTTGGATTCTGCCTTCAAGTAGAGCAAAAGGATTAGAAACCCATTAAAGTCGAAAGCATTAGTTTCGAAACCTTTTAAAACTATCTCTTTCGAAACCATTTGGGTTTTACTTTACTTATAGAAAAAGGGCCTTAAAGACATTTAAGTCGAAAGCAGTTGCTTCGAAACCATTTCCTAAGTAATAAAGTGATGGTGTCGAAACCATCCCTTTGAAAGCATTAGAGAGGTGGCCCGGTTTTAGAAAAACAAAACAACCCTTTCGAAACCAACTGGGTCAAAAGGTAGAAAGGCGGCAGTATAAAGGTCTCGACTTAGTCGAAAGCAATTATTTAAAAATAGAGGCGCAACATAATCGAATCCATTTCCTTTAAATCATTTGACTTAGTCGAAAGCCATTTAGTCGAAACCAAGCAAGTGTATTTCTTTAATTTAAAAACAAAGGACTGCCCAACCTCTTCGAAACTCATGGTTTCGACTCCCTACCTTCCACCATCATCCAATTCATTATGTACCAGTTGCCTGATACCATATGCATTGGTTTCGACTGTGTCGGAGGCGATAGTATGGAGGCGGAACCTGGTGTCGAAAGAGACGAAACAGTGAAAAACTTATAGCAAATAGTTCTTTTCACCTAACCTGCCTTACGTGTCTAATTGTGATTGGTTGCCTCTTTCTTTACCAATAAAAAGTACTGCACTTTGTCAAAAGTGCTGCCGACTTGTCCAGATTTTATAATTTAAATCTTTTACAAAAAGCCCCTTCTCCCCTTTTAATTATATAAAACATTTAAGTCCCATACCTTAAATAATTTTATATAACCATAAAACACTTAGGAAAAATGTAGAAAAATTCCAAAAAATCACATTATATATGTTTTCCAACATATAAAAATTTCAGACCCAAATAATTAATTATTTACCCGTAATTAATTTATAACCCAAAATATCATTTTCTTTACTAGAAAATTCATATTAATTCCACGAAAATTCAGAAAAATCAGAAAATTGAAACCCATCTCCAAAATAATATTTATGATCTTCACAAAAATTTGCAAGGCAATTGGATGTCATATTATAGGGTTTTCACCTTAAAACATATCATAAATTCAATATGAATAACCATAATTCATCAACAAGTATATATATTCATTCCATCATTAAAAAACATGGAAAATCATTGAAAAATATTCAGAATTCTTTTTAAAACCAAAAACACAATAAAAAATGAGATGTAAACATTATTCACCTTAGATTTAGAGATTATGGAGATTGAGATGTGAATAGATTTGATTTGAATTAGCTTCTTCCTAGCTTTTCTTCTTCTCTTCCTTGTTAATGGCGGCCGGAATCTTTTAAAATGAACGTGTAAAATTTTACATGGCCAAGGTTTGGAAGATATAGGAATGGCCTCTTTCCTATTTTACCCTTCCTCTATTTCAATTTAAACTTCTTCTTTTAATTCATTGTTAAATGGCACAGCTACCCTTGATTAAATCAAATCTCAATCCCCTAATCAACACATTATTTTATTTAATTTAGCTAATTAAATATTCTAAATAATATTACCAAAAGTCTAGGGTGTTACACTCGTCAACGCGTAGCCCCGGTCATGACCCTGCTTTGCTCTTATAGGTAATAGACTGCTGGCATATGCGACACAAGGGGCCGTAGGACAACTACGCTACCAACGAGCAATCTTGTAATGTGCATCCAAAATATCCAACAACAGTGCCGTGGATTTGGGGCACGACCCCACGATCAGACCACAAGGGTGGATACCGGTCAATATGGTTCACTCCCAAACCATATAGGGAGTTGGACAACGAGTGGATGGAATATAATACTCATATCCAATATCCACATACAGCTCTAGTCATAAGTCAACACACGACTCCGTAAAAGTCACCCACGTGATAATAATATACTAGAGCTCTAATACCATGACAACACATGGCTATACCCATAAGTCACTAAGTAACTAAATTATACTCACCGCAGTGAGTGTCATCACATACATGAGTAATCCCTGTTTGAGTGACATTTACTTTCAAAGAATAATCAAACGAATAATATAACGATGTCCCATACCACCGCATGTTACTCGGATAAATATTCAATGTTCATAAACTACACTCAATCCACACTAGATATTTCTATATGATAAGTTTGATGAATAATCAAAAAAGTGTTACCGAATGTCCCATACCAGATGGTTGCACTAATTCGTTTATTCAAATTTCTCATCACATGGAAAAGAAATCTCACAAATCAATTAAAAGATTGTCACCATCAAATCATCTCAAAATCATCATCTAAATCAATATCAACGGTGAATCACTTATATCAAAGGAATAAACATAAAGAAGATAAGAAATCAAAAATCAAAAAATAACAATAAATTATTCAAATAACTATAAATAAACGAATTAATACTTAATATGAAACATTTACAAAATATAATTTTACATGATAAAATAAATTCAAAGAAATGGATAAAAAAATCCATATTCCAAAATAAATTAAATAATTACCTTTACAATATTATAATTTATATAAGTTTTAATTAATAAAATAATATATACTAAAAATATATAAATATACAAACTATAACTCATACCAAAACACACGTGCAATTCACGAGCATGCATAAATAGAAAATGATATAATAGCTTGCACGTAGAGCATCATAGCACCTATATAAATAAAGTACAAACAAAATATACACATAGGCTTATACCATGCAGCCACTGGTATGTACAAATGCACATAGCATTTATCAAATCATGAACTCAATTCACACACGCTCGTACATGTAGTAACACCCCTCACATAAACACACACACATATGTGTGTGTGCACACACTACACTGATCCAAACACGTACAAATAGGCCTGGAGATTATTTTGTGGCCGAGGTGCTTACCACTTATGATTCGCACTAGTTCTTGATCTAAATTTAAAATCATAGGTTATGGGATGAACCTAATTATGAAACTAAATTTAGAACAAAACTCTGTCAAAATTTAGATAGTGAACAAAATTTAATCATTAGGTATAATATTTAAAATTTCAAACATACCATCAAATGAAAAAAATTAAGCCTTTCTATTGTTTAATGATGTTAATTAGGTTTTTAACTAAGAAGAAGTTAATAAGAGCTAGAACATCGGTACGAAGATGGAACGACTAGAAACTTGGCAAAGATACTCAAAAGGACTAGAGAATTGAGCCTAGGAAATTTGGTTGAAATATTGGCAAGGCCTTAGATCAACCCCTCGAATTAAGGCCTTAGATCAACCCCGAATTAAGGTCTTAGGTCAAAACGGCTTGAAACTTGAAATTCACACTTAGAATAACATAAGGAAGGACATAGAAAAGGTTTGGAGTGGTTTGGCATCACCAATTAGATTCACCCCCCAATTAGGGACCTTAACTCATCCCGAGTTAAGGGGAACGTCGAGACGGAATCGGAATGACTTGAAATTTAGCAAGAGCACTTAGAAAAGGCAAAAGAAGGACTTGGGAAAATTTCACCATGATTGGGCCATGCACCTAAATTCATCCTCGATTAAGGGCCTTAATTCGGTACCGAATCTAAATGCCCAGCCTTGGCATATCCATGCTGTTGGCAAGTGATCCTTTAATCCTCCTGTGCATATTCGTGAAGTTTCGTAGATTTATAGAGAGCATATCATCAACAATGAAAATGCGACGGTCCAAACTAAAGGATAGTCCAAGTCAGGAAAGAAGGTTCAATACTCACCAACAATATACCAAATTACATGAGGACATCTAGACGAAGCATGAAACTCGACACAAAGGGTTTGGCCATCCTAAGGCTAAGGATTAGATTGACTTAATTCGGCTCCGAATCTAGGCCTTAGCTCATGTTGTAACAACACTTCTTATGCTATCTTAGGCAAGTCCCTAGACATCTTTGGTAGCGGGCTTCTGATCCAATATGACTGCTACTACTATAATACAAACCATAGAGCAACCAAGAGAGGAGCTGGTTTCTGCCATTACTACGCGGAAGCCTTGTCATTTCTTCAACTCTCTCTACTCCATGGTCTCCAAGGCAATTCCTTTAGGAAGTTCTAGGACTTTAAATCTATCTAACACTTGTACTTGTGTCTAAGTCTCTTTCAATCACTTTGTAATCATACTCTATCAAGATATAATCAATAAGCAAAGTTATAAAGTGGACGTAAGCTTAGTTAACAACTGAACCACTATAAAAATCCTTATCTCTCATTTACTTTTCTCTTATTTTCTAATATATTTTCTCTATTCTAACAGGGATGGTGTTCTCACATCACACTCCAGGGTGTTGACCCATTATTTGGGTTAACATTTTGGTGTTTTAACTGAGAACTAGTAAACCCAAGCTTAGATCTAGCTCTCAACTTTGGACTGGATAAGTCCAGAAGTTAGATCCATAAATTCTACTTCGGAAAGAGTGTGGAAACTTGCCATTGATGATCAATGGTGGGAAGAAAGAGAATAACTTCTGGGAGATCTATAAGTGCAACAGCTAGTAGCGATGGACCAAACCACCAGCAGGTTAACGTCAACAACACTGCCAACTTACAAACAGGAGTTAATAATGGGAATCAAGCATTAGAATCTTCCATTTGCATGAAGTTGTGACTAAAGGAGAATTTATCCAGATGGTTGATCAACTTAACCAAAAGATGGTTGATAGCCAAAAAGCTCTTATGGACAAGGCAGACGCTTTGCTAGCACTATAACCACCAACTGCTCCAAGAACTAGGCCGGAAACTACCGCCACTGTGGAGTAGGAGAATTCTTCCATCTTAGGCTTCCATATGAGGGATGACAAGCAAAAGCAAAAGGAGATGGTTGGTGGAGCTGCTGGAATTAATATTGGAGGAAACGGAAGTACCCCACCTACTAGAGCACAACCAGTTGTAAAACCAACTCTTGGAGTGAATATTCCACTGGAAAATGTTCCAATGCTCCTCTCTGACTCTGAAAATGACATGCAATTTGACGACAAGGGATTGGAGTTGAATGCTGACATAGGCAGGCAAACTATCGGAAAAGAAGTTCAAACTGGCGCTATAAGGTCACCCGCATGTCAACGGGGTTCTACATGAGTGGTTCTCCCGAATAATGGAGGACCTAGGCTTTAGTTGACAAACCAAGTCCATTCGCAAAGTCAGACGCTTAGCGTAGCCCCTTACAGCAGACCTGTGGACTACCAGACTAGTGAGGCATACATTTCAAATATGGACAAATGCTTGATGGAAGAAAGTAAAGGAAGAAAGGACGACGATTGGGTTTCTACACCAAGTCGAACTCCATTAACTAAAAATATCTCGAGGGAAGAATATTCTGAAAAGTTTACTATGCCCGCTATACCATCCTATAATGGGACAACTGACCCTAAAACACACTTGTACAAATACAGTTGGCATATGGAGGGAGCCAGGGCAACGGATGCTATTCGTTGTAGATGTTTGCTGATCTTCTTAGAAGGAGTCTCTTCAATTTGGTTCACCAGACTCCCACCAAGATCCATCTCCACCTTTGATGAGTTGGCAAGGAAGTTCATGGAATAGTTTAGACTTCACATGGCTCAATCAAAAGACGTGATGTCTCTATCTGGCTTTTTCCAAGGACCTAACGAATCATTGAATCTTTTATGAATCGGTTTAATACAGTAGTTACTAAAGTGAGCAACTGAAACACCCCACATCCCTTAGTATTCCCAAAAAGGGCACACTAAAGGATGTGGTGCGTTACAGGTATAGCTAAAGCATCACAGAGACTAAGATTCACAAGGAAAATAAGTAAAAATAGAGGAAACATTTAAATAATAACTTATCATTCAAAATTAAACTTCATCTCAAAATAAGTCATAAAAACATAATATATCTCAAAAACTCAAAATGTCTCATGTCTCATGAAAATACATCTTAGTCTCATAAAATCAGAGTATAATGATAACAATAATAATAATAATCCCTCTCACAAGTGCCAATCCATCATAAGCCAAAGGAAAAGGATGAAAAGCAGAAGAATACATCTGAAATGAGAAAACTCCGAAAATGAATCTCCAAGCAACCTGAATCAACTATTCTCAACTCTGCTGGCCTACTGGGGAAAAAAGGAAAGATAGAGAAGTGGGTCAAATAATAAGTCTGGTGAGTGAAAGTAATTACAAGCATTCCTAAGAAAGATAAAGATAATAGACTAAGCAATAGTTCTAGCTTGAAAGGAAAATACAGAAAAGATAAAACCTGGATAAAATACTGTTTCTGATTCTGTTTGAGTGTTTGCTTTGATTGTTTGCACTTGTCTTTAACTACTGTGATTAGGCTGAAATCCTAATCCTATCTCAACTTCTAACTTGATTAGGCTGAAATCCTAATCCTACCCATTGATTGGCCCTTCCTATCTCTGTTGTGCCACTGTGAACCAATCCAATTGGTCATAGCAAAAGACACCTCTTTAGCGCTTAGGACGCAGTAGCGAATTATTTACCCTAATCGATGATGCACGCACGGTCATAGCCGGTACACATTAACTGTCTCCCCCTATTTGACCCTTTATTTACCCTAATCGGCATAAGCATGCCCAGCCTCACCTACTTGTGAGACCATCAGTCCTCCACCTGAAAGGGAATGCTGCCGATACTGGTCCTAACAAACAAATCTTCTAGCTTTGCGCCCCTTGCCCAGATCCCCAGATTTAAGCCTTTATCTATTGGCCACTTATTTACCCTAATCAGCATAAGCGTGTCCCAGCCTCAACTACGTGTGAGACTATCAGTCCTAGACCTGAAAGAGAATGCTGCAGGTACATGCCCTACTTCTATATTTGCTTATTAACTTAATCCAAGATCTAAGTTTTAAAATAAGCTTCTTATGTTATTTCTGCTATATTTGCTTATTAACTTAATCCAAGATCTAAGTTTTAAAATAAGCATCTTCTATTATTTCTGCTATATTTGCTTATTAACTTAATTCAAGATCTAAGTTTTAAAATAAGTCCCTTCTGTTATTTCTTTCTTTCTAATTATAACCTATGTTATAATTGTTCTTGCAACTGTTACTCTTCTAATTTCTCTTTTTAGTTATAATCTCTTGTTATAACTATGCTTGCAAATATCTTAAATTTGCCTATTTCAATCTATCTTTATTTTTATTTAAGTTTTTCTCATTTTACATCTGATTTCTATAAATTTAGTGTAATTCTATTTTAATCCATATTTGTGAATTCTTTTCTTTTTAATATTTTATTCGCGTCAAAAAGGATTAAATCTCTATAAAAAGAAACTAATATTTACATGCTAAATTCCAACTTAAAACAGATGTAAATAACTGAAATAACTGAATAAAATAGCTGAATAAAAATAGGCTGAAAAGAACTTCTGAAATTTACTTATAAACTGACTGTAAATAAACATACATAAAAACTGTCTCAAAATTATAGAAAAACTACAACTATTGAGAACTCTATTATTTTAAATTGCTTACAAATCTAAAATAATTACAAAACACTCACCTATGGTCCTTAGCTCTAGTCCTGGGCCTTCCTGGATCCACTTCTAGGGCGTAGAATATTTTTATCAAAAAGAATTTCCTCCCTAGAAATTTTTTCTATTTAGGGTCTAGCCTCAGGCAATGAACCCAATTAGGAGAAAATCCGAGTGAGAAAAATAGCTAGGCCTAGGGTTCTATTTATAGTGTGGCTTAAGGATCTCATGCCATCGGATTTGAAGATTAAATCTGGTGCAACCACGTCATAAGCTCACTAGGAACCGTCGGATGCAAGCACGAACGCATAGGATTGCTAAAAAAAATCAAATTTTACTCTTCTCGGCTCGTACTTGGACGTTTTTACGTCCAGGAAGAAGTGCGGGTTGACCTAAGCTCATTGGGGGTCGACCGTTGCCCTTTATATATATTTTTCATTTTTGTTTATATATTCTGATTTTTATTTCTCTCGTAACTTCTTCATACTAACTCAGATTTCGACAAGTTATATATGGAAATTGATCAGAAAATTACCACGGACCCAATGGTGCAACTTCCGTGGCTCGATTCTGACAATTTTAATTATTATAGCTCAAATTTTGGGCTGTTACATTCTCCCCTTCTTAAAGGATTTTGTCCCCGAAATATCCAAGGACAGAAGAATGAAATAAATATTTTCATCCGAATTCCACAACCACATATTCAACCATCATCCATTACATTCATTGTCCTTAAGCTTTTTAATGCAATTTATGACATATGCAATAGTGTAGTGTCAATGTCCCTAACTAATGCAAAAGATTAGGTGGTCTACTGATTCAGTCGACCTCCTTTTTATGCGCTCATGTATGTGCCGTGTATCCAAATGAATGCAAATTTCCTAATGATAACTGATAGTTCTACATGCGTGCTACAATCATCATCCAAATGCAACAATCATATGATAATCACCCATTCATAGCAACCATGAAATAAAAATGCAAGTGCACACACATCCATATGCGTATGCTTTAGTGACCTAGTTAGTCCGATCTCTAAGAGATAATAGTGCCTAGTGTGTGTGTATGTGCCCATTAGCATCCACTAGCAAACACTTGCAACCACTAGTGTCCAACATACATAACATGTTCTAGTAACATGTTTACATTCATTCCTACCATCCATAGGTTAAGTCCTAAGATCTAACCTCCCAATGGATACTAAAGGAAAGAACCTATTCAAAACTAAAGATGGAAATGGGAAATTCAAGACGTACTATTAAAAATATGTGGATAAGAGGTACGTATTTTCTCTTCAGCCTCCCATGTAGCGTCCTCAATACTATCTCCCCACTGCACCTTAACCAAAGGGACTTCCTTATTCCTAAGCTTCTTGATATCATGCCCAACGATCATGGTAGGAATGCGATGAACCGATGCTTCTCTCTCCACTTCAACTTCCTCAAGTAGGCTAGGTTTCACTACCTTTGCTGAAATATGTAAGCACTTTCTCAAGTGTGAAACATGAAAAGCATCATGAACTCCCATGAGCCTCTCTGGTAGCTTTATCCGATACGCCATCTTCCCTACCCTTTCCACAATGGGGAAAGGTCCTACAGATCTGGGAGCAAGTTTTCCACTTGATCCAAACCTCACTACCTTTCTTAGCGGAGACACTTTCATAAAAACCAAATCTCCTACCTCAAACTCAATATACCTTCTCCGCTTATCTGCATAGGATTTCTATCTATCTTGGGCCGTCTTCATTCTTCTTCTAATCAAATCAATCTTTTCCGAAGTCTCTCTAACCATGTCGAGACCAAGTAGCCATCTTTCTGTAGACTCTAACCAACATGAAGGCGAATTGCAAGGTCTTCCATAAAGGGCTTCAAATGGAGCCTTCCTGAAAACTATTGTTATATGCAAATTCCACTAAAGGAAGGTGCTCCTCTCAAGTTCCTCTAACATCAAGAATGCACATCCTCAACAAATCCTCAAGAACTCTATTAACTCTCTCTGTTTGGCCATTCGTTTGAGGGTGATAGGCCATACTCAATCTAAGTTATGTCCCTAAATCCTTTTGCAAGCTTCTCCAAAACTCGCTAGTAAAGATAGGGTCTCTGTTGCTCACTATGCTAGAAGGAACTCCATGAAGTCGGACTATCTCACGAACGTATAAGGATGCCAAATAAGGTGTCGTCCTCTTACTCTTGACCGGAATGAAGTGGGTGCTCTTAGTCAAACGATCTACAATCACCCAAATATTAGTATTCCCTTTTCTAGATTGGGGTAAACCATCTATGAAGTCCACCGAAACACTATCCCACTTCCATTCGGGTACATCTAATGGTTGAAGCAATCAGCTAGGCTTCTGCTTCTTTGCCTTAACCCTTTGGCACACAAGACACTTAGCCATAAACTCTGCTACATCTTTCTTCATGCCACTCCAATAAAACTCTCTCTTCATGTCCCTATACATCTTATCACTGCGCTGATGAATAGTCATCCGAGAATGGTGTGCCTCTGCTAAAACCGCTCTCATCAAATCACCAGTGCAGGGGAAACGAAGTCTTCCATCTCTCCTTAGCCACCCTTTACTATCGATGGAATAGCATTGGAGATGTCTAGTGACCTCTCCTTTGCTAATCCTATCCAGAATATCCACAAGCTCTGAATCATCTCGCTGCCTTGAGCCAATCTGATTTATGAGGGTAGGCTTAAACTCAAGTGCTGAAATCTTAGCAAAATCTCTGATAAAATTCCAATAATAACCAACCAAACCTAGGAAGCTTCTAACTTCGGTAGCGTTCTTGGGGGCCTTCCAATCCTGTACCACCACTAACTTAGCGGGATCCACAGCTAAGCCCTCTCTTGAGACTACATGCCCCAAGAAACGCACCTCCTCACGCGAAAAGTGACACTTCGAGAACTTTGCCTTCAACTAATGAACACGAAGTGTGCGAAGAACCTCCTCAAGATGAATAACATGCTCTTCCATACTCTTGGAAAACACCAGAATGTTGTCCACAAACACTACAACGAACTTATTTAGGACATCTCGAAAAACACAGCTCATCAGATCTACAAAATGGGCTGGGGCATTGGTCAGCCCAAACGGCATAACCAACCACTCGAAGAATCCATCGGGTGTCCTAATGATGTCTTATCGATGCTATCATTAGTGACCCTAAGCTGATGAAATCCAGTGGCTAAGTCAAGCTGAGGAAATATTGAAGATCCAACCAAGTGATCGAAAAGATCATTTATCCTAGGAAGTGGGTAATGGTTCTTCTTCGTGAGCTTATTCAACTCTCTATAGTCTACGCAAAGTCGAAGGGAACCATCTGCCTTTGTAGCGAAGACGACTGGCGCCCCCCACTTAGATATGCTCCGTCTGATGAAGCCTTTCTCTAATAGCTCAACAATCTGCTTACTTAACTCCTTCCACTCCCTAGAAGCCATATGTTCTATGGGTAATGCCACTGGCTTAGCATTGTCATTTAGGTAGATCCTAAATTCGATCTCTCTCTTAGGGATATCCCCCTAACCTCCTCAAAAATTTATGGGAAATCTCTAACAACTAGAACTGAATCTAACTCTCCAAGTGATGAATCAAGGGAATAAAGGAAGCTTAACATGACCGATCCCTGTAGGTCGCAAGAAACCTCGAGAGTCCGTCCGCTACATGTCTCTAGTCTAACGCTCTCCTCTCGCAGTCCAATATATCACACCATAAGTGGATAACTAGTCCATCCCAAAATCATCCCATATCTCGAAAATCCCAGTACATAGGTGTCACAATCAAACACTGCACCTAGTATAAAAATTTTCAAACCCCTACAAATCATGGATAAATGTGTCGATCCTCCTATGGGGTTTGAAACAACTATAGGGTCTACAACTAGAGAAGTATCTAAGTGCAAACAATCAACCAAGGAACTAGAAATGAAAGAATGTGATGCTCCGGAGTCAAAAAGAGTTCGAATATTAAAATCAAAAATAGAGATCAAACCTTCTACCGATACTTTCCTACCTCGATCTGGTCCACTACTAGAAGGTGCTGCATCTAAAGCCTGTACTTGCGCCATAGGTGTGCCTGCTCTCTGCCCCATCCTCTGAGGATAAGCTTTACTAAGGTGTCTAGGTTACCCACAGCTATAACACCTCCCCTTCATCGTGTCCTTCTTACAGTCCTTTGAGTAATGTCCAACCAATCCACAATTATGACATTTCTCACCCTTCTTGATCTGTCCCTTTTGAGGTCCTCCTTTCTTCTTGTCCTTATCCTTCTTATTCTTCCACCACTAGTTCCTAGAGTTTTCTAATTTAGGAACCTCCTTAACCTCTTCTTCCTTAGCAACATCTTATATAAGAACCATTTCCATAAGAGACTCATACGTCACTCCCATAGGTACATGTGTCGATGCCAACCCTTGGAGGGGTTGGTTCAAACCCTTAGCAAACTTGGTGGCCTTCTTATGTGGTGTATTAACAAGCGCCATCCCAAACCGCGATAACTCATTAAATTGATTTATATACTCTTTCACCGAAAGACTCCCCTGCTTCAAACTAATGAACTTCTCCAACTGCATGCTTTCCTTGGCTTGCGACAAGAACTTTCTCTCAAACCTTTCCCGAAATCCAACCCAACTAATGTCTCTACCCTCCATCTCTACAATCTCCCACCAGTAAAAAGCCTCTCTCTTCAGCTACCAAGATGCAAGCTGAACTCTCTATCGATTCTCCAATCCTAATAGCCCAAATATCCACTCTGTATTCCTCAACCAAGCTCGTGCCTCTACGAAATCCTCCATGCCAAAAAACATCTTGCCTCCTAGACTAGCAAAGTCCTTGCATAGCTTAGAAAAATTAGCTGTTGCAGGTGGATTAATGGGATCTCCACCCACCGGTGCTGCATTGGGCGTTTGCCCTTGCAACTCTGGTGCCATAGCTTGAAAGTATCTACGAAACCAGCCGGGGACTTGGATACCCTCTGGAAAATTTGGGATATCCGCTATACTATGCAAAGAAAAGAAAATTTAGGCTCGAAAGAATCGAAAGAATGTTGAACTAGACTTTGAGGATATTTTTATAAAAACTATTTTATACTTGAAAACTATTTCTATAATAAGAGTTTCTTTCTGAAAAATACTTTTAGTTTAAAGATACGTTACCTTTTAAAAATACTTTACTTTTAAAAAACGTTTATAGGAATCTTGTAATCTTAGGCTCTGATTCCAAATGAAACACCCCCACACCCCTTAGTATTTCCAAAATGGGCACACCAAAGGAAGTGGTGCATTATAGGTATAGCTAAAGCATCACAGAGACTAAGATTCACAAGACAAATAAGTAAAAATAGTGGAAACAATTAAATAATAACTTATCATTCAAAATTAAACTTCATCTCAAAATAAGTCATAAAAACATAACATATCTCAAAAACTCAAAATGTCTCATCTCTCATGAAAATACATCTCAGTCTCATAAAATCAGAGTATAAAGATAACAATAATAATAATAATCCCTCTCAAAAGTGCCAATCCATCATAAGCCAAATGAAAAAGATGAAAAGCAGAAGAATACGTCTGAAATGAGAAAACTCCAAAAATGAATCTCCAAGCAACCTAAATCAACTATCCTCAACTCTACTGGCCTATTGGGGGAAAAGGAAAGATAGAGGAGTGGGTCAGGCAATAAGTCTAGTGAGTGAAAGTAATTACTAGCATTTCTAAGCAATATAAAGATAATAGACTAAGCAATAGTTCTAGCTTGAAAGGAAAATACAGAAAGGATAAAACTCGGATAAAATACTGTTTCTGATTCTATTTAACTATTTGTTTTGATTGTTTGATTGTTTGCACTTGTCTTAAACTACTGTGATTAGGCTGAAATCCTAATCCTATCTCAACTGCTAACTTGATTATGCTGAAATCCTAATCCTACCCATTGATCGGCCCTTCCTATCTCTATTGTGCCACTGTGAACCAATCCTGTTGGTCACAGCAAAAGACACCTCTTTAGAGCTTAGGACGCATTAGCGAATTATTTACCCTAATGATGCACGCTCGGTCATCGCCGGTACACACTAACTGTCGCCCCTTATTTGACCCTTTATTTACCCTAGTCGGAATAAATGTGCCCAGCTTCACCTATGTGTGAGACCATCAGTCCTCGACCTGAAAGGGAATGCTGCCGGTACTGGTCCTAACGAACAAATCTTCTAGCTTTGCGTCCCTTGCCCAAATCCCCATATTTGAGCCTCTATCTATCGGCCACTTATTTACCCTAATCAGCATAATAGTGTCCCAACCTCACCTACGTGTCAGACCATCAGTCCTAGATCGGAAAGGGAATGCTACCGGTACGGGCCCTAATCCTATATTTGCTTATTAACTTAATCCAAGATCTAAGTTTTAAAATAAGCCTCTTCTGTTATTTCTGCTATATTTACTTATTAACTTAATCCAAAATCTATGTTTTAAAATAAGTCCCTTTTGTTATTTCTTTCTTTCTAATTATAACCCATGTTATAATTGTTCTTGCAACTGTTACTCTTCTAATTTCTCTTTTTAGTTATAACATCTTACTATAATTATGCTTGCAAATATCTTAAATTTTTCTATTTCAGTCCATCTCTATTTTTATTTCAGTTTTCTCATTTTACATCTGATTTCTGTAAATTTAGTGTTATTCTATTTTAATCCATATTTGCGAATTCTTTTCTTTTTAATATTGTATTCGCGTAAAAAAGGATTAAATCTCTATAAAAAGAATCAAACATTTACAGACTAAATTTCAACTTAAAACAGATGTAAATAACTGTAAATAACTGAATAAAATAGTCGAATAAAAATAGACTGAAAAGAACTTCTGAAATTTAATTAAAACTGACTGTAAATAAAGTTGCATAAAGACTGTCTCAAAATTGTTGAAAACCTACAACTATTGAGAACCTTAATATTTTAAATTGCTTCCAAATCTAAAATAATTTCAAAACACTCACATGTGGTCCTTAGCTCTAGTCCTGGGCCTTCCTAGATCCACTTCTGGGGCGTAGAATATTTTTATCAAAAAGATTTCCTCTCTAGAAAATTTTTCTACTTAGGGTCCAGCCTAATGCAATGAACCCAATTGGGAGAAAATCTGAATGAGAAAAATAGCTAGGCCTAGGGTTCTATTTATTGTATGGCTTAGAAATCTTAAGCCATTAGATTTGAAGATTAAATCTGGTTCAACCATGTCATAGGCTCACTAGGAACTGTCGGATGCAAGCACGAACATACAGGATTGCTTAAAAATCAAATTTTACTCTTCTCGGCTCGTACCTGGACGTTTTTACGTCTAGGAAGAAGTGCGGGTCAACCTAAGCTCATTGGGGGTTGACCTATGGGTCGACCTGATCATAGCAAGGGTCGACCCTTGCCCCTTATATTTTTTTTCATTTTTGTTTATATATTCTGATTTCTTATTTCTCTCGTAACTTCTTCATACTAGCTCGGATTTCGACAAGTTATATTTGGAAATTGATCGGAATATTACCACGGACCCAATGGTGCAACTTCCGTGGCTCGATTCTGACAATTTCACAAACTTATTTTATTGTTTAATTAATTCATTAATTAATTATTATAGCTCAAATTTTGGGTTGTTACAGCAACCCTAATGAGTATATGGTATTCATGGCTTTGCTCCGAGCTATCCATCCAAATAGGACCTTGGAAAGTGGATTAAGATGAAACAACCAACCACCATGAAGGAGTTTAACCCAAAAGCGAGCCAATTTCTGAGATTGGAAGAGGCAGATGCTTTGGAAGGGAAGACCACCAATGTATAACCAAAGAAGTTGGTTCAGAACAATGTAGTGATCGAGTAGGATAGAAGCAGTTCTACAGGTACTACAGGAGATGCAAGAAAGAATGGAAACTAGAAAAAGAGAAACCAAAACACTGGTGATAGGAGAAATGCGGATGTGAAATGCATACGGAAATTCAAACTAGGACTATATGCTATTGAATAATAGTCTGGAGAATAACTATCTAGCTACTCAGGGAGCTAAGCGCTACAAAAAACCACTCCAGAAGGAAGCCTCTAAGCGGTAGAAGCAATCAGGGAAGCATTGTCGCTTCCATGAGACACACGGGCATAACACCAATGAATGCCGACAGCTGATGGACGTGATTGAGGATTTGATAAGGAACAACAAACTCCAAAAGTACGTGAAGAATGGCGAGAGACCCACGAGACCCCAGGATCCAACTGCTCAAGGGAAAGTGCCTGGACCCAACAGAGAGGGATCCCGGCAAACTGATGGAAGACTAGTCATTAACTGGTCACTTAGTAATGAAGTAGCATCCGAACGCAATGCAACTTTTCTCGACCATATCTATGTATTTTTTATTTTCATAGATAAGCTACCCAGAGATACTAGCATTGTAAATAAGCAGGATTTGCCTCTCTCTATATATTTTATCAATAAAGTTATTTAGCTTCTTGAACCAATGGAACTAAGTTCACGTAAGCAACCTGCTGAGTCGATGGTGTCAGATCGACTCGAAAACCATTTGTTTGTTGCTTAAACCGGTGGAACCACGTCCAAGTATGCTCCATCCATTCACTTATTGAACCAATGGAACCACGTTCATGCAAGCAACCTGCCGAGTCGACGAGATTGGATCGACTCGAAAACCATTCATTCGCTGCTTGGACCGGTGGAATTGCGTCCAAGTACGCTCCATCCATTCGTTTCTTGAACCAATGGAACGACGTTCATGCAAGTAACCTGCTGCGTCGACGGGGTCAGATTGACTCAAAAACCATTTATTCGCTGTTCGAACCGATGGAACTGCGTTCGAGTGCGTTCCATTTCCTTGCCTATTGGACCAAAGGAACCGCGTCCAAGTAAGCATCCATTCTTTTGCCACTTGAACCGATGGAACTACGTTCAAGTGTGCTTCATTCCCTCGCTTCTTGGACCAATGGAACCACGTCCAAGTAAGCATCCATTCTTTTGCCACTTGAACCGATGGAACTGCGTTCAAGTGCACTCCATTTCCTTGCTTCTTGGACCAATGGAACCGCGTCCAAGTAAGCATCCATTCTTTTGCCACTTGAGCCGATGGAACTGCATTCAAGTGCACTCATTACCTTGCTTCTTGGGCCTATGGAACCGTGCCCAAGTTAGCATCCATTCTTTCGCCATTTGAACCGATAGAACTGCACTCAAGTGCGCTCCATCCATTCGCTTCTTGAACCAATGGAACCACATTCATGCAAGCAACCTGCTGAGTTGATGGGGTCAGATCGACTCAAAAACCATTCATTTGCTACTCGAATCGATGGAACTACATTCGAGTACGCCCCACTCTTTTGCCACTTGAACCGATGGAACTGCGTTCAAGTGCGCTCCATTTCCTTGCTCCTTAGACCAATGGAATCATATCCAAGTAAGCATCCATTATTTTTCCACTTGAACTGATGAAACTGCATTCAAGTGCGCTCTATTCCGTCACTTCTTGGACCAATGGAACCGTGTTCAAGTATGCATCCATACTTTTGCCACTTGAACCGATGGAACTTCGTTCAAGTGCACTCCATTTCCATGCTGCTTGGACCAATGGAACCGCGTCCACATAAGCATCCATTCTATTTCTACTTGAACCGATGGAACTGCGTTAAAGTGCGCTCCATTTCCTTGCTTCTCGGATCGATGGAACAACGTCCAAGTAAGCATCCATTCTTTCACCACTTAAACTAATGGAACTGCGTTCAAGTGTGCTCCATTCCTTCGCTTTTTAAACCGATAGAACTGTGTCCAATGTAAGTACATGTTCCTTCTCTACTTGAACGAATGGAGCTGTGTTCAAGTACGCTCCAAATCATTGATGTTACCCTGGTAACATTAACATTTTGTCAAAATCTCCTAAGTAACGACTTTGCTCAGGCAAAAACAGGAAATTTATCCGTTGCAGGATTGACAAAAGTCAATATCCACCTCCCAAAACTCAACATCGCCTGGATATCGGCTATGTGGAAAGAAAATCCAAGGGATTGAGCTATTCGTAGGTTTCTAAAGACAGAAACTGTCACACGAATAGAACCTCAATACCGAGCTTGGAAGGAATCAATCACAGTCAAAATAGGATACTCAGAATCGAACATCAGAACCATAGGTTCCCAAAGATAGGGGCCTACTGTGCAATCCAAACTAGCGGCAATCAACGGGTTGCCAAGAACAACTAATCTCTAATTTCCTATTTTACAAATAAGTCTTCCGGAGACACTAGGGAGCAATCGAGCGAATTGTCCAAAATACTTGACTCTTTGCCAAGAACTTCAACCCAGTTAAATTTAGTGTTTCTATTAAGCGGCTCTGTGGAGTATGGGGAACATACACTAACACTTGCTCAGGATGACCTCTAGCAAGCTCGAAAAAAAAACCGCGGAGTTAGCTACATCAAGATACACCACAAATCTACTATGTCGAGCGGAGTATTTTGGCAATCACAACAGAGCTAAGCAATGTAGTAAGTCGAATAATTGCAGAATTGGAAGGGAAATTGGTCCAGCCTCCTAGGAACCAATGTTGCCCTGACAACAATAAGAAATCCAGTCCGTCATATCGACAAGAGAATCAAACTCCTCAAAATTCGGCATCGCCCAAAAATAGGCGATAACGGGAAGAACTTATCATTGTCTAGAGATAGGCGATGACGGAAGGAATATCCGTAATCAAATCGTAGATGCACCAGTTTTTGTAGATAGAAGTAGGTGCTCGATTGAGATTTCAAACAACAACTTGCAGGAATCTAGCATAGCCTGAATACCGCCAACGTCCAGAGGAAATAACTTGTCTTTAAGGGATTTGACACCGCCCGAAGACTAGCGATATCAAGAAGGATAACCCTCGATCGTCATAGATTCGTCACAGCCTGGAATTTAGCTACTCTTCGAATAATCAACCATGTAGAGATCAATCAGGTACCTCGACTTCTGCCTGTGGAAAACCAGTTATTATTTAAAGACAAACAGCAGCAAGGAGAGAATACTCGGAATCAAGTAGCTAAACCATCAATTCCCAAAGATTGGAACCAACGAATAAGGAGGATATCCACAACAACATCAACGGCCCAGCAAAATACATATAGCATGGAACATGCAATGTTAATTGTCACAGATTCATGACAAGCACTATCGAACTCTACTAATCCATGATCAGGATATGAAAGGATAAGAAGAGCACGGTCATACTAGAGGCAGTGTATTGACTCACCCCCACAATATCTAATTTTCCATAAGCGCCTGAAGTTTAAGACTTGGAAATAATGGTTTCCATAAGTGGAAGTCAGATTGCAACAAAGATCGATCGGAGGAAATTCGACCCTACACAAATAAGAAAAACCGTAGAATTGGTTAAGCAACAGCCCTATACGGCCAAAGGGAGCACTTAATGGTTATAAACAAAGCTAAGTAATGGAAACACCAAGACATTGGGGGAATTCCTAAGTACCTGTGTTACCCCTACAATGTTTAGAAACATTCTATTTCCTAAGTACCTGTGTTGCCCCGGCAATGCCGGTAAACTTTCTGCTTTCTAAGTACCGGTGTTGCCCCAGCAATGCCGGGAAACTTTGTTTTCTAAGTACCGGCATTGCCCCAGCAATGCCGGGAAAGTTTCAAACTGTAGGGTCGATGAAAAGCACTCACAATAGTGAACCATCGATGCACTAGCTTCTAGAGATAGAAGTTGGTGCTCAATTGAGTTTCCACCCTTGTTTCAGAAAACTACTGTTGACCGAAGATAGGCGACAATGGGAAGTCATAACCATTCAATAACCAATTGAATGGTTTGGCTCTTTATTATAGGAATCAGCCGCTGCCCTGAGATAAGGCAGGGCCGAAGGGAAATCCAGAGGATTGAGCCGCTTATGTGCTAGTTACCAGGGATAGAAGCTGGTACACAACCAAACTTCTAGTATTCAACCTAGAAAGAATTTTGATGCATCCCAGAGATAGTCAGCTTCGAGAGAAGGTTGCTTGGAACCAAGTAGCTAAGTTGCAATTTCTCGAAGATAGGAATTGACATATGAACATGACTTCCATGATAACGTTAGCAGTCAAGCAAGGCATGCACGGCTAAGGAAAAGCGAGGAAAATCATGGAAAATTGGAAATTAAATCATCGGACTTCTTCAACACCAGAATAGGATTGAGAGCCATACCGAGGGCAATTGAATCATTTTCCCCTCAGCTTTCCATCTATCACAAATGCCCGAATGTAGGCATTCGAAAGAGATAGTCTATCTCCCGTAAACAGGGACATGTGAACAAATACTTGGTCGAAGGGAACCTTACCAAGTCCATACACGAATAACCGCGAAGTTGGTTAGATAACAGTTCTATTTTGAAAACAGAGCATTCTGGCAACAAATTGCCACCGAAGGAAATAAAGGTCTTAGCACTTAAGAATTTGTCATTGCCTGAAGATTCACAACATCAAGGATCAATCCATAGAGTTAAGTCATTCGTGCGGAAGTTTCTGAAGATAGAAACTGATGCATGATCAGAATCTCAACATTGGAATTGAAAGAATTTATTATGACAGAAGATGGCAGTGATGCATCTTTCTAATACCTACATCTAGAATGACATTGGCCGATGATGTCAACTTAGAAGAATTCGATCGTAGTCAAGGAACTAACACCACTGAAACTCGGAGCTTGGAATCAAATAGCATTGTCACTAGTTCCTGGGGATAGGAACTATGGTGCGAATCAAGCTGGGTGTAGTCGAACGTATTTTTTAGGAAACCTAGTCCCCAAAAAATGTATGGGCTAAGTGTTCAGACTGATTAGCCCTGTAGACTGGGGCATATACACCTACACTTGGTCGAAATGAACCCGACCGAACCTAAACAGGAACGGCCATGGAATTAGCTAGGCCAAGCTACATCACAGTTTTGAATAGAGCTAAGTAATAGAATATGTCAAAAATACTACCGAAGTACTATTTACAGGCATAAAGTTGCGAGACAGCAGAGGCCGCTCCCGCGTAAACACGATTAAAAAAGGAAGACCGACAAGACGAGAAGCTTCGAGGAATCCCTGCTTGCCCCTCCCTCTTTGTCCAAGACTCATAAGGCCATGAACTCATCTAGAGGTGGGGACGAATTTAGTAACAGCTCTACAAGGGAAACTATGCCTTGTAATTCAACCGTAATCAATCGTCCTGACATGACAGGAATAAAAGTTGAAGCCTAAACTGCGGAGGATCCAGCTTCCAAAGGAGTGGAAGTTCCTTCACTAGACTAAAGACAAGATGACAGGAAAGTCATTCTAAATAATAAAACTTGGTGTTCAACACTATAAGGTATGTTTTACTTTGAATAATATCCCCGTTTGACCAACTCCCAGAATCCATGGGAGGTTGACATATATTGACCAGTCGGGTTATGAGCATTGACCGGGGCAAGTGCAGTGTGTTATCTATGCAAAGTGAGTCCACTGTCCCAAGCACCACAAATGGACCATCCTATATAGATAGCTCACTCGTGCTAGAAAAATGAGTGACGTCATACTTTTAGATTATATATTTTGGGCTTAACCATTATCGATGAGAAACTGATAACGGAGCCACAGTCCGGACGACACGAGAAGCTTTTCATTTAAGGATCACTAGAAGTACAGAAATGGGGAAAGCGATACGATGGAGTAATGCACTATGTCCAACTTTGGAATGAATCATCAAACTAGAATTCAAATGGCGATAGTAACATACCTAAGTCCTCGAAAAGAGACAGTTGAAGATAGATAGCAAGACTTGACTTCGGAATGGCATACATTCGTTTGAGTCAAAACTTAGATTTACCTCCGGCCGAGTACAATCCAAAATTCGACCATCTCCCTTTGGAATTGCCACCATCCTGGAATCATTGCAAGGAGTTTCTATACCAAACTAAATAACTACGTAATCTCTAGGGCCTTAATTTGGTACCAAATATAAATGTCCAGCCTTGGCATATCCATACTCTTGCAAGTGATCCCCTAGTCCTACTATGCATATTCATGAAGTTTCGTAGATTTCCAGAGAGCCTATATTAAAAAATGAAGACGCGGTTGTAACATCCCCCTACTTGGAGGCCAAAAACTAACGGCTACGAATTTTGCAGTCATCCATAGTTATTAATCCTCGGTGCTCAAATACGGCAATGTTAGATGCATTAATACACAGAAACACAAGAATATGGAAAAAAAATTAAAACAACAAACAAAATCCACATTCAATTTCAAAATATTTCAAATTCATTAAATAATCCCAGTGCGTAGACCACGTTCAGACAAAATAGACTTATTACAAAATACGCCTAGAGTGACAAATGAAGATGCCCCCTTGGATGATCAGAGTATATAATATAAGGCAATAAAACAAGTTTGGATTTACAACCAAACACAGTGGAAATAAAAGAACTCTAAGTAGCTAGCATGCCTCCTACACGCTACTGGAAGATTACTTCGTTTAAAAGAACACCTAAAAACCCTAAACCTCAAACTACTCAAAATCAATTGAGTACCCTAAAGTTTAGGGGGAAAACAAAAACTTTAAGTCGGACATAAAGCCTGGTATGAATAATAATCTACCATCTCAAACGATTAGATATCTAGTGTGACCACGCCGCTTAGCGGAACGGGGTTTCCCCTCACTAGTATCTTAAAACCTTTATAAAACCATATACCGTGCTCCTGCATCCACAATGGTTAAAACAATTCAAAACAATATGATATGATGATATGCAAAACAAGTGAATCAATACTTGATTTCCCATCACCATTCATTTTAACTATCTGTCTCAGTTATAGTTTCTAGGATTACTGTTAACCTAATAGTTTTCATGGGCTGACTAATAACCGGTTAAATGTTTATGGACTCCCTATCCTATTTCATAGTTTTCATAGGCTTACAATGAACCTATTGGTAACTCCAATATATTTTCTCTTATCCTAGTTTTCATGGGCTAACTATGAACCTATTGACTAACTGTCAATATCTTAATCCGGATATAGTTTTCATGGGCTAACTATAAACCTGTTGGCCCCTGCCAATATCAAATCATAGTTTTCATGGGCTGACTATGAAATTATTGGCCCCTGCCAATATCTTTTACTATACACAGTTTTCATGGGCTTATTGTGAACCTATTAGCCCCTGCCAATATTTGTAATAAAGTTTTTAACATTTCTTAAGTTATATTCACTACAGAGTCAACCTAGCTGGTTATTCTGCCCTTCCCTAAAGTGTCGTTATAGGTTAATTACAATGTGAATAAATATATGAAGAAGCAAACATAACAACAAAATAATACCAACACCTATGGTTTAATATCCTTGAAATAATTTTATATAAATCCTGGTTAAACCCTTTAACCTTAATCAAGGCACTTCTTCAAATATTTCATTTTGAAACTCATTATTTTTGCCATGGTTTTTCCTTTAAAATGAGAATGGGTTATTTGTTTTGAAACCTTAAAACATCACTTTCGAAACCACTGGATGATCTCCATCGAAATTATAGAAAACCTCTTTTTCAAAACACAATTAATAAACCTTTCGAAGCCCTTGTTAAATATTCTCTTTCGAAACCAAATATACCTTTCGATGATACCAAAATATTACTTGAAAACTCAACTTCGAAACTAGTGAAAGTACCACTTTCGAATGTATTGGGTTTTAACTTTAGAAACATCTTTTAGGTCAAAGTGAATATAGGCGAAAGCGTCTCCTTCGAAACCATTGATAAAATTGTTTTGGGGTAAATTTTGATGGTGTCAGAACCATCTATTTGAAAGCTCAAAATCTTTGAGTAAAACTTATAAGGATAGCATCAAACCCCCTTTCGACACCATTGCATTCGAGACTCCTGACCATTTTCGAAAGCATTTAGGAATTGGCTTAACATTAGTTTAAAACAAAAGCACCCTTCGAAAGTATTGATGACTTCAATATACTCGAAAGGTAAAAGAAAAGCGGTTGGGTTTCGACTGGGTCGGAACCACTACTTTCGAAAGCATTCTTTTAGAAATAAAGTAACCCCTTCGAAAGCATGTACCTTTAAAACATAAAATGGCAACCTCCTTTGAAAGCTATTTAGAAAATTCCCTTTCAAAACCATATGCTTCGACTACGTCGAAAGCATTAAGTAAAACAAAGCAGGCACTTAACATTTGAAAACAAAACTAAGTTTTTGACCCCATCGGAAGCATTGCCTTCGACACCATGGCTTCTGCCTTTCCTCCAATCCACTATGTACCATCTAAGTAATACCTTGTGTATTGGTTTTGACTAGATGGGTTTCAGCATGGTTGGTTTTGACTGAGTCGAGGCAAAAGCATTGGGTCGAAGGTCACTTCCAAAAGAGGTGGAACCAACCTTTTATTAAAAAGGCTGAGTTAATGCTAAGTTAAGTAATTGCTTTATAACTAACCTGCATATTTGTAAACCTTTAATTGGTTGCCTTAAAACTTTTCAAATACTTTACAAAATAACTGCCACATTTATCATATCTAAATCAAAAGAAAAAGTTACCTTTAAGCCCTTCCATTAAGCAAAACCAATATTGCAAATAAGTCCTTCTTTAAAAATAATTTATTTTCCACAACAAATCAATTAGGAAAAATCCCCAAAAATCATAGAAATTCACTTTCATCATGTTATCAAACATATTAAAATTTTAGACCTAATTTTTTCCGAAAATAAACGAAATAAATTTTAAACCCAAATATCATATTTTCCTTTAGAAATTCATAATAAATTTTCCATAGCTTGGAAAATTATTAAAATTGAAACCCATCTCTCAAATCATGTTTTACCTAACATATAATTTTTTCATGGCATTCTAAAATCAATAACAATCGGTTTTGCCCTAAAACCGTGCAAATTCATATGTAAATGAATTGGTTTAAATCAAACATATATTAATTCAAGCGTATCATCATCCAAAACATCATGAAAACAAATTTAATCTTAAATCCAAAAACATATGATTATAAAAACAAAATAGAAATGGAATGAATTATTATTCACCTTGGATATGATAACGAATTTGAGATTTGTAGAAGATTGATTCCCCTAGCTTTGATTTAATTTTCTTCCTCTTTCCTCTTTGATAATGGCAGGCTCCTCTATAATACTTTACGTTTTTAGGTTTTTTAGAATGAACGTGAAAAATGAGAAACTGAAACATGAACGGGAAAATGAAAACGTATAGCCATTATTGAATATGCAAGTATATGATTTTTGTTCGGTGATAATAAACATATATATATATATATATATATTCATTTAAATGTATTTGTTAATGTACTATTTTATTTTCACATAATTAAATAAATATTTGCTGAATAAAATAAATAACATGGAATTTAAATTCAAACAGATATTTTATTCAAACAAATATTTTATTACAATTTTGAATAGTACAAATTTGAGCTCTCACTATATATATACACAAATTTTCGTTACAATACAATTTCAAATTATAATACAATCTTTCACAATACATTTACACCTCACTACATTTCACTAATTCACTCGTATTACTCTTCAACTTTGCTCCAGCCTGAATCCAGCATCTGAGTTATCTGCAAAATACACACTGACGCAGTAAAATTGAAAAAGAAATATTTTTGCAGTGTAAAATAAAATGTGTTTTGAAAATAGTATTTGCCTCAGTTATTTTGGTTGTTCGTCATCATATTCATTTTTGAATTCATCATACACGAATAGCTTGTGACATGCACAGTGTATCACTGTACATGCCACAAGGCCGTGCGCACCGATATACACTTGGTAAAATTGTAGGGATGGGTGAGCACAAGGTCAAACCCAATTAAAAGCTGGGTTCAACTCAAGTGAAATACAAATAAAGTCATGATATTAGCACAAGGTCAACCCCGAGCTATAAGCTAGATTCAACACAGGTGCAATCCAAATGTACAAGTTCAATAAAATGGTCAACACAACTAAAACAAGCCTCGACCAAAAATTTCAGTGAAAACGACTCAACCATTCAAACTCAAGTGTCAACCAAAATTCAACACAGAACATCAATGTAACTCAAGTGAAGCAATACTTCCAGCATGAACATGAATGCAACCATTAGTTCAGCTCAAAGACAGGTTCAATAAGAACCAACAACAAGTGATGCATCAGTGAAACAAGATCAAGTATAAGCATGGATGTGGTAAACAGTGATGACACAAATGCACTGGCTCGAACAATACAAAATCTCAGCTGAAAGACAGACTACAACAATGAACTAATTCAAAAAGGCAGAAAGTGGTGCACAACAACTAAAACATGAAGTATGAATGCAAAGCTGCCACCAGACCTGACTTAAGTGTTTAGACATTACAAATATACAGTGGAGCTTGAAAGTAGTTTCAAGATTAAAGCAACAACTCAAGTCAGTGCATTCCAAAATTATCAATCTAGATTCAACTTCAAAACCAAGTATGCAAGTGTACACATGGCGATACACATTTGAGAGCTAACATATCAGACTGCAACACTACAACAACTCAAGACACAATGCTACAGGGACCAAAGAACCAAGGACATATGCACTGACAACAAACCACGATGAACTCAATCAAAGCCGAGTCAAGCATACATATATACATGCGCGAAACAAGCCAAGCACATATGCACTGACAATACTACATCAAGACTTCGAGACCACATAGAACATCACATGAAACAAGTAGTGACAGTATTCAAGTCATAGTCCAAGAATGAACCAGTGAAGACAACAGAGGTGCAGACTACATCAAGTCTAACAATGACCAAAGTGCAACAAGACTCAAGTTAAAACCGGGTACAGCTCAATGCAAAACACAAGCCAGTGAAACAAAAGCGCACAACAACTACACATGAAGCCGTGAATGAAGTCAAAGTGATAACATAAGATATTGAACAAGTCAAAGTAAAATTCTCATTTCAAAAATATTATCACAATATCAAGTGCCGAAATCAAAGATGTCACAAGAGAAAAGAACGGAACCATGACCAAAGTCAAGTTTAAATGCCAGAGAATTCAAAGCCGTGGTGACCAAGGAATCGAGCAAGTTCAAAATCAAAGCCGTGATAATCAAGTAAAAACAAAATATACGAATTTGAACAAGTCAGTACAAATCACCAGCATTCAATCAAAAATCAGTGGCCGAGAAAAATCAATTGATGAATTCAGGTAAATATATTCGAACGAAATTATAGGAATTCGAATCCTATATAAACCATTAACATCATCGGCATACAGAGGCAATCGAGTTTAAACATATCAACGAAATAATACAGAAAATCAAATACCAATTCATACCGAACTCGACGAATTGAAGCAACGGTGTACAAATCGAAGTGAGTCGATTGTCGAAGCAAATCAAAGCAATAGCCACTGTAATCGACAACAATCAATCGGCGTCTTCAATTCTAGAAGCCCTAATTTAGAACGAAGAAGAATGAACAAGTAAAAAAGGAAGTAGCCATATTTTTTCTCAATGCAAGGATACTAGGCCGAAGATAATATAAAAATCAAAAGGGGATTCACTTTTATTTGGGCTGGCTTCTTTAAATTATTATTTGGGCTTTAATTTTTTAAAATTAGGGTTTTGTTTTTAAAATTGTTTTTATTTTGTATTCTATTTTTAAACGTTTGTAATTTACTAGTCGTGTGACTATGGGACGAACTACAAGGGTGTAGTTTGAGAATTCGCAATTCAGTGGCTGAGTTGTGGCAGGGTTTTGAGCATAGAATTAGGTTAGTCGATAGCGAATGTCGTGAGTTTACGTGTGTAAGCGTCTGACTACTTAATTTCTAGTAGAAACCTTGGGAGCAGCACGTAGGCAGGGTTTTGCCGAAGCTGGGTAAATCTGTGTTGTTATATTTCTGTTTTTATTATTCTGCTATTATCTGTGCTGTTATTATTCTGCTATATCTGTGCTGCAAAAAATTTATATACTTCCGCATTAAATTTTTATAATTGATAGTATCACCCTATTCACCCCTCCCCCTCTAGGGTGAAATCAATCCTATAGCCATGACTAATAATAGTGTGGCTAATTACTAATATGCCCATGTTTAATTAAATACATAGAAGCCAACCAAATTAATTAATTACTTCAGAACGACCTTCTTATTTTTTTTATTAAAATCTCAATCCTCTTATCATCATTATTCTATTTAATTTATCTAATTAAATCTCCTGAATAATGTTGTCGAAAATTAGGGGTGTTACAGGCTCACCCTCTTAAATAATTTCATCCTCAAAATTCAGTAAGGACTAAATACTAAACATATCAATCATCTGCAACAACTCCTAACAACCATACTAGCCTATCTGACTAGCAACTATCTATATGAATCTAATATAGACATGCCCTCAAAGTATATCGGGACAAGTATCTCTAATCTTGTCTTCTGTCTCCCAAGTATAGTCCTTCTCGTTGTCGCTCCACTGAACTTTCACTAACCTGACTGTCTTGTTCCTCAATCTTTTCTCATCTCTCTCTACAACCCGAACTGGTTGTCTAACAGCATTCAAATTAGGCTCTACTATCAAATCTTCCAACCTGTCGGAGGTATAGTAGTCTATGGATCATGCACATACTTGCAAAGATAAGACACATGAAATACATTATGGACACCTGACATACTGCTCGGTAACTCTACTCTGTATATGAGCTTCCCAATCCTCTCTAAAATCTGGAATGGTCCAACATATCTCGGGGCTAACTTCCCTAATTTTCCAAATCGTACCACACCCTTCATCGGTGATACCTTGATGAAAACCTTATCTCCAACAGAGAATTCTAGTTCTTTACGCCTCTTGTCTGCGTAACTCTTCCGTCTGGACTGAGCCTCCTTCGTCCTTCCTCAGATCAACTTAATCTTTTCTGACGCCTCCTTAACTAGATCTGGACCTAAGACTAATATGTCTTCGGTCTCTAACCAACATGTTGGTGATTTGCATGGCCTTCCATACAAAGCTTCAAAAGGCGTCATTCCTATACTAGTCTGGTAACTATTATTATAGGAAAACTCAACCAAATGTAGGTGATCTTCCCAAGATCCACCAAAGTCTAATACACAAGCCCATAACAAATCCTCGAGTACCTTGTTGACTCTCTCTCTCTATTTGCCCATCCGTCTGAGGATGATATGCAGTACTCATATTAAGCTTGGTACCTAATACTTCCTGTAGACTTTTCCAGAATTCGTTAGTGAACAAATCATCTCTGTCACTTATTATACTACTAGGAACTCCATGTAGTCTAACTATGTTCTTCATGAACAACTTAGCTAATACAAGTGTCGTTCTGGTTGACTTATCTGGAATGAAATGGGCACTCTTGGTCAACCTGTCCATTATAACCCATATACTTTCATTACCTCTATTTGGCCTCGGCAATCCGTCTATAAAATCTATGGAAATCGAATCCCATTTCCAAACTGGAATCTCTAATGGCTGAAGAAACCCACTCGGCTTCTGATGTTCGGCTTTCACTTGTTGGCAGTTTGCACACTGCCTAACCCACAGGCCAACATCCCTTTTCATACCTTCTCAAACGAAGCTCCTCTTCATATCCTGATACATCTTGGTTCCTCTAGGATGAATCGTAAACTTGGATCGATGACATTCTCCAAAAACATCTTTCCTCAAGTCCTCCTAGTTCAGAACACACAACCTTCCCTTCTTTCTCAACCATCCTCTTTGGTCAAGACTAAAGTCTTTTAGATCACCAATCTCAATTCCACTCTCAAGCCTTCTAATCGACTCGGCTAACACTGGATCCTCTTTTTGCTTAGAAGAAATCCTTTCGATCATCACTAGTCGAACTTCTAAACAGGACAACATGGCGGTACTCTAACTGGAACTAGCAGCCGTCCTTAATTGCACCTCACAACTGGCCAAAACTTCTAAATCCTTCCACTCTGCCAACATAGCTAACACCACATTCTGATGTCTTCTGGTAAGAGCATCCGCTACCTTATAACCTTTCCCAAGTGTATACTCTATACCAAAAATCATAAGCAGCCAAAAACTCTTTCCATATCGACCGTCTCGTATTCAATTCCTTCTGAGAGAATAAATACCGTAAAGAGTTATGATCGGTATAAAGCTCAAACCTCTCCCCTAAGAGATAAAGTCTCCAAATCTTCAATGCAAAGATTACCGCATCCAACTCCAAGTCATGAGTAGGATACCTCACTTCATGTGGTCTAAGCTGTTTGGATGTTTAGGCAATAACTTTACCCCTTTGCATCAATACAATTCCCAATCTAGTTTCGCATGCATCAGCATACACCACTAACCCTTGGTTTCCGTCTGGAACTACTAACAATGGTGCATTGGTCAACAAATGCTTTAACTTAAGGAATGCTTCCTCACATTCGTCGGACCAGATAAAATTCACCTCCTTCCTAGTTAACTTAGTCAAAGGTGCTGCTATCCATGAGAAATCCTTGATGAATCTCCAGTATTAACCAACAAGTCCAAGAAAACTTCTAATCTCAGTCACCGTCTCTGGTCTCTTCCAATTATTTACAGCTTCAATCTTATCTGGATCGACTGACACGCCTTTCTCTGAAACCACATGACCAAGAAACTTAACATTTTTCTTTCAAAAATGACACTTGGTAAACTTTGCCTTTAGCTGATTCTGCCTCAGCGTCTCAAGTACCACTCTAAGATGAACCTCATTCTCTCTCTCATCCTTTGATTATACTAAAATTTCATATATAAACACTAGCAAAAACCTATCCAAGTACTCTCGGAAAACTCAGTTCATCAAATCCACGAAGAAATTAGGTGCATTCGTCAATCCAAATGGTATTGCTAACCACTCATACGAACCATACCTAGTCCGAAATGTTGTCAAAGGAATACTGTCCTTTGCCACTCTTAACTGATGGAAATCTGTCGCCTAGTCAAACTGGGAAAACACTCTGGCTCCACTCAACTGATCGAACAGATCGTCTATTCTTGGCAAAGGATACTTGTTCTTAATCGTCCTTTCATTCAACTTACGATAGTCGATGCACATTCTCAAGGACCCATCTGGTTTCTTCACGAACACCGCGGTCGCTCCCCAAGGCGAACTGCTTGGCCTAATAAAATTCCTTTCTTCTAGATCCATTAGCCGCACCTTCAATTCCTTCATCTCAGTCGGTGTCATCCTGCTAGGTGATCTACTCACAGGTTCAGCTCTGGGCATAAGATCTATACGAAACTCAACTACTCGTTTCAGTGGTAGTCCTATGACTGGCTCAAAAATGTCTACAAACTCCCTTGCTACTCGAACCTGACTTAACTCATATCCTATCTCCATAGCACTAAGAAAAGTACTAACACTTCGGTTAGAATTCTCCACTTAAAATATTACTCGGTTATGACTATCAGGATGTATCAGTGATATGTCCATATCCTGGCAAAATATTCTAGCCTCATACCTACCCAACCAATCCATACCCAAAATGATCTCGAAATCTATGAAATCAATAACATACAAGCTGCATGCAAACTTATGACCTAACAAATCAAGTTCTAACTAGTCACATCTCAACCCTAGAGTTGCATACCCTCCTATTGGATTCGCAACCCTTAAGGAAGTAATAAGATAGGTGGGTTCTATGCATAATCTATCAACCAAACACTGAGATATAAATGAATGTGATGCACTGGTATCAAATATACTCTAACTAGAATACTCTGAATCAAAAGTGTACCTTCCATCACAGTCTTCCCTTTATCAACTGTAGTAGGCCTAGCTGGTCCAATAGCAAAAACCTTTCCTTCGTCTGCCCTAACTGACTCTGGACACTGATTCTTGTACTGCCCGACTTGATCATAATTGAAGCACTTCACATTCGTCTTATTTGCAGCCTTCTTCCCATTTCCTGACCGGCACTCATTCGCATTATGACCCTTCTTGTCACACTTATAGCAAACTAACTCCGCCTTCCCCTTCTTGGCAGTATCTTCCTTCTGGGCTCCCTTCTTCTTAAAGAACTTTCTCTTCTTCCTTTGAGAACCCTGAATTTCCACTGGCTTTTCTCTAGCACAATTAGCAAGCATCTTCTTATGGCGAATGGTCATCTCCAAACCTAAATTACTAGGATCAAGGAGATGTGGTAGGGTCGCCCTAGCAATTTCGGGCCTCGGTTCCCTAATGAACTTCTCGTTCCTTCTGATGACAGTGTCTATAGTATTATGTCCATAATGGGACAACTCCTCGAACTTAGGGGCATACTCAACAACCGACATCTCTCCCTGCTCCAGATCCATAATCTTCCTCATCAGCTCTGACTTAGCAATCTCAGACACAAACTTCTGCTTAAATCTCCTTCTAAAATCTGCCCAAGTCAACTGCTCCTCCAGAACTCCGGCAGTAATACTGTTCCACCAGTGAAATGCTGACCCTTGTAACTGCCTAGAGGCCAACCTTCTCTTTTGTCCATCATTTAAACCCAAATCAGCCAATATACGTTCGCAATGCAAAAACCAATTTTCTACTTCAATGACATTCTCCGTCCCCATGAATGGCTTCCCTCCAAGACTAGTGTAGTCTTTACTCAGCTTAGCATAATTATTCCCAACTGGAGCCACAAGATTAGCTCCTTCTACATTTCCAGCAACACCAGCAGCATCTCCTGTTTACATCATATTGACGAAGAATTGATACATCAACCCTATATCTACTGGTGGATTTCCAGCACCTACATTGGCATCAGCATTTTGGTTATTAGCATTAGTCGATCGACCCGGGTTCCTCCTGGTGGTGGATCGAGCATTTCCATTGGTTGTAGTGCTTCCTCCATCGAGATTTCCTCTTCCATTTCCTACTTCCATATCTCCTTTCTTGTAAATCTACATACGAGCCTTAGTAAGATACAGAAGAACGATCTAAGAGAGCGGGGAATATGTACTTATATATAACTATATATCAAATACAAGCACGTTATTATAACGTTAACCTAAACCCCAATCTTGTTATCTGATTCATTGGATTATGTTTGAAAAATCTTTTAGGTTTAAGTTTCTTTTAAAGATTCATAAACCTATGCTCTGATACCAACTTGTAACATCCCCCTACTTGGAGGCTCAAAACAAACGGCTACGAATGCTGCAGTCATTTATAGTTATTAATCCTCGGCGACCAAATACGGCAATGTTAGATACATTGATACACAGAAACACAAGAATATGAAAAAAAAATTAAAACAGCAAAAAAAATCCACATTCCATTTCAAAATATTTCAAATTCATTATATAATCCCAGTGCGCAAACCACGTTTAGATAAAATATACTTATTACAAAATACGCCAAGAGCGACATATGAATATGCCCCCTTGGATGATCAGAGTATATAATATAAGGCAATAAAACAAGTTTGCCTTTACAACCAAACACAGCGGAAATGAAAGAACTCTAAGTAGCTAGCATGCCTCCTGTGCGTCACCGGAAGCTTTATTCGTCTAAAAGAACACCTGAAAACTCTAAACCTCAAACTACTCAAAATCAATTGAGTACCCGAGAGTTTAAGGGGACAAAAATCTTCGAGTCAGACATAAAGCCTGGTATGAATAATAATCTACCATCTAAACCATTTAGATATCTAGTGAGACCACGCCGCTTAGCGGGATAGGTTTTCCCCTCACTAGTATCTTAAAACCTTTATAAAACCATATACTGTGCTCCTACATCCACAATGGTTAAAATAATTCAAAACAATATGATATGCAAAACAAGTGAATCAATACTGGATTACTCATCCCCATTTATTTTGACTATGTGTCTCATTTATAGTTTCTAGGATTACTATTAACCTAATAGTTTTCATGGCTGACTAATCACCGTTAAATGTTTATGGACTCCCTGCCCTATTTCATAGTTTTCATGGGCTTACTATGAACTACTCCAATATCTTTTCCCTTATCCTAGTTTTCCTGGGCTGACTAGGAACCTATTGACTAACTGTCAATATCTTAATCCAGATATAGTTTTCATGGACTAATATAACCTATTGGCCCCTGCCAATATCAAATCATAGTTTTCATGGGCTGACTATGAAGCTATTGGCCCCTGCCAATATCTTTCGCTATACATAGTTTTCGTGGGCTCACTTTGAACCTATTGGCCCCTACCAATATCTTTAATAAAGATTTTAACATTTCTTAAGTTATATTCACTACTGAGTCAGCCTAGCTGGTTATTTTGCCCTTCCCCAAAGTGTCGTTATGGATTAATTACAATGTAAATAAATATATGAAGAAGCAATCATAACAACAAAATAATACCAACACCTATGGTTTAATATCCTTGAAATCATTTTATATAAATCATGGTTAAACCCTTTAACCTTAATCAAGGCAAACTTCTTCAAAAACTTCATTTCAAAACTCTTTATTTATGACATGGTTTTTCCTTTAAAATGAGAATGGGTTATTTGTTTTGAAACCTTAAAACATCACTTTCGTAACCACTAGATGACCTCCATCAAAAGTATAGAAAACCTCTTTTTCAAAACACAATGAATATACCTTTCGAAGCCCTTATTAAATATTCTCTTTCGAAACCAAATATACCTTTCGATGATACCAAAATATTAGTTCAAAACATAGCTTCTAAACCAATGAAATTACCTCTTTCGTAAGTATTGGGTTTTGACTTTAGAAACATCTTTTGGGTCAAAGTGAATATAGGCGAAAGCATCTCCTTCGAAACCATTGATAAAATTGTTTTAGGGAAATTTTGATGGTGTCGGAACCATCTATTCGAATGCTCAAAACCTTTGAGTAAAACTTAAAAAGATAACATCGAAACCCCCTTTCAACACCATTGCCTTCGAGACCCCTGACCCCTTTCGAAAGCATTTAGGAAGTGGCTTAACATAAGTTTAAAACAAAAGCATCCTTTGGAAGTATTGATGACTTCAATATACTCGAAAGGTAAAAGAAAAGCGGCTGAGTTTCGACTGGGTCGGAACCACTACTTTCGAAAGCATTCGTTTATAAATAAAGTAATCCCTTCGAAAGCATGTACCTTTAAAACATAAAATGGAAACCTCCTTTGAAAGCTATTTAGAAAAACCCCTTTCGAAAATATATTCTTCGACTACGTCGAAAGCATTAAGCAAAACCAATATTGCAAATAAGTCCTTCTTTTAAAATATTTTATTTTCCATAGCAAATCAATTAGGAAAAATCCCTAAAAATCATAGAAATTCATTTTCATTATGTTATCAAACATATTAAAATTTCAAACCTACTTTTTCCTGAAATAATCGAAATAAATTTTAAACCCAAATATCATATTTTCCTTTAGAAATTTATAATAAATTTTCCATAGCTTAGAAAATTATGAAAATTGAAACCCATCTCTGAAATCATGTTTTACCTAACATATAATTTTTCCATGGCATTCTAAAATCAATAACAATCGGTTTTGCCCTAAAACCGTGCAAATTCGAATGTAAATGAATTGGTTTAAATCAAACATATAATAATTCAAGTAGATCATCATCTAAAACATCATAAAAACAAATTTAATCTTAAATCCGAATACATATGATTATAAAAACAAAATAGAGATGGAATGAATTATTATTCATCTTGGATATGATAAGGAATTTGAGATTTGTAGAAGATTGATTCCCCTAGCTTTGATTCTTAACTTTGATTTAATTTTCTTCCTCTTTCCTCTTTGATAATGGCCAGCTCCTCTATAATACTTTGCGTTTTTAGGTTTTTAAGAATGAATGTGAAAAATGAGAAAGTGAAACATGAACGGGCAAATGAAAATGTATAACCGTGAGTAATAATAGTGTGGCTAATTACTAATATGCCCATGTTTAATTAAATACATAAAAACCAATTTGAGCCCAATTAATTAATTACTTCAGCAAGGCCTTCTTATTGTTTTATTCAAATCTCAATCATCTTATCATCATTATTCTATTTAATTTATCTAATTAAATCTCCTGAATAATGTTATCGAAAATTAGGGGTGTTACAACGACGGTCCGAACTACAGGATAGTCCAAGTCGGGAAAAACGGAGGTTCAATACTCATCAACAATCTACCAAATTACATGGAGGACATCTAGATGAAGCATGAAACTCGATATAAAAGGATTTGGCCATCTTAAGGTTAAGGATTAGATTCGGTACCGAATCTAATGGCTTAAGTCGGCCCCGAATCTAGGCCTTAGCTCATGTTGTCACGACACTTCTTATGCTACCTTGGGCCAGTCCATGGACTTCTCTGGTAGCGGGCATCTGATCCAATATGACTACTACCACTATAAATACAAACCATAGAGCAACCAAGAGAGGGGTTGGTTACCGCCATTACTACGCGGAAGACCTGTCATTTCTTCCACTCACTCTCTCTACTCCATGGTCACCATGGCTGTTCCTGTAGGCAATTCTAAAACTTAGAATCTGTCTAACACTTGTACTTGAGACTAAATTTTTTTTAATCATTTTATAATCATATTTATCAAGATCAAATCAATAAGCAAAGTTATAAAGTGAACGTAGGCTTAGAACAGTCGAACCACTAAAAAATCTATGTCTCTTATTTACTTTTATCTTATTTTCTATTATATTTTCTCCGTTCTAACAGGGTTGGTGCTTTCGCATTACACTCCAGGGTGTTGATCCATTTTTTAGGTTAACAAGCAATTACCACAAAGGTTTGATATTAAAATGTGATAATATTTTATTATAGATGACCTTAAGCTACTGTTGTTTTTATATTGCAAATTGTTCAAAAACACTGATGTATACATTGCCGCCTCAACATATAAAAAAAACAAAAAGCAGCAGATTTGCATTTCCACTATGACACACATATACCCACACAGCTGCTACAACTCTCGTATAAACAGTCATTACATTCACTTAACTGATAATTTACTCACGCACACCATTCAAACACAAGCAACGCATAATAATTATATATATATATATTATATATATATATATATATATATATATATATATATTATGTATACCGATATATATTATGTATACCGATATGGACTTAAGTTCTGGTCGCACGCAGGACGCAGGAAAGAAATGGAGGACAAAAGTTCAAAGATGAATGCTGGGAATAATATAAGCAAAGATTCATAAATACATGCAGGGGAAAAGAAGGACTGAGTCGACCATTTTGGATATATATATATATATATATATATATATATATATATATTATGTATACCGATATATATTATGTATACCGATATGGACTTAAGTTCTGGTCGCACGCAGGACGCAGGAAAGAAATGGAGGACAAAAGTTCAAAGATGAATGCTGGGAATAATATAAGCAAAGATTCATAAATACATGCAGGGGAAAAGAAGGACTGAGTCGACCATTTTGGATCGAACTAAGCCCAGATGCACTTCTGATAATCGGTGATGAACAACAACTAAAACGGCCAACGTCATACACTAAATTCCGTAAACTGAACTTCATTCATGCACTTATATATCACAAAAACACATAGGGATGAATTCTCTTAATTAGTACAAGTTTGTGAGATAAAATTCTCACCTAAAACTTGCATCATCTCCTTCTCCTGCTTTATTCCTAAGCACACACGCAAAATCCCCACCAGATCAACTTGGATTTCTTTTCACAGCAATTGCAAATGATGAAGAGATTCCCATATTTTTATTTCATAATTTATAATAATTTATCAGATTTATTGTTGAATTTTCGGTGGAATAATATTCATGAGAAGTAAGCAACAGGAGATAGTAAATTAAACCAGAGATGAACGAATAAAATCTTGACAGAGAAGATTCTAGAAATAGGTTTGGATTTAAGGTAGATGGGCATGGGCTTGGGCTTGAGAATATTGGGTTTGGATTAAAGTATTTTATTTTCATTTTCTTTTACTTTTTTAACTACAATTTATTTAATACAAAAAATTACAAATCTTTATTTACAATTCATTTCATCTCCAAACTATTATTTTGTTTCGCATTAAATCACTCTTATAAAATATTTTCCAGATTTTAACTTATTTTTAATTTTAAATATTATAATTTCATGATTTAAATCATTTATTAAATAATTTCAAAACCAATTTATCGATTAAAACAACAAATTCCAATTTATCTACTAAATTATAATTATTAACTTTAATTAATTACTACATAAAAATCGGTTATTACAGACTTACCCCTTAACAAAATTACGTCCTCACAATTTCTCATAAGAAGAAATCTATCACAAACCAGTTATACTAAACTTACTCATAGCATTTTCAATTTATTTTAACATTTACTTATGAAAAATTGCTCTATAAGCTCACAAAACTCTTCATTTAAATAATTTCCTTTCCAAATATCCTAGATGTATAATATATATATATTTTTTTTCAAAATTCATTTTATACTAATTCAAACTCAATTCAAATTCAAATTCAAATAGTCCATTAAGTGGCTTTATCTTATATTAACAGGAGCCAAAATCTATTAATAAATTTTCCATTGAAATCCCATCTATTTATTTAATAAGATACTTATCGATTTTATTATATAATTTCAAACATCTTACTATAAAAAAAAATTATTTCCCATATACTATTTTGCAAAATCTTTTCATAAATTTATATAAATATTTGACACTTTTCGAATATATAATTGGAGGAAGTTTAAACTTATTCTCAAAATTTAACAGGTTGAAATTATTTCTATATTCTTTCACAATACATTTGATAAAAATAATAAACATTACATGTATTTCTAAAAAAATACTTATCAAATATTTACTCCCAAAAATCATTTTTTTTTTCAAACTAACTTTAATTAAAATATTATTTAAAATATTTAACATTTGTAAAATACCTTAATTTTCTCAAAATGTTCATATCTTTTCAAATTATTATTTCCAAATGTCTCATTCTAGTGATTAGGAATCCCTATCGATAACCTTGATCAAGCGTACCGACCAGAATCCTTAAATCATGCAACGAACAAATTAGCACAGTTTTTATTTTCAAAAATATCTATTAGTATTATTTTCATAAATCATTCAATGTACTTATTCAATAAATCTTATATTGATTCAATTTAAATTTAACTCGGTACCATAATACAATATAAAATCATCCAAAATCATAAATACAAATGTTGTTAGTTGGACTAACTCATTTCGTCCTTGCTATTGCAACGATTTATAATTCATACTTAAAACAAAAGAATATATATATATTAAAATGCATATATTTGTAAAACCACAAATACGTCCCTTAATGATTACCCTAGTAATCATACATATACATATACATATACATATACATATATATATATATATTATTCTCTTATTATAGAAAATACCCAACTCACCTGAGGGGGATGGGACCCTAATTATCATCTAAAGTTTTAATTCGTGCCCCAGATATACACTGCATTGTTGTGAACCTTGCTCTAATACCAATTTGTAACACCCAATCTCTATACGCATACTATCCAAGAGTATTATACAGTAATATTGTTAGATAATACGGAGAATGAGGCTATATGGGTGCACACGTGAATATTCCCTTGAACCAACACTGGTACGGGTTAAAACATCTAATAAATAACTTATCCATACATACATAGTATCAGTATAGTGTAATAGACACATGTGTCTCTAGGACAGAACAATACATAATATACAGTACATCATAGAGAGCACAGAGTCAAACACAACGACAACATATAATCTATAAAATACAATAATATTATAAGGATACAATATAACTCAAATATTAATTATACATATACAGTGAATCAATGTCATACAAGTATCATATAACCATCCTAATATAATACTCCTCCTGGCCCAATAAAACAAATGCTGGTCATGGTGTCCATGTACCTGAGATATCTCAGACCAACCCGAATATTATAAAATAACACACAGGTCAGACTATGCCTAATCAAGGATCCTAAATAAGAAGATATAATATAAACATGGAAGAAATATAATATAATATAACTATCAAAGATTCTCAAACATCAGACGACGTATCAAAGAGTGTGTGTGTGTGTATAAGTACTCCCCAAGGCATCAAATTACTCAAATATCTTAAATCCATAACCACAATTAGAACTGATATCAAAAGATGATTGATAAATCAATATAAATTAAAAAGACTATATCCAATGGGCGAATCAACCATACAATACAACTCATTATATATAAAATGAAATTATCAAGTGAATAGGACTAACGCATATCAATTCTTAGTATAATATCAATAAAATCATAAATTAATAGATAATGTGAGATAGTCTGTCAAATTATCCTGATAATATCCAATATTATACAAACCACAAAGATAATCCAACACAATCCAAATCACGATCAATAATAAAGGCTATCTCAAAATATCAAATCATCAAACCGCATGGATATAACGAGGACTAACTATACTTTGGACTCATCTAGTCTCTAGTATAGCCACCTCATAGGGTAGTGAATAATATATGTCAATCCACATCACATACATAATCCTGAACTAGAAAGGGAGACTAATAGTACACAGCATGCTCCAGGAACCCAGGATTACTTGCCTCATGTAGAGTATTGTCTATCCATATATTCTTTAATTACCTCGATGGACATCATGACCCCATCCACTAGTGGCTCGTCTACGCGTAGCCTCGGTCCCGTCCCTGCTTTGCCCCTATAGGTAACAGACTGCTAGCTTATACGACACAAGGAGTCATAGGGCTCCTACCCTAAAAATCTTGAGATGCGCATCCAAAATATCCAACAATAGTGTCGTAGATCTGGGGTGCGACCCCACGATTAGACCACAAGGTGGATACTGGCCAATCCGGTTCACTCCGGAATCACAAAGGGAGCTGGACAACAAGTGGATGACATATAATACTCATATCCAATATTTACATAAAGCTCTATTCATAAGCCGACATGCGGCTCCGTATAAGTCACCATGTGACAATATCATACTAGAGCTCAAATACCATGCTGACACATGGCTATACCCATAAGTCGCCATGTGACTAAATTATACTCAACAATGCGAGTATCATCACACATATGAGAAATCCCCGTTTGAGTGACATTTACTTATAAAGAATAATCAAACGAATAACATAAATATGCCACATACCACCGCATGTTACTCGGATAATTATTCAATGCTCATAAACTACACGCAATCAACACTAGATATTTCTATATAACAATCCGATGAATAACTGGAAAAGTGTTGCTGAATTTCGCATACCAGACAGTCGCACTAATCCATTTATTCAAATTTCTCATCACATAGAAATGAAATCTCATAAGTCAATTAAAAGGTTGTCACCACCGTATTATCTCAAAATCATCATCTTAATCAATATCAACGACGAATCACTTATATCATGGAATCAATATAAAGAAGATAAGAAATTAAAAATCAGAAAATAAAAATAAATTATTCAAATAACTATAAATAAATGAATCAATACTTAATAATGAAATATGTAACGACCCACAAATTTATCACACTTTGATAAATAATATTTATTTTTAAAATATTCAAATATAAGCTCTACAACATAGATTATGTCGTCTTGAATAATAAATAATGATGTCAATCTTATTTTGAATAAGTATACACAAAAATATATACTTTGGAAAAATATCGATAAAAAGACCGAAATCCTTTTATCAATAAACTGCTCTATAATTATCAAAAGTCGTGCACAAAGTTGGATACATACACTTATTTATTGGTTTAAACAAGAATATGTAATAAAAAAATTATTTTATTTTTGGGAATAAAATGTATTTATGGCATCATCAATAATGAAATCATAGTTAATAATTGATTTATGAATTTATATTAAGATTTAATGATTTAATAATTGTTATAATTATTCAAATAATTGTTTCTAAATGATAATAATTCATTTTAATTAGTTTTGAAGTGATAATAAATCGTTTATAACAGTTTTATGAAAAGATATATTTGATTTGAAAATATAAAAAAATTCGAATCGCTTTATCGATATAACAACACATTTTGTAGTAATTGTTTATTATTAAAATATATGGTTTTATAAATCAAATTTGATTATTTTAATTTGTTAAAAACGATAAGAAATAAATTTTTAATTCTTGTTTACATTTATATGTAAATTAGTTAATAAGTGAAAATGTGACCAGGAATCGGCTCCCGATTTTCAACGATTTAACGAACGAAAGTTGTTCAAAGTAGTTGCAACCTTGTTTATATCACTTGAACACATATCTAACATACACATACATACCCTAACATATACATGAACACATATATGCATACAAATATACTTACCATTTACATTTGAATTTACATACAGTAAAAAGTATAAATATCTAAGATATTTTCTACCATAAAAAACAAATATCAACTCACTGACCCACCTTCATCATCACACACATGGAGGCACAAAGAGGGATGGCTTGTTGTGCATTTGGAAGGGGGTGTGGGTAAGGGACAAATGTGTAATTATGCATTTAGATATTTATTTTCAATTTTTTTCTATAAAAACCCACCATTATCTTCATAATTTTACATACCATTCTACTTCATTTTCTTCCTCATTCTCAGGCTTTTCCATAGCTTCCTACCTTAAGGAAATTATGAAGAAAAATATTGTAAAAAAGAAATTAAATTTATATAAGTTATATACATAAGAAATCCACTTCAAAACCAAAGAAAATCACCTCCTTTCATCACTTAAACCCCACAGCAACCACCTTCCATCACCAAGGCCAAGCATAATTACATTTGCAAGCTTAGGCCGTGCCCTTCTTAAGGTCCAAGGCTCGATTCCGTAGGCTTTGATTCGATCGTAGTGAAGCTATAATGAATTTTCGAGAAGTTAGAAACCAATGAAGGTGAGAAACTATATATATATATATGATGTGATATGATTGATATGGGTGTTTACTATGCTTTGATTATCAAGTTTGGTTGTTTTAATATAGTTGTTTAATTGTATAAACACGTCACATTAAATACACGTCGATGTTACACAAGGAGATCACTTTTCGAATCAAGTTATAAAGTGATATGTAATCATTAAACCTCTATAAAAAGATATAAAATGGTTTATAAATGTTTTATAAATATTAAAATCCAAATTGGTGAAGTTTTGACAAGTCATAAAAATTGAGTCAAAAAATAGACGCATCGTGTAACGGTAGTTCGGGATTTCGCATCGTAGAAAGTTAAATCAATTTATACGATGGATTTGAAGTTGGAATTTTTTGTAATAAGAATTTTTCGAACTCTTATAATCATAGTTTTCAAACAAAAGAGAACGATCAAGATTTCTTTTAGTAGATTTTGAAATATGAGCAAAACAAGTTTTCAAAATAGTCGCGGTTTGGCAGTTCAGAAACCAAAGCGATAAATTCTTTAAAAATGATATTTTTAATCCTTAAAAATATGGAATAAATTCTGTAAATATTTTAAATTTTTTTTAAAGAGATTTGAGTTAAAAAGATGGATTTGTAAATGACAGAAAAGTTATTTTGATCTAATAAGTTTAAAAGCACTATTCGCAACACTATTCGTAGCACTTTTAATAACTTTTGAAATATGATTTTAAACTAAAGTATTCTTTCCCAAATCTTTTGAAAATGTTTTCAAATAAATAAATAAGTATTCTAAAGATGATTTGAAGGTTTTATAACTTATTTTGAAATATTTTAAATAAATGATTTAAAGAAAAGATGTTCAAATTAAGAGATTTAATCTTGGCTCTAAAAGTCGATGAGTAGACTGAATTTTTCTATTCGTGAAATCCGAATGTGAGGTGCTTAAACTAAGGAGATGTTCAGAAGCAACCAGTGCCCTGGTTCACCTAGACTTTTTCCTGGGTGAGGAATAGATAAGATCGAACCATCGAAAATGAGGCAAGTATAAAAGATTTTTTTAGTTTAATACAACTTGGATTGTATAGAGATAATCTTCTTATACTTGGTATTAAATTTCGAGGAGGTAACTCATACTATCCATGTGAATTTAAAAGGTGATTTCACCGCTATTCGACGAATAGTAAAGGCTGAATACGGAAATTGATGTCGAGTAAAATTAGTATAATTTATATGCATCGCTTTACTTGAATACTAACTAATTTTGATCTACCATCTTAGACAACATGGTTTCGACCTATTAAATAGATATGTATTAGAAATAAGAAATCTTTTGTTAAGATTTAAATAAATGATTTGGAGATATTTTCCTAAGCACCGGATGAAATTATTGGAATTATTCCAAGATTTAAAAAGGTTTATATTAAACAAAGATTTGATAAAGGAGGTTTAACGATTCTATATAAACCGAAAAGAAATGGTTTTTAAAGATATATATCTCTAGAAGATGTTTTTGATAAAGAGAAAAGTAATCAATCAAATAATAAGAACCTATTTACTTAAACATCTTTTTATTGATGGTTGGTTCAAAGAAGCCAAGATTGGATTTAAGTATTCTTATCCGAAAACCACTTCGAACCAATTTACGAGTTCGAAAGTGAAGATATGTTGAAGACAATGAAGTTGAAGGCGGGGATCTTCATAATGGAAGGACTGCTTGTTGATAATTTTAGAGTAGCTCCCAAGATAAATAAATAGCAATGGTCCCTTCATTCTGAGATCTTCGTAGGTAAGGACTACTCATTACTAATCCTAACGGATGTGGTAGGAGAGTGCCTTCGGTTTGTCCTTTTCCTGGATAACTTGTATGGATGAATGTCTGACATTGGATTTCGAAGAACATAGGACGTTGATCTTTACAAACTTACATCTGTTTGGAGAGGTAGGGGTAACCCCTCTTATACTTAAATCCCTTCACTAAGTCGTACGAGCTCGTAGGTTGTACTTTTGTGGAAATCAGTAGTGTGTTGTTGGAAATGGAAATGTAACATTTTAAGTGAAGATATTCCATGAAAGGTAAACGTTGCCTCGAGCCTCACACCTAGGGAATTGTGAAATAGAGGTTGCTTTAGGGCTAAGTGGTTCGCTAGCATTAGGGTATGATACACCTTTCTAGATTTATTTTGCGCCCGCTATGACATTGGATAAAAAAAATATGTGGTGTATGGTGTGAGAGCTCTCGGATAGTTTGAGAACAACCGAGATGATATCATATTCGGTTCTACCCACCACCATAGAGGTCTACGGGTAGGCTGGTCTTAATTCGTAGAGGTTTCGAAGATGTCGATCCTCGATGCATCCCTCAAAATATCCACTGTACGGGAGGTATTCCCTTACGTCGCTATTTACTTGAAAATCCAATCTCTAATAAGTGCCTTCGATTTTAGTTGTAAACCTATTATGTTGGAATTTAATACTGTAACAATTTCAACTAAGATTATGTAAATTTCTTGAAAAGTGTTTTTAACAAAATGTCATTAAAAATAATATTACCAAATTTGCATAGCAAATGATTTGGTTATCATAAGGTAAAAACTCATTCTATGTTTATATGCGGCGCGGTCTTATGAGACACCCTTTGTTTTTCAAATACTCGTATTTTGAGTTCTCACATCAGTCCCATGACTGACCCGGAGTTTATTTTCTTTACCTTAAACTCTGGGTGCCCTATTTTTCTAGGCAACCTAGTAGTCAGGTTTTGTTTTAGAGCATTTTGGAAGAGCTTGGTGCGTGAAGTTAGAAGATTCTTCTGAAGATTGTTATCCATTTCCATCACACTCATGTACTATTGTATTCCACATTTGTAAGGACATATATTTATATCTGTCCCTATTAATGTTAAATTAAACTCTGATAAATGTATTTAAAATTTTCTCTGTAAAGATTATATGTTGAAATAATATATGTTATTCTATTCGTGTAAGATTCGGTTCTATCTTTATTTTCTTTCTACCCTTAATAGTCGAGTTTTCCTGGACTTGAATTTACTGCTCGTGAATACCGAGGATGTAATAGTGTCGATTTTCAAGGGTCGAAAAGCCGGGTCGTCACATTTGGTATCAGAGCTTGGGTTGAGCGAACACTTGATCCTGATAGGGGTAAAGTCTCTAGTAAAACCCTTGGATGAGTAACTCATTAGAGATAGGGTTGATAACAACCTAGAATGAGTTAAGAGTACATTATGTAAGAGCGCGTATTTGTTAATGATACAAAAATGATTTTTGTTTTGGAAAATATGGTAACTAAGATAATTTTACTATGATTATATTTTGAATATAAAGAATATATTTTGAAAAATATATAGTTAGATATGTTATAACTTGTAGCTTAAATCAAGATTAGTAAAATCAAGTATAAACATTTCGTGATTAGAATTTAAAAGTTTGACTATAAGATGTTTTAAGAGTAATACTTTGGAAAAGGATTTGGATAAATGAGAACTTTTATCTAAAAAAGGGTTTTTAGGAAGAGAATTTTCAAAGGATTTTATTTGAAATATTTAGAGTATTGGTTTAGGAGAAATAATATCGTGTGCTTAACAAACTATCACCCATAAAATTGTATAGTTAAAATGAATTTATGCTGGGATAAACTTAGATTTATAACCTAACATTAGAATTAGTTGAGTTAATTAAAAAGCTTAGTATCTAAGTGTTTGTTGTTGATAATAGTAGAAACCCTCAAGCTACGGGAGAAAGTATTCAAAAGGGGAGACCTCGAGAGCCAACTAGGGTGAGAAGAATGATCAAATCATTCTTCCGAGTGATGAGGAGGTACCCGAGAATTGGCCACTTAGCAATATTAAGCCCATTATTGAAGGAGAATTAGATTCATACACCCGACTAGATAAAGATGGTTACCCTATGGCCGAAATGCCTATACCTTCCCTGACTCTGGAAATTATTATAGTGTTTAGTGACAAAGAGACCCCTCAGGTCTTAGAAAGAATATGCATCACTGATCCAATAAGTTTAGAACTTGAACCGGAAGAAGAAATTCCTGAAGTGGAGCCAATGGAAGAAGAATCCGAACCTGTAGAAGACTGGAACACTATGATATCCCATGAATCAAACAACAGCAGTAGAGAGGTAACGTCATATGGGAGATGGACGGTGACCATATTATTTGGCATGAGGAGTTGTTAGATTCCCCCATTCATTGGGATGAAATGGAAGCAAAGAGGAAGAATTTGTGGATCCCGAGGAAGAAGAAGTCTAAGGTTTAGAAGAACTAGAAGAAGGAGAAGTGATGCAAGGAATGGCAGTCGAACTGGGGCATGTGCCATGGAACCAGCCTTGGTTGCCATATAAAGGGGATGTGATATCACAGATTGAGCATGAAAACGAAGCCGATAACGTACAAGATGATAGTGATGATGATGGAGAAGTCTTATTTGATTTTGGATACGAAAGTGGACCGTCAGTATCGGACTAAGAGGAGTGGTTATAATGTAAGATTGAAAGATTTGGAAACGCCTATCTCGTATTATGTAGTAGCATGTATATGTATGGCTTGTAAAGTCATTATGTTTGTATCAGTATTATGAAAACCCAAGTAAATTTAGAAGGAATTAAGAATGGCTTACGTATGTGAGGAGAAATGATGTGTGTAAGATAAGGATGAATGTAAAACATTAAGCATGTATAATATAATTATGTCCTTTGTTTATGACTTTGTTCAAATGTAAATACACAAACCACTTAAGAAAATTTCATAAGAATAAACTGTGTCTTTACGAAATTTTTATAAACTTGATCCAATTTTTTTTAAATATTTTGGAAAAGATAAAATGTATATGCATTTTACACAAATTATTTCGTAACATGAATTTGGTCAAAAGATTCGAATATAGGATTTTGACATCCGAAAAGCATTTTTCACTCGATGCTTTAGGGCAAACATTGGTGAGGATTTGTAGTTGGATTCTTACATTTTCTATCATTGTTGAGAGCTATGGAAGGAAAATAGAAGTTTTTGAGCCTAATCGGAGTCCGCACAAGAGAAGCAAAGGATCAATACTAGTTCGGTAGTAAAGTTGTGGATTCAAATAGTAAGACTGAATTAAATATTTCGTACGGATGATCTATATACATCGTACGAGAGTAAGTTTAAAGATAAATATTTTGGGCAAACACCTTTGGGTTTTCATTGTAATTTCGGGGACGAAATTCTTTTAAGGAGGGGAGTCTGTAACGACCCACAAATTTATCACTTTGATAAATTATATTTATTTTTAAAATATTCAATTATATGCTTTTCAACATAGATTATGTTGTCTTGGATAATAAATAATTATGGTAATCTTATTTTGAATGAGTATTCACAAAAATATATATTAGAAAAATATCGATAAAATGATCGAAAACCGTTTTATCAATAAACAGCTCTATGATTATTAGAAGTCATGCACAAAGCTAGATACATACACTTATTTATCTGTTTAAACAAGAATATGTAATAAAATAATTTATTTTATTTTTGGGAATAAAATGTATTTATGACATCATCAATAATGACATCGTATTTAATAATTAATTTATGAATTTAAATTGAGATTTAACGATTTAGTAATTATTATAATTATTAAAATAATTGTTTTAAATGATAGTGATTCATTTTAATTAGTTGTGAAGTGATAATAAATCATTTATAATAGTTTTATAAAAAGATACATTTGATTAGAAAATATAAGAAAATTCGTATCGCTTTATCGATATAACAGCACTTTTTATAAACAATTTTTTAATATTAAAATATATGGTTTTATAAATCAAATGTGATCATTTTATTAAAAATGATAAGAAATTAGTTTTCAAATTTTGTTTACATTTATATGTAAATTAGTTAACAAGTGAAAATGTGATCGGGAATCGGCTTCCCGATTTTCAACGGTCTAATGAACGGAAGTTGTTCAAAGTTGTTGCAACCTTATTTATATCACTTGAACACATATCTAAAATACACATACACACCCTAAAATATACATGAACCCATATATACATACAAATATATTTACCATTTACATTTGAATTTATATATAGTAAAAAGTATAAATATCAAAGATATTTTCTACCCTAAAAAGCAAAAGTCAACTCACTTACACACCATCATCACTTACATGGAGGCACATAGGGGGTGGCTTGCTGTGCGTTTGGAAGGGATGGAGGGGGTGTGGGAAAGGGGCAAATGCGTAATTATGCATTTAGATATTTATTTCCAAAAATTTTCTATAAATACCCACCATTCTCTTCATAATTTTACACACTATTCTACTTCAACTTCTTCCCCTTTCTCAAGCTTTTCCATGGCTTCCTACCTTAATGAATTCATGAAGAAAAATATTGCAAAAAGAAATAAAATTTATATTAGTATATATACATAAGCAATCCACTTCAAAGCCAAAGAAAATCACCTTCTTTCCTCACTTAAACCCTATGGCCACCACCCTCCATCACTAAGGCCAAGCACAATTCCATTTAAAAGCTTAGGCCGTGCCCTTCTTAATGTCCAAGGCTCAGTTTCGTAGGCTTTGAATTGATCGTAGCGAAGTTATATCGAATTTTTAAGAAGTTAAAAACCAATGAAAGTGAGAAACTATATATATATATATATATATATATATATATATATATGTATGTATGTATGTATGATAATGTGATATGATTGTTATGGATGTTTACTATGCTTTGATTATCAATTTTGGTTGTTCTAATATAGTTGTCTAATTATTAACCAAGTGACGTTAAATACACGTCGATATTACACAAGGAAATCACTTTCCGACTCAAGTTATAAAAGTGATATGGAATCATCAAACCCCTTTGAAATGATTTAAAATGGTTTATAAATGTTTTATACACTAAAATCCAGTTTGGTGAAAATTTGACAAGTTATGAAAATTGAGCCAAAAATAGGCGCGTCGTATAACGGCAGTTCGCGATTTTACGCCGTAAAAAGTTAAAAATCCATTTATACGATGGATTCAGGGTCGGAATTCTTTGTAATAAGAATTTTCCAAACTCCTATAATATAGTTTTCAAGCAAAATAAATGGATCGAGATTTTGTTTAGTAGATTTTGAAATATGAGCAAAACAAGTTTTCAAAATAGCCGCGGTTTGGCAATTCGGAAACTTAAGTATTTGTAGCACTTTTTGCAGCACTTTTAATAACTTTTGAAATATGATTTTAAACTTAAGTATTCTTTTCCAAATCTTTTACAAATGCTTTCAAATAAATAATTAAGTATTTTAAAGATGGTTTGAAGGTTTTATAATTTATTTTAAAAGAGTTTAAATAAATGATTTAAATAAAAGCTGTTAAAATTAAGAGATTTAATCTTGGCTCTAAAAGCCGATGAGTAGACTAGATTTTTCTATTCGTGAAATCCGGATGTGAGGTGCCTAAACTAAGGAGATGTTCAGGAGCAACCAGTGCCCCGGCTCACCTGGACTTTTTTCTGGGCGAGGAATAGATAATGTCGAAATGTTGGAAACTGGACAAGTATAAAAGATTTATTTTTTTTCTAAATTTAATACAACTTGGATTGTATAGAGATAATCTTCTTATACTTGGTATTAAATTCCGAGGAGGGAACTCGTACCATCTGTGTAAATTTAAAAGGTGATTTCACTGCTATTCGACGGATAGTAAAGGTTGAATATGGAAACTGGTGTCAAGGAGAATTTGTATAATTACTATGGATCCACTATACTTGAATACTAACTAATTTGGATCTACCATCTTAGATAACATGGTTTCAACCTATTAAAAAGATATGTATTGGAAATAAGAAATCTTTTGCTAAAATTTAAATAAATGGTTTGGAGATATTTTTCTAAGCGAAGGATGAAATGATTTGGAATTATTCCAAGATTTAAAAAGGTTTTAATTAAACAAAGATTTGATAAAGGAGGTTTAAAGATTCCATATAAACTGAAAAGAAATGGTTTTTAAAGATATATATATCTCTAGAAGATATTTTTGATAAAGAGAAAAGTAATCAATCAAATAATAAGCATATATTTACTTAAACATCTTTTTATCAATGATTGGTTCGAAGGAACCGAGGTCAGATTTGAGTGATTCTTATCCGAAAACCACTTCGAACCAATTTACGAGTTCGAAAGTAAAGATATGTTGAAGACAATGAAGTTGAAGGTGGGGACCTTCATAATGGAAGGACTGCTTGTTGATAATTTCATAGTAGCTTCTGAGATAAATAAATAGCAGTGGTCCCTTCGTTATGGGATCTTCGTAGGTAAGGACTACTCGCTACTAATCCCAAGGGATGTGGCAGGAGAGTGCCTTTAGTTTGTCTTGTTCCTGGACAACTTGTATGGATGAATGTCTGACGGTGCATTTCTAAGAGTACAGGGTATTGATCTCTACAAATGTACATCTGTTTGGTGGTGTAGGAGGTAAACCCTTTTACACTTAACACCCTTCTTTGAGACGTACGAGCTCAGAGGTTGTACTTTTGTGGAAATCAATAGTGTGTTGTTGGAAATGGCAATGTAGCATTTTAAGTGAAAATATTCTAAGAAAGGTAAGCGTTTCCTCGAGCCTTACACTCGGGTAATTATGAAATAGGGATTGCTTTAGGGCTAAGTGGTTCGCTACCATTAGGTTATGATATCATCTTTCTATATTTATTTGCGCCCGCTATGACATCAGGTAAAAAATTATGTGGTGTATGGTATGAGAGCTCTCGGATAGGTCAGGAACAGCCAAGGTGATATCATATTTGGTTCTATCCGCCACCATTTGGGCCTGCGGGTAGGCCAGTCTTAATTCACAGAGGTTTCGAAGATATGTCGATCTTCGGTGCATCCCTCTAGAGATGCACTATACGGGATGTAGTCCTTTACCTCGCTATTCACTTAGAAATCCAATCTCCAATAAGTGCCTTCAGTTTTAGTTGTAAACCTATTATAATGGAATTTAATAATGTAACAATTTCGGCTAAGATTATATAAATTTACTTGAAAAGTGGTTTTAAAAGAATGTCATTAAAAATAATATTACTAGATTTTGCGTAGCAAATAATTTACTTAACATAAGGTAAAAAATCGTTCGATGTTTATGTGCGGTGTGGTCATATGAGATACCCTTTGTTTTTCAAATACTCATATTTTGAGCTTCTCACACCAGTCCCACGACAGACCCGGTGCTTATTTTCTTTCTCTTAAACTCTGGATGCCCTATTTTTCCGAGCAACCTAGTAGTTAGGTTTTGTTTTAAAGAATTTTGGAAGAGCTCGGTTCATGGATTTAGAAGATTCTTCTGAAGATTGTTATCCATTTTCACCACACTCATGTACTATTGTATTTCGCATTTATAAGGACAGATAATTATAACTGTCCATGTTAATGTTAAGTTAAACTCTGATAAATGTATTTAAAATTTTCTGTTGTAATGATTATACGTTTAAATAATATATGTCATTCCATTTGTGTAAGATTATGTTCAGTCTTTAGTTTCTTTCTACCCTTTACGGTCGGGTTTTCCAGCACTTGAATTTGCGACACATGAATACTGAGGATGTATTAGTGTCGATTTTCGAGCGTCGAAAAGCCAAGGCATCACCTTTGGTATTAGAGCTTAGGTTGAGCGAACACCTGAGCCTGATAGGGGTAAAGTCTCATCAAAGAATAGGTTAGTAACACCCTAGGATGAGTAACTCATTAGAGATAGGGTTAGTAACACCCTAGAATGAGTTGAGAGTATATTATATAAGAGCGCGTATTTTTTAATGATATAAAAATGATTTTTGTTTTGGAAAATAGGGTAAATAAATTAATTTTACTAGGATTATATTTTGAATATAAAGAATATATTTTGAAAATTATATAATTAGATATGTTATAACTTGGATGATAGTTTAAATCAAGATTAGTAAAATCAAGTATAAACATCTTGTGATTAGAATTTCAAAGTTTGGCTATAAGTTGTTTTAAGGGTAATACTTTGGAAAAGGATTTGGACAAATGAGAACATTTATCTAAAAGGGGGTTTTTAAGAAGAGAATTTTTGAAGCATTTTATTTGAAATATTCTAAGTATTGATTTGGGAGAAACAATATCGTGTGCTTAACAAACTATCACCCTTAAAATTGTATAGTTAAAATGAATCTGTGCAGGGATAAACTTAGAGTTATAACCAGACATTAGAATTAGTTAAGACAATTAAAAAGCTTAGTATCTAAGTGTTAGTTGTTGATAATAGTAGAAACCCTCAAGCAACGGGAGAAGTATACGAAAGGGGAGACCCCGAGAGCCAATTGGGGTGAGAAGAATGATCCAATCATTCTTTCGAGCGACGAGGAGGAACCCGGGAATTGGCTACTTAGCAATATTAAGCCCATTATTGATGGAGAATTAGATCCATACACCCGATTAGATAACGATGGTTACCATATCGCCGAAATGCCTATATCTTCCCCGACTCTGGAACTTATTATAGTGTATGGTGATGAAGAGACCCCTCAGGCCTTAGAAAGAATGTGCATCACTGATCCGGTAAGTTTAGAACTTGAACCAGAAGAAGAAATTCCCGAAGAGGAGACAATGGAAGAAGAATCTGAACCTATAGAAGACCCGAAAACTATGATATCCCATGAATCAAACAACAGCAGTAGAGACATTAACGTTATATGAGAGATGGACGGTGACCATATTGTTTGGCACGAGGAGTCGTCAGATTTCCCCATCCATTAGGACAAAATGGAAGCAAAGAGGAAGAATTTGTGGATCCCGAGGAAGAAGAAGTGCAAGGTTTAGAAGAACTGAAAGAAGGAGAAGTTATGCAAGGTATGCTAGCCGACTATGGCATGTGCCATGGAACCAGCCCTGGTTGCCATATGAAGTGGATGTGATACCATAGATTGAGGATGGAAACGAAGCCGATAACGAAGAAGATGATAGTGGTGACGATGGAGAAGTCTTATTTGATTTTGGATACGAAAGTGGACCATCAGTGTCGGACTCAAAGGAGTGATATGATGTGAGATTGGAAGAATTGGAAACACCTATCTAGTGTTATGTAGTAACATGTATATATATGGCTTGTATGGTAGTTATGTTTGTATCAGTAATATGAAAATTCAAGTTGATTTAGAAGGACTTAAGAATGGCTTGAGTATGTGAGGAGAAATGATTTATGTAAGACAAGGATGAATGCAAAACATTAAGCATGGATAATATAATTATGTTCTTTGTTTATGACTTTGTTCAATTTAAATGCACAAACCACTTAAGAAAATTTCATAAGAATAAAACTATATCTTTATGAAATGTTTAAAAACTTAAACCAAGATTTCCTAAATATTTTGGAAAAGATAAGAAGTACATGCATTTTACATAAATTATTTCGTAACGCGAATTTGACCTAAAGATTCGAATATAAGATTTTGATATCCGAAAAGGATTTACCGCTCGATGCTTTAGGGTAAACATTGATGAGGATTTTTAGTCGAATTCTTACATTTTCTATCACAGTTGAGAGCTTGCAAGGAAAATAGAAGTTTCTGGGCCTGATCGGAGTCCACAGAAGAGAAGAAAAGAATCAATACTAGTTCGGAAGTAAAGTTGTGGATTCAAATAGTAAGATTGAATTAAATATTTCGTATAGGTGATCTATATACATCGTATATAAGTAAGTTTATAAATAAATATTTTAAGCAAACACCTTTGGATTTTAAGTTGTAATTTCGGGGACGAAATTCTTTTAAGGAGGTGAGTCTGTAACGACCTGCAAATTTATCATTTTGATAAATTATATTTATTTTTAAAATATTCAAATATACGATTTTCAACATAGATTATGATGTCTTGAATAATAAATAATGATGGAAATCTTATTTTGAATAAGTATTCAAAAAATATTTACTTTGAAAAAATATCGATAAATTGACTGAAAACCGTTTTATCAATAAACTGCTCTATAATTATCAGAAGTCACACATAGAGCTGGAAACATACATTTAGTTATCCATTTAAATAAGAATATGTAATAAATTAATTTATTTTATTTTTGGGAATAAAATGTATTTACACTATAAGAAAATGGTTTACTGATTGCCTAAGAGGATAGCAATGCAACATGACTTGCTATGGTTACTTATTTAGTAGTCACTTATATCAAAATTATAGCTCACGAACAAGCTATTAGTTAAAAAGAAAAAGTTGGCGCCTACATTTTTCCTCTCCCTCCCTCATATTTCAATCTCTGTCGCAAATAACTCATTTCACGCTTCACACTTCCAAAGCCCTAAATTAATCGTCACTTCAAAATCCCCTAGATTAGAGTTCCTCAACTTCGCTGCTCGCCATTCCTCAACTTTACTGCTCGCCATTCCTCAACTTAGCTGCTCGCTACTGCTCCAATTCCTCACCTACATCGCTGCTTTGATCTGTCAGATTCGCTACGCAATATTGTGCTTTGATTCCTCAACTGTGGCGAACTTCGACCACTTTTACATATATATTTTTCAACTTTTAGATATATACTCCATATTTGCTTTTGCTTCACCTATGGATAATTGATTTTATGAGCTGAAGTTAAGTAATACATTTGTTATTATTGGATGAATTATCATTTCTTATTTTGGTAGTAATTCATATGGCATCATTGTTCATCGCTGTCAACCTTCTGATGCATAGGTTATGGTACTGAAATACTAAATCATCCTAAATCATTCTCGTTAAAAGCTCCAATAATATTAGTGTGTGCTGTGTTTTACCAATTGCATAAAGTGTATAAAGTTGGAGCAAGTTAATTTGGTTCCTAATGAAAATAGTACTGTAAGTTGGGAAAACTTAATTTATTTCCTAATGCAAATAATATGTTGATGGAAACATTAACAACACAATTTGTTTCTACAAAATATAGAATGTGGTTCACTGTTAGCACAATGTGCCATGCTCCCCCTAAGTACATATAGTAGTTGTCATTAATTAGATGAAACAACGACTAGACTTGCTTTGCCTGCAAGATTTTGGATAAAATGTTCCAACAATTTTTTTTATTGCATTGCATTTTATTCAACATTTCAAAGTACGCTCCAAAATAAAAGCAAAGTTCAGATTTTAGTCATCCAAGGCCTATGCTTTCGTAGATGAATATTATGAACTATGGAACTTTATTATTAATGCCTTGCCCACTTATAAATATCCAAGCAGTATGCACCTTCAAAAAAGTACTTATGCCTATTGTGCTCAACAAAAATACAGTAAAATTTTTAGTGAATAAGGCAAACCTCATTGCAGCAGACTAGTTTGTTTCATTGTAAAACATATAAAACCTTATTTGGGTCTAATTTTCCTAAAAATGATCTAGTCATACATACAACATGAGACCATCCAGTCTTTAATGATCACAAGGTTAATAGAACTATGGGACACAAACTTGAGTCATGCATGCTACATCAGATTTTAATCATCTAAGGGTTATGCTTTCATAGATGAAATTTATGAATTATGGCACTTTGTTATCAGTACCTTGCCAACATACAAATATTCAAGTTGTATGCGCCTTCAAAAAAATTACTTGCACCTATTGTGTAGGCTTTTATTCAATGAAAATACATGTAATTATTTAGTAGATAAGCAATATGCCATGCTCCTATAGCTTAGAACCACCTCTGTTGCGGTTTAAGCAACTTAAAATAATTCAGTACTTGATTTGTCCATTATCATTTACATTGGTTTATAAACAACTGTCGTTTTTACCACTCATGCAACATTTTCTTTCCTTTCATGCTTGACTTGCTTCTTCAACTTGATATAAGTTATTAAATTATCTTGTTCAATATACTTAGCAATATATTAATTACGCTTAAAATTTCCTATTGCTTTCAGGTGTTACCATCTAAATAAAGTTTTCTTTAGATGTGGTCACAAAATTTGTAGGTTGAATCCCATGAAAATGCTTATTTCAAAACAAACCTTTTGACGCCTAAGAGTGCTTGTCAACTAAAATTTGCCTATGTGGATATTTTTAGGCTTTTAGCTATAAAAATCATTTGAGAAGGCTAACATCTAAGCTAAAGATTTGTAGTAATAGTTACATGTCCAAGATAGCATATTATTAAACATTTACAACCATAAAACGTTAGTGTATTTTGTATTTAATTGGTTTTGTTGTTTGTTGTAATGACACACACACTTTTTTACCTAAACATTTTACCTCCTTAACTTTCTCATTGTCTCCTATGATCTGAGCATGTAGATATCACAAAAAATCAAAGGTAGTAATATCAATTTTACACTCTCCATATCTTTTCAAATTAAGACAAGAACTTCTATTTGATTAGTCGCTCCTACTGCACACTGCATTGCATTTATTTGCGAATATAAACTCTTAACCTATTCTGATTTATACTATATATAAAGCAACTGACATGCAAACAGTTATTTAATTGTATAATGTAATAAAGTTAGGTCCACTGTTCTATTGGCATTTTTTGTTTCATATGTAGGAAATGGCTAAAAGGAAGAGGGTTGTTCAATAACAGAAGTAACTAAGCGACGAATCACAAGTTGTTTTGTGGGAATCCATTCAGGTATATACAAATTATTTTAATCATTGGAATACCTTGTAACATTTACTGAATAGTCACAATATAGGTTATTAAATAAAATGCCAAAAGAACAAATCATGCTTAATACAAAATAAATAATTGCAATCAAAGTGGACGGTAGTGAGCTGTAGAGGCTTTATATTCTTCACCAAACATGACAGTTTTAACTGATGCATATTTGCCCCAATTTTAACTAAGGCAACCTGCCTCGGTCCTAACTAAGGCATATCTGCCTCAATTTACTTAAGGTGACACACCTCAATTTTCACTAAGGTGACACGCCACAATTTTAATTGAGGCATATTTGCCTCAGTTTAAACTGAAGCATACACGCCTTAGTTTAAACTTAGGCGACATGCCTCATTTTTAGCTGAGGCATATTTTCCTTAGTTCTAACTAAGGCAACACGCTATTTGCCTTAGTTTTAGCTGAGTCATGTTTGCCTCAGTTAAAACTGAGGCAACTCAGTTATAATCGAGGCAGAGCCTCCAATGATTATTATTTACTCAAAGAAAGGAAACTACATGCTTAATAGTCTTTATTACTCCACATTCATGAGCATTTGTTTGTTATATGTGTTTGTGTACAATATGTGAATTCGATATGAATCAACATTGGATCATATAATTATTTTTTGTTCATTCAACATGAGTGTATGTGTTAGTGCAGATTAGGTTTTTTAATGCCATGGTAATTCTAGGTATAACAATTACGTGGTATCAAATTCCACACAATGTTACTTTGAAATTACATAAAGCATTCACCTTTATCTTTCATTCTTGACCCATACAACCTTTTAAGTCTTGTTAAAGCTTGAAGACTTCGGTCAAATACATTACTTCACTCCAAAGAAGGAATACATCGGCTAACTTATTACTTTCTTTAACCCAATGCCATGCTTGACCTTTCAATTTCCTAAATACATCCTATCAATGAGCTGCTGATTAATTATAGTTGAAAAGTAAGATTATCTATGTAATGTACATAGATTACAGCTAAACCAATCCTGCCTATAATCCTTACGAGCCCGCTTTCTTAGTTAACAATTGATTCACATGTGGTTAGACTTGCATTTGTCTCTTAATTACTATTTGATACAAGAAAAGTCTTTATTCATAGCGTAAAAAGTTAAGAAATTAGCATTTTAATAATGAATGCTATTGGTAGCTATTTAGTAATTTTGGTTTAGTAATTTAGTAATGGTGAACCTTGAATACCCAACAGCCAATTATATATTTATACTAGGGTGAACCTGTGCTACGCACACGGATTGACCTACTTCCTTGATATATAGATTATTATGTTAATATCTTGATAACAATTCGACTGTTGGTACCATTATTTTCTTAGTTGAAAGCATGATTGTTTGGAAATCAAAATAAATCAAAGGATGATGATAAATCATGGTAAATAATATTGTAGGAACCCAATATCATTACTTATTACATAGTTCACTCGCGCAGAACATGAAGACATTACACAGATTTTAATAAGTTGATGCCAATCTTTTATGAGATTTGTTAAAATAACATTGTTAAACACTTGTATGAGACATGAACCCTTAGAAGTGGCACATGCAGATTAAATATTAATTTGCCTAAATGATGATTAGAAGCACACTTTATAATCTTTGTACTTAGGAGTAAGCAAACTTGAGTTTTTATGTTAGTTAGAAAATGCTTATATTTTTATAGTCTAAATTATCTGAGGACTATACTTTGAGTCATTAACTTGGGTTGTTAATGAAATAAGACAATACCAACTTTTTTCCTTTAGTTCCAGGTTGGTAAGAATAAAAAACCAAAGCTTGCTAGACTCTGTATCCTAAAAAAAGCTATGCTGCTAGGAAGGAATATCAATAACTAAATATAAACCATATTAATAGCTAAAAATAATATAAAACCCACTTGCATCATATACATTGATGATATTAATATAGAATAATATGGAATGTGTTGTGTTTGGTTTGGTTGAACTAGTTGAATGTCTGTCATTTATTTTATGAATGTATTTTGGTTTCTTTCTTTACATATTTGCATCTTGCTTGAATCATTTGTCTTTGACTAGATGCACAGCTATTTAATGGTTTTATAAGGAGTTCATTGTGGCTAAGGCATTTAAACTAGAGAGGATACTTTTTATGAAAATTAATTTGGTTAACAAATTTTTTGGGATAAAAATAATATGCTAAGGAAATGGATGGAGGTGTACGAGAAAATGGAAGGAGATGCAAATACGACCAACTACTGCAAGTTCAATAGCCAGCTCCTAACTTCCTTTACATCATCTATATATTTAGCTAGACATGTTGCTTCATGTTTCACATCTTCTGTCACAAGATCGTACGGTCGAAAATCATTGATGCTAATTGCAGGGATCCCCTTCTTGGATGGTGCTTCATTAGATGGTGCTTCTGTGAATGTTTATATGATCATCTTAGGCAGAATAAGTGTGATGTATTTTGTCATCCTTTAATGTGTAATGACTTCCATGGGCGGAATCATCTATGGATATCATTTTGGAATTACAGGTCACTTTTTACTTCTTTTAGTTTTTGTATGCAGTGTTATAACATAATCATATCCAAATTAGACTTACATAAAAATATTGCTAGGTGGAGTGACATTGATGGTGCCATTTCTGAAGAACTTCTTCCCTGAAGTGTACAAGAAAATGGAAGGAGGTGCAAATACGGGCAACTACTGCAAGTTCAATAGCCCAACTCTTAACTTCCTTTACATCATCTCTATATTTAGCTGGTCCTATTGCTTCATCTTTCGCTTCTTCAGTCACAAGATGGTATGATCGAAAATCATCAATGCTAATTGGAGGTGCTGATGTGAATGTTTATATGATCATCTTAGAAAGAATCCTTCTTGGCATTGGAGTCGGATTTGCTAACCAGGTAACTCAACGTTGTATTAAATTCTTATGTATCTTATGGGCAAAATTTTAGAAAATTTTATACAGTCTGTTCCATTGTACCGACCAGAAATGTCCCCATTTAATTATAGAGGCACAATATGCAATGGTTTTCAGTTCAATATATGCATCGGATTCAGTATATGCAATCAGCATACCAGACTTATAAAATTGATGTTTTGACTTATTTTGCACATATGACCTTGAACGATGTTGTAGTGGTGTTTTGAACAAAAAAACTGTAATTCCTTTTATGCGTTTACCATGTGTTTTACTCCGTTATGCCTATGTTGTAAAATGTAGAATATTGAAGTCGCCATTTGTATTATGACCAAAGTGCAAAAGTTGCTTTTTCGGGTGTCTTTTCTAACCTGGTTTATTTACATTACTCAATCTCGTTCATGTACTACCAATAATCTACGTTTGGTTCAAGAAATAAAATATTCTGATTAAATCTACTATGTAAAAACTGACAATATGTCATAAAGAAAAAAATAAAGTTTTTTAAAATTATATTTTAAAATAAAACTTTATTTTTATAATGGAAAATTCAATTTTCATTATATATTCTATCTGGTAGTCGATACTTCTAAATGATTTTATTTTTTCCACATAATTGACAAAAAATATTGTACAAAGGTTATTAATAATGTATGAATTAGATAATATAAAAACATTAATAATTTTTTTAATAAAATATGATTTATTTATTTTCGCTACCATCGTTTGGATGGATTGAACTTCAAAACAAGAACCTAAACTCATGGCCTCTTATACAATGTCATTATCTACTAGTATACTTCTACCAGCTAATCCGTGGCTATTTTTTTTCATAATTTCTTTCTTACACATTCCATAAATGTGCAAGAAAAAATTCAAATAAACACATGCATATTCCTTAAATGTGCATGTGTATTTTTAAACTCAAAACGATACCTATATTTGCAATGAGTTCTAAAACAAGCGTTCTCTGGGAATTAGTCATTTTAGAAAGATTAAATGAATTTTTTTCTGTCTACACATATTTGTATGTATATATGTATTAACTAGAAGCGTGAGGAATTACCATTAGTCGAACTCTATATTTGGCTATTACTTGTTCTATAAACACATTAGGTAGAGTTGTCATTCTCTGAGGAGCCGATAGAATCGGCACAAAGTAGTTATTAAGGAAGTCATTGGAGCTAATGACAACAAAGAAAATATATGTTTGTAGCAGTCTAGAAGCCACAGACATGACAAAAATTGAGATAATGTCTTTTCTAGTGTTAGCAAAGTTATCAATTTGTGCATCCAAGTTGATCCTTCCAACCTTAAAAGAAGCATATAGGTTTCAATAACAGTACGCATGCCTTGTGCATGTTAAAAAAAGTTCAAGGTTGAATTTCTTGCCATGAGCTTACCGGAAGCATTAAGGATGCCTCCTCCCCCAAATGCACAATTAACTCCATTCAGTACTACGGATCCAGTAGTAGTTGGATCCAAATATGGAGGTACGCAATTCTGAAGACCCGGTTCTTGTCCTACAAAAATTAAAAAAAAGAGGAAAAGACCATATATACGTTAATTTGTTTGATTACAGCTGTGTAATATATGCATATGTATGTATGATCGGTCAATGCCTAATATTTCGGCAGCTATTCTTCCATTTGTGAAGCGGCCAGTAGCTAGCTGACTAGGCAAGAAATCTATTTCATTCGGTAAAGTATTCGCCTTAGCAAGAAAAACTATACGGTTGTTGTTCCCAGAATCAACTAATGAATCCCCAAGGATAAAGGAAGTATTTAAATTGTACCCAACACATTTCAGAAAGCAAGTGACAAGCATTAACAGAATTCTAAGAAAACAAGCCATTGCATAGCGTAAAGAATAAAAATGATAATATATGGTTATTTACAGAAGTAAAGAGAACTTACGCTCTATCTCTAAGTGTGCAAATATTACTTGATAAATAATATTAGCATTCACACCTTTTGCATAATTACATAAACCTTTTGTAGATTTGCACCCTAATTATTCTCTTTACTTTGCTATGTAGGTACACAAAACATTCCTTTTCTATATGGAATATTGCTTGCTAAAGTTGCTAATAAAATGTATGTTTTATGCATTAGAATGTGTACGCTATTTTGAAGTATATTTTGTTATATATGATATAAATCTGATCTTGTTTTGATCGTATAAATGTATATTGAATTAGGGTGTGGGGGAAAGCACTAACCGCGCAAAGGAGGTGCTATCGAAAATTCATGAAATCCGATAAGTTTATAAAAATCAACAAAGTTTATAAGAATTAACTAAGCTAACCAAGGTTTATAAAAATTAACTAAGTTTTATAAAATTAAATTAATATCTAAATATTAATAAAATTTAAATAAATTTATGAAAATTAACTAAGTATAAAAATTTAATTAAGATAACTAAGTTATATAAAAAATAATTATTAAAATTTTTTACTTAATTTATAAAAATTAACTAATTTTTATAAAAGTTAACTACGTTATCAAATTTTATACAAATTTAACTAGATTAACTAAAAGTTTTTCAAAATTAACTAATTCTTATAAAATTTAACCAAGTTATATAAAAATTAACTAAAATTATTTAACTAATTTATAAACTAAGTCTTATAAATATTCAACTAAGTTAATTAAGTGAGTTTTATAAAAATTAATTAAAGGATATAAAAATTAACTAAGTTATATAAAAATTAACTAAGTTAATTGAGTTCTATAAAATCAACAAAATTTAATTTTTTTAATCAAATTAACTAATGTTTATGAAATCAATTTAGTTTTATAAAAATTATGTTCTCTATTTTGAAATCTTTGTTAAATTGTTATAAAAATTGATTAAGTTTTATAAAAATTATCTAATTTTTATAAAAATTAAATAAGTTAACTAAGTTTTATAAAAATTAATTAAGTTTATAAAAATTAACTAAATTTAAAAGAAGAAAAATAATATAATATAATAATAATATAATATAATAATAATATTAGTAGTACTAAAATAATATAATAACAATAATAATATAACAACAACAATAATAAATAAATTAACTAAATTTAAAATAAGTAACTAAGTTAATTATGTTTTATAATAATTAAATAAGCTAACTTTTTTTAAATTAAATAAGTTTATAAAATTTAATTAAGTTTTATAAAAATTAATTTTATAAAAATCATGTTCTCTATTTTGAAATCTTTGTTAAATTGTTATAAAAATTGACTAAGTTTTATAAAATTATCTAATTTTTATAAAAATTAACTAAGTTTTATAAAAATTAATAAAGTTTATAAAAATTAATTAAATTTAGAAGAATAATAATAATAGTAATAATATAATATAATAATATTAATAATAATAATATAATAATAATATAACAACAACAAATTAACTAAGTTTAAAATAAGTAACTAAGTTAATTAAGTTTTATAATAATTAAATAAGCCAACTATTTTTTTTAAATCAAATAAGTTTATAAAGCTTAATTAAATTTATAAAAATTAATAAGTTTATAACAATATACAAGCAATTGTTGAATAAAATATTTTAAACAAAATTTACATCCATTTCAGAGAATTCCATATGTTATCGATATCGTTTCCATATGATTATATAAATTGACTAAATTTTATAAAATTAACTAAAGTTTATATAAATCAATTTAATTTTATAAAAATTAACTAAGTTAATTAAGTTTCATATAAATTAATTAAGTTCCATATAAATTAATTAAATTTATATAATTTTCACACACACATATATGTATGTATGTCTAGTTATAATTGCTCATCGTGGATTAATATATCTCAATAATAATTATCCAACGGTAATAAAAATGGCAACCTGAGTCTCACCTCTCCTCCGCGATTTTTCTGATTCTTACTCCTGCTCCGTGATTTCTGTGCTTAAACGGTTGTTACTTCCTATACTGGTTGCGCTCTTCCTCTATTGCTTTACAGCGTTGATTATTTCTAGGGTTCCCAATGGATTTGGGGGTTTTTTATTTCCGAGGCGATTTCTTGAGATCCTGCCCCTCCTTCGCTGAGGTAGCAGCCGCGCTCTTGTCAGTGGTGGTTCCGCCGTTGTCTGTTTGCTTTACTAGCTCTAACTCAGTCGAGATTTGCGTCTTTTCGTATAGGGCGTCAACGATACTGAATCGGTTCCGGTACCTAGTGGTGGATGGTTTGTTCATGTCGATCTCGCCTTGTTTCTCTTACTCTGTGCGAGATGCGACCATCTCCGGTTCGCTGTTTATTGGTGATGTTGTGCCGGAGTTCCCGTCTTCCTGCTCCTTCGTGGCGAAGTCTTCAGGTTATCGGGATTTTATCACCCAATTTGAACCGAAACTTCGCTTCGGGGATGCGGTGGGAGGCTCGGCTCTGCCCATCAGCGGGTTGAGCTTTGGCTCGCTTCCGGCCACTTCTGACTGTGGCTATGCTGGCTCTTATTCTTGCTCATCTGACTTGCTAGTCCTCTCTCATCGGTTCGTCCCGCGCCTTTCTTTCTTTGAGGCGGAGGCCTCCTGTGGGTTGCTGGAATTTACTGGTGACTTTGGTTTATTTGGCGTGTTTGGCTCGGATGATGCTGGTGGGGATAAGGATTTGATCACCTTGTCCGCGCCTCTAGACCGGTTGCTGCCAGGAGGTTGTCTGTCTCCTGCCGAGCAGCTCTTTGCTGGTTCGCTTTTGAGCTTGGATTTGTCGACGTATTGGTCTTTCGGCTCTGCCTCGTGCAGACAACCGACTATCTGAAGCAATGGTGCTTCTTTCTGCAGGCAGGTGAGTGTTTCATGTGTTTCTTCATCTTCCAATGAGTGTGTTGCTTCTTTGGGTTTTGTTTGTTTGTTGGCCTTAGAGGTTTCCTGTGGTGGTTTGAGCCCTGACATGCGCAAGCATGTGCTCCCTGACCTCGAACCTGACACTTTGCCTCTGTCGGGTTATTGGTCAGTCCCGTTCGTACATCTTGGTTTGATTTGCTCTACCTTGGGCTTTTTTCGTTCGGCAAGTATCATTGCCTTAGGTCTCTGTTGGCTGAGACCTCTTCCATTGGCATCTCTGGTGGTGCCGTTTTTTGTCTTCCGATTGGAGGCGAGTGTCTGGGCTTCGCTTGTTTGGTTCTTGGGTGGAGTCACTACGACCCTTTGTTTTTATCGTCAGTGACTTTCTGTTGGTATTGTGTCTTTTTTCTGCCGGTTAGCCTTCGATGTGTTGAGGGGTGGCTTCGGGCTTGGAGCGGTTGGTTTGGCCGATCTCCCTGCTTTGGTCGTATAGCGATCATTTCTGACCGTTATACGGACAGTATGGGCTATTGCCAGTCTTCGTTGTTCTGCTCGGAGGTTACCCCTGAGATGCGACTCCTACCCACAGCGCGGGACTGTTTGATTAGTGACAGTTCGGCAGTGGTAGGACTCCTACAACAACATGGGAAGCAGTTAGTTTGCGTTTCCACATTTTTATGCCAGGCGATCTGTTATTCGCCTGATGGTCCGGTCATCTCTTTCCCCGCTCTCCCGTCCCTACCTTCTTGTCATCCTCCGGGTATCTCTGTTTTGTCATCTGTTCTCGACTCTTCCTCTGTTTCTGTTTCACCCTCTTGTGCTTTTACCCATCCATTTCCTGACTGTTTCTCTTGTCTGTATGGATTGCGAGTGGTTCGCATCCCTTCTCTTTTTCGTTTTCCCTATGATCCCGCGGAGTGTAGGGCTCCAATTCCCGTGCGATGCTCTTCGAAGTGCTCGCTCCCATCCTCTGCTTGCCCTCTGTCCATCTCCATTCCTCTGATGAGTAAGGCAGAGATAGCGCTCCTTAATGAGCATCTAGATTGCTTAGCTAGGAACTCATCTCCTTCGTCTTCATCGGTTAGCTCCTCCTTATCTCCTTCTGCGTCGCCCTCCCCTCCCTCTCGCGCGACGAGGCGGAGGCAGAGGAGAGTTCCTCCTATCCTACGCACCATACGCACACGCTCTATAGCGGCGTCCGAGCGGATCGACATATCTGCTCGATCTTCGCTGTATCTGATCTGAGTTTGTGCTTTTTCTGATCCCTGGGGGTGGTGCTCTGTTTTCGCTTTTTCTACCTCAACTCTTCATTCTCGCTCCTATGGCGAACTTTCTCTTCTGGAATGTTCGTGGCATCGGTAACGATGCGACTTTGGCTAGGCTTAAACGCATTGTAAGGAAGCACTCGGTTGGTTTGGTCGCTATCCTGGAACCCCTTATTGACCAGGCAGGCATTACCAAGATTGTCTTATCCTTAGGATTTGGCGGTGGTTCTGCAAATGTCTCAAGTAAGATTTGGATTTTATGGTCCAAATCTATTGCGACTCGACCTGTTTTTGATTCCCCTCAGCTCTACTCGGTGGCGTGCACGTCCACGTCCATTGCTGTCCCTTTTCTCTTCTCCGCAGTTTACGCCAAGTGTGATCGCTCGGAGAGAGCTGTCCTTTGGTCTGACATTCTTGCTCTTGATTCGCTGGGTCTCTCTCCTTCTGTGTTGGGTGGCGATTTTAATATCGTCGCAAGCCAAGAAGAGAAACGGGGCGGAGCGGCCATCAATAGAGGGGCAATGGCGGATTTCAACTCGTTCATTGCCTCCTTTGGCCTCGCTGAGCTCCCCTTTGTCGGCTCTGCTTTCACCTGGTCTAACAACCAAGCGGGACCGAATCGTATCCTCTCTAGACTTGACCGCGTTTTCGGTTCGGAGGATTGGTTTCGTCTTCCCTTTTCCTTCTCTATCGCCCATCTCCATCGTTCCTTCTCGGACCATGCCCCTTTGATTGTTCGCTGCTCTCCTCTATCGCTGTCTGGGCCCTCCTCCTTTTGATTTCAGAGCATGTGGAAATCCCACCACTCCTTCCTTCAGGTGGTATCTGACTCTTGGAGCGTCCCTATTTCTGCCTCCCCCTGTGCTGCTTTCGGGAGAAAGCTCTCGCGTCTTAAGGCTTGCCTTAAGTTTTGGAACGTTCAAGTTTTCAAGAACATCTTCGATCGCGTCCGTAGGGCAGAGGAGGCGCTTATCGTCGCCGAATCCTTGCTAGACGAGCATCCTACCGCTGACAACAAGGAGGCGTGGGTTATTGCCCAAACTGCCTTCTCTTCGGAGTTGCGTGTTGAGAATGACTACCTCCGTCAAAAGGCGAGGGTCAAATGGGTAGTCGTCGGAGATGCGAACTCCAAATTCTTCCACTCTTCTATTCGGAAGAAGAATAATCTTCTAGCGATTCGCGAGATTTTGAGGCCCGATCGATCTTCGGCTTCGTCGCCTGAGGAAGTCAAAGACATAATCCTCTCACATTTTCAATCTTTTCTGGGCTCTCCCTCGGTCTCGGTGTCCGATCCGGCCCTGTTAGCTTTCAATCCCCCAGTGGTCCTCCCTTCGGAAGGTACCATGATTGCGGATATCCCATCCTCGAAGGAGATCCGCGCTTGTGTCTTCGCCCTTAGCAAGGATAGTGCCAGTGGCCCTGATGGCTTCAATGGTGTCTTTTATAGGTGTTCTTGGCCTATTATCCCGGCTGACTTTTGTCTTGCCATCCAATCGTTCTTCGCCGGGGGAAATCTTCCGGCTGGATGGACTTCCACCAACCTTATTCTTATTCCGAAGTGTGATAGTCCGAGGACTTGTGCGGATTTCCGGCCTATTAGTCTGTGCAACTTCTCTAATAAGGTTATTTCTAAAATTCTGGCCACTCGCTTGGCTCCTTTTCTTGAACGCATTATTTCTCCTTCTCAAGCTGGGTTTGTTAAGGGGCGTCTTATCTCTGATAATGTCCTTCTCGCCCAGGAACTGATCTCCCAAATTGATCGGAAAGTTTGGGGCTCTAATGTTGTCTTCAAACTGGACATGGCTAAGGCCTACGACCGCATGTCCTGGTTCTTCGTTATCAAGGTGTTGAGAACTTTCGGTTTTCCGGAGACCCTTATTGATTTGGTTTGGAGGCTCATCTCCAACTACTGGTTCTCTGTCCTCATTAACGGCTCGGCCCATGGGTACTTTAAGGCTGGGAGGGGCTTACGTCAGGGCGACCCTCTTTCGCCTTCTCTTTTTGTTATTGCAGCCGAGACCTTTATTCGCGGTCTCCAATCCTTAACCGTATACGGTCAAATCCATCGATTCGGGATTCCTAGGGGTTGTCCTCTCATCTCCTCTTTATCCTTTGCAGACGACATTGTCATTTTCTCCAATGGCAGCCGTTCCTCTGTTAGGCGGCTTCTAAGATTCCTCCATCAATACGAGAGGTCTTCGGGCCAACTCGTTAATCCCTCCAAGTGTTGCTTTGTCCACTCGAAGGACATGTCTCTCTCCCGTGCCTGCTGGATCGAGACTATCTCCGGTTTCAAGGAAACTGCCCTTCCCCTGCCCTATCTTGGGATTATCCTGTACCGGGGTAGGAAACTTAACGCAGTTTTCGACCCCTTGACAGACAAAGTTAGGGGGAAGATTTTACGATGGAACTCGTCTATTCTATCACAAGCCGGCAGACTTGTTCTTATCAAATCCGTCTTAGATTCGATGGGAACTCATATTTTCGCGACTATGACCCCTACCTCTTCTTTTTTCCGATCTTACTGGTCTCTGGCCTCGTCTTTCTTCTGGGGAAACAAGGACAACGACCGTCGTCACCACTGGGTGTCTTGGGATTCTATTTGTCGGCCCAAAAATGAAGGCGGTTTGGGTCTTCGTAATCCTAGAGACCTTTGTGTGGCTTTTGCTTGTAAGTTATGGAACAGGTTCGGCGCCAACAACTCCTTATGGGCGTCTTTCCTCCATGCTAAGTACCACAGACTTGCGAGCTCGAATTTTTCGGGCTCTCCTTCCTATGCTAGCGAGACCTGGAAGCACATGCAGTCAGTGAAGCTTTTAGCTGATTCTCATGGTGGGTTGTCAGGATGGGATGGCGCTACGTTTTCCATTCAGAAAGCCTGGTCCTCCATCAGAGCTCCTTCCCCCATCCGCAATGAATTCTCCTACATTTGGGATTCTCGCATTCCACCCAAGGTATCCCTATTAATGTGGCGTTTGCTACATGATGGGTTACCGTTGGACGAGAATCTGCAAAAGATCGGCATTCCATCTGTTTCCCGCTGTAGATGCTGCGGAAACGGTGATTCGGAGTCTTTGAACCACTTGTTTTTTGGCGGTTTCACGGCCAGAGCTTGCTGGAATTACTTTGGCAACCTTGTCGGTGTTCGGTGTCCGGCCATGTATCCTCTTCAACTCCTCAATTCATGGTGGAATGGGAATTCAGGGAAATCCCTTCGGTCTATCGTTCTCCGTTTGATTCCTTGTCTCATCTGCTGGCACGTCTGGTGTGCGCGGAATAAGGCTACTTTCGAGAGCATTTCGATGGATCCTCAGTCTATTATCCATCGGGTGAGGAATGATGTATTCCTGGCTTTCCGGGGTAGACCATTCAGGGGTCCTCTAAGTCATCGCTCTAGGCGGCTTGTTGGACTTCTGTCGATTTCATGCTCTCCTAATGCCGCTAGACTAGGCATTGGTTAGGCCTCTGCCATGGGGTGGTGTCTTCCCCACTCCGCTCCTCTCCCTCCCCCCCCCCCCTTTTTATTTTTTATTCTGCTGTTTATTTTAGTTTCAGGTGCTTCTGCTGTCTCCCTGTTGCGGTTTGCTTAGGATGGATTCGCTTTTGAGTTCTGGTTTCTACTGGCTTGAGCGCTTGGTTCTCCTTCGTCGTCTCTTGTGGTTGAGGTCTTTTGCTCCCACTATGTTGATCTCCTATTACTTTTTTCTGTCTACATTTTTGGGCGGTGGCCTTGCCGGAGCTCGATGGTGTGGGCAGGAGGGCGGATGCCTAGGATCTTTCTCAGTTTGACTTGCTGTTTCTGCCTGGCTGCTAGTTGGGCTAGATGGATGGTGGTGGTTTGTTGGGTGGACTGGCCTTCTCCTTATGGTTGAGGCGGGAGAGTGGGAGAGAGGGTTTCCGGTTTTTTTCTGCTTATTTGGGCTTCGTCCTAGCTTCTTGGCTGCCCCGTGTCTTTGAGTTGTTTTATTTGCTCGGTTATCTTCTTTTTCTGGTTTCTTCTAGGGAGGTATATGTGCTCCATATACTTCGCCTTCTGCTGTGAGCCTCCGGAGGAAGGCTTTCTCCTCCTTTTGTTATTTATATATTCTTTAAAAAAAATAGTTATAATTGCTAATTGTTGAATTTCTTTTTCATAGGTATTTACCCATTTATGGTGTATACAAATGGCAACATACTGCGGTATATTAGCGATTTGAAGTTCTTTTGTAGTAACAACTTTTTTGGTTTGCACATTTAATCGTCATGTGTAGTACGATCTTTTATCACTTGTATTATTTACACTTTTAATGTAATGTTCATTAAATATTACGATATATTATGCATTATTCTATGTGAATGTTGAATGGTTAGTTATTTTTCGTTTAATGTGATCTATATGATTGTGTGAAATGATACATTGTGTTTATGTAAATTTGTCGATTATAGCGTGATAATGTATATGTACGTACTGCAAAAATGATTTTAAAAACGCTGTTAAAGGATTTGATAGCGTATTTAAAACGCTTAAAGGATTTATAGCGTTTTTAAAATGTTATTAAAGCCTATAATAGCGTTTATGAAATGCTATTACAGTTAATAATAGCGTTTTATGACCGTCATACACAACATGTCATTATACTAAAGGGTTTTTTATAGCATTTTAAGAACGCCATTAATAAGATGCGTTTTATGTTCCAATAATAGGTCATTATTACAACTTGTTTATTTACAGCGTTTATAAAAATGCTATAAAAGTCTTTTATAGCATTTTTTATACTCTATTAAAGGGTCTTTTTGTTGTAGTGTTATGACATCATCAATAATGGCATCGTATTTAATAATCGATTTATGAATTTAAATTGAGATTTAATGATTTAATAATTATCACGGTTATTCAAATAATTGTTTTTAAATGATAGTAATTCATTTTAATTAGTTGTGAAGTGATAATAAATCATTTATAATAGTTTTATAAAAAGATATATTTGATTTGAAAATATAAGAAAGTTCGTGTTACTTTATCAATATAACATCACCTTTTGTAAATAATTGTTTAATATTAAAATATATGATTTTATAAATGAAATGTGATCATTTTAATTAATTAGTTAGAAATAATAAGAAGTTAGTTTTCAAATTTTGTTTGCATTTATATGTAAATTAGTTAATAAGTGAAAATGTGACCGGGAATCGGCTTCCCGATTTTCAACAGTTTAACGAATAGAAGTTGGTGCAACCTTGTCTATATCACTTGAACACATATCTAACATACATATACACACCCTAACATATACATGAACACATATGTACATACAAATATACTCACCATTTACATTAAATTTACATATAGTAAAAAGTATAAATATCTAAGATATTTTCTACCCTAAAAAGGAAACTTCAACTCACTTTCATCATCACACACATAGAGGCACAAGGCGGTGGCTTGCCGTGTGTTTCGAAGGGATGGAGGGTGTACGGGTAAGGGGCAAATGTGATTATGCATTCAAATTTTTATTTCAAATTTTTTTCTATAAAAACCACCATTCTCTTCATAATTTTACACATTATTCTACTTTAACTTCTTTCTCATTCTCAAGCTTTTCTATGGCTTCCAACCTTAGGGAAATTATGAAGAAAAATATTGTAAAAAGAAATTAAATTTATATAAGTATATATATATATATATATATATATATAAGCAATCTGCTTCAAAACCAAAGCAATCATCTCCTTTCCTCACTTAAACCCCACGGGCACCACCCTCCATCTCCAGGGCCGAGCACAATTCCATTTGCAAGCTTAGGCCGTGTCCTTCTTAAGGTCCAAGGCTCGATTTTGTAGGCTTTGATTCGATCGTAGCGAAGCTATAACGAATTTTTGAGAAGTTAAAAATCAATGAAGATGAGAAACTATATATATATATGTAATGTGATATGATTGCTATGAATGTTTACTATGCTTTGATCATGAGGTTTGGTTGCTTTAATTAGTTGTTTAATTGTGTAAACAAGTCACGTTAAATACACGTCGATATTACACAAGGAAATCACTTTCCGAACCAAGTTATAAAAGTGATATGTAATCATTAAACCACTTTGAAATGATTTAAAATGGTTTATTAATATTTTATAAACACTAGAATCCAGTTTGGTGAAGTTTTGAAAAGTTATGAAAATTGAGTCAAAAATAGACGCGTCATGTAACGGCAGTTTGCGATTTCGTGCCGTAAAAAGTTAAATCTATTTATACGATGGATTCAAGGTCAAAATTCTTTGTAATAAGAATTTTCCAAACTCTTATAATAATAGTTTTCAAACAAAAGAAAAGGATCGAGATTTCATTTAGTAGATTTTGATATATAAGCAAAACAAGTTTTCAAAATAGTTGCGGTTTCGTAGTTCGGAAACCAAAGCGATAAATTCTTTAAAAATTATATTTTTAATTCATCAAAAATATGGAATAAATTCTACAAATATATTGAAAAGTTTTAAAAGAGATTTGAGTTAAATTTCTAAATGATAGAAAAGTTCTCTTGATCAAATAAGCTTAAAAGCACTATTCGTAGCACTTTTTGCAGCAATTTTATTAACTTTTGAATATGATTTAAAACTTAAGTTTTCTTTCCCAAATCTTTCATAAATGTTTTCAAATAAATAATTTAGTATTTTAAAGATGATTTGAAGGTTTTATAATTTATTTTAAAAGAGTTTAAATAAATGATTTAAAGAAAAGTTGTTAAAATTAAGAGATTTAATCTTGGCTCTAAAAGCCGATGAGTAGACTAGATTTTTCTATTTGTGAGATCCGGATGTGAGGTGCTTAAACTAAGGAGATGTTCAGGTGCAACCAGTGCCTGGCTCACCTGGCCTTTTTTCCTGGGCGAGGAATAAATAAGGTTGAAATGTCAGAAACGAGGCAAGTATAAAAGATTTATTTTTTTCTAAATTTAATACAACTTGAATTTATAGAGATAATGTTCTTATGCTTGGTATTAAATTCCGAGGAGGGAACTCGTACTATCCATCTGAATTTAAAAGGTGATTTCACCGCTATTCGATGTATAGTAAATGTTGAATATAAAAATTGATGTTGAGTAAAATTTGTATTATTTCTATGGATCCACTTTACTTGAATACTAACTAATTTGGATCTACCATCTTAGTTAACATGGTTTCAACCTATTAAAAAGATATGTATTGAAAATAAGAAATCTTTTGTAAAGATTTAAATAAATGATTTGGAGATATTTTCCTAAGTGAAGGATGAAATGATTTGGAATTATTCCAAGATTTAAAAAGGTTTTAATTAAACAAATATTTAATAAAGGAGGTTTAACCATTACGTATATACTGAAAAGAAATGGTTTTTAAAGATATATATATCTAGAAGATATTTTTGATAAAGAGAAAAGTAATCAATCAAATAATAAGCACCTATTTACTTAAACATTTTTTTATCGATTATTGGTTCGAAGGAACTGGGATCAGATTTGAGTGATTCTTATCCGAAAACCACTTTGAACCAATTTACGAGTTCAAAAGTAAAGATATGTTGAAGACAATGAAGTTGAAGGTGAGGATCTTCATAATGGAAGGATTGCTTTTTGATAATTTCAGAGTAGCTTCCGAGATAATTAAATAGCAGTGGTCTCTTCATTTTAGGATCTTCGTATGCAAGGACTACTCGCCACTAATCCCAAGGGATGTGGTAGGAGAGTGCCTTCAGTTTGTTCTATTTTTGGACAACTTGTATGGATGAATATCTAACATTGCATTTCTAAGAACACAGGGCATTGATCTCTACAAACGTACATCTGTTTGGTGGTGTAGGAGGTAACACATCTTATACTTAACACCCTTCTTTGAGATCTACGAGCTCAGAGGTTGTACTTTCGTGGAAATCAATAGTGTGTTGTCGTAAATGGCAATGTAGCATTTTAAATGAAAATGTTCTAAGAAAGGTAAACGTTGCCTCGAGCCTCACCCCCGGGGAATTGTGAAACATGGATTGCTTTAGGGCTATGTGGTTCGCTACCATTAGGGTATGATATCACCTTTCTAGATTTATTTTGTGCCCGCTATGACGTCGGGTAAAAAAATATATGGTGTATGATATGAGAGCTCTCGGATGGGCCGGGAACGGCCGGGGTGTTATCATATTCGGTTCTATCCGCCACCATACGGGTCTGCGGGTGGGCTGGTCTTAATTCGTAGGGGTTTCGAAGATGCGATCCTCGGTGCATCCCTCTAAAGATGCACTGTATGGGAGGTAGTCCCTTACCTCGCTATTCAGTTGAAAATCCAATCTTCAATAAGTGCCTTTGGTTTAGTTGTAAAGCTATTATGCTGAAATTTAATAATGTAACAATTTCGGCTAAGATTATGTAAATTTACTTGAAAAGTGTTTTCAACAGAATGTCACTTAAAATAATATTAAAAGATTTTGCATAGAAAATGATTTGGTTATCGTAAGGTAAAAACACGTTCCGTGTTTATGTGCGGCGTGGTCTTATGAGATACCATTTATTTTTCAAATACTCGTATTTTGAGTTTCTCACACCAATCCCATGACTGACCCGGAGTTTATTTTCTTTTCCTTAAACTCTAGATGCACTATTTTTACGGGCAGCCTAATAGTAAGGGGTTCTGGAGCATTTTGGAAGAGCTCGGAGCATGAAGTTAGAAGATTATTATTCATTTCCACCACACTCATGTACTATTGTATTCCGCATTTGTAAGAGTAGATATTTATAACTGTCCATGTTAAGTTAAATTCTGATAAATATATTTAAAATTTTCTGTTGTAATGATTATACGTTTAAATAATATATATTATTCTATTCGTGTAAGATTTTGTTCTGTCTTTATTTTTTTTCTACCCATAACAGTCTGATTTTCCGGCACTTGAATTTGCGGCATGTGAATACTGATGCTGTATTAGTGTCGATTTTCGACGGTCGTCACAAAACATTTACAAAATATAATTTTATATTACAAAATAAATTCGAAGAAATCAAAATATGTTAAATAATTACCTTTGCACATCTTATAATTTATACAAGCTTTAACTAATAAATAAATAAATATCTATATGTGTCTATATATATATATATATATATATATATATGTATGTATGTATGTATGTATGTATGTATATATATGTATGTATGTATGTACGTACACACACAATAAAAATATATAAATATACAAAACTATAACTCATATCAAAACACACGTGCAACTCACAAGCACGCATAATAGAAAAAGATATAATAGCTTGCACGTAGAGTATCACATCACCTGTATATAAATAAAGTACAAACAAAATAAACACAGAGAGGCTTATACCACGCAGCCACTGGTATGTACAAATGCACACAGCATCTAGCAAATCACGCATTTAATTCACACACGTTCATACTTGTAGTAACACACCTCACATAAACACACAAAAATATATATATTTACGCGCGCGCGCACTAAACTGATCCAAACACGTACAAATAGGCCTGGAGATGATTTTTGGAGCTGAGGTGCTTGCCACTAAAGATTCAAATTAGTTCTTGATCTAAATTTATAATCCATAGTTAATGGAATGAACCTAATTATGAAACTAAATTTAAAACAAAACTCAGTCAGAATTTAGATAGTGAACAAAATTTAAAAGAATGCAGGTCATTACGTATTATATTTAAAATTTCAAGCATACTGTCAAATGAAAAAAAAAAGATTAAGCTAGCCTTTCTATTGTTTAACGATTACCATAGATATTTGATATTAAAATGTGAAAATAGTTTATTATAGACCACCTTAAGCTAATGTTGTTTTTTATATTGCAAATTGTTCAAAGAAACTGATGTATACATTGCAATTGCAACCTCAACGTACAATAAAAAACAAAAAGCAGCAGATTCGCATATGCACCGAGACACACATATACCCACACAGCTGCTACATCTCTCATATTAACAGCCATTACACTCGCCTAACTGATAATTTACTCACGCACACAATTCAAACACACGCAAACTATAAATAATTATATATATTATGAATACCGATATGTACTCAAGTTTTGGTCCCACGCAGGAAAGAATGGAGGACAAAGTTCAAAGATGAACGCACCGAATAATGCTATTCGTAACGTCGGAAAAGTTACGAAATTGTTGTACACTAACGTCAGAAAAGTGTTACTAAATTGTTAGACAGTAACGTCAGAAATGCGTTAAGAAACAATATACACAAATTGTTAACAGTAACATTAAAAAAGTGTTACGAAACTATTACAATTATGTTGCAAATTGCAACAACAACAAACCATCACAGGTACGTTGCAAAATTACCACGAGTAGAACTGTGTAGTTAAAAAATAAAGCGGTAAACAGCGTACCGATTAGATTGTCCGAGTCCAGTGTTTGAAAAGGATATCGAACAATTGTTTCCCAAGATGAAACAGACTTTCTCTGCGATGCTGCGCAACAATCACAGAGCTCTGACAAACTCAAGAGAGTATTTTAAGAACAGAGTGCTATGTAGAGAAAGAAAAACGCAGAAAACTAAATTATTTTTTTTCCTGTTTTCTATCAGCCTATATATAGGCGCGGGGAGATGCACATGTTCGGTAATAGGTGTCTGCTCAAACAGGTGAAAGTGCTAAGTGCCTCTAATACGCCTCAAACGCCCATTCGCCCGCGCCGTGGATGCGGGTGCGGGTGCTGGCTCGGGCTCGGACACAGACACGGACGCGGGTGCACGCGTGCGGGATGGTGCGATGCACCACCCGTCATGGCTTGTGTCTCTCTTTGTCTATATGAATTGTCATAGTGTCAACATCTTAGTATATAAACACAAATAGTCTATTTTATTCTAAGATGTGCGACTATTCAACTTCAAAGGCAATTAATGCATTCACATTCCCCAATACAACTCATTCATTTCTAACAATCCCCCGCATGAATGAATATTTGTTCAATTTGTTCTTAAAATTATGCGAAACATTTATCGTATCGATTAAAGTAGCACATTGGCCATGAACATCCCTAGTGTTTATCCTTTTGACTTACTGATGAATCAGTGGACTAGGTTGTCTTTGAACTGTAAGTCTTTTGTGTAAATCTAAAATAGACAACACGCAATAAGTGTTTCTAATCCTCCTTTGTTCTATGTTTGTGTTCGTTTTTACCATGAACACTAGCATGGTCTCATGAGTGCTTTGAAGAATTCGGCCTTACAATTCTCCTTGAAGCGGCGCATTCGCACTCACGTAGGTGATTCTATAATGGGTATATTCTCAATACTCTACTTAATTCTATAATATTACCAAGTATAGACATCATTAAAAGTATCAAAACTTATCCTATTCTCCGGCGAGTAGTGCACTGACTTATCATAGGAATGGTTTGAATATTTACAGTGCTATCAAGTTTATCTAAACTTAATGGTCCCTTTGAACCTAGACCTTGAGATCTCCAGTCAGCTTGGTTGGGTTTTCGTTTAAGGAAACTTTTAGTTTATCGGCCTTAACCCCATTCTCATTGATAAGATATTAACCTTCTCTCTAGGTAAACCTTTTGTTAGTGGATCTGCAATATTATCATTTGATCTTACATAGTCAATTGTGATAACCCCATTAGAGAGAAGTTATCTAACAGTTTTATGCTTACGACGAATATGTCTAGACTTTCCATTATAAAGTTTACTATTGGCCCTTCCAATAGCTGATTGGTTGTCATAATGTATGCTTATTGGAGGTACAAGTTTTTCTCAATTCGGAATACCTTCTAGGAAACCTCGAAGCCAATCCGCTTCTTCTGTGGTTTTGTCTAAGGCAATAAATTTCGATTCCATGGTTGATCTTGCTATACAAGTTTGTTTAGAGGATCTCAAGATATTGCCCCACTAGCTAAGGTAAACACATATCCACTAGTGGATTTTGTATCTGATGAACCAGTTATACAGTTTGGATCACAATACCCTTCTATTACAGATGGGTACTATCATAATGTAGTCCATGACATTGTGTATACCTTAGGTATCCTAGTACTCGAATTATAGCTTTCCAGCGATTCTTTCCTAGATTGGTAGTATATCTGCTGTGTTTACTTACAGCATATGCTATATCAGGCCTAGTGCAGTTCATTACGTATATAATGATGCCTAATATGCAACAGTACTCAAGTTGATAAATACTATCACCGCTATTTTTAACCCAGTTTTGGTTCAAATCTACGGATGTTTTTGCTGATATTATATTGTGTTGTTTAAACTTTTCAAGTATTTTCCTAATGTAATGTGATTGGGACAACACATATCCTTGGTTGGTTTTATGTATTTTTACACCAAGTATCACATTAGCAATTCCCAGACCTTTCATATCAAATCTGGCGGAGAGCATATCTTTTTAGATTTTAGTATCTCCTTGTTGCTTTCAAATATTAGTAGATTATCTACATATAGACATACAGTAACATATCCCATATTTGTATGTTTAGCATAGACACATTTGTCACATTGATTTATATGAAATCCATTTAATATCATATTTTCATTAAATTTTTCATGCCATTGTTTAGGCGCTTGTTTAAGCCCGTACAGTGATTTTCTTAATCTACAAACCTTACTTTCATTTCCAGTTTTTAGGAAACCTTCAGGTTGTTTAATGTATATTTCTTCTTCTAGTTCTCAATTTAAAAATGTTGTCTTTACATCCATTTAGTGTATTTCTAAATCGAGCGTGGATGCGATTGCTATCAGCATTCTTATTGACGTTATTCTAGTTACTAGAGAATATGTATCAAAATAGTCCAAGTCTTCCTTTTGTCTGAAACCTTGAACCACAAGTCGAGCTTCATACTTGTCTATTGAACCATCATGTTTCAATTTCTTCTTAAATATCCATTTATTACCCAAGGTCTTGCAGTAAATCAACTAATTCCCATGTATGGTTTGCCATAATGGATTCGATTTCATTGTTAATAGCTTCCTTCCAGTAAGGAGCATCGGTGGAGGACATAGCTTGTTTGTATGTTAATGGATCGTCTTCTAACATAAATGTGTAGAAGTCTAGACCAAAGGTTTTTGATGTCCTTGATATTTTGCTTCTCCTTGGTTCCTCCTCTTGTTGATTAGCACTATTTCGCTGATCATTATCAATATTTTGTTCAGTATTCTCAAGAGAATTGGAGATTTCAATTTCTCTTGGTCTCTTTTGAGGATAATTTTCAGTACCCTGTATTAAAGGGTATACATGCTTGAAAAATCTAGCATTTCTTGAGTCAATGATGGTATTTACGTGAATATCATCAATTTCGGATTTGTGTACCAAAAACCGATAAGCAGCACTGTTTTGTGCATATATAATGAATACACAATCAATTGTTTTTGGTCCAATTTTGAATTTCTTTGGTTTAGGTACCTCTACTTTCGCAAGACACCCTCACACTTTTAAGTATTTGTAGGATGGTGGTCTATTTTTCCAAAGTTCATGGGGAGATTTAGATGTTTTCTTTCGTGGTATCTTATTCAAAATATGATTTGTAGAAAGAATAGCTACTCCCCAGAAGTTATCTAGTAAGCCAGAACTAATTAGTAAAGCATTCATCATTTCTTTAAGAGTTCTATTTTTCCGTTCGGCTATACCGTTGGACTGAGGTGAATACGGGACCGTAGTTTGGTGTATAATACCATGTTCGGCGTAGAATTCCTCAAAAGGAAATTCATATTCTCCTCCTCTGTCACTTCTTAAAGCTTTTATTTTCTTATTGAGTTGATTTTCAACTTCTGCTTTATACTGTTTAAACCTGTCGAATGCTTCGTCCTTACTTCTAAGAAGATACACATAACAGTACCTTGTACAATCATCAATGAAGGTAATGAAATGCCTTTTTCCACCTCTAGTTTGACACATTTTTAAGTCACATACATCTATGTGTATTAGCTCTAGAGGTTCAGTTTCTCATTCAACATGATGAAACGAGGTTCTTGTCAATTTTGCTTCTGCACAAACTTGACATTTATAGTTGGAATCTATGTTACATTTTGGTATAAAGTCTAGATTAATCAATTTTCGTAAGGTATCGAAATTTACATGGCCTAATCTAGAATGCCATATGTTAGAGGAATCAACAATATAAGTAGAAGATTCGATTTTATTCATATCATTGTTTGGTACAATAATGGTTACATTTGCCTTAAATAAACCATCACAAACATATCCTCTTCCTATATACACTCCGTTCTTTGACAACACAAACTTATCAGACACAAAAGTGAGTTTGAAGCCATGCTTGCTAAGCAATGATCCGGAAATCAGGTTCTTGCGGATCTCTGGAACATGAAGAAGATCTGCCAAAGTTAGTTCTTTTCCAGAAGTAATTTTCAATAAAATCTTTCCTTTTCCTTCGACTTTTGATGCGGATGAATTACCTATAAAAAGTCATTCGTCCTCAGTAGCAGTTTTGTAGGTTGTAAACATCCACTTATTTGCACATATGTGTCATGTGGCTCCTGTGTCTACAAACCATTTCTTCGAGTCACCAACAAGGTTGCATTCGGACACTACTACACATAAGTCCATATCAGACACGCCTTCTGAGATGTCATCCATGTTTGCTTTTGATTTCTTTTTCTTGGGTGCGCGACATTCGACGGCTTTGGTCCTTTCTTTCCACAATTATGGCATGAACCCTGAAATTTCTTTGATTTTTTAAGAGCATGTTAACGTGTTCTTTTGTTGGATTTCTCTAACTCGACTACATTTGCCTTAGCAATCATGGTATGCAAAGTCTTCTTCTTAGATTTTCGGTTATCTTCCTCAATCCTCAATCGGATTACAAGTTCCACCATTGTCATCTCCTTGTGGTTGTGCTTAAGGTAGTTTTTGAAATCTTTCCTTGATGGAGGAAGCTTTTCAATTGCAGCGGCAACCTGAAAGGATTCGCTTAGAGTCATTCCTTCATCGTGCAGTTGGTGAATGATGACTTGTAACTCTTGAATCAAGTTGATAACGGTCTTTGCATCAATCATTTAAAGTCAAGGAATTTCCCTGCTATGAATTTCTTTATGCCCGCATCTTCGGTTTTATACTATTTCTCTAATGTTGTCCAAAGTTCTTTGAAAATTCGAGCAGTTTAATATAAATTGTATAGGCTGTTGTCGAGCCCATTTAATATGTAGTTCTTGCACATAAAGTCAGAACTCTTCCAAACATTCAAGGGTTCAACTTTTGTAGCATCGGGTTCCAATTCTTCGACTATGGGAGCATCTTCTGTAAGAAACTTTGCAAGGCCCAAAGTTGTCAAGTAAAATAGCATTTTTGCTGCCATCGTTTGAAGTCCATCCTTGTGAACTTTTCCGACCGTTCTCCACGAGACAGCGCCATCGTTGGAACCATACTTGTAGACTGAGTAGTAATCATAGTCTGTGTTGGTGTAGAATTGTTGCTTTCATGAGACATTTTTGTCTACAAAAACAACCAACATAAATCAATATTGTCTCAAGATTGTTATTCGTAACATCAGAAAAGTGTTACGAAATTGTTATACAGTAATGTTAGAAATGTGTTACTAAATTGTTAGACAGAAACGTCAGAAAAGTGTTACGAAACTGTATACACGAATGGTTAGCGGTAGCGTTACAAAAGTGTTACGAAACCGTTACAATTATGTTGCAAATTGCAACAACAGCAAACTGTCACAGGTATGTCGCAAAATTGGCACGAGTAGAACTGTGCAGTTAACAAATAAAGCGGTAAACATCGTCCCGATTAGATTGTCCGAGTCTAGTGTTTGAAAAATGTTTCCTTGAAACAAAATTGCTCCCTTCACGGCGCTTAAGGATATCGAGAAATTGTTTTCCAAGATGAAACAGACCTTCTCTACGATGCTGCGCAATAATCGCAGAGCTCTGACGAACTCAAGAGAGTATTTTTAATAACAGAGTGCTGTATGGAGAAAGAAAAATGCAGAAAACTAAATTATTTTTTCATTGTTTTCTATCAGCCTATTTATAGGCGTGGGGAGATGCACCTGTTCGATAATAGGTGCATATTCAAATGGGTTTGACTGTTGGAAAGGTTGCGACCCTTTACCAGGCGGTGTGACCATTTGAATTTGAACGGACAGAAATAAAAACTGCTCAGTCTGAACAGCCATGCCAAGCCAACTGCCAATTGCAAAGTGCTAAGTGCCTCTAATACGCCTCAAACGCCCATTCGCCCACGTCGTTGATGCGGGTGCGAGTGCGGGTTCGGGCTCGGGCACGGGCGCACGCATGCGGGGTGGTGCAATGCACCACCCATCATGGCATGTGCCTCTCTTTGTCTATATGAATTATCATAGTGTCCACATCTTAGTATATAAACACAATATTTTATTTTATTCTAAGATGTTGGACTATTCGACTTCCAAGGCAATTAATGCCTTCACATTCCCCAATACAACTCATTCATTTCTAACAAATAATATAAGCAAAGATTCGTAAATACATGCAGGGGAAAGGAAGGACAGAGTCGACCATCTGTAGGGGTGAATTTACACAAATGATTGCAAATCAACCCTAATACATGCAGAAGCAATAAGATTGTGTTGTAGTGCGACAAAACAAACAAAACTTGAAACGACAAATCAAAAAATCACACAAGAAAGTAAATAGAGAGTTCACACACGAATTTATAGTGGTTCCACTATCGCAAGATAGTGTACATCCACTTAGGGAGAGGAGATTTTATTACTTTCAGAGAGAAGAATTACAAGATTGATAATGGAGACTAAGAAGAATATGAAGAAATACAAAAGAAAAGATAATTCGTTTCTGATGCTTCTATTCATCCTAATCCCTACCTTTATATAGGGATTACTACATGAGGTTGAAGTAATTGATTTATGATCATAAATCAATACCTAATTGTTATCCCGCCTTTTGGCAAGGTCGTGACACCAAGGACTTGATTAGGAACTAAAGACAATCTGTCCCAAAGATCGATTATACACAAGGTCCACGATGGATACAGGCAAATTTGGTCCAAGTCCGAATCGAGCTACAATTAACATGGTACAACAAACAAAGCTATGAAAGGAAACATTCCAAATTTCAGGTCAATCGGAGTTCGTGTGCTCAAGTTATGGATCGATCAAGTTTCACATGAGACATGCTTACTTCGTATCCATCATATTCGTATCCATTAAACTCCACATCCATCCCCTTTGTATCCATCAAACAACAGCCTCGATCATAATCCGTATGTTCAATTTGTATCGATCAACCCCTTCCATCCATTTCGTATCGATCAACCAGGCATCGATACGAAACAAGCATTTAGGCATCGACATGAAATCTACAACCAAGTATCGATACGAAATCCATAACCGGGCATCGATACGAAGACGACCTCCAAGCATCGATACAAACGCAAGGATGTGGTATCGATACGAAGAAGGCATGGTCAACCAAGGGAATCGGTCTACTGGCATGAAACTCGGATCTCCACGTGATTGTCGTTCCATGTCATCGATATGAGATCGATCGATACGAAGGAGCATCGATACGCATGGATCGATACGCATGCCTCAGCCAACCTACAAATCCAATCTTGGATCGATCATAACTCAAAATCTACGAGTCCAAATGCTATGAAATTTTCACAGGAGCTTGCTTACCACCTCAAGAATGTCACTGATCGATCGCAGCCCAAATGGACCAAAAACTGATCGATACGAAGAGAGTAGGGATCGATCCCAAATTACCCCTGATCAATCTGGTAGGCCCACCCTTGTGTGAGAAGGAGTATTCCGAGTTTAGGGGCAGATATTTTAGACCTGCACCTATAAATAGCACCCCTACGCCTATAAAAAAGGGCTGACTCTGCTACGCTGTTACTCTACCACAACTCCATTGTAACTTGAGTGTTAGAGTGTTGTACTGTTGTAATCAGTTGTCAATCATCAATAAACAGCAAAACATTCAAAGTGGACATAGGCTACAATGCCAAACCACTATAATTTCTTGTCTTTTTCTATTTCTGCATGCTTTTATTGGTGTGATTGTTAGATTAGCCTCTTTTTGTAATTTCTTCATTTTAATCTTTTCAATCACATCCGAAGAGTGTTGTGCCTAATTTTGGTACAAATACTTTGGTGCTTTCACTGAGAAAACTCTGTTTTTCTCTGATTCAGTGGATCTACTGCCGTTATTGGATTGCTAAAATCTAAGGAGGAGATACAGATTTGTCTTCCAGTAGTTCCTTCCATTCTATTCGGATTGCTCCAGATCTAGGAAAGAGCTACATCAATCATGGTGGGTACTACCAGAACCGCTTCATATGTTGCAGATCCAGAGGGAAGGGATAGGCAAGATCCCACGCAACTGGCCACAACAGGCCAAACATCAACTGGAGCTCTAGATCCACAAGGTCTTGTGACTAGAGAGGAGTTCTAGACCCTTATGCAAGAGCTTACTCAGAAATGTCAAGAGCTCACTCAGCAGATCCATGCCAACACGGCGCTCGTAAACCAACTGAATGAAGAAAGGCGAAGGAGATCTAGAAGGGATCATGTCTCTCATTCCTCAACCAAAAGCTCGGCTTCATCTGACTTCAATCATAGATCTACACGCCGTCGGCTAGATGGAAACTATGCAGAAGCCTCTGAGCATTAGAATACCATGAATCTCGGACAGACCGGGGTTGGTCCTTCTACAAGGCACCAAGCTGGACCCTCCTCCCGGCGAGGGGCACTTCTGTATCATACCATTCATGACCATGCAGCTGTTGTCGCTATAGATCTGGAAGCCGAGATCCAAAACCAACCAGATCCAGCCCTTCGTCAACACGTTCATGCTCAAGACCCTCACTTCCTTGAAGATCGGGAGCCAAGGAGGCGAGGAACGGACTGTAGATAGCGACCCGACCGTCCCCGCAACATGGAACATGACCGTGCTTTGGCCCCGAATATCCAAATGCTTGACATTCCAACCATGATACACCAGATGATTAGAGAAAGTCAAGGCCTTACAAACGATGCTTGGGGAATCTCAAGAAGTCATACTCCATTCACTGATGACATTCTTTATGCAGAGCCACCTCGTCGATTCAGGATGCCGACTTTGCCTGTGTATGAAGGAAATTCAGATCCTAATCAACATATCTTGAAGTATGAATGGCTCATGAACGCCGCTCGAGCTGACGATGCGGTTAAGTGTAGAAGTTTTCCTATCTCTTTGGGAGGCATTGCAACTATGTGGTTCACTTGATTACCACCCAGATCCATCTCATGTTTCGATCAGTTGGCTACAAAGTTTGTCGAATGGTTTCGTATGCATGTTACAAGGCCAAAGGATGTCAACACCTTGTTAGTGTTACCCAAGCTCCAGGAGAGACACTTAGACGTTATTTGGAAAGGTTTCATCCTGCCTATGCTGAGGTCAACAACCCCAATGATAATTCTATTTTGAGGGCATTAACTAAAGGGATCGATCCTGATTCTGAGTTTGGAAATTGGTTGGCTGGGAAACCCCCTGCTTCATTGGATCGTTTCGATGCTAAGGCAGCCCAATTTTTGAGGAGAGAATATGCTAGATGATCTAGGAAGCAGGACGATGCAGGGCCCGGTGTTGAAGGCATTCGAAGTAATGTTGCTGTGAAACAGACCAGTGAGAATTCTGGCAAAGTACAATTGAACATACAGAACAAGCAAGGTCAACAGAAGGGCATTGTAGGTCAGGGGAAGAAAAGAGACCCAAATCGTGGACCGAGACCCAGAGCTTCCATATTCGATCGATATACCCCTTTAAACACATCGTTGGAAAATGTTTATTTACAGACTTGTAATACCGGACAGTATAAGAAGCCAGCTCTGAAACCATCATCTGAGAAACAAATTCATACTGGGAAATTCTATAGGTTCCACGATTTTGACGGCCACAATACTAATGAGTGTCGTCATTTACAAGACATTATCGAGAAGTTGATTAGAGAAAGGAAGTTAGACCAGTTTGTTCGGGCTCTGTAGGATGGAGGTGCAGGCCCATCTAATCCAAATCAAGGTCAAGGTCAAGCTAGGCCCGAAGAACCCGCCCGTACTGGTGGGAGGTTGGTAATAAACACTGTGAGTAGTGGTCTTCATCCGGCTGATCGGAGCTAGAAGGAAATGGAGTCATATGCCAGTTTGATTAGGCATGTGGACTTTGAATGCTGTAGTAATGTTGATGACGGGGCCTCGGCGAAACAACAGAATGATGACAGACGACATCGTTTTCAGAAGCCGAGATGTTGATAGAGTAGAGGCCCCCACTATCGATCCGTTAGTCATTTCAGATAGGTCCTGCCTGGATGAAGAGGATCTTGGTCTACAGTGGAAGCTCTGTGAACATTCTTTTTAAGCGAGTTTACGACCAAATGAGAATGTAGGCAAAAGATCTAAAACCGTGTTAGCCACATATACATGGTTTTAACAGAAGCGCAACTATACTAGCTGGGATGGTGGAGTTGCCAGTTGAGTTGGGTATTGGAGATCACCGAAGAGTCCGGATGCTGTAGTTTGTTGTGTTAGCATTCATTCCCCTTATAATGCTTTCTTGGGCCAACCGGCCCTCGCTGAATTCAAGGCAGCGATTGCCCCATGGTGTTTGACTCTGAAGTTCCCCACTGATAACAGGATTGGAGTAGTGCATGGTGATCAGGCGGTTGGAAGCGCCTGTTATGTTGCTGAGCTGCGGGATGCGCAGCATAAGGAGAAAGGCAAGGGCGTAGAGGAATCTCTCTGCATCTGATTTTCAGATAATTGACAACTAACGCTTGGGCCTAGACCCGGGCACCATAACCAGTTCCTTAAAGATTTTGATCTCCGATACAATAGTGATGAAGAGGAAATCAAAGACAATCAGGCTTCCCCGGCAGAGTTGACGATTGATGTTCAAGTCCACGACAATGATGACTCCAGAATGATAAAGGTTGGATCTCAACTCAGCCCCCAAATAAGACAGGAATTGGTTGATTTTCTCTGGGCAAACCTTGACATGTTTGCATGGACTCATTCAGACATTTGTGGATCTCGCCGGACATCGCGAGCCATGCATTAAATATCGACCCGCGGCATGTCCCGGTCAAACAAAAAAGGCGCAGTATGGATCCAGAGAGATCTACCGCCCTGAAGGAAGAAGTAAATAAACTCAAGTCGAATGGGTTTATTCGTGATGCTTTATCCCCGGAGTGGGTATCTAATCCAGTGCTTGTCAAAAAGTCAAACGGGGAATGGTGAACATGTGTGGACGACTCAGATTTGAATAAAATCTACCCTAAAGATAGTTTCCCTCTTCCCAGAATTGATTAACTGGTGGATTCAACAGCCGAACACAAGCTCTTATCTTTCATGGACACTTATTCTGGTTACAATCAAATACCAATGTATCTACCTGATCAGGAAAATACTAGCTTCGTCACCGATCTGGGACTCTATATCTACAAAGTGATGCCATTCGGACTTAGGAACGCTGGGGCAACTTATCAGAGGCTTGTGAACCGAATATACGCTAACCAGATCGGAAAGACCATGGAGGTTTACGTGGATGACATGCTCGTGAAGTCATGACTGTCCATCAACCATGTCAATGATTTAGGAACAATTTTTAACATACTCTGACAGTACAGAATGAAGCTTAATCCATTGAAGTGTCATTTCGGAGTTGCGTCGGGAAAATTCCTTGGATTCATCGTCAATGCCAGAGGAATTGAAGCCAATCCTGAGAAAATTTGGGCGATTCGGAATCTCGAAACTCCCAAAACCATAAAGCAAGTGCAAAGCCTCAATCGGAAGGTGGCAACCTTAAGCAGGTTCATCTCTAGATCTATAGACAAGTGCATCCCTTTTTGGTATTTGATTAGAAAAGGAAAGTGAAATTTCGAATGGACAAACGAGTGTGAAGGCGCATTCTAAGCACTAGTTTAACATCTGGCGACACCTCCCATTTTGTCAAAGCCGGTTGATCACAAGAAATTATACATCTATCTGGCGGTTTCAGCAAATGCGATCAGTGCTAAGCTAATTCGAGAAGAGGATCGGATCCAACAACCGGTCTATTATATCAGCAAGCGATTGACATGGGTAGAAAGAAACTATCCGAAGTTAGAAAAGCTGGCTTATTATCTCGTCATAGCCTCAAGAAAGCTCCGTCCATATTTCTAGGCTCACCCAATCATAGTCTACACCGACCAGCCGTTACAATAGATCCTAACACGACCTGAGACGTCTGGTAGATTGCTCAAGTGGATCATTGAGTTGAGTAAATTTTATATCACTTATACACCGAGGCGAGCCATCCAAGGACAAGTTTTGGCGGGTTTCATAGCCGAATTCACCATACTAGAAGACTTGCCCGAAGCCAGTGAATCTCCTAAGCATGTGTGGAAGCTATACACCGATGGTGGATCAAACGACCGTTGCTCAGGCGCTGGAGTGGTACTCGAAACCCCAGAAGACCGATCCATATGCTATGCTTTGAAGTTTGACTTCCGCGCAACTAACAACGAGGCCGAGTATGAAGCTTTACTAGTGGGACTTAGGCTTGCCAGAGACTTGGGCATTATTGCTGTGGAGATTTATTGTGACTCGCAATTCGTCGTGTGCCAGGTTCGGGGAAAGTATCAAGCAAGAGACCGGAGATTGGCCATATACCTCACTCGGGTTCAGGAAATGTTGAATCAGTTCGACTATTATGCTATCCATTGCATACCCCGAGAGCAAAATCAGAAAGCCGATTCTTTGGCAAAACTGGCTAGCACTGGCGAAGCACAACAAATGGGACTCGTCCCGATTGAGACACTTACTGATCCGAGTATTGACTAAATGGAGACAGACTAGGTGCATGAGGCAACACCCGAGAAGGAGTCGTGGATGACTCCGTTCAGAAACTATCTTGAGCATGGAACTTTACTCGAGAGCAGAAGTAAGAAAAGACAGGTTCTCCGTAAAGCTTCACGATTTATTATCCAGAATGGGGTCTTGTATAGGATGGGGTATCTATTCCTTTACTCCAGTGTATCACCCACGATGAGATTAAACGAGTGTTACACGATGTGCACGGAGGGGAGTGTGGCGACCACACCGGCGGGCAAGCACTTGCAAAACAATTACTAAGATATGGGTACTACTGGCCAACCGTGAATCGAGATGCATCAGATTATGCCAAGAAATGTGATAGGTGCTAGAAACATGTCAAAATTCCAAGAGTCCCGCCTACAGAAATCACTCAAATGGTCAGTCCATGGCCGTTCACCACATGGGGCATTGATATAATAGGGTCTCTACCTTTAGCCAAGGGTGGTGTGAAGTACGCCATCGTTGCAGTTGACTACTTTACTAAATGGGCAGAAGCTGAGCTCCTTGCCACTATCACAATGAAGAAAGTGATCAACTTTGTTGTGCACAACATCATTTGTCACTTTGTCCTCCCACACACCAATATAACTGATAACGGGACCCAATTCGATAGCGTTGAGTTCAAAGATTTCTTTCAACACCACCGCATTTAGAAGAAGTTCTCAGCAATAGCTCACCCTCAAGCGAATGGGCAAGTCGAAGCTGTCAACAAAGTTATCAAGTCCATTCTGAAGAAACGACTGGAGAAGGCTGGAGGCAAGTGGGTCGATGAACTTCCCATGGCCCTATGGGCATATCAAACTACCCACAAGTCCATGAAGGGCCATACTCCATTTGCAATTTCCTACGGTTCCGAAGCTGTTATTCCAGTTGAACTAGAAGTACGTTCTCACTGTGTGACCTATTACGATCCAAAGACGAATGCCATCCTACTTGCAGAATCTCTGGATTTACTGGATGAGAAGCGTGAAGACGCTGATTTGAGGGAAGCCGCACACCGTAGTTGAGTCAACCGATTATACAACGCTAAGGTCCGACCCAGAACCTTCGAAGTTGGCGATCTTGTACTTAAGAGAATTTATCCGGTCCCTTTACACATGAAACTGACATGGAAAAGACCGTATGTCATTGAACGGAGACTTGGAGACGACACATTAAAACTATCAACTGTTGATGGTCTCACTTTACCAAGGGCATGGAACAGCGAGAGTCTTCGTCGCTATTAAACATAACTGGCTTTTATTCATTTTTAGTCTTCTTTTTCCTTTGAAGTTTGTTTATGCATTTTTTGAATTTGAACTTGTAATAAAGCAACTGACTTTGCTGTACTTTCTTATCTCAACAATAAAATGCAGACTCATCAAGCCAGAGTGGCAATTCTTGAAATGTATCATGTGACCGTCACGATGTACGAAGAGCTAAGTCCTATTCTACAGTGGGACTAATTCAAATAGGGAGTGATCATGATCCCACCGGTCACTCTCTAAGTGAAACCCCGAGCTCGGGGGCAAGCAACGATAAAATCAAGAAGGATTGAAACACGACAATCCTCTAACGAACTCCAGCTTCTAGAGTGCGAGCTGAAATATAAAAATCCAAAATCCAGGCTCGAGGAGGATGGATCCGTCCATCCACGACCTCACCTTCATTCTTCCAAGTTCGAAGAGGATGGACACGTCCATCTATGACTTCGCTTGCCAAATCAAGGTGGATTTGATCCGACCATCCACAACCTTGATCAACTCCTTGTTCTCGAAGTGCAAACGAGATCCTAATACTTAAACAGATGTGACTGACCATCTGTCAATCGACTCCAGTTTCCTAGAGTGCGAACTGGAGTATAAACATCAAATGGGTGTGACTGACCACCCATCAACTAACTATGGTCCCGAGAGCGTAGACCGGAGTATAAACACAAAACGGGTGTGACCAACCATCCTTGAAACAACTTATGTCCCCGGAGTGCGGATATAATCCTAAACGTTAGATGGGTGTGATTAACCACTCATTAATTGACTCTGGCCCTGAGAGCGCGGACCAGAGTATAGGCATTGAACAGGCATGACGGATCGCCCGTAGATTAAATTATGTCCTCGGAGCGCGGATATGATTCCGAACATTAAACGGGCGTAACCAACCGCCCATAAATTAACTTATGTCCCCGGAGTGTGGATATAATTTCGAATACCAAACGGGTGTGATTAACCACCCGTAAATTAGCTCATCTCCCCGAGGCGCGGATATGACTCTAAGCGATAAGCAGGCGCGTCTGACTGTCGACATACAAGTTTCAATCCCCTGAGTGCGGATGAAAATATTAGCAGATGAGTGAGTGTGATCCGACCACTAAAACTCATTTCACTTTAACTTTGTTCTGACTTAGTTAAATTAAAATTAGCAAAGGCAAAAAACGATCGCCGACTGACTACTTCAATTCTCCCCAGGGCAGGGGGCATAACTCAAATGCCAGTTGCTGACCGAGACAGCGTGACATAGGAATTTGACTCGAAGTTTGATTATGACCTGAAGCCCTGACTTCAGGACTTAGCAACCGGACTCAAGTTCAACATAGAAACTAAAGCCTCACAAGTACATTAAATGGAAACGTGAGTGCTGAAATACTTAAACAGATGAACACAGAGTTATACTGAAAAACGAAATGAAGTTTTATTTCCACTATTCTTTGAAAAATATAAGTATAAAAAACTTATTCGAAGAATTCCTATAAGCAGGGGCCGAACCCGCATCTATACACGGCCTACAAAAAGCAAAAGAGAATCCTATTCTAGCTATATACAAAAGGAAAAGGCAAAAGTGCAAGTCTATGCCTTTGATTTTTTATCCTTCTTGCTCTTCTTAGGCGTAGACCCGCTTGTATTGCCACCCAGTCTTCTCTTCGATTCTTTACCTCCCTGGCCTGCTCTGGCAGGCTTATCTCCGGCCGGGGGAATTGGAGCAGTCTCCTCCTCAGAACTCGCAGGGATTGGAATGTCCTCTACGTGTGAAACTGGAGGAATGGTGGCACTCCCGATGTTAGAAGAAGGAGGCGCGCTGGTATCAATGATAGTTCCACCCGGAGAAACAATAAGTATCGGGACCAGACCAGGACCTGCCATGCCCCCGCCAGTTCTACAAGCCTACTCAGCTTGCTCGATTTCGGCCTTTATTTCTCCATAATCTGCTCTGCCTGGTCCGCACGTATGCTCATTGGAATGCTGCTGGTCGGATCCGAGGAGCTCGTAATGACCACATCTTCATCGACATTGAACGACATTTCAATACTTGGATCGCTTTGGTGGCCGAGGAGCGCTTCCATTAATTGGTCATCAATCACATAACTGCTCTCATGCATCTCCCCCGCCGATAAGGCGACCGTTGTAGTTGTAGCCCTCGTCATAATTGCCTCCAGCCCATGATGCTTTACTTGAGTTGCAGAAGGATCGATTGATGCAGAATCTAGAGAGGAATAAAGATAGGATAAAATATCAGTAACGTATCCTAACAGTGCTCCTACATTTGGATGAATGGAAGAAGTATCCAGAATACCTTCGTTGGGTTGACTCCCATGTTGAACTGATGTGCCTTCTAAGCCGCATTCATTTATCGGGGAAAGGTGCGGCTTACCAGGGTCATATCTTGGGACAACTGGAGGATCGATGGAAGAAGTGGGCTCAAATTGAGAGACAAGGAGCACCTCGGAACCGACTTCATGATGCTCGACTTTGGATCCTTCTCCAGTGTCCAGATACTTAGCAGCCAACTTTTCTTTTTCAAGGGCGACGATACTGTTGTGGACTTTCGGTTCATCTCCAACAAGTATTTGAGCTTCTAGTTCGAACTCATCAACAGTTATGATATTTCGAATCACCTTTTCGTCATCCACCAAGCGACTCCAGGCCTTGTATAATTAGAAGGGATAATCTTCACCGAGCCAGTTTAAATTGCGGTTTCTCTAGACGTTGGCATTGTACATGACCAGGAGATCTTCAAATTCATTCTCCATCCTGGCCTCCACTGCTTTAATTTCGTTCTCAATCCTAGCATCGGCTTCCTGAGCCTTTAAGTTCGCCGCATCCCTCTCATCTTTAAGTGCCACCGCCTGTTCACATGCCTTCTGAGTGGATTGTTGGCCTCGTCTTTTTCCTTGATGGCTGCGGCTAATTTTTCCTTTAACTTCTCGACCTCTTTCCGTGCCTTATCCCTTTCCCGAGTGATAACAGTGTTATGATGGCCCATCTCCTACACTAGGTCCAAGTGAGGTTTTCGCATGTTTTCCATGGATTGCCTAGCCTCTTCGACTCTCTGGTCGGCTTCTATCTTCAACTTCCTTAACGATTCAACTTCGTTATTAAGCATTCCTATTATTCTATCTTTCTGAGCAAGGTTGGCCTTCATTTTATCAATTATTTTGGCCCGCTCGAAAGTTACTGCCGAAGCCTTTTCTGCAGTTTTAGCCCACTCCCGGTACTGGCTGTAAATGTCATGCACGTAGTCCTATACCAGTTTTTCTGCATCATTGGGAATTCTTTTCAAGTTTGGAGGGAAGTGGAAGCCATCAAAGCAGATAGTCGGAAAATCTTTCTTTAACTTGGCAATTCGGATGGCTCCCTCCCTTATTGGCTCGATAGCGGCTGGCTCTGTAACGACGGAAGTTTCCATTTCAGTTCTACGGCGTTGGTCGTCGGATTTTGAAGTATGAGGAGGCTCTACTTGGTGGGAAATTTCAGAAGGTTGCCTGCGAGAACCAGATAGTTTTGAGGAACCTTTAGGGGGTGGCGATCATGACCAGGAGCGAGGCCTACCTTGATACCTTTCTTTCTCCCTTGCATAACGCTCACGCTCTTGGCTGGAGTGGTGGCCATGATCATAGTCTCGTTCAATTTCACGGTTATGAGATTCAAAATAAGAGCTAGAAGAATGGCATTTGGAGCGAAGGTTGCTGAGCATAGACCCCTGCCTCACCATTGTGTCTGTAAAATGAAAAGAGAAGCAGAATTAGTCATCTCCAGAGATTAGAAAACATGTGATTAGAAGTTGTGTGGTGTCGTGAAGTGTGTGTATGTATGTGCAAATCCTCCAACCGACCGATTTTGATAGCCTTGCTCGTAGGAGTTGGCTCCCTTATGTCTAAAGAAGTTAAGCATGTTCCAGTTCGCGGCGGGGAAGGGAGTCCCTCTAATCCAAGATCTTGGAATGAAGCTATGTCATTTGGAATAGAGACATCAGATAATCCTCTCAAAGAACTTCCCATTCGCGGAAAGGAAATCTCCAGACTTATAGCAGCCACAACGGGCAGAGATACTACGAAAGTCTTACGCCTTTTGGATTTTTAGGCGAAGGCCTTACCTTTTCTTTTTGATTCTGGTGATTGAAGGCCCCGCGAAAGGCGCAACTGCGGGCTCATCCCTAGTTGGCATATTTTCGTCATCTCCCCGTTTAGTGAGTATGACTCTAGGGCTCTTCTTCCTCCTTGCCTCACCGGAGCCACTTTGGGAACTTCTATTAATCCAATGCTTTGGCCTCTCTCTATGAGCCCCACAACGATCAAATTTTCATCGCTCAGGACTTCATCGATCTCTCTAAGTTCAACAGGCACCGATTGGAGAGTTCTCACTATCTCTTTGAAGTGCGCTCCTTCGGGCTGTGGAATCGAAGCTGTAAAAGAAACGCAGTATTAGACACGACATCAACTTATATTATCCAGTTAATTGACAAAGAAGTTAAAGCACTTACGTCTAACTAACCACCATCTGGCAAACCCTGGTAGGCATCGAACGAATAACCATTCAATCTTGAAATAGATTAACTTGCTCCAAGCCCCTACCAGTACTTGACAGTTTCTGACTGCTTCTAAAAAGGTGAATGAAGGGTTATCCCCATGACTCTTGACGTTGAATAGATATCTGATTTCCTCAATGGTTGGGGACATGAAAAGATGCTCCATGAAGATAATATACAAGCTGTTGAGCAGAGCATATCCATTCGGATGCAATTGAGAAGGTGCAATCCTCAAAAAGAACAGCACTTCCCGAATAAATTGGTTGAACGGGGGCATCGTTCCGGCTACGCCCATGAACCTATTACAAGCAGTATACCCTTCTGGGGGATTGTGGGCTCTGTCTTCCGGCCCCAGTAATAAAACATCTTCTAGAGATAGACCATGTCTGAGGCAGATTCTGCCTAGCATATCTTCAGAGATTTTAGAACGTATTGAATCCTCCGGATTCAAAACCAACACTGCAACCGGCAGTTCATCTTGAGCAGGACTTACTACATCAACCGTGATTTCTGGTTTTCTATAATGGGAAGTGGAGAACTCTAAACTTCCTGCTTCCCTAAGCTTCCGGGTGCCATAGCTATTGAACTCAGTAAAAAGCATCATTAGATGGTAATAAACCTGTATTCCCCCCTGTGTGAAGTGAGTGATCGTCTTGTGTAGTGCAGTGCAACATAATACTTTAAGTTTTTACAAGTTCGAAAGGTGGTAAAACGATAAGACTTTGAGACTCAACCGGAGTGACCGTCATCGCTGATCGTCCCAATCGTTCCATCCTGACTTCAAAGAATTATCCATGTTGAAGTTCGTTATGTTTGTCAAATCACGGTTCCATCGACAAGCTTCGAAGGATAGTCAAATATGCAATTTAATGGTCAAGTCCAGTTATACAAGGCTAAAGCTCGTCGGAGTAAAATATTTGAGTGTGCAAAAGGCCACTAGTTCGTATCCATTAAAATTCAACTTGGATCGTTCCTCAAAATTCCGCCTTCGTATCGATCCTAGAATTTTGGTTTCGTATCGATCGATCCACAGATCCTGACTTTGGATCGATTGCTATGCTTCCACCATCAATACAAATCACTTCATCGTGGATCGATCGGAAAACCACTTCATTTACAAACCACTCCACAGTGTCTCAGATCGATCCATGCCTAGTATCGATACGAGTGATTTCATCATCTCAATCGATCACTCCTCTTCTTCCCCAAGCTTCCAAAACGCCATTAAAATGGTTCCGAGACCTCTCTCCTACCATATTCCGACATCGACGACGCCGTAATTGGCCACAACCTTGGATGAAGTGGCATCAAGACTCGAGTCTCGTCATTTTGATATGGATTTAGTCAATTGATTACCTAGTTCGAATGGATTGGTTTAGGGATTAAAGGCTAATTGTTTGGGAATGAAGACTTTGCAGTTCTTCTATTTCCAATTAATACGAAGCGGGAGTGAAAACAAATGGCAAGTGGAAAATTTGTCTAAGTCCAGAATCCTTTTATACGCTTTCGTAACCAAGAGAAAAACGATTCATATCCCAGTGGTAAAAACCGATAGAAGTGGTCAAAGTATGATCGATACGAAAGACGCTGAACAAACATACTTGGAACGATCACTTCCAGTGATACGAAGACACGGTTTCGTATCCATCAACATAAGGCGGTCCAATACCCATTGGCATTTCGTATCCGTCAGTGACCAGCCATCTATTTTGTATCCATCGATACGAATCCCATCGATATGAAAGTCTCACCAAGATCATATTTGGACCACTCCACTCCATCGATACGAAACACAATTTTCGTATCCATTAATTCAAGAACCCACTTGTTATATTGACCGATATGCAGAACGCCATACTTGATCTATTTCGTATCGATAGCCATCGATACAAAATCTACATTCAAGCATCCTAGATCGATCCAGGAGAGGATCGATATAGGGGAGCAAATTAAAACAATCATCAATCGTTATTACAACTCGAATTTCACATCGATCCAGGAGAAGATCTATACGAAACTCAATCCAAACAAGAACAAAGAAACTTGGCAACGACCCATGAACGTGCAAACGTGAACATGAGCCGGGTTAACATACGTGCATGTATGCCAAACTAACATTCGATTTTCAAAGTTAACAGGAATTGAATGCTTACCCGATGACAATCGGAACAGTGAACAACAAATTGCTAGCACTCAACGTTCAGTTACAACAAAACACTGCATGATCATTGGTAGTCAACAATTCAACATTTATATTACTGGAAATCAACAAAAGGTTGCATTTCTTGATGAAAAGACAACAACTATTCAACGAATCGGATAGAACTTTTTCAGAATAAAGAATGCTGCTTTTCAAAGCACGTCATGTTCACACAGGACGTACTTTGGAGGGCAAATGTTATCCCGCCTTTTGGCAAGGCCGTGACACCAAGGACTTGACTAGGAACTAAAGACATTTCGTCCCGAAGATCGATTATACACAAGGTCCACGATGGATACAGGCAAATTTGGTCCAAGTCTGGATCGAGCTACAATTAACATGGTACGACAAACAAAGCTATGAAAGGCAACATTCCAAATTTCAAGTCAATCGGAGTTCGTATGCTCAAGTTATGGATCGATCAAGTTTCACATGAGCCATGCTTACTTCGTATCCATCATATTCGTATCCATCAAACTCCACATCCATCCTCTTCGTATCCATTAAATAACATCCTCGATCATAATCCGTATGTTTAATCCGTATCGATCAACCCCTTCCATCCATTTCGTATCGATCAATCAGACATCGATACGAAACCAACACTCAGGCATTGATACGAAATCTACAACCAAGTATCGATACGAAATCCATAACCGGGCATCGATACGAAGATGACCTCCAAGCATTGATACGAAGGCAAGGATGTGGTATCGGTACGAAGAAGGCATGGTCAACCAAGGGAAGCTGTCTACTGGCATGAAACTCGGATCTCCACGTGATTGCTGCTCCACGTCATCATATGAGATCGATCAATACGAAGGAGCATCGATATGCATGCCTTAGCCAACCTACAAATCCAATCTTGGATCGATCATAACTCAAAATCTACGAATCCAAATGCTATGAAATTTTCACAGGAGCTTGCTTACCACCTCAAGAATGTCTCTGATCGATTGCAGCCCAAATGGACCAAAAACTGATCGATACGAAGAGAGTAGGGATCGATCCCAAATGACAATTGATCGATCTGGTGGTCCCACCTACGTGTGAGAAGGAGTATTTCGAGTTCAGGGGCTGATATTTCAGACCTACACCTATAAATAGCACCCCTACGCCTACAGAAAAAGGACTTTTGACTCTGCTACATCGATACTCTGCCACAACTCCATTGTAAATTGAGTGTTAGAGTGTTGTACTGTTGTAATCAGTTGTCAATCATCAATAAACAACAAAACATTCAAAGTGGACGTAGGCTACAACGGCGAACCACTATAATTTCTTGTCGTTTTCTATTTCTACATGCTTTTATTGGTGTGATTGTTAGATAAGCCTCGTTTTCCATTTAATTTCTTCATTTTAATCTCTTTAATCACATCCGAAGAGTGTTGTGCCCAATTTTGGTATAAACACTAATCAATTCTCTAAATCATATAGGAAACATTTACCATTTTATTTTTCCAGTTTCCCAAAATTTGTATGCATCTAATAAGATTCCTTCTTTAATCGTCTAATTAGAGAATTAATTAATTACTTCACTCTTTTTCAAATATTTCTTCCTCTTATGTAGTTAATCCATTGCCCTCTTTAATGCATATAAAAGAAGCAATATATTTGAGCAATTATCTCAAATATCTTCCAAATCTTCTTAAGTATGGAAATATTGTATCAAATCTAACAATCTCCACCTTGATACTATATTTCTCCACAAGCCTACCAACTCTACCTACATTTATTTACTCCAAGCAGCCCTCGAACAAGGCATCACAGATACTTTCCCAATGAGCTTCGGCATGGCCATCACCCATTCCACTTTGTCAACGAACTCCGGTAAGGCCACCGCCCGCCAACAAAGTGTTGAAAGTACCCTACCATGTAGGACCCATCAATCTCAAAAACAAACATCTCCATATACTAACTCACTCTTCCCCTGTGCCACCAAGTGGCACCTAACACTTTAGCAAGCTTAAGTTCGAGTAATGCTCAAACTTTGCAACAAGTCAAACCTTTTATCTTCCGTCGTCCTTCACCTTATGTACCCACTTGCATCCTATGGCTCGGCTTTCTTAAGGGGGTGGTACCAATTCGCAAGTCTGACTCTTCTTAAACGAATCTATATCCTCTTCCATAGCATGCATCCATTTCGAGCTGGCACTCAAATTCATAGCTTCTTCAAGGTCGAAAGGCACATCTTGCATTATATGTAGTGCATAATCAAAATGATCCTCAAGCTAAGGTTTGCATAACTCCAGTCTCCATACCTATTTGGTGGCTTCTAATTCTAGAGCTAGCCCAAATAGGTGTAACTTCGCCTAAACTCCAGTCAACTCCAACTTGAGCAGAATCATCTCTAGCTTCACGACCATCACTATCATTGCTAGAGGAATTCTGTGGACCTTCATGTGATGTATCAACAACTGCAATTACTCTATCTTCTTCTATATCTCTGACTCTACTACTAGGCTGATATGTGGGAATAGTTTCTATCTCCTTAGGCTTTTCAGCTTTTGAATCTACTGAACAAGGTGAATTCTCCTTGGACTTGAACCTATCAGACTCATCAAATGTGACATGTCTCGAGTGCACTACCTTCCTATCAACAGGTTACCAAATGCGAACCCTTTGATACCTTTTGTATAGCCCAAAAATATGCCTTGATAGCCTCTACCCTCCAACTTGTAATTCCCTGTATGGTGAACATACACGGGGCTACCAAATATACGAAAATAACCGATATGTATAGATGTACCTTTCCAACTTTCCTCGGGAATCCTCCCATCAATGGCTGAGCATGGAATCCGATAGATAATATATGCTGTGGTTGATAAAGCTTCTGGCCAAAAGCCTCTAGACAAGCCCGCCGTCAATCTCAAGCAACGAGCCTTCTCCAGTAGAGTTTTGTTCATCCTTTCAGCAACTCTATTTGATTGCGGATCACCGGGTGTAGTAAAATATCTCCTAATTCCATGTTGTCTACATAAATTTGTGAACTCCTTAGAAACAAACTCACCACCATTATCGGGTCTTAGCACCTTCGACTTCCTTCCTACTTCATTCTCTACCAGTGCTTTTGAAGTTTTAAACTTTTCAAATGACTCCGACTTAGCTTTCATCATATACACCCAAACCATCCGAGAGTAGTCCTCGATAAAAGAGATAAAATACTTAGCTCCTCCAATAGAAGCTGTAGCTACTGGTCCCCAAACATCCATATGGACATACTCTAGTATTCCTTTGGACTTATGTCTACCAACACCGAAAGAAACTTTTGTTTGCTTCACACACTCCTGGCAGAATTCCAAACGGTTGAAGCTTTCACCCTTGATCATCTTCCTTCTTCGAAGTAGCTCCAAACTCTTCTCTGAAACATAACCTAATCTGAGATGCCAGAGTCTGGTGGCGTCCAAAGCCCATGAACTATCAACTCCAACACACGTCTCTCCAAGAACTGTAGATCCTTTCAGCGGATAAAGATTCCAGACCATCATTCCTTTCATCAATACAAGAGCACCACGTGTCACCTTCAAGCCATTCGACTCTATCATAATCTTGCACTCCAAAGATGCTAGGTAACCCAAGGACAGAATGGATTTTCTTAAACCTAGAACTTAGCGGACTCTAGTGATAGTGTGTACCACACCACCGTGCATGCGAATACGCACTGATCCTTCTCCCAATGACTTGCAAGTAGCATCATTCCCCATTAATATGGCACTTCCCTCCTTGTCTTCATAAGAATAGAAGTCCTCCTTCCTAGGCGTCATATGGAAAGATGTCCTGAATCTAGAATCCAATGGTCTAATACATCAGAAACAAATGCAGTCAACACATCATCAGAAACAACCTTCTCCACCGCAATAGATGAAGAACCATCCGCTTCATTTTTCTTCTTCAAATCTGGACAATCTTTCTTCCAGTGGCTATGTTTCTTACAATGATGACACATGTTGTCTCTAGACTTACCTCTCCAATAACTTCCAGGCTTCCTTGACTTAGAACGCCCTCTAAAATTATTCTCCTTCTTCTCCTTTCTTCCTCTCTCTCCACAAACAGCCCTTGACTACAACTACCTTCTCCACTTTCGCTCATATTCTTCATCTGATCCCTCATTTCTTCACTTAGATATCCCATCTTCACATCTTTTAATGACAGCGTTCTTCTGCCATAAATCAAGCTGTTAGCGAAAATCGTGTATCGCTCAGGAAGAGGACACAATCCCACCATAGACTTTTGCTCCTCATCCACATTCAAATCAATAGCTTTCATCTTCATCATCAAATCATCGAAGAAGTTCAGATATGCTTTCAATGACGTACCTTCCCGCATCTTATATGTGAAAAAAAGTCTTCAATAGAATCAGCCTATTCGTGAGCGACTTCTTCATGTAGAGATCCTCCAATTTCTTCCATAAGCCTCTAGCAGTAGTTTCACCACTAATCTCTAGAATGACATTCTCACCTATGGCCAATTGGAGGGTAGTAAAGGCCCATTCTTCCATCTCCTTTCTCTCTAATTCTGAGAAATCTGCTGGCAACGATTCTATGTCAAATACAACCTAATGAACAAGATTTCTCCACTGCCACTTCTCAAAATCATTATCTCCGTTCCACTTCTCAATAGCCAACTGCAAACCTGATGCTTCATATGAACCCCTAATGTAGGGTGCATATTCCTAGGTAGGTCTAACCTCCTCATTTCTAGATCCTGCCATTTTATCGAACACCTTCTAGCCCTAGGCTTCAACAACAACCTTCAAAACTCCGATACCAAACTGTAGGGGTGAATTTACACAAATGATTGCAAATCAACCCTAATACATGCAGAAGCAATAAGATCGTATTGTAGTGTGACAAAACAAACAGAACTTGAAAATAAAACAGCAAATCAACAAATCACACAAGAAAGTAAATAGAGAGTTCACATACAGATTTGTAGTGGTTCCACTATCGCAAGATAGTGTACATCCACTTGAGGGGAGGAGATTTTATTACTTTTAGAGAGAAGAATTACAAGATTGATATTGGAGACTGAGAAGAATATGAAGAAATACAAAAGAGAAGATAATTCGTTTTTGATGCTTCTATTCATCCTAATGCCTACCTTTATATAGGGATTATTACTTGAGGTTGAAATAATTGATTTATGGTCATAAATCAATACCTAATCAATTCTCCAAATCATATAGGAAACATTTACCATTTTATTTTTCCAGTTTCTTAAAATTTGTATGCGTCTGATTAGATTCCTTCTTTAATCGTCTAATTAGAGAATTATTACTTCACTCTTTTTCAAATATTTCTTCCTCTTATGTAGCTAAACCATTACCCTTTTTAATGCATATAAAAGAAGCAATATATTTGAGAAATTATCTCAAATATCTTCCAAATCTTCTTAAGTATGGAAATATTGTATCAAATCCAACACCATCTTGGGTCGAACTGAACCCCGATGCACTTCTGATAATCGGTGATGAACAACAAATAAAACGACCTACATCTAACGCTAAATGCCACTAACTGAACTTCATTCAAGCACTCATATATCACATAAACACATATAGATGAATTCTCTTGATTAGCATAGGTTTGTGAGATAAAAATTCTCACCCAAAACTTGCATCATCTCCTTCTCATGCTTTATTCCTAAACACGCACGCAAAATCCCTACCAGATCAACTTGAATTTCTTTTCACCGCACTTGCAAAATGATAAAGGGATTCCTATATTTTTATTTCATAATTTATAATAATTTATCAGATTTATTGTTGAATTTTCGGTGGAAGAATATTCGTGAGAAGTAAACAACAGGAGATAGTATATTAAACAAGAGATGAACGATTAAATCTTGGCAGAGAAGATTTTGGAAATAGGTTTGGGTTTAAGGTATATGGGCTTGGGCTAGAGAATATTAGGTTTGGATTAAAGTATTTTATTTTAATTTTCTTTTACTATTATAACTAAATTATGTTAAATACAAAAAATTACAAATCTTTATTTACAATTCATTTCATCTCTGTTAGCACCAAAATTGGTCACTAACCTCGTAGAGAAATATTGTGTAGAGATATAAGTAATGAAGATCAATTAAACAAGGAAGAATATGCTAATTTAAATGCAGAAAGTAAGAACACCGGATTTATAGTGGTTCAGCGTAACTGCCTACGTCCACTTTGAGGTTAAACTTTATTGCTCTTCTTAATGATTGATTACAGATACAATCCATAGATCAAATGCTTGAATACAATTGCTAAGTAAAGAAGATGAGTCTTGAAAATGGAAGAGTCTCCCCAGTGTTCCCGAAAAAAGGTCCATTTCACTGTGCCCCTGCTCCTCTATTTATAGACAAAGGTGGGTTGGACTTCTCTGGCGGGCCTGGTAGTTGAATAACTCGGTCCAAATAGTGTAAGTCCTATGCGCCGAACCAGATAGGCTAAACGACAGAATGCCGAGCCTCCCCCTTTATGCCGAACGAGGTGAGGCCGGACACTCTGAATGTCGAACATCCATTTGTACTGAATGACCTTGGATGACGAGCTGCAGGTGATTGCCGAACGAGATACGTATCGGAAGAGATGTGGTGTTGAGTGAGGGATGCAGGTCGAATGAGACCGGAATGCCGAACAGTCCGAGAATGCCGAGCGTACCTTGTAGGCCGAACATTCATGGATGGCGAACGATTTTATGCCGAGCGTTCTTCCTTGGCCAAACGGTATTCACTACCGAACGTTTCTCGATGTCGGACGCTCCTAGATGCCGAACGCTATCCCATACCGAACGCCCTTTAGATGCCGAACGCTGTGCTCATGCCGAATGGTCTTAACATGCCGAACGCTCATTGTTTAACTGATCGATGGGGAGGCCGAGTACTAAGTTGCCTGGTCAATTCCCCAGGAAACACTTGCCCCCCAAAGTGTATTACGTGACCGAACGTGATACGCTTTGAATTACATATCCTCCATGCTCCGCTTCGAACCTTGGTTAAGTCCTCTTGGAGATGCCTTCTTGAGAATATCAGTGGCCATTCGTGTCTGATTCTGCAGAGCTAATAAGCTTTGGCTATCTGATCTAGTCTTCTCTTAATAACCCTTAGTGAGAATTCAATTTCTGTTGATCTCAAGAAGTCGAACTTTTTCAGATGTACACATGCACGTTCGGGTACATGTTCTTGCCATTGGCTCTCAAATGCATTTTACATGCTCATAAGTCGTCGCCAACTCCATCTAGTTTAATTGCAATTCAATCGCGATTCCTTGTTTGTATTTTCTGTGAAATAAGGGTTGCAATCAGCCACTTGAGGTGTTTTCCAAACCTCTCTTCAGTACAGACTCTATGATTTGTTCACAGCTTCAACCTATCCATTTTCAGTTATAATGGATCATGGAAGGTCATAAGGACAGATGACGTTACGGATAAAGAAGTGAATTATTTTCTTCATCTTGGTCGTGGTTAAGAGTTCTTCATCTGCCCATTTGGTGACGTAATCAACTGCTATGATGGTGTATTTCGCACCACCTTTAGGATCGACAAGAAGATGATTTCCGTGCCCCCAAGTGGCAAACGTCTATGAACTAGCCATTTGAATAATTTCCATCGGTGGGGTTCCCGGATTTTTTGCAAACATCTTGCACTCGTCACATTGTCTAGCATGATCAACCGCATCTGGGTTGATAGTTGGCCAGTAATACCTATAGCAGAGTATCTTCTTTATCATGGTTTTCCCCCTGATGTTATTACCGCATTCATCTTCATAGACTTTGCTCAAGATATCATCATGGGCGATATGCCGAAGCATGGGGATTGATAAACTCCTTTTGACACACGACTTATTCTTAGATGATTTGGCGTGAAGCTTTGAGGAGGATCTGTCGTTTTCCATTCCTCCGTTCAGTAAGAATTCCTCATTGTAGATAGACTTTGATAGGAGTCAACCATGACACCATTTCATTTTGTTCGTTGAGTACGTGTGTAATGATGTAATACGTGAAGTCGGTTAGTAGCTCTTGGACTTGGCCGAGATAAGGAGCAAGACAATGCCCCCTAGCAAGATCAACTTCCTTAAATTTGTATACTACCAATCAAGAATCACAAAAGATATGTAAAGTTTTCACTTCAAATCCTCTTGCAAGTTTGAGGCTGGTAGTTAAGGCTTCATACTAAGCATCGTTGTTTGTTACAGGTAAATCGAGTTTTAGGACGTAGCAGATTGATCGTTCCTCAGGAGTCATTATCAAGCCATAACACTGATCATTGGATGCTCCATCCGTGTACATTTTCCATCTTATGGTTGGTTCTCTGCTACTCTTCGAGTAGTCATCTGAGGTAGTGAATTTGGGTGTGAGGTCTGCTAATTTCCGTCCTTGGATAGCCCTTCGTGGAAAATAAGTGATATCGAATTAGCTTAGTTTGATATTCTATTTAAGTAGTCTTTCAGACGTCTCAGGTCATTGTATGCCTTGTCGCAACGGCTGGTAGGCATAGACGTTGATGGGGTGAGCCTAAAAGTAAGAGTGGAGATTTCATGATGAAATCAATAGAGATTGTGCTAGCTTTTGTAGCTTCAGGTTGATATCCAATGCATGGCTCGCGATAGTTAATGAAATCACATATGCATGTCAGAATGGGTCCAAGGGAACATATCATCATTTATTCAGAAAAATCCAACTAATTCTTTTATCATCATTGCACTGAGCTGTGATCCGATATTCAGCACCCGGAAAGGGTCGCCATGGCTGGCTATAATGTCGACCGTCAGCTTAGCAGGTGCCATCCCAGATTCTTTGAGTAAAGATGTAACTATTTTGCATAACATTCAATGTGAAATATGGTTGGGACGGCCAATGTTGATGGTTACTCTAGTCGAATCCAAGAGTCTTGTCATGAGTTATTGAGTCTAATAGTGAAGGGCTCTGAATGCTCTAATAGATTATCAGCAAATGGCCAAAAATCAGGCTTAAAAGCGCATTAAAGGAAATGTCGAGTGGGGGTCAGCCTCGAGTGGCACGCAACTGTATAGCTGGATCTTGCTATGAGTTTGAATTTGCTTGTGCATTCGAGTAACGCACTTTCTATTTAATGCATTCATGATTCTTTACCCGTTCTTCGAGTTGGAGTGAAAGTCAATTGCCCATGAGCTAAGGTATCGATTTAACGATTCTATCTCTAGGCATCCTTTCGGTCGTTGCCTTGAGTAGCTGTAAGCACTATATATAAGTTTTAATACTGAGCTATCGTAGCCAGTTTTTGGATGATCATGCGTCTTCTCCCAGTCTCGGGTTGATAAATGTACTGCATGGGAGGTTGAGTCTCGTCCTAGCTATGTTTATGTTTTCACCTACACTCCAAAGACATAGAGGTGATTGGTGAATAGTCGGTTCACATTCATCTTGCTTCTCGCTCGTGCCCCCAGGTCTGGGGCATATACCGATAAGTAGGAAGGCCAGCCACGCCCACTTTAGCTTTACTCTCTTTCCCGTTGGATCGTGGGATCATGTTAGTCGATGGGAGACTAGGTCTCGCCTATCTTGGATTTTATCATGGTTTTCCATTCCAAGAGGAATACTTCGATGCCACGTAAGTTTTAGGGCGTAATTTGGACAGTGGATGGTCATCCACGTCCACTTTGGTTCATGCTCTGTAACCAGATCTCGGGGTAAAGTTGGCTACAAATGCAGTCGGGTTATGCTCATCCATTTTCATACTCCTCCTGACGAATCGAACGAGGGTTCTGGAGAATTTTTGACCAAGTATTCGTGGTTTACCCTCCTTTCCATACTTTGGGGGTCATAGTTTTTCAAAAAGCATCCGAGTCACATTCGTATGTGCTTGGTGCGGATCGGCATTGACCCTTGGTCTGAGGTATGATATAGTAGGTTGCTCGTAGCTTTGGATGCCATTTCGATTGGTTCTATATTGATGCCACCCTACAATCGCTGCCTCAAGTTATAAAGAACGCCATGCTAGAGCTATAGTAAGCTGTCGTATTCGGCTTTTTAGTGTTTTGTACCCCTGCCCCCAGCATTGATTTGGCCAGGTCACTAGTTGGATGGTCGAACTCCATCCTCAGCGGGTTAGTAATCCTCTTGTCGATTCCAGGCCGAAGTTTGCGGAATAGAAAATGGTCGAAATCCACTCGTCTATTTATCGATGTTTATACACCACTTTGCATTCTGGTGACTTAGTGTTATTCTCCCCCCGGTTGACTCACGCCCAATTTGTGTTCATGCTTCGGTCCACGCTCCGGGGACTTAGGGATTTGTCGAACGGTTTACGCTTTATTCTACAGTTCGAGATGCAGAGATTTTCATCAACTCGTTTATACTTTAGTTCGTACTCTGGGAACTTAGAGTAATTCGGTCCGCTTCTGGGATTTAGGGATTTTTCTGAAGTCATCTATAATCTAATCCATGCTCTGGGGATTAAGAGTACTGTAGTCCGCACTCTGGGGACGTAGAGGTTTTTGAGTCATTTATACTCTAGTCCGCACTCAGGGACTTAGAGTATTTTAGTCCGCATTCTATCTCCCATTCCAGAGGGTGAGACCCCTCGGATGGCTGAGAGTTTGCCCGAACCTGGTAGATAATCCTTCTCTTTAAGGTTCTCTTTAAGATCTCGAAAGTCGTTATTCTTTATGCAGGACTATTGCATTCTAATGCTTGTTTTCCACGATTTTGTGCAGGCCGTTCTGACCCCGAGCCCACTCCGAGGAGCGATGTCGCCAAGGAAGTGGGGGAGAAAACAAGTGAAGCCACTCACGCAGGGGAGGCTTCTGGTCCAGACGCTCAGGTGATCGGAGCGCTTGATGAAGACAAGTCTGAAACTTCCTCTCCTACCAACGGGGGTTATGAAGTAGAAATTACAAGCGCCTCTGAGCATACATCCGAATTGAGCATGGAGGAGCGGCTCGAGAAAGAGAGGGAGGAGATGGTCAAGGTCATAGTAGATCCCCGAGTTGTGGACTTGGACGATCCTTTGAACAAGCCGTTGAAGGTCATCCTTCCTGGCGGGTCCAAGCCCATGGAAGGCCCCCGTACTCCTTCAGTTGCTACCCCTCTATCAAAGAAGAGTACCAAGGGTAAATGCTCTGGAGAGGAGCCGTCTGGAAAGAAGTTGAAGAAGCACAAGAAGTGATTACTATCCTCGTTCAACGAGAGTTAGTTTAAGTCATGTAATTATTTTCATCTATTTCCTTAGTCCTTGTAAATAGAATGTCGACCCCGAACTTTGGAGGGATTGTAATAGAAGCTCATTTCTGAATAAGGTTTAGTTCCTTTTTCTGTCTTACAAAAGACTCTTATTGTTCAGTTTTCTTTGTGATTGTGATTTTAATCCAAGCAGTTGTGAGTAACATAGACTTCTCAGTCCATCTTCATATAACTCGGAAACTCTTCGGGAGTCGTTGAACTTCCATTCTGTGCTTCATGCACCTTAGAATACTTTCTAGCCCGTATGTCAGGGATTTGACAAATTCAAGTCATTTGTGTCATAGTTCATATTCAGGGAACTTGGAGATCCAATTCGCTTATATTCGAGTCCGCACTCTGGGGATTTGGAGGTTTAAGTCTTTTATACTCTATTCCGCGCTCTGGGGACATAGAGTACTCCATTCCGCGCTCTGGGGACTTGGAGGTTTAAGTCGTTTATACTCTAGTCCACGCTCTGGGGACTTAGAGTACTCCAGTCCGCGCTCTGGGGACTTGGAGGTTTGAGTCGTTTATACTATAGTCCACGCTCTGGGGACTTAGAGTACTCCAGTCCGCGCTCTGGGGATTTGGAGGTTTAAGTCTTTTATACTCTATTCCGCGCTCTAGGGACATAGAGTACTCCAGTCCGCACTTTGTGGACTTGGAGGTTTAAGTCGTTTATACTCTAGTCCACGCTCTGGGGACTTAGAGTACTCCAGTCCGCGCTCTGGGGACTTGGAGGTTTGAGTCGTTTATACTCTAGTCCACGCTCTGGGGACTTAGAGTACTCCAATCCGCACTCTGGGGATTTGGAGGTTTAAGTCTTTTATACTCTATTCCGCGCTCTGGGGACATAGAGTACTCCAGTCCGCGCTCTGGGGACTTGGAGGTTTAAGTCGTTTATACTCTAGTCCACGCTCTGGGGACATAGAGTACTCCAGTCCGCGCTCTGGGGACTTGGAGGTTTGAGTCGTTTATACTCTATTCCGTGCTCTGGGGACATAGAGTACTCCAGTCTGCGCTCTGGGGACTTGGAGGTTTAAGTCATTTATACTCTAGTCCACGCTCTGGGGACTTAGAGTACTCCAGTCCGCGCTCTGGGGACTTGGAGGTTTAAGTCGTTTATACTCCAGTCCGCGCTCTGGGGACTTAGAGTACTCCAGTCCGCGCTCTGGGGACTTGGAGGTTTAAGTCATTTATACACTAGTCCGCGCTCTGGGGACTTAGAGTACTCCTGTCCGCACTTTGGGGACTTAGAGTTTTAAGTCATTTGTACTCTAGTCCGCGCTCTGGGGACTTAGAGTACTCCAGTCCGCAATCTGGGGACTTGGAGGTTTAAGTTGAGAGCAGTCGCATTTCCATTCTTTAATTTGTATTCATCTACTGTATCGAGGCTAATGTCGTCGAATGAACAATCGAACCACGTTTGCTCATGGAATAGGATTCTGCCCCCCAGGATAAGGGACGGAATTTGAAAAATGGACGATCGATTCTCATCCGCTTGGTGATTATAGCTCTTCCAATCAAGTCAAGGAAGGAGGTATATGATGGATGGTTAGATCACATCCATGTTGGGTTAGATAGCCAAATCTCTTACAATTTTCTCCGTATCTCCTTCTAGAAAATAAGGATAATATATTGTTGAGTAGACAAAGTAAGTTGCATATGTTCCAAGGTGCAGTCGTGTCCATATATTGACAGCGATGGTTAGCGAGTACGCAGTCTACCATAGCTACTTCAAGTTGGGCTTTCGAACAACCTTTCGTGTTCAGGGTAGGATTTGATGTGTAGATGATCAAATCACGTCCACTTTAGATGGATCCCGGCGTCACTGAGCTTCATGAGGGGTATCTGTATTTTGTCGAACTTTGTTCTATGACTCGATTGGAGTGGATGATCGGGACATATTCATTCCAAGCAATTTAGGTCTCCAAGTCAAATGTGGAGGTTGATGGATGGATGGTCGGTTGTTTGAATCGATCATAAGTTGAGCATACGAACTCGGATCGTCTTGAAACTTGGAACATTGGCTTCCCTGGCTTTGATTGTTATGCCTTGTTAATCGTGGCTCGATCCAGACTCGGACAAAATCCATCGATATCCATAGTGAGCCTTTGTGTAATCGATCTCCAAGACGAACTGTCACTGGTTTCTAATCAAGTTCTTGGTGTCACGGCCTTGCCAAAAGGCGGGATAACATTTTCCCCCCAAAGGACGTCTTGTGTAAACATGACGTGCTTTGAAAAACCGCAGTCTTTCATGCTGAATATTTCCGTTCAGTTGATTGCTTGACAGTCGTCTTTTAATCGTTTCGTTGCAATCTTCTTTTAGACAAATGTTCAACTAGCATGCTTTGCTTTGGTTCTGCCCCCAGTTTTGGGGATGAGTATGGAGTTGATGTATGTTTATACTCCGTCTTGCACTCTGGGAGTATGGAGTTGAGTAGATGTTTATACTCCATCTCGCACTCTAGGAGTACGGAGTTGAGTAGATGTTTATACTCCGTCTCGCACTCTGGGAGTACGGAGTTGATCAATGTTTATACTCCGTCTCGCACTCTGGGAGTACGGAGTTAAGTAGATGTTTATACTCCGTCTCGCACTCTGGGAGTACGGAGTTGATCAATGTTTATACTACGTCTCGCACTCTGGGAGTACGGAGTTGTGCGAAGGATCGTCATGTATCAACCCATTTTTAGCCTTGATGTGATGGCTTGCCCCCGAGCTTGAGTTTCACTTAGCGAGTGGCTGGTCGTATCGCAGCCGCTCTCTACTTGAATAAATTCTACTTGCAGGATGGAATTCAGCTCTTCGTGCATCGTGATGTTGTACATTGCATTTAATCCATAGCCCCAAATCAAAGGCATATGGTTGATGATGAGCAATAGAATTATTCTCGTCCAGATGTAACTCCACACGTCCGATCATGGTCTGCGTAGATTGGTTGGCAACCAAATCTGAGTACCTGGACACCTGCATCGTTTTGAAAGTAGTTTAGTTCAAGCTAGTCGTAGTTCATAGAACAATTGAAATAGAGATGGAAATGGAAATAATTCAAAGAAGATTATGGTAAATCTCATTGATATGTGAAGCAGCATCGTGTGCTTGCTATCCGACTCCGCCCCTGGCTCCTTTCAAAAGGATGTCGGCCGTCAACCGTCCAATTGATAATCATAGCCCTTTATTAATAGGCATCGGATTTTCGCTGCCCGCCATTCTGCAGGACTTGTACATACTATTGAAGCTTTCCTTTCCAGGTCATCTTTTCGATCACACCTCGTAGGTGTTTGTAATCGACCGTGTTAGGATCAGTGAGCATTTGGGAATATACAACATTCCCCTGATTTTCTTTAGATTTTGGTGTACTCTCTCGAGGTTGGTTTCCAGTACCGCTCCGAGTCGTAAGTCTTCAAGTAGAGGTTGTCAATTGAACCTTTCAAAGAGCATATGAGCTGAATTCTGAAGTCTTGCTTCGGCTACTGGGATCTACATCCTTAGCCAACGGTCCTTCATTGTTATTTTTCTTAGTATGCTCCACTCCTCCTCACTTTAGTTCTTATTCATTTTGTAAAAGAAACGATCCATAGTCGTAGGAGGCTCTTTAGCTAACTAGCTGCCAAAATATATCTGGAGGTCGACTTTCCTCAAACGCGATCAGTATGATACTGCTTGGAGTCATCTTGGCGTTTGCTAGAGTCATATCATCTATGTTCTCCAACCTTTAGGAGTACCATTTGAATAGCGGTTGCTTGTCCGTTCCCTTGATGTCGTTCATAAGCTGCCGCTGGATCCTCTATGCCCTGGTCGATCATGGGATGTCAGGGAAGTGGATAGAATGTTCCTTTATTAAGTTGAGTTTTGAATTCACTATCCGGAGGCACTGCGCTGCGGCTAGGGTTCGGCCCATTTTCGAAAATTTGGGTCGTACCCGAAAAAGTTTTTTTTTTGAAAATAAGGGTCATACCCGATCCATATATTTTTTGTATAGGGACTAGTCAGATTGTTTTTTGAGAGAGAGATCGGTATACAGTGCATGGATAGGTCTGGATACTTCGTTCGGCACAGAAGTACCGTTCGGCATACAGAAGTACCGTTCGGCATTGGGGCGTTGGGCATGAATGCCTAAGTCGTATGCCGCTCGGCATTCCTCGTTCGGCATGGCAGACACCTTTCGGCTTGGAGGTATCGTTCGGCATAGCGGATCGGCGTGGAGTGGTTCGGCCAAAGCTGTTCGGCCAAGGTTGTTCGGCACAGTAGATCGGCCTGGAGTGGTTCGGCCAAAGCTGTTCGGCCAAGACTGTTCGACCAAAGTGGGTCGGCTTGGAGTGGTTCGGCCAAAGCTGTTCGGCCAAGACTGTTCGGCCAGAGTGGGTCGGCCTGGAGTGGTTCGGCCAAAGCTGTTCGGCATGGGAATTTTGTTTGGCATGGGAGCTCTGCTCGGCCTGGATGCTGCTCGGCATGGGAATTCTGTTCGGCATGGGGAATTCTCTGAAGTGATGGGCATACACCTTTTCTGGAGCGGTCGGCATACTCCTTTTCTGGGGCGATCGGCTAAATTGGCTTCAGAGGGGGGTCGGCCTTTATTCAACATGACTGTAAACTTCAACGCCCAGTCCCCATATCTTACAATAGACTTGGTTTATATGAATATGGCTATCAGCTTCCTTTAGATTTATTTCAAATCTGAGTAGAATAGGAAGTTTCCTAGTAAACAACTGGATCTATCTCGCGAATATGAAAATCCACTAGTAGACGATGAGATCCGATCAGGCTGAGAATTCAATTCTCAGTGAAAGCACCAAAGTGTTAGCACCAAAATTGGTCACTAACCTCGTAGAGAAATATTGTGTAGAGATATAAGTGATGAAGATCAATTAAACAAGGAAGAATATGCTAATTTAAATGCAGAAAGTAAGAACACCGGATTTATAGTGGTTCAGCGTAACTGCCTACGTCCACTTTGAGGTTAAACTTTATTTCTCTTCTTAATGATTGATTACAGATACAATCCATAGATCAAATGCTTGAATACAATTGCTAAGTAAAGAAGATGAGTCTTGAAAATGGCAGAGTCTCCCCAGTGTTCCCGAAAAAAGGTCCATTTCACTGTGCCCCTGCTCCTCTATTTATAGACAAAGGTGGGTTGGATTTCTCTGGCGGGCCTGGTAGTTGAATAACTCGGTCCAAATAGTGTAAGTCCTATGCGCCGAACCAGATAGGCTGAACGACAGAATGTCGAGCCTCCCCCTTTATGCCGAACGAGGTGAGGCCGGACACTCTGAATGCCGAACATCCATTTGTACTGAATGACCTTGGATGACGAGCTACAGGTGATTGCCGAACGAGATACGTATCGAAAGAGATGTGGTGTTGAGTGAGGGATGCAGGTCGAATGAGGCTGGAATGCCGAACAGTCCGGGAATGCCGAGCGTACCTTGTAGGCCGAACGTTCATGGATGGCGAACGATTTTATGCCGAGCGTTCTTCCTTGGCCGAACGGTATTCACTACCGAACGTTTCTCGATGCCGGACGCTCCTAGATGCCGAACGCTATCCCATACCAAACACCCTTTAGATGCCGAACGCTGTGCTCGTGCCGAACGGTCTTAACATGCCGAACGCTCATTGTTTAACTGATCGATGGGGAGGCCGAGTACTAAGTTGCCTGGTCAATTCCCCAGAAAACAATCTCCAAACTATCATTTTGTTTCGCATCACATCACTCTTATAAAATATTTTCCACATTTGAACTTATTTTAAATTTTAAATATTATAATTTCACAATTTAAATCATTTATTAAATAATTTCAAAACCAATTTATCGATTAAAACTCCAAATTCGAGTTTAACTACTAAATTATAATTATTAACTTTAATTAATTACTACATAAAAATCGGATTGTTACATAGTAATTATGCTTATTGGTTATTTAAAATGAAAAGCTATTTACAATCTAATGGTTTAAATATATGGAACATCGCACAAAATGTGTATACTGAGCACCACCCTAATTATGCACAATGGAAAAATGAGAAAATGGCAACAAGTACTCAATAATTCAAAGGCAATGGATATTTCATTCTATACCCAAGATAAAAATGAGTTCAATGTAGATCGTATGAAATTTGGAGAACATTCCAAGCCACATATGAAGGTACTAGTAAAGTAAAACAAACTAAGATTTTCTATGTTAAATAACTAGTTTCAACTGTTTAAACGAAACGAATCTATTTCAGACATGTACTGTAGATTTAGGACATATTATACGCACTTATATCACTAAGAAATAATTTCAGTAAAGAGGACCAAGTCCATAAGATCTTAAACTCACTTTTTAGGTAAATGGGATCAAAAGACTTCTACGGTTGAAGAATCAATGAAATTAGTACAATAAAAGTAAAAGAGTTAATTATAATTAATGTCATATAAAGTACAGTTGTAGAAAAGAAAATAAAGTCAAACAAATGTAAAAAAGTCTATAACATTTAATGCTACAATGGAAATCAAGGATCAAATGAAGATGGTGATGATGATATTACATTCATGGAAAGAAACTTCAAAAATTCCTAAAGTACATAAAAAGGAACAATTTTCGAAAGATGGACAATAATTCATGGAATGTAAGCGCTATCAAATGTTTTGAATGTGATAAATTTGGACATCTGAAACGGATTACCCAAAACTGAAGAATTCAAAAAATTTGTCCAACACTAATTCAATAAAGAAAAGGAAGCGAGCGTTCATAGCATCATGGGAAGATTCTAGAATAACATCAAGAAACATTGATTTAGAAACAGAAACAATGATGAATGTTTTATCGCTAATAATGAATAGGTATCTAATGTTAAGAATTAAGAAGGAAAAATGCATATTGGATAGCGGATACTCAAGGCACATGATTGGAAATTCAGAACTATTAGTGGATATCACTTAGAAATATGGTGGAGTAGTAAACTTTGGAGATATCTCAAATGGATACATCATTAGCATCGACAACATCGACAACTCTAAATTCCTACTATTTTGGATGTTTTATTAGTAAAGAATTTTAAACATAACCTACTACATATAAGTCAATAATGTGATAAAGACTCTAGAATAAATTTTTGAAAATACATTTGTTGCATATTAGACCAAGATTCTAAAACTATATTTGAAGGAATCAGGGAAGGAGATATCTATGTGCTAATTATGAAAGCTTAAAAGATAATCTATATCTTATGGTTGAATCAAATGACCCCTAGATTTGGTTTAAAACTTTTGGCACTTAAATTTTTGAACACCTATCAAAATTGCTAGATACGAACTTGTGAGAGGCATCCTAAAGATGAATTTTGAAAAATCTTTATAATGCTCGTCAAATGGGATAATTCTATAAGAAATAATTCAAGTCTGGGGATATGATATCAACTTCACACCCTTTTGAACTTTTCATCTAAATCTCTTTGGCCATCTCAAGTACTATCAATAAACTATAACAAATATGTTTTTGTAATTGTAGATGATTTTTCAAAATATAGATGGATGATTTTCTTAAAACATAAAATTGATGCCTCTGAAATGTTTAAAACTTGTGCTAAATGAATTCAAAACCAAAAATTATTAATTAATATATAAAGGGGTGATCATAGAGGAGAATTCGAAAATGTGAGCTTTGAAAAAATTTGTAGTAAGAATGGTGCAACTCATAAATTTTCTTTTCATAGAACCCCCGAACAAAATGTAGTAGTAGAACCCAAAAATAAAACTATTCAAAATGTGCTAGAACATTATTAAATGATAGCAAATTACCTAAGAATACTTGGGCTAAAGCCATTGCAAAATATTATTTTGATAAGGCCACTAATAAAGAAAATAACATATGAATTATTATTTAATAAAAAGAGAGAAGTTTCTTATGTTAAAGTATTTGGAAGAAAATGTTTTATACTTAATACAAAAGACAATTTAATTAAATTTGATGTAAAAGCAAATGGAGGAATATTCATAGGATATTCTTTTTAACCGGCTTTTTGACCAAGCAGATTTCTACAACAATTAGAATGTCAAAATGTAAACAAAAGGATTCACGGACTTGGAAGATGGAATTTTACAATTTTAAAGCAAAATGGGGCTAAGTGGAGCCTCAGTACCGAGAGGATTTTTCCTCCACTTGGCACCCCTTAAACTTCTAATACTTGATGATCAACCTTCAGAAATCGTGCTGAAGTGTTTCTCTTAGAGAATAGATGAGCAACTTCAAGGATCTACAAGAAGAAAGTAAAGGAAATAGGATAAGATAAGTGGAATCAAGGAAATCATTAGGAATGACTCAACCTTCGTGAAAAAGAGTTTGGAATACATCGAATTGAAGATAGGAGAGCAAAACAAGTAAAAACGGAGAAGTTCTTACCAATAAAAACCATTCGACACAAAGAGAAACCTCTCGGTAGAGCGGCCCATAATGGGAATTGGGTCGATGTGCTTTCTCCTCCACCCATGGGCTTGCATCTAGACTATGAACAACTCGAGGTTGTAGAGCCGCACAGCATTTCCTCTATAAATACAAACACTATGGTTACTGGAAAAGGACTTTTTGCACTTCTTCTTTATCTTCTATTCCTGCTCCATTAAGCCACTAAGAAAGCAACTATTTGTTGTTCTAGGTTTCAACTATTTTTTGTTCTAGGTTTTAGATCAGTAAATCCCTTGTAATAGCAACCCTCAAATCAATAATCAATAACATATAAAGTGGACATAGGCTTGAGATAGCCAAATCACTATAAAAATTCTAATGTCTCTTTACTCTTGCATACATTTTCTGCTATCTCAATATTTCTACAGGTTTTTGGGTGTTGTGCCACTTTTGGCATCAACATTTTGGTGCTTTCACTGAGAAACGAGCATGGATCTGATGTTTGGAGAAGATGAAGAGGCCTAACACTAGACCTAGAATTGGAGGAAGTCAACTTGAGCATAGAGGAAGGAAGGTGGTGTCCGTAAATTCTAATTATTCCATCTACATGACCAGAGAGGAGATGGAGAGAATGATAAAAGAAACGTAGGATGAAATAACAGCTTGACAACAGGAGATACTAGATAGATTTTTCCGAAGGTTAGGATAGCAAGGAACAGTCGGAGCTGCTGGCAGAATCAAGGACTGGGAACTAATATAGGAGCACTTGGATTTAGAGTGCAACAAACTAGAATAATCCCCCCACAACCAGAACCTTTCGGTACCGATCCCAATCCTTTCAGTACTTAGAGGATTCTAATTGAGGGCAATGTTGGTTCAGGCTTAGGGCGAGCTGGGATGCCAAGAACGGACAATGCTTGAGCTAGAAATGCAAATGCATAACGACTGGAGGAGTATGTACCAGAGTTTCTTCATAGAAATGGGGGGCAAATGAAGCTAGAGGAGTAGATCTGAATGCAAGTGCGTAGTTAAAAGAGTATGTGTCGAGTTTCACTATAGGAGCGGGGTGCACAATGCGGCTATTGATTGAAGACCTTCATTTGATGGAAACAACCGAATAGCTGAGTAAGTCAGAAGGATAGTGAGAGGTGGATCGTCAGACCAGAGTTTGGAGGACGTAAACAGAAATCCATTTACCCCTAACATATGAAATTAAAGGAATCCTCTTGATTTCAAACTTCCAACGTTGGAAATGTTCAATGAGCAGACAGATCCAACAGTTCATATAATCGATACATCCAGTATATAGAGGTGTTGGGTGCTTCTAAGGACGTGATAGGATGGTGCTTCTCATTATATCTAACAAATTTAGTAATAATGTGGTGTAGACAACTGGAGAATGGACACATAAGCACATGGACCCAGTTAGCGAATAGATTCATGAAATAGTACAAAGTTCATATCTCTTGACCAAAGATTGTGATGATGCTATCAGGTGTGAAGCAAAGGCCTGGAGAAACTTCGAGAAGTTATCTGATGAGATTTAACGTGACAGCCGCCGTAGTCGATAAGTCGGAACTATTGATAATCCTGATGGTGGCAATATCTGGAGTCGCAAGCAAGACCGACTTCAAAATTGCATTGGTAAGGGATCCATTAATGGATCTCATGGAGTTTTATCATGAAGCTGAGAGTTATCTACATCAAGAGTACACTGAGGCTGATAACACTGATGTTAATGTTGTGGATGATGGACGACCATCCGAGACAGGATGTGGTAAAGATAAAGGAAACGAGAAAGCTGAAGATAGCATCGGAGGACCGAAGCAATCAAGGAGGGAATCAAAATTCTCTACTTACACTGACCTAACTGAAACCCGAGAGAGGATATACCTAGATACTATGGGGCAAATCCCTTATCGAAGACCAAATACGGGGGAACCCACGGATAGGGAGAAAAGATTTGGAAAGTTTTTCTTGCTCAATGAGCTAGATGGGCATGAAACGAACAAGTGCAGCCACCATCACGATTTGATAAAAGAATTGGTTCGGAGTAAACAACTACAATAGTACGTAAAGAATCAAAATGTGGTGGTGCAACTGGAGCAGCCACCATCTACAGCGAATGCGTCAAAAGACAACCAGGAATCTGCATCGAGACCAGTAATCCCATGATCGAGATGGACATGAGACAGGTTCGTTTCCCATGCTTTGCTTTTCATTTTGAATAGTTAAGAAGATAATAACTTCGTACCGCTTACACGAATACGAGATCTTGATTGGCCTCTAGGCGCGCTCTGAGTTGGATATTTGAGATGGATGTTTAGGAAGTTTTCTTGCTTGCTTTGATTTGAACATTTGATTTTTGAAATCCACTTGAACATAATGACTAATATTAATCATGATAGTCTCGTTTGGAGAGACGGGGTGGTGACCGCAAGAAGTAAGTCCCTTTACCGAAGAGTAAGCGGATGGACTTACTTATCATTGAGTCCCATCGTCGGAGAGTGAGCGGATTGGGCTTAGCAAGGATCCAAAGAGATCAAATGTAAGTCCCCTTGTCGGAGAGTGAGTGGATGGACTTGCTTGTCATTGAGTACACTCGTAGAAGAGCGAGCGGATTGAGCTCAACAAGAATGCAGAGAGAACGAACCCTAGATTGGATGTTAAACGATCAGGGGAGATTGAACCCTAGATTGGACGCTAATGGATATTAACCTAATATAAGGATTTGAGCGCCTTATAATCAGACTAAAGTAGATAAATCCTAGGCTTACTGGGGCTTATTTTGATATACGATATGATAACTTCGGGTGAAAATGGATTGATGACGATTTGTGACTAACACTTAAGTAAGGACTAAAGTCCTTAGCTAAAAAGGTCTGGAATGACCATGGATTTGAAGAAGAATCCAAAGGAACTGGAAGATTCACCAAGTTTAGGATCGATGGATGGCTGAAGGGCTCAACTACCAAAGGTTGACTAATGCTGAAACTTGTTCTTGAGTAAAGCACACCTTACATTCATAAGGCATACTTTGGAGGGCATGTGTTAACCGGCTTTTTGACCAAGCAGATTTTCAACTGGAATTAGAACATCAAGATTAATACAAAAGGATTTAGAAACTTGAAAACATGCATAGAAGGATCGAAAGATTGAATTTTACAAGTTTCAAGCAAAATGGGGCAAAGTGGAGCTCTCGGTACCGAGAGGAACATCTCGGTACCAAGAGGATTTTTCTCCACTTAGCACCCTCAAACTTCTGATACTTGATGATCGACCTCTAGCAGTCATGGTGAAATGTTTCCCTCGTAGAATAGATGATCAACTTCAAAGATCTACAAGAAGAAAGCAAAGGAAATAGGAGGAGATAAGCGGAATCAAGGAAATCGCTAGGAATGACTCAACCTTTATGAAAAAGAGTTTTTAATACATCGAATTGGAGATAAGAGAGAAAAAAGTAAAAAGGAGAAGTTCTCACCAATACAAACCACTCAACACCGAGAGAAACGTCTCGGTACGAAGAGGTCTACATTAGGAACTGGGTTGGCGTGCACTCTCCACCTGTGGGCTTGCATATGGACTTTGAACAGCTCAAGCCTGTAGACCTATAGAGCATTTCCTCTATAAATATAGACCATATGGCTATTGGAAGAGGACTATTGGCTTCTTCATCTCCTATTCCTCCTCCTTTAACGTCATTAAGGAAGCAAATATTTGTTGTTCTAGGTTTTAGATCGATAAATTCCTTATACTAGTGACTCTCAAATCTATGATCAATAACATACGTAGGTCAGAAATTGCCGAACCACTATAAAAATTCTTTTGTCTCTTTACTTTTTGCATTAATTTTCTGCTAGATCTCAATAGTTCTATGGGTTTTTGGGTGTTTTCCACTTTTGGCGTCAACCATTCCAATAGAAGCAAGGCATACATAATTTATAATACAAGAACCAACTCAATTGAAGAAATTTACATGTTTCATTTGATGAAAAACTTTAAAACAATTAATATTGATAATTACGAAGAAGGTATTACTAATCCAACTAATAAAAATATATAAAATATTTAAAATGAAACTAATAGTATTGCAGATGTAAATGGGAATAAATAAACTAAAACTAGAATTTTACAAGATAATCCTAAAAAGAGTAAATTAGGAAATATTGAGTTCTCTTTAAGAACTAGGGATCAATTAAACTTAAGTAATATGGCATTCATTTCAACAAACAAACCTAACAATTCTAAAGAAGCATCCTCAAATGGTGTGTGGATTCTTGCTACGCAAGAAGAGTTTATCAATTTATAAGAAATGATGGTTTGGAACCAGTTTTTCGAGTTGAAAATCAATAGGTTATTCAAACAAAATGAGTTTTAAAAAAATAAATGAAATGAACATGTAGAGATTGTGAGAAATAAAGCATGACTAAAAGCGTAAGGATTCAATCAAGAAGAAAGTATAGACTATGAAGAAACTTTGATCATGTAGCTTAATTAGAAGCTATAAGAATATTAATCGCATTTTCAAACTATAATAACTTTAAACTATATCAAATGGATGAACAAAGTACTTTCTTAAATGGAGTAACTAAAGAAGATTTGTATATTAAGCAACCCCCTTTATTTGAAGATGAAAAGTTCGCTAACCATGTTTACAAATTGAATAGAGAACTATATGATTTAAAACAAGCACCTCACGCTTGGTATGAAAGACTAAAATTTTACTTAATTGACCCAGGTTATGAAATAAAAAAGGTAGATGCAACACTATTTATAAAATGGATTAACAATGATATTCAATTAGTACAGTTTATGTAGATGATATTATTTTTGGTTCCACCAATGAATAAATAAATTTAGAATATTAAAAATGATGGCAATTGAATTTGAAATGAGTCATATGGAAGAACTAACCTTCTTTTTAGGACTACAAATCAAACAAGTAAATAATAGAATTTTATATGTTAAGAAAAATATGTTAAAGAACTTGTAAAAATATTTAGAACATCAAATACTAGTGGAAAGCCCATTCCAATGGCATCTAGAGTAAATCAAGAAAAGTAGAAAAATCTAAAGATGTGGATCAAAAGCTGTGTCATGGAATGATTGGTTCTCTACTCTAAATTGTTACAAGTAGCCTGATATTATGTATAGTGTACATCTCTATACAAGATATCAATCAAACCAAAGGGAAACCCACCTTAAAACTATTAAAAAAACCCTAAGATACATAAATATCACTCTAGACTATCAACTTTATCCTAAGGAAGATACATTTGATTTAACATCTTATAGTGAAACAAGCTATGCAGGCCGCAAATCTAATCGAAAAAGTACGAGTGGGACTTGTCACTTATTACGACATTCACTTGTACCTTGGTTTAGTACAAAGTAGAATTTTGTTTGTCTATCCACAGTAGAAGCAGAATGTATATCTTGGGCTTTGGCATGTGCACAAGTTTATACATGCAATAAACATTAAAAGATTTTAGCCTAAACTTTAATTAATCACCAGTATATTATGACAACGTCAGCGCAATCAATTTATAAAAAAATCCATCTAATCATGGTAGGAAAAAATACATAGAACTAAGGCATCATTTTCTAAGAGATCATGTAAGTAAAGGAGATATAATTTAGAATTCAAAAATAGTAAAAATTAAATAGCTGATAATAACAAAACCTCTAATAAAAAATACATTCATTAAATTACGTCATGAATTAGGATTATGTTCATTTTCAGAGTTATAATATAATAAGACATATAACAAAAAAAATTTAGAATTTGAAATTATCAACAGTATGTCGACATATTCTAAGAATCTATGTCGACATATGTCCGTTTCAGCCAAAACTTTATTTCCTTCATGTTTTGAAATTTAAAAACACATTATATAACTGAATAAATTCGACTTTTAACCCATTTCTTCTCCAGTTTCTTTTGTATAAAATTCCAAAAATTACTTCTAATGGATCCAATACTTCCAAAAGACCAAGGAAGAATTCTTTACCATTTAGAGACTTTATTTTCCCTAAACTAGAAAAAATTAAAGATTCCATTGTTCAATATGCTTGCTAAAATGGAAGTTCTTCAAATAAGATCCAAAAATGAATAAGAAAATTAAGGGCGAATAATTAGGAACATCCAAAACTAATTGATCAACAATTAAACTGTTTCCATTATCATTACTGAACTCAAATCTGAAGATAACATAGTTATCCATAGTCTCTTGGTGGATAATGATTGGGAAGATGAAGAGGAAGTGAAGGAGGGCCTCTGAATCATTATTGATGATTCTGATGTGCGTTGCGTGAGAGATATCATATTCGATGCTCAATGTAACTTGGTCAAACAAAAAGAAATTTTTTGTGCCTCATACCCCAATTATCGCAATAACAAGTGTCCTTATATATAGATATTAAGTTATTGTGCACCATAAGTGTTTCGTTGTATTTGTATTAACTTACGACCATTGTTTTGTATATATTATGTTTTGAATGTTCATAGTAACAAAAATGTTTTAAGTTTGTACGTTCATATAGTTCTTTATGTCTTATTATTAATTATATCTTATATCAAAAATATCTAGATGATTTTCATCATCAAAAAAGCGGAAATTGTTAGAACCACAAGTATTTATTTTGATGAAAACAACCGTACAAATATTATTACTAATGACTTTTCAAGTTGCATAGACTATAGTATAGTAAATATAAGTATGATATGCAAAACTATTGCACAGATATAGAAAGATCAAGGAGATTAGAGCAATCGATAAAATCAAGGAGATTAAGAAAAATCATTCAGATCAGAAAGATCAAGAGGAATCAAGTAGATCAATGAGATCAAGAGGAATCAAGTATGCTAGGCATATACAAGAGTTCAAGAAACAAATACCCAAAGAGAACAAGACATTTAGTTAGTCAAAAATAGTCTTAGAAATAATTAGCCGATGAGGTAGACTTATCTATTTGTGAGATTCAAGAATGAAGTGTCTAAGTAAGGCTTTGATATGCAACCAATGCTCTAACTTACCTGGCTTCACCCTTGGATGAGGAATAGTTAAGTTGGAATGCCGAAAACGAGTTAAGCATAAGAATATTAATTATAAGCAATTGTTTTTCACTATATAGTCAATTAGTCTATTATCGAACTTGACCAAATATGACTTAAGAAGTATCGAAAGGCTTCGTGATTTCATGCCAATAGGAACCCCCGGGAAGAAGCATTGGTACAAAATGTCTCTAGCTTTCGCTTACTTCTGAAAGAACTAGAATTGAGTTAATTGGAAATTCTTCGAATTGGTTTTGAAGAGACCGGGATCGGTGAGTGTTTTACTTATCGAATACCACTTCAAATCTAGTATATGATTCTATGTTTTGGAAATGGTTGTGAACTGAAATGATATAGAGTTGAGCTATCCATCCTAAGTTTAAATCCAAGGAAGAGGTTGGCATTAACATTTCAAACGATGCTATCGTGTGGGACTCTCTATCTTGAGGAGTATTCCAAGAGAGAAGATAGCATTAGCATTCGTCGGAGGACTTATGTGTGAATCTATGTAAAGAGTCAAGATCTGTTCGAGATGCTTGAATCCATGTAGCGATTTGTAATCTGTTCAAGATGATGGAATTTTTTTAGGGATTCGTGTTCTATTCGAGTTATGAAGACTCGAGTAAGAGATGCCAAATGTAGCCTCGACATTAGAAATGACTAAAAACAAAGATAGTATGCATAAACAAAGGGAACATAGCATTTAGCAATCCTAGGGGTGTAGGCGACTCAATCTATTATTACTTACGGACATGCATGCGAGAGCGATGCATTCAAAACCATGAGTGTTTGGGCGTGGGCCGGTTATGTATTTTCTATAGTACATTCCCTAGAGATGTACGTTGCTTGGAAGAATATCTCTGATCCTTGTATAGGAGTTTGGATTCGGATTTATCCGAGGAGATCTCTGTTAGAACCCTGGTTTTAGTGATTACCTGTTAATAGTAAATTATAATGGTAGTTATAATTTAATATTGAGAATTAAATACAATTGGAGTTTTAAATTTTTTATTTGAAATAAATAATGAATTTTGGGAATAAAAGGTGAGAATAAAGTTTTAGAAGCCTTTTTATTGTGGTTTGAGTTAAAATAAATGGGAAATGACTTTTATTTAGTAATAGTGTAATAATTTTATTTTATTTCCATTTAGCTTCTTTTAATAATTTTTAAAAGAAGTAATTAATTTTAAAGGTGGTTTATTTAAAATAAAAAGGTGGAAATTTGTTTTAATTCTGTTTTGGCCATAAATAAGGTTTGGAAATGGTTTGAAATATTTTTCTACATGAGAAAAGTATTTTTGTTGAATTTTAAAAGTTAAAAATGGAGACTTTTGCATTTTATTTGAGTAATTAGTGTATTTTTGGAAATTAAGGGTTTTAATAATAAAATTGTTTTTAAAGAATAAAAATTTATCTTTTTATATGTTGGAAAATATTTTTTTGTTTATGTTTGTAAGTTTATAAATTTTATTTGTGTGAAAATTGGAAGAAAATGGCTTTTGTTCTTTTATATAAAGTAAATATAAAGCCTTTTGACTTAAGTGTTAATTAATAAAGCCTTAACCATTTTTATTTTCTTTTTATTGTTGGGTTAAGCCTACTTAGGACTTAACCAGGTTGAGAAAAAGGAAAACTAAGCTTCTGTACGTTCATTTCTTTGCAATGTCTTCCTCTTTCTCAAAACAAGAAAAATAGATACCCATTCCCTCTTCAAACCCTAAGCTATTTCCCCAAATTAAAACATAAGTCTTTGTGTTTTTAAATCAGTTTGGAGTTAAATCAACAGGTAATCAAAATCTAAAACCATTCATTCATCAAAAATCAAGTTTTGGAAGTGTTTCTCTGTTAACAGTTCTTGTTCTCTATTGCATGCCTCTGTTTCAAGTTTATACAGGTTACTGATGCCTAAATTCAAGCAAAGCTCCAACCTTTCAGCTAATAATATGGGTTTTTGCTTTGATATAGCAAGGTGAGTTGATAACTCACATTTTCAAGCTACTGCAATGCTCAAAGAGAAGTTTCTCTGCAAAATACGTACTCTGTAATAATTTTTGTTTCAGTTTTTCTCTCTTGTGAAATATGATCTTAGTCTCTACTTTGCATGCTTGTAACTTCCAATTCCGGAAACGAAATGCTGCCGGATTTCTTCCAGTTTGTAGTTTATATGTTGCTCTATATGCCTGCAAAATTTGGTGGAAAAATACTTTCATTTGCTATGTCAAAAGTTCGCTTGAAAATTAGTTCATCGCTAGAAAAACACCTGGGAAGAAAATCGCGTGAGAAGACTTCAAAGGTCGACCGCTAGGTCGACCTAGCCTATCCTTAGGTCGATCGTACGATCAACCTAGGGACAAGTGAGGTCGACGTGGCGGTCGACCTAGGGGGCCTTGGTTTCCTGAGCTATTTTGTGTTGCTCCTTTTTGTTTCCGGTTTTGTTCCTACTTGTTTTCCTAGCTTTTGCTTCTCATTTTCAAGATGTTTTTGTAATGTTTTGAGAGCTATGATGCCTATCAATAGGCTAGCTAAATTTTGGAGAATTTGAAATTCAAATTCGAGTTGAATTTGAATTGAGTTTGGATTGAATTCGAATTGAATAGGAGTTATCGGTTTTGAGTATTTTATTGGTTTTTCATTGTTTTCGAGCACGGTTTTCTCCAAACGATTTTGAAATAATTTTTAAATAAAAGGGGCAATTCAAATAATTATTATATAGTATTTTAATACTATTTCCAAATATAAAAATCTACTTATACTCTATAATAAGGGAATTTCTAAATACAGTTTTCAAAACTGATTTCGTAAATTGGTTTTAAAAGCTTATTTTCTAAAGTAAATTATTTTTATATAAAATGCACATTTTTGCACTGTTCGATCATATGAGAAAGAGAATTAAACGATTTAGTAAAACACGTGGTATGGGACATGTGCGTTTACTGTTTCGGTTAATTCCGGACATGTACGATCGAAACTATTCGAGTTTTTCCATTTAAATGGTGTATTTTGAGTTTTATAATTCCTATTTATAGGAATTATCTGGGATGGCCAATATTTGCGAGTTTTATGGTTTGAGATCTCCTATTCTAGGAGGTATGGTCGATGAGAGCCATCATGATGTTTTTATACTTGCCGATGATATGAGGCAAGTTTTGAGTTTGTGGTTTCCTATTTTGAGATTTATGGTTCATGAGGAACCATCACAAGGTTTATTTATACTTGTCGATGAGATGAGACAAGTCATGAGTTTTCTAATGTGGCATTGGCTAGTGGTTAGTAAACTGTTTAGTGAGCACGAGTGGTATGGGACGCACGTTACCACTTTTCGGGTTCCTAGCGGAGAGTTTGTGACACATTCTGAGTTATGCCAATACTAGAGCTGTTGGGCTCATATTGGGCTGTTGGGTCCAATCTTTATCGAGCTGTTGGGCTCATCACGAGTTTATGTGACTTCGGTCGTCTTAGTTTTACGACTTCAGTCTTCTGGGATTTACGACTTCGGTCGTCTGGGATAGATACCTATAATTTATATAGTACTGGACAAGAGTTTTGCACGTGCATATTTTGAGATTTGAGCTGTTGGGTTCTTATTGGGCTGTTGGGTCCATCCTTTTTATTGGGCTGTTGGGTCCATTCTTTCATTGGGCTGTTGGGTCCATACTTGAGATTTGAGTTTGCCATCTTCGGCGTTTTTATATGAGATTTATAATCTCCTTCTTGGATATATATATATATATTGATGAGTTTGCCATTTGGCGTATTTTGAGTTTTGAGATCACTCTATTTTGAGTTTATATTTGTGTTTGTCATTTACGGTGTTTCTCGAATTTTGAGTTTAAGACTTCTCCTTTTTAGGGAATATGGTTCATTGAAACCATTATAGATGTTTTGGTATGTCGCTGATGATATGAGGCATTTATTTCTATATTTAAGTGTTGTTGTTTGAGTTACCTCTTTTGAGGTTTTTTATACTTAAGTGACAATGGTCCACTTAAGTCATAGTTATGTGTTCTTTCTATTGCTTCTTCTCATTGGAGAAGAATTATCACCTTGTATCATATGCTTCATATTATCGTCTATTCTTATTAACTGATTGTTTTAGCTAGACTGACCCGTGTATTTTATACTCGGGTCAGACCGAGTTGTTTCAGGTTATCTATCAGTTATGAGACTTAGCTTTGATGCATCTGCATGGATATCAGCCTAGCACTTTTGTGTAATTTATATTTCTTTCCGCTTGACTCTGATGTGTATTTTGAATAGATGTATATAGTGTGGCATTTGAACCACTTTTGTATATCATTTTGTATTATACTGGGATGTATCATTGTATATGTATTTATATATATGATGTTTACTATTCTGTGATGTGGTATGCATTCTGTTATTGTATTTTGTTCTGATAGATCCATTAGCCACCTATAGTTTTGTATTAAGCATTTATTAGATATGTCGATCCACGGAAGATAGGAAAAAAAATATAGCGTTTATCGACGTATTCAGTAGATGTTTAAGACAAGATTATAGATGGTCGCTCCTAACCAGCCCTAATCTCCGCATTAGCAGACAGAATTACCCAGTAATTCTCTTTGTTAATGTGGATCTTAGGGTGGGGCGTCACAGCTTGGTATCAGAGTTGAGCTAAGAAAAAAATAGGATAAACACAGAACAGAACATATAATACGATATATCAAAGTACAATGTGAGTGAAATCATTGTCCATAATTGAACTTGTTTCGAATTGTGCCTTGACCTTTTCTTGTCCTTTGGGGTAGATAGGAGTTTGGGAATACGTCTAGGAATGTGATTTATAATTCCGTAGTATTCCTTAATTAATCAAACTTATCAATAATATCTACCTCTGTGAATAATTCATCCTACCTTAACTTTCAGCTCATGGCTGGAAGAGAAATAAGTCACACCTCGGAGGCTGAGCACCTAGTGGCTCATATCCCGAAGGTGTGTGCTTGTCAACCGATCAGATCTTAGAGCTTGTTCGGAGCATCCAGCCTCCTGCTCCTTCTAATTCATCTCCTCCACGTAAATCCGTATTTGCGTGCATGTGTAGTGACTATTCTCTTTTGGGAGGCAAGCATTTCAAAGGTTCCGAGACCGTTCTTGAGGTTCAGGCTTGGCTTCGGACATGCGAGCGCATCTTCTCTTGCATGGATTTATCTTATCATCATCGAGTTCTTGTAGCATCGAGTATGATGCAAGAACATGCTCTCGATTGGTATGAGCTTCTCATTGCCGAGATTGATGAGTCCACCCTCACTTGGCAACAGTTTAGAGAGCGGTTCGAGCTTAAGTTTGTGATCGAGTCTGAGAAAGCTTCCCTTGCCCGCCGCTTCCTTGAGTTTAAGCAAGGGAAATCATCAATTTCAAAGTTTGTTTCTTCTTTCGAGTCCCTATCCAAGTATGGGCTTGAATTTATCAGCACTCCATATAGAAAGAATCTTAGATTTGTTTCTGGTTTGAAGAAATCTCTTATGATCCAGCTTAAGTTATCCTTCAAATAGCTTGTTGATTCAGCACTTTACCTTGAAGCCATCGAGAAGGAAGGGGATAGTAGTGATGAGGCTGTGGTTCGCAAGAACCCAAATAAGTGAAAACTTCCCTTCCAAGCATCCCAATCTTTTCCTTAGAAGAAGAAGCATCTTGCCTCTAGTTCTTATTTTGGTGCAAGCCATCCTTCTCACAAGTCTTGTTTCAACTGTGGTTCTCATGATCACTTTATTCGAGAATGTTCTAAGCCTATCGTTTACCGCACTTGCAAACAAGAGGGACATTGGTCTTCCGAATGCCCCAATTCTTCTAAGGGTTCTTATTCAGGAAAGCTCATCGTGATGGATGCTTCTGGTGGTCCCTCTCGGCCTAGAGGTACTCCTTTTCTTTAAGAATCCCAATCTATGTTATGATCATTCTATTTATGATCTCTTCGATTTGGGTGTTTCACGGTCACTCATGTCGAAGAAGCTTGATGGTGTTTTGCTTTTGATTGTTTCATGTTTGTCACTTCTTAAGGATTGCGAATCCTATCAAGGGATCTGCAACCTTTGTACTTTATATGAAGGGTGTTGAGATTATTCTGTGTATGTTTCCTTTTCGTGTGAATTCGCATATTATCCACCATCTTGAGATTTGTATATTTTGGGATAGATTGGCTTGTTTATTTGCAGAACCAATCCTATGTTTTGAAAGGATCCTATATATATTTGGTATCCCGATTTGGTTGATTTGTTGCTTCTTGTCCTTCGAAATGTTGATGGTAATTCCGAAGTATCTTTATCTGTTCTTGAATTTCGAGATGATGATGATGATGATGTATCTCAAATTCTATTTATTATGACTTTGTTATTTCTGTGGGTCCGTTTTGGGTTTGGTACCCAATCGGGCAATCGAGTATTGTGTTGTCCTTATTCCTGGCCCTTAGCCTTTCGGTTATCCTTCCATGAGGATATCCACTTAGGAATAAGGCGATTGATTGAGTTCAATTGATATTATCATTTTTTCTTCTTTCGAGATATCCTTTTAGGATGTTCATTTGCCTTTATACTTTGAGCTATTACTTCACTCGAAGTAATGATACGTTGACAGTGTGCTTATTCTCGTTTGAGAAGAATATCTTGCCCTTATCTTAATGTTTCGTTGATCTTATTTGATCTATTGTGTGGTGCTAGAGTCTTTCCTTAGCTTGACCTTGCACCAATTTACTTCAGCTACGAGTCGAAGGAGATAGCATTCCTTTCACCGCATTCCGCACTCATATGATTCTTATGAGTGGCTCGTTATATCATTTGGATTGACGAACACTCCATTTTATTCTTTCAATCTTGTGAATTGAGTATTATGGGAATATCTCGATGAATTCTCCATGTTCTTTGATTTTGAGTTTATGTTACAATTTGATATGTGTTTTTAAGAGAAGTTGGAAATTAGTTATTATGAGATCAAGGAATATTTTGTGTATTATATAAGAGGTATTTCTTTTTATAGAAATGATTTATGTGTTGGGTTGTCCATCAAGTGCTTTAAGAATTCTGGTCGATGCGTCTGATCAACGTTATCGATAGGAATTTCCTAAACCCTGTGATGAGGCAATCAGACACGATAATTGAGTTTTTATGAGGTTGAGTTTGGAAATAAATTATTTTGGGAATTGGGTATTAAATTTTTATTTTGAGTAGTATGTACAGCCTTTAAACCATAGTGATGGTTAATCAAGTGGCGAGGCAGTTTTGATCACTTGGTCAGCTCTGCAACCAATAGATAGAGTCGTTCACTATAAACCAATGGCGAGGCAATGCCATTATATTGTTTTGAATTTATAAAATTAAATATAAATATGCTTATTGTTAAAAATGTTGTTTACTAGATAAAGAATGTTTTGGGTTTTAAAATTTAAAATGTCTATTGGATATTTTAATTTAAAAGTTATATGTAATGAATGGGAAGCTTGTTTTCAAAACTTTTGGTGGTTTGGAAAATAAAGAATGAAGAGATTTTAAATTTTATTTAAAGATTTAATGGTATGGATTTATAAGATTCTTTTGGAAATTTAATTTGTAACAAGAGGAATATGAATTTGAATTTGAGTCTTTGTAATACATATTAAGTACTATAGTGATGAGTTTTGAAAATTTTCAAGTATTGAAGATTATGATTATGATTATAAAGATATTGAATTTTGAAACTCTAAGGATTTTTGGTTAAGAGTTAATACATATATTTTAGTTCTTTGTTTTTATCTTACTCTTGTGCTATTTTCTAACGATGTGCAAATATGCGGTCGTTTAAGTTGGGTGGCCTTTGAAGAAACCACCTTCTAGTAGATCTATCTTGCCTCTATTATGTCTATCTTATATCGATGTGGTTCCCTCCGTAGTGTCATTCGGAAAATCATCTTGTTGATTAGAGTTCGGGATGGAGTTGGGCTGAATCCCGACTCTACTCAGGAGCTTATAAGAAACCAATCTCATTCGATTGACTCTTGGTGTTGCATCTTGTTGTATTCTCACTCGAAGGTGAAATGCCTTTAAAGTTTTGGGTGTTGCTCGGAAAATTCTATGCTTTGCTAATCCCTATATTGGCGTTTTGGAAACCATAGAATTAATCGAGCGAGTCTTGTCTGGGTTTTCTACCATCCAATCTTAAGAGTGTGAGAATTTTTTTAAAACTCAAGCTTGTTTGTCTATCCTTTGCTTGATGAAAAAAAGGTGTTGTATACAACTCCTTTCTAGAAAATTGCGGAGACATAATTTTTATAAGGGGGGAAGTCTGTAACAGCCCTGGTTTTAGTGATTATCTGTTAATATTAAATTATAATGGTAGTTATAATTTAATATTGAGAATTAAATACAATTGGAGTTTTAAATTGTTTATTTGAAATAAACAATGAATTTTGGGAATAAAAGGTGAGAATAAAGTTTTAGAAGCCTTTTTATTGTGGTTTGAGTTAAAAATAAATGGGAAATGATTTTTATTTAGTAATAGTGCAATAATTTTATTAATTATTGTCATTTAGCTTCTTTTTATAATTTTTAAAAGAAGTAATTAATTTTAAAGGTGGTTTATTTAAAATAAAAAGGTGGTAATTTGTTTTAATTCTGTTTTGGCCATAAATAAGGTTTGGAAATGGTTTGAAATATTTTTCTAAGTGAGAAAAGTATTTTTGTTGAATTTTAAAAGTTAAAAATGGAGACTTTTGCATTTTATTTGAGTAATTAGTGTATTTTTGGAAATTAAGGGTTTTAATAATAAAATTGTTTTTAAAAAATAAAACTTTATCTTTTATATGTTGGAAAATATTTTATTGTTTATGTTTGTAAGTTTGCAAATTTTATTTGTGTGAAAATTGGAAGAAAATGGCTTTTGTTCTTTTATATAATGTAAATATGAAGCCTTTTGACTTAGTTGTTAATTAATAAAGCCTTAACCATTTTTATTTTCTTTTTATTGTTGGGTTAAGCCCACTTAGGACTTAACCAGGTTGAGAAAAAGGAAAACTAAGCTTCTGTACATTCATTTCTTTGCAATGCCTTCCTCTTTTTTAAAACCAGAAAAATAAAACCCATTCCCTTTTCAAACCCTAAGCTATTTTCTCAAATTAAAACTCAAATCTTTGTGTTTTTAAATCAATTTGGAGCTAAATCAACAGGTAATCAAAATCTAAAACCATTTGTTCATCAAAAATCAAGTTTTGGAAGTGTCTCTCTGTTAACAATTCTTTCTCTCTATTGCATGCCTCTGTTTCAAGTTTATACAGGTTACTGAGGCCTAAATTCAAGCAAAGCTCCATCCTTTCAGCTAATAATCCGGGTTTTTGCTTTGATATATCAAGGTGAGTTGATAACTCACATTTTCTACCTACTGCAATGCTCAAAGAGAAGTTTCTGTGCAGAATACGTACTCTGTAAATAATTTTTGTTTCAGTTTTTCTCTCTTGTGAAATGTGATCTAAGTCTCTACTTTGCATGCTTGTAACTTCCAATTTCGGCAACAAAATGCTGCCGGATTTCTTCCAGCTTGTAGTTTATATGTTTCTCTATATACCTGCAAAATTTGGTGGAAAAATACTTTCATTTGCTATGTCAAAAGTTCGCTTGAAAATTAGTTCGTCGCCAGAAAAACACCTGGGAAGAAAATCGCGTGAGAAGACTTCATAGGTCGACCGTACGGTCGACCTGGCCTATCCTTAGGTCGACCGTACGGTCGACCTAAGGACAAGTGAGGTCGACATGGCGGTGGACCTAGGGGGCCTTGGTTTCCTGAGCTATTTTGTGTTGCTCCTTTTTTTTCCGGTTTTGTTCCTACTTGTTTTCCTAGCTTTTGCTTCTCATTTTCAAGATGTTTTTGTGATGTTTTGAGAGCTATGATGCCTATCAATAGGCTAGCTAAACTTTGGAGAATTTGAAATTCAAATTTGAGTTGAATTTGAATTGAGTTTGGATTGAATTCAAATTGAATTCGAATTGAATTGGAGTTATCGGTTTTGAGTATTTTATTGGTTTTTCATTGTTTTCGAGCACGGTTTTCTCCAAACGATTTTGAAATAATTTTTAAATAAAAGGGGAAATTCAATAATTATTATATAGTATTTTAAAACTATTTCCAAATATAAATATCTATTTATTCTCTATAATAAGGGAATTTCTAAATATGGTTTTCAAAACTGATTTCGTAAATTGGTTTTAAAAGTTTATTTTCTAAAGTAAATTATTTTTATATAAAATGCACATTTTTGCACTATTCGAGCGTATGAGAAAGAGAATTAAATAATTTAGTAAAACACGTGGTATGGGACATGTGTGTTTGCTGTTTCGGTTAATTCCAGACTTGTATGATCGAAACTATTCGAGTTTTCCCATTTAAATGGCGTATTTTGAGTTTTATAATTCCTATTTATAGGAATTATCTGGGATGGTCAATATTTGACGAGTTTTGTAACGACCCCGGATTTTATATAAATTTGAATTGCTAATTAATTTCATTTTTGAATAAAAATTGTAAAATTAATAGTAGATTGATGCGAGTTTTCCCTGAAATCAAATAAAAATGTGTTAAATCATTTAAAGTTAAATATTGTATATATGTGTGAATATATGTGTAAATAGAGTAATATAAAACAATAATTATTAAAGTAAAATTAATAATAAATATTTAAACTAAAAATAGAAGTAATATAAATATTTGAGTTATAAAAAGAGATAAATATATATATAAGATAAACTATAAAAATATCAAGTAAATACATTTGCTAAACTTTAACAACTAATTAAAAATAGAAATTATCTATATTACAAAATAATAAGAGATAAATTAGATAAGTATAAAAATATTCATTAAATAAAATTTGACAACAAATTAAAATAGAAATTTAACAATATTAAAAGTAATATTGTAAAGGCAAAGTGTAAGTCAAAAAGACAAAGCAAAGGAAAAAGAAGACATTTAGTGCAAGCCATCACAAGATCCTCTCAGCCGAAATGAAGTAAAAATAAAAAATTATAAATGAAACATGGTACAAGATAATTAATGCATGAAGCATTAGTACACTGCAATATCATCTCAGCCACAATATACAACATATCAGCCACCAAGAAAAAAATATCTCTGCCTATTCTTGTACAAACCCGTATATCATTTGTACCAAATATATTATCACCCTATAAACCTCATTTCTTATATACATCTCCTTCTCATTTCAGTTCGATCATTTTAAAAAAAACTGAGATAATTTCACTTTAAACTCAAACAAACATCCACTTAAAACCATCAAACAATCAAAGAGAAAATATGAGATCAAGTAAAGACTTCCAGTAACAAACTCAAGCAGTTTTCAACTTTGCAAAGTTAAAAAGATTTCAACTTGAAGGCTTCTGGAATCTAAAAATGTTTAAGGTGAGTAACATCTCTTTTGAAAGTTTAAAAAATATGAATATGTTGCATATGATGATCTGTGATTGTGTATGCTTGTGTGAATATGAACTTCTATATAGTTAGATATACTAGTGCATGTCTGTACACAAAGCAAATGTCTCTGTTCCAGGTTAACAGGGTTCCAAACCTGTTTTCAAAAATTTAAATCTTCACTTCTAATCCCCTTTAGACCTTAGGATTCAAACAAAATGTGTTTGTTAAATCTTAAGCTAGTTCCTAATAATATTTTTAGAAAATCAGAAAGTAAATTCTGAACTGGAACAAGAATTTCAGTGAAACTCAAATAAATACAAAATACCCAAGTATCTTAATTTCTTGAATCAATTATATTATGTGATTTGTTCTTGAAAATAATGATTTTTAAAAGAAAAATCACGATTTTTAATTTGGTAGATTGCGAGAAATAGTAGGTTGAACGTGAAATGGGTTTGAACGAAATTCCGGCGATCAAAGTCGAACTGGGTGTCGTGGTCATTGGTGGAGGTGGCTGGAGTATCGGTGATTGTAGGAAAAATAGTGGAAGGTGTTAAAGGTGGCCGTGGCGGCGGAAATTGGTCGGAGTTGGGTTTTAACCTAGTTTTAAGTCGATGTCAGAAAATGGGTTCATGCGACGTCGTGGGGAATCTAGAAGTGATCGCACCGGGGGGATTGTTGTGTGGTGTCATGATGCAGCTATGGATGTGATGGCAAGCTGTCTGATGGTCGAGATTGCCGGCACGAGGTAGCTTTTGGTGACTAGGTTTGGTTCCAGATTGAAGTCGGTAGCTTGAATTCTTTTTCAGGCAAGTTCAAAGGTGATTAGGTGGTCGTGTCGACTCAGGGTAGGATCGGTGACCTGTCGATGATCGGAGCATCGATCGAAGACAATCAGATCAATCGTACATGTGCACATGTATCATGTATATATGGAAGTCGTTGTGGATTTTGGGAAGATGATGTCTTCTCGGGGATGATCTCGAGTGGTCTTCTTGTGAGACTCGAGGGAGAGAGGTATGCGAGTTTTCTCGGGAAATACTCAGGAAAAATACGAGGGTGGCTCGGGTTTGAGTGTTTGGTATGATAGCAAGTTTTAGATTTTAAAATAAAACAAGTTTTATTCAAAATTTTAATTAAAACAAGTCTTAAACCTTTTCTGATTTATTCTTGTAGGATAACAAATGTTTTAATTTAGCTTTGGAATTAGGATTAAAGTAAATTATTTTAAAGTTAATTAAGTTTAAGCTTAATTAAGAAATTACTTTAAAAGAGAACGATGTTTTAAATTGATTTTTGACTTTAAAGTCTTAAGTTAATTTATGGATTAATAATTATTTTGGTTTCAAAGATTTAAGGTTTAAATATTAAATGTTTTTAAAGTTAATTAATAAATAATAACTTTGTGTAATTAAATTAAAGCTATTTGCTTTGTGTAATTATTTTAAGGCTAATTAATTATTGTGATTAAATTTAAAGAATAATTAATGTAATTAATTAAAGAATTTATTAATTAAGGGTAATTAATTACTTAAAGATAATTACTTAGTGAAAGTAATTAAAAGTAATTAATTTATGATTAAAGTTGATTAATCAAGTGTTTAAATAATAATTAATTAAAGGATAATTTATTAAATGTTTTGTAATTATTTGATTATTAATTTACCATGACTAGCAAAGTTATTCATAGAAATTAATCTGATTTAAATTAATCAGATAATTAAATTGATCCTACTTATGAATGTTTGGATTTTATTGGATGTTGAATTGTTTGATATCCCTGATCTGTAATGCTTTGTGATATATTCTGATTTGTGTGTGATCTGTACTGTAGTTATTTATCTGGGATGAATGTAATATATTTTATTTTATATATATGTGATCTGTGAATAAAAGATAAGCGTTATAGTTATACCGCTTATCAAATATATTTTGTATTTAATTTGTGATGATTGAATGCTGTTGCACTACTGTGTGAAACCCCTGGACTACACTTTTACACACACAAATATGGATTTGACGAGGAAATCGGTTAAGTCACAGATGATTTAAATTTATTATTTTGAAATTTTAATTTTAATTTCAATTGATTTCGGAAATGGATTTGGGTTAAATGTTAAAGTTTTTGGAAAGAGGGTTTAAGATAAAAGTTATTATGAATAACTTGGTACAGCTTCAAATTTAAATAATTTAATTTGAATTTGAATTCAAAATTTGGAATTGAATTCCATGCTTGGAAATTTTGGTTAAAGATGATATAAATGTGTTTGTATGAATTTAAACCATTTTAAAAGTATGGTTTTGAGAATTTGAATTTAACCCAAGGACTTTAAATCATATAAATGAACCAGATTTTCCGAAATGAAAACTAATTGTTTTCAAATAATAGAAGCTTTCATATAAGGAATGAATTTCCAATTTGTGTTAAAAGAATGTCAAGTTTGAATTGGAAAATGGTTCTCCAAGTTATAAATAAATCTTTGTGAAAGATTGTTGAACTTTGTTTTGAAATTGGAAAGGTGTACCTTTTGTATAAAAGGTCGAAATGAAATTGTTTTGAAAGCTATCAATTAAATCTTTGTTTAAAGATTGGACGAGTTAATCCAATTGAAATGGAAAATTGATTTGAAAATCTATGAGTAGATCTTTGTGAAACTGGGTGAACTTTGTGAAATGAATCTTTTTGTGTAAAAAGATTAAAATGGTAATGTGTTTAAACCATTTGAAGAAAAGTTTTGGATAATAAGTCGTGACTTAATTGAAATCCCAATATCCATATGTTTTAAAATATTGTGCTCACTATTCGGTTTAGCTGGGGAAGAACCTTTGTGTCAAATAACCCATTCCGAATAATGATACGACGTATATGGATAGCATTGAAGACAGGTGGTGAAGACCGGGTATTTTCGAAAACGAAAGGATTGCCTGTCGATTTTCTCTGCATCATGGCTCCGGTATAGAGATTCCCTAAGTGATGGGAAGTCCGATCGGGATTGTGAATACCCGGATTTGCAAGGGCTTCTTTGGAAGTGCCTTCGGTTCTGTTCGAACCCGGAACAGACTTGTATGGTTGTATGTCTGACATTGCACTTTGAGATATAAAGCTGATTTCTTTCAAATACATTTCTGTTGGTGGCAGAGAATTTATTCTCTTAGCTTAACACCCTTCTCTGAGATGTACGAGCTCAGAGGTTATGTAGTTGAAGGTTATCAGTGATATACTCCTAATTTGGTAGTGTGGCATGCTGAGTGTTGCTGTGTGTTGATGGTCATTTGCTGATCATTTATTGATCAAAGCATGGCTTTGTGAAAAAGCGTAGCTTTGTGGACGAGACTTCGTCGAGCCTCACAACCCAGTAATGGTGGAAATAGGAATGTTGCGGCAAGGTTTTTAGGGGTCGTGCCCCTAGGGTATGTCATTTCCTTCGGGATAAAAGGTGATATCATGGTATGGAGCCCAGATATTTTACCTATGTTGATGCTGCAAATTTATTATACTTTATGGTTGTTGCTTTGTGGTTGAGGATCCTCGGATAAAGGTCGGTAACGACCGGGAGGATGGCATACTTGTGTGTTAGTTACCTAGTTACAGCTGTACAGCGTGAGGTAGCGTCAGTGTGTTAGTTACCTAGTACAGCTGTACAGCGTGAGGTAGCGTCGGCCTTGTGTTTGCAGAGATCCGGTTAGGTTCTCGGGGCGTCCTTCCAGAGGCGTTCCATTTCGGTGTAAGGAAGTTCCTTAACCTGACCATTTGTTGGAAAATCCAAAGAAACAATATGAGCCTTGTACGGTTTTAGCTGTATAACCTGCTATGGAATGTGACAGTAACCTGCTATTGAACATAGTAGCTATAGTAGGCATACAATAATGGTTGTATGTTGGCTAAGATCAATATTGTATTTTCGAAAGGATTTTCACACTATGCACTAGTAATAATATCAAAAGAGTTTTCTTTTGCGTAGTAAGCATGTTTGACTATCATAAGAAGAAATCTCCTCCAAGTCTGCGATTGCATTGTGTGTGTGGTGGGAGGTCTTATGGTAGTTTCATTTTCCAAAAGCATTGCGGGTTTCAATGTTTAAAGTTCTTTTGTTGTTGTTTAAAGATAAACTGTTTTTGTTACTCACACCAGTCCCACGACTGACCTGGAGTTTATTGTTCCCTTCCTAAACTCTGGGTGCCCATAATTTTCCACATGCGAATCTCGCTTCGCTTGCGACCCAAGATTCATAGGTTCGTGCTCTTTTCTTTGTTTCCTCCCCAACCCAATCGGGGAGTGAAATAGAACATGAAACCGTGAGCTCCCAAGCAGTGGGAGGTGCCCGTAGGGAGGCCTAGTATACCCAGGGTGGGCAATCTAGAGTTGGGTTTCTCAGATATTCAGGTTTAGTAGATTATCTGGAGCTAGTTCACTTCATCGGAGTTGATGACTGCACTTGCTTATCTTTATGCAACGTGATGGTGGTTCAAGCTTGATGTTGGAGTTGTTGGAGTCATTCTCTTTTGTAGATCATTTGGAGTGATCTCTTCCATTGTTGTTATTTCCGCTGTAGCATTGTATCACATCTCTGGTATTGTTGTATCATATTGATATCATTGTTGTATATCATTCTGGATATTGTATTCATTGGAATTGTATATGATATCATTTATTTCTTTCTTCTGATGTGTTGTTATACTTACTGTGTTATAAGCTCCGGGGATCCAGATTCGGCATTTGAATCTACGGCATTCGAGTACAAGTGAAGTACAGGTGCCGATTTTTGAAGGCCGAGTCCAGGATCTTCACAAGTTTTATGGTTTGAGATCTCCTATTCTAGGAGTTATGGTCGATGAGAGCCAACACGATATTTTTATACTTACCGATGATATGAGGCAAATTTTGGGTTTGTGATTTCCTATTTTGAGATTTATGGTTCATGAGGAACCATCACGAGGTTTATTTATACTTGTCGATGAGATGAGACAAGTCATGAGTTTTTAATGTGGCATTGGCTAGTGGTTAGTAAACCGTTTAGTGAGCATGTGTGGTATGGGATGCACGTTACCAATTTTCAGGTTCCTAACGGAGAGTTTGTGACACATTCTGAGTTATGCCAGTACTAGAGCTATTGACCTCATATTGGGATTTTAGGTTCAATCTTTATCAAGCTGTTGGGCTCATCACGAGTTTATGTGACTTCGGTCATCTGGGATTTACGACTTTGGTCGTCTGGGATAGATACCTATAATTTATATAGTACTGGACAAGAGTTTTGCACGTGCATATTTTGAGATTTGAGCTGTTGGGTTCTTATTGGGCTGTTGGGTCTATCCTTTTTATTGGGCTGTTGGGCCCATTCTTTCATTATGCTGTTGGGTCTATACTTGAGATTTGAGTTTGCCGTCTTCGGCGTTTTTATATGAGATTTATAATATCCTTCTTGGATATATATATATATATATTGATGAGTTTGCCATTTGGCGTATTTTGAGTTTATATTTGTGTTTGTCATTTACGGCGTTTCTTGAATTTTGAGTTTAAGATTTCTTCTTTTTAGAGAATATGGTTCATTGAAACCATTATAGATGTTTTAGGATTTCGCAAATGATATGAGACATTTATTTCTATATTTGAGTGTTGTTGTTTGAGTTATCTCTTTTGAGGTTTTTGTATACTTAAGTGACATTGGTCCACTTAAGTTATGGGTGTGTGTTCTTTCTATTGCTTCTTCTCATTCGAGAAGAATTATCACCTTGTATCATATGCTTCATATTATCGTCTATTCTTATTAACTGATTGTTTTAGCTAGACTGACCCGTGTATTCTATACTCGGGTCAGATCGAGTTGTTTCAGGTTAGCTATCAGTTATAGGTCTTAGCTTTGATGCATCTGCTTGGATATCAGCCTAACACTTTTGTGTAGTTTATATTTTTTTTAGCTTGACTCTGATGTGTATTTTGAATAGATGTATATAGTGTGGCCTTTGAACCACTTTTGTATATCATTTTGTATTGTACTGGGATGTATAAGTGTATATGTATTTATATATATAATGTTTATTGTTCTGTGATGTGATATGCATTCTGTTATTGTATTTTGTTCTGATAGATCCATTAGCCACCTATAGTTTTGTATTAAGCATTTATTGGATATGTCGATCCACGAGATATAGGAAAAATATAGCGTTTATCGACGTATTCGGTAGATGTTTAAGACAAGATTATAGATGGTCGCTCCTAACCAGCCCTATTCTCCGCATTAGCAGACAGAATTACCCAGTAATTCTCTTTGTTAATATGAGTCTCGGGGTGGGGCATCACAATCTCCATGAAAAACCTATACAACTATACGAAAGCACATTAGTGGTATTGATTGTATACCTATTATTGTTGTGTCGTACGCACAACAGCTGTTTGATATGATTTATATTCTACACTCTAGACATTATCTATCATATGACTATATTAAACTTAATGAATGGTTGGTTTCTTTAAGGGAAAAACCGTTATGGGAACCCGTATGGTCTCAATACTTACTGTTACATATCACATATTTCTTAAATTTCTCATGTTGGTTTACCAGACTGTTTTGGGTGTTATTTTCTTATATTGCTCGGGTCAGCTCTGTGTATATTTCAATATTTAGCTATGGACACTTTGGAGCTTTTGGAGAGGAGCTGGATGATTATATACCATAGTATTCTTATTTTCGCTGCATTACTGTATTGTATATATCGGCATTATGAGGATAGGCGGTTATAATTGCTTACGCTGATGATAGTACTTAGGTTTTGTAACTTTGAAGTATTTAGAGTAACCCATTATATGGTTCTTTTGATATTACATATTATCGTTCTGCTAGTAGATTCTGATGTTGTGTTCCCTCTTTCTTGTTCTATTATTTTTTCTTATTTTACCGTAACTTTCTGTCTTTACGACACTTGGGTGCTCGGCAGATGAATACTGTAGATGTATTTAGTGTCGACATTCGAGGGTCGAAAAGTTAGGTCGTTACATGTAGATATACTATTTGAGGATGTATCAACATACTAGCTATTGGTTGCAACCTTTGAATTTAAATGAAAAGGCACAACATTTCACCCTTTCACCAAAAGACACTTCTCTTCATTTCCTACATAGAGGCCAGAGAAAATGAATTGTTTAACGAATTCCCATTCTTTTATATCACTCCTTCTTCTCTACTACTTTGCAAATATGTTCCCTTACTACTATATGAGTATACTTTGTAAATCCATATTAGTTTACTCTTATTCTTCATGAATTCACAAACCATAAAAGATTAGGGAGTTCTTACTTGAATTCTCCCTCATTCTCTTCCTGATTACATACCAGTCCTTAAAGATTTTAACTACAAACTACCATCGGAGGTCTATAAGATCATTTTACTAAAGACTACGTGATATTGTATTCGAAAGACATTTTTCGTAAAGTTATTCTCTACTATTAAATTGTAAAGGTATATCCTTCCACCCAAAGAAAGTTAGGATTGTACAGTGTTCTTGACCTCCCATGGAAAGTCAAGAGGCTAGGTGTGTCCAACCACCTATAGAACGTCACGATAGGTGTGCTTGCCACCTGATTCAAAGTCAAATGTTATAGGTGTACTTGCTACCCGTGGAATTATAAGGTTTTGTTATATTGGAATTTTATATGAGGTATAGGACTGGATGTAGGGTTGGGAATCCGAACAAGTATAAAAATTCATAATGTCACTCTGTTTACTTTGCTGTTTTTAATCTACATTTATATTATTATTGGCCTATGATTTATATTCTAAATTGATAAGTTTGAAAAATACAAGTTAAATCATTAACTAGTTATTTTACTTTCTAGTGAATAGGATCAAAAGACTTTGGCAGTCGAAGAAGTTAAATGAATTATTACGATGAAAGTAGAAGAGCTAATTAGTAAATTAATCTTATATGAAGCACAATTGTAGGAAAGAAAAGAAAGTCAAGCAAATAAAAAGAAATCAATAGCATTTAACGCTACAATAGAGAATCAAGAATCATACAAAGACGACGACGATGACATTACATTAATGGTAAGAAACTTCAAAAAAATTAAAGTACAGAAAAAAATTCCAAAGGATGGATAATAATTCAAATAACTTAGGAAATGTAAGGTCAATCAAATATTTCAAATGTGACAAATTTAGACATCTGAACCAAATTGCCCAGATCTGAAGAATTTAATGAACTCACCCAACACTTTCAATCAAGGAAAAGAAGCAAGCATCATAGCATCATAGGAAGATTTGACACAACATCAAGAAACGCTATTTTAGAAACTAAAAACAATAAGGTATGATTTATGGCTAATAATGAATACGTATCTAATATTAAGAAGGACTAATGCATATTAGATAGTGGATGCTCAAGGCATATGACTAGAAATCAAGAACTGTTAGCAGATATCACCTACAAATATGGCGGAATAGTAAACTTTGGAGATAACTTGAATGGATACGTCATTGGCATCGACAACGTCGGAAACTCTGAAACTCCTACTATTCTAGATGTTTTATTAGTTAATAATTTAAAACATAACCTACTAAGTATTAGTTAATTATGTGATAAAGACTCTAGAATAAATTTTTGAAAAAAACCTATCACATATTATATCAGGATTTTAAAACTATATTTGGTGGTATTAGGAAAGAAATATCTATGTATTAAGTACGAAAGTTTCAGATGATAACATATGTCTTGTGGCTGAATCAAATGACCCTTGGATTTGGCTTAAACATTTTGACACTTGAAATTCGAACACTTGTCGAAGTTGCTAGATACGACTTGTGAGAGGCCACCTAAGGTGAATTTTAAAGTAGAAATTCATTATGATGCTTGTCAAATGGGAGAACTCCATAAGAAATAATTCAAGTCTAAGGATATGATATCAACTTCACACCCTTTTGAACTTTCCATCTAGATCTCTTTGGCCATCTCAAGTACATTCAACAAAACATAATAAATACATTTTTGTAATTATAGAAAAAATTTCAAGATATAGATAGATGATTTTCTTAAAACATAAAATGAAACTTTTGAAACATTTAAAAAATTTCTAAAAGAATTCAAAACCAGAAATCTCTTAAAATAAATCTTATAAGAAGTGATCACATAAGAGAACTCGAAAATGAGACATTTAAAAAATTTGTAATAAGAAAGGTATAACTCATAAATTTCTTTTCCTAGAACACCAAAAAATAATATAGTAATCGAATGTAAAAAAATAGAACCATTCAAGAATGTGCTAGAATATTATTAAATGATATCAAATTACCTAAGAACTAGGCTAAGTCTGATAAAGTTAAGGGTATGCCCTAGGGACAACATTATTATATATTATCAATTTTTAACTTGTAATCAATTCTCATTCATAACAAAATATGTTTTATTTGTGTTATATATTATTATTTTAAAAATGAGTAATCCTCTATTAGTAGAGGAGAGCGCTCATGTAATTTATTCTAAGCTTAAAGAAGGAGCTATCAACATGTCTAATAAGTAGCGATACCCTTGTACAACATGCAAAAAATAATATAAAAAGCCTCCAATCCTATGAAACTAAGGTCCATAATAAGAAAACAATAAAAATCACAAAATGCAATAACTACTTATATCCTCAGAATAAGTTGAATCAATCCAATCTAGAAACTATACCTGAAGCTGCTAAAAAAACTATACCAAACGTGTAAGATCAATGCATATATATGTCTATAAATATATACAAATACACACACACATATATATATATATACATATGCAAAATAAAAATATACTAATCTAATAATAAAATACATAGAACGAACAATAATACGATTACCATTGAGTAGGGAAACAATAAAGAATATAACTCAAACTTATTACATAAAAAGAAAAAATTAAAAGACATAAAACGAGGCGTGTACCCTAATAGAAATGAAGAATCAAAATTTACCATAATAAGGTTATCCAAGGAAGTTGGGTTTAGCTCTATACTATTTTTTCTATTGTTTAGAATGATATTGTTCTTTAAAAACTCAATATGGGCTTTTATTATTTTAAGAAACTCTTTAAAACTCAAATTTTTATTTAATTTATAACTAGGATTTGAACTGCAATTAAAACTAAATAGAGAAATTACATATATTAAATTTTCCAAATCAATACTAATATTATTAAAAATGTGTTGGTTTCTTTCAAACCAAAATACCAACATGTTATTGTGTAAACAGAGCCAAGTAAAAACCTTATGTGGCCCTTATAATAAAATCTAATATTATTCCAATATAATTGACAATTAATATGTCTATAATTTAAATTAAAATCGAAAATATTAAGAATTTTTATAAGAACAAATCTAGTTATATTACATTCAAAATATAAGTGTATCATATTTTTCATTTTATTATAACAAAATTAAATTTTTTTGTCACTAAGAATATTTTTCTTTTTTAAAAGTTCGATAGTATTCAATTTTCCATGTAAAATTAATCATATGTGCACTTTTGCTTTAGGTAGAACACTAACTTTTCAAATGTATTTAAATATTTTTAATTTAGTTCCCGAAAAATTTAAAAATGAATGAGATGTATATTTCTTACTATTATCCCAACACCAAATTTTATTTTTTTCCCTATTATCGATATTGTAAAGCTCTAGTTTAGCACATAATAATGAAAATTATGGTAACGTATTGCTCGTTGACGTATGATTAAAACTAAATTCTGAAGGATGACCTATGAATTTCTGAAATCAGTACAATTTTGAAATTGCATATATTATATAACTTTCGAAGTTTCACTTTAAGTGGAATAGCTGAAATCTAGCATTCTTACCAAAAAGAAGTATTGTTACTAGAATGAACAACATTATTAATTCCTCGATTGTAAATATCAAAATTTAATATTATTGATTTCCAAAAGTGAGATATATTATTTATATTATTGATAGTATTTTGGCATAAATTAAAAGCACCACCATACCATTGATTTGATATTAATTCTTTCCATTGCAAATTTTCATTATTACTATTAAATTTTCGTAACCATTTATCTAATAAAGATATAAGTTATGTAAATTTATTATTCCTAATAACCCTCCATATTTTTAGACTTACAAACCATTTCCTATTTAACAAGACATTTGGAACTACAATTTGGATTGTCTCCACTCCATGAAAAGTTTCCTCTAGTTTTATCAATTTTATCAATTACCCATTTTGAAAAAAGATAAAACGATATGCAATAAATAGGTAGTGTAGATAAAACAAAATTAATGAAAATTATCCTACCTGCTCTCGATAAGTATTTACCATTCCATTTGGATAATATTTTATTAATTTTATCTATTATAGTTATCCAATCATCGTGTTTAAGTTTTTATGGCCTAACTAAAATCCTAATATTCTATAGGGAATTCATCGTTTTACAATCCGGTGTGTATGTAATTTGGTTTTCTATATTATCTATGTCATTTAAAACTAGTACTAAACTTTTATCGAAATTAATATTTAAACCAGATAGTAGTTCAAAACTATATAAAATGAATTTAAGAGCAATAAAATGTTTTTGCAAATGAGATGTAAAACCCATAGTATCAACTGCAAACTGAAGAACAGAAAACCTGTGATCTCATTTCCTATGATTTCTAATATCCTATTATTAGTGGGCAATTTAATAATTCTAGAAAATACATCAGCCATTAATAAATACTTAAGAAAAACCCAATCAATTGAATCAAAAGCTTTAGCGAAATCAAGTTTTAAAAGTGTGTAAGTGATATTATTTTACAATAGTAATTAATATATTCTTGAATTACTGTCACACCGTTTGTGATATTTCTACTCTTAATAAATGTTGTTTGGGTATTATCTATAAACTCATTCATTTTAGTATCTAATCTCTTAGCCAAAACCTTAGAAATGATTTTAAAAGAGCGGTTTAATAATGAAATTGATTTAAAATCTTTTATTTGGTTAGCTTATTTTCTTATGTAATAAAATTACATTTATGAAATTAAATCTACCTAACTGTAATGAACCATTATAAATTCATTGAACATTTTTATTGTATACTCTTTTAAAACATTCCAAAATGTTTTATAAAATAACATAGAGAATCCACCCAGACCCAGAGCTTTATTATTCGGCAAATCCTTAATTGCCTTTCAAATTTCCTCTTCCATAAATGGACCATCTAACCCTACTAGATCAATCTTAGAACCTTTAGTGTAAAGCATATCCCATTTAGCTCTAGTTTTATGTCCTTTGTTAGTTCCGAAGATTTCTATATAATAATTGGTAAATTCATTGTTTAGTTCTGTTTGGTCAAAAATCTTAAAATTATTAATTAAAATGGAAGTAGCGGTATTATATGTTTTCTATTATTAGCTACTTTTTGAAAAAAATTAGTACTCTTATCTCCCTCATCCATCTATTGGACCCTAGATCTTTGTTTCCACATTACTTCTTCTTGCAAAATAATTTTATTTAGTTCTTCATTTAAATTTGAAAGCACATTTTGTCTGAAATATTCAAACTCCTTGATTCTTCAATTTTATTTAAATTTAAGATCTCATTTATTAATTTTCTTCTTCTTAATTCTAATATTACCAAAAAACATCTTTAATTAAACTTCTTATTATAGTATGTTATAATTAATTAATTATTTAATCTAAGTATATTTAACAGAAAATCTATAAATGGTTTGTTTGTGATAGTAATTGCAAATAGTTGAAACCATGAGTATTTTTTCATAATGTAGTAGACACATCATTTTAAATATTCCTAGTCAATATGTATCAAGACTAGATATCGATGCATATGTTGAGACTATAGTACATAGTACTCTCCAAATGTTGAGAGTATATTACTCATGACTACTTGGGGCACCTAGAGGTTACATAATGATAGCCATTGGAAAACTATAAAATGAATTACTCAATAGTTTTCTGTTGGTTAATATAACTAAGGTCAAACAAAAAATATCGATGTGATAATATTACGCAATTCTCTTAACTTGAGGATATTGTTAATTTTCAATATAAAAGTTCCACTTTAATTATAGTTAAATCATGGTATGACATCTATCGAACAACTATAGTTGGCTCGAGTGGAAGTACTGGAAGTGAAACATTATTCAAGAGAGGAGTCATCTCCTTGGTTATATGGGTATTATCATAGTCGATTGAAGTCAACTCAAAGTCAAAATTTCTTGCAAGAGTAGTTCGATTAGTAATAATTGTTATTACTGAACCAAAGACTTTGTGTTCGGACTATAAAGTTAAATATGGATGATATTGGAATTTGACCATTACCAAATTCCATAAGTTCTGATGTTATATAGTTTTGATGAAAATAATTGATGTAAATAATTGCCACTAGTGAGTAGCGCTTAAATAAAGTAAAATTGGATTTTAACAAGTCATATAAGAGATAAATTTGGTCATAATGTCACACCAACTGCTAAGTGACATGAGAACGTTGATATTTGAATTGTGCGATATTAATTATCGACCGAATTTACACTAAGAGTCAGACTACCAAAATGTTGAATACTCCTATTACCACCTGATTTAATTAATTATAAACTATTAGAAATTAAGTAAATTGATTAATATTTGTGAAATATCAATTATAAATTTTATTTAATTTGTACTGATCAATATTAAATAGTGTGTCTTAAATAGTTATAAATACACTTATCTATATACGATATAGATACATATTTAAATTTGATTTAAATGTTTTATTTAATTATCAAGCCTGAAGGTATTTTAAGACCCATATTGTACCATTAGGAGGCCAGCCAAAACAAGAGAGAGAGGGTGGAATTTTGAATTCAAAAGGAGGAGATTTGGTAAGAGAAAAAGAAAGATCAAGATCTTCTTTTCACTCCTTGACTCTTGATATTTATTTGCCCCAGCCCTCATTATATTTTCTCTTTGCTCCATTCTAGACCAACCATGGTCGACTTTTACTCCCCCTCTCTTCCTCAAAATTCAATCTCTTAAACACTAAATTAAATCAAATTCATACACCAGCGGTAGCTGCGTTCAGACTAGTAGCACTTTCTGGATTCAGGACTTGATTCAAAGGAGTGATTTGATTCAGCATTTCAAGTTGTGTCAATAAGGCTTTCAATAAGTAAAAATACTTGTTTACGTATTCATTTATGTGCATATAAATATTCATCATGTTATATGTAAGTATAGATATTGAATTGACATCACGAATCCTTATATGTTATTACTGCCGACGTCGAATGTTTATGTTTATTTATATGTAAAAAAATTATATGTACATGTTTATAACCTCTTTCCATTTGGTAGTAAATAAAATAATTATTTATTTTGATTTTCAAAATTAATAATTTAATAAATTTTAAAAATAGTTAGTTTAAAACATGTACATAATAAATATATATATTTAATATACATATAAAATTTTATCTATTTATGTGCATGACATATTTTCGTATTTTAAAAAATTATTTAAAATCATATATACATATATGTATATAATTTATTTAAAAATTTTACAATATTTTCGTATTTATAAAGTAAAAATAAAATTTTAAAAAATTATTTTACCAAATTTTTTTCATTATTAATGTTGCGTTCAAATTTTTTTAATATATTTTAAATGATTTTTATTTGGAAAGCATAATTAAAAAAATATTTACAATGTTAAAATGGAAAAGGAAAAAAGATATTTTACTTGCTGACCGAATGTATATAAATTATTATATGTGTTTATATATATATATATATATATATATATACATACATACATATATATATATATATGTGTGTGTGTATGTATGTAAAATCCTCCTACTTGGAGGCCCAAAACTAACATCTACGGATGCTGCGTCATCCATAGTTATTAATTCTAGGCGACCAAATACGACGATATTAGATACATTGATACACAGAAAAACAAGGATATGGAAGAATTTTAAACAGCAACTAAAATCCACATTCCATTTCAAAATAATTCAAATTGATTACATAATCCCAGTCATAGACCATGTTCAGATAACATATAATAACAAAATATGCCAAGAGTAACATATAAAGATGCCCCTTGGTGGATCAGAGTACATACTAAGGCATTAAAACAGTTTGCCTTTACAATCACACATACAGCATTAATAAAATAACTTTAAATAACTATCTGCCTCCTACATACCTCCGGAAGCTTTATTCATCTAAGAGAAAATCCTGAAAACCTTTAACTCTCAACCTACTCAGAATCAATTGAGTACCCGAGAGTTTAAGGGGAAAACAAAAACTTCGAGTCGGACAAAAAGCCTGGTATAAATAATAATCTACCATCTCAAACCATTTTGATATCTAGTGAGACCACGCCGTTTAGCGGAGTGGGTTTTCCCCTTACTAGTATCCTAAAACACATATAAAACCATATACTGTGCATCTGCATCCACAATGGTCAAAACATAGTATTTCAAAACATTATGATGATATGCTAAACAATTAAATCAATTCTGGATTACCCATCCATATTCATTCTGACTATCTGTCTCAATTATAGTTTCTAGGATTACTATTAACTTGTTAAAAGGTTAAGGACTATCTGTCTAATTACTTAGTTTTCATGTGATCACTAAGAACCTATTGGTAACTCCAATATCTTGTTTCTTATCCTAGTTTTCATGGGCTAAATAGGAACATATTGGCTGACTGCCAATATCTTAATCCGGATATAGTTTTCATGGGCTAACTACAAACCTACTGGCCCCTGCCAGTATCAAATCATAGTTTTCATGGGCTGACTATGAACCTAATCGCCCCTGATAATATCATACAGTTTTCATGGGCTTCTTGTGAACCTATTGGCCCCTGCCAATATCTTAAAATTAAAAATTTAACATCTATCAAGTTATATTCACTACTGGGTCAACCTATCTGGTCATTCTGCCCCTTCCCCAAAATTCAGTTATGGGTTAATAACAATGTGAGTATTGTTTCCAAAATCTTTTTATTTATACCATGGTCTTTCCTTAAAAATGCGAATGGGTTATTAGTTTTGAAACCTTAAAACATCACTTTTGAAATCCCCGGATGACCTCCTTCGAAAGCATAAGAAACCCCTTTCCAAAACTCTATGTATATATATACCTTTCGAAACCAATAAGACCTTTCAATGATATCAAGAAAACGTTCTTTAAATATAGGTTTCGAAACAATGAAATACCTTTTTGAAAGCATTGGGTTTAATTCTTAAAAATCATTTGGGTCAAGATAGTTGAATACTAAAGTATCTCTTTCGAAACCAACAAAAACTAGTTTGAGGAAAGATGGATGGTGTCGGAGCCATCTAGTTCGAAAGATAATGACTTAAAAATCAAAACTGCGAAGGTCTGGGTCGAAACCCCCTTTCGACTCTGTCTCCTTCGAAACCCCAACCCCTTTCGAAAGCAATTAAGAAAAAGCTTGGTTAAGGTAAAAACAAAGACCATCCTTCGAAAGCATTACTGAACATCAAGGTCGAAAGGTAGAGTAACAGCTCGGCTTCGACTGGGTCAAAACCAACCCCTTTCGAAAGCTTTTATTTGAAGAAAAGTGGAACTCCTTCGAGAGCTAATACCTTTAGTAAAACATGGCAATCTTCTTTGAAAGTTAAACGTACACCCTTTCGAAAACAATGTTTCGACTAAGTCAAAGCTTTTAAATAAAACAAGGCAAGGATTTAACTTATGAAAACAAAACAAGGTTTCGACCCCATCGGAAGCTTACCCTTCGACACTAAGGCTTCCGCCCATCTTCTAATCCACTACAAATCTGCCCAGAGATACCATGTGGATTGGTTTCGATTATGAAGGTTTCGACTATGATGGTTTCGTTCATGATGGAGCGGAATCAAAGGGGTTGGAAGATACCTTCTATTAAAGGCGAAACACCTTTTTCTGATTTAAAGGCTGAATCATTGCAACTTTAAGTAATTTCTTTTTACCAACTTGCCTAGTTGTAAAACACGATTGGCTGCCATAAAACGTTTTAATTTCTTTACTTCTGAAACGGTTGCATGTATTCAGATCCTAAATTAAAGGTTTAAACGTTAAAAACCTTTCCATATAACCTAAAACCGACATTTTCAAAAAAGCCCTTCCTTTAAAATAATTTATTTCCCTAAATAAATCAATTGGGAAAAATCCCCAAAAATCACAGAAATTCGAATTAATCATGTAATCATACATATTAAAATCTTAGACCCAATTTCTTCCTGAAATTCACAAAATAATTATTTAACCCAATTTTATCACATTTTCCATCAAAAATTCATAATAAAATTTCCTTAGCTTGGAAAATTCTGAAAATTAATACACATCTCCAAAATTATGTTTTACTTAACATAAAAAATTTCCATGGCATTTTAAAATCAATAAAATGTGGTTTTGACCCTAAAACCGTACAGATTTCATATAATTTAAGCGTTTAAATCAAACAATCCATAAATTCAAGCGTATCATCATCCAATATATCATGGAAACAAAATAATTATTCAAATCTGAAATCACATGATTATAAAATCCAAAAAGAGATGGCAAGAGTTATTATTCACCTTAGATTTGATAAGCGACTTGAGATTTGTTGTTGATTAATCCTCCCTAGCTTGATCTTTGGCTTTAGATTAAAATTCCTCTTTTCGTCTTTGGTAATGGCCGGCTTTGATTTAGGTTTTAGATTTTTGTGACCGTGAGAAAAAATGAAACGTGAATGGACATAGAGGAGAAGTAATAGCCATGTATAATTAATTGGCTAATTTACTAATATGCCCATGTGTTGTTTAATTAACCTTTAAACCAATTTAAAGCCCAATTACTTTGTTAATTAGCACAGCCCTATTATGTTATTTAATCAAATCTCAATCTCCTTATCATCATTATTCTATTTAATTTATCTAATTAAATCTTCTGAATAAGGTTATCAAAAATTAGGGATGTTACAATATAGTATTAATTTATACCAAAGTACATTTGCATGTGTATATATATATGCTTATATTTCATAAATATATCTAGAACTCTTAAAATTAATTTAATGTGCATATGTATATATGGTTATAAAAAAATTATTCATACACACGTATATATAATACATTTATTTAAAATTAATATATTAATTTAAATTTGAATTTGCTAGGTTTTAATTACATCATATTATAATATTAACTATATATATTAAGTATATGTTTTACAAATATCATTTTATAATATATATATATATATACTCACATACTTACATATTAGATGGCATGTATGTATAAAGAGGGGCTAATATGCTCGTTGCGTTGTAAATCCCAATGTCTACACACAGGCATGTTAAATCATGTATGTTGTTTATTATTGCATATGCATGTACACACATATGTGTATATGATACACGTATTTTATTATATAATATAATGTTAACATTAAGTAAACTTTATTTATAAATAAAATAAAATAATGATTTTATTTAAAATAAATTTGGATAAAATCTAAGTAAATTCAGAATTCATAAGCCCAATAAGATCCAAATAGAAGAATTATATTTTAAACTTACTCATTTACACCACCATGTGCTAGCCAGTTCCAATAATGGTATCATAATCTAATAGCCTATGCGATTTAAATCAATCATATTAGGCTTAACTAATTAAGCTTACCAATTTAGTAGGGTGTCTAGAATAGTAGTGTCTAGGATGGGTTTGGGTAATTAAGTACTCTATCCTTCCTGGCTACCAGCCTAGCCGGAAAGGTGAAATGAGCCAAAGGTTGCCCCTATAGAAAAGGCCCAATTTGAACTAGGCCTTGGGCTAATTTTCAAAATTGTTTGAAATAAAAATAAAAAATATTAAATTTAAAAGTTAAATTTAAAATAAGGAATATAATATAAAAAGTAATGATATAATTTTTCAAAGTGTTTGAAAACATTATAAAATAAATTTTGAAAATTCTAATTATTAATAAGTTTGATAAAATAAAATAAAATAAAATAAATTTATTAAATAGTTAATTAATTAAATATATATACATATATAATATAATGATATATATTACTTTGTCTTGAAATGTTTAAGGAAATGTAGTATATATGTATATAAAAGAATTTTCAAAATTAATAACATTTAGTTAAAATTGTTTAATTCTTAATTCAGAGTTGATTAATAAATAAAATGCATATATAAAGATATATATGTATAACTATAATTGTTATATTATGCATTTCAATATAAAATGTTATAATTGAATAATATAAAATTAATTAAAATGTTAATTAATTGATTAATTAAGATTTAGTTAATATGATATTATACATATGACTATTATATAAGTAAATTAATTATGAAAGTTATATAATAAAACTTATATAATCTGAATGTATAAATTAAAGGTGGAACATTAAGAAGCCCTAAATAGACTTAAGAGATAAATACATATGTATAGTACATATACCGTGATTCCTGATGTGTTTGACACTTGAATCATGAGAGTATTTCATAAGAAATACATTATCTCATAAGTCAATATCACACTAAATATGATTTATTAATGATTATTGACCTTTAATATAATGTTTTCCTTTGCCATTTATATATTGATAAATTACTTACATACTTTCTAGTTTTTGAGCAAACTAAAGCTAGAGATGTTATGTGTAGTATTATTAACATATAGAATAGACGTGGTAAGATAGCTATATGTATTTGTTGAGCAAACTCAAGGTACATATACTATACTTAGGCCACCACGAAATGGTAGGTATGAGTGGATGATCTCTTTCGATTTGGTGAGCAAACTAAATGTTGAAATGAGATTAGGAAAAGGAACCGTAGGTTAGGATTTTTATATAATACAACTAATAAAAATTTATCCATCGTCTGTGGGGCTGACTTGTTGAGTAAACTCAAGGTTAGAATCCCAAGGCAGATTAGTCCTAACACCGACTAGTGGAGTCGAAAGATATCTATTTTTCATCTTAGGGTTTGGAGAAACATAAAAGACTAGTGGAGCTTATTAATAAAATAAAACATAAAGTTTAACCTTAATAATATTATACGAACATCTACTATGATATTGTCCTAATCTACAGATCTAAAACTTGCAGAAAACGTCTATACCAAAACTGTTTTTTGAAAGTGACAAGACCCAACTATATCAATTGACTCGGAGCAATTAAGATACCATCGACTTACGAACATGTTTGGTTGTCTATTAATTGCAATCCTAAAGAACAACCTACTGATGATGTAGAACTCGGATTGAGGCTTGCTTATGAGAAATGTGTTTTAGACCTAGAGATTGAGCAGGTTTTCGTGATTTCTATGTTAGATAAGCCATTATAGAGGTAGCATGAAAACATGTATGTCCATGCGATATTTGATGATATCTCAAGGCCTTGTTTTGTGAACATTCTTGTTCCATAAGGTACGAGATTACGAAGAAGCCATTTAACACTAAAATGACTAAAGTACGGAAAGTGGATGATTATGTTTTGATAATGAAGGGCTATATTGATAAACTTTCACAGTTGGACGTAGTGATAAGCAATGAGTTACAAGTTAATTTGATGCTTAGGTCTCTTACACCCCAGTAAGAGCCTTTCATATCGAATTACAATATGAGCCAGTTAATGTTTAGCTCATAGAGCTCCTCAATTTGTTTAGGTCAGTTGAGTCAATGTCCAAAGATTAAGTGGTTGTACTTGCTGTTAAGGCTAATGCATCATCTTCAAAAGGTTCGAAAAAGCAGAAGAGAGTTACCAGGAAAAATAAGAAATCTACTACTGCTGAAAAGGGTGAGTGCCATCATTGTCATAAGAAATGTCATTGGAAACAGAACTGTTCGAAGAAATTGAAGATTATTAAAGAAAGAAACATTATAGTTCTGCTGCTCCGTCAGGTACATTTATGATTCAAAATTGTTTTACAATCAATAAATTATCTTAGGTTTTGGATACTGGATCTGGAACTCATATTTGTAATTCATTACAAGCGGTTCAGAATCGGCATCACGTGGCAAAAAGAGAAATGAGGCTTTAGGTTGCTGATGGATCTATTGTAGATGCAACGATGGTTGGAGACTTTAATTTGAGTTTGTGAAGTGGAATTGTGTTGATATTAAATAATTGCTATTTGTTAAAGACTTTATCTATGGAATTATATCTATGTCTAGATTGTCTGAGATTGTTTATGTTTTCACTGTGCTAATAATGTTATGAACATTATTTTAGATGGTAGTAAAGTTTGTGATGGTATTTTAAAAAATGACATTTATGTGATGAATACAAATTATATATGTTCTGTGAGTAGTAATTCAAATAACAGTATAAATAATAATTACCTTTGGCATTGTAGGCCAGGTCATATAAGTGAGAAACGACTATGAAAATTGAAAACCGGTGGTTTTTTCCCCTTTACTTGACTTTGAATCATATGACATATGTGAATTCTGTCTCAAAGTAAAGATGACCAAGCACCCCTTCAGTTGGAACGATGAAAGAGTTGATGAACTCTTGGGTCTTGTGCATAGTGTGTGACCTGATGCCATAATCACAAAGGACAATAGTTCTTACTTTATAACCTTTTACTGATCAATTCCCAAGACTAGGATATGCGTACCTTATGAAGAACAAATCTGACGTCTATGAGAAATTTATTATATATAAGAATAAGGTAGAGAACCAGACGAACCAAAAGATTAAGATTCTTTGATCCGATCGAGGAGGTGAGTACATTGGACAAGAACTACAATGGTACTTAAATAAATTAGGATTATCTCTTGTGTTACTCCACCATATACTCCACAGCATAATATTGTCTCAGAGCGAAGGACTCGAACGTTATTAGATATGGTTCATTCTATAATGGGTAAGGTTGTGTTACTTCTATCATGTTGGCGATAAGCGCTCCAAACCGCAGCACATACGTTGAACTTGTTGCTCGCTAATTCTGTGCCTAAAACATCTATGAGATGTTGATTGGGAAGAAACTCCAACTCAAAGATTTGAAGGTGTAGGGTTGTCCAACCTACGTTAAGAATGTTGGTACAAATAAACCCAATATAAGATGTACAAACTTATAGGATATCACAAAACTTGATGGGATGTATGTTCTACAATATAGAGGAACAAAAGATTATTGTTTCCCAACATGCTGTCTTTTTATAAAAGGAATTTAAAAAGAAATTAATATCGAGGTTGTAGAAGATCAAATAAATTAACACAGAAGCCGAACCAATAGGAGAACCAAGTTCACCAGTATACGAAAACATTCAACCTATTAGAAGGTCTAGTATGGAATCTCGCACACCAAAGAGGTACTTCGATTTCCTCATGGACGGTGAGAAAGGGGATTGTGTCTTAGATAATGTCACTCTTCTACCATTCCAACAAATACTAAAGATTAAAGACTCGACACTCTGGCTTGGAGCAATGAAATCGGAGAAGGATTCCATGTATGAAAATAAAGTGTAACTTTGTCTAACATACCCAAAGGGATAAAACTCATCTACTGCAAATGTGTTTTGAAGAAAAAACTAAATGCTGATGGACAAGTAGAGACTTATAAAGCTAGGCTAGTAGTTAAAGGATTTTGTCAAATTCAAGATGTTGATTATGATCAAACCTATTCACCCATAGCCATGCTTAAGTCCATTTAGATTATACTAGCTATTGCAGCATTCTATGACTATGAAATATGGAAAACGGATGTAATGATGGCATTTCAAAACGGTGATTTAGAAGAGACCATCTATATTTTGTAGCCAAAAGGTTTCAAAATCAGTGGGAGTGAAAACAATGCTTGAAAGTTGTTAAAGTCCATTTATGAACTTCAACCAGCTTTAACAGATGGAATAAGTGTTTTGATAAAGTGATCAAACAGTTCGGTTTTTATCAAAACATCAAAGGAAGAGTGTGTATATCAAAAGGAACATGGCAATGCTATCATATTCTTAGTCCTATACGTTGACGATCTTCTGATGATTGGCAATGACATTTCATAATTGCAAAGAGAACTTCTCCATGAAGGATTTGGGAGAAGCAACATATATATTGGGCATAAAGATCTATAGAGATAGATCTAAAAGCCCATTGTGATTTTGCCAATCCCTATACATATATACCATACTAAAGAAGTTTAGTATGAAGAATTACAAGCGTGGAAATGTTTTAATGCAATCTAGAACCTTCCTTTGTAAGAAGGATGCTCCTCATACTTATGAGAAGAAGGAGCATATGAAAAGAATATTGTATGCTTCCACAATCAGTTCCATATTGTAAGCTATGCTATGTACAAGACCGGATATGGCATATGCATTAGGATGTGTAAGACAATACCAGTCTAATTTTGGGGAAAAGCATTGGACAACTATAAAATGTATACTAATTATTTAAAAAATACTCGAGACTTATTTCTAGCATACGGAAGGGATACCTCTTTATAAAGGTGTATACTGAATCTCGCTTTTAGAGCGATGTCGATGATAGTAAGTCAGTATTGGGTTATGCCTTTACACTTAACACTGGGGTTGTTTGTTGGAAAAGTTCCAAATAAGAAACATTAGCTGGTTCCATGATGGAGGCCGAGTACATCTCCCTCAACAAAGTAGTTAAAGAAGCGAATGGATGCATAAAGTGAGCTCGGAGTGATTCCAAATATAGAGAATCTAGTGGCATTGTTCTGTGAATAATGTGGTGATGCAGATTGCAAAGGAGTCCAGAGCACATAAGAAGTCACGATATATTTTTCGAAAGTTCCACCTCATCAAAGAATTCATCAAGAAGACAGAGGTCGTGATACAAAGGTAGATACCAAGGACAACGTAGTAGATCCATTCATGAAGGGTCTAACTCGATTAGTTCTCAAGAAGTTAGTCAAAGGGGTGAGATTGAGAATCCATAATTGGCCCCAATTTTAAGTGGGAGATTGATAGAGTTAAGGGTATGCTCTAGGGGCAATTCTGTAATTTATTGCGAATTATTAACTTTGTAATCAATTCTCGTTCGTAATAAAAGGTGTTTTCTTTCTGCTATATGCTTATTAGAATATGTTATAATTAATTAATTATTTAATTTTAGTATATTTAACAGAAAATCCATAAACGGTGTGTTTGTGATAGTAACTATAAATAGTTGTAATCAAGAATATTTTATCATAACGTAATAAACACATCATTTTAAATATTCCTAGTCAAGATTTATCGAAATAGGATATCAATGCATCTGTTGAGACTAGAGTATGTAATGCTCTCTAAATGTTGGACAATGTATTGCTAATGACTTTTGGGGCAACTAAAGGTTACGTACTAATAGTTATTGGATAACTATGGAATGACTCACTCAATAGTTTTCTATTGGTTGATATGACTAAGGCCAAAAAGAAAATATCGATGTGATAATATTACATAGTTCTATTGACTTAAGAATATTGTTGATCTTTAATATGAAATATCAACTTTGATTATAGTTAAATCATGGCATGGCGTCCATCAAATGACTATAGTTGGGTCTAGTGGATGTATTGGAAGTGAAACACTATTCAAGAGAGGATTCGCCTCCTTAGTTATATGAGGTTAGTGTCACGGTCAACTGAAGTTAACTCAAAGTCAAAATCTCTAGCCACAATAGTTCGGTTAATAATAATTGTTATTATTGAACCAAGAATTTTATATTTCGACTATTAATTTGAATATGGACGACATTGGAATTTTATCCACTACCAAATTCCATAAGTCTTAACGTGATTTAGTTTTGATGAAGGAAATTGGTGTAAATAATTATCACTACTGAGTAACATTTAAATAAAGTAAAATTGAATTTTATTAAACCTATATAAGTGAAAATTTTGGCTATAACGTCACACCACCTGCTAAGTGACATGTGAACGTTGATATTTGAATTGTTTGATATTAATCGTATGTCGAATTTACACCAAAGAGTCATACAACCAAAATTTTGAATACTCCTATTACCACATGATTTAATTAATTATAATTGTTATAAATTAATTAAATCATTTAGTATTTATGAAATATTAATTATAAAATTTTATTTAATTTTCGTTGATCAATATTAAATAATGTGTATATGATAGTTATAAATAAACTTATTGATATACGATATCGATAAACATTTAAATTGGATTTAAATTTAAATTTATTGATCGCGCTAGAAGTTGCTTTGAGGCCCATATTGAACCGTTAGAAGCCAGCCAAAACAAGAGTGGGAGGGTGGAATTTTGAATTCAAAAGGAGGAGATTCGGTAAGAGGAAAAGATGGATCTAGATCCTTTTTTCCCTCCTTGACTCTTGTTATTTATTTGCCTCTAACCCTCATTATTTTATTCTCTCTTTTGCTCCATTCTAAACTAGCCAAGACTAACCTCTTGCCCCTCTCCTCCTCAAATTTCAAGCTCTTAAACACTAAATCAAATCAAATTCATACGCCGGTGGTAGCTGCATTCAAACTGGTAACGCTTTCTGGATTCAGGACTTAATTCAAAGGAGTGGTTTGATTCAGCATTTCAAGGTATGTCATCATGGCTTTGGATAAGGGAAAATCCTTGTTTACTTATTTATTTATGTGTATATAAATATTCATCATGTTATATGCAAGTATAGATAGTGAATTAATATTACGAATTCTTATATGTTATTGTCGTCAACATGGGATGCACATGTTTGTTTATATGTAAAAAAGTTATTTTTTTACAAGTGTATATCCTCTTGGCATTCGGCAGTAAATAATTTTATTTGTTTATATAGATTTTCAAAATTAATAATCTAATAATTTTAAAACTAGTTTAGTTTAAAACCTATAAATAATAAATATATATACTTAATATACATATAAAATTATGTCATGAATGTGCACTACATGATTCTGAATTCTAAAAAATTATATTATTTGAAACCATATATATATATATATATATAATTTATTTAAAAGCAAAAACTATGTTTTATAATATTTTCATATTTATAATGTAATATAAGATATAAAAAAAATTATATAGAAAAAACAATTTCATCATTAATGTTGCTTTCAAAAAAGAATTTTTTTATATTTTTTTAAATGATTTCCGTGCAAAAATCATAATTTAAAAAATTACTTACAATGTTAAAACCTAAAAGGAAATTAAAAAAATCTTTTTTTGGTGACCGAATGTATATCAATTATATATATATATATATATCATTTATATATATATAATAAATTATATACATTCAGGCAGCAAGAAAAAAATTCATTTATTTATTACATCAATATATATATACATATATATTTTATAAATTTATATTGAATTCTTAAAATTAATTTAATATCACTACTTGAAAACTTGTTGTTTACCTACTTAACATTACCAACGCCATGCTGACGCCATGAGAAGGGGCATCGGTGGCGCTTCGGCAAGTCATAGGGATATATTACCCACACATCATTACCAATGCCTTGCCGACATCAACATATCGACGTCGGCATGGCGTCACCCTTCTCTATAACCCCCTCGCCCCCAACCAACGTCTCTCTTCCACATTGCAATCGAAATAAAAAATACAAAAAACCTACCTTACCATCACCGTCTCTTCCCTCGACTTCGAACGCCGCTGCCTCAACCCTATTTCACTTGAAGACTCAGGCTCTGCAAGCCTATTTCGCCGCAATCCATCAATTTCCACACGTCGTTGCTCGACTTCAAAGCCCCAGTCGTTGGAAAAGCCCGCCACCTCCAACCGACGTCGACTTTGATCACCACCGCCTCTCATTCATTGATACCACTGCAAAGCCCAAGCCATATATCTCCTCCTCCTAGTCGCCGCTTAACGCTCCGTCAGTATTGTTCCAAATAAGTTTCAGTGCAATGTTATGATTTGATTAGCTTCATTTATGATATATATATTCGTTGGTGTATGATTGTTGACATAGGTTTGTTGGTATGATAATTTATATATGATTTGCGATATCATTGGTATTGTTATGAGTTGTTAGATAAAGTCATTGTTATCGATATGCTATTTAGTGAAACCTTGTAGATGTTTAATTTGTCCCTGTCTGACAAGTACCATATATGATTGTTATATAGATATTCATTTTTTAAGTAAGACAGCAATTGATATTCACCTGATATGTTATTTGTCGAATTTTTCCCAGTATTGGACAAGTTATAAACCCAATAATATTTTTGTTTCGTAAGTTAATATTTCAAATCGAACAGTTAATGAAATTTCGACAACACTTCCTTCCTATTTCCATGTACACACTTTTGCGTATGATGCCGTTGAACCAAAAAATGCCACAACACCCCAAGAAGAACTAAAATGAAGAGATATAGTAAAATAAAGTAGAAAACACAGAGAACCTTTATAGTAGTTTGGCAAACTCAGTCCTACGTTCAATGTAACATTAATGCTTATAGATTTTGGTCATAAGTACAAGGGATTTCAAGTTAATGGCCTAGAATAGGAAAAAGTAACTTTCTTTGTGACTAAGGTCGTGTAGAGAAAGAGAGTGAAGAAGTTGAAGTGCCAAAAGTTTTTTTTCAAATGCTCTAAGCCTTGTATTTATAGGGAAATCGTCCAACAGAACTGTCAGATCTCTATATGCCAAGTCTAACTTCAGATCTGAGAATGTAGAAGAGAGAGACATGGTCCCGCAACCAATAAAATCATCTTGGTATCGATCAAAAGTGATCGATACCGATCTAATTTCAGGATGGGAAGTTGTTCCATTTTCCTTCTATTGGTCTTTTATCCTTTATCCATTGAACCCTAAGTACTTCTCCTTAGAAATCATGTTGTTTCTAAGAGGTTCTGGAACATATAGTGCTTGTCTTCTTTTCTGCATAACTTCCTTGGAGTTGTCACCTACTCCATTAGAAATAGGTCCCAAGATGATCACCTTTGCTAGTTATTCATAAGCTATAGCTCCAAAAGTCAATAGGGTGCACAAAAAGTGCTCGGTTCCGACCTGAAAGAAGTCGATAATGATTTGTTTCCTTGGCACCAATTGGACTCTTGACTCTTGAAACCACTTCCTATTGCACTTCCAAGCATATTCCCATGTCCTTAAATCATTTCATCTTTATCTTGACATCCAAATTTGTTTGAGAGACGCTTGGACAAAAAGCCAGATAATAGATATAGAGAATAAGGGGAAGTGCTACCAAAATTTTGTTAGTCGTCCAATTTGAAATGATTTATGAAATGTAAATTCCATCGCGTTTGTAATGGAAAGTAGGATGGCCAACCACTTAAGAAAAGTAATAAAGGATTAATAATGTTATCGGCATTAATAATTTTATTTTTTTATAATAATTTTATTTTTTATAATAATGTTATTAACCAGCCGCCGCCCCTAGCCGCCCCTAGTGCAACCACCGTCCACCCCTAATGCAACCACCGTCGCCACCTTCCCTTTACCGATTCTAGTGATCTCCGACCATCTTTGGTTGATTGAAGACTAGCCTAAGGACCTGCTCGACATCCTCTACATGCCCATGGCTTCTGATAGCTGTATCGCCTTAGTTTCACAGTTGGATCGTAATGGATCGTCCACGTTTGTCAAACTTCCGATGCATATTCAGATTAATATATACCCAAGCAATGAACACCACCAGTGGATTTGTGTCGTCGAGAAACTTAATTTTGATATATAATATATCAAGTTTGGAACACTTGTGTATCTCGCACTTTTTAATTAGAAAGAGATTAATTTTTGCTAATTACAATCGATAAAAATTAACCTTTTAATTATCTAGCCATCGCATACTACATTCTATTCTGGTGTGTGTTTGTGTGTATAATCAGTTTTTAATTATATTTACATCATTATGGTTTGGTTTAAGATCATAAAAGGTGAATTACTATGTTTTACCAATATAAACACAAATATGATAAATCTCACTCACCGATTAGTCATGCATCTTCTCTAAGCTAAGGTGAATCCTTCTCCTTCTTCGCTCTCCAGAAATTCCTTGCCTTGAAAATGCCAAATTTCTCGATAGCTTCGATTTATTTCCCTAGTTCTCTTCACGATGATCGACTTCATATTTTAATTCGCTTAATTTGGATTGATTTAGTGGATTAGAAATTGATTTAGTGATTAGGGTATTATAAGTGGAGGCAAGATTGTTAGAGCCAAAGGAATAGAGTTAGAGATATATTTATAGCCTGAATATAGTATTTAGGCTAAAATATCATAATTAATATATTACGAAAATACGACTGGGTTTGACGTCATCTAATTTCTTGCCTATTTAACCAAATTATATATGTTTTCTGGTTATAAACAACATTCTAGATGCAACGGAATTAGTCTCAAAGCCTAATTCTAATTCCTATAGAAATTTACTATTTTCTATTTATGTTAAAATTATGATTTTACCCTTTTAATTTAATTATTTAATTTTTTAAAATTACGTGGTGTTACACACTTCAACCCCTCGATTAAGATGACTGAGAAGAGGGCTCATGAAATAACTCCTAGACCCACTCAAAGTCAAACTGAGAAGTCAACCCCAACCTCGTTTGAAAATGATATCTTTGATCCATTATTTGATTTGGGGTCTATAAACATTCTTGCATTAGACTTCAATAATCCATAATTTATGGTAATGAGAATGAGTTGGAGGATGTTACTACTTTCCCAAATGAGGACGTAACCCCACCCTCAAACCTCAGATTGAGCATGGTCCACAGGAAAGATAGCGTTGCATCGCACCAAAACCACTTAGGATCACTCCCATGTGCATTTCATACATTTTGCTCTCTGGTATCTAATATCAAGTCCAATTCTTTTCATTTTAAGTATAGTGGGCAAGTTTAGCTTCAATGGAGATTTAGGCTAGGAGAAGGGCCAACATTCCTGTATAGAACCCAGCTCGCATCAACAAGTGTCGCTCCTCGAACGAATCCCATTGAGAAAGAGATGAAAGGAGGGAAAGACAAGAAAGATGAGGAAAAAAAGGATAGAAGAAAGAGGGAAGAGGAAGGGTACTAATATGAGAAGGAGTGTCGCAAGAGTGCCAATATTCTTTGAAAGGCTCCAGCTACCGCCACTCCAAGCATGTCTCCTTCGCGTCACTCCAAAGGCTCTTATCCTTAATGGAGCTGCTCACCTATAAGACGGACTCCGCCACCCCTCCTATTTCTTAGGCCCTAGTTGCGAGCTTCATTTTATTCTCTACTATGTTTTTCGCCACTTCTAAGGATAAGTCGATTCCTATCCCTGCTCATGGCCATTTTTACCAGCACTTTAGAACCACTCGTGCTTCCTTAGTCACATTCTCTACCAGTCTCCAACAATGGCTGGGTAAAGGGGTTATTTCCACTGCTACCACCACAACTCCTACTTCACATTCTTCACTATCGGCTCCATTATCCTTCTAAGAGAAGTACCTAGGTCTGGATCTCAATAAGGTCTTCTTTTAATAAGATCTCGATGACTTCCCTATTCGAAGTTATTCAGTTGGGGCAGACCATCTATGAGACCATGGTAAAGAATATAACAACTAGATTAAATTAGCTAAGAACATATCAGATATCAATAGAAAGACCATCCTTCTCCTCCAAGAGGAAGAGTCAAATGCTAAAGATGACAAAATAATCATCGACAACCTAACCAGTTTGCTCGATAAGGCTAAGAAAGATTTGAAAGAGAAATAAGTAGGCTTTAATAAGGAAAGAGAACAACACTAGGTTGAGATTCAATTGCTTAAAGCCAACATCGTTGTGCTTAATGGGATGAGGTTGGATAAACCATCTTCGAATTTTATGTCAATGTCTTCAAGTTCAAGGGGCTGAAGTGGCTTAAAGACACCTACCCCGACATCTTGGTCGATGTTCATGAAAAAGTGATGAAATAAGAAAGAGGAAGAGAGTTGAAGGCCAAGGGATTGAATTCTACGGGTCCAAGATTATTGATGCCCTGATTGATGACAAAGACCAAACCGCTCTAGATATTGGCAAAGAACAGCGAGCTGCTGAGGATGTAGCATAGATGCCTACTGGGACTCCTGTTGAATTCCTTTCCAAGGAGTTAGTTGAAACTACACTTGCTCCCATTACTTAGGAGTTCTAGATTGAAATTTCTTCTACAAGGGCGATCAACTCTGAGGTCATTGCTTTTTTTATACCTACACCTCCTATATCGTCTATTGCCATCATTACTGAAGGATATAATCCAGTCTTCCCCAAAATCTCCGAACCTGCATGTATTGCTCCTATAGTAAATCCTATAACCAAAGTGGAAAGATTGCTTTTAGATACACTCTACCGGCTCCTTTGGCTGAAGGTATTCCTCTCAACTCTCCAAGCCTAAAAGACTTCAAATGACTCCGGATGCTATCACTAATATTTATCATCCTGTATTTCTTGTTTCAGCAGGTCAAACTACAATGATGGTGCCGCACGCTTTTACTTGAGTTGTAGGTCCTTCAATCAGGGCTGTAACCACCACATTGATGGTCATCGCATATACTTACGAAGTTGCTACCTCTTCGGCTAGGTCTGGTCCCACCCTAGATGCTGAAATATTGAAGCGCTAAAGGAGACTTACGGACCAAGTGCATTATTCGATCATTGACTATTTCCATTAACTATAGCCTTTCACAGCCACTTTTCTAGCTAAGCATACTATCCAAATGGTCTGGGTCAAACTTGAACCAGGAGTCAACCTTCCTCCTCCATCATTGACTATTTCCATTTTCGGACTTCTGAAATATTCATTGCCTTCACTTATTCCTTGGCCCTGGGGTTATTCAACCTTCAAAGCACAAGCGCATTATCTCAATCGACGATCCTTCAACCATCAAAGGTGAGATCATTCCTCCGGGAGGCACTCCTTCGAAGAGGAAGTGCACGGGAAAGGCCCTTGCCAAGAAACCGTCTAAGTTAGCAAAGAAGTGAAGTAGCATGTTACTTTATGCTTTTGGGATTTTCATTCTTTTATGCACAAGGGCCGAGATTTTGTATGGTTTGGCACCCAAACATTGTATATAGAAAGTGTAATAATGAAATATTCTTGCTCAAAATCTTTTCCCGTTTACTTTATCACATCTTTTATATTCTGCACTTATATATTGTTCTTGCACATGTATGAATATATAATTGCATATAGTGAATTATTTATATATTATACCTGCCTTTGCCTATGATTTGTGTAATGCATTTGTTTACCATAACTCTATACATATATACAAATTTCCATTATTACATGTTGTTGTACTTTTACTTGGCTTTATTTATTACCAATTAAACATGTCAAATCCAACCATAAATGTAACTATGTCATGATGCTTCAAATGAAATTATGCGAATTTACTCTTATGTCCACATGAACACTAGTAGAATCCTATTAACTGTACCCGTAAGAATTCTATTATACACCAAAACCAACCTTCGAGTATTGATGTCCATGATAACTGTCTTTGGCATATATCTTTGATCTTCCCGATCATCGATCGTTGGTCAATGATAATATGTATAATGGCGAATTATCTGATCTTCTGGTCTCATTATACTCCAAATGGTCGATCATGGTTCAAAGGAGTCTGTCGATACCTATCTCCAAGTACCTAGATATCCAATTATCAAAACACAACATGCTTGCATGTGTTGCTGATCTTGTAGCACGAGTCGATGTTAATGATATGATTCTACTGATTTAAAATGATAACTTAATTCCAATAATCTAATAGCGAAGCCACTTTATTACACTAATCCAATCAAAAGAATGTCTGAAAGAAAATAATTCCTAAATTTGCAAGAAATCAAGTGAAATAGCAATGCAAATGCTCAATATTTCATGCATGTTGAGTTCGTTCATCATCATTTGTTGATAGCTTGAAAGTACCATCTCCAAATTTCCGTGATATTACATTGTGTCCTTCCCAGTTCAAACCAAGTGTCCTCATAATCAGAAAGTCCCTTTCAAAACAAGGTTGCAATCTAAAAGGTACAGTTTCAGACCTGGACATTGAACTGCCTTCAACTTTTTGTTCATCGGCAACTAGCCTTAAATTATCCTCTTCTATTTTTTTCTCCAGCAAATCAATGGATTCTATGTAACCAACGCCCTTTTCAACCCTCGAATTTCGACATTAATACATCCACGGTATTCATGTGCCGAGCAACCAAGTGTTGAAAAGACATAATGTTAGGGTAAAGAAAAAGAAGAAAAGAAATCTAACAAGAAAGAGGAGAACAAAAATATCAGAATCTCACATGCGGAATGATAACATATAATATCAAAAGACTGTACATAGAGCTACTCAAATATACATAGCATTTCAGATTTACTAACTAAAGTACTATCATTAGCCTGGACAGTTATAACAGCCTATCTTTACAATTACTGATATATATATATAAAGCGATGCAACGAAAATATGAATACTATGATAGGTAAACATCCAGCTCCTCTCCAAGAGCTCAATGAACATTAATGAAAACCTGCCTTTCTGAGAACACTCGAAAGGGCACCCATGAAAATAAGGGGAAAATGAAACCATAGGTCAGACATAAGTCTGGTGTGAGAAACTCAAGAAACATGTAGCTAACATATAACAGTACTTTTGATACTGTCGTAACGATTATCCCCTCAAAAGAACCAAACCCATATATTAAGTATATATTGTGATATAATAGATAATGTCTAGGGTGAAGAATATAAATCAGAAAATAGTTGTGATGCTTACATTAATCATACCACAACAATATTGAATAGGTATACAATCAAAAAATGCTAAGGCACGTTCGCATATGGATTTTCCATTGGAGGTGCCCTTAGTACATCAAGGTGGACCTCCTGACAAGGTCAAAAACTACCTCCTAAGCATCGTATATCTCTAGATAAAATATACCAAAAAGGAAAACAAAGTTGGACCACCCCTAATGTGTGATTCGGATATCATCAACCCCCACCGACCAATATATCATAAGCATCTCTAGATATGCAGTTGATATACCATTGGGGTTAGCTAAACCCGCTTGGCAATGCCCCTACCCAATTTTCTATCATTATTGATGGTGAAGTCACGTTCAACATCTCTACATACGAGCCACAACTCGAACAGATCATTAGTCCCCAAATGGATTCCAACATCTCTAACAAATCACTAGCCTCTATATGGGTTCAAGCATCTCGAATAGATCTCAAATCTCTACATAGATCCTAGCATCTTGAATAGATCCACTTCCAAGAGATAGAATAAGTATCCAGTCTTGAAGTGGCTTTCGATAAGTTAAACACTTACCAATCCTGTTCTCTTCAAGACTGAATCGATGAATTTTTCGATTAACTTAACTCCGGCGATAAGGGTCAAGATCATCTCTTATCCGGATAGATTTCCTTATCACTTGTCCGAGAAGAACAAGATGAGTTTATACATAGGTTATATCATCATTGAGGGAATAATCGTACTGTGCAATTCCTTTGTTTCTTCTAGATACTTCCCAAGTTAATTTGGTCTAATTCAACAATAATGAGAATGATCACATATGGAAACAAAGTCCTGTATACTTATCATGTTTCCAACCTTCTCAACTTCCACTATCCCTCGATCAAGAGTGAATCCTGGTAGGTTAGAGCAGTATTGCTTCTACACCCTACTCGAATCATTATTCTTAACTTTCATAGATAGAAACAAATCTACTTTGTTGGCTTTAGTGCTAAGTACATAACTAAATACTCCATAAACAAGTAAACACACAAAGCATGATCAACTCACACAAAGCAAGATCAAGTCACATAAACACTTCTAATCCCCTTTTTATTTAATTAATCCTTTATTAATTAAAACCTCTTTTATTAGTAAAACTTCTTTATCTAATAGAGCTTCTTCATTTAAATGAAATTTCTTTCTTTATTTAAAACTTCTTTCTTTAATTCAAAGTTCTTCCTTTAATTACAATTTCATTCTTTAATTAAAACTTCTTCCTTTAATTAAAACTTCTTTTAATTAAACATTTTTTATTAATTAAACAATTTTATTAATTAAACTCCTTTATTAATCAATTTTCCTTTATCAATTAAACTCATTTATTAATTAAAATCCTTTGTTAATTAATCTTCCTTTGTTAATTAATCTTTCTTTATTAATTAAACTCCTTTATTAGTTAAACTCATTTATTAATTAAACTCCTTTATTAATTAAAATCATTTATTAATTAAACTCCTTTATTAATTAATCTTCTTTATTAATTAATCTTCCTTTATTGATTAAACTTCACTTATTTAAATTAAACTCCTTTATTAATTAATCTTCTTTATTAATTAATCTTCCTTTACTGATTAAACTTCACTTATTTAATTAAACATCACTTACTAATTACAACTTAACTTATTTAAACTTGTATATAGATTTAATTTCCCTTTATAAAAGAAATATACTTGTATTTTTCTATTTACGTATTTTGATATTCACGTATTTTTCTATTCATTTATACTCTTTTATATATTTCAAAAGTATCCATATACTTATCTCAAATGATATCCGTATATTCACAAATCATTAACAAGATTTACTTACTTTAAATATAATCGAAGAGGTTAAAAACAAATGTTACTTAAACATTGTTACTATAAACCCCTTTTCTTTTATAAGTTAGACTTTCACTTTTTTCTACCCTTTAATAAAAGATACCATACTTGTTATTATCTTTAAAATTCCATTATTAAAGATTCAAGTATATTCTTAAGTGTAATTAATAAGGGTTAAAAACTATTATTACTTAAACATTGCTTACTACAACTCAAAACCATTTTATACTTGTATATCTACATTTATTGATTAAGGTAATACACTTTTAGTTAACATCTCAAAACCATTTATTTTAACTTAAGTATTATGATTCATATTTTCCTTTAGTTCTTTATAAAAGACTTAACTTATTTTTCCCAACTTATATATTTACTAAAACTTTTTTTATATAAAGTATATATTTATATGTATACTAATTTATTTGTAAGCTAATATAATTATTAATTTTCTAAAATAATTTAAAAGATATTATATTACATAAGCTTTTAATAATTTAACAAAATCTTTAACTAATTTTCTAAAAACTATATTAATTTAAAAATACTCATACTATAGTTTAAAACATTTATTTTAAATATTACTAAAATATACTTACTTTATAATCTATTTAAAAACCATAAAAAATTCATGTTTTATAATTTAAACCCTTTATTTTAAAAATTGATAAATAATTTTTAAAAATATATTTAAACTTTATTATTTTTCCAGTAATAAGTACACTAATAGTACTTATTAAAAATGCAAAGATCCCCTAGGATGTCTTTCAAAGTTGACTTCAAAAATTGCCAAACACAAGGCATTTTTAAAGTGTATCCATAGCTACTTTTTCACTTCTAACTTTCATAACTTTGTTGTATTATTTCCACAACTTTCCAAACCAATTTCTTTATGTCAAACACACCAAAACATGTGTAGAGAACAACTAAATATATACTTTCATAATATATTCACATTTTAATCAATTTAACATATGTAAAATACAAGGGATTTCATTGTTTTCTATTTTAGAGGGTTACAAAAGAGATTATACTATATATAATGTTGTCAGTTGCTTTCCAAAGCAAGAAGGGGTCCAAAAGTAATAACTTGCATTGTTTTCTATTTTAACTTATATTTTCAACAACAAAAAATATATAAACAACATATACAAATTAAATGGTGAGTTAACTTACCCAAACCCAAGCCAAACCAAGACATAGATTATCTCACTACGAGTGCAACGGCGAAGACTGCACCTCGATTGGATTGCGTATGCAAACGATACGAATTTTTAAAAGATTTTTTATTATATAATTTAATTAATATAATAATTAACTAATTAATTACTTTATTATTTATTAGTCCCTTTCTTCCCCAAATTGTTGTGCATCCCTGTACAAGTTGTGCACAAGAAACCCAAAGCTGCTTCCCTACTCTCCTTAATTTCTACGTCTACACACCACAAAACGACAAATGGAATTTTCCATCGCACTCCTCTCTAAATGCTCATCGCAATAGACCCACACTTATCAGGCTCGGCTTCACCATGGAAAAAGCGACCCGACGCCTCCTCCCTTTGATTGCAAATGTAACGATTCTCTCCAAGGCATTGGAGTTCGAGCGAATGGTTTACGAAGGTGCACTTCGACGAGGAGAACGCAAGGACACTCTCCATTTTGGTCAACTTCGTCCCAATCGCCGCCAAGTTGCAACCTTAATCATGGCCATAAATGGAGACCTCAGCCTATAACCATCGCACCTACAATGGTCATACAGAATTTGAAGCTCTTCCATCTACGAGTTCAATGGATCCAACCTTAGCCTCTATCGATGCCCGAAGCTCTAGATTTAATTAAGGGAAAGGAGGCGGCTTGCTTTGTTTTTGAGTTTACAGTAAAAGAGGAGGAGAGGGAAATATAAAGTGGGGAAGATATCTAAGTGGGATGTGCTTATAAAATATATTATATATTATATTTAATTCTTCAAATAAATTTCCATACGTTCCGATGCCGTATATTCACAAGGTACATCGGATCGCCACGAAACTCATTCACGCACACCATCTTATTTTTCCAGTCCAGATGACACTAGTATCATCACAATCCAAGACAGTGTCTTGAGATGATAATTTCACGTGTTTTGAGACAGTTTATCGATAAAATGATTTTCGGTCACATTATCGATATTTCTTCGAACTATTTATTCTTTTAAACATTTTTCCAAAACAAGTTTACCATCAAGTTATTAATTGAAAGGGTCTAACAAGATTATTAATTCAATTTAATCATATAAATTCATGATTTAAATATTTAAATAATTCAATAGTTAAATACGAAGTGTCCAAAATTTTGGGTTGTTACATTCTAGCAATAGCTCCTCATTCACCTTGGGTCCATAATGTATACGTCGGTGAGAGAGGGCTTCAATAGGTATCATTACTATGTAAGCCAAAGCATATATAGTGTGTCTAGTTGCTTACTTTTGGGTTGTCTGATAAGCCCACAAAGCTAGTGGTAACTCATCCACCCAACTGCCCTTTGCTCATTTCATCCATTTCATGATAACGGATTTGATGATTTATTCACCACCTCCACCTGTCCATTTGCCTATGGATATGCTACCGCTAAGAAGCCCTTATCAATTCGACATTGAGCACAAAACTCATAGAACTTTCTTCTTTTGAATTGAATTCGATTACATGTTATTATCTTTAGTGGAACTCCAAACCTACATAAATTTTCTGGACAACGAATTTAATCACTTTCGACGAAGTGATTGCGGTGAGGGGCTCCACCTCAATCCATTTTATGAAGTAGTCCATTGCAACAATTGCATACTTTGCTCTTCCTCGGGCCATCGGCAACACTTTAATAATATCAATTCACCAAACAAAAAATGGCCACGGCTAACCATTTCCATAACCTCTTTTGATGGAGCTCTAGGTTATCTTTGAAATTTCTAACACTTGTCACGTTTATTTGAGTATTCAGCTGCATCTCAGTTGACAATTGAGTAGAAATATTCATAGAGAAGTACCTTCTTTGCTAGTTTTTACCCTTTAGTGTGATTGTTGTAACTTCCTTAATGAATGTTCCTAAGGATTTTCTTCGCTTCATCCTTGTCGACACACCTTAATAGAGATTAATAATCCTCTCCAAAACAAAATTCCGTCTTGCATAATATAGAGCGGTACCTTACAACTTCTCCTCGACTTCCTAAATATATTCAACATCTATCTCATCAATGCTTGGAGTATTCAACACCTCTACCGAAGTGATACCTAACAACTACTCGTCTTTATAGCTTGCGAATTTGGCTATTGAATCTGCACTCGTATTCTCCTCTCTAGGGATGTGCATTATTGTGTAATGCTAATTACCATCTAATGGTCCCAGCACATTTGACAGGTAAGGGGCAAGTTATGCAGTCATTTCTTGAAATTCCTCTTTAATTTTCAAACCACCAATTGGGAGTCAATAAAGATATATAGTCTCCACACTTCCAAATCTTTCATTATCTTGACTCCCGCTATCAACGTTTCATACTCTGCTTCATAATTCATAGCACAAAACTCAAGCTTTAGTGCATAACAAACCCTTCTCCTTTTAGAGTTACCGAGACTACTCTACTCTAGAATTGTGCTAATTGGATGCTCCGTTCATATATACCTTCCATCCTAAAAGTTCAACCGTCTATACTCTTCTATTTCATCATCCTGGATAGTAAATTTAGCAATCAAATCTACTAATGATTGTCCATGAATCACATTTTAAGAATGATTTGAAAACTCATGCTGACTCATCTTGATTTTCCACTTCAATAATCATCCCAAAGTCTCAAGGAGATATAATATTTGCCTAAGGAGTAGATCCATCAACACCCGTATCATATGAGCTTGGAAATAATATCTCAACTTACTCGATCCGATTAATAAATAGTATGCTAGCTTCTCCAACTTTTTATAACGCTTTTCAACGCCTATGAACCACTTACTGATGTAGTACGTTGTCCTTTCTTAAAGAATTAGGTTAGTCGGAAGTCGGGTTAAATGGGTGAATTTCAAATCTTTTCCAGTTTAGATCTTTATTGGGCGTACGAAGTCTAAACGAATTTTAGATTATTTCTTAAATATTTTAAATAAAATTTTTATTTTATTTGTTAAATAAGGTTTATTTATTTATTTATTAGGTTTTAGTTTGTAAGTGTATCAAATACACTTATTTGTGTAAAGTGCATGTACTACAGATAAGAAGTGTACATAGTCAATGTGAAAATATGTAGGTGTTGAGATTTACATCACAATGAATCCATTTGCCCTTTACGTATGCCTTTGTTGTCCAAGGTTTGATTTAAAATTATATATTTATATATAATAATGGATAAATAGATATATATGAATATATATGTGTGTATTGAGATTAAAATTGACCATTTTGTTTTGAAATCCAAATTTAGCAGTAATGAATTTAATTTCAATTAAAGAAGAGGTAGAGATTAAGTTTTACAGTTTTACACTAAAGCCCATTTTATGAATTTAAGTTAAATGAGCATATACATATGTGTTTCCATGTATATAAATAATTGCAAGTAATGTTTTAAATTTAGAAACAAATCATGTATGAAAAATTGTGTTTTATTCTACATGTATGTTAAAATTAACAATTTGAATCGATTTTTAATTTAGAAAGGAAACAAAGAATTTAGGATTTTACACAAACTTTGAATATAGAAAGGAAACAAAAGATTTTGGATTTTACACATGTTGAGTCAAAAAGTTATACAACACCTTCAATCGATCAAAAATGAGAATAGATCTAACAAAAACAAGTAAGATAGTAAGAATGGATAAATTTTTATAGTGGTTTCGACCAAATCAAGTACATAAGTCCACTTAATACTATGGATTACGGATTTGTCATAAGTACAAGAACTTTTACAAGATTTTCAGATCTATAAAACAAAGTATTCTCGGACTTTGTAATAACCCGGACCTTAATGGGCCTGAATTTTCACTAAATCGAAAACCCAAGTCTACCAAAGTATGGATCATTGATGATGGTATCATGTAAAAAAACAAAAGCATATTAGAGCACTATCGACATAAACTTACAATGGAATAGTAAAGTATAATAAACATATAATTACTAACCAAGACCGATACCTCTAGTATATAGGGTCCTTGCTAGTGTCGAGCATGCATGGCCTTCCACCATTCTTGCCTTGTACCAATACCTGTCCCTTTAAGACTATCATGTGGGTTATAATGAGGAGAGGGTCAGAACTGCATTCTGGTGACTGATAAATTACATACTTTATATATAACACTAGTTTATGCCGATTGTTTTCCATTACATGTTATGTCTACTTTTTCAACTTAGCCATCTTGACTTCGTGCATATGTTCGATACGCCCCCACCTACTTGAAGTATTCAATAACCACACACACACATACATATATATGTGTGTGTGCATGCATATGTATAAGTTCCATAGTCTTCCTTTGGACCATGATACTTTCCTTGCTAGTATCTGTAATTCAGCATCTCATCAGGATCCATCGTCAACCCCGTATCATGTCCTCACTATCGTGCATACCAAGGAACTCCCATAGTGCCTAATAACCACATTACAACTATTTAGTCGTATTCTATCTCATTTTGAAAGACCTCCATTAAAAGGTTATCCAACATTTCCTCCTAACAACAAACAACTGTGAAGCATAACTCTTATCTTTTCGCTGACCGTTCAAGATCGATGATGATCTTGACCTATGTAAACAGCTCCTACTCTTCGCATATGTGGTACCAACCTCATTGTCATAGCGTCGAGCCTGTGCTCCCCATCCCATCTAGATTGCCTAATGCAATCAAGGAAATTTCCATTTGGTTACTTAACACATACTCCTTAAAAGGTTAAAAGATGACTTTACTTGGCCCTTTAACGCTTCGACTGAGGTAAACCATCCTACTTTGGTATGTTCCCTTCATCTATACGTGAACGTATAATTCCATGGGTCCTACAGTTGAATATGTCATACATCAGTATAATGTATAACAACTGTTGGTAGCCTCTTGCGGTGGGCAGATTTCTATTGTGTAATACTACCGACCTCGCATTCCAATCTATATTAACGACTTAGTCATTTTTAATTAATCTAAGTTATTGACTAAGTCCAATAGTTCACACCCGTTATAAACGCATACTTGAGGCTATATAAATTTTACTAAATTACTACGCCTCGTTTAGTTATTTTACACAACTTGTTTCTTGTTTCATTAATTCCAATTTAATGTCATTTACCGTTTACTTCTAATTTAATAGATTGAATATCTTTTACTGCTTACATCCCCCTATATTATTAGATACATTTTAATGTTCCTTTTCAACTATTACTATCTTCCTTTGATTACAAAATTTTCTTAATTACTCATTTCATTGCTTTTCCTATATTTCATCACTTCTTGTTTAATTTCTAGCTTGTCTTTCAGATATATTAGATTTACAATTAAATTGTTGTTGTTATCTCTACTTACAATTTTTTGGTTTATACTTATGAATTTCTACATTTTAATACGTTGAAATTACATTTTCCAAAAGAAAACGTAAGCACTATAATTTTCCGTAAATTATCTAAAAAAAGGCTTGTGCTATGTCTGAAATTACAAGAAATTATCTTTTCTATTATTATTGAAATAGACGGTACAAAATACGATAAACATCGCTATTTTATACATCTCTTTCTTTTAGATATTCCTTGTTATTTCAAACGATACATTTTTATTCGTATTTAAACTGGATAATTTATAGAAATTTACATTGCAACATATTTCGTTCCAATTCATTAAAACACTACTTAAATCCCAATCCAAATTATAATAGCTTCCCATTCATATTTACTCACACATATCATTCAATCAACAAACCTGGAATTATTATACAACATTATGAATTTAGGGACTACTTTCACCCTTCCTTTCTAGATTCAATATGCAATATTTAATCAAATTCATTAAAAATTCAATATTGAATGCTATTAATTTATATTAACGGTTGCTTAAATGCTAAGCTAATAATATTTATTGCCTCCTTTATGTTTAAACGTTGATATCCATTGCCATCACCCACGTAAATTCTTATTTAATTCCTTTTGAATGATGATTAGATTTACCATATCCATTTCCTTTAACGTCAACATTTACATTTAATGCCCATTTTAATGTTAAGTTATTAGCATTTACTTCTTTAAATGATTTTTAATTGTTTCCAATCCGAAAACTTCAAACGTTAATAACCTTTTCGTTTGAACTTCAATCGTAAAACTTTATATATGAAAATTGATCCAAAAGTTTCCATGAATACAATGATGCAAGTTTTGTAGTCAAACTCCGATGTTTCTAAAATTCCATTTTTGGGCTTTAATTATTATTTATTCATCTTCTTTAATTAATTTCCTTTTATTTTATGGGGTGTTACAGACTTGAAAGTCTTTCGTGATAATGGTGGAGTAGTGCTAAGAAGATGAAGAGTATATGCCTAAAAGACCATTCCTACATTGCTTTAACCCCTCTATTTATAGCTGAAATCATCTGTCATAGTCGTCAGATCATGGAAGACCAAGTAAGGGTTCAGATCTATGAGAATATGAAGAAAGAACAAGTCAGATCCATGCATAAAATGATATCGGTACCAACCATAATTGTGGTCAGTACCGACCATGTTGGTTATCAATATGCATGCTTGCTATCTCATACTTCAATAATTCCCAAACATCTAAGTTATTGGGTGGGTCCCCTTATATAATTAACTCGATACTACCACCACAATTATCGTCAGTGCCGAGTTGTTCCAATTGAGTTCAAAATTTCTATGCTGCTTCTTCTTGTCATCATAAGCATGCCCCCAAGTTCTTGATCCATTTCTCAATCATCTCAACATCTAGATTCATCGAAAAGTTTCTTAGTCACAACACCAAATAGGTAATTTTGTAACACTTTTTTTGGTGCAATTTACAACAGTTATTAGTGTGACAACTTTCCAACGGATATTATTAGAAAAGATTACAACGGTTATTACCGTCATAAAATCAGATAATTTCGTAAATAGTTATAATTCAAGTGGATAGGATTGTAATTTCCCTTTTATTTCACTTTTATCTCACTCCTTACGCTTCTACCGTTTGACCCTCCCTCTTTCGATCTAGGGTTGTGCGCTCCTGCTCTAACTCATCGTTTCGGTATTTTCCTTTCACATTCAATCTGGGATAACTGTGCGCCTCCTCGACTCGTCCTAGCACCGCCTCGGCCTTGTTCAGGTAATTTTTCCTTTTGTTATCTTAAACTAATGTTTCTTTGATTTCATTTCAAACTTGATACGCTTTCTTAATGTTGAGCATTAATTAGATGTCAGAACATGAATTTTAGCATGTTTGCAGTGTTCCATTTTCGCGTTTATGTGATTTTATACTCCGCTTCGATTTTCACTTGCTATATAATGGTTTATATTGATAGTTTTTTTATGTTTTACTACTTTTGAAGGTTTGCCTTGCTGCGTTTAGTATAGCTAGATGAAGATTTCTCATTTTCACAATGTTTCACTATAAATTAAATCGTATAACTGGGTTGTTTCATTTACTTTAACTTTTTTTTAAGAAAAAAAACTTCAATATTTAACTGCTAGTCTTTCTCTAGGACATGTTAGGTTTTTTGAGCCACTGAAGCTTATATGTTAAGCAAACCTCAATATGCAAGGCCTGAGTTTTATTCAAAACTAAGACTTCTCATAAACTAGAGATGAATTGCTTCTTTGTAAGCCTAGCTCCTTCGGAGTTTTAGAAACATCCAAATATTTGACAAATAATTATGAAACTATGACTAGTTAGAGGCCAAATGAATAAATAGATTATTTGCAAAAGCATTTGTTCATCTCTTGAGTTTTATTTAAAAAAGATGTTTCATCACTTGATCTAATTTTTCTACTTAAGATAAAACGTATGCTGCTCCATGTAAAGCAATAATTTTTTTTGCTTCAACCATATAATGGTGCATCATTTCCCAAATCTATACCATTTTTTCATTAAACTCTTTAACTATAAAATATTCATTGTAATTTGCAAAATGATTCATAACTAGGACATTTGGTATCCTCTAACATGTAGACCTGGATTTCTCCTTCTCCAAGTGTAGCAGTAACTTATTTTCTTATTCATACATATGTCCAAATATCTATTACACTATTTTTCTAGCTATGCTAGTGTTTCTTTGTTAATACCAACACTCTTTACCATCATCTTAGGAGGTCAAACAGTTGTCCTACATAGTTTTCCTTTACCCTGATTGTCTATTTTGATTGCATGACTTGCATTGTCTATGTGCATTTTTTGAGTAACACATCCATGATACCTAAAACTTGTCTTTATAATTAATATTTTGATTAACTAATCAAATGTTGACAAACTCTTGACTTTAAATATCAATATACTAAACCTATATTCCATATATCGAGCAGTACAGACTTCTGTATCTTTCATAGTTCAAATTCCTTCCTTGCCTTTTCAACACTTTAATGCTATAGACTCGTATATGAGCTTCATGCATCAAGGTAACAGTTAATACTGAGTATATTTGGTGAGCCATTAGTAATGGAGACATGACATATCTATGCAGTTTGGCTATAGCAGCACCCTACTTGTTCCGACCGCAAAATAGCTTTTGATGCAATGTTTTTAAACCATTAAATTTGTCTTTATATCAATAGCAATCTACCTTTCATAACTTCATATCAGACTTGTATAAATATGTTTCTTTAAATTTGTTTTTAAATATTCGAAATGTATTTTCTGTATATAATAGTATTTCATAATATTGAAACTATATAAAATGCTACCTTTACATTATTGTATTTGAAATGAATTTATTTTCTTCTTTTATATTAAAGTCTGAAATGGCTTGAGTATCTTTAGTTTTATTTACCATATATTGTATTATATTTTAGGGATGGCAAGATCAACCTTTACTCTTTACCAGTTTTTGTATTTCACTTGTAAGCTATAACCAGTTTTTTTTGTTGGTAATGACTGAAATCGATAAATAAAATATACCTATGCGGTGATTTATTGTGTAGTCATATGCAATTCAAAGTGAATTACACACACACACTGAGAACACACAAACACACATATCTTAAGTTTTCTTTGTTTTTTTAGAATACATGAATCGAATTGGTCTATTTACTCTATCTCAAGTATAATACTGGTTTGTAAGCTGCCTTTTTTCATTATCTTATTAAAGAAATTTTTGGTTGGGAAATGCTTTACAAATATCGGGACTCACTTTTACTGCACGTATTTGGTCTTTTTTTTGGTGTTATAGTTGTATGTTTTTATCTATTAAATTTAATAAAATCAAATTTTCGTTATTAACTACTAGGGATTCAGATGATGCCCCTTTTAACTGGGTTTCAATGGCATTCCCAGTTAACGATTATGACCAGGTTCTTTGGAATTGTTTTTTCTTAAATTTAGGAAACAATAGAAGTTATGCCATGCTGTGTTGTGTGAAGAAGGAGATGCATTTACAAGTTGGTGGACAGTCTGAATTTTTTTATGCAGTGAAGTGTAATGTTGGTTTAAACTTCCAATATAAGGTAAAAAAAGATTTATGTTGTACCTTTTCTATTGTTATGCAAGTTCATACCCTTACACTATTTTAAAAAATAAAATTGATATCTACTTTAGAGTTACCGGCGGTTCTATAATTTGTGATTTACAAGTTCTAATTGCGGTACTGTCATAAATATTGAACCCGGTTTTGCACCATAAACATACATACATCGCTATGATAAGTGTATCTTTGTAAATGATAATAGGTGTATCTTTGTAAATGCTGCGGATGAGCTTCCTCTTTTCCTTAATGTTGTTTCTGGATGGGGTTCAATATGTCAAATTTAATAAGGCATTCATGGGATCGGGAAAAATAAGTTACATCTTGACTACTTTTTTCTTGTGATTCATGAAGACAAGTGAAAGAATATACATAAGAATAATAGTTGTAATATCTTTTGATACGAACTTTTAAAACTATCCTTAATCAAAAATGAGAACATATTACTAATGAATTAAAAAATTGTAACTTTCAAAAATATCCTTAGTTCAAAATGGGAAAAATATAACCAGTGAACTAAAAAAATTGTAACTTTCAAAAATAGCGTTAATTCAAAATGAGAACATATACCTAATGAACTAAATAAACTTAAGACAGGAGGAAAAGTCAATAATATGTAAAACAAAAGGACAAATGATGTTATTTTGTGGTGTTGATCTTTACATTCAAACTATTTGAATGTAAAAGCATATTGAGAATTAAATTTAATAATATTAAGCTTATTGCTTTCATGGATAGTTTAAGCCTCGTGAACTAGACATGATACCACACAAATTACCATATAGCTATGTATAATAATCTGAAGTAAGCAAACTATGAAAGGATTTTAGTGGACCTTTGAAATATTAAGGGAAACTATGAAATTGGTATATTTTATTAAGACCGTCAAGTTAATATTTAGGCATTTTTTTTGTTGCTAATTCTACCAATATATTATATTTTTAGGAATAAGATTTTAGTTATAAGCATGAATGCATTTTTGATCAATGCAGGCCATTGTTGTGATTTGTATTGCATTTCCATATAATCATGTGCTCATTCTAAGGAATCAACTATAGAAAGATGGATATGAGTGTTAAAGAATCAAAATACAAAAATTTGAACCTACAAATCAAATAATATTTCTTCAGCAAATGCACTAGTGGAAAACTTGCAATATAGAAATTGAAATAGAAACTCAGTAGTTAATTGTAATTATATCGATTTTTTACTTCACATAACCGTCATCGCTACTTAATCTAATATTATAAATATATGTAGTTAATTGTAATTATATCGATTTATTACTTCACATAACAGTCATCGCTTAATCAATTCATGTATCCAAAACTCAGTAGTTTTTTTGTGTAGCTCTTCACCCAAGGATTAATCCTGCTTAAAACAAGGTATACTTTCAATTTCATCTCTTATGTATCTATTCACATGCATGTTCATTCAAGTGAAATATTTTATAAACTCTGATATGTATTATCTTGAAAAGTATCACTCCATCAAATGAGCTTGTAAAATTGTGTAAAAATTAGTAGAGAAATTCCTATTCAAATGTCATGTTCCATTAGGAAATTATTACTGACAAAATTATGTACACACACCTGTTGTAAGGTTAACATTTACAAAACTAAGAAATTTATACCCGTGTGTTAAGTAGTTAACTTACTTAGTTAACAAACTAATGATCAGATCTAAACAAGTTTGTAATTGCTTTTCAAACTTGGTTATATTATTTGTATGAAGCCATTGGCTGCTGCATACCAATATGTAGCAGCCCAAGACTATTGCATACGAGTGCAGAGCAGCCTTGGGCTACTACATTGCATATGCAGTCCTGCATATGCAACAGCCTGCATATGCATATGCGGGCATTAACATATGCCTACATTTGCAATGCATATGCAAGCATTAGCATATGCAATGCATATGCCTGTACATGCAATATAATGCATATGCGTTAGCATATGCATTGCAATGTAAGGCATATGCATTTGCCTACTTATGCATTGGCATATGCAATCCAAGCCATATGCATTTGCCTGCATATGCAATGCAAGGCATATGCATTTTTTGCGTCGAGGTTTGTAGAAAGCAAATGTGAAACGATTAATTAGGCTTGATGTCCTCTAACACAATGATCAATTCTAACAAGAAATATATCAAGCAAAGTATGTATAGCCACGTAAAGCAAAGTCACATGTATCTTATTTTACATTTGACATACAAAACAAAGCCAGCCCGACTAACCATCAACTCCACTTGAACATTTTCTTATTTGCATGCTAGTTCCCGAGTAGCTGACTAGTGTAGCCTGAAGTGACCGACCTGATTAAAAGCCTAATCCATTGTTGCAAATTCGAGTGCTCCAGCAAGCTCGAATTGGACAAAAATTAATTGACCTCTATTCGTTTTTAGGTTAAGCATATGCTTATGCTGCATGTACATGCCTCAATCAAACAGTAGCTTTTCCTTGAGCTAACCATGGCTAAATCAGCAGTAAAGTAACTTTCACCTAGAATTGACTAGGCCTAGACTAGCTTGAACTACTGAAGGTAACCACGACTGAAATTAAAATTGTAGCTAGCATATCAGCAGTACTGAGATTTACAAGCCAACTGATAAAGTTCCTCATATTGAAGGGGTAAATTAACGTAGTTTATTATTATTATAAATATATATATATATATTATCATTACACCATTGGAATATTTTTAGTTACTTATATCTTATTCTTAATTTTAAATGTGAATTCTTCAATTATCAAATGTCTTCAACGAGCTCTTATGTAGAGAATGTTTACTTTATCTGAATGTTTAGAGACCCACTTTAATGACATAATTATGATAAAATGCAGGAATAGTTCGTGATAGAGTAGTTCCAATTCCAGGATTAAGATTGCAATTACCAACATTTCACACGTGAGATATTTATGGAGCATGCTATCACAAGCAATTGGAAATCCAGCACATGAGTTAGTGGTGGGTTAGAAAAAAATGGTAATTCATATAAAAATGGTGTAGCATATTGCTGAAAGGAAAAATGGGCCTTTCCATGAACGGGAGTTGGTGGTGGTTTTGTAATTCGGTCCAACTATCACTTCCAATATGTGTAAGCTTCTTGATTTGTATTTGTAAGCTTCTTAACTTATTTCTAGTTGTGATACTTTGAACTAAGTTGTAATACTTTAAAGTTATTTTGTATTTTGATGTTGTTGGGTATGGTGAATGGCTTTGTGTTTAATTTTGATATTTTGATGTTTATTGAAATGAAATTTGCTTCAAGAAATGAATTGTGATATGCTTTTTTATATGTTTTAGGAAATAGTTATATTATATGTTGTATATTTTGATTCTTATATGCTTTAGGAAATGAATTGTGATATTTTTTATATGCTCCAGGCAATTAATAATGGTTATAAATGTTACAAAATTTTACCTCTATAACAGTTATAAGTGTTACAAAGTTAAAGTTCGTAACGATATTAAGTGTTACAAAAAATTTATTTGTAACAGTTATAAGCGTTACAAACTCTTTAGTTTGTAAGGGTTACAACCGTTATATTTTCCGTGGAAAAAATTGTCACGTACACCCTAATCACGGTTATAACCGTTGGGATTCAATTTGTAACGTTTATAACCATTACAAATACTCCTTTCTGGTGTTGTGAGTTCAAATGCTGGATGCCCCTCAAAGTATGCTTTTGTGAAAACAAAGCTGGATCATGACAAGAGTCACTGGTTAGCCAATCATTATCTTTGAAGTGTCATATCTATACCAAGAGCATTCATCCATCACTTCAAATAATTGGCGTACCACTCTTCATTCAGGAACCAAGTTGAAGTTCTCACATTCCTGAAGTTACATCGTATCTGAACAGGTAAGCCTTCCTTCTTCCTTTTCTCCTTTCTCTTCCTTTTTTTATACAGGCAATTAAAACATGTCGGTACCGACCAAAGCATGTCGGTGCATACATGATCCCTATGTTGTCATATAAATACACTAGGACTTAGAATTCTTTTCACCCAAATCATTTCAAGGCATATCATCTTTCTTTGCAACCTTCGATTCCAGCTGCCACTTGGCAATCTATGATGGTACTACCATCCCCATCTTACAACCCCTACTAACACCACTTACGTCATCGCTGTCGTAAATTTCACGACCACCCTCTTAATTTGACACTGAGTTTGTTCGCCCTAACTTTCCTTTCTAGATCTCAATCAAATCCAAAGGTAGTCTTGGCCTACGGTTTTGGCACCATGGATGATGCCGTGGTTGACGCAGCGGTTGTCGTAGATGATCCAAAGTTTACCATAATTCATCGCTTCACCCTGTAAAGTTGAGAAGGCATGGGTATGGGGAGAATTCAAGCCATGCACAAGGTTAGCACCAAGCAATATTTGGATTCACCCAAGGTTTCTTCATCTTCCTAAATTTGGTTCTAACTTCAACTTTTCACAATCCTTACTTCGAGTTCTTTCTATGGCTTGCTCTCGACCCTTGATGCACGACACTCTTGCCAAGTAATTGTTGTGCAATAAGCTTCACTAAACTTTGATCGAACGCGACTCGAAAGTTTAGTTTTGGTGAGGCGGTTTGGAGGAACGGTCGCATCGAATGTAATTTGGCATTCGAATGAAATGCACAAGTCAACACTTCAAGTTTTATGTCATGATCCTACATTCTTGCACAGAAATCTCCATGTTGTCCGGGCATCGGTTCCATTATCATTCACTCTAGGATAACAGATAAGAACTGACACAACGTTCCATCGTGCGACAGAGCTCATGTGCCAACACGAGTAGGTTATTTGCATAAAGTGTTTTGTACACCATGCTCCGAACATAGGACGCACACTGCATAGACTGGAACTTCACACTGCCCTGGTCGATGTCAGAATCTGATTGATCAACACACGTCGACATCTATTGAATCCTTACTGTAACACCCCACTTCTATACCCATACTATCCAAGAGTATTACTGGGAATACTGTCGAATAATACGAAATATTCCCTCGAACTAACATCGGTACGTATATCAAAAATCATAAACATTTCACATATACGTACATGGTATCAATACAAAGCAATAAACACATGTGTCTCCATGATAGAATAATACACAAGATGAATAGATCATAGAGGACACAAAGCCATCGACATAGCGATAACATATAGCATAAAATATGCACGAGTCCAAGTAGGTCTATAAAAAGTCAAAATGCCCATTATAATCAAATATATACATAACATGTCCAAAATATACACATCTCATCAACACACGAACACATGCACTACAATATACAAAAAGATATATAAATAATATATCCTCCAATATGCCCAACATCCAAAACTGGTTAACTCGTCCTTGAACCTGAAACATCTCGGACTGACCCGAGTATTATATAAATAAGACACGAATCAGACTATGTCTAGAATGCAGGTGTTAATGTATTCCAATAATAGTAAGATATATTAAAGGTAACATGAAGTGATGTAATGGTACTTAATACAGAAACACATCACAAAACATGTATAAGTAGTATCACCTATATAGAAAGTCAAGTCAAACCATGCATTAGCGAATAATGTCAAATGGGTGAAATAATCCATGCATACAAATATCATTAATATAAATAATCAAACAACAACATAGAACATGCTCTCTGGCTATCATGATAGCAATACAAACAATGTGTACGAGGTTACTTAACTACATGGACTCTCAATCACAAGAATAATCGAAGGGATCGATGATTACATAATAATTATCTAGACATTAGCCTCAAAGTTTTGGCTCTCAGCCAAAGAAATAATCACATGGTCTCATAGACCTCCAATGATCTACTTAACTATCAGTATCATAAATTATCACCTTGGACTCTCGGTCCAAATGGGCTCTTAACTCCATATATAACTATATCGATATCAGTCTCGATAAATGATCTAGATGGCTCTCAGCCACTTCTATAACGATCTCATACAGGTGAATAAGTAGTGTATATATCAACAATAACTAGATGAGAGACTGATATCTCTTGGCCAGCTTTAGGAGCCTTCCTTACATGCTCTTAGTGCAACTCCTACAGTCATCAGTTACCTCCGCGACCGTCGTGACCCAATATTCATCTAGTGTAAGACAATATTATGCAATGATCATGACCCTGCAAATGCTCCAATGGTAACTGACTGCTGGCCTATGTGACACAGGGGTGGTGGCTCTTAACCATATACATCAAAAAGGTGTCACGGATTCGGGGAGCGACCCCACAATCAAGCTGCTAGGATAGGTACTAGCCAATCTGGTTTACTCCCCACCGTATAATGGGAGCATACACACAAGATAGACACACATATGGCTCTCAACCTACTCACTCTTAGCTCGCATCACCATAAAGAATACCCTGTAGACATGATCCCATCGAGCGATATCTACTTACAGAGAGTAATCGAATAAGTATTAGCTCGGGCATTCCATACCACCCAGTGTTACTCGATCATTTACTCAATGTTCGTAAACTACACTTGCCTATTATTTTATACAACAAGTCCAAAGAATAACCGAAGAAATATTACCGAAAGTCTCATACCAAATGGTATTATAACTCTATTTATTCTAATTCCTTGTTACACAGGAATATAAAGCAATCAAAACATATGATTCTATTATTTATTAATTCGAAAGGGGCTTTAAAAATACATTTTCTCAAAATCTTCAAAACAATTTCAAATGTTAATATTCGAATAAAAGAAAATCAATTCAGAAAATTCTCATTCTTCCTTAAAAATCCATTTACAATTTCCAAAAGAATAAATATTTACGAACCTCTCATTTAATTTCAAGGAATTCTACAAATTAAAAATTCAATTTCAAAACTTCAAAACGATACCTTTAGTAATAGCTTAATTCAAATTCTTTTATATATTTTCATATGTATTCCTAAAGACTTTTAAAACAATTTCCTTTGTATTATTAAAAATAATAATAATTGAATACTAAGCATAAGCATCCAAAAATTATTTTCAACATTATAAAATAAGCTTTTAATTAATAGTATCCCTACGATAATCAAATAACATTCAACTTGCTACAACATCAAAATATAATTTACTAACTTTCAAATTTATAAAATTCAAAAGGAATTAACAAATCACTGTAAAATATACATTTTAAATACTATTAAATAAAATAAATCATTTAAATATTTCTATAATGAAAATATAAATGATTAAAAATATAAATTTACAAAAAAATCACTTATTCGATCAAATCCCGCAAATCATCACTTTCTAAATAATTTTTCTTCACTGAATACTCAAAACAATCTACTTAAATAATTTTTTATCAATAATAATATTTCCAAATTTAAATAAAAATCATTCTAAAATTTACTATTTATTTCCAAAAATATTTCATTTTCTCAAAGTCTTCCAATTTAATTAACTAATTCCCTTCCGATCAATTATTAATGTTGATCTCATCACAACAACAATCGATCAAAAATATGTGATCTCGTTGCAACAACGATTGATCAAAAACATGCAAAATTTCATCCAATTCAATTCGTATCAACAAGTACACATGATCAAATAATCAACAAAACATAGAAAATAGGATCTAGATCATATTGGTGAGTTATCAAGATATAACTCACCCAAACAATGCTAATCTATCCAATTAACTATCCAAATCCAATTCACAATCAAGCAATTTCAATTAACAAAATGCAATGTAACAAACTATAGTTGTGAGTAAAAGAATTTACTCAGCAAACGATGCTTGAGCGACAAACGGCGACTAAACAACGTAAAAACTGCTGCTATATACTTTGCTAAATCGAACGACATCACTGCCATACCCCATCATCACCAGCCACCAGCCCGAAACGCTAGCCCTAGCTTCCATTATCGCAGATTCCATCACGTTGCAACCCTTCGCTCAACTAGAAAATGCTCGACCTCAACTCGCATGTGCTACCTCTCTCCAATCGCCTGAAGTCGCAGCTCTCCAGGTTATAGCACAACGCATCACGCGCATTCCCCCTTCTTAGATGCTGACGACGCCACCAGGGGTGCTCGCGACCGCGTCTCTAGTTTTTTTTTGTAAATATGCGATTCCTGATTTGTGCGATTACGGCACGGTCGGTTCGGGCTTGCAAATCATAGCAAGCAAGGGAGGCTTTTAGAGGAAGTGAGATAAGAGTGAATTAAAATGGGCTTGGGCCTTGTTGTTTTTTTGGATATTGATTTAAATCAATTCGATAACCATCCAGTTTCATCCAATTCGATGCCCGCTAATAAATTTTCCACTATTTTAATAACAAACAATTATTTACGCATACAAAAATATTTTATTTTCAATTAAAACAATTTATTCAATTTCAATATATTATTTGAAAGAATTTATTAGTTTAATTCAATTTATTAAATCAAAATATTTTATTAAACAGAATTTAATTAACTGAAAATTTATTTTCAAAATATTAAATATTTAAAATTAAACTCAAACATTTTTATTTTAATTAAATTTATTAATTTATATGGTATATAAAGCATGGTTGTTACAGACTTCCCTCTTTAAAAAAATTACGTCATTACAATTTCCTAAAAGGAAACGTCTAATATAACTCAAACCCTGACTTTCTTCGTATTCTATAAACTTCTAAAAGTTTACACAATCTTTTATGTGGCTCTCACATTCCAACTCATTTTATCGTACGTTACGCTATTAAATATATTCACTTAGCAACTTTCTATTTTCGCATACGATAATTTTGTGAAATTTTTACTAGTGTCGGATTTTTCGGAAAATTTCGGTAATCTCTTTTATATGGAGAGTGTTTCGAAAAATCAAAACACAATATAACATAATATATATACATCTCAATCAATGGGGCATCCTAAAATAACGGGAAATAATATAATATCACAATATATATCGATATATCATAAAATCATACATCTTTATTAGCATTTTAAGCAAATTTGTTTATTATTAAGCGAGCAAAAGCATGTCATCGTTGCAAAGTAAGCCAAATAAGCTTCTTGAGTATCTATGCTCAATTCAAATTTAAATATTAGTTGCATATAATGAAGTATATTAAGTATGCATTCATGTAAAGAAAAAGAAACATAGCATTCATTTTTAATCCACTTTCCGACAAAATTTCAAATGTCGAAACCATCAAATTAAAATATAGTTTCTAAGAGTAAGTTGTTATATAATGTTTTAGCTCTCAAAAACATATTTCTGATTGCAAAAATGTAGATTACAAGTCAAGTTATGGGGGTTTTCTAATGATATGCAAATCAGATTTTCCGATGTAAGCGCAAGTTCACCTTGGAAAACCGAAAGCTTGTTTGGTTTCATTTTGTGTTTTATGTTTTTCGTTTTCAACATTCATAACAAAATATAAGGATAACGGAAGAGAAATATATAATTTTAAACTATTGTCACAACGATGGCGGCATGGCGGAAGGAATTGATGGACGGCGGAGAGGATAGATTGTTTTCCATTCTTTTATTATTTCTCAAAACGTGAAAAACAAAATAAATTGGTTTTCTATTTTATGTTAACTTCATTTTCAAATCAATTGTTTTTTAAAAATACATACGTTATGTGCACGTTTTTTGACGAAAACACAACTAAAATAGGCTAACCAAACTAGGCCCGAGTTTTTTGTCTAGAAAATGACAAATTCTTGCGAAACATTTAAAAGAAAAATTGTTCTTGTACTATTAGCTTTCTGGAAATGACAAAATCGTTGAAATCAGATAAACCATTTAAATAGATATGATCATTTGAATACGGCGTTGTTGCACGACGTTTTCATTTTGAAACAGCAATAACCATCGTTTTGAATTCGTGTTTCAACAACTCAAAATTTTCCATTCCACTTCAAATAAAAATTGTTACCATACATATAATCAAAACAGCACTAACCATCAATGGTTTGAGATTTATAATCAAAACAAATCTTTCCTTTTCTTTATTTTTTTTTATTTTTTATTTTTTTATTTTTTTAACCATACATATACATCCTGAATGCTGGTGCTACTAAAATGGTTGATTCATGGTTCTGAAACAATATTTAGTGTTCATAGTTGTATTAAATAAAAATATCGAAGTCTATTAGTATTTAATAAACTGCGGTTGAAAGAATTTTACGTGAAGATGTGGTATTTATTATTGGTCAGGAAATATTATATTATTATTCACGTTTACTTCACTGACGCGTCAAGTTAGCTGATAAGCTGATTATGATTTTATTCCACGGTAGTTGCTCGGTTATGTAAACTTACATTTGATTGTTTCAAACTTCAAGTGCTTGTTAAGATTGAACTAGACACACAACAGTTGTGTATGTGTGTGTGAACATATTGCAGCTATTCGGCGTCAGATGTTGATATCCTAATTCGAATCATTGCTCTATTTAAAGTTTGAATTTCAAACTTTAAGTTAGTTGATGAGCTAAATATCTATTGTATAATTTGTATTCGTCTATGTAACCTTTATATTTAAGTCACATATGCTCCATACCTACAGTAGCCCATAAGCAATTTGTTCCTTATTTCCTTTGTAGTCATTCTTTTATTAGGCTTAAATATGATTGTATAACGTGGGAAGCAAAGTGAGAAGTACTATATCCCAAGGAAAATCAGAATCTATAAAAGATTAATATCGGTAACTCAAGTTAGTGACCATTTTAGCTCAAGGTAAGATATCATAAACCTGGTTTTAGGGGTTTTTGGGCTCGATTTCCCCAAGATATCTATTGGCCCGAGATGGAGGAGAATAGGAAAGACGTAAGGATGTTGACTCCAGTTCGGACGGTGGAGTACTGCATCGATATCACAAAGCTCAAGTGAAGCAGTTTCAACAAACAAAAGCAAAGCAGATTACATGCCTGATGAAATAGTTGAAATAACTTCTCATGCTTTTGCTAATTCAGACAGCTCATTAGATCCTCTACATTTGATCCTTGCGTGACCGATCTGATTGGAAGAGCATTTTTCTATAATTTCTGGGTCTAAGGCCGAGGCTCCACTAAGTATTCTGGAATGCCTTGAAGGCTTTGTAACTGCCAAAAGTTTGGCTATGTTGGAGTTTCTGCCTGAGGGAGATGGGATTGTCATAAAGCACGGGGAGGTGATTCATGGGGATAACGACCAGGCTGATTTGAAATGACGTGCCGCCAAATGCAACCCACGAGCACTTGAAGCTAATTACATCAAACTCTATTTAAGGTATAGCCTTGAAATGGAGAGCTAGCAATACAGCCCATTAGGAGTCAAAATTATTTATAAAATATTTTTAGGTTGTATAACATTTTCATTTTCAAGTAAACATGTTTGATGTTCAAAATGACTATTCGCAACCGCTCTTCTAACTAATCATCGTTTCATTATACTCTCTTATCTTTTCTGTTTACACAGCGGGTATATGTCCGTGAACATTAATAAGTTAAAAGGGTGTGAAGAGTCATGTTGAACAACGTAAGCATGCTTACTTAAAAATGAAAATGTTACACATGGTTTACATAATAGATATGAACACGACTTTTGCTTCCTTCACACAAACATCCCTACCTTAGTGGGTTCAGCCCTGTTCGCACAAAATACGCACTAAATGTCTTTTTCACAACCACTCTCAACATAATTAAAGGATTATTCTGTTTAAATGAGCTGCTCATGTGCTCCCTCTACTCAAGAAGAACAAGAACGCAATATATACATTTACGTATTTTATATGGTTTAACTATATTACCGCATACTATATTGTTCACTTCTTTTATAAAAAAATAAATTGAATTGCGTATTGCTGAAGGATTTTATATCCCTAAATTTTTTTAGATATAGCTGAACAGTATTAGGTGCTGAATAGAACATTTTTCTCACCCAAAAGAGAAACCGAAATCTAGATACATTCATGATCCTAGACATGTTGAATATCAACCAGACAAATTTTGGCAATATGGGCATATTAAGTAGAACTTAATAAGAAGCTTGATTTAATACCCTTACAGCCAAAATAAAATAGGCTACTAATTTATAACTAAAAAAGAAATGACAAAGTATCAAAGAATAAATTGTTTTTCTCTTATATATCTTCACTTTATTGTTACCAAAATTTTGAGTTAAGTTTGCTTAAGCATGTTACAAGGGTTGATATTATTAAATAATTCCTATAGGATGAATGAATGGAAAAAGAAACCCAGACATTTTTGCTAAAGTCAAGCAATTTATATATCAGGAAATTATTGTCAAGAACAAAATTTCTCAGCATTTTAGCCTCAAGGACAGACCTTCAGTATTTTAGCCTGAAGTACAACTTTTTTAGGTATCAATTTTTAGTTATTGATAGCAGTTTTTAGGTATCAGTTTGTAGTTATCGGTAGCAGTTTTTAGGTATCAGTTTTTAGTTCGGTAGTAGTTTTGGAAGAATGTTTGTCCTTATGAATAATTTTAGAAGAATGTTTGTCCTTATGAATAATTTTTAGGAGAATGTTTGTCCTTGTGGTTAAAATATTGAGGTCGTGTCCTTGAGGCTAAAAATATACAAATTTTTGTCCTTTAAATTAATTCCCCCTTTATATATTGCCCAACTAAACTCTTAAATAAAGCATGCCATTAACCAAGCAATTACATTTATATCCTTATTATAATTACATTTACTATAATTATGAAAATGAATAAAGAATTACTTGGAAAGAACCGATAAAAAGTCAGCCAAATAGTTTTAATTAACATTATGCAAAGAACAATCAAAAAAATTGTAATATCCCCCATTTTGAGGGCCAAAACTAAGTGCTACTGATACTGTAGTCATCCATAGTATTAATTTTTGATGATAAAATGCAGCTATGTTAATCATATTAATAATATCAAAAGCACATGAATATGAAATTTCAAACAAATTTCAATAATAAACATTCGCATTTCATTTCATAAACAAAATTTTATATTCCTTACATAATCTCATTTGATCCCACGTTCAAAGAAAATATAACTATTACAGAATACTCCAAGAGCGACATATGAAGATGCTCATTTGGTTGATCAGAGTCTAATACTTGACAGATATAATTTCTGTCATTACATCCATTAAGAGACAAAACAACATAGCGGGAAAAAAACTCCTATTAATAACTAGTTTGCCTCCTTCATGTCTTTGGAAGCTTATTCGTCTAACATGAAAATCTCTACTCTAGACCTACTCAAATGAGTACCCGAGAGTTTAGAAAGTAAAATAAAAATTTTGGGTTAGACAAAAAGTCTAGTATGAATAATAACCTACCATCTCGAACCAATATAGATATTTAGTGAGACTATGCCACTTAGCGAACGAGTTTTTCCCTCATTAGTATCTTGACCAATTATGCCAATCAAAATCCATGCACCTGCAACCACAATTGTTAGAACATAGTAAAATAATCACTTGCAGGCATGCAACATAGGTAAATCTGACTAATTTGTCTTCACTGTGTTATACACTCTCTTACCCCACCCAAAATCATATAATGGATTACACATCCCAATTTAATAGACTATCCTTCTAAGTTTAATCCGACTATCCGTCTTATATTTATGTGAACTACCCGTCTCACGTATAAACATTATATGGATTATCTATCCCAAACCATATGGACTACCCATCACACATTGTTTATCTAAGAAAAATTATATGGACTATCCATCACACATGTCTCATTTGTCTAAAATTATGTGGACTATCCATCACACATATCATAGTTTTTCTAAGATGACTATGAACCCATCGTGAACCATATAGAGACTATCCATCTTGGGCATTATGTGTCCATCACACATCTCATAGTTTTCCTAGGATGACTATGAACCCATCAATTATCAATTTAAAATTAGAATATAACATTATTCACTCAATTTCCCAATCTATGTCTATTGGTATCCCCAATTAGGTTGTCGAACCCTTAAACTTATGGTATATCGAAAGTAATATACATTGGTATCCCTAATGAAGTTGTTGAACTCATAAACCATATGGCTTGCCAAACCAATAATATAACAACTCGAAATAGAAAGCTTACTGCATCCATGCCATTAAAAATGATATCGAACCTCTATCTGAGATTCGAAAACAAAACTATGATTGTATAAGTGTAAGGCTATACCTGTTGAAATCATAAGGTTGTTGACTTTTTTTAAAACATAGGCCATTTCACCTTTAAAACATAACTTTTAGTTTGCAAAAGATATCAAGGCTTCTCAATCTACAAAGCATCGGTTTCGAAATAAAAGAGTTACGATCAAAACCGCATAAACTGGTTGCCAAAAACAAGCAAAATATGTGATATCAGAGCTGACAAGCTGCGACATCAATTACTCAAGTCGAAAACAATTTTTTATGGCATCACTACTTCAAAAACTATGATGTCGAAAATATGGTACTTCGGCTATTATGCCGCAAAACATAGGATGTCGGCAATGGAAACTCACAACATCAATACTTTAAATACTTCGATGTAGAAATCATGGTGTAACGACCCACTATTTTAGACCATTCAAATCGACAATAAATCCACACATGTCGGACTTGAATACTTCAAAACAGTGGATTGTTAATTTAAATTTGGCAAAACTCAGCATATACAGTAAATAAATCAATCACAGAATCACAGACACAGAGTAATACAATAATACGCAGCGGAAAAGATAAAATAGTAGTTCATGAAGCTACTATATAAACATCAGAGTTAAAAATAAAATACAACAGAATATCTCAAGTACAGTGAAGTCTTCAGTACGAATAGATGACCTCTTCGAACAAATCAACTGGAAAAGCTGAAAGCTGAATCGATAGTTGGATCTCCAAATGAAGCTCCAAACTCCAAATGTGAGTCTCAAATGCTGTATCACTCGGTCTGACCCGAGCGTAAAGCAAAACACAAAACACTCGAGTCAGGATTAACATTCTTATATCAATAAATCCAACTCAAGTGAAATATCAATTGAAATATAAGTAACTTAAAGGATGTTTGGGATAACCATCCTCTAAGGATCTGCAGAACTATCTATAATATAGAAATATACACTATATAACACCATGGTCATTAAATTTAATTTATACTTCAAACCCAAATATCATTTCATTTCAAATATATCTATTTTCCAAAATAGTATATATAGGTTAAATAATTTATAAAGTAAAGTATTTATAATTTCCTTAAGTCTCACAAATTGCTTCAAATCAACTCAAATTCCAAATTCAAATTTATTCAAAGCTCAATTCATCAATTCAATTCAGTTCTAAATAGATCATTTAAATTTTCAATATATTTCAAAGCTTTAATATTCAACATTTTCAAAGTTAAATTTAACAGTTTCATATAGCTCTTGATTTAACTTCATTATTATTTAATCAGGGAATATTCACTTAATAAATTCAATATCATTTAACTAGCCTTAAATTACATTTTTTTCTAAATATTTCCTTAATTTATTTAAACAAGACATATTCATTAAATTACTTAAATCAAACCCAAGTTATAAATCATATCTTAAATCCCAATTTCAATAAGTTTCAAATCGGTTTAATTAAATAAAATTATCTTCCCAACCTTAACTTATTCAAATTATTACCGAAATCTAGTTTGAAACATAAATTTAAATACTTAACCATATTATATGTATTAAATCAATCTTAATTAAATTATATATTATTATTAAATCTATTTATATACCATTACCATTTATATATAATAATTTAAGAATCAATATTTATTAAAACCATATATTTCTTCCCAAACCATAGAATTTATTTCAAAGTATTTATATATATGGACCAACGGTGTCTGTATATATATCTATCATATGGTTAAGTGATACGGATATTTATCATTTCAATCCGTAATTTAAATATATACGGGTAGATATCATTTCAACACGTAATCCCAATTTCAATTCAAATGAAAATCGCTTGGGTTTATCATTTCAACCCATAACGATTTCCTCCTATTCTAAAGTCCGTTCGGGTATGTATCATTTCAACCCATAGTGAATCCTATACTAACAGGGAACTTGCAGAGTGATAACAGATAAAAATATAACAACAGGCATATATCATAAATAACAATATAATATAAACAACAGGATATGGTGTCATATCCCACAGGTGAACAGTTACGGATAATTGCATATATAACAATAAACATAACTACAGCAGCATATTTCAATTGTCGTTTCAATTGAAATTAAATTTAATAAATAAAAGAACGTAAATCGTGAGTGATTGCTCACCTTTCGAGGCTAGAGAGATGAATGAGAATAAGATAAGTTATGAATCCAAGCATGAATTCCCAAACAAAGCAAGATTGGCACGAATTTGTCGAGCAAAGCTGATAGATAGAAATCGATGAGAACCAATATATATCTATATATATCTAATATTAATTCATATGAAAATAAGATTTTAAAAATCATATTAAAATTATATATATATATATCAATACTAAATTTAAATACCTATACAGTAAACTCAGACCCAAATGTACTTATATACGTAACTAATATAAAAACTCTGTACTAAGCTACAATATTGACTAAGGAACAATGGAGTAAAAATATATATGAACCATATGTTTTTTTAAGATCAGAATAATAATTTATATAACTTATATAAACTCATATATATATATATAATCAAACATTTATATAAGCCGGATATAAGTTGACATAACCTGGACTACATACATGCAACAATATATATGCAGACATATATAAATATACCCAAATCAAACTCAAAGATATATATAAACTAATACATATACTAATATATACTTAAATAGCTTCCCTACTTTACAATTTATAAACTTATGGAGCCAACAGACACGTGAAAATATACATATATAGGTGGAACACAAACCAAAGCAAACACAAGAAAATATACATATATAGGTATATATATATAACACATGTATATAGACTGACAACTATATGACTCCCTTTATAATAAAATATTCTGTAACATATATTTCATTTAAAATGTATGTACTATAACATTATATGCGAACAGTAATTATCCAAATAAACTTATTCTTTATATTTACACTTACTTTATTATATAATTTATAATCAAACTCAACATGATAAAAATAGATGTAAGCAAATATATATAACTGCTTACAACTAGCAGACTGTTTTTAAATCTATTTAAAATATTAATGTAAATAAGGAGCCTGGGAAAACAGATTCTTTGATGCACCTCTGTTAATAAAATATGTATTGTAAATATATATATATATATACTTATAAACTTGAACATATATGGACTGTTAAATATAACAAATAAACAAAGTAACAAACTTAAACTGCCAAACAGAACAAAATAGAATTTCGAAGAATCATAATATACAAACCAAGATAAAACCAATATCTTCAATCAGTATATATATATAATAATTAAATCATTATTTCCTAAAGTCGATATATACTATAACTCAACAAGAAATATATATACATAGCATGTAAGCACTGACTGACCCAACTCAATATTGAAACCAATACAGAACCTAAAATCTATATATAACAGATCTTACATGCAAAATCTGTATTATATGTCAAACATATATAAATTTATAAACCTTATATATATATATATATACTAATATATATTCACCTACCTAAATGCAGCCGAGGAGAAAAGGGGAGGTCGAGCAACTTGAAGGTGGCTCGTGGTAAGCCTCGGTCTGAGGTGGAGGACAGGGCTGAGGGTGAGGGCAGTTATGAGGCAAAGGCGGCACGTGTTGGAGACGGTTTTGAATCTCGATGAGGAGCGGCTGCTCGTGGTGGCTTCCGGCAAAGGAAGAGGAAGCATATGGAGATGGGTTGTGGGGTTTGTGAGGCCGAAGGGGACCTGGATTTGATCGGTTTCTGGTGCCCGAGTCCAGAGAACGGAGGAGGTGGCGGGTTGTTGTGTTGTGGCGGTTCACAGTGGAAGTGGAGATGCGGGTATTGGGTTCGGGAGGAAAGGAAAGGCTGAAATGGAGGAGGGTTCGCATGGGTTTTTTTTTCAAGAGGGAGAGTGGAAGAGAAATGGGAGAAGTGGGAAAATGAAGAGAAAACGTGGCTCCAGGTAAAAATGAAGAGAAAAGAAAATAACAGTTGCAAAGCTTTAATATGGAGGAAATATGGAATGACGGACCAATAAAGCAAAGTTAAAAAGGCACCAAAATAAATATGAAATAAATGAGATGCAACAGTCACCCATTAATTTAGCTGACAAATATTAAAGCAATTGATTGATGCGCGTTTAAAATTTGAAACGCAAAAGAAATCAAATGGTCACGGATCCGGTACCGATACGGTTACCGGTTTCGTGGATTCCGTTGAGTACCGAACTTCAAAACACAGAAATAAATATACCGTAGAGATCAGCACGACGAGACGATCAAAACAGTATACAAATATTAGTTGTACGATCATCCGATCAAAAATCGATATCGGTAACAGAAAATGCTGCTATTTGGCCAGAATTAAGATAAATGAAGCAATAGAAGTCCAAATTTGGAAAAACGAAAGATGACGTCCCACTCAGAAGAGGATTTAGAAATTTTTTATAGAAAAATATTTAGGTTTGGAAAAATATTTTATTACCATCAATTATTAACTGATTTAAATAGAAATAGAATTTCACAAGAAAATAAACTATAAAATTATCAGATGGAAATTTACCAGTTGCTATATTGAAATAGACGTATTCCAAATAATAAATTTTTATTTTCAAATTTTATTGTTTAAAATTTCACAAAATTTCAAATAAATACGTTATTAAAACCAATCAAAATTTATGGGTCGTTACACTCTCCCCCACTCAAAACTTTTCGTCCCCGAAAAGGAAGGAGGTAGGAGAATAGAACCAACCAGACAGAAAGGATTTAAAATACAAGGATAAACAGTTAATTTAAACTATATAAATTTTACTTGAAATATTCATTTGAAAACTTCATTTGCAATTCAATTATCTTTAATACTTTCTAAAACCCATTTGTAAAATTTCTTGCTTCCTTTATAAATACCATTTATATGCTTAAATAACACCTTTATAGATATATGAAGGCTATTTGAAAACAATTATTTACATTATTACTTATATTTACATAGAAGCTATTTGAAAACATTAAATCCATAATTCATAAATTTATTAATTTTTTTTATCTCAAGATACTTTTCAAATATTATTAATAAATCAATAATCATTTACTTTAAATATGTTTTATTTAATTAATAACTTCTAAAATATTTATGACACTAAAATTTTCTATTAAACCATGTAGTATATAAATAAACAATATTTAAAAGGGTATAGTCAACAAGGAAAAAAAAAGAGGACTTGGAAAAATAGAATATAGGTGAATAAATAAAGCTGAGCAGATAAGGTAGATTCAAGGAATAGTATCGAGTACGAATAATTAATTCAAGCCATAAGAATTTTAATTTCAAATATTAATACAGAATTCCTTTGTTGAAAATACCTTTATAATAAAATACTTTTATAACTCGATGTTTCAACAAGTTTATCCTTGTTCCTGTAGACTCTGGTAGTGCGTTGATCAGGCGCAAAACTAGAATTCTCTAGGTACTTAGTAGACCTGTTTCAACACCCAGTGAAAATACTGGAAAACTTTTAAAAACAGATATGGAAAGTACAATCCAAACAAAAAAACAAACAAATCATGGATCGCAGATACACAATGGTTACGCCTGGGTCCCCCAAGAAACATCCGTACCTTTTAAGCATTCACTGCCTTGCAAATTTCTCCATGATAACAAAACTGTGGACCGCAGGATACATAACAATGGTTATGCCTGGATCCCCCAGGAAACATCCATACCCCTTAAGCAATCTCTGCCTTGCGGATTACGCCACTAACACGACCATAGATCGCAGATACACAATGGTTACGCCTGGATCCCCCAGGAAACATCCGTACCTTTTAAGCAATCACTGCCTTGCGAATTACGCTATGCAGTCGAGTTCGTAAGACCATGGGTAACGCCATGGAATTCGAAGGACACTCGAGTATCATATCCGGAAAACCAAAAATCAGAGAGAATAATATCGATAGAATGAATCCAAGATGTGGCCACAAATCGGATATCAAGCAGAAGGCACTTTCCATATCTTTACTTTGAAAATATGTATCATATAGTACCTTTCAAATTAATTTCAAATATCATACTTATATAAAGTCCATTATATATAAGATTTCATTTTCAAATCAAATACTTTCCAAAATCAATAGTATATCAAATCACACTTATATAGACTTCAATTATATAAGATTTCACTTTTCAAATTGAGTACCTTTTCAAATCCATAGTTTTCGAATCAACATCATACTTATACAGAACAATTTTTTTTATATAAGTTCGATAACTCCCAAATCAATTTTTTTTAGTAACACAAGGTTCTCAATTTCAATTTGTTTCAATATCAATGTATTTTTCAAAATCATATACGCTTTCACCAAATTATTCTTCCAAATCAAATATCTTCAGTTCCAAAGTTTCCAAAATAATAAATTTAGGAAATAAATCCAAATTTCCAGCTTAATATAATTTAAGTCAACCAATTCATTTCTAAAATCAATAGTCTTCTGTTAACCCTCAATTTTCTGCGACTTAAGAACTATGCGACTCAAGAAGGTTACGCGACTTAACGAGTCAAGAACTGCACGACTCAGGGAAGTTGCGACTTAAGGTCAGGACCACATAACGAGTTAAGGTCTAGACGACCTAAGAGTCAATACAATCTAAGAAGTCTTCGACCTAAAGAACCGAACGACCTAACAACCAAACGAGTTAACTACAGGAACAACCTTACGACTTAAGGTCTGGACGATTTAAGGATGGCACGATCTAAAGGATGAAGCAACCTAAGGTCTGGATGACTTAAGGAAGTCTACGACTCACGGTTTGGACGACTTAAGGAAGTCTACGACTCAAGGATTGGACGACTTAAGGAAGTCTACGACCTAAGGTTTGGGTGACTTAAGAAAGTCTACAACTTAACGGTTTAATGAGTTAACGACTTAAGAAAGTAAATGGCCTACGACTTAAGACTATCTACGACTTAAGGCTGTCTACGACCTAAAGCTACTTACGACTTACCTCCTAGCCCGTGTACCAGTTAAGCCGCGACTCACGACTTAGTATAAGTCGTCCACGACCTAAAGCCAGAGTGGTAGTTCGCTGCCACAATACTTATGCCGGAGGAAGATGACTCGTAAGCGACTTAGGACTTGTAACATATATCCAGATGGGCAATTAAGCTCCTACCAAGCCACAAGCTAGATTGGATAGGTCGGCCATGACCTAGCTTAAGTCGTCCACGACTTACGACCTAGGGGGTCAAATTCGCTATAAATACCACCCTACCCCAAACATGAAAAGGACTTTTGGCTAATCATTTTCTGAAGCGTCATTACTCTGCCGAATTCTCAACTCATCCAAGACTCGAAGAACTCCAAACATCGAAGATACTACAACAAGCTTTGATCGAGATTCTACACATCCGACATGGATTCCACAAATCTCATCGTCAAAGTTTGAGTTACTAATCTGAAGTGTTTGAGTAATCGAAGTGGATTGTATTCAGAGTGTGTTGTATCAAGTTGTAATCAAATCCGCAATAAAAGACTATAAAGTGGACGTAGGCTCAATTACGGGCCGAACCACTATAAATCTGTTGTTCCTTTACAGTTTTCTGCTATATTCATCTTATATTCTGTTCCCGTACCAACGGGTGGTGCTTTCACATTGTTATCACACACACCGGGTGTTAGCGTTCAATTTTTACCGTTAACATTTTGGTGCTTTCACTGAGAACCCAACTCAGGAAGATTGTCATCATTGCTTCAAAAAAGTTCGTTGAAAAAGTCTCTTTCTAAACCAGAAGTTTGTTGGATATAATGGCTCCTGGAAGAAAACGCAAGACTGTCAGATCTAAAGATGCTCACGATAACACTGCTACTTCTCTTTCTCCAAGTCAAGCAGCTCCCAGCATTGGAGTGACGCGAGAAGAGTTAGATGCTGCAGTGACCGGGTTGTATCAGCAAATTGAAACTCAGAATACTCTAATGATGGAGAAGTTAAGTGCTTTGCTGGGGGCTAGTCAAAGACCGGTAAATAATGAAGAAAACATCGCTGATGCTCTTTAAAACTCCGAAGGAAGAAATATTCCTCAAGGGGGATCAGGTGCTGCTAAAGGGGCACCCCTCCAAGCTGAAGGATCCAGACCATCGCCAGTTTTCCGCGAACACTTGCCCGGACAAACTTTCGAGAAAATGGCCAAAGTTTACTCCGCAAAGTCATTAAACAATGAGGAATATCTCTCTGGCATGATTCGGCAAATAATGAAAGAAAGCATGCAGAGAAATGAAGATGAGAGCGAATGGGGATTCGCGCCGAGTAAAACTCCATTTACTGAGAGGATTCAAAAAGCTGAGTTTCCCAGAAAAGTTGTTCCCCCCACCATTCCTGCTTATCGAGGGACAAGTGATCCAAATCAATTCTTGTATAAATATGACTGGCACATGACCGGCGCAAGGGCAACTGATGAGATTAAATGCAGGTATTTCCCGGTATATTTGGAAGGGGTGGCACTTCTTTGGTTTACCAAGCTTCCCGTTCGATCCGTAGACCAGTTTTCCGATCTAACCCGAAAGTTTAAAGAGCAATTTAGGCTGTATGCTTCAAAGGCGAAAGACATAATGTCATTGTCTAGTCTTGAGCAGAATCCGGGAGAGCCTATTAAGTCATTCCTGAATCGCTTCAACATAGCTCTGGCTGAAGTTGACAACGCGGAACCGCGGATGATTTTGACTTATCTGATGCGGGCTATCGATAAGTCAAGCGAATTTGGAAAATGGCTGAAAATGAAGGAGCCAAATTCACTCGACAAATTCTATAAGAAAGCTGATGAGTTCATACGCTTGGAAAATCTTCCAGCACCAACGAAAGTGGTGGCAACAAGAGTAGAAAATAACATTGCTGCTTCAGTTAAGAAAGATTCTGGAGGTCAGAAAAGGGAAAATCATGATGGGAAGAAACAAAAGGATATAAAGAAACCTCGCTTCTTTAAACCCTCAGATTTCACTCCTTTAACTGACACTCCGGAGAATATCTTCTTTGCCACCAAAGATGCTGTGGAGTATCCTAAACCAGTTGAGATAAAACCTGGAAAGGGTGCTATGCGAAATGGAAAATTCTGCCGCTTTCACAACCAACCCGGTCATGATACCAATGAATGTCGTCACTTGAAGAGCTTAATTGAAGAGTTGTTGAGGGAAAATAAGCTGCAACAGTATGTCAAGAAGAACAGGAATGACCCAACTTCGTCCACTCAGGGGCAGCAACCCCCTACTCAACCATCTGGCTCGGGTAAAGGCACTACTGCACATGAATCCGAAAGGCCCATTATCAATGTGATTACAGGGGGCCCACACCCAGCGGGCAGAAGCTGGGGTAAAATGGAACGATATGCTCGTGCTTTGAAATACACTCCAGCAGAAGAAAATGTTTTTGTTCTAGAAGACGCTGCACCCTTGAAACAGCAGAAAACTTCTGATGATGATATTATGTTCAAAGCCAGGGATTCTCTGGGTATTGAAGCTCCAACCATAGATCCCTTGGTCATTTCTGCAGGAATTGGGCCAGCTATTGTAAGACGAATTCTTATTGATTGCGGTGCTTCCTGCAATATACTCTTCAAGAAGACATTTGATCAAATGAAGATTCCAATGGCTGACGTTCAGGCTTCATCGCAGAAGATTGTTGGGTTCACTGGGGAACCGCAGCAACCAATCGGAACTGTCGACTTGTTTGTGGAACTTGGAGAGGGGAAGAAAAGGGTAATTCGGAAACAAACTTTTGTAATTGTCGATGGGTTTTCTACCTACAATGCCTTCCTAGGCCGGCTAACTCTAGCTGCATTCAAAGCCATTCTGGCCCCGTGGTGCCTAACTATGAAATTTCCTACAGATAATGGTGTTGGTGTCATCAAAGGAGATCAAAATGCTGGACGTGAATGTTATCTTGTAGAGCTTCGAGAGGCCAGGAAGAGAGAGATGGGTAAAGATGCGGCAGCCCCCCTCCGCATCAAAAACCCAACCTTGTAGCAAATACAGGGTGGTCCCTGCACTGGCGAGCATAGTGGTGCAAGGAGAGAAATGGACCCCAGAAAATCCAGTGCAGAGGAGAATAGAGTGGTGCCGATGGAGGTAACGGTACCAGTACTTGTTGATCTTAAAGACCCAAACAAAGTGCTAAATGTGGGTTCGCAACTCAGTATGGCAGTCCAAAATATGCTGATATCATTTTTGAAAGCAAATCTGGACGTATTCGCTTGGAGTCACACCGATATGTGTGGAATATCTCCAGAGATTGCTGTACATACTCTGAATATTGATCTGAAATTCACACCTGTGAAACAGAAGAGAAGAACCCAAGGTCCAGAAAGGTCAGCAGCGCTAAAGGAAGAGGTAGACCGACTCATGGAAAATCATTTCATCAGAGAGTCCATATATCCAAATTGGGTTTCAAATCCTGTGCTGGTTAAGAAGGCCAATGGAAAATGGAGAGTGTGCATTGATTTCTCAGATTTAAACAAAGCCTGTCCCAAAGACTGCTTCCCGTTGCCAAGGATCGATCAGCTGGTAGATGGAACAGCCGGGCACGAATTGTTATCTTTTATGGATGCTTACTCCGGGTATAACCAGATTATGATGCATGATTCATACCATGAGGATACGAGCTTCGTCACAGATGTTGGTTTATACTGCTACAAAGTCATGCCTTTCGGATTGAAAAATGCAGGGGCAACATATCAAAGGCTTGTTAATGCAATGTTCAAATCACAGCTTGGAAAAACTATGGAAGTCTATGTCGATGATATGTTAGTGAAATCAAAGAAAGCAGTTGACCATATGGACCACTTAGTAGAAATGTTTGAAATCCTTCGAAGATATGGAATGAAGCTCAACCCCTTGAAATGTTCATTCGGAGTAGAGTCCGGGAAATTCTTGGGATTTATCGTAAGCACTAGGGGCATTGAAGCCAATCCTGCTCAAATTACTACTCTAAGAGAAGTCAAAGCCCCTAGAACAAAGAAGGAACTGCAGAGCCTAAATGGAAAAGTTGCTGCCTTAAGTCGATTCATTTCCAAAGCTACTGATAAATGCATCCCCTTCTTTGACGCTTTAAAGAAAGGAAAGAAGAACTTCGAATGGACACCTGAGTGCCAGAAAGCTTTCGATGAATTAATCCGTCACGTGGAAGTGCCTCCAATACTTTCTAAGCCCAACAACGGCGAAGACCTTTTCATATACTTGGCAGTTTCATCTCATGCCCTGAGTGCAACACTGGTAAGAGAGGATGCAAAAGTTCAGCGTCCGGTCTACTATATCAGCAAAAGACTCACTGGGGCAGAAATAAATTACTCAAAGCTAGAAAAGCTCGCCTACTGTTTACTGATTGCTTCTAGAAAGTTGAGGCTGTATTTTCAAGCTCACCCTATCAAAGTTCTCACCGACCAACCCCTAAAGCAAGTCATATTTCGCCCTGAAACTTCGGGCCGTCTTCTGAAATGGAATATTGAGCTTAGCCAATATGATATCACAAATCATCCCCGAAGAGCGATCAATGGACAAGCCTTAGCGGATTTTATCGTAGAGTATACAGATAAAGGTGATAAAGAGGAAGAGACTACAGTAGACATCCCGACCAAATGGAAGTTATATGTTGATGGCTCAAGAAATGATTACTGTTCCGGAGCTGGGGTTGTGCTTGAAACCCCCGAAGGGCGATCATTATGTTACGCATTAAGATTGGAATTCCCTTCTACAAACAATGAAGCAGAATATGAAGCTCTAATTGCTGGATTAAAGATTGCAAAGGAATTGAACATCAAAGCATTGCAAATCTTCAGTGATTCTCAGCTTATTGTGTGTCAGGTAAAGAAGGAATTTCAAGCTAAAGGAGGAAATCTGCCCGCTTATTTGTCGAAGGCTTCTGAACTTCTCAATGACTTCGATCAATATTCGATAAGCCACATACCTCGAGAGGAAAATATGAAAGCAGATTCTCTAGCAAAGTATTCAAGCTCCGGAGAAGCTCAGTTATTGGGATTGGTTCCTGTGGAGGTTTTGTCAGCTCCAAGCATTGATGATATGGATATCGACTGGATCATGGCTGTATCTCAAGAACAAGAGTCATGGATGACCCCAATCAAAGAATATCTGCTCAATGGCTCCCTTCCAGAAAATTCTAAAGAACGCCAAAAGCTGTTAAGAAAAGCATCAAGATATGTAATTCAAGACGGCCGGTTATACAGGCGGGGATTCTCAATGCCATTACTCTGATGTGTAACCAAGGAAGAAGCTAGGACAATCTTAGCAGAGGTACACGGAGGAGAATGTGGGGATCATTCAGGCGGTCAAACACTTGCCAAGAAAGTTCTTCGGTATGGGTATTTCTGGCCCGATATTAATCGAGATGCTGCTATCTACTCCAAAAAATGTGATAAATGCCAGAGATTTGCAAAAATCCCAAGAGCGCCTTCAACTGAACTAACACAGATGGTCAGCCCATGGCCGTTCGCCATTTGGGGGATAGATCTAATCGGACCATTACCAATTGCCAAGTCGGGAATCAAATATGCTATTGTTGCTGTTGATTATTTCACTAAATGGGCTGAAGCCGAACCTTTGGCCACTATTACTTCTAAAAAGATGATAAATTTTGTAACAAAAAATATCATTTGCAGATATGGTGTGCCACAAAAGATAATCACAGACAACGGTACTCAATTTGAAAGTGAAGAGTTCCAGGACTTCTGCAAGCAATTCAAAATCCGGAAAAGTTTTTCAGCAGTGGCTCATCCGCAGGCAAACGGGAAAGTGGAAGCAGTAAACAAAATTATCAAGTCAACCATCAAAAAGCAGCTTGAAAAAGCAAAAGGTGGATGGGTTGATAAGCTACCACTAGCACTATGGGAGTACAGAACAACCTATAAAACTGCAACTGGGCACACTCCTTTCTCATTGGCATACGGATCGGAAGCAATGATTCCAGTAGAGCTAGAAGTCCCTTCACACCGGAGAGTTCATTTCAATCAGGCCGAAAATAAAAAATTGCAACTCGAAGCACTTGACTTTCTTGATGAGAGAAGGGAAGAAGCTAGACTCAGAGTTGCGGCCCATCAGCAAAGAATTGCAAGACACTTCAACTCTAAAGTCCGTCAACGAAGCTTCGAAGTCGGGGATTTAGTTTTGAAAAGGATCATGACAGCAGTCGGAGTATTTGGACCAAATTGGGAAGGGCTGTATGTCATAGGCAATAAACTCCTTGATGGCACATTCAAACTCACAACTGTCGAAGGAGATCCAATCCCAAGAGCCTGGAACAGCAATCATTTGCGCCCATATTTTACTTAAAAAGCTTTGCTTGAAATTGTAAAATGGTTATGGATGTATCGATTGTATTGTAAACCATTGTAAAATCAGTGATGATAAATGAAGAGCTATAAAGTGGATGTAGGCCCAATTTTTGGTCGAACCACTATAAATTCTGTGTTCTTTATTATTATAATATGCCTGTTTTATTTCGATATGTAAATACTCTAAATGTATTGCTAAAATGTCGATTCAATACTGCAGGTCATTAAAACAAAGCTTACCCATCACAATGCCAAGTGAACCCCACAAATCACTCAATAGACAAATTTCAAGCCGCAAAAAGTTCCAAATTCAAATCCAACATAAGATGAACTTTACACCAAAATTTGATGATTCCACCAAAGAGACACTTTTCCAAAGAAAAAGAACCGGACGCTTGTTAACTAATCACGATCGTTTGTATAAACAAACATCTGATTGAATAACTTGCGCCTGTCCCATGGAGTCAATCAACAGTAAAAGTACACTCTATTGGATAGAACAAGCTGCTTGCAAAGGAAAGGAACTTAGGCTCGGAGACAACAACAAAGGGACATGGGCGAGCTGATCAATAAAAGCCCTCTTCGGAGGCACAAGCCCTCTTCGGAGGCACAAGACCTCTTCGGAGGCGCAACTCTTCGAAGGATAAAGACCTCTACGGAGGCACAAGCCCTCTTCGGAGGCACGCCAATAAATGGAAATGCTCTTCTCAACAAAAAGGTTGATGGAACCACTGAGGCAAGGCCTTTGTTAACTAATTGCGATCGTTTGTGCGAATGAACATCCAATTAAATAACTTGCGTCCGCCCTGTGAATCCATTTAACTGTGAGAAAGTAACTTCCAGGCAATCAAATAAAGACCTCTTCGGAGGCACAATACCTCTTCGGAGGCATAAGACCTCTCCCGAGGCACCGCAAGCCCTCTTACGAGGCACAAGCCTTCCCCAAAGGCACATACTGCCCTCTTCGGAGGCAGAAGACCTTCCTCAAGTCACACAAGACCTCTCCGGAGGCACAAGACCTCTTCGGAGGCATAAGACCTCTTCGGAGGCGCAAGACTTCTTCGGAAGCACAAACAAAAGACTTCTTCGGAAGCACAAGACCTCTCCGGGGGCACAACGCTACTTCACAAAGCATAATGCTACTCTTCGGAGTCCAAATGCTACTCCTCAGAAATAACGAAAAGCCCTCCTCAGAGGCACACTTCAACTCTCAAGGAAGATTTACTTATTCATCTTGAAAAATTCTTCCCCAGAAATTGAAGTGCTAAGTAAAATCCTCTTTAGAGGCCCGCTCTACCGCGTAGGAGAATTCACTTCTCAAAAATATGAAGTGACCATCTCCGAAGGTTGAAGCACAAAAACTTCTCCAAAAATGAGACACGCTCTATTTAAGTAGAATAATTGTTTCCTCAAAGACGGAATAATTGTTCTCCAAAAATAAGAGTACAAGTTTCGCCAAAGCATAAAGATATTGCAATGCACTTGTGGTATAGGGGCAATATAATACAATAAAACTACAACAATGAAAGTAGTATTCAAGCAACATACCGCAAGCACATCACAATATCACGCGGAAAAGATGTGGAATAAGTGCATTCTCAAACACAGACAAAAAGTTTGTACAAGTAGAAAGAATCGCTTATTCTACACTAAAATGAGAAATAGATGCATTCTTACATATACAAGAATTCGTACAAGTAAAAGAATTATTTTATTCAATATTGTGAAAATTCTTTACATGTGCAGATCTCAAAAAAGCAGGGACCGGTACCCGCACAATCTCCGGTCGATACAAGCAAAAAGCAAAATAAGGAAAGTAGAATCCAGGCTATCACTCCTTCTTCCTGCCATCCTTAGTACCCTTGCCCGGTTTGATGATTAGCTTCGGAATCCGGCGGGGACGGGTCGGAGAAGAAGGAGGAGAGGGTGCAGCTGGATCTTCTTCTGCCTCATCTTCTCCAGCGGAAATGTTTTTCTTTGACTTCTTCATGATGCGCTTCCCTTTCCTCTTCAAGGAAGACTCACTTCCCGGAGTAGTAAGTAGCGTAGAAAGCTTAGTGTTATCATCAAGAGACTGCTCCGGAGTCTTCTCGCTGTCCTCAAGGTCCTCCGCCTTCTGTTCTTGTGAAGCGGGTGGATCCTCCAAGCCTCGAAGGGCTTCTATCTGCTCTTCCTACGAACCTGGTTGAGAAGCAGGAGTTACTTGAAGAGTTGGAGGAGGAACAGCTAGAAGAGGAGAAGAGTGTATAGCGCTCGGTGCCTCCGCTGCAGAAGAAAAGAAGTTAAAATCGATATTCTCCGAGAAAAGAGAAGTTATTGGTTCATCAAAACTTAAGTAACAAGTAAGAAGCTCATCAAACTCGGTTAAATTGAATAAGTGATTCACTGGATCCGGGTTGACGTCAAAGTTACCTGGAGAAGTTGGCTTTGAAAGATCAATCTCGAATTTCTCAGCCTCAATATCTTCCAGAGCCTCTTCCTCGGTAGGAGTAGTCACAATTTCAGTGTCAACTTTAGAAGGAAGCGAAGAATGGGCACTGGAATCTATAATGTTGACATTAGCCGAAGTTGAAGTATGAACGGGGGCAGTTGAAGGAGCTTCCTCTTTCGGGTGTTCATCTCCCGTCGACTCAGCTCGCGCTTTGGCAAGTTGCTCCTTTCCTCTAGCAAGAGCGACGCGAGTTTCATCATCAAGATAACATGCCTCAAGCTCTACCTCATCATAGCCGGCATCGCCAAGCATATCAACTGCGGCTTCCCACACTTAAGCCAGAGTAATCTCATATTCAGGGCCCAGAAAAGAGAGGCTCCCATGACCCAGAATGCTGTGCAGATAAAAGTCAAAAAGAGTATAGCTGATGTTGGCTTTGGTAGCCACATGAGACTCTTCGGCTGCAACTTTCCCAGCGATAACTTCATCGCGCTCTTTTTCAGTTCTCAGTAACTGAGCTTGCAATCTGACGATTTCCAAATCTCGAGAGCTAATTTTCTCCCGAAGCTGAACAGCATCATCACAATATTTCCCAGTAATATGCTGCTGTGCTTCAAGTTTGGCTTCAGCATCTCGCTGAGCAGCGTGAGCATCTCGGACTTGCTTCTGGAGCATCTCCTCCTTTTGTGAGTAAGAAGTGGAGGAAGTGGCAATCTCGTTCTTTAGTTTTTCAACTTCAGCCCAAGCCTCTCATAACCATTGGAGATGCTCTTCATTTCAGCGTTGTGCTGCTTACAAATTTTGTCCCATTCTGATTTATCATTCTCCATGGTCAGCATGGCTTCAAGATTCGCACGATTGACCCTTTGCAGCTCGTCAACAAGCTTTTGCCATCCAGACACCCTTTCGATATTAAGTTTGACGGCATCAAGGCTGCGCAGCATATCCGATTTATCGATTGGGACCAAGTCAAGGTCGAAGCGTACCCCCTTTAAGCACCATTGCGGGAACCGACTTTGAAGAATTGGCGGACCCTGTCCAACTTGATACCGTGGTCTGTTGATGATTGTTTGGATATCAGACTTCTCAAGAGCAGGAGAGTCAGCGGGGATATCAAGAGGAATTGAAGCAGGGGTCTTCTCAGAAATCGCAGACGCGTCACTAGGCTTGACCCGCTTGCTTGGATCGTCAACAATATAAGTCTTCCCTTTATCGTCATAAGACTTTCGCTTATGAGAACTGTCGCCTCTGTGGGAAGAGTCGTATCGCTCATCTCTCCTCCCATATTGGTGCTCATAGTCCCGCTTCTCTTGCTCATAGTCCCACCTCTCTTGAGCTTTCCTAATAGCTCTTTCTTCATCCGTCTCCCTCAGGGCATTGAGGTATCGTCTAAAGTCATAAGTTCCGCGGCCTCCATAGCGCTGAAATTTGTCACAATATGAGCCAGAGCGCCCCATCGGAGAATCTGAAAATGGAAAAGAAATAAAGTTTAGAAATCTCCAGAAAAAGAGGATAAGTGCGTATAAGTGCTAGAAAATCCTAGGTGTGTGCGGCGTGCAAACTACGCGCGTCAAACTACAAACCACGCTTTAATGTGGGAACGCAACGACTGGTGTAGAAGGTGTCGAAACTTGATGTAAAGAAGAAGTAGCCTCGAAAACAGGAGAAATAATTTTTGAAGTGTCATCTTTGAATAGCTCCTGAGAAGTTATCATTAAATCACACAACCCTTCAAAGATATCATCGCCATTATGCCCAATGGCACTTTCCCTTTCGGTTCCCACGTCAGCCACCTTTCCAGAATGCTGAGAAGTCTCTTCTTCTTCAATGACCGGGGAAAGCGCCGGCTTGCTCGACGAACCCGCAATGTCAATAGAAGTGGAACACTTCACCAGTGAAGCCTCAGTGATGGGTTCCTGCGGTAAAGGTTCTTCAACAAAAGCTGGGGCATCAGACGCCTTTCCTGGGGAATCAGGGACTTCGCGAGGCTGAGTAGAGCGAGAAGAGTGAAGAAGTCCAAACTGGTGAAGAAATTCGTCTTTTAACAAAAACTTCGCGTCCCGCTCTTCAGCTGGTACGACCAAGAGCCTCTCCAGAATTGGCTTGTGGCTAGGATCCCTAGAAGGAGGGGGAAGCGCTGAAATGAAAAAGCGAAATTAACATTTGGCAATTTGGACTTCACAAAACTCAGAGAATGGAAGATATAAAGATAGATAATCTTACTTCCTTCCCTCCACACAGCGTAAAACCTAGGAGGACAGCAAACGTAAAAGTATTGAGTTAAGAATCCATGGGCACTGTCAGGGAGGCCGACAATCAATTTACGATTTCTGGCGCTTCTTACAACAGTGATCGAAGGATGATCTTTAGTTCTGGTAAAAGAACATAGGTAGCAGATCTCGTTAAAACTGGGGAGACGGTCAAGCGTTCTACTAAATAATACGCACAACCCCATTAGAATGGCATAGCTATTGGGATGTAGCTGAAATGGGGAGATGGCCAGTTGACGAAGAAGATGTTGGAGAAAGTTGTTGAAAGGTGGAATGGCCCCGCTCAGGCACATTTGCCGATTAACTGTAATGAAGCCAGGGGGTGTCACATCAGCAGTGCTGCTTTTTTCAGGAAGAATGGCATCTGCTTCAACGATACCAAACTGGGTGCACAATTGCCGAAAAACTTTGTACGACAAAGTGGTAGAGGCTCTTTCGGGAGGATTGACTAATGGAGCTGGAATGAGAGTGGCCTCTCCAGTCTGAACTGTTATATCTTCTTGCTGAGAAGTCATTCTACACAAGCAACTGGATGTTCAAATATGAAGGTGCACGTTTCCTAAAAAGTGTGAAGTGTTGTGCAGAACTAATAAAGATAACAAGTAAATATAACTGGAATTAAGCTAGTCGACAATGGTTCGATTACCAAATTTCAGGACTTGTTAATTTAAAGTTCAGGTACAGTATTAGTGCAAACCGGTCAGTTTCAGTTGACTATTTCAGTGTTGCTTTAATACTTTGCTTGAATTTGTTGATTTAAAGCACTTCGTTCACACAATCTATTTAAGTTGATTATCCGTTATTAACTAATCTGTCATTTGATGTGGGCAGTCGGTGGCAGTATATTCGTCCCAATTTTCTGTGAATGTTGTATTAAACAGGTTGTTAGCTTGCAAGTCAAGGTGATCTGTAAAAAGAAAATGCAACAGAGTTTAACAAATTAAAGTCCGGACAATTCAGTATTCAGGCAGTTTGTTTCAATAATTCAAGTTAAGCACTTAAATCAAGATTATGCTTGGAAGTGTGAGTTCGAATTGAGTATACAAATGCTGACTGGGCTGCGACCTAAGGCCTATGCTGTCACTGTTTGGGCCAGCTAAGTGCTAGGTCGTCTGCGACTTAGTGAATGTACGGTGGGTCAAGTTAAGTCGTCCACTTGCCAAGACGTTTGTCCTATGAGTCGTTAATCATTAAGTCGCAAGGCATAGTAAGAAGAGAAAAGGCTTCAATCCAACGTGCTGAAAATTTCCTAAGTCCTAACTCGTTCACGACACAAGGCTTATGTGGCTTCAGTTCAACGTGCTGAAAATTTCCTAAGTCCTAACTCGTTCACGACACAAGGTTTATGTGGCTTCAGTTCAACGTGCTGAAAATTTCCTAAGTCCTAACTCGTTCACGACACAAGGCTTATGTGGCTTCAGTTCAACGTGCTGAAAATTTCCTAAGTCCTAACTCGTCTACGACACAAGGCTTATGTCGTAAGTGGATAAATCGGCCAAGACTTAGGTCGAGAGGGTTCATAGGTCGCACAAGATTGTTAAGTCGTGACCAAGCTAAAATCTCACTCCGTGTGACCAAGTGACCTTCCTCCTTAACTCCTAACCCTTTATCCTCCTAACCCTTTATCCTCCTAACCCGTTAACCCCTCCATTAACAAAAGCTTTCATTTTTCACACTATTAAATCATCCAAAAAACCAGTCTGGGACCACCGTAAATTCAAAGCCCTGTCATTCTAATCGGTTAAGTCCAAAGCACTGTAATCCATCGCCTCCATCGCCCCAACCATTCGAAGCTAAATCGAATTGAATCGAGTTCACAGAATATCGATATAGTGAGGTTTTGCAACGAAGCATTGCATAAGGGGGTGGATTAAGAACGAGGAGCGGAATTCACGAATTAATGATGGACAGCGATCGAAAGAGAAGCAAAATCGCTTACGCAGTATGATGCTAGAGATGATCGGATAAGAATTAAGTTGGAATCGCCTTTGAAAGCTCGGAGAAGTGTTAATGGCAGATATGACGTAAGGATTAAGCAATGAGAAGAAGGAAGTAGGAGGAGCGACTCAAGCTTTTATATCTTGGAGCAGTGGAACTCGAAGCGGCACACGCGAGTTAAGATAAGTCGAAGAACACGACCTACGACTTAGGCGTGTACTTCGAGGGGCAAATGTTAACCCTCAATTTTCTGCAACTTAAGAATTATGCGACTCAAGAAGGTTACGCGACTTAACGAGTCAAGAACTGCACGACTTAGGGAAGTTGCGACTTAAGGTCAGGACCACATAACGAGTTAAGGTCTAGACGACCTAAGAGTCAATACAGTCTAAGACGTCTTCGACCTAAAGAACCGAACGACCTAACAACCAAACGAGTTAACTACAGGAACAACCTTACGACTTAAGGTCTGGACGATTTAAGGATGGCACGATCTAAAGGATGAAGCAACCTAAGGTCTGGACGACTTACGGAAGTCTACGACTCACGGTTTGGACGACTTAAGGAAGTCTACGACTCAAGGCTTGGACGACTTAAGGAAGTCTACGACCTAAGGTTTGGGCGACTTAAGAAAGTCTACAACTTAACGGTTTAATGAGTTAACGACTTAAGAAAGTAAATGGCCTACGACTTAAGACTATCTACGACTTAAGGCTGTCTACGACCTAAAGCTACTTACGACTTACCTCCTAGTCCGTGTACCAGTTAAGCCGCGACTCACGACTTAGTATAAGTCGTCCACGACCTAAAGCCAGAGTGGTAGTTCGCTGCCACAATACTTATGCCGGAGGAAGATGACTCGTAAGCGACTTAAGACTTGTAACATATATCCAGATGGGCAATTAAGCTCCTACCAAGCCACAAGCTAGATTGGATAGGTCGGCCACGACCTAGCTTAAGTCGTCCACGACTTACGACCTAAGGGGTCAAATTCGCTATAAATACCACCCTACCCCAAACATGAAAAGGACTTTTGGCTAATCATTTTCTGAAGCGTCATTACTCTGCCGAATTCTCAACTCATCCAAGACTCGAAGAACTCCAAACATCGAAGATACTACAACAAGCTTTGATCGAGATTCTACACATCCGACATGGATTCCACAAATCTCATCGTCAAAGTTTGAGTTACTAATCTGAAGTGTTTGAGTAATCGAAGTGGATTGTATTCAGAGTGTGTTGTATCAAGTTGTAATCAAATCCGCAATAAAAGACTATAAAGTGGACGTAGGCTCAATTACGGGCAGAACCACTATAAATCTGTTGTTCCTTTATAGTTTTCTGCTATATTCATCTTATATTCTGTTCCCGTACCAACGGGTGGTGCTTTCACATTGTTATCACACACACCGGGTGTTAGCGTTCAATTTTTACCGTTAACATCTTCAAAATCATCTTATACTTACATAAAGTCATCTTATATAAGAATCAAAATTTTCAAAATAAATTTCGCTGTATGAAGAGCCATATGGGATTGAATATCTTTGCTATTATGGGTTATATATCTTTGTAATTTAAATTGGAAATTTTCTTTTAGTAAGCAAAGATATTCTAACCCGACAGCTTTCAATTTCAGCATCAAAATATATCAATGATATTAGAATATAAGATGTACATACGTCATCATTTCGCAAAATCACATTTGATTCCTCGCTCGATCACACAAGTTCGCTTTCGGACTAGTATTGTCCATTCGACTTCCCTAATGCGGATTTCGATATGGTTTCTCAACTAGAAGCCATCAGTCTCCTTGCATAGCCATATACTATGATAGAGAATTCTAGAATCAAGCCCAAAATCCATATCAAATATTCGCCATCAGGAATCGAATGAAAAATCCTAACACGAAATGGTGTAATTCACCTCGAACTTGTGTACTCAAACCTGGATCAAATTAATTATGCGAATAAAACATCATACGTACAACTTATATATTAATTCCAACTTGTTAAATATATAGTTTCATAAAGATGTTACTAAGTTAAAAATTTAAACTAAATTTTATTCAAAAAAAAAATTCAAAACATTTCAAATCTAAATTTAATACTAGAAAAATTCAAAATAGCCTTATTTATCTACTTAACAAAACAGTTTCAACTTATTTAAATCATATTACTACATACTTTAACATACATACCAAACTTATATACTTTATACTTCAAAATTTCTTAGCTTTTGAAAAGTTAACCTTGATTTGGAAGTGTTCGAACCTTCAAAATAGTCGATGAAATCAAATTTCAAATCCAAGAGTTGGAAATCAGCAACAAATCAGTAAATCAATTTTAATAGATAGGGTTATATTAAATCAAATCCAAAACTCAAGAACTGAACACCGGTTCACTTCAAATCGTTCAAATATATATACATATATCTTTCGAATATCAAATCATACTTTGGAATTTGAAATCAAAATTGGTTTCACAAAATCACTCGCATAGCAAAGCTATTAAAGTGGCCTCTCCCTCACTCTGAAACTCGAAAATCAATGTCGATGATGCGTGCACTCATCACCGAAATTATTTCCCAGCGACATAAGTGAGTTCTGGACTTCTATTTTCTCAAACTTCATTTGAAATTTCTTCGAAATCATTCGGAACTCATTAAAATCATTTGAACATTTTTTTATTCGGAAAATACTCTTAAATCATATTATTCTTATATATTTCAAAATCTTAAAACCAATTTCAAAATACCGGTGTTCAATTCTCGAATTTCAAATTTTAAAATCCTTTAGTTATAAATCATTTTTAGATAAATCAAATTTCTTATATAATTTGTTTTTCAAAATTACAAATCCTTTCTAAACCTCAAATTTTCATTTAAAAAGGGTATATAATCTTTATCGAAAACACTTTATTTTTATATATAGAATATAATCATACTTATCAAAATAATAATTTCGATATATAAAAACCTTTCTAAAAATACAAACAAGCCCGATTTTTTTTCAAGGGATGATTCAACAATGGATTTCAAAACAAATAAAGAGATTCAAATTAGAGGAACTCTAATCAAATAGAATTCTGATTCAAAGATAGGCTCGATAGAAGATTAAATTTAAATAGAAGATGGATATACTTATATAAACTGCGGGAGACCTTAAACCGGTCAACCGTGACTTCAAGAACAAGATCGATGCAGAACTCCAAGAAAAATCAACATTCGATCGCAAGAGATAGCGGCATCTAAACCAAAGATATAGAAATCTTCGGTGAATCAATGCCAATTGTGAAGGAGTTTCACCCCTTCACAAATCATTCAAAGATTAGTGGGATCCTATTCTTATAGAGATCATTCGAAGTGGAGTTATGGGATACTCCAGAATCAAAAGAATACAAATAGGGAGAGACAAGAATGAATTTTGGAACCGCAAGAAACGTTCCAAAGTTCAAAGGAAATCGAGTCAAACGGAAGAGATTCAAACTCGAATGAAAGTGATTCTGTGATTGATTTATTTACTGTATATGCTGAGTTTTGCCAAATTTAAATTAACAATCCACTATTTTGAAGTATTCAAAACAGTGGATTGTTAATTTAAATTTGGCAAAACTCAGCATATACAGTAAATAAATCAATCACAGAATCACAAACACAGAGTAATACAATAATACGCAGCGGAAAAGATAAAATAGTAGTTCATGAAGCTACTATATAAACATCAGAGTTAAAAATAAAATACAACGGAATATCTCAAGTACAGTGAAGTCTTCAGACATGTGTGGATTTATTGTCGATTTGAATGGTCCAAAATAGTGGGTCGTTACACATGGGTTCTTAAAAACTAAGGTGACAAGAGATTTCAAGTAAAATTGTAACAAATGTCATGCTTTAGAAAAAAAAGTAGAGCTCCGAAATCAATATCGAATCTCTTTACCCACAAAATGTTGCATTCCTCCTATGATGGCATGAGAGATGCCACATGTCATCGATGGCAATACTATAATAAACATTAAAACTATTTTTTTCTTTTTTAAATCAATTTCTTTTTACCTACTCCTATCTCTTGTCAAAATATGATTAGGTTACCACCAAAACTTTTTATTTCTTTTCCATATTTTGCTGGAAATAAATAGGTTACCACCAACCTTTCTATTTCTTTTTCAGATTTTGTTGGAAATAAACTTTACCTTCCCAAAAACATTAGCAAACTAAATTAATTAATATCCTCAATTAATATTACTTTAAATGCTTGTAATGACCCGCAATTTTATCACTTTGATAAATTATATTTATTTTTAAAATATTCAAATATAAGTGACAAAGTTCTTTATAAATGATATTTTTAATTTTTAAAATTATGGAATAAATTCTATAAATCTTTAAAAATGTTTTAAAAGATATTTTAGTTATAAAAATGGATTTCTGAATGATAAAAGAGTTGTTTTAATCAAATAAGCCTTAAAAGCACTATTCGTGGCACTTTTTGCAGCACTTTTAATAACTTTGAAATATGGTTTTAAACTTAAGTATTCTTTCCCAATTATTTTATAAAAAATTCCAAATAAATAATTAAGCATTTTAAAGATGATTTAAAGGTTTTATAATTTATTTTAAAAAATTTAAATAAATGATTTAAAGAAAAGCTGTTAAAATCAAGTGATTTAATCTTGACTCTAAAAGCCGATGAGTATACTGGATTTTTCTATTCGTCAGATCCGGATGTGAGGTGCTTAAACTAAAGAGATGTTTAGAAGCAACCGCTGCCTTGGCTCACCTGGCCTTTTTCCCGGGCAAGGAATAGATAAGGTCGAAATGTCGGAAATGAGGCAGGTATAAAAGATTTAATTCTTTCTAAATTTAATACAACTTGGATTGTATAGAGATAATCTTCTTATACTTGTTATTAAATTCCAAGGTGGGAAGCGGTAATATCCATGTGAATTTAAAAGGTGATTTCACCTCAATTCGATGGATAGCAAAGGTTGACTACGAGAATTGATGTTGAGTAAAATCAGTCTAATTTCTATGGATCCGCTTTACTTGAATATTAACTAATTTGGATATACCATCTTAGATAACATGGTTTCAACCTATTGAAAAGATATGTATTGGGAATAAGAAATCTTTTATCAAGATTTAAATAAATGGTTTGGAATTAATTTAATTCCTATACTTAAAATTAATTGTCTTGGGTTTACAATAAACGTTGTCTTAAATAACATTGTTTTTGACATTTTTTGAAAGTGATAATTTGGAAATCTTTTTTAAGATTTAAATAAATAAATTGGAAATATTTTCCTAAGTAAAAATGAAATGATTTGGAATTATTCCAAGATTTAAAAAAGGTTTTAAGTAATCAAAGGATTTGATAAGAGAGGTTTAATGATTATGTATATATCGGAAAGAAAGGTTTTAAATATATATATCTCTAGAATATATTTTGGATAAAGAGAAAGTAACTAAACAAATGATAAGCACCTATTTACTTAGCATCTTTTATCTATAATTGGTTCGAAAGAACCGGAGTCGGATTTGGGTAATTTTTATCCGGATACCACTTCGAACCAATGTATACGTTCGAAAGTGAAGACATGTTAAAGTCAACGAAGTTGAAGGTGGGGATCTTCATAACGGAAGGACTACTTGTTGATAATTTTGGAGTAGCTCCCGAGATAAATAAATAGCAGTGGTCCCTTCATTCTGGGATCTTCGTATGCAAAGACTACTCGCTACTAATCCTAGGGATAATGCCCGACAGGATATGGTAGGAGAGTGCCTTTGGTTTGTCCTGTTCCTGGAAAACTTGTATGGATGAATGTTTGACATTGCATTTCTAAGATCACAGTGCATTGATCTCCACAAACGTATATATGTTTGGTGGTGTAGGAGGTAACCCCTCTTATACTTAACCATTCTCTGAGACGTACAAGCTCAGATGTTGTACTTTTGTGGAAATGAATAGTGCGTTATTGGAAATGGAAATGAGACATTTTAAGTGAAAATGTTCTAAGAAAGGTAAACGTTACCTCTAGTCTCACACCCGAGGAATTGTAAAATAGGGGTTGCTTTAAGGCTAAGTGGATCGCAACCATTAGGGTATGATATCACCTTTCTAGATTTATTTGGCACCCGCTATGACGTCGGGTAAAAAAATACGTGGTGTATGGTATGAGAGCTCTCAAACAGGTCGGGAACGGCCAGGGTGATATCATATTTGGTTCTATCCGCCGCCAGATGGGTTTGCGGGTAAGCCAATCTTGATTCATAGATGTTTTGAAGATGTCGATCCTTGGTGCATTCCTCTAGAGATGCACTATACGGGAGGTAGTCCCTTACCTCACTATTCATTGGAAATCCAATTCTCCAATAAGTACCTTTGAACTTGATTGTAGAACCTAGTATGTTACAATTTAATAATGTAACAATTTCGGCTATTTGAATATGTTTATTTGAAAAGTTTTCAAAGAATGTCATTAAAAATAATATCATCGGATTTTACGTAGAATGATTTGGTTATCATAAGGTAAAATCTCGTTCCATGTTTATGTGCGGCATGGTCTTATGAGATACTCTTTGTTTTTCAAATATTCGTATTTTGAGTTTCTCACACCAGTTCCATGACCGACCTGGAGTTTATTTTCTTTCCCTTAAACTCTAGGTGCCTTATTTTTCCGTGCAGCCTAGTAGTCAGATTTTGTTTAGAGCATTTTGAAAGAGCTCGGAGAATGGAGTTAGAAGATTCTTCAAGAGATTTTTATCCATTTCCACCACACTCATGTACTATTGTATTCCGCATTTGTAAGGAGAGAGATTTATAACTGTCCATGTTGATGTTAAGATAAACTCTGATAAATGTATTTAAAATTTCCCACTATAAAGATTATATAATGAAATAATATATGTTATTCCATTCGTATAAGATTCTGTTCTGTCTTTATTTTCTTCCTAACCTTAACCGTCGGGTTTTCTGGCATTTGAATTTGCGGCACGTGAATACCGAGGATGTATTAGTGTCGATTTCCGAGAGCCAAAAATCCGAGTCGTCACAATGCTTTTCTAGCATAATAAATTCACAGAAAACCGTAACCACTTGGGAAAAATGTGACGACCCGGGTTTTTGGACCAATCAGAATCACCGAAAAACCCGTTCCTAAAACTACGAATGAAAACTACCAACTTAATACACCATATTTGATAAATATTCAAAATTACTAAATGTATAGAATACAACTTTCAATTATACAAGTTAGTAGAGTAATTATTTATTCTATAGTGTGCTTAAATACAAACCCAAAATCAAATACTACAAATAAACTGTAAATCTACCGCTGCGCAACTCTGATGAGAAACAACAATATCCAAACTGCAAACTCAATAAACAATGTAAACTTGGAATAAAACAGTAAGCAGAAAAATACATCAATACACGATATATGGTAAACAATAAACAGAAAAATGTTATGTTATGGGCTGCGTCACTACCACTTGTGACTGCCTGCGTACCTCTATCTAATTAGATACCCAATTAGATAACAGGATCAAGCCAACGTAGTTCTCCTACCACAAATAGGACTCATGGAGCCTACGATGCAACAAACAATATGCAATACCCACTTAAGCTCAATCTTCAAATTTAGATTTTCGAATCAAACTACCTTTACAGAAATTATCTCTTTGGACTTTATTCCCGAATTATTATTTTCAAAACCTTTGAAATATATATATATATATATATATATATATATATATATATATATATATATCTTTTATATTCAAACTAGTCCTTTACTTCGGGATCTGAAAACAAATCACCTTTTGAAACGATATCTATATAAAAGCATGCAAAACTATATGCTACCAAATCTCGGAAGGTTTCTCCCAATAATAAGGCAATTGGGTCACAACCTTCCGAAAAATAAATATAGATATGTATATCCATCTTCAACAAGAGCGGACTATACTGAGGCTACAGAACATCTTGATGCATCTCAGGACAGAAGTGAAGGTCTAAGTCGCACACGACTTAAGGATTCAAGTCGCATACGCCTTAACCAAGAAGTTATAGGTCGTCCTCGACCTAAGGAGTCACGAGAGGGGAAGCTGCGACTTAACTGGAAATCCGGGGAGAAAGTTGTCTCGAGTTTGCGACCTAAGGAAGTGATAGGTCGCGAACGACCTAACGTGGCAGTGCAATATGGAGACAGTCTAAGTTGCAAACGACCTAACTTGTTTTTAGGTCGTATACGACCTAACGAGCTAAGGCATAGGTCGTGGGAACGACCTAACATGTCACCAGGAAAAGAGCTACGACCTAACGGGTTCGAGAGTAACGAGCTAAGACTTGGGAATAAGTCGTTGAAGTCTTAGGTCGCTCACGACCTAACGCTATTTTAGGTCGCTTACGACCTAGTAAAGGCAGCACGCGTGTCAAAGGATTCAGCATGATGGCATGCGAACGAGCTAAGAGGTTACGACCTAAGTTAGGTCGCAAGGGGTTAGGTCGCAGGAATATAATTCGACCTACAATAGGTCGCAGGAAAAGGTGCCGACCTAAGTTAGGTCGCAAGAAGTTAGGTCGTGGAGTCTTAAGTCGCGAAGACTTTCTGAAGCCGCTTCTGTTAGGTCGCTAATGAAGGGATGCCGTTCATTCTTAGGTCGCGAAGCTCCGGATGCCGTTCATTTTTAAGTCGTTTATCTGGTGTAACTGTTGGGATAAGTCGCATGAAGTGTTAGGTCGCTAACGACCTATACTAAGTCGCTGAAGGAAGCTGATGTATTGAAGTTAGGTCGCATGAGTTATCTTTTAGGTCGTGACCGATATATGTGTGTAAAAGAATTGTGTTGTACTTATGTTGTATTGTTTTTAGGTCGGACCGTCTTAGGTCGAGATATTTTCTTAAGTTGTGATGTTTTTTTTTTAGGTCGAATGTTATAGGTCGGAAACGACCTAAGTGTTGTTGTAATTTGTGTGTGTTGAGTTGTATCGCCTATAAATAGGCCGTGAGTCTCATTTGTAAAAGGTTGTTGATTTTTGAATAAAATTCTCTTTTGTTAGCTTTGTGCTTTCATTCCAATTGGTAGTTGAGTGTAATCTCCTATCTCCTCTTTCGGTTAATCGAGTGCGCTCGATTCAATGATTGCAGAAGCCGATTCGCGGAATCAAGTGCGCTTGATCAACGCTTGAAGAATTGAAGATCTTTGAACCCGGTATCGTGCGCGATCAACGAGTTCGGGATAGCTAGAATTCGGTATCTTCGGATCAACGAATTTGGGCATTTCATTATCTTTCAATCCATCGACTACTACATTCATCGAACTACATTGTTTTGATTAATCCGCTGCGTCAGTTTTGGTATCAGAGCTTGTTCTAGCCAATCATAGCTAGATCGAGACTTGGAGCCTACTCATTTTGAAGTTGAAGTGATAGCCGAGAGCTTGAAGTGTTGAGCCGAGAGCAAGTTGAAGTTGTTCGACTTTGTATTGGAGTTTAGAGATCGGATCTATATCATTTGGAGAAGTTGTGTTCATCGTGTTCATCGCGAAGTAGCAACAAAGTGGGAGTTGTCGATCCATTTCATTTTGGATCAAAGTTCGAATTGTGTTTGAATTTGAAGTGTTTGTAAAGTTTTCAAGTATGCCGCCGAGGAGAGCTAATCGTCACCAAAACGTAGAAGCTTTGTATCGAAGAGAAGAAGCTGATGAGATGGAGCAGAGAATTAATGAGAACTTTAGTGAGAAGCTTAATGAAGGGATTGGACGATTAGAGAAGATGATGTTAGAAATGAATCAAAATCGGAGAAGGGTTTCACCTGAATCTAACCATGGGGGAAGTAGAGTCTCACCACAATCCAATCGAGAAAGAAGTGTTGACAATGAACAAAGGCGTGGGAGGAACGTGAATGATCGTGAACGGAGGAATGTAGATAGAAGGGATGATGGTGGTAGACGTGATGGGAGTAGAGATGTGGGTGGATGAGAGAGACAACGATATACATCTGATTTTGAAGAGGAGTATGATGGTGGTAGTGTTCGAGGACAAGGACGAGGACAAGGACGAAATCACTCTGAGTATGATCATAAATGGGAGTCGGGGATGAAGACTGAAATTCCTGAATTCAAAGGTGGTATGCAAGCAGAGGAGTTTCTAGATTGGGTAGCTAATGTTGAAGAGATTTTTGACTTCAAGGAAGTTCCAGAGCATCGTAGAGTGAAGTTGGTTGCTACAAGGTTGAGGGGTAGAGCTTTGGCATGGTGGCAGCAAACCAAACTTACACGTGAACGAATGGGAAAGTCAAAAGTTGAATCTTGGGAGAAGAAGAAGAAATTGATGAAAGCAATGTTCTTACCTTACAATTATCAATCTTTGATGTATCAACGTTTGCAGAACTTGAGACAAGGGATGAAATGTGTGAACGACTATGCTGACGAATTTTATCAACTGTTAGCAAGGAATGATATTATGGAGACATAAGAACAATTGACATCTAGATTCATTGGGGGATTGCGAATGCAGATTCAGGATATGGTTAACATGTTTGATCCCAGATCTGTAGCGGAAGCACATCAGAAAGCGTTGGCTTGGGAGAAACAGGGACGACGAGGAAGTGGTGTGTTTACTAATTCTAACAATCAAGCGAAGGGTGTTGGTGGGAGTTCTAATGTTTCTAAACCTATCAGTAGACCAGTAGTGAAGGAGGCTGAGAAGACTAAGGTTAACAACGGTTTCAAATGTTACAATTGTCAGGAATTTGGTCACAAAAGTAGCGAATGTCCAAAGCCGAAGAAGAGAGCTATGATAGCAGAGGTTGAGGATGAGGATGAAGAAGCTGAATGTTCCAATTCACCACCTGATGAGGAGGAAGAAGAAGTGACGGGAGACGAAGGTTACAATCTAATGATGAAGAGGTCCTGTTTAACACCAAAGCAAGAGGAGGATTGTAGTTGGTTAAGGAGCAATATTTTTCAGTCAACATGTACTATTCTAGGGAAAGTTTGCAAATTTGTTATCGATGCTGGAAGCTGTGATAATATAATTTCTTCCGAAGCTGTGAGGAAGTTGGCGTTGAAGACTGAGAAACATCCGAAACCGTACAAGCTAGCTTGGTTGAGGAAGGCGGGGAGGTGAAGGTTGGACGAAGGGCTTGTGTGAAGTTTTCAATTGGGAAGAAATATAAAGATGAAATCTGGTGCGATGTGGTAGATATGGACGTTTGTCATTTGTTGCTGGGGAGACCATGGCAGTATGATAGGGCGGTGCAACATGATGGGCGTACCAACAGTTACAGTTTCATGTTTGAAGGCACAAAGATTACTCTAGTTCCAAAGAAGCGACAACAGGAGGAAAACAAGTTGGAGGAGATTGAAGAGCTCAAAACTTTGTTATCTTTGAAGGAGTTTGTTAAGGAGGTTGAAGAAGAGTCGGAAGTATTCTTGTTAATTGGGCGTGAGAGCAGTGAAGAAGTTGAAATTCCAGAAGAAGTTAAACCAGTTTTGAAAGAATTTGACGATGTATTTCCAGAGGAGTTACCAACGGAGTTGCCACCGTTGAGGGATATACAACATCAGATAGATCTTGTTCCAGGTGCTGTGTTACCACACAGACCACATTATCGAATGAGTCCGAAGGAACATGAAGAGTTGCAGAGGCAGGTAGAGGAATTGCTTAAACAGGGGCGTGTGCCGGAGAGTTTAAGTCCTTGTGCTGTACCAGCTTTATTGGTACCCAAAAAGGATGGAACGTGGAGGATGTGCACAGACAGTCGAGCATTGAATAAGATCACAGTCAGATACAGATTTCCGATGCCGAGGCTTGATGATTTATTGGATCAGATCAGTGGGTCCGTAATCTTTTCTAAGATTGAATTGAAGAGTGGTTATCATCAGATTCGCATTAGACCAGGGGATGAATGGAAGACAACATTCAAGACAAGGGAAGGCTTGTATGAATGGCTGGTAATGCCGTTTGGTCTATCGAATGCACCAAGTACATTCATGAGGGTGATGAACCAGATTTTTAGGCCATACATTGGGAAATTCGTTGTGGTTTACTTTGATGATATTCTAATCTACAGTGCTAGTACAGAAGAGCATGTTCAACATCTGAAGAAAGTGCTAATTATTCTTTGTGAAGAAAAATTCTATGCTGCTACAAAGAAGTGTGTTTTTATGGCGAAGAGTGTTTTATTTTTGGGATATGTTGTGTCGGAAGAAGGAATACAGGTTGACCAAAGTAAAATCGAAGCTATCAGAGATTGGCCGCAGCCCAAGACGATAACGGAAGTTCGTAGTTTTCACGGGTTGGCTTCATTTTATCGGAGGTTCATTCCACACTTTAGTAGTGTGATGGCACCTGTTACTGATTGCATGAAGGGTAAACAGTTTGCATGGACGGAGGAAGCCGGGGTTGCTTTTGAGCGAATCAAAGAACTCTTGACGTCTGCACCAATTCTAATATTACCAGATTTTCAGTTAGTGTTTGAACTACATACTGATGCATCCAAGGTTAGAATTGGAGGAGTATTGAGTCAGAGGGGACGTCCGATTGCATACTTTAGCGAGAAGTTATCATGAGCAAAGATGAGATACAATACATATGATGTTGAATTTTATGCTGTTGTGCAATCTATTAAACACTGGAGACACTATCTATTTCAGAAGGAGTTTGTTCTTTACACTGATCATGAGGCGTTGAAGCATTTACAAGGCAAGACAAGATTTCAGCGAGACATGCATCGTGGATTGCATATCTGCAACAATTTACTTTTGTTGTTAAACACAAGTCAGGGGTGACGAATCGTGTGGCTGATGCTTTGAGTAGGAGGAGTCATTTGTTGACTACACTAAAGGTTGAAGTGACGGGGTTTGAAATGTTACCAGAATTATTTGACAATGATCCTTACTTTGCAAAGTTTGTTGATAAAGTCAAGGATGGGGAGACGGATGAGTTTATAATGATAGATGGTTTTCTGTTCAAAGGAAATCGATTGTGCATACCGGAGGGTAGTTTGAGAATGAAGATCGTAAAAGAGCTACATGAAGAAGGACACGTGGGTAGAGACCGTACATTACAGTTGATTTCACAATCTTACTTTTGGCCATCGATGAGGAAAGAGGTGGAGAGGTTTGTGGAGCGATGTCATATCTGTCAGATTTCGAAAGGAACTGCAACTAATGCTGGGTTATATATGCCGTTACCTGTACCAATTAAACCATGGGTTGATGTGAGTATGGACTTCGTGTTGGGATTACCGAGGACACAACGTGGTAACGATTCCATTTATGTGGTGGTTGATCGATTTTTGAAAATGGCACATTTTATTGCTTGTAAGAAGACGGCGGATGCTGTTCATGTTGCTCAATTGTTTTTCAAGGAGATCTATCGACTTCATGGATTGCCAGAATCTATTGTGTCGGATAGAGATACTCGATTTCTGAGTCACTTTTGGTTGAGTTTGTGGAAAATGGTGGGAACGAAGCTGAAGTTTAGTAGTGCTTATCATCCGCAAACGGATGGACAGACCGAGGTTGTGAACAGATCATTGGGGAATTTGCTGAGGTGTCTTGTACAAGATAATCTGAAGAGTTGGGATGTGAAGTTATGCCAGGCAGAATTTGCTCATAATCATGCGGTAAATCGTAGCACAGGGTTCAGTCCATTTCAGATAGTATATTCAAGCTTACCGAAGGGTCCGTTGGATTTAACGGTAGTGCCACAATCAAAGAAGACAGTTAAAAAAGCTGCTGATTTTGTTGAAGGATTGGCAGAATGTCACAAAATCGTTCAGGAACGATTGGAGAAAGCAAATGAGAAGTATAAGCGTTCTGCAGATCTGAAGCGAAGGAGTGTTGAATTTCAAGAAGGTGATTTGGTTTATGCAGTGTTAACAAAGGATCGTTTTCCAGTAGGCGCTTATAACAAGTTGAAAGCCAGAAAATTTGGTCCTGTAGAAGTCGTGAAACGAATTAATGAAAATGCTTATAAGTTGAAGCTGCCGGAGGATGTGTATACTTCTAATGTGTTCAATGTTAAGCATCTCGTACCATATCATAGGGATGAACGAGTTAACGTGGAAGAATTTAAAAATTCGAGGTCGAATTTTTCTCAACCTGGGGAGGAGATGATGCAGCTCAGGACAGAAGTGAAGGGCTAAGTCGCACACGACTTAAGGATTCAAGTCGCATACGCCTTAACCAAGAAGTTATAGGCCGTCCTCGACCTAAGGAGTCACGAGAGGGGAAGCTGCGACTTAACTGGAAATCCGGGGAGAAAGTTGTCTCGAGTTTGCGACCTAAGGAAGTGATAGGTCGCGAACGACCTAACGTGGCAGTGCAATATGGAGACAGTCTAAGTTGCAAACGACCTAACTTGTTTTTAGGTCGCATACGACCTAACGAGCTAAGGCATAGGTCGTGGGAACGACCTAACATGTCACCAGGAAAAGAGCTACGACCTAACGGGTTCGAGAGTAACGAGCTAAGACTTGGGAATAAGTCGTTGGAGGTTGAAGTCTTAGGTCGCTCATGACCTAACGCTATTTTAGGTCGCTTACGACCTAGTAAAGGCAGCACGCGTGTCAAAGGATTCAGCATGATGGCATGCGAACGAGCTAAGAGGTTATGACCTAAGTTAGGTCGCAAGGGGTTAGGTCGTAGGAATATAATTCGACCTACAATAGGTCGCAGGAAAAGGTGCCGACCTAAGTTAGGTCGTAAGAAGTTAGGTCGTGGAGTCTTAAGTCGCGAAGACTTTCTGAAGCCGCTTCTGTTAGGTCGCTAATGAAGGGATGCCGTTCATTCTTAGGTCGCGAAGCTCCGGATGCCGTTCATTTGTTAAGTCGTTTATCTGGTGTAACTGTTGGGATAAGTAGCATGAAGTGTTAGGTCGCTAACGACCTATACTAAGTCGCTGAAGGAAGCTGATGTATTGAAGTTAGGTCGCATGAGTTATCTTTTAGGTCGTGACCGATATATGTGTGTAAAAGAGTTGTGTTGTACTTATGTTGTATTATTTTTAGGTCGGACCGTCTTAGGTCGAGATATTTTCTTATGTTGTGATGTTCTTTTTAGGTCGAATGTTATAGGTCGGAAACGACCTAAGTGTTGTTGTAATTTGTGTGTGTTGAGTTGTATCGCCTATAAATAGGCCGTGAGTCTCATTTGTAAAAGGTTGTTGATTTTTGAATAAAATTCTCTTTTGTTAGCTTTGTGCTTTCATTCCAATTGGTAGTTGAGTGTAATCTCCTATCTCCTCTTTCGGTTAATCGAGTGCGCTCGATTCAACGATTGCAGAAGCCAATTCGCGGAATCAAGTGCGCTTGATCAACGCTTGAAGAATTGAAGATCTCTGAACCCGGTATCGTGCGCGATCAACGAGTTCGGGATAGCTAGAATTCGGTATCTTCGGATCAACGAATTTGGGCATTTCAGTATCTTTCAATCCATCGACTACTACATTCATCGAACTACATTGTTTTGATTAATCCGCTGCGTCACATCTACACCTGCCTTGCCCACATTTTTAGTTATGGGTTACCCGAATCTTTTGTAACATAACAAATCATTTTGTATCTCGAAGTGACAAAATCATTTACACTAATAATTACAAATACTTCTAATCTACAATAATTTCCATTTTCAAATCCTTTCAAAAATCATCTTAAAACCATCGGATTTAGTCCTCGAAATTCTTTCCGTTTTATAAAACAGTTTATAAAACCATTTTTTATACAAACAACTTTCATATAAAATCACTTCAAAATATTTATTATCAAATATCTTATTTTTTTTCTTTTAAAGGAAAATATTTCATAACATTTCAACTTAAAAACCAATTTTCAAAAAAATCATTAAATTGAAGTGAACCAAATATTACTGCTAAACACCTTATAGTCAAATCGTGAAAAAAATCACAAGGTGTTAGCCTACAATTATTTTCTACATAGCCCATGCGTATGGATAATTAATTGCTCATAAACTGGTCGAGTAAAGTCAAAAATTAATAAATAATAATCAGTGCTCATAGACTGGCCGAGCTTAATTCAAACAATCAATCAATGAAATGAACACAATAATAAATGATAATCAATGCTTTATTCTATCAAATATTTATAACACTTTGTTTTATCTTGGGTTAAAACGGTTTGATATTTATTTTAGATCATCCGGGCTTTCCCTTCGACATGTTTCGTCCCTCGCCCAAGCCTCGTTGTATCTCACAGACGAAACACGTGTACTAGTCGTTTCCGCATACCCCATTAAGTATTTAACTACTAAATTTTAAAATACTTAAATAACCATCCAAATAGTCAAACAAGGAAGTAAAACCATTGTTTTAGCAAACAAAGTAAACAAGCATTTAATAAGGATTTTCAAGCAACACTTAACACTTAAAGTTCCTTCAACTTAGCAATGATTTTAATGAACTTAAAGGAAGAAATAACTCACTTTGGATTCTACTCCATCAAACTTTAAGGCAAAGAACTCCAGATCTAAAGCATACTTCCTACAAATTTTGCTAACTTTGTCAATACGGATTTGACTATAGCTTCGCTACTATTTCCAGAAACTTCTTGAAATCCGGCTATAGCTTCGCTATCCTAAAAGTTGAGATGAAAAGAGGTGGAGACAGCTTCTAGGTGGGCATGGCCTTGAGTGGATGGATGGAACTTACTAGCTTGAACATGACTTAAGTGGTATACTTTTTTTCCGATTATTTTTGCCATAAGTTTGTACGCTTTTGGAATTTTTTAAGAGAGGCATGGAAGCCATTAAAGCTCTAAGGAAGAAGAAGGAGAAGCTTAAAAAAGGAAGAAGAAGAAGAAGGGAAAGTGTGTGAAATTTGTGAAAGAAGTGCTAGGTATTTATAGAAAAAAGTTTTGAATAAAATATTATTTTGTAAAAAGACCAAAATACCCTTTGCTTATACTTTTAGCAAACTAATTTTTTCAACACTTAACATCACATTTCAAATCATTACTTTATGTCATTTTCACTTAAGTATTAAGTAAAGAATATAATAAATATGTTTGTTTGATGTAATGTTTACTTTTTGACTTTTATAATACATTTTGTCTTTTTATGCTTACTTTTTGTTAATTACATTCTAGAATTTTCTAAGTATGTTTAGTAAAAGTAAACTTGATTAGTGAATTAATTAATACTTATACTATTCGAATATATGTTCTATATAAAAAAATAATGGTGCAACGACGTTGCGATAACTTTAAATCGACAAAACGTTGATTTTTGGCAAATATTTTATGGTCACATTTTGACGTTTTAGTTAAAATATTTATTTATGTATAACCAAATTTAAAAATAAACTTGTATAATGTTATTTAAAAATATAAACACTCATAAATTAATTAAAATAATTTATTTAACCATTGAAACTTACTTTTCTAAAATCAGGATTTTGTCACTTTTGATGATATAAACAATTATTCATATTTTTGTGTATATTTCTCTTTGCAAATCCTATCTAATATTATTTGAATCATAAAATGTTATATATTTTATATTTAAAATCACTTTAAATAGTATATTTTAAAGTGGCCAAATTCCAGATCGTTACATTCTCCCCTACTTAAAAGAATTTCATCCACGAAATTACAAGGACGGAAAAGTATAAAGAAAAAACAACAATTAACAAAAGTTAAGCACACCAAAATAGTAATATCACCCATAACCCTGGTCGAAGGTACGGTGTCTTATCCTATCCATTTTATTTATCAAATTAAGATATTTTCATTTTTTAAATTCATAGATTGATTTACTAACATACACAAATTTTACTCAAGCACCTAACCTAAGCTCTGATACCAAATGTGACGACCCGGGTTTTCAGACCAATCAGAATCGTCGAAAAACCCATTCGTTCAAAAACTATGAATGAAAACTACCAACTTAATACACCATATTTGATAAATATTCAGCATTACTAAATGTATAAGATACAACTTTCAATTATACAAGTTATCAGAGTAATTATTTATTCTATAGTGTGCTTAAATACAAACCCAAAATCAAATACTACAAATAAACTGTAAATCTACCGCTGTGCAACTCTGATGAGAAACAACAATATCCTAACTGCGAACTCAATAAACAATGCAAATGCAGAATAAAATAGTAAGCAGAAAAATACATCAATACACGATATATGGCAAACAATAAACAAAAAAATGTTATATTATTATTGAGGCTGTATCACTACCACTTGTGACTGCCTACTTACCCCTATCTAATTGGGTACCCAATTAGATAACAGGATCAAGCCAACGTAGTTCTCCTACCGCAAATAGGACTCATGGAGCCTACGATGCAACGAACAATATTCAATTCCCAAAACTACCAACTTAGGCTTAATCTTCAAATTTAGATTTTCAAATCTAATTACCTTTACGGAAATTATCTCTTCAGACTTTATTCCTGAATTCTTATTTTCAAAACCTTTGAAATATATATATATATATATATCTTTTATATTCAAACTAGTCCTTTACTTCGGGATCTGAAAACAAATCACCTTTTGAAACGATATCTATATACAAGCATGCAAAACTATATGCTACCAAATCTCAGGAGGTTTCTCCCAATAACAAGGCAACTGGGTCCCAGCCTTCCAAAAAATAAATATAGATATGTATATTCATCATCAACGAGAGCGGACTATACTAAGGCTACAGAACATCTGCACCTGCCTTGCCCACATTTTTACTTATGGGTTACCCAAATCTTTGGTAACATAACAAATCATTTTATATCCCGAAGTGACAAAATCATTTATACTAATAATTACAAATAATTCTAATCTACAATAATTTCCATTTCCAAATCCTTTCAAAAATCATCTTAAAACCATCGGGTTAGTCCTCGAAATTCTTTCCGTTTTATAAAACACTTTTATAAAACCATTTTTTATACAATCCACTTTCATATAAAATCACTTCAAAAATATTTATTCTCAAATATCTTTTTTTTCTCTTTTAAAGGAAAACATTTCATAACATTTTAACTTAAAAACCAATTTTCAAAACAATTCATTAAATTGAAGTGAACCAAATATTACCGCTAAGTACCTTATAGTCAAATCGTGAAATAAATTACAAGGTGTTAGCCTCAATTATTTTCTACCCAGCCCATGCATATGGATAATTAATTGCTCATAAACTGGTCGAGCAAAATCAACAATCAATAAATAATAATCAGTGCTCATAAACTGGCCGAGCCTAATTTAAACAATCAATCAATGAAATGAACACAAAAATAAATGATAATCAAAGCTTCATTCTATCAAATATTTATAACACTTTATTTTATCCTGGGTTAAAACGGTTTGATATTTATTTTAGAGCATCCGGGTTTTTCCTTCGATGTGTTCCGTTCCTCATCCAAGTCTCCTTGGATCTCACAGACGAAACACGTGTACTAGTCGTTTTCGCATACCCCATTAAGTATTTAACTTCTAATTTTTAAAATACTTAATTAACCATCCAAATAGTCAAACAAGGAAATAAAACCATTGTTTTGGCAAACAAAGTAAACAAGCATACAATAAGGGTTTTCAAGCAACACTTAACACTTAAAGTTCCTTCAACTTAGCAATGATTTTAATGAACTTAAAGGAAGAAATAACTCACTTTGGATTCTACTCCGTCAAACTTTAAGGCAAGGAACTCCAGATCTAAACCATACTTCCTACAAATTTTGCTAACTTTATCACTATGGATTTGACTATAGCTTCGCTACTAATTTCCGAAACTTCTTTAAATCCGGCTATAGCTTCGCTATCCTAGAAGTTGAGATGAAAAGAGGTGGATATGGCTTCTAGGTGGGCATGGCCTTGGGTGGATGGATGGAACTTACTAGCTTGAACATGACTTAAGTGGTATACATTATTTTTCGATTATTTTTGCCATAACTTTGTTATGCTTTTGGAATTTTTTAAGAGAGGCATGGAAGCCATTAAAGCTCTAAGGAAAAAGAAGGAGAAGCTTAGAAAAGGAAGAAGAAGAAGAATGGAAAGTGTGAAATTTGTGAAAGAAGTGGTAGATATTTATAGAAAAGAGTTTTGAATAAAATATCATTTTGTAAAAAGACCAAAATACCCTTTGCTTATACTTTAAGCAAATTAATTTTTTCAACACTTAAAATTACATTTCAAATCATTACTTTATGTCATTTTCACTTAAGTATTAAGTAAAGAATATAATAATTATGTTTGTATGATTTAATGTTTACTTTTTGACTTTTATAACACTTTTTGTCTTTTTATGCTTACTTTTTGTTAATTACATTCTAGAATTTTCTAAGTATGTTTAGCAAAAGTAAACTTGATTAGCGAATTAATTAATACTTATACTATTTGAATATATGTTCATATATAAGAAAATAAAGGCGCAACAACATTGCAACAACTTTAAATCGACAAAACGTTGATTTTCGACAAAATGTTTTACGGTTACATTTTGACGTTTTAGTTAAACTATTTATTTATGTAAACCAAATATAAAAATAAATTTTTGTAATGTTATTTAAAAATATAAACACTCATAAATTAATTAAAATAATTTATTTAACCATTGAAACTTACTTTTCTGAAATCAGGATTTTGTCACTTTTGACGATATAAGCAATTATTCCTATTTTTGTATATATTTTTCTTTGCAAATCCTATCTAATATTATTTAAATCATAAAATGTTCTATATTTTATATTTAAAATCACTTTAAATAGTATATATTAAAGTGGTCAAATTCTAGGTCGTTAAAAAAATCACCAAAAATCAGAACAGGAAAATAGTGTCAAAAACAAAATTTCTCAGCATTTTAGCCTCAAGGACCGATCTTTGGTATTTTAGCGTGAATGAAAACTTTTGAATTTCAATTCAAAGGCAGGAAAAACATGCAAATGAGTCTAGAGCGGTGTCAAGCTTAAGCGGCATTGTCAGCGACGGTGGTTGCTGCGATGGCGTTGGTGGTGAGGGTGGTTGGGTCAACGGTGGATGGCAACAACTAGGGTTCTAAAGTAGCTCGATTTGAATTCATCCGATGATGGAAAATTGAAAGCTTTTGCGATAGGGATGCCGTGGTGAAGTGGTATTTTAGAAGAAACAACAATTCGAAGAAGAAGAAGAAGAACAAGCCATAGAAGAATTAGAGGAGAAGAAGTGGTATCTGTTTTTTATATTGTACGTATCATTTCCGAAAATATTTGTTATTTCTGAGTTTGTGATTTTTGTTGTATAACAAAATTATCATACTGTAACAAATTCACATTTTGAAGCGAACATTTTTTAATTGTTATTTTGTTTTTTTTGCATTCATATTGGTTTTATTGATAATGTACTGCTGTGTTGAGTTTAGTGAGGATCAGTTTTTAGGTATTTTTTTGTTTTTTCTGAGTATCATTTTTTAAAATAATACAGTGTAGAAGTTTTTTACAGTTTTATTTATTTGATTATATAAAAAAATGAAGTTGTTACATAGTAAATATGATGATCATTGAGTTGAATTAGTTTTTTGTTACTATCAAATATTTAATGAATTTTGTTTGAGTATCAGTTTTACTATTAATTTGAAGATCATTTTTTAGGTATCCGTTTTAGTAAAAGTAGGTATTATTTTTGTAAAAAATGTTTTATTTTTTACGTAAAGATGAACTGCTGTCGCACTCGCCATTGTGCACAGTACCTTAGTTGAATGGAATCCATGTTTATGCTGGAGTGGAGCCACTAGATCTGGCTTGCAACGGAGAATGGAGATGCTTGAGTCAAAGCATTGTTATATGAGGTAACGATATTATTTCATAAGCTTGATAGATGTTGATTATGGATGGTCTATTTGTGCTTTAAATATGATGATGAATTGATTTTCTACAAGGATAATTGTTATGATTGAAATGCTTGTTCAAGAATGAACTATAAACTTAGATAATGGAGATCGAACTTGATAAATTTGAGAACCTAGAAGATTATGAGTGGTTTATTTGAGTATCAGTTGTCGGGTATTAGTTCGAATTGTCAGTAGAAGTTTTTAGGTATCATTTTTTAGGTTGTAGTTTTTAGGTACCAGTTTTTAGTTACTGGTAACAGTTTTTAAGAATCAGTTTTTAAGTTAAGAGTTATCGGAAGCATGTGATGGCCGCGGGTGGTGTTGGAGGCAGCGACGAGGCTGATGGTGCAGCTGATGGCGGTGGGTGGTGGTGCGACGAGTGGTGGTTGATAGTTTTGACGGTTTGCCCTTATGACTAATTTTCGAAGAATGTTTATCCTTATGATTAATTTTGAAAGAATATTTGTCCTTGTGGTTAAAATATTGAGGTTGCATCATTGAGGCTAAAAAAATATAAATTTTTGTCCTTTATACAAAAAACCCCAAATCAGAATTTATATTTTCTTTCTTCTGTAAAAATTTAGGAATATTTAATTATTTTTAATAATTAAAACCCGAAATAAACATTATTTCCTCCTTAGGAAATTCATTAAATATTCATATTAATTTGGAAAATTATGAAATTAAAAACCCATCTCCAAAATAATGTTTTACACAACATACCAGAAAATCAAATCAATTGAAATTCAAAAACCTAGGTTTTACCTTTAAAACCTATCATAATAATTCCATAAAATTTCCTTAAATCATTATTATATCCAAACAATGATCAAACATCTATATCATGGAAATACAATCAAAAGCAATTTGAAAATTAACTATAATCAAATTCAAGCACAAGCAATAAAGATGATTAACTATTATTTACCTTAGATTGGACAGAAGATTGAGATTTGATGGAGCTTAGCTTCCTTAAGCTTTGCTCTTTGTATCCCTTCGATTTCCTTCTCTCCTACCCTTTAGAAATGGTTGACCTTTAAGTGTTTGCTTTGATTGTTTGTGAATGTCTATATAAAAAATATAGAACATACCACATAACAACATATGATAAGTATCCCTAATGTTGTCCTCTTTTTCCCAAGTACAGTTTTCTCTTTATCACTCCATTGGACCTTCACTAATCTGACTATCTTGTTCCTTAGCCTCTTTTTATCTCTGGCCACAACACGAACTAGTTGTCTTGCAAAAGTTAGATCCGGTTCCACCACTAAGTCTTCCAATGCAGTCGGAGCAATAGTAGTCTTTGGGTCATGCACACACTTCGTGAGATGAGAAACATGAAAAAAATTATGGACTCTTGCCAAAATACTCGGTAACTCTACCCGGTTCGTGAGCTTTCTGATCCTCTCTATAATACAGAACGGTCCAACATATCTAGGTGTCAGTTTCCTTGACTTTCCAAATCGTACCACACCTTTTATCGGTGATACTTTAAAAAAAACACGATCTTCAGCTGAGAACTCTAGATCCTTACACCTCTTATCTACGTAACTTTTCTGCCTAGACTGAGCTTCCCTCATCCTAGCTCGGATTAATTCAACCTTCTCTATGGCTTCTCTCACCATATCTGGACTAAGAGCCAATCCTCTCTGGTCTCCAACCAACACATTGGTGATTTGCAAGGCTTTCCATGCAATGCTTCAAAAGACTCCATTCCTATAATTATTTGATAACTATTATTATAAGAAAACTCGACTAAGTGAAATGGTCTTCCCATGACCCACCAAAATCTTGTACACAAGCTCACATATCTTTAAGTATCTTATTGACTCTCTCTGTCTGTCGATTTGTCTGTGCCTGATAAGAGGTACTCATCTTAAGCTTAGTATCTAATAACTCTTGTAGGCTCTTACAGAGTTCACCAGTAAACAAGGCATCACTTTTACTAATATACTACTAGGAATCCCATGTAGTCTAACAATCTTCCTTATAAACAATTAGCCAATGCAGGTGTCATCCTGGTCGACTTACAGGAATGAAATATGCACTCTTGGTCAGTCTATCCACTATAACCCAAATACTCTCATTTCTTATATTCGATCCTAGCAGCCCATTAATAAAATTTATGGATATATTCTCATTTCCAAACTGGTATATATAAAGGTTGAAGTAATCCACTTGGCTTCTAATGCTCGGCTTTCACTTGCTGGCAATTCAAACATTGCTTTTCCCATAAGCCTACATTCTTTTTCATACCTTCCCAGAAGAAACTCCTCTTCATATCCTAATACATCTTAGTTCCTCCTGGATGAATAGTAAACTTCGATTAATGACATTCCCTAAGAATTTCCTTCCTTAGGTCACCGACATTTGGAACACACAATCATCCCTTCTTCCTTAACCATCTATTCTAGTCAAGACTAAAATCCTTTAAATCATCAATCTTAGTTCCATCTTCAAGCCTTCTAATCTTTCACCAAAAAATCTAGTAACATTAAGATCACCTCCCATAATCCAAGGTCCTGGAGCTAAAGATCTTAATTTTAAATATTCATTCCAAAGAACCCTATGATCTATTTTTGAATTTGGTCCATAAACATTGGTAATATTTAAAATATAATCATTAGTAGTATTAGAAAACATCAAATGCATCAAATGATCTCTTATAATAAATTTTAATAGTCCAACACAATAATCTTTCCATCCTAGAATCAACCCTCCTGCACTACCCCTAGTTGGAAGGTAAGACTAGTGAGTTATGTAAATACCTCCTATGCATATATAAAAATGGTAGTCGGGATGTTCTATTTTAGTTTCTTGTAATAAAATTATATCAATATTATTATCTTTGAAAAAAGATTTAATTTTTCTACACCTAAATCATGTAAACCTCTCATGTTCTAACTAATAAATCTCATAATCCAAGCGTTCTAACCCGTTCTAATTCCTTACTCTTAATATATTCAGAGTCTAATTGAATATCATCAAAAATTAATTCTGAATTTTTAGCTAAGAAATGCATATCACTAGTAGATAAAATTTTCAAAATATATGAACTATATGTACTACCCAAAAAAGAATCCATATCTGGACTAGAGCTATCGGAAGCTCTAGTATCAACCTTACGAAGATGAGCACTCCTCCTCACTGAGCTCTGCTCAATCACACTAGAAATAACCACACGATGCATAATAAAATCCTATGTACTAGGCCCGGAACTGTCCCTTTTAGTCCTTTTCTTCCTCTTCTCACAAGTGCCCGAATTAGAAGAAAAACTTACCTGCCTTGAATCACTACACAGAATTGTTTCAACCATACTGCTAACTGATGCCAACACATTTACATCAACTCCATCATTAAAAACTGATCCGCTTATGCAAGTACACCCCAACCAATCTTTTTATCTAGTGTATATTATAATTTGTTTATTATTCATAACAACTTTCTACCTTGTCACATCAACATCCACTTTATTAACAGCCAAAAGCCACTGATCCAAAATAATCATACATCTATCCTATGAATAATATATGTTCAAACCCATGCTCAAACCAGTTGAAATAGCATATATATTCAACAAATTATGTGTCATATCAGCACTAAAAATCGTCCTGTGCATATCTGAAATAGGAAGACAAGCACTGGATTGAGAAACTAAGCATATATTAGCCAAACCACCATTTGGATCACCATTTAATCTATCACTAAACATAGCAACTTAATTAATGACCCCATCTTCTGTTTTAACATTTAAGCTACTAACCAGTACCACCTTATCAACAGTATTATGCATAGATGTATCTTTGTGCACTACTGACTTATGCATATTATCAGTATCATGAAACAAAATTCCAGTATCCTCATCAGGAAGAACATCATCACTACAAACATTTTGTATCACCAAATTTCCATTCAACCAACTGTCTTTGCCTGACAATCGCCCACAAAAGCCTGCATCAGATCAAAAGCCACGCCTATCTCATCCAAAGTCCTTAAACCATCAAATCAGTTAGAGGTAGCAATCTCGAAAGACTACTTTTTACGAGATCTTGTTGAAAATTTTCTGCTTCTTATGTGAATAAAATCTTGATCCAACTCTTACAACTGAATATCACAACCAACATTAATCTTTAACAGGGGAATTAGACTCACAAAACATATCATTATCTAAAACAGACACTATATAGCCAGATTCTTAAGGAAGAACATTCGAATTAAGAATCATAATATCTGGATCCAATAACAACGGATCAGAATTAGGATAATCAAGAGAATACTCAAACAATGTCTTATCTACTACAGGATCAACTTAAGCATCTCTATCATCCGAATAAACATTCGAAACAATATCAACTAAAGCATCACAATCAACAGAAACACCACCATTCAAATCAAAAATTGAAGGACAATCGACAGTAATATCAACACTATCAAAACACAAATCAGGGTCCCAAAAATTTTCTTTATAATTCCTGCCAATGTTTACTGCATTGATCACATTGAAGTGCATAATTAAGACCTTCATGATCTCAATACCCTCATATCTTTGCAATGTTAAAGTTAAGTAACGTGTGTTAAAAATCGGTCAAGAAAGTTGCATGAAACAAGACATTATTTTCTAGTTTGTAGGGCAAGAATAAGTAGTGGTCTTGGTCTATTTAAGAATTTGTAATTTTATTTTGTTTCAATTAATCTAATACAATGTAGTCTGCTTTGTGTTTATAGTTTAATCTCTCTCACCCTCTTCTCTATATCAAATTCCAATATTGTATCGGAGCTAGGGTGGAGAAAGGGCAGAGAGTTAAAAAAAATAGAGAGATTTGAGAAGTTAGCAACAGTTAAATAAATACAAGGTTCCCAAAAAGAGTTGTCTTAGTTGCAGTTTGCTGCTTTATGTATGGCCATCGTTCATGACACCCTGAGATTCAAAAGTTGTCAAAAATGTAGATCTGGAAATTCGTGACGCCACCCGGAAGCTTGCTGTCAGATATGAAGTTGAACTGCTTGAAGATATCGCCTTGTTGGAGTTTGCGATGTATGTTTAGCGAAGTTTGAGTTGTCGGATCTGAATTGAGTTTGCGGCCTTTGCTGTAAATCGATGCTTGGATTTCGAGCCTACCTAAGATGTCACGACTGTCTTGAATGATGGAAGATGTCATTAGTACTGGCTTCGTGCTGCTTGTTTGAGATTATTACCGTCGATCTGATCTGAATCTGATGAAATCATACCGTGAAAATGCTGACAATCTTGGAATTATGTGTTGATTGGAGATTCCGTCAATGGTTAATTGGATGTTGCTCAAATCTGAGGTGTAGTTTTGATGGAGAATTTTGTTGTAGAATGCTGGTTGGATGAAGTTAGAGAAAAATGATTGTAGTTTGTATGGAGCTACGTCTGTAGATGGGAGATGATGTATGTGAGGTGAGGTTTCTGTTGTGGAGGAACTGTGTCTGTTGAGGCATTGTAGGGTTTGTTATTCGCAATCACGTAAAAGTGTCGCGAAACCGATAGTAACCAAAGAAATGTTACCAAACCAGTTTACAATTCTGGTACAGAATGCTACGGTGCAAAACCGTTACAAATTTTTTTTATAATACCTATTGATATGTCCGAGTCTAGAGAGAATCTGTTTCCTTGAAACAATACTGCCGACGTAGTAGTTTTACGGTTGTTAGCAATTTGCTTCCCAGGATGAAACGGACCAGCCCCACGGTTGCAGACGGAGCACCGACGAACTGAAGAGATTATAGCACTAGAACAGAGGTCTTAGAGGAAGAAGGAACAAAATTTGGGAGAGAGAACTTCATATTTCTCATATTCTGGCCGCCTATTTATAGGCTGGAGGAGGTGCCTATTCGGAGCGGTCGTGACTGCTGGAAAGGTTGCGACCCTTTAACCCGCATCCGTACGAACGCAAGCCCAAGCTTCCTTCTCTCTTTGTTTTGATAAGGTATAGTGGGTATTAGTATATATATTGGTATTGGCATAAGAATCCTACAATGTGGGACTTTGATTTTCACTTAATACCCAATATCCCTCTTCCTCTCTCCACATCATTCATTATTCTAACAATCCCCCACATGAATGAGTAGTTGTTCTTAGTTTCATGAGATATTTATCGTATCGGTTTAAAGTAGCACTTTGGCCTTGAACTTTTCCTAGTGATTACCTATTTGAATTACAGGTGAATCAGTGGACATAGACTGTCCTTGAACTGTAAACCTTTTGTGTAATTCTACAATAGATAACACACGACAAATGTTTCTTATAATCCTTCGTTCTCTGTATGTGTTCATTTTTGCCTTGAACACCTGCCTGGTATCATAAGTGCTTAGAGAATTTGGTCTCGTAATTCTCTTTGAAGCGGCGCCTTCGCACTTACTTAGGTGATTCTATAAAGGGTATTCACAATTCCTCAAGTACAGACATCATTAAAAGTATCAATACTTATCCTATTTTCCAACAAATAATGCACTGACTTATCATAGGAATGGTTTGAGTGTAACAGTGCTTTCAAGTTTCTCTTAAACTTAGTTGTCCCTTTGAACCTAGATCTTGGGATCTCCAGTCAACTAGGTAGGGTTTCCATTTTAGAAAAACTTTTATTCTATGGGCCTTAACCCCATTCCCATCGATAAGGTTTGAACTTTCTCTCTTGGCAAGCCTTTTGTTAGTGGATCCGCTATGTTATCTTTAGACCTTATGTAGTCTATAGTGATAACTCCATTAGAGAGAAGTTGTCTTATTGTCTTATGTCTACGACGAATATGCCTAGATTTACCATTGTATAATGTACTATTAGCTCTTCCAATAGCTGATTAACTATCACAATGTATACATATTGGAGGTACAGGTTTGCTCCAATTTGGAATATCTTCCAAAAAACTTCGAAGCCAGTCTGCTTCTTCTGTAGTCTTATCTAGTGCAATAAACTCTGATTCCATCGTAGATCTAGCTATACAAGTCTGTTTGGATGATTTCCATGATATTGCTCCATTTCCTAATGTGAACACATATCCGCTTGTAGACTTTGTATCATGTGATCCAGTTATCCAATTGGCATCACTGTATCCTTCCACTGTTGAAGGATAGTTTGTATATTGTAGACCATAGTTCTGCGTATACTTTAGGTATCCTAGAACTATGATTATCGCTTTCCAATGATGTTTACCAGGATTGCTGGTAAATCTACTCAGCTTACTTACAGCGTATGCGATATCTGGCCTAGTGCAGTTCATAACATACATGATACTTCCTAGTATACGAGAGTATTCAAGCTGGTAGATACCATCACCAGTGTTCTTTACCCAATTCTGGGTCATATCTACTGGTGTTTTTGCAATAGTAATATTATATTGCTTGAATTTTTCAAGTATCTTGGCGATGTAATGTGATTGGGATAATGCATATCCTTGTGGTGTTCTCAAAATTTTGACACCCAATATCACATCAGCCAGTCCTAGGTCTTTCATATCGAATCTAGAGGATAACATCTTCTTTGTAGATGTTATTATGGCCTTGTTATTACCTAGGATCAACAAGTCATCAACATAAAGACAAACAATGACATACCCAATATGTGCTTGTTTTATATATACACATTTATCTGATTCATTTATTGTGAATCCGTTTGATAACATAGTTTCATCAAACTTCTTATGCCATTGTTTTGGAGCTTGTTTAAGGCCATAAAGCGATTTTACTAATTTGCACACTTTATTCTCATTTCCAAAGCTCATAAACCCTTCGGGTTGCTTCATATATATTTCTTCCTCTAGTTCATCATTCAAAAATGCAGTTTTAACATCCATTTGATGTATTTCTAAATCAAGTATGGACGCAATTGCAATAAGCATCCTTATCGATGTTATCCTTGTTACTGGTGAATATGTATCAAAATAGTCCAGATCTTCCTTTTGTCTGAATCCTTGGACTACAAGACGAGCTTTGTACTTGTCTATTGAACCATCAGGTTTCAATTTCTTTTTGAATATCCATTTATTACCTAAGGTTTTGCATCCTTGAGGTAAATCAACTAACTCCCATGTGTGGTTAGCCATGATGGATTCTATCTCACTGTTAATGGCCTCTTTCCAGTAAGGGGCATCGCTGGAGGACATAGCTTGTTTGTAGGTTAATGGATCATCTTCTAACATAAATTTGTAGAAATCTGGTCCAAAAGTTCTTGAGGTCCTTGACCTTTTGCTTCTTCTAGGTTTCTCTACTTGTTGATCAACACTATTTTGCCGAAGGTTATTTTGCTCATCATTTTCAAGAGAATCGGTAAATTCATCTTCCCTTGGTCTCTTTTGAGCATAATTGTCAGTACCCTGCTTCAAAGGGAATATATGTTCGAAAAATCTAGCATTTCTCGACTCTATGATGGTATTTTCATGAATATCATCAATTTCTGATTTGTGTACTAAAAATCGATAAGCAGCACTGTTTTGTGCATATCCAATGAATACACAATCAATTGTTTTTGGTCCAATTTTGACCTTCTTTGGTTTAGGTATTTCTACTTTGGCAAGACACCCCCACACTTTTAAGTATTTGTAGGATGCTGGTCTATTTTTCCAAAGTTCATGAGGAGACTTTGATGTTTTCTTTCTTGGTATTTTATTTAAAATATGATTTGCCGAAAGAATAGCTTCTCCCCAAAAATTATTTGGTAAGCCAGAACTGATTAGTAAAGCATTCATCATTTCTTTAAGAGTTCTATTTTTCCGTTCGGCTATACCGTTGGATTGAGGTGAATATGGTGCTGTAGTTTGGTGTATAATACCATGCTCAGCGCAGAATTCCTCAAATGGAAATTCATATTCTCCTCCTCTATCACTTCTTAAAGCTTTAATTTTCCTATTGAGTTGATTCTCAACTTCGGCTTTATACTGTTTAAACATGTCGAATGCTTCATCCTTGCTTTTAAGGAGATATACATAACAGTATCTAGTACAATCATCAATGAATGTAATGAAATACCTTTTTCCCCCTCTTGTTTGACACATTTTCAAGTCACATACATCAGTGTGTATAAAGTCTAGAGGTTCAGTTTCTCGTTCAACATGATGAAACGAGGTTCTTGTCAATTTTGCTTCTGCACAAATTTGACATTTATAATTGGAGTCTATATCGCATTTTGGTATAAATTCTAGATTAATCATTTTTCGCAGTGTATCAAAATTCACATGCCCTAATCTAGAATGCCATATATTAGAGGAGTCAACAATATAAGCAGAAGATTCACTTTTATTCATATCATTGTTTGGTACAATAGTGGTTACATTTGCTTTGAATAAACCATCACACACATATCCTCTTCCTACATACACTCCATTCTTTGATAATACAAACTTATCAGCCACAAAGGTTAATTTAAAACCATGCTTGCTAAGCAAGGACCCTGAAATCAGGTTCTTTCTAATGTCTGGAACATAGAGAACGTCACTTAAAGTTAGTTCCTTTCCAGAAGTTAGTTTCAACACAACTTTTCCTTTGCCTTCTACCTTTGATGCAGATGAATTGCCCATGAAAAGTTGTTCATCATCAGTTGTAGTTTTATAGGTCGTAAACATCCACTTATTAGCACATATGTGTCGAGTGGCTCCTGTGTCTACGAACCATTCCTTTGAGTTACCAACAAGGTTGCATTCTGATATTACTGCACATAAATCCATATCAGAAATGCCATCTGCAACTTCAGCCATATTTGCTTCTGATTTCTTCTTTTTGGGAGCGCGACATTCGGCTGCTTTGTGCCCCTTCTTTCCACAGTTATGACAAGAACCCTGAAATTTCTTCTTCGACTTCTTAGGCGCATTTTCACGTTTTCTCTTGTTAGGGTTATCTGACTCAACAACATTTGCTTTGGCAGCCATATTCGGAGAAATCTTTTTCTCGGAATTCCTATTATCTTCCTCAATCCGAAAACGAACTATGAGTTCTTCCATTGTCATTTCCTTACGCTTATGCTTAAGATAGTTTTTGAAGTCCTTCCAAGATGGAGGAAGTTTCTCAATGGTTGCGGCGACTTGGAAAGATTCGCTCAGTGTCATCCCTTCATCATGTAGTTGACGGATGATCACTTGTAATTCTTGAGTCTGGTTGATCACAGTCTTTGAATCTACCATTTTGAAGTCGAGAAATTTGCCAGCGATGAATTTCTTCATGCCTGCATCTTCAGTTTTGTACTTTCTGTCCAAGACTGTCCAGAGTTCCTTGGATGTTGCAACAGTACAATAAACATTATAGAGGCTATTATCCAGACCATTCAGAATATAGTTTTTACATATAAAATCTGAATTTTTCCAGACAGTTGCAGCCTCTACTTTGACTGCATCGGGTTCGAGCTCGCCAACTTCAGGAGCATCTTCGGTTAGATATTTGGCGAGCCCTAATGTCGTCAGATAGAACAACATCTTCTGTTGCCAATGCTTGAAATCTGTCCCATTGAATTTTTCTGGCCTTTCTCCATGAGACATTGCCATACTTGAAACCAGAGCCGGAGGCTGAGCGGTTGTCACCGTCTGTGTTGGTGCAGCGTTATTGTTGCTATTTTGAGACATCGTCGTCTGCAACAATACAATATTGTTTCAAGATTGTTATTCGCAATCACGTAAAAGTGTCGCGAAACCGATAGTAACCAAAGAAATGTTACCAAACCAGTTTACAATTCTGGTATAGAATGCTACGGTGCAGAACCGTTACAGAAAATTGTTATAATACCTATTGATATGTCCGAGCCTAGAGAGAATCTGTTTCCTTGAAACAATACTGCCGCCGTAGTAGTTTTACGGTTGTTAGCAATTTGCTTCCCAGGATGAAACGGACCAGCCCCGCGGTTGCAGACGGAGCGCCGACGAACTGAAGAGATTATAGAACTAGAACAGAGGTCTTAGAGGAAGAAGGAACAGAATTTGGGAGAGAGAACTTCATATTTCTCATATTCTGGCCGCCTATTTATAGGCTGGAGGAGGTGCCTATTCGGAGCGGTCGTGACTGCTGGAAAGGTTGCGACCCTTTAACCCGCATCCGTACGAACGCAAGCCCAAGCTTCCTTCTCTCTTTGTTTTGATAAGGTATAGTGGGTATTAGTATATATATTGGTATTGGCATAAGAATCCTACAATGTGGGACTTTGATTTTCACTTAATACCCAATATCCCTCTTCCTCTCTCTACATCATTCATTATTCTAACAGGGTTGTGTGTAGCAAAAGCTGTTGTGATGGAGTGTTGAGGATTGACTGTAAGTTGAAACTGGTTTGTTCAAGAAGATGGAGGCGTTTTGCTCTGGTTTGATAGGGGAATTTTGTTGCCGATGGGCGATTTATAATGATGTAGTAGCAGGTTGATGTTGTATTGGATGTGAGTGGTTGTAGTTTTAGGAAGGGTAGGAAGTGCAGTTCAAGGATTGTTTGACTGTTCGTTGGTTTTGGGTTTGTGGTCGAAGACAGTGGCTCTGTTTGAGACTCAGGTTGAAGTTGTAGGAAGTTGAGGTGGAACAAAAAGTAAAAATGAGTGAAGTTTGGATGCTGAGATGAGCAGAGTGATGCTTAGTGTCAATTTGGCAGAAAAACATATGTTGATGCTGTTTGTGTTGCCATTGAATTGGGTAGGTGTAGCTGCCTTGATTGAGATGTGGAGGTATTGTTTGATGCTGCAAAGAAATGAACTGGCTTTGAAGAAATGCAGTTGTTGATAGTAATGCTAATGTGAGAGATGTTGAGTTGTGAGAAATGCGTCTTACGTTGATGGTGATGCAGCAAAGAAAAAGCGCAGCAAATGGAGAATGAAGATGAAGAAGACGATGGTAGAATGTCAGTTATGGGGTTGGACAATATGGAGAGCGTTCAAGAACTGCTTAATGAGATGCCTAAGAGAAGATAGACATGCCTAAATGTGAAGTGGGCATAGTGAAGTTGGTTTGATTTCGTGTCATCCAACAAGTAAGTGAAGAAGTGCCGCGGTTCTCATTTGTTGGGGAGATGACAGATACAGCAGTATCAGGGGATGACCCGAGTTGAGAGGTCCAGTGAATCCCTCGAATGAAACCATAAGAGTTTAGTGATGTTCATAAGTGGTGAATCATTTTAATGATTCACCATTTATGAACATCACTAAACTTTTATGGTTTCATTCGAGTTTTTTTTTATAAATAAATAAATTGCATTCTTCAAAATTTAAAGAACATAATACATAACATCAAACAAACAAAAAAGATGTAATAATAAAGGAAATTATTCACCATTTATCATGAGGGAACGATAAGGAGCTCTAGTTATATGCACAAATGTCAAAAATTCCATGCTAATTTCATGCTTCCATGGCTCTCCGTCTGTTTACATATAAACATGCTTCTTTGGTTCGCACCCTCTTAGTTCAAATTTTATTTCAGAAGCCTGAATAAGGTGTATAGCATCGATGAGTTTGGCCATCACAAAAGAAGCATGTGTTAAATTTTGTGACACTATATGAACGTGAATTGAAGGGGATGGATATAGTTTGGTGTCGGAAAAGACGAGTTGCGAAACGGAGTCCGGAGGAGCAAACTGGAGTGGTAGCAGGTGCTGGCTGCAGGCAGCCTGTAGCAGCCAGACGTCTGCAGGCATGGGCCAGACGTCTGGTCCTACAGGGTGCAGTCTCCCGAATGTTCGGTCAGACGTCTGGAGCCCTGTTCCAGACGTCTGAGCCGGCGTGTTGCAGTTTTCTAGGCTGGGTTTTATGTTGTTTCATTCAGGGGCAAGTTCGTCTTTTGCCAGGGTTTTCTCCACCAGTATATATGCTCTCTTCATTTGAAAGAGGGTTAGAGATCATGCAAGCAATTATCTAATCAAGGGTTTAGTCCTCCATTAATTAGGGTTTTAGGCAAAACTCTATTTCTTCAATTCTAATCTCCACAAACATTGATTCTCAAAAGAATAGATCATTGTAATCAATCTCTTGTACTCTTCTTATTTGGTGATAATAAAAGATATCTCTCAAAGTGGATGTACACTAACGCGACGTTAGTGGAACCATTATAAATCGGTGTGTGATTTATTGTTTTCGTTATTGCTCCTTATCATATATTGCTTGTGGTGTTATTGTGATCGTGCTTTGGTCTTTGGATATATTGAATTCTAGTGGTGATTGGTTGTTTTGCACTATCTATCACGATCTAGCTTTTTCGCTGCGTTTGGGGATTTTAATTTGAGTGGTCTCGATAGAAATCCGCCATAACATTTGGTATCAGAGCTTTGGAGTTGGTAGGTGGTTGTTGAAATGCCGGAAATGGATAACTCTGGAAATTCAATGGTTAGTCCAAGTAGTATAGCGCCGTATGTACGTGGGTCGTATGTGGCGTCGGGATCACAACTGGTTATCGACAAGTGGAATGGCGATATTGATTTTGAAAAATGGCAATGGAAGATGAAAGCGGTTCTAAGGAGGAATCGGGTACACCGAGTGGTGTTTGATACACATTTGTTGCCAGCGGACATCTCGGATGTCGAGAGAGAGGAAATGGAAGAGTTGGCATTTACTACACTTCAACTTGCTATGGGAGAGAATGTGATCTTCGAAATTAGTTGTGAGACCACCGCTAAGGGAATTTGGGACAAGTTGGAAGAATTGTATATGAAGAAGTCTCTAACTAATCGTTTGATCTTGTTGCGAACATTTTTCACCTATAAGATGAAAGAAGGAATTTCGCTAAAGGCACATTTGAATGTGTTTGATGATTTGCTAATGGAGATGAAGGCAGTAGATTTGAAGATTGAGGAAGAGCAAAAGGCGATGATATTGTTATGTTCGTTACCGGACCGTTAGACGGGTTTCTCAAATAGTTTGATCTATAGCCGGGATACATTGACGTTAGATGATGTCAAGACAGGTCTTCTTAGTGAGGAATTGAGAGATCAAATGAAGGAGTTGAGTGTTGGTGGTAGTAGTGTTGGTAATGGTCAAGGTTTGTTTGTGGAGAAGGAAAGATATGTGAAGAAGGACAACCGGGGGCGTTCTAAATCAAGGAATCCCGGTTGGAGAGGAAAATCAAAGGAAAGGAAAGGCAAGTGCTATATTTGTAAGAAACACGGTCATTGGAGAAATGAATGTCCGGATAAGGAGAAGGGTAAAAGGGAAGTAGCATCTTCATCTATAGCGGTGGAGAGAGGTGTTGGTGAGGAAGACGTAGATATGTTGACGGCGGTAGCCTCGGATGTTTCCGGTAGTGAGTGGGTGCTCGACTCGGGGGCGTCGTATCATATGACGCCTAATAGAAATTGTTTTTCTTCTCTTGTTGCTAAAGAGGGAAATTCAATTATTATGGGAAATGGTTCTATGTGTAGGTCTCAAGGCGTTGGTTCCGTGCAAATTCAAATGTTTGACGGAGTGATTTATACTCTCACTAATGTACGCTATGTTCCGGGACTTCGGAAGTCTCTTTATCTCTTTAGGGCAATTGGATTCTCTTGGATGTAAGATCACTATTGAGAGTGATTGTTTACGGGTTTCGAAAGGGACACTTGTGGCCATGAAAGGTGCTAGGGCTCATGGTGTTTATTTGCTTCGTGGAGAGACCGTAGAAGGTGAAACTTGTGTAGGTGTTGATAGTTCTCGTGGCTTGGATGCGACAAGATTGTGGCATTTGAGGTTGGGTCATAGCTCGGAGAGGAGTTTGGAGATTCTTCAGAAGAGGGAGATGATCAATGGTGAGAGTTTCAACAAATTGGAGTTTTGCAAAGAGTGTGTCTTAGGGAAACAAACAAAAGTATCATTCGGTGAAGGAAAACATGATTCAAGAAATGTTCTTGAGTATGTGCACACGGATGTATGGGGACCGGCACCGGTAGCTTCTCTAGGAGGAGCAAGGTATTATATTTCCTTTATAGATGATTTTTCTCGTAAAGTTTGGGTGTATGTAATGAAGGCTAAGTCGAAGGCATTTGCAAAGTTCAAAGCATGGAAGGCTCTTGTTGAGAATGAGAGTGGTAAGTCTTTGAAGGTTCTTAGGTCCGACAATGGCGGGGAGTACGTTTCCGGAGAATTCTTAGAGTTTTGCAAGCATCATGGGATTCAGAGACATTTTACTACACCGGGAGATCCGCAATCAAATGGAGTTGCAGAGAGGATGAATCGTACTCTACTAGAGAAAGCTCGATGCTTGAGATTGACATCGGGTTTGTCTAAGGGATTTTGGGTCGAAGCTTTTTCAACCGCGGTGCATATCATTAATCGAATTCCGTGCTCGGCTATTGATAACAAAATTCCAGAGGAAGTGTGAAAGGGAAAGAGTATTGACTTGAGCTATCTTCGTGTCTTTGGAAGTCCGGTTTATGTGCATGATCCGGGTAATGATAAGCTTGAACCAAGAGCTTTCAAGGGGGTTTTGCTTGGCTATACGGATGGAGTGAAAGGCTATCGGATTTGGAATCCGGAAATGAAGAAGGTGACAAACTCTCGTCATGTTACTTTTGATGAGTCGGCATTGTTCAAGGAGAATGAGAGCTCATCGGATATTCCGGTCTTGGTTCGTGATGAATCGAAGGAGAAGGAAATTATTCCACCATTTCGTATCAGTGGTAAAGGTGGTAGAGTAGTTGAAGATGCTTGTGAGAAAAATGCAGTTGATGTTACATCACAAAGTCCACGTGGTTCCTCTAGTAGTGTTGGTGATGTACACGAGCTTGGAGAAGTTTCGGTTCAAGGTGGAGCCGAAAGAAGTTTGGGTGAAATTATTGCTACTCGGGTTGGGCGTCGTCCCATAAGACCATTCGAAAGATATGGTGATTGGAACTATCTTAGCTTTTGTGATAAGTTGGACTATGCGCTTCATGTATTCCAAGATGAGCCAATGGACCTTGATGATGTCATGAATTCGAGTGATAGCTCGAAGTGGATTTGTGCCATGGAGGAAGAGATGCAATCATTGATGAAGAATCGAACTTGGAGTTTGGTTACGCTTCCTAAAGGAAATCGTGCTATTGGGTGCAAATGGATTTACAAGGTGAAGGACGATGGGAGATACAAAGCTAGGCTAGTGGCTAAGGGGTTTGCACAGAGAAAGGGTATGGAGTATGATGAGATATTCACATCGGTCGTGCGCCATACTTCCATACGGATATTACTTGCCATAGTTGCTATTCACGACTTGGAGTTGGAGCAACTTGATATGAAGACCGCCTTCTTGCATGGTGACTTGGATGAAGACATTTACATGGAGTAACCGCAAGGTTTTGTTGTAAATGGTAAGTCAAATATGGTGTGCAAGTTGAAGAAATCACTATATGGGTTGAAGCAATCACCTAGACAATGGTACAAGAGATTTGATCATTTTATGCTTGAAAACGGTTTCAATAGAAGCATCAAGGATGCTTGTGTGTATTTCAAAAAGTTGGGAAATGATTGTTGGGTGTATTTACTCTTGTATGTGGACAACATGCTCATTGCTTCGAAGGACAAGAATGAAATCAACAAGTTGAAATTGTAATTAAAGTCGGAATTCGAAATGAAGGACCTTGGAGAAGCAAAGAGGATATTGGGCATGGAAATAGAAAGGGATCGAAAGCATTTTGAGTTGAAATTGACTCAAAAGGAGTACATTAAGAAAGTGCTTTACCGGTTTAGCATGGAGAATGCAAAGGCGACAAATACACCTTTACCTTTGCATGTGATGCTTTCGAGTAAAGGGTCACCTATCTTGGAGAAAGACAAGGCTTATATGGCAAAGGTGCCATATGCAAGTGCGGTTGGAAGTTTGATGTATGCTATGGTGTGTACAAGGCCCGATATAGCAAATGCCATCGGGGTGGTTAGTCGTTTTATGTCTAATCCGGGAAAATCGCATTGGGAAGCTGTGAAGCTTATATTGAGATACCTTAGGGGTACGTCATCTCATGGTCTTGTTTTTGGCGGTAGTGGGAAAATGAATTGCAACTTGGTTGGTTATTGTGATTCGGACTACGCCGGTGATAGAGATAGGAGAAAGTCAACTTCCGGTTATGTCTTCACACTTGGTGGTACGACCATAAGTTGGAGATCTAGATTGCAGACCGTAGTAGCTTTATCCACTACGGAGGCGGAATTGATAGCCGCGGTAGAGGCGGCGAAGGAAGCACTCTATTTGAAGCGATTGTTGTGTGACTTGGGTATTGAACACAATAGCATCGATGTTCAATGTGATAGCCAAAGTGCTATTCACTTGGCGGAGAATTTGGCGTTTAGCTCACGGACGAAGCATATAGAAGTGAGGGAGTCATTCTTGGTAGCCATGGATGAGGATAAGCAAGTATATCTTCGAAAGGTGCACACAAAGGAAAACGCGGCGGATATGTTCACTAAGGCATTACCGGTTGGGAAGTTCGAGCATTGCTCGGACTTAATTCGCTTGGAAAAGTGCTAGGTGCCACGGGGTGGCACAGTTAAGAGAGATACTTGGTTGTAGAAGAGGAAGAGTATTGGTACGAGATTGTGGTTCTATCTTCTTGGTGCAGTGCTAGTTTACACTCCTAGTGCTTTTGTCTTTGGTGAGATGGTGTTTGAATGTTTTCAACATTTCGTTGGCGGGTGGGGGCTTTGTGCCTGAACTCGTCGATGGAGTGCAATGGGGGGTGACTTTGCCTGAATCCGTTGGGGAAACATTCATGTTTGGTTGAAGGTAGAAGTGTTGGTAGTTGGAGCTATCGATTGTTGATGGTATGGTACCATTGGTGTTGGAGATGGATATAGTGTCAAGGTGGAGTGTTAAATTTTGTGACACTATATGAAGGTGAATTGAAGGGGATGGATGTAGTTTGGTGTCGGAGAAGACGGGTTGCGAAACGGAGTCCGGAGGAGCAAACTGGAGTGGTAGCAGGAGCTGGCTGCAGGCAGCTTGTAGCAGCCAGACGTTTGCAGGCATGGGCCAGACGTTTGGTCCTACAGGGTGCAGTCTCCCGAATGTTCGGTCAGACGTCTGGAGCCCTGTTCCAGACGTCTGAGCCGGCGAGTTGCAGTTTTCTAGGCTGGGTTTTATGTTGTTTCGTTCAGGGGCAAGTTCGTCTTTTGCCAGGGTTTTCTCCACCAGTATATATGCTCTCTTCATTTGAAAGAGGGTTAGAGATCATGCAAGCAATTATCTAATCAAGGGTTTAGTCCTCCATTAATTAGGGTTTTAGGCAAAACTCTATTTCTTCAATTCTAATCTCCACAAACATTGATTCTCAAAAGAATAGATCATTGTAATCAATCTCTTGTACTCTTCTTATTTTGTGATAATAAAAGATATCTCTCAAAGTGGATGTACACTAACACGACGTTAGTGGAACCACTATAAATCGGTGTGTGATTTATTGTTTTCGTTATTGCTCCTTATCATATATTGCTTGTGGTGTTATTGTGATCGTGCTTTGGTCTTTGGATATATTGAATTCTAGTGGTTATTGGTTGTTTCGTACTATCTATCACGATCTAGCTTTTCCGCTGCGTTTGGGGATTTTAATTTGAGTGGTCTCAATAGAAATCCACCATAACAGCATGCCATCCATGCTTAAAACCTATTATTTCGAGTGTCCCGTCATCTACTTTAGGTTCGACAAATCCTCTCTCTTCATGGTAATCAGTCTTGGGATGACCCCAAGGATTCCTTCCATTTCCATAGTTGTGATTATTTAAAACAACAATTGATCTAATATCATAAGGAATTATCATTTGTTCCCATTCTGAGCTATTTGCCTTTTTGTAATGAAGACATAGAATTCTCTTGATCCTTCTCATGCCTTGATTGTCCATGCATTTTGTGCAGAACCATCCTTGTGCACAGCCACATACTGAATATAGTAACTTACTTGAAAGAGATATATACGGCTTTGTATTCCGAAGGTGGTGGGATCCATAAGAAACTTCAGCATCCATTCCTATGCTGAAATGATTGTAGAATACTCCTTTAAAGCACAATACATTTTCATGACTTACTCCTTCACATATGACATCCTCAGTTGACACGGATTATTTCATGTGTTTGAGAGAGTGCATCATATCTGCATTTCCTTCTTTTGGCATTGAGACCAATATACGCCAACTATCTAAATGACAAATAGGAGCACTAGCTGCTTTGTGAAGGGATTTCTTTACAGAAAACTGCCATGGAGAAGAAAGTGAATCACCCCAACCAAATGTTCTTGATAGCTCATTTCCTGTGCCAAGTGGCAATATAGCAACTGGAGGAATAGTAGCACCTTTCTCAAACAATTCACAAATGATCAAGCAATATTCTCTTCGACTTCACGCATTTTAATACAAAGAGGAAGCCATGGTCTATAATAGATAGTTCTTCTTCATGCTTGAAGTAAAAGGAATTCCTCAAACACTTGTCCTTTTATGACCGGAAAGATCACAATAGAAACAATGAATAGGATCACAACATTCTTTAGGAAGATGCGACTAATCATCACAATGAAAACAAAAACGCATCCCCTTTCTTCTATCAATCCATTTCTTGAAAATAGGTTTCCTTTTGAAGAACTGAGGAGACGGTACTTTTGAGTCTTTCACCACTTGAGCATATGAATGAATTCTGGAAGAAATTGGATAGACAGAGGATGGACAAAATGTAAATTGGGGAGTAAAATAAGGAAAAGACGAGAAAAACAAAGAAAAAGATGAGTACGATGGCGTCGCCATTAATTCCCGAACCTAAGATTATTTCTTAAAAAAATAGAATAAGGATGTTTTCGACTAGATCTAAAAATGAAAAACTACTTTCTAAAATCTTAAAATTGAACAAATTAGAAGAAGCAAGATTACTAAGCATTTGTGAGCAAAAGATTCTTTCAAACCTTAAAGAAGAACATAATAAAATCACTTCTCAAGAGTAAATAATATGGAAGTAAAGGTTTAGGGGCCATTGCACGAGGGAGACAAGAATACTAAGGCCCCGTTTGGCTTGTCGTTTTTAGTTTTGTGTTTTCGTCTATACAAAAACGCGTCAGTTGTATATATAGTTGAAAAATAAACAATTTTGAAAAATGAAATTAACATATAAAATAGAAAACAAGTTTATTTTATTTTTCGTGTTTCGAGAGATAACAAAAGCACGGAGAACAATTAAACTCTTTCGTTGTCCGTTAGTCGTCCCAACGGCTAAGAATTATAAATCTTCTTCTCTTATTTTTTGCTATTTCTTAGTGCAAATTGAAAACACAAAACTCAAAATACAAAATGAAACCAAACGGGCCCTAAGTTTTTTCACAAAGTAGCTAGTGGTCGCAAACGTAATAAGACCATAAACTATCTGAAACCAACAGAGGTCATAGAATTAAAGCTAGGTCGAATAATTTATACAAAAAAATACAAAGATTTCTTTGGACGATTTAGACTCTCCACTGTCGGAAGAGGAGATCTTTAGACCCATCAATGTTATGCCTCGCAATAAATCGCCTCATCCGGATGGATTTCCTATGTTGTTTTATAAGAAGTTCTAGCACATATTAAATATGACCAATTAAGGGCCCGTTTGGTTTCATTTTGTATTTTGAGTTTTGTGTTTTCAACTTGCAATAAGAAACATGAAGAAACAAGAGAAGAAAATTTATAATTCTTAGCCGTTGCGAAGACCAACGGACAACGAAGGAGTTGGATTGTTCCCCGTGCTTTTCTTATCTCTTGAAACACGAAAAACAAAATAAACTTGTTTTCTATTTTATATGTTAATTTCATTTTTCAAAATCGTTTGTTTTTCATCAATGCATACAACGGACGCGCTTTTGTATAGACGAAAACACAAAACTAAAAATGACAAGCCAAACGGGGCCTAAATTTTTTAACGAGTTTGTAGTAATTTACAACTAGAAAGATTTAACTTTGCCAACGTAATTCTTCTTCAAAAGAAAGCGGGTGCGATAGAGCTTAAGGATTTTAGGCATATCTCCTTAATAAACTATTCTTCTAAGATTATATTAAAGGTCATAGCTAACAGGTTAAGCGCTAAAATAAATAATCTGGTCGATATAACTCAATCCGCTTTTATTAAGGGCAGAAATATTACGGATTGGGTCGTAGTAGTCCAAAAATTTATTAGTTAATGTTGTAAGAATAATATTACTTGTGCTTTTAAACTTGATTTTACCAAAGCCTTTAACTCAATTAATTAGTTTTTTTATTAAGTATTTACTTATAGTTAGGGGTTTTAGTTCTAGATGGGTAGGTTGGATTGTGTCTTTGTTAAAAACTAGGAACTCAAGTATTATGATTAACAGTATTCTAAGAAACAAAATTCAATCCAAATGTGGCCTTAGAAAGAGTGATCCATTATCACTATAACAACCCTACTTTCTATGCCGTAAAATAAATAAATTAAATTTTTCGAATTTGATTTTTCTGATAATTAATATTTTGAAAATAAATTCTTATTTATTTGAAGTCTATAGGATAAAAGATTTTGTTTATTAAATTGAATTAAATTAATATTTCTTTTTGAATAATATATTAAAATCGAATAATTTTTTAAATAAATATAAAATATTTTTAAAGTGCTAATAATTTTTATGTGATTAAAACAGTGAATAAATAAATAAATAAGTGAACCTCGAGTTGAATTAAATATTCCAATTCTTGAAATAATTTGTAGAGTGAAATGTAAATTAATTTAAATTGAATTGAAAATATATTTATTAATATTTGATAATGTCTATATGTGTGGATAAAAATGGAATAAAAGTAAATAAAAGAGAGTGATGAGAATGTAATTGCATAAGTACTCACGCCATCCATTCTAGCCCTTTCTTTTCTTTTAGCCCATGACCAAAATAGGCCCAATCACATCTTTCCCTCTCAAGCATCTAACCCTAACCCCTTTCCCTGAGAAAAAGAACATGTATGAAAAAAATATACGCACTCAGTGACATCACGATCGTTGGTGGCGTCGGGGTGGAGGTGAGTCACAATTGAAGATAGAGGCTGGTTATGCATGACTTGGGAGGTAGCGGCGACGTGGGCTAGCTAGCGATGGTGCGAGAAAACCATGCCAAAAAAGATTTAATCAATGGTTGGCAGATGCTTGTTGAGTGATGAGGAGGAAATGCTCGACCCATGAAGCAGTGGCCATAGCTGAGCGACGAAGGGATGGTTGTAGCGTTTCTGGCTGATGATGGATAGCGCGTAAGTTTATGTGGACTGCAACGATGGAAGCAGCTACTGACAGCGAAGTTGATGCCGTGATGTTGTGTTTGGCAGCGACTTGGAGATGGTTGTGCGTACGTTTGGACTAAAGTGGTGAAATAGGATTCAAGCTTGCAAGCGTCGATAAGTTGAGTTATTTTTATAACTAACAACTATTTCTATGTCACAGTATTCAGATAATTATTCCAATTATTGCTTGAATTGCTTGGTTGAATGAATGGCTTGATATATTGGTTGGGATGAGTTTGGTTGTTAAGGATGTTATCATAATATTATACCCTTGATTTAGATATAGTATGACCCATGTGTTATTTGTATAATACACTGGTCAGTCCGAGACTTTTCAGGTATAGGGACAATGAGAACGACTCATGTATTTTCCAAGCATAGAGTAGATTAGATATTTTGTATTGTAAATTAATATCCTGCATTGTATAGTCCCTTATGTGTATATTATTGTGACATATATTAGGCATATGTTGTATATTTTATATTGTATATTATCGCTGCGATATTGACTCTGTGATCTCTGATATCTACTGTATATTGTGTATTGTTCTATCCTGGAGGCACATGTATTTATTGCATTGTGTTGATACTATGTATGTTTGTTGGTGAGTTATATTCGATGTTTTAATACGTACCAGTGTTAGCTCAAAGGAATATTCACGTGCGTACCTCATATAGCCACATTCTCCATATTATCTGACAGTATTACTTAGTAATACCCTTGGATAGGATGGCTATAGAGGTGGGGTGTTTACAGTCACCCTTACCATTCAACTTAGCAGCACATGTATTCATTAGGATCTTAAAGTTATTTATTACAAATTGTGTCCTCAATAATGTAGGTAATGATATCACTAGTGATGGTATGTCGATGCTATAAATTGCTAATGACACCAAGCTATTTACCTCTCATTTACCTCATCAAATTATATCTCTTAAATTTATTTTATATAGTTTGAAATGCTTTCAGGGTTAAGGTTAACTTTGATCAAAGTTCGATTTTAGTCTTGATGGCATAGATAATGTTGAAATTATAGTTGTTAATACACTTATTTGTAAAATAATGAAGTTTCTTATCCATTACTTAGGGTTCATGATTAGACCATCTAAGCTAAAAAACAAATTTTGAAAATAATAACAGATAAAATTAACAGAAAATTATCTCATTGGAATTGTATATTTTTTAGTGTAGGTATAATCATTTTAATTAACTTTGATTATCTACACTACCAGTTTACTGGATGTCTTTTTCCTTCTTCCAAAATTGGTTATTGGTCAAATATATAAATTAGAAGAAACTTCCTTTGGAATAGGGAGAATATTTGTTGTAGTACTAACTATATCATTAATTGGGAAATGGTTTGAAACTCCAAAGAAGATAAGGGAATAGAAATTATAAATTTACATAATCTTAATATGTTATTACTAGGAAATGACTTTAGAAATATAATAATAATAAAAAAAAACCATATTTGATAAAACAATTCCATTTCAATTCTATGATAGGACATATAATATTCACTGTTTCATCTCTAATTCTAACAACATGTCCTCTTTTTGGGAATCCATCTTGTAAAACTTTAATACATTTAACCTTGGGATTATTAATACGGTTCACTCGGGCAATAACACATCTTTTTGGCATTATAGATGGATTTCTGCTATACCTCTTGATACAAAGAGTTATTTGACATATTAAATTTCGAAAATGACATAATTTTAGAGGTCTTTATATCTTAAAACAAATTTTTGTTGGAATTTGATTTCATCCATGCTCTTAAAACTGTTACTGTAACTCAATTTGTTTCATTATGTATAAATAGAGAATATTATAACTTAGATAACGAGAGTGATTCTAAAACCTAGTGTTAGAATATAAAACATACTCCTCAAACCCGGTCTATAAGTTTCAAAATTTCTCAGGGGCTAAACCTTATATTTTCAATTTATTTGGAATGTTATTGCTCCCCTAAAACATAGTTACACATTTGGCTAATCCTCCATAAGAAACTAAAAACAATCAAATTTTTAAAGAATAGAATTTGCATCTTGATAAAAACAAATTTTTTTTGCAATATAGACCTAGAAAACATAGCGCATCTATACTACAAGTGTCTATTGACATACTCTATTCTAGCAAACGCTATACATGTTTTTTTACTTTAACTTGAACAACGCCAACCTCAGTTGTGAATACTAATCAAAACATTTTAGATTTCAATATATTAAAGGCTATAGAATTTTATTCGACACTATCTTCAGTATTACATGTTGGTATTTATGGTTCTAAAGGAACCAATGTGTGTTTAATTATGATAAAACCCCTTTATTAACCTGATTTACGATATTATGCTTTTTCGTTTTAATTGGTTTTCAACTCCTAGCTATAAATTAGATAATAATGTTTCATTCAAAGAATTGCTTAAAAAACTAAAAGGCCACATTGATCTTGAAGGTTGAATTGTTTATAATAGTCGAAGACATAATATGGCTTAAGCAATGACCTAGTTGACACTTCTAATGTATATAACTCATCAAACGGTTTATTATTAATAGAAAATCGATTCGTTTTACTTTCTATTCTATTTTCGCTTTCTCTCTCTCTCTCACACACATATATAATTTAAGTATGTGCTAACATTTTTGTTGAGTTCTTCAGTTTAGTGGTATTAGTGTAATGAACTAGTTCTCTCCATAGTTAAGCTTTATGAACTTGGATGGAGACATGGGAGCCTTTGGATAATGCGCTTACTGTGCCTTGCCTCTAGTGATCCACATCACTTATTACTATTATGCATGCGGATCCACAAGCACACTTTCTATTCTTCATTGGAAGCCATGACTTCTCTAGTGGATTTGACATTTTCGGCTTTTTACTCTATCTTTCCTTCTGAATTAATGTGCATTTAGGTTCAGTCCTTGGTCTGGTCTTAGAGTCTTAGTAGAGTCTTCTCTTAGGAGTCAGGTGGGGCCGTTTTCCTTTGTACTATGGGTATTTGCTACTTAACAGGCCTGTTGGCGGTTTCTCTTTTAAGTGTAGAATAAAATGCCATGGTGCTCTCCTTCTTTAGAAGATTGCTCATTTCCTTATAAAAAAATAATTATTTTCTTTAGATTTATAATTAATCATCACAAAATATTCATCATCCAACAATGTAGCAATTTAAAAGATGAATAATCAATTCAGAATAGATATTATGCAAAACATCCAAACAATGATAAAAAGGATATAGTCATATCTCAATGGGTATAACTATTCCAATTAACACCCATTTAATTTCAAAATATAAATACTTACGGAATTTGAATCCTATCAAGCCACTTTTGCAAAAATTCTCAAAACCCATTAAATCATAGGCCAAAATGTTGGAAATCACTCCACAAATCAAACACAGCTAATTGTGCATGAATTTAAAATAAATCCATATGAGGATATCACTAAATTAAAGGTACAGTCCCCTCCTGGACAAAACATAGAGATACGGTCCCCTCCTGGGCAAAATATAGATGTATAGTTCCTTCTTGAACAGATAACAAAAACAGGACATAGCTACTAGAAAGCTACTTATAATTGCATATCTCTTCTTAGGAAACACGAAATCATGATGTAGTCGCTATTAAGCAACTAAATGCATAAGCACGAAATTACAATGTAGCCACTAGTAAAATACTAAATGCATATGGTGATAACCAGTCATCCACAAAAGCCTCTGGCAACCATCAATTGATTTCCAGAAGAAGAGCATCCCGAAACTGTCTAGCAAGTTACCAGGATCATGAATGATCAACTGGATTGTCAAAATCAAATGATTATCATGATCGTCCAAAATCATGAGTTATATTTTTCTTAGGGTTTCATCAGTCTATATAGCCATACACCCTAAGATAACACAACTCTAAAGTGTTAATCACTGTCACTTTAGTAATTACTAGAATTTCACCAAATGTTCCACACCATCTAGTGATATTTAATTTTTTACTAAAAGCTAGTAAACCCCACTCATTTAAATACTCTACACAACAAGTATTACAATTAACCGAGGAAGTGAAACCGAATGTCCCATACCACTCAGAACTACTAAATCGTTTAATTATATTTCTCGTTCCATGGAAAGAAAAATTTGTTGTAAAGAAATATTTCAAAAGTCATTAAAAAATATGAATATTCCTTTATAAAATGTATATTTTATATTTAAATTATAGGTGTGAAATTCCGAAGGCTAAATCGGTTTTCCTTCAAATATACTCCTTGTACAAGGCTTGAAACATGCATACAAACATACACATACATACATATATGCACACACGCGCACACACACATATATATACATATGTATATAATTTTAAACAATATCGTTTGAAATATTATTAAATTTTCCACAAATCATTTTCAAACCTTTTAATTATTTCTCGAAAGAGGACTATATTCAAATGCTTTTGAACTCTTTCATAATCATTTAAACAACTTTTATAACTAAATTCACTTGTAATTGAAATTATTACTTTCATAATAGTTTTTATAAAATAATATCATATTTTATCTTTTGTCTCTAAAACATTTCCAAAATTATAATATACTTATAATAGTAAATTTAAAAAGGTTTTGTGAATAAATATTACTTATCTTTAAAAGCTTTGAATAGAAATTATGAAATAAGAAATAAGTTAAGTATATAATATAATTTAACTATATTCTAAAAATCTAAACTCCAATAAGGATCAAAATAGATAAAACCTCATTTTCAAATTCTTATAAAAACATTTAAATAATTTAAACAATAAATCCATTAAGAATGCAACTTCTAGAGCCAACATCGCTCTATAAAACATCATTCCATAATATGAAATTATTTAGTGATCCAGGCCGATTTTCGACAACTCCAGTCACACAAACAATGTGTGTACTTCTATATAAGTTAATAAGATTCAATTTGCAATCAAACATAGTTCCATTTGCAATTTGGCTCTTTCAATCCACATAACAATCAATATATAACTACAATTTTCAACCCAATTATTCGATAAACAAGATAAATTATCACATGCATCCATATTTCAACCAGTTCATTCACACACAACAAATATTCATTGAAATCTATTATTAGGGAATGATATGCAAAGCAAAATTCATACTTTAGAGATAGTACTATGAGTTAAAGTAACTCACCTTAACCATTCGCTTGCCCACTCTACTACTAGTGACAATGTTAGCATCAGTCTTTACCTTGATCGCACCACCAATGTCATTGGCAGCACCAGAAGTTCACGACGACCACTGCACTGCCAGTGTTGAAGTTAGCATCGACCACTGCCTCCATCAGTCACGTGTTGCCTAAAGTCACTCAACTATGCATCAACATCACTTGAAAACCACCTTTCCTCATCACCTTGAAGTTGCATGCTTCCTCCAATCGCCTGCCATCAACATTACAACCAATTAGCAAGATGAATCGCTAAAAACTTATTGCACAACGACATTGTATATTTTATTATAAATTAAGTTTGGAAACTACATATAATATACTTGTTAAAGTTGGATTCAAAAGCATTTTCTAATGACATATATATATAGATATAATAGATTGTTTTGAATGAGGAAAAGAAATAAAAGTGAAATTTTCTAGTATAAAAAATTATATACATACACACACACATATACATATATATATATATATATATATAAGAGAAAAATGCTTTGAAGTATATTTAAAAGAAATAAATACATTGGGGAATATAATTATTATGGGAAAAATAAATAGTATATGGAAAGAGAAATTTTGTTTTTGATTTTATAAATTAGATTTCCTAAAAGGAATTTGAATTATTGCAACTTTTAGTTTTCGAAAATAAGATTTTAAAAATACATAACTTGGTTTATTATTATAATGTATATATTATACTCATATGCAATTTTATAAAGTAGTGTCTTAGATTATACGAGTTATAAAGTATTTAAAAATAAATAAAAATGAGAATGGATTATTGTTTTGGCCTTTAGCCTTTTTTAAGCCCATCTTAGTTAATGAAACCAATCAAATACCAATTCACCTAAGCATCTTCTAATCCTTTTTCATAAGTTTATGCCTTTCCTAGTTTTGTTCCATGAAATCATTCATCTAATTCCATTAGGAATTACAATAAAATAAAGAAAAGAAAATTTAATTTATTTAAACAAGGCCCAAAATCTATTCAAGCCTAAATAACACTAGCCCTCACTCTCCATTTATTTTCTATTGGCAAGCCCATTTCCTTTTCTTACTACTTTCCAGCCCGTAACCTCTTACTCCTCAAAATCCCTAAGCCCCCATTCATCTGTACACGAGAGAAGAAAAAATCATGACTTGTGTTATCGACGAACAAAGGCGACTTCAAGGAGGAAGCATGGAGTCCGCGTAGGCTGGCAGCGGAAATGTGTGACGACCCACCTTTTTGGACGGTTTAAATCGACAATAAACCACACATGTCTAACTCAAACTATTCAAAAGGGTAGATTATCAATGGGGTAAATAAGAAAATAAGTGAAAAGAAGGAAAACAAAACACAGAATCTCGCAACGTAATGACAAAATATAATAATCAAATAAACAGTTCATGAAGCTGTTTTACAATATACATTTGATTACACAACTTGTACAACATAATCAGAGTACAAACAACAACATACCAATAATAATGCAGTGGAATAATACTAATAATATAATATACCAAACCCAGTCTTCGTCCTCCAGAAATAATGTCTTCAAACACTGAAATAATCATGCTGACCCGAGCGTAATGAAAAGACAAAACACTCGAGTTAGAACTAAAAGTTCTTATGTAAATTAAATCAATAACAAGTAAATATCAGTGTAATAGCTACAAAGATGTTTACGGGATTTTACATCTCCTATTCAGTGTATAACGTGCGTGCAATAACTTAAGAGATGTTACAGGATTTTCCATCTCCTAAGGGTCCATTAAACTACCTATATGTAGAAAAATACGTTAAATATATAGGGTCTATCAGTAAAGTATTAAAATAGCGTTAAAGCTTTACATTGGTCCCTCTAAACACATTTTTAAGCATTGTCCTATAGTTTGCCTTAGTAGCATCACCAGTAACGTCGGTAGCCAGAGAGGCGCCGTGATAAGACAACACTAAAACAAAATCGTAGTGGTTGCGAATAAGGATAAAGAGTATGACAAGGCACATAAGGCAATGCCCAAGGTAGGATACTACCAGTTCAGGTCGTAGGGCCGGTAGTAACGCATCGTAGCTACGACCACCCACCGCGTCCAACACCCCCAAAATCAAATCAAATCAAGGTGCACCGATCAAGCCAACATCAATATAGTAATACGAAGACGTGTGTCTACTAGGGGTAGCAAGCCCACTTGGCCCTAACAAGCCGTCCTGTTTTAGTCATTTCAAATTGACACAAGTGTCGGGGTCATCCATCATTGTTCTCTTTCTTCAAATCCAGCAAACGCCTCCAATTCAACCACTTCATTCTGGATCATCCATCACGTACACAGTTGTTAAAGTGGTTCCAATATTGACAGAGAGTATGCCAATTAGAGGCCCCGGTCTCTTTAACAACCAAACGTCATTTTTCACACCGGTTGGTTCTTTTACAATTCGAAACCGATTCATACTTGATATCAAAATATCATATTCAATTAAAAATATCCTTCATTTCAAAATCATCATATTTACTCAAAATATGTCATTTTCACCTGAAAATATCATTTCAAATTCCAACTTGGGTTATAACCTCATTTAACCACATTCGCATTTAAATCAATGATTTAAATAAAAACATCTCTACTTTGCACAGTTTGAAATTTTAGAAAATAGTTTTAAAATAGTTTAAATAGCTTGATATAAAATGGTTTGAGTATTGAAAATGGTTTATATAGCAAAATAGTTTGGAGAAATCAAAATAATTTGAATATTAATAAAAATAGATTTTTAGCAGTTTATATTAAAAATAATTTATTTTGAAAATAATATCAAATCAAACTGTTTCTTTCCATTTTTCAAATCTGGACCCATGTCCAAATTTCAAATAAACAAACTCAATTTCCAACCTTTATTCGATTGACTCAATTTCAATTTAGCTTCAAATCAACTTGATTTTAGTTTTAATTCGAAATAACTTCAATTTCTGAAATATTCATTTTTAACCTCAAATTCAATTCAACAATTCAATTTACTAATTTAAATTTCAAACCATTTCAATTTATATCAATTTCATGTCTCAAATTACTGATTTAAATCAGTGAAATCAAATTAAAGTTCATGTTCAATTTTAAGGTCCAAATCTTAAAATAATTAAATTTCCAATATTAAAGTCATATTTTAATTATAACTTTACATTTCCAACTCAATTCTTAAAACAGTTCATGTACCCAATTTCAATTTCAACATTTCATAGCTTGAATTAGGAAATAATTTAACTCATATAAATCCATAAATTTCCGTTAAAAAAGTGTTATTTAATCAACATCCAAAAATCAATATTTTGAAATCATTTAATTTAACCAATTCGGTATCCGTATATAATTATCTACCTTATGTCCAAGTGATCAAATAGTTCAATTTTAATTATATGGATGGATATATATCATTTCAATCCAAATCAAAGTGTCATGGGTATATATCATTTCAACCTATTTCTTAATTTATTCGAATATAATTTACATAATAGTTTATATGATTTCAATTAATATACAGAATGATAACGGAGCTATATAAAAATAAACAAACATACAATCATCCAAATGTCAACAAGTAAACATCCTTCATAATCAACACCAAATTAGCCAATAATTCACAACAATTTATTGGTTATCAATATATTTAACTAGCAATTAAATTCAATACTAATTTAAATATCAATTTAATTCAATATAAAATCAAATTAAATTTAAATTACCAAACATCAATCAATAAAATTCTTATCACATCATTAATTTAATTCAACTAATATCAGAAGGTTTAGTATTGCGTGAGTGGGTTAAATCACTCACCTTTGATTTATAGTTGATTAAAAATCCAATAAAATTCCAAAATTTAAACAGCCTTCAAATTCAACCAAACAAGTTCCATGTCGTTCGGAATTTTGATACAATCCCAATGGAAGAAACCGCGTCCAAATCCGAGTTTGTATGCAAAAGTTATGCTAGTTAGAAGTTTTGAAATTTAAATTTAAATTAAAAAGTAAACTAGGGGCAAATAGGTAAATAATGTTACCTCCTCTAAACCCTAAATGACACAGCACCCACGTTCAACTAGCAGCCGCCACACTCCATCCATGAATGCATGCGCCCACGTTCGCCTGACCCAAGATCTGACACCATCGCCGAGTTCCCCATATTCAGCCACCTCCAGCCATGGCCGCGCGGCCTCCTCCGGCGTCCCCAAGCGCTCGCGCCGCCGCCGTGTCTTCTGACAATTTCTGGCGAAACTTGATGCCTTTAACTAGAACGAACCCCATAGATGCACTCCACTCGACCTCCTCTACACGCTGCAACTTCCCGATTGACGAATCGTTGCAAATCCACCGTTGATCGCGAAACCCTAATATGGACGGCCGAGAACTCTTCGTCAGATTCTGGCCAAACCGAAACTCAAATGCAATAATGAACTGTAGACGCCGATTACATTCGTCGAGGGCTTCGCGATGATATATTATATGATAGGTTTTGAGGAGTTTGGATTTTCGATTTTATTTGGAATTGGGAATTAGGGTTTCGAAATGTCTGCCATTGAGAAGGAACAGATAATTGAACAAATAAATAGAAACTGTACATACAGAAATGAAAATAAGAAACTGCTAAGGTTTATAACAGCCTATATATAGACAGAGATGGATAAGAATGGATGGAATAGATCGAATTGGGTTGAAACGATAGCAACGACCCGAAAAGCCCGTTTCGTTCCTCAAACGAAAATAGGTCATCCAATATACCGAAATATATGTTTTCGATATTTTTAAATCCAATGGAATTAGTTTCAAACCCTCATTCCATTGTATATAGAAATTAGCTTTTAAAATCAGATTATATTCATTTAAATTCCTTTTAATTGATTTCTACGCTTTTCGATCCCGCACGGTCAAACGATAAGTCTGATCGCTATGAAACTTGAAATCCTATAATAATTCACTATTACGGATCCGATAAAACTGGTTTCGTCGAAATCCGAGACAGTGGCCAAAAAGACTAATTTTCACGTTAATTAAATGAATTATTATTTAAAAATCGATTTAATCACTGTTAAATCAAAATTTAAAAGTTAACCATCATCATTTTAGTCAAACAAAAATTAATAATCTTTTAAAATAAATTTTCCATGTTAAAGTCAAAATTTAATTATTACATTAATTTCAGCGTTCAATTACAACTGTAATAAAACACCAGTTTATTATATTTTAAATTGCAATAAATTCTTTTATTTTGATTTCCACTCTTATTATTAAATCAACCAATATCTTATGAAATGTATTGAACATAGGTTTCCATTTTATTTCACCCAAACTTTACAATTAACATCTTTTCCCATAATAATTGCAATATTTAATTACATTAATTTCAATTGATTTCCATACATTATTTATTATCTGTCAAAAAAAACTTTTTCTTTGGCTATGTCCTCTGACACTCCCCTTCCCCCTTCTGTCTCTTCTCTTTCTATCACCATACCTTCTCCTTTCATAATTTCTGCCTTACCTTCCGCGCCGACTACTCCTGTCCTTCCTCCAAATCCCCTGCCAGCCTCCGAACCACCTCCTCCAGTCATTCCTATCTTATCAAAACCTTTATCTTTCTCTGCTTATAATATCAATCTTCCTCCTTTGATAGATGCTTCTGCCCCCTTGTCTTCCTCGTTTCAGTGATCTTCTTTATTCAAGTCAAAGCCTCAAAATGCAGGCAGCTATATTCCTAAAGATTTGATTTGGATTATAAAGGCTCTGCTCTTGTCCCCCTTAAAGAAGTATTGAATAAAGGTTTAAATATTGGAACAAATACTTAGTTGGATTTTTTCTTGGTGAAAAAAATCAACTACATGGCTGTTATATCCCATCTTAAGAGAATATGGAGGCTTAAAGGTAATTTTGAGGTTAAATCAGATGGCGCAAATTTCGTTTTCAAGTTTAATTGTGATGAAGACAAGCAAAAAATATTGAAATCTGATCTTATATTCATTAAAGGACAAATGTTTGTAATCACTACTTGGAAACCGGCTTTCGGTTCTGTGCAAGCTCAAGTCAAAATTGTTCCTATTTGGGTACATTTTTATAATATTCCCCATATTACTTGGACACTCTTAGGCATAAATTGGCTTGCTTTCCATATAGGGAAGTTAGTATGTTTTAATGAAGCCATAGAGAAGAAGGAGAGACTTGAATATGCTAAATGTCTCATAGAAATTGCTCCAAATAAAGAATTGCCAGACTTCATAGCTATTGGTGAAGGAAGATATCATAAAGTATATGTTGAGTCTGCATGGAGGCCTTTGATTTGTACTGTGTGGAAATCTTTTGGCCATGCTACTAGTGCATGTGATATGAACAGTATACATGTTGAAACTAAATTGGTTGAGCATAATGATTCTAAATTAGTTGAGCACACTACAAGAAATTTTAATTTTTGTGGCGCTCAAAAAACGCTACAAAAACTTTTGGTGGCGTTTTGATAAACGCCGCAAGAAAACATGCGACTAAAAATCCATGATTTTTTGTTGCATTTATTTTAACGCCACTATAAATGCATTTTTGGCAGCGTTTTTCAAACGCCACCATAAATCTTTTTGTAGCGTTTAAAAAACGCCACCAAAAGATTTTTTAGCGCTACTAGTAGAATTTCCAACTTTACCCCTGTTTTACGGTTGCATTTACTCAACGCTACTATATACTTTCGGTAGCGTTTTTGAAACGCTACTAAAAGTTGTTTATTATTTTACACCATTTTTTCATGCTATTATTTCCTGTTAATGGTCTATTTTGGTTTTATTATATCAATCAACAATCACTCACATGATCATCATATTCAAATAAGTTAAAAAACACATTAACCATATAATCAAATAAAATATCCATAACCATTCCAATACAATAGTTTTTCGACAAAATGACCTAACTCACATACAATAACCATTTGTATACAAATTTACACATCGGGTACTAATAAATGTTATATCTAACTAGTGCTAACAAAACGTTTGATTACCCATAATTCTTTGTTGCATACACAAGTGAAAGCTAGCATCATCAAGTCCAAATTTGCTCTCTTCAAAAGTCCTATGCCTACATAAGTGAAAGCACAACAGATAGTCAAACAATTACGTTAACTCGTAGGACTTCAAATATGAGATCAAACATCTACAACATTATACAAGTATATCCTACTATAAATGATGTCATATAAATTATCAAAGTTATAAAAAAATGAAATAAAGTCCTTTCTTGAGCTTAAATAGTATAAAGCAATTTTGCACACTTACGAACCCTCCTTTGACAGAATGGTGAATCCAACAACCTGAGCAAGAAAAAATGACAATGTAAGCACCTAAATTCATAATACTTTTGTAAATTGTAATTTAATGCATAATATGTAAAGCAATTAGTTAACAGTAAAGCAATTAGTTAACAGTAAAGCAATTAGTTAACAGTTTAGTAAAGGGTGGTGGAAGCGGTGGAGGCGGGGGTGGAGGCGGTGGTTTGGGGTCTGGATCGGGTTACGGGTCGGGTTATGGATCTGGATATGGGTCGGGTTATGGATATGGAGGCAATGAGAATCCTTAATTTTTGAATATGTTGCATTGTGGTTTATATATGTACGTGAGAACTATCTGTGCATGGATTTTGATTAGTATCGTTTATCCATGTTTATAAGATAAGTATGGGATATAGAATCTATTGTATAAAAAATGTTTTGTAATCAATAAATATCAATAATTATTAGTACTGATTACTAAATTATTTAAATTTTCTCTTGTGTGTAAAAGCTGTTATATACCAAATGTTAATGTTAATTTTCATTTACTCAGGATGATCAACAGTATATAAATGGTTTAAAATTGGCTGAGTACCATATAATAAAGTAAGGAAAAATGGGGAGTAAAGTTTCATAATTTATGTCTACTATCACTTCACCTTATTGCTTTTTGACCCAGTCGGTTTTGCTGGCCTTACAAACTTAACACTTACTACTAGTATAACGGAGGAAAGCACAAAGGACCTGTCGCCTAGTTTGCCGCATTCAACTGCAGTCTGCCAGCAGCAACCGGAGCCAGGCAGCAGCCCCTATGACGATCCAGAATACTTGCCCATTGATGATACTTCTCCCCTGCAAAACCGCTACACCCACAACAGATTAAGGTTCAGAAATTAACATGGACGAAGAAAACCATTCGGAAGATGCTACTGTAAATGTAAAATAGTAGAGCAAAACCAGAATAACCTAACTGACGATAGTGCAACAGGGAATAAAATCAATAGAACAACAAGGTAAAATGACGTACCTTTCCAATTTTTAGCAACGCCTCACGGCATCGTTATCGACAAACCAGAATAGAATCACCTGGTGCATCAAATCAAAAGGATGGGTCGTAAATCGAAGCATACAAAAATTGTAAAGGGGTTCACTCCTCCCCTTGCCTCAAAAAGTGCAAACGAATCCTCGAATTAATTGTGTATGTTATTCCGGGACATCAAGGGGATGAACGAATCCTCTGAACAACTGGATATTAAACATTACTTAGATTCAAATAATTCTTTTATAGCATTGGTAGAGAATAAACTACCTGCAAATAGAATATTAGAAGTGGTATCTCAAGTTAAATGAATTCGTTCTATGGTTCCTTGATCAATACATTGGACCAGTCAATATTCAAAACTGGAAATAGGCATATGCAATTCTATAAATCAACACTGCAGATCCAAAATGTCTAAAGATAAATAATAGAAAAAGAGAATACGAGAAGAAACAACCATCGCATGTGAAGAAAAAACTAGTGCATGTTATTTAACTACACTTGTGGACTTACCTCATCAAAAGTTCCTTCTACTAGACTTTTTTATGCCTTGTTTTACTAAAAACCAAATAAAGAAACCATGATAAGAGGGGAGAAAAATAGGTAGGTAAGCATAAACATCTAAGCATCCTAGTTCGACTAAAATACTTCAGAAGAAAATCTTGTAAAAAATGGTGATTTATCAAACCTATCATTTTATTATTATTTTTAATGCAGCGAGAACAAAGAATTCACATTTCAATACATATAGTTGGTTAACGAGAATATAACCATGACAGTTTATAATTATGAGTCAGAGACATAATGCTACAAACAAGTCTTTGATAAAGAGAGATATTTCTCCTACATAACCTTTTTGAGCTAAATCCAACATCATTCCTTATCCAGATCAATGAAATTATAAATTATTAGCTAACAAACTAATATGAGCTAAATCCAACACAATTACTTTTTGACTGGTATATAAGTTATGTTTATCTTACCGGGTAGTTAAAGCAGTCGTCAACATATTAAACTAATATGATTGATCGGTAGTACCTTTCCCAAAACTTGAGGCCATCAAACTCGGGCATTTCACAGTCCCTTGGTGGCCACTTAAACTGCTCATACGAGTTATCCATGCATTGATTTGATATACATGACCACATCTCAAATAGCCATTGCTTGCAACCAAAACTCGAGTATAGTGACCTCCTGTTTTCTGGAATCCATTTTCATTTTGCATAGTTATACTCTGAAAATATGATCCTCCAAGAATTTAAAAATACAAGGAAATTTTCATAAAAAAAGATACAACCTATACTCATGAAATCATTTGCTCCAACCAATTAGTATCGTACTTATTGACACTCTAAAAAGTAAATTAGATATGGAAAGGAAAGTACAATGTATATAACTATAGTACATAGACATAAGCATACCTTCCTTTCGTCTAACACTTATGTAGTAGTCAAAGGTCTATCTTTTGACTCTATCTCTGATTTTGTTTCTTCCACAACTAGGGTTGATTCCAAGTTTGCTTCAGATTCTACAGATGGAACTTCTATTACATACGATGCATGATGATATTTGATGAGTGGGTTTTGTCAGGTATCACTAGCGAAAATGAAATATATAAAATATGTCACCAAAATCCAAATATATCATGGCAATAGTTGTGCAATCATCAAGAAATCCAAACATGTCATCTAAATATTTACCAATGTACTAGACTTTCATAATGAATTGCTAAAACGTATAGAATACCTCAAAATTTGCTCCAGCCGAGATTTCATGTTGGGTATAAGATTTGTCTTGTGTGTAGTGTGTACTGTTTTAGTTCACTATACACTCCTAACTAAAACATAACTAAATCTATGTATTTTTTCTTTCTTTCCTCTCCTACTCTTTATGATTCCAAGCTGAGAAATGAGGTGCACCAAAATTAGTAGTACTACTGCTTCTCTGTTCATCGATCCCATGCATCGAGTTCACCATCCAAGCATGCATAAATAATAATTGAATGTGAAATGAAAATGCAAAAGAACATACCTTATTTGATACAAGACTAGTATCTCCTCATACCACCAGAAATTAGAGCGTCATTTAACTTTTGATAGTCTTAGATCTACAATGTGTATACAAGGTAAAAGAAAACATTTATTTACATTAGAGCATAGAATATGAAATATTAAAAGTTTTAAAGCAAGTCATATAAATATTGTGCATTCCTATATTTTTTTAGAAAACCTTTAAGGGTGATGGTAATTATAACAAGAAAACACCAAAATAAGCATTGTAATTGAGGTATTTATAGTTTAAACGGTTATTATAGTTTTATATCGTGAATTCAAATCCTTAATGCAGATGTTGCATAGGTAAGTGTATGGTACTCGGATGAAACGGTGGCGATGACGAGCTTTTTCCCATCCAATCAGCCCAAACATAAAATTACCACGATTCATATGAGTACATTAGCGAAATCATTTCGGTTAGAGGAGTCAACAACAAAGAAAATATAATTACAAAAGCACATGAAAATCATACAGACAAATTTATGTGCAAGGTCTATTAAGTTTAAGTTTATATTCACTTACATTACCAAGATGTGACATTTGTAGTTGATTCAACTGGTTTTAAAGTAAACATATTCAGTGTTATAATTATAATTACAGACTAAAACAAAAATCTTGATTCCAGTAATGGAATATCACATATCTGAACTGTACATACTGATTTCATATTAAATTGTAGAATCAACTGGATTAATAAATTAACTACATCCTAAGAAAATGTGATGAATAAGATATATATATATATATATATATACACACATACAATAATAATTTTCACTTTTAAAAGCTAAAATTAACTTTCTAACCTATTCATCTCAAGTGTGGAATTATTTTTAATACGTTAAACCAAATTGAATACACAACAATGCTGATAGTTACAGTATAAACACAAATATTAAATCAAATGAAAATAACCTCAATAAATCCAGATTCATTGGCATTGCTACAGAAGCACTGCCTGTAGTACATTAGTCCATACCTCCGGACAAGTCTATAAGTATTTCTACAGACTGGGCTGTGGTTTTCAAATAAATTATTTATCACTTGCATTTCCAAGTTTTGTTTAACTATAACATTGCATAGTCAAAAATTACAATCTAACAAACAAACATACCTAATTTAAAAAATGAAAAATACTTTGTTCGAGATTCAAAGCCATCTTATTATTATTTAGATAAGTGTCCAAAATGCGAAAACAGTTAGTGTTTATTAAGAAAAAGTTAAAGGGACGGATAAAAGTGTTATAGTTCAAACTATATAAATATATACACATAATATCACACATGTAATCAATCCTAAAGACATGTAAAAAATTATTTTATTTGAAAACTAATACATCTAGAAGTCTATTAATAGTTTATGGCTAAGATTTTGTCATATATTGACATGGAAGCTAGCAAGGCCTGAATATTCTCATATTAACACGTAAGCAATGGAATTTTACAGTATTACAGAGTGCTGATCATGATTTTATTTTAAATAGAACAATGGATGGATTACCACATTTTGTAAGAAGGGGGTAATATCATGAATTGAAGTACATGCCTAGGAAATAAATAAGGATTCTCTTATAGTTCTTTTAATAATACAAGAAATAAGTCTTTTAATTTCATTTACAATTCTTTTAAATCACTAAAAAGAAATCATTTACATTTCATTTGTAGTTGTTTTATAGGTCAATATATTGAAAAATGTTGTCATTCACTGAACTGACTAAACTGCTTCTAGTTAATTTCATTCAACGATAAACAAAGAACAAGATTATGTGCAAAGTTAAAAAGAAAGAAAGAGGAAAAAAAATTATAAGCACAAGCACCCTCATTTTGCATTGGATTGAACAATCAAGTAAAAATTATCTCCCAAACCATTCCACATTTGCACTTCTGCCCTATTCAAATCTCCTCTATTCCATTCCTTCCCCTGCCATTTCAATTTATTATTTAATCCCATAATTACAAGAAATAATAATAATACCATTGATAATAAAATCAAAACTTGCCGTAATAGAATCCTTAGGCGATGAACCATGGTTGCGGCAATCACAATTCAGCTAGGATTCAGTAATCGTCTAATTTTCATACGGTGTAATGACCTCTTCTAATACTTTCTTTTCCTTTTGTAAAATCATTGATTCTTCTCCTTTATCATCAGATTTCATCAGTGCTTCCGCTTTCCCTTCTTTCGTGAGGTCGCCGCATAATATTCTTTTTCCACTGCCTGTGGTATCTTCACTGCATAATATTCTTTTCCCTTCCTTCAGAGAGGTCACCACATAATATTGAGTGGATAAGATGAAGACGAGGAGTTGGAAATCAAGGAGAACTTGTTCTTGATAGAAGGTGGAGGGGGATGGACAGAGCAGGGGAATATTCGGATCGGTCGGGAAGGAGAATGACGGTGACGATGTGGACGTAGATAGGACGAAAGCTGAGATGGGAGAAAGCAGCCACAAGGTGGAAGTGGAGAGGAGGTGGAAGAGGGAAGTAGAGAAGGAGGTATAGGTTGACATGGCTACAGATGATAACTAGGGTTACGGAAGAAGTGAGAAGAGGGAAATGGAAAATAGATTGCGTGTAAATGAAAAAGTGCGGGAACCGAAAAAATTAAGGGTTGTGACAGTAAATAATGAAGAGGAAGGGAAACGTGATAGTAAATAAAAAAAATTCGTGAAATATTTTTTATTTTATGTGGTGCAAAGCGGGAACGTGAAATCTTTTTAGCCGCATTTATATTTTTTAGGGAAATACTTTTTGGTTGCATTTAGAAAGAAACGCCACCAATTTTTGCAACTATAAATGGTTTTTCTTGTAGTGGCAGTGGCATCAAAATTCTAAAGCAAAGACAAAGTACAAAAATACAGAGATCCAAAATGATCAAACCAAAGATTATTTGAACTTTAAACCAAAAGAGCAATATTGGAAAAGGAAAAAGGTTAAAATGAATGTTGGTTCTGAAGCCAGTCTTTTAGTTAATACTTCTGTTGTGAAAGAAATTGATACTTCAAACTCTATCAGCACTCTCAACCATAATGTACAAGATCAGACTTTAAATGATCATCAAATTCCAAGCCTCTCTCCAAATGAAAGTGAAGTTATCACAAATAATTCTTTTGACATATTACAAGATCTGGAAGAAGGGGAAGTTAATGATCAGAACTCTCACTTTGAATAAGAGCTTACCGGTAGCAATATTAATACTATTTCAAATCCTCTCACTTCCCCTTAAAATAATCAATTCCTCTACTGCTCAACTCCCTAATGAAATTGTTCATGAAGTACTTATACATATATTTAAGAGTGCAAATGATGCCAATGCTGACATTTCCACTCCCTCTATTGATCTTCTTCCCTCTCATGAACATGAACCAACATGCCTTCCTCTGCATGTTTCTGGCATGCACAATGTGCACGTTCTCCATAATGTACCCGATTATTCCTCAAGTCCATACTCTCATCTCAAACCTCCTGATAATATTCTTTTGTTTACACCAAATCAATCTTCCTTACATACTTCTTATTCTCCCTCCTCATCTGGTGTAAATATCATCTTAAATAAAAATAAACATCAATCAACATCAACCAATGTCTTACCCAAACCAACTCTCTCCTCTGACCATAATGAAGGAATAAAATTTTCCTCTGATAAATTCTTTCTAATATCTCATCTTCTAATATTAGCAGCTCTTCAACAAGGATCACTAGGCTCTCTGCCTCTAAATCAAATAAATAAAATGATGCAAAACATTGGCTTTTGGAACATCAGAGAGGGCAATGATGCTTCTAAAATTCATGAAATCAAACAACTTATCACATCTAATCAGTTGCAAATGATAGCCTTATGTGAAACAAAATTCTCTGAAAAGGCTTCTTCTTCTGTTGCATTTCAAATAGCTCCTACCTAGTCTCACATTCATAATCATGATCATGCTCCTTATGGTCGTATCCTCATCCTTTGGAACCCTCAAATCTATCATATTACTAGCCACTCTACTCACATACAATATATCCATTGTAGCATCTCATATATTCCTACCAGTCTGCAATTTAATACCACTTTCATTTATGCTGACAATTCTAAAACCTCAAGGCAACTCCTTTTTGACATTCTCCCCTCATTACAACATTCCTTTCTTCCCTGGCTTTGTCTAGGTGATTTCAATAGCATGCAATCTTTCTCTGAGAAATGTGGAGGTAAACCTCTTATGCTTACTGATATTTTACCTCTAAATCATGCTATCAGTCAATCTCAACTTCTCCAAATTCCTAAAACTGGTGTCTTTTACACTTGGAATAATTGTAGTAGGTTTGGAAATAGGACCTTCTGCAAATTGGATAGATCTCTCTTTAATCTTATAGTTTTTTTGCTTGGCCTCATCTTATCTCCCAATTCCTTCCTCCTACAATATCTGATCACAGACCTATCATTTTTTCTTGGGGATATGTTGAAGATAAAGGACCCTCTTGTTTTAATTTTTTTAATACTTGGACTAATGAAATGGATTTTTGTCTCTAATTGAACAGGTATGGAACTCAGCAGCTTATGGAAATCCTATGTTTATTCTACAAACCAAACTCAAACTCACGAAAATCAAACTGAAACAATGGGCTCATCAAAGATTTAGCAAAGGTAGCCTTTTATCATATACTATCAGAGATGAACTTCATGTTGTACAACTTCTCATGCAGGTTAAGCCCACTGAAACTGACATTTCAAAAAAAGAACACTCTTTATCTAATCAACTAAAGTATACTCTTAAGATGGAAAATGAAATGTATAAATTAAGGAACAAAGAAATTTGGCTTGAAGGAGGTGACAGAAATACGAAAATATTTCATAGGTCAATCAAGCTGAAGAAGGCCTGCTCTATTATTTATTCCATAAAAGATCAATATGGCTATCATAATTCATTTAAAAGGGACATACAAAATGCTTTTCTTTCCTTCTATTGTGACCTCTTCTCTAATACTAATCCCCCTCCTGACCTTTCTGCACTCTCTGATATTAATATGAAAGTTATCTCTCATGACCAGGCTAGTTCTTTGATTCAACAAGTAACTTATAAAGAAATATTTCAGACTATCACTGACATGAAACCTACTAGCTCTGGTGGGCCTGATGGCTTTTCTGCTCAGTTCTTTCAGTTTTCTTGGTCTGTTATCAAACATAACTTCTGCAAAGCAATACTTCATTTCTTTAAATCCAATGTCATGTTAAATGGGATAAACCATACGAGGCTTGCTCTTAATCCTAAAGTTGAGCTCCCTCAAGATGTTACCCAATTTAGGCCTATTGCGTGTTGTAACGTTATCTACAAATGCTTAGCCAAAATCCTTTCTTCACATATGAAAAATTGTCTGAGTGATATTATATCTAACAATCAAAATGGTTTCCTACCTGGAAGATCAATTATAGAGAACATTATACTTTCTCAGGAGCTTATGAGAGGATATAATAGGAATAACTTATCTTCAAGATGTATTCTTAAACTAGATATTCAAAAGGCTTATGATACTGTTAAGTGGGAAGCTATTATATCCATCATGTCTAAAATGAACTTCCCTCTTCCTTTCTTGGCTTGGCTGCACACTTGTATCTCTACATTTCGTGTCTCCCTATCATTGAATGGTGAATGTTTTGGATACTATAGAACTCAAAAAGGAATTAGGCAGGGAGATCCTATCTCCTCTAGTTTATTTATTGCTATTATGAACTCCTTGTTGTTCTTATCAATCAGCAGATATTAGACAAGAAAATAGAAAGACATCCTAGATGCAAGGAGCATAACATATCCACCTTGATGTTTGCTGATGACTTGCTTCTTTTCACTAAACCTACTCATGGATCCATAAGTAACATTTTCAAAACATTGCATTCCTTTGATACAATGACTGGTTTAAGTATTAATAAAAGGAAATCTCATATTAGCATTTCTGGTCTATCTAACAGTGAAACAAATGACATTATACAACTCTCTGGTCTTCAACAACTCAACTCTGATGTTATCTATCTTGGAGCTCCCATGTGCACTACAAGAATATCTACAGCCCAATGCTTACCTTTATTCGAAAAAATAACAGATAAGCTCATAAATATGCCAACCACAAGATTATCTCAAGCTGCCAGATTGGTGATTATTAATAGTATTGCTATGGCAATGTTCACCTACTATTTCAGAATTTTCATCATTCCCAGTAGACTCATCTCAATGCTTCATAGAGCTTTTAACCACTTCTAATGGCATGGGAATATTTTTTCGTCCAAGCTAGTTCCCATTGCATTCAAAAAGGTTCAACTTCCACATAAATATGGTGGTCTCGGCATTATAATTTAAGGCTATGGAATCAGGCTGCCTCTTCTCACTTTATTAACCTTCTCCTTTATGGTAACAATTGCTTATGGGCTTCTTGGAATCGCCATTTTAATCAAAAGAAGAATTCTTTTTGGACCATGAACATCCCTACTGATGCTAGCTACTTATGGAGTATGTTAAAATATAGACCGATCTATTTTTCTATGACTATATGTAGAGTTAATAATTCCTTCTGGCATTCACCCTGGAGCTCCCATGGAGTTATTCTATCTTCCTTGACTGATTACACCCTTCGAACTAACTCTGGCATCCCTGATTCTGCTAAAGCTAGTGACTACATACATAATAATGTCATTACACTACCTCATGTTAGCTCGGCCATCCTTAGATCCCTGCGGAATACCATACAAACTAATTTCAAGCATGATGTTTATGATGGTATTCAATGGAATAATCAAAATTTTCACTCTATATCATTGACATATAACTCACTACTTCAGCTGCAGAGTCACGCTAGGTTCCCTTGGTCCTCTAGAATTTGGACTACTGGCTCAAAACTCAAGAAAAATATGCTCCTATGGAAAATTCTTAATAACACAGTTCATACTCAAGACAATTTGGTTCGAAGGCAAATTACTAATGTATCACTATGTATTTTTTGCTCCCGTGCCCCTGAAAATGTTGGGCATCTTTTCTTCTCCTGCATGTACTCTTATCAATTATGGAAACGTGTCTTGAGCCACTATAAAACCATTCCACCTCTTCATCATTTCACAGTCGAGTGGATTAGGATATATAAAGATACGCGCTGGAGATCCCCTGCCTCGACTCGCCTTCTTAAACTGTTGAAGAAAGTAATCACGGTGTTCTGGGATGAAAGGAATGCCAAATTTTTTGCTGGAAATCAATTACCGATCTCGACCTTGTTTCAGGAAATTATTTCATGATATTAGCGGTTACGTTTTAAATATGTTATTGGCTACGTATTTATATATAACCGTTGTATTTTGTGATTCGTCTTTTCTTATTGAAATTTGGGGTTTTATTTTGTGTAAGTTGTTTTTCTTTTGACTTTATTTTTAATAAAACAGTGGACGACCACTATAAAACCGGCTAGCCTTGCCAAAAAATTTGATTTCCAAATAAATTTCAAAATAGATTAAATAACAAGATGATAATAAATCAATTGTTATACATTAATAATTCACATTTATTAACTTATTATTTACAACCAAGGATTATAAATTTACGTACAAATAATTTATTTCACATTCTATACTAAAACCCACTAAATGAAATAACATACAATTTCACCATTAATACAACATTGAATTTATTACATATTGACTTACAATTATTTCCAAATTAAGATCTACAATTACATTCCAAATTAACTTTTACCATTACAATTGATTGAGATTACATTAACAGTTTTCAATTTCATTCAATCAAAACTATTGAATTATATTTTAATAATTTCTTCCCATTTATAAATCATAAATTTTAATTTCTCACAATATTAAATTCCAAAATCCTATTAAATTGAATATTTTTAATTGTCAAAAATACGGGTCGTTACAATTTCCCCCACTCAAATCATTTCATACTCGAAAAGGAACAAGAAAGAATCAAGAGGTTTGATATATTTTTATTCAAAATAATCAATTTATAACAATTTAACTTACATATTTAAGTTAACAAAATTTTGAAAATAACTTAACTTCTACAAAAATTTCTAAGTCCTAAATTTACAGAAAATTTTGGCAAAGTCTCCTTTGCGCGGTTAGGTCAGAAAAATAATAATATCAATAATTTCATTATATATATATCATATTTCAATTATAACATATCCCAAACCATGTGAAAAATAATAAAATAACTTTCCAAAAAACGTAATCCGAAAACGTACCTATTTGTCGGGCAAACAAACTTTATTTATGAAACCAAAAGCAACAGCTATTGCTTCCCTAAACCTGTATTTCACTTACATAATCCAAAAGAGTTAAAATTATGTAAAAGAGTGATGTATTAGTTGTTTCAATTAATGGCATAAGCAACATACAATATATAATAATCATAGGTAAAAAAAAGCAGTACAACCATTATATATGCAGCAAAGGAAACTATCAAACATCCATAGCAACCAAACTCATGGTTTGTTTAGGTTCAGACACTTTTCATAGCACAAGGGTGATAAATAAACTAAGAAGTGTATCTTACGCTCAACAGTACCGTTTCCCAAACTTCCAATAAGCCAAACAACATAGAATTTAAATATTATTCTATTGGTTTCTTTCACATATTATTCACTTTTCACTTATTTTATTTCATTCATACAAGGTTATCTCTTATTAATTTACATTCATTACATATATAAATTATTTTCCATTCAATATTTAGGACATCAGTTAATCAATTTTTTTAGGTAATACACAAGTTTCTTGCAGTTTAGTTCACATTTATTATTTACTTATATACTTGATTTCCATTTAATATTAACATTCATTAATGAATCAATTAAACTGTTTTAATAACGTTATTAGTTGAAATTTGTGAAATTTTAAACGATAAAATTTTGAAATAAAAATTTAATATTTGGAATACGTCTAGTTAAACATAGCAACGGGTAAATTTTCATCCGAAAATATGAAAGTTTATTTCGCGCGTAAATTTACTTCAATTTAATCGGTTAAAAAGCGTTGAAATTAAAACGTTTTCAAAACCTAAATATTTTTACATAGAAAAATTCTAAACCATCTTTTGAGCAAGATGTCAGTTTGTCGTTTTTCCAAATTCGGACATCTTTGGCTCCGTCGATCTTATTTTTCAGCGTTTTTCTTGCATTTTCCATAGTAGAAAATTCGAATTTTTATAATGCAGTCGTACTACTGATATCAATATACTGTTTTGATCGTCTTGTCATACCGATCTTAACAGTATATTTGGTTGTATATTTCGGTGTTCGACGCACGGCTAATTGTACGACAAAATAACCTTACCGCTACCATTTTAAAACCGTTTCAGTTTCCTTGTCCTTCTATCATCCACCTTATAATTAATTCAAATAGCTACTATGCATTTATATCTCCTGAATTCGGGGGTTTGGCTGTCACAAATTCCCACTACAAGTTATTTATTCTAGTTCGTGTGCTGTGTCCCTTCATATTTTGTGTGCATGCTTTTGGGTGGTGAAAAAAAAAACGTACAAAGTATTTATTCAAAGCCTGTTCACATTTTCTTGGGAACAGGTTACATCTTCTCAAAAAACTTTAATTTACATATCTAACTTTAGGAATTTGTATTGGCAACTGTGAAGCGTGGCCTCCTCCTACATTATGCAAACATTCATTTCCTTCCCTATAAAGCTTCACAAAAAAATTTCCCTTGCTAGCAACCGCTCCCGCTCGTCTTCTTCCATCCCTTCTCCGCGCGTCGACCTTCCTTCACCAAAACCATGACCAAGCACAGCTCGACCAACGCGCCTCCGACAACCACGCGCTTCTCACCGCCCTCTACACCAACACGAGCCTTGCACCCTCCTTTTCTCCTTCGACCGCTGCCAGCACCTCCACGCAACCAACCTCGCCCTCAGCTAACCACCGTCCAAGCAGCGCGTGCCTTCCATTTCGCCACACACCTCCTCGTAGTAGCTCATCCCCTCTTTCTTCCTCGCAAGCTTCCGCCCTCGGCTCGGCTTCGTCAAACTTTCCCCAGCCACCGCGGTTGTCGCCTTCCATAGCAATGGCCATGCGCCGGCTCACTGTCCCTATCTCAATTTCATCATCTTTTTCATAGGTGAGGAGGTTGTTCGTTATATATCGACTCTTATTTCTATAAGTTTATATGTGTGTAATATCACATTTGTGCATATACTTTAAAATTTAACTTGTGTTTTGACATTGGAATGTGCCTATGAAAGTTGTTTTACGTAAGTTATGTATATCAGAGTTTTTAGATAAAGGTTATAATGGGTGCAGTTTTGACCTTGGAATGTATAACCTTGTTGAGTTTGGTCTGCATGCATTTTTTTTATTATTTTGTTGTTTCTCTGTATATATGTTTTAAAAGTATTTAAGTTATCTATTTATATATCTGTTACTTACATATTTTGGGTTTAAAATATATCACGTGTTTTACATATATCAATTTATACGTAGTATATAACAGTAGTTGTGTCATGTGCTATGATAATCGCATGCATCTAAAGTCTTCGGCAGGATGTATATTGTATTTTTATTGCCGGCTGCTTTTGCTTTCATTCGTGCATATTTATATAAGCTGCAGTAGTAAATTTCATTTATGATAATAAAGTAAATTATAAGTTGAAAGCTTAGGGGTCGTTGTTTATAAATGCTATTACAGTATATGGGTTATAGAAGTATTTACATATGTTTTATAAGTTATATGATGTTTATATTGCATATGTCCATTTTCGTAGGGTTCTAAAGTATATATATTATCAAATTTTGTTCACATATATCTATATAAGTATTATATAAAATTGGGATGTTGTATAAACAGTTTTACTGTCAATTGTCTATAGTTCAATTTTTTATATATTTAGTTTTCGAAATAACAGCAGTTAGACTATATGTTCACGATATCATATCTCACACATGTTTTATCTGAATGGGTTGATTTTATTTTTAAAAAGAAGTCAAAGTTACCTAGTTTATGCCTGTCAAATTTCAGCCAAATCCGACATCGATTGATTAGTGGTCGAGGATCTGTAAGTTAGACCCAGGCAGCTGTTCTTTTGTACTTAGAAATTATTTTACACTGCTACAAACATGGCCTGAGTCTATGTTCGTGACATCATAACTTTTCTCGTCTCTTGTCCAAAACAAGTGAATCTTTTGCAGTTTAAAATACAAGTTTTGATCTTTATTCATACCAAATTTCAGACCATTTCGATCTCGGTAGCACATAGAATTATATTGTTAAACTTTGATGCAGGACATGTTTTATTTGTTGCTATGTTGAATGTTTTGATTTGATTCCATCGATTTCTGTTATCAACTTTTGATCGTTGAATTCGTGCCAATTTGCTTTGCTTGGATTCGTAACTCAATTTCAACATCCGTATCAGTGTGCGTATCCGTGTCATCTTCTCGTTCATCTCTAGCCTCGAAAGGTGAGCACTCACTCACGATTAACGTTTCTTGTATTTATTAAATTTGATTTTAATTGAAATGACAATTGAAATATACTGTTGTTAGTTAATTACACTGTTATATATACTATTGCCTGTATCAGTTCACCCGTGACATTTGACACCATTATCTGTTAATTATTTATGCGATGATAATACAGTTTGGCTGATAATTGATTGATTGTTGATATTTATATCAGACGTTAAATTGTTAATGTTAAAATGATAAATAGTATGCAATTGAACTTGATATAGGATAGTTAAATGTTAAATTTGATTAACTGACATTTGTATAATAGGACCCCTTTAACTGTTGAATTTATTGACACGTAGGATTTGTTTAATTATACTTTGAACCACTGAATGTATGTTGTTATATTGATGATGTATGAAATTGTTAATTGAATGACAAGTGAAAACCGTAATGTAATAATCTTTAATCTACATGAAATGATAGTGTAGATTCTAGAAATAATTATATTAATTCGTACAAATAACAATGCAAATTAATACGGTTATCTCGGGATTATTTGAATTGATTATTGGATTGTTATTGATTGTCGTTATTGCTTGTTTATTTACTTTGACACCATCCCAGTTATCACACTGCAAGTTCCCTTTGCTATGTTTTGATTTTTGAATTGAATTGGAATCGGGTTGAAATGATAAATACCCAAATTGAACTTTGACATAGGATAGAGAATTTAATAAAATCCGATTGGTCAATAATTTGATTTAAAATTAAAATGAAGATTTTATTTAAATAAATAATATGGTTTTGAAATGAAGTTGAAATTGAATTTTATTGAAAGGAAAATGATAATATTTAAAAATCTAAAACAGAATATTTACAATGTAATTGATGAAAGAATGTTGTTTAATTTGAGAAATAATTGAATTAAGTTTGAAATTATAATTTAGTTTGAAATTATTAAACTTCGAAATTATTTAATAATTAATTTTTGAATTATTTAATAATTAAATAAGATTGAATTATTTAATGATTAAATTAAATTGAATTTTTGAATAAGTGAAATTTACTTCGTAATAATTGAAATTGAGATTTCTTTATTAATTAAGTTTTGGAAATTATTTAAAGTAAGTAAATAAATAATTGAAATTGAATTTTCTTTAACAAGAAATGAAATGTGATATTTTGGAATTAATGTAAGACTTGAAATGTAAAGAATTTGATTTGATGAATTTAATTTAATTAAATTTGTAAGTTTTGATATAATGAAGTTGAATTTAAATAATGGATTTAATGAATTAGAAATTTAATGGAAATTGTTTTGAATGGCATAGTAACTTAACGAATATTGAATGAAATCGATAAATGATTTTAAATTGATTTGAATGTTAAATAAGATTTGATTTAAATGTTTTCGAAATGAAACTTGTATTCGAATTTAAATTGATATTTGAATGGTTTAAATAAAGATTGAAATTGAATTATAAGATTTTGAAATTGTGAATTTGGAAGTTTTGAAACGAAAATTATTGGAAATTGGTTTTGAAAGACAAATGAAATGTTGATTTATGAATTCTATTTGAAATTGAAATTGATTTGGTTTTTGAAATAAACAAACGACCAATCGGTGTAATAATTACGAAAGTTATTAAAGAGACCGGAATTCGGTTATGGATATACTCTCTATCTAAACCGAAAACCACTTTAATAACTATGCGCGGAGTGATGATCCAGAATGAAGTGGTTGGAATGATGTACGTGATGACTGAAGAAAGAGAACGATAATGGATAGCCTTGACACTTGTGTCAAATTGGAAATGACTAAAACAGGAGCTGTGCCGGGCCAATGGAGGATTAGCTACCTCAAGTGGACACACTTCTTCGAACTACTCATTACTTGTTGTCGATTGGTGCACCCTTGATTTTGGGAGTGTTGTCTCACGGTGTTGCGGGCGCTGCGGCGTTGCGTTCTCACCAGTCCGGATCAGGCGAACGGTAGTATCACTACCTTGGGTATTGCCTCATGTGCCTTGTCATACTTGTATTCCATTTATGCGCGACCACTACGAATTTGTTTTGTACCTTTAGTATATGGATTGCCCTCTGGTGACTTTCGGTTTTGGGGAAACTACGGTCTTGTATATGCTTTTGGGAATAAAAATGTGTTAAGGGTGGAATGGGCCATGACTTAACGCTATTTTGATATCTTATTATTACTGATAGACATTATCTACTTATCGTACATTACTACATAGTAGATAGTTTGACGGATCCTTAAAGGATGGTTATTCCAAACATCCTTTGAGTTACATGTATTTAAATTGCTATTTCACTTGAGTTGGATTTATTAATATAAGAATGTTAATCCTGACTCGAGTGTTTTATCTTTTCCTTACGCTCGGGTCAGACTGAGTGTACCAGTATTCGAGACTCACCTTTGAAGTTGGAGCTTTGCTTGAAGATCCAGCCATCTATTCTGCTTTCAGTTTTCGATGATTCTAGTGATGCATTCTGATTTGTATCCGATGTATCGTGTTACTCTTCCGTTGTATCTGGTTTAACTCTGATGTATCGTATTACTCTTCTGTTGTAAACTCTGATGTATTTTATATATTCATATAGTAGCTTCATGAACTACTATCTCTTTTATTTCCGCTGCACTTATTACTCTGTGTCTGTGATCTGTGATTATTTATTTACTGTATATGTTAAGTTTTGCCAATTTAAATTAACAACGCGGTATTTTGAGCAATTCAATTCCGGCATGAGTGTCCACCTATACACTTATAATGGATGCGAATGGTCCAAAATGGCGGGTCGTTACAGTTGGTATCAAAGCTTTGGTAGCTCTAGGCAAAACTTAACATATAGGGTAAATGTATTTACAGAATCACTTTCATTTTGAGTTTCAATCTGTTCCGTTTTGATTCGATTCTTTCGAATTTTGAAACGTTCCCCTCGGTTTCGAAATTTATTCATGTCCCTCACTATTCGTCTTCTTTCAATTCCGGAGTACCTCATAACTCCACTTCGAATGACCTTTACGATGAATCGGTGGTCTCGCCAATCTTCGAATTATTTGTTAAAAGAGTGAAAACTCCTTCACAATAACATCGATTTACCGGAGATTTCTATATCCTCGGTTTACAATGCTATCTATTACTTGCTATACCTGAATTCCATCTCTTGAGATCGAGTGTTGATTTACCTCGAAATTCAGCACCGATCTAATTCTTGAAGTTACGGATGACCCAGTTAAGGTTGCCCGTAAATTAAATAAGTTTATCCACCTCCCGATTCTGTTATTGAATCATCTTATCTTTTCTTTTGAATTTGTCTTCGAATCAGAATTCTCTTTGATTTGAGTCCATCAAATTTGAATCTCTATCCTTGCTTTGAATCCATTCTTGTATCATCAAGCGAGGAAGTGTATTTGTAAATCTATATAAAAATGTTTTATATATTGTGTTGTTTGAGTTGCTGATGTTGATTTGGGTTTTCGATCGATTCGTCTGATCAACGCTATCGATAGGATTTCCAAAACACTTGAGCAGAGCAAACGGACACAATATTGTTTTCAAATTTGTTTGATTATATTGTAAAAACATAAGGAAAATTTTCTGGAATTTAGAAGTTAATTAAATTGGTTGTTTGAAATGATAATATTTGATTATCATTTATTATTCTAAATGAATTTATAATTATGGTTTATAAATTGATTTGGAACTTAAAATGAACTTAATCCAGAAATTTGAGAATTTAGTTTCCGGTGATTTCGAACTTTGGTTTAAATTTTAAAAGTATATATTATTGAAAGTATTTTCGAATAGAAATCGTTTTCAAAGAATTTAAAGTGTTGAAATCAGTGCTCTTCTCTTTGTCGCTGGAAAATAATTTCGGTGATGGCGGCCGCATCATCGACATTTATTTTCGAGTTTCGAAGTGGAGAAACCATTCTGTAGCTTTGCTACCGTTTTGTTTTGAGAAAAAGAAATATTTTGATTTGAATTTCTTCAGTATATTTTGATTTACATATATATAGGTATCTTATTTTAAAATTTGATTTGATTTGATATAAATATATTATATATATCTCTAAGTTGTTTAAAGTTAATCGGAAATCTAATTCTTAAATTTTGTTAAAAGATGATTTTAAATTATAAATAAAACCAAAATTTGGAATAAATATTTAAACTTGAATAATTGAATTGGGAAAATTTTATTTGTATATTGTTCAACTGCATTCTAATACAACTTACCTAACTCATTCAGAAGTTGAAAATGTAATTGGATAATATATAAGATAAATTGAATTTATAGATAAAATTTGAGTGTTTATAATAAATGTGATACACTAAATTATACCTTCTATCTTATCTTATATAAGAGTATATTCGATACCTGAACCGATTATAAAGATGTTAATAGAGTTCGATAGGATAATAAGTAAAACTCAGTTAATAATGAAATAAATTTGTTTTGAAAGAATTAATAAATTGAAATTTGAGCAACTTATGAAAATACCTTGAATTTCAAAGCAATTAGTGAATATAAATTAATTTAAATCGAAACTTTTATGGTTTAAATTAATCTATATGGGTTAAATATATGTGATAAGATATATTAAGTAGAATAAATTTAATAATAATTTGGAATAAAAGAAGAATTTAAATTGTTGAAAAATATGATTATAATAAAAGACTATTCAAATTTATGGTTAGAAATTTTAAATTTAAGATAATTGGATAGTAAGATAATGAATTTAGAAATAGTGAGATTGATTTTAGTAAAATCAAATGGATTAAATCAATTATTGAATATCAATTAATTTAAATTTGAATTTATATGGTTTAAATTAATTGTTATTTTATATTTCAAATCTGTTTTTCTTTCTGGTTGTTTCTATTCTCCTACCTCGTTCCTTTTCGGGGACGAAAAGTTTTGAGTGAGGGAGAGTGTAACGACCCGTAAATTTCAACTGTTTTAATAACGTTATTAGTTGAAATTTGTGAAATTTTAAACGATAAAATTTTGAAATAAAAACTTAATATTTGGAATACGTCTAGTTAAACATAGCAACGGGTAAATTTTCATCCGAAAATATGAAAGTTTATTTCGCGCGTAAATTTACTTCAATTTAATCGGTTAAAAAGCGTTGAAATTAAAACGTTTTCAAAACCTAAATATTTTTACATAGAAAAATTCTAAACCATCTTTTGAGCAAGATGTCAGTTTGTCGTTTTTCCAAATTCGGACATCTTTGGCTCCGTCGATCTTATTTTTCAGCGTTTTTCTTGCATTTTCCATAGTAGAAAATTCGAATTTTTATAATGCAGTCGTACTACTGATATCAATATACTGTTTTGATCGTCTTGTCATACCGATCTTAACAGTATATTTGGTTGTATATTTCGGTGTTCGACGCACGGCTAATTGTACGACAAAATAACCTTACCGCTACCATTTTAAAACCGTTTCAGTTTCCTTGTCCTTCTATCATCCACCTTATAATTAATTCAAATAGCTACTATGCATTTATATCTCCTGAATTCGGGGGTTTGGCTGTCACAAATTCCCACTACAAGTTATTTATTCTAGTTCGTGTGCTGTGTCCCTTCATATTTTGTGTGCATGCTTTTGGGTGGTGAAAAAAAAAACGTACAAAGTATTTATTCAAAGCCTGTTCACATTTTCTTGGGAACAGGTTACATCTTCTCAAAAAACTTTAATTTACATATCTAACTTTAGGAATTTGTATTGGCAACTGTGAAGCGTGGCCTCCTCCTACATTATGCAAACATTCATTTCCTTCCCTATAAAGCTTCACAAAAAAATTTCCCTTGCTAGCAACCGCTCCCGCTCGTCTTCTTCCATCCCTTCTCCGCGCGTCGACCTTCCTTCACCAAAACCATGACCAAGCACAGCTCGACCAACGCGCCTCCGACAACCACGCGCTTCTCACCGCCCTCTACACCAACACGAGCCTTGCACCCTCCTTTTCTCCTTCGACCGCTGCCAGCACCTCCACGCAACCAACCTCGCCCTCAGCTAACCACCGTCCAAGCAGCGCGTGCCTTCCATTTCGCCACACACCTCCTCGTAGTAGCTCATCCCCTCTTTCTTCCTCGCAAGCTTCCGCCCTCGGCTCGGCTTCGTCAAACTTTCCCCAGCCACCGCGGTTGTCGCCTTCCATAGCAATGGCCATGCGCCGGCTCACTGTCCCTATCTCAATTTCATCATCTTTTTCATAGGTGAGGAGGTTGTTCGTTATATATCGACTCTTATTTCTATAAGTTTATATGTGTGTAATATCACATTTGTGCATATACTTTAAAATTTAACTTGTGTTTTGACATTGGAATGTGCCTATGAAAGTTGTTTTACGTAAGTTATGTATATCAGAGTTTTTAGATAAAGGTTATAATGGGTGCAGTTTTGACCTTGGAATGTATAACCTTGTTGAGTTTGGTCTGCATGCATTTTTTTTATTATTTTGTTGTTTCTCTGTATATATGTTTTAAAAGTATTTAAGTTATCTATTTATATATCTGTTACTTACATATTTTGGGTTTAAAATATATCACGTGTTTTACATATATCAATTTATACGTAGTATATAACAGTAGTTGTGTCATGTGCTATGATAATCGCATGCATCTAAAGTCTTCGGCAGGATGTATATTGTATTTTTATTGCCGGCTGCTTTTGCTTTCATTCGTGCATATTTATATAAGCTGCAGTAGTAAATTTCATTTATGATAATAAAGTAAATTATAAGTTGAAAGCTTAGGGGTCGTTGTTTATAAATGCTATTACAGTATATGGGTTATAGAAGTATTTACATATGTTTTATAAGTTATATGATGTTTATATTGCATATGTCCATTTTCGTAGGGTTCTAAAGTATATATATTATCAAATTTTGTTCACATATATCTATATAAGTATTATACAAAATTGGGATGTTGTATAAACAGTTTTACTGTCAATTGTCTATAGTTCAATTTTTTATATATTTAGTTTTCGAAATAACAGCAGTTAGACTATATGTTCACGATATCATATCTCACTCATGTTTTATCTGAATGGGTTGATTTTATTTTTAAAAAGAAGTCAAAGTTACCTAGTTTATGCCTGTCAAATTTCAGCCAAATCCGACATCGATTGATTAGTGGTCGAGGATCTGTAAGTTAGACCCAGGCAGCTGTTCTTTTGTACTTAGAAATTATTTTACACTGCTACAAACATGGCCTGAGTCTATGTTCGTGACATCGTAACTTTTCTCGTCTCTTGTCCAAAACAAGTGAATCTTTTGCAGTTTAAAATACAAGTTTTGATCTTTATTCATACCAAATTTCAGACCATTTCGATCTCGGTAGCACATAGAATTATATTGTTAAACTTTGATGCAGGACATGTTTTATTTGTTGCTATGTTGAATGTTTTGATTTGATTCCATCGATTTCTGTTATCAACTTTTGATCGTTGAATTCGTGCCAATTTGCTTTGCTTGGATTCGTAACTCAATTTCAACATCCGTATCAGTGTGCGTATCCGTGTCATCTTCTCGTTCATCTCTAGCCTCGAAAGGTGAGCACTCACTCACGATTAACGTTTCTTGTATTTATTAAATTTGATTTTAATTGAAATGACAATTGAAATATACTGTTGTTAGTTAATTACACTGTTATATATACTATTGCCTGTATCAGTTCACCCGTGACATTTGACACCATTATCTGTTAATTATTTATGCGATGATAATACAGTTTGGCTGATAATTGATTGATTGTTGATATTTATATCAGACGTTAAATTGTTAATGTTAAAATGATAAATAGTATGCAATTGAACTTGATATAGGATAGTTAAATGTTAAATTTGATTAACTGACATTTGTATAATAGGACCCCTTTAACTGTTGAATTTATTGACACGTAGGATTTGTTTAATTATACTTTGAACCACTGAATGTATGTTGTTATATTGATGATGTATGAAATTGTTAATTGAATGACAAGTGAAAACCGTAATGTAATAATCTTTAATCTACATGAAATGATAGTGTAGATTCTAGAAATAATTATATTAATTCGTACAAATAACAATGCAAATTAATACGGTTATCTCGGGATTATTTGAATTGATTATTGGATTGTTATTGATTGTCGTTATTGCTTGTTTATTTACTTTGACACCATCCCAGTTATCACACTGCAAGTTCCCTTTGCTATGTTTTGATTTTTGAATTGAATTGGAATCGGGTTGAAATGATAAATACCCAAATTGAACTTTGACATAGGATAGAGAATTTAATAAAATCCGATTGGTCAATAATTTGATTTAAAATTAAAATGAAGATTTTATTTAAATAAATAATATGGTTTTGAAATGAAGTTGAAATTGAATTTTATTGAAAGGAAAATGTTAATATTTAAAAATCTAAAACAGAATATTTACAATGTAATTGATGAAAGAATGTTGTTTAATTTGAGAAATAATTGAATTAAGTTTGAAATTATAATTTAGTTTGAAATTATTAAACTTCGAAATTATTTAATAATTAATTTTTGAATTATTTAATAATTAAATAAGATTGAATTATTTAATGATTAAATTAAATTGAATTTTTGAATAAGTGAAATTTACTTCGTAATAATTGAAATTGAGATTTCTTTATTAATTAAGTTTTGGAAATTATTTAAAGTAAGTAAATAAATAATTGAAATTGAATTTTCTTTAACAAGAAATGAAATGTGATATTTTGGAATTAATGTAAGACTTGAAATGTAAAGAATTTGATTTGATGAATTTAATTTAATTAAATTTGTAAGTTTTGATATAATGAAGTTGAATTTAAATAATGGATTTAATGAATTAGAAATTTAATGGAAATTGTTTTGAATGGCATAGTAACTTAACGAATATTGAATGAAATCGATAAATGATTTTAAATTGATTTGAATGTTAAATAAGATTTGATTTAAATGTTTTCGAAATGAAACTTGTATTCGAATTTAAATTGATATTTGAATGGTTTAAATAAAGATTGAAATTGAATTATAAGATTTTGAAATTGTGAATTTGGAAGTTTTGAAACGAAAATTATTGGAAATTGGTTTTGAAAGACAAATGAAATGTTGATTTATGAATTCTATTTGAAATTGAAATTGATTTGGTTTTTGAAATAAACAAACGACCAATCGGTGTAATAATTACGAAAGTTATTAAAGAGACCGGAATTCGGTTATGGATATACTCTCTATCTAAACCGAAAACCACTTTAATAACTATGCGCGGAGTGATGATCCAGAATGAAGTGGTTGGAATGATGTACGTGATGACTGAAGAAAGAGAACGATAATGGATAGCCTTGACACTTGTGTCAAATTGGAAATGACTAAAACAGGAGCTGTGCCGGGCCAATGGAGGATTAGCTACCTCAAGTGGACACACTTCTTCGAACTACTCATTACTTGTTGTCGATTGGTGCACCCTTGATTTTGGGAGTGTTGTCTCACGGTGTTGCGGGCGCTGCGGCGTTGCGTTCTCACCAGTCCGGATCAGGCGAACGGTAGTATCACTACCTTGGGTATTGCCTCATGTGCCTTGTCATACTTGTATTCCATTTATGCGCGACCACTACGAATTTGTTTTGTACCTTTAGTATATGGATTGCCCTCTGGTGACTTCCGGTTTTGGGGAAACTACGGTCTTGTATATGCTTTTGGGAATAAAAATGTGTTAAGGGTGGAATGGGCCATGACTTAACGCTATTTTGATATCTTATTATTACTGATAGACATTATCTACTTATCGTACATTACTACATAGTAGATAGTTTGACGGATCCTTAAAGGATGGTTATTCCAAACATCCTTTGAGTTACATGTATTTAAATTGCTATTTCACTTGAGTTGGATTTATTAATATAAGAATGTTAATCCTGACTCGAGTGTTTTGTATTTTCCTTACGCTCGGGTCAGACTGAGTGTACCAGTATTCGAGACTCACCTTTGAAGTTGGAGCTTTGCTTGAAGATCCAGCCATCTATTCTGCTTTCAGTATTCGATGATTCTAGTGATGCATTCTGATTTGTATCCGATGTATCGTGTTACTCTTCCGTTGTATCTGGTTTAACTCTGATGTATCGTATTACTCTTCTGTTGTAAACTCTGATGTATTTTATATATTCATATAGTAGCTTCATGAACTACTATCTCTTTTATTTCCGCTGCACTTATTACTCTGTGTCTGTGATCTGTGATTATTTATTTACTGTATATGTTAAGTTTTGCCAATTTAAATTAACAACGCGGTATTTTGAGCAATTCAATTCCGGCATGAGTGTCTACCTATACACTTATAATGGATGCGAATGGTCCAAAATGGCGGGTCGTTACAGCCATTTTCTTAAGTTTATAATCATTTGCTTAAATAGTGTTCATCTTTAACTATTAAATTTAATTATCAGCATTTCAAAACATTAACTTATGTTTATACATTCCTTATATTATTAATTCATTTATTTATAAACATATGTTCATTTTGAAGCATTTTTGTTATTAAGCTTTTACTTGTATAATATTCTATTACATATTCATATTTAACATTTCAACTTTTTAAATGTTTCAATTTTTTTCTATATATCAGGTAAGTTTTATATATTTTTTTAAAATGTAATTGAATGTTATACAAATTTATCATATTCATTTTAGTTAACAAAAATGTTCAATAGTTTACATCTTCTTAATTTTCATTACCTTTTAATTTACAAGTGACAAAACTCCAATTTCATTACAGTTTCATTAAACACTTAACTTCTATTTTCTTATTTCTCATTTAGAAGTTTCCAACTATTAAAATTCCATTTTATTTCTACATCTAAAAATCTTTAATTAATGGGAACTTAAGAATTCAAATACCGGGTTCATTTCAAATCATTTTGAAATAATATATATACTCATATCTTTTGTATATCAAATCATATTTAGAAATAAAAATTAAAATTTGTTTCACCAAAATAACTGTTTAGCAAAGCTACTACAGTGTTCTTCCCACTTTGAAACTCGAAAATGAAAATCGATGATGTCGCGATCATCACCGAAATGATTTTCCAGCAACAGAAGGAGTACATAACTTATTTCTCTTTAAAATTCTTTTAAAACATTTCTTTCAATCCCTTTGAAAACATTTTGAAACATTCTATTTGCTCATACTTCCAAATAATACTTATATATTTTCCAAAATCTTTGAAAACCAAATTCAAACACAAGCATTTAAGTTCTCAATTTCCAATTAAATTCATATTATTTGCAAATCATAATTAATACCATATTTATAAAATTGCATTTTCTTATAACATATAATGGTCAATAGTTTTAAGAACCTTGACTAACCAAACAATAAATGACAATAATCGAATATTATCATTTTCTAACAACCAACACTTAATTTATGAAAAATTATTCTTTTAAATACAAAATAAAATATAATATTAGGCAAAATTATTTCGTTTACCAACTTCAAGAACAATATTGTGTTGGTTTAACCCATTCAAATGTTTAGAAATCCCTATCGATGCCATAGCATCCCATGTACCGACCGAAATTCATAAATACCCAATCGAACAAATTAACACAATAAAAAACATTTTATTATATCACTAACAAATACTCCCTCTCGTATGTGTACACTCAGACTCATTCTAGGGTATTATTAACCCTATCTCTAATGAGTTAACCCCAAACAGGCTAAGGTATCTCGAAACCAAAGCTTTGATACCAACTGTGACGACCCACCTTTTTGGACGGTTTAAATCGACAATAAACCACACATATCTAACTGAAACCATTCAAAAGGGTAGATTATCAATGGGGTAAATAAGAAAATAAGAAAATAAGAAAATAAGAGAAAAGAAGGAAAACAAAACATAGAATCTCGTAGAGAAATGACAAAATATAATAATCAAATAAACAGTTCATGAAGCTATTTTACAATATGCATTTATTGCACAACTTTTATAACATAATCAGAGTACAAATAACAACATACCAATAATAATGCAGTGGCATAATACTAATAATATATTATACCAAACTCAGTCTTCATCCTCTAGAAATAATGTCTTTAAACACTGAAATACTCAGGCTGATCCGAGCGTAATGAAAAGACAAAACACTCGAGTCAGAACTAAAAGTTCTTATGTAAGTTAAATCAATAACAAGTAAATATCAGGGTGATAGCTTTAGAGATGTTTGAGGGATTTTACATCTCCTATCTAGTGTATAACATGTGCGCAATAACTTAAGAGATGTTATGGGATTTTCCATCTCCTAAGGATCCGTTAAACTTTCTATATGTAATAAAATACGCTACATATATAGGGTCTATTAGTAAAGTAAAATATTAAAATAGCGTTAAGGCTTTACATTGATCCCCCTTAACGCATTTTTAAGCATTATCCTACAGTTTGCTTTAGTAGCATCACTAGTAATGTCGGTAGTCAAGGGAGGCGCCGTGATAAGACAACACTAAAACAAAATCGTAGTGGTCGTGAATAAGGATAAAGAGTATGACAAGCACATGAGGTAATGCCCAAGGTAGGATACTACCAGTTCGGGTCGCAGGGCCGGTGGTAACGCATCGTAGCTACGACCGCCCATTGCGTCCAACACCCCCAAAATCAAATCAAATCAAGGTGCACCGATCAATCCAACATCAATATAGTAGTACGAAGAGGTGTGTCCGCCAGGGGTAGCTAACCCACTTAGCCCTGACAAGCCATCCTGTTTTAGTCATTTCAAATAGACACAAGTGTTGGGGTCATCCATCATCGTTCTCTTTCTTCAAATCCAGCAAACGCCTCCAATTCAACCACTTCATTATGGATCATCCATCATGTTTACAGTTGTTAAAGTGGTTCCAATATTGACAGAGAGTATGCCAATAAGAGGCCCCGGTCTCTTTAACAACCAAACGTCATTTTTCACACCGGTTGGTTCTTTTACATTTCGAAACCGATTCATATTTGATATCAAAATATCATATTCAATTCAAAATATCCTTCATTTCAAAATCATCATATTTACTCAAAATATGTCATTTTCACCTGAAAATATCATTTCAAATTCCAACTTAGGTTATAACCTCATTTAACCGCATTCGCATTTAAATTAACGATTTAAATAAAAACATCTCAACTTTGCATAGTTTGAAATTTTAGAAAATAGTTTGAATAATTATAAATAGTTTTAAAATAGTTTAAATAGTTTAAATAGCTTGATATAAAATGGTTTGAGTATTGAAAATGGTTTATATAGCAAAATAGTTTGGAGAAATCAAAATAATTTGAATATTAATAAAAATAGATTTTGAACAGTTTATATTAAAAATAATTTATTTTGAAAATAATATCAAATCAAACCGTTTGTTTCCATTTTCAAATCTGGACCCATGTCCAAATTTCAAATAAACAAACTCAATTTCCAACCTTTCAATTCCATTGACTCAATTTCAGTTTAGCTTCAAATCAACTTGATTTCAATTTCAATTCGAAATAACTACAATTTCCAAAACATTCATTTTTAACCTCAAATTTAGTTCAACAATTCAATTTACTGTTCTAAATTTCAAACCAATTTTTATTTCAAACCATTTCAATTTATATCAATTTCATGTCCAATTTCAAACTACTGATTTAAATCACTCAAACCAAATTAAACTTCATTGTTCAATTTTAAGGTCCAAATCTTAAAATAGTTAAATTTCCAAAATTAAATTCATATTTTAATTATAACTTGACATTTCCAATTCAATTCTTAAAACAATTCTTTTACCTAATTTCAATTTCAATATTTCAAAGCTTGAATTAGGAAATAATTTAATTCATATAAATCCATAATTTATTTCCATTAAAACAGTGTTTTTTAATCAACATCCAAAAATCAATATTTAGAAATCATTTAATTTAACCAATCCGATGTCCGTATATAATTTTCTACCCTATGTCCAAGTGATCGGATAGTTCAATTTTAATTATAGGGATGGATATATATCATTTCAATCCAAATCAAAGTGTCATTGGTATAGATCATTTCAACCTATAACTTAATTTATTCGAATATAATTTAAATAACAGTTTATATGCTTTCAATTAATATATAGAGTGATAACGGAGCTATATACAAATAAATAAACATCCAATCATCCAAATGTCAACAAGTAAACATCCATCATAATCAACATCCAAATCAGCCAATAATTCACTATAATTTATTGGTTATCAATATCGGGTATTTAACTAGCAATTAAATTCAATATTAATTTATATCAATTTAATTCAATATAAATTCAAATTAAATTTTAATGACAATTTAAATTACCAAATAGCAATCAATAAAATTCTTATCACATCATAAATTTAATTCAACTAACATAAGAAGGTTTAGTATTGCGTGAGTGAGTTAAATCACTCACCTTTTATTTATAGTCGATAAAAATCCAATAAAAGCCCAAAATTTAAACAGCCTCCAAATTCAACCAAACAAGTTCCATGTCGTTCGGAATTTTGATACAATCCCAATGGAAGAAACCGCGTCCAAATCCGAGTTTGTATGCAAAAGTTATGCTAGTTAGAAGTTTTGAAACTCAAATTTAAATTAAAAATTAAACTAGGGCAAATAGGTAAATAACGTTAAATCCTCTAAACCCTAAACGAAACAGCACCCATGATCAACTAGCAGCCCCCACGCTCCATCCACGAACGCATGCGCCCACGTTCGCCTGACCCAAGATCTGACACCATCGTCGAGTTCCCCATCTCCAACCGACTCCATCCATGGCCGCGCAGCCGCCTTTGGCGTCTCCAAGCGCTTGCGCCGCCGCCGCATCATCTGGCAATTTTTGGTGAAACTCGACGCCTTCGACCAGAACGAACCCCATAGATGCACTCTACTCGACCTCCTCTACACGGTGCAACTTCCCGATCGACGAATCGTTGCAAATCCACCATTGATCACGAAACCCTAACATGGACGACCGAAAACTCTTCGCCAGATTCTAGCCAAACCGAGACTCAAATGCAAAATTGAACTGCAGATGCAGGTTACGTTCATTGAGAGCTTTGCGATGAGATATTATATGATAGGTTTTGAGTAGTTTGGATTTTTGATTTCATTTGGAATTGGGAATTAGGGTTTTGAAATGTCTGCCATTGAGAAGGAACATATAATTGAACAGATAGATAGAAATTGTACATACAAAAATGAAAATAAGAAACTACTAAGGTTTATAACAGCCTATATATAGACAGATATGGATAAGAACGGATAGAACAGATCGAATTGGGTCGAAACGATAACAACGACTCGAAAAGCCCGTTTTGTTCCCGAAACGAAAATAGGCCATCCAATATATCAAAATATATATTTTTAATATTTTTAAATCCAATGGAATTAGTTTCAAACCCTAATTCCATTGTGTATAGAAGTTAGCTTTTAAAATCAGATTATATTCATTTAAATTCCTTTTAATTGATTTCTAAGCGTTTCGAGCCTGCACGATTAAACGATAAGTCTGATCGCTATGAAACTTGAAATCCTATAATAATTCACCATTACGGATCCGATGAAACTAGTTTCATCAAAATCCCAGACGGTGGCCAAAAAGGCTAATTTTCACGTTAATTAAATGAATTATTATTTAAAATCAATTTAATCACCGTTAACTCCAAATTTAAAAGTTAACCATCATCATTCTTAGTCAAACAGAAATTAATAATCTTTTAAAATAAACTTTTCCATGTTAAAGTCAAGATTTAATTATTACATTAATTTCAACATTCAATTACAACTGTAATAAAACGCCAGTTTATTATATATTGAATTGCAATAAATTCTTTTATGTTGATTTCCACTCTTATTATTAAATCAACCAATATCTTATGAAATGTATTGAACATAGGTTTCCATTTTATTTCACTCAAACTCTACAATTAACATCTTTTCCCATAATAATTGCAATATTTAATTACATTAATTATAGTTAATTTCCAAATAAATTTGAGAATAGATTAAATAACAAGATGATAATAAATCAATTGTTATACATTAAAAATTCACATTAATTAACTTATTGCTTACAAATAAGGATTATAAATTTACGTACAAATAATTGATTTCACATTCTATACTAAAACCTATTAAATAAAATAACATACAATTTCACCATTAATACAACATTGAATTTATTATTTATTGACTTACAATTATTTCCAAATTAAGATCTACAATTACATTCCAAATTAACTTTTATCATTACAATTGATTGAGATTACATTAAACAGTTGTCAATTCCATTCAATTAACAGTATTGAATTATATTTTAATAATTTCTTCCCATTTATAAATCATAAATTTTAATTTCTCATAATATTAAATTCCAAAATCCTATTAAATTGAATATTTTTAATTATCAAAAATACGGGTCGTTACAAGATGGGAGGGGGTAGTCGCAATGGCAGTTGGTGGCATTAAAGGGCTTAGCTACGATATGGGTGTTGGTGTCTTGAAGGAGGTGCTAGCGTTCATGGTGAAGGTGGTCGATGGCGTTGATGACTGGCTAATGGGGACGTCGTGCAAGCTATGATGGGCGATGATGTGAGTGGTGGCAAAGGAAGGAGCATTGTTAGTTATGCCCAGGCTTCAGGAGTTGGTTGTTGAACCTAAAGTGAAAGCTAAGGCCGAATGGTTGGTTTTCTATTCTTTGATTCAGTGAGTTATTATATTTAACTCACACATCTATATCTAAAATAATTATATTCCTTTTTACATGCCTTGTCTTGATTAGGAATTTCGATAACCTTTGGTTATGAATGGTTGATATGAGTGAAATAAAAATTGCATGTTATCGTTTCAATTGGTTTGATGTTGAATTGATTGAATTATGTGTTGAAATATTATATTCGATCGATGGTTGATTATGAAATTACATGTATGTCGAGAATCGTTAAAACTCATTTGATTTTTGTAGCTAGATTATATGATGTTTGTGAATTCTTTGTGTGACCGGAGTTATTGAAAAGCAACTTGGATCACCAAATAATTTCATATTATGAAATGATATTTTATAGAGTAATGTTGGCTCTAGAAGTTGCATTCTTAATGGGTTTATTGTTTGAATTATTTAAATGTTTTTAAAAGATTTTCAAAATAAGGTTTTATCTACTTTGATCCTTATTGGGATTTATTTTACAGAATACAGCGAAATTATATTGTATTCTTAATTTATTTCTTATTGTAAAATTTCTATTCCAGGCTTTTAAAGTTGAGTAATATTTATTCACAAAACCCTTTTAAATTTACTATTATAAGAATATTATAATTTTGGGAATGTCTTAGAGGTAAAAGATAAATTATTGTATAAAAGGATTATCTCATCCGGGTATTTTGAGTATAAAAGGTTATATAAGTAATTTTTAAAATAGTTTATGCCTTGGTAAATAAAAAACTTTTCTTTAAAATAAATTTAAGGATCTAAAGGTGATTTTAGGAAATTATATCTTTGTATGTATAAAATTAATTTAAAACTTTTTTATTTTATTTATTATGAATTTAGGATTCTATTGAGATTTCATGCTTTTCTATGAAATGAGGAATTTAACTAAACGGTCGATTCATAAAGCTTGGTAGAGAACTTTTTGTACAATTCTTCCGCTTATTTTTGTAGGTTGTTGAATATAGTATATTAAGTGGAATTTATTTGCTTTTAGTAAATACTTGAATGTACTAGGTGGTGGGGAACATTTAGTGAAATTCTAGTAGTTACTAAAGCGACGATTATTAACACTTTAGAGTTGTATTATCTTAGGATGTTTGACTATATGGGCAGATAGATCCTTAAAAAAATATAACTCCTAATTTTTTATGATCATGGTGATTGTTTGATTTTTATGATCTGGTTGATCGTTCATGATCCTGGTAACTCACTGGATGGTTCTAGGATGCTAACTTCTTTTGGCTGTCAATTAATGGTCGCCATAGGCTTTTATAGGTGACTAGTTATCACCATATGCATTTAATAGCTTACTAGTGGCTACATCGTGATTTTATGCTAATGCATTTAGTAGCTTACTAGTGGTTACATCATGATTTCATGTTGTCTAAGAAGTGATATGCAATTATTAGTAGCTTTCTAGTAGCTATATCATGTTTCTATGATTTATCCAGGAGGGGATCGTACCTCTGTGATTTATCCAGGAGTGCACCATACCTCCATGATTTTTCCAGGAAGGAATCGTACCTTTAATTTAGTGATATCCTTATATGGATTTATTTTAGTTCCATTGATTTGAAATGTAGATATGTGAATCGCTATATTTGTGTATGATAGTCTATGATAAATTGAGTGTTTGTGAATTGTGATTATTTTGTGATATATCCTTTTGGATTGATTTGGATTGGCATATTTTATATGACTCTGTAATTATGTGCAGTCGTATATTATTGTGATATATTATTCTCACACCCTTAAATTAGGTATAGCCTGACTCGTTTATTTTCAAAATATTTGGTCAGGCCAAGAGTACACAGGTACCGGGACTTGCTGACCTTGGACATGTGTGCTAGCATGGTGATAAACTATTTTTGAAAATTGAGTTTAGCTCGTGTGTGTGTGTGTGTGAGTATATACCCATAGCCTTATCCTTTCACCCCAACCCTAATCCAAAAATTCAAAAAAAATTATAATCTTTGGTTATGAATGGTTGATATGAGTGAAATAACTGTAACTCCCCATTTCTATACCTATATTACTAAAGAGTGTTACTAAGTAATACCATGTAGTAATGTAGATAATGAGGTTTATTAAGAGTGACTGATGCGAATATTCCCTTAGGCTAACACTGACACGTCATTCTTACCAAAATTTGAGAATCTGAACTGAATAATTTATGTGTACAGTCTTGACACAAAGCAATAAATGCACAGACTAAATTAAATCAGAACAATATACAATATCAGTCACAAAATCATAGATCATAGCGGAATAATAAACATAATATAAAACTATAAAATTTTGAGTCTACAAAATGATAATACTAGACTCACAAATCTAATATATACAATATCACATCCAAAACCAGTACAAGGCTACTATATAGAGTAACACATATAACATCCTGTACAAAGTATATCCATATGTATACAATGAGGTAAACTCAAACTATGAGAAATATTTTATCCACATGCTAGCACACATGTCCAAGGTCAGTGAGTCCTAGTACCTATAGAGTCTTGGTCTGACCAAATACTATGAAAATAAATGGGTCAGACTATATCTAATTTAAAGGTGTGAGAATAATATATCACAATAATATACTATATATAATTACAAAGTCATATAAAATATGCCCATCCAAATCAATCTAAATAGATATATCACAAAATAATCACCATTTAATAAAAAAAACTTAAGCCTATCCTAGACTATCATACGCAAATATGGTGATTCACATATGTCCATTTTAAATCAATGGAACTAAAATAAATCCGTATAGAGATATCACTAAATTTTAACGGCCCCTTCCTAGACAAATCACAGAGGTACGGTCCCTTCTTGGACAAATCACAGAAGTATAGTCCCCTCCTGGACAAATCACAGAGCTATTGTCCCATCCTGTACAAATCACATAAACACGATTTAGCTACTAGAAAGCTACCAATAATTGCATATCTCTTCTTAGACAACACGAAATCATGATGTAACTACTAGTAAGCTACTAAATGCATAAGCACGAAATCATGATGTAGCCAGTAGTAAGCTACCAAATGCATATGGTGATAGCCAGTCACCCACAAAAGCCTATGGCGACCATTAATTGATCACCAGAAGAAGATAACATCCAAGAACCATCTAGTAAGTTACCAGGATCACGAACGATCAACTAGATCATTAAAATCAAACGACCATCATGATCGTAAAAAATTAGGAGTTTTCTTTTTCTAAAGGATCCATCATCCTATAAAACCAAACACCCCAAGATAATACAACTCTAAAGTGTTAATCACTATCGCTTTAGTAAGTACTAAAATTTCACTAAATGACCCATACCACCAAGTGATATTCAATTATTTACTAAAAGCTAGTAAATTTCACTTAATACACTCTATTAACAAGTTATAAAAATAAGTGGAAGAATCGCACAAAAATTCTTATACCAATCTACACAATTCAACCGTTTATTAAAATTCCTTATTTCATAGAAAAGCATGAAATCTCAACAAAATCCCAAATCCATAAATAATAAAATAAAAGAGTTTTAATTAATTATATATATACAAAGATAAAATATAGTCTAAAAGAAATATCTCATCCGGGTATTTTGAGTATAAAAGGTTATAGATGTAATTTTTAAAATAGTTTATACCTTTGTAAATAAACAATTCTTCTTTAAATAAATTTAAGGATTTAAACGTGATTTTGGTGTAATGCCCCGCCTTTATGCCTATAGTACTAAACATTTAGTAATACAGAGAATGAGGTTTGTTGAGAGTGAACTGATGTGAATATTCCCTTAGGCTAACACTGACACATCATTCTTACAAAAAATCTAAGGGTCTGAACTGAATAATTGAGGCGCACAGTCTTGGTACAATGCAATAAATATACAGGTTATTAAATCAGAACAATATACAATATCAGTCATAGAATCTCAGGTCACAGTAGAATTATATACATCAGTTACAACTACAAAAGTATGAGTATAAAATAATAATACTAGACCCACATATCTAATATATACAATATCACATCCAAAACCAGTACAAGGCACAATCTAAAGTAATACACATAGCATTCTATACAAAATATATCCATATATGTATAAATGAGGTAAACTTAAACTGTGGAAAAAAGTTTATCCTCATGCTAGCACACATGTCTAAGGTCAGCGGGTCCTAATACCTATAAAGTCTCGGCCTGTAGGTTCTATAACACCTTGCCTCTATACCTATACTGCTAAAGAGTATTACTAAGTAATACTATCTAGTAATATAGAGAATGAGGTTTGTTAAGAGCGATCTGATATGAATATTTCTTTGGGCTAACACTAATGTCATTCTTACTAAAAATTTGAGAATCTGAATTGAATAATTATCGTGTACAGTCTTGACACAAAGAAATAAACACACAGATTAAATTAAATCAGAACAATATACAATATCAGTCACATAATCACAGATCATAGTAGAATAATATACATTATATACAACTACAAAAGTATGAGTCTACAAAATGATAATACTAGACCCAGATAACTCATGTGTGTGGGTGTGTGTGCATGTGCATGTGTGTGTTTATATATAAGATATAAGGTTTAGAAGACATAGGGTTTAAAATATAAATAAATAATTCAAATGGATAAACGTAAATTTACCTCCTCCTCTTCAAACCATACAGTGCTCCTCCTATCCTTTAATTCCTTCATCGCTTCGCTCACCAGACCATCACGGCTCACCAAAAAATGATCCCTTAATGCCTCTATAGCTAGTCATCGTGCTGTGAAAACCCAAGATCTAGACACATTTTTTCACTAACTCCAGCCATTCCAGATATGAACTTTTTGATCCAACTATATTGATGATCACCTGCCTAACTATCTTTTTCATGATTGTACCCTTCGATCGTCGATTCGTCACCGTTTATAAAATCCTAAAATTGGCGGTTGTGATTTATTCACAAATTTCTAGCCAGATGACACACCCAATCCAAAAATGAATCACTATCATCTCTTCAGGATGAATAAGTCGATAAATAATTTGATGAGATTTGGACATATCGAATTTCTATAATTATTTGTTATTAGAGAAAGTTGTTTGCCGTTAGGATGTGGTTGAAAGGATTTTGAGATTAGGGAGGAGAATTAGATCTGATGACGGCTAGGGTTAAGTGTTGGTTTGAGTGCATTACATAGCAGACAATTTGGGAAAATTTCAAAAAAGTTTTCTAGTTTCGTTAAAGCATATGGTTGTATTATGTGTTTGTGTAAATAAAATGGGTTCGTTGGTTTTATTTTGACTTAATGAATTTTTAGTATTAAATTTATCTTTGTAAATTATGGTTTGTATTAATATATATATATATATATATGTTATTATTTTAATTTAATCTAATTTAGCAGTTTAAGTTAGAATATATTTGTATTCAGAGTACAAACATTGTAACTACAATAAATAAAGTAGACTAACCTAGGGTGTACATAAATAAATAGATGTCATGTGTGTATTAACAACCATTAGGATCTAGGGTTATTATGTAAAGCAAGATATCAGTGGATGATAAATGTGGTTATATATTCACATACATACATGCATGCATGCATACATACACACACACACATATATGGAATAATGTTAAGGTATGATAACCAAGGTCATATATTCACATACACACACATAATGTTATGCCACCATTGAATTCTCATTAATGTGTGTGTTTCTAGCCATAATTTAACTGAAACTATTTAAATTGAGTTATGTAAAGGAAATAATTTAAGGGAAACCGTTTAGATAAGGAAAGTTTTGCTCAATCTTCTCACATGTACTTAGCAAGCCGATTAAGGTTCTTCCTGGCCCAATCAAATGCGGTCTGGATATTCTTCAAGCTAGCTTATTCAATCTGAACTAGACTCAAGTCGGCCTTAAACTAACACATCCACTCAGCAAGACATCAAGGTAAAGCCCGACCATTTTATCCCTAGGCAACCTTCTCAGCTTGCTACTCAGATAAGAACAAAGCAATACTTTTCCCTGCTCGGTCCATTTTGTCTGGGCTCGAAGATGATCGGCTACCTCATACCAACCCAATCTCAAACCACCCAAGTTGGCCCATCTATCTTAGCATTGCCTCAATCATCGGCCCGCACTACTCCATATTGCCTTAAGTAAACAACATATTCAACAGGTCCAGCTCTAGCATGACCGATCCATGGCCTGGCTTCATTACAGCCGCCTTCGACCAGTCTCAAGATACCCTCCATGTCACCTTATATCTGACCTAATACCCTCTCCTGGTTGGATTCTCAGCTACTTTCAGTCTTCTTCATACCACCAGCAGCCGACTAGCCATCTCGGCGAGGATTGCTACATAAGCACATAAGAGCAAACAACAAGCTGTTTGTTTGTATGTACCAAGCCCTATTGCTAGACGGCTGAAGTGATGACTACTCTTGTGGCAAGCCATCAGCATTTAATGCATATTAAAATGCAAAGCATGCACATGGTATAGTGGAACAATTGGTAAATTTCTCAGTCACACATCCCTTTGTACCTTTGCAACTATTTTCCATCAGCCCATGCGACCAGATCAAGGGCTAGACGCTCTCTCACTTCTTTTGCAGCACAATCTCAGCTATCCATCATTCATTTCAACCACTATAAATACCCAATGCATGACCAGTTCAAAGGGGTTGGGGAATTTATGAATTCTAGGTACTACACACAATACAAGGCTCTTCATACAACAAGTTCTTAAATCAAATACCTCATTTACTCTTAAATGCTTTCATTTTGTTATTATTGTCTTGTAATTCCCTGTAATTATAAAAGATAAATATAGTAAGAGGACCTCACGATGGACATAGGTGATATTGCCAAACCACTCTATATTCGGTGTCATTTATTTTAAATTACCTATGATCTTCCCTATTTTTCATTTTCAAACCTAGTGTTAGCAAGTAACCTTTGCACATTAGTCTAATTCCGAGGTTGGCTAAAGTCAAGCTAATATTTTAGCACTAGAAGGAGGTCCTGGCATTAAAAGCTATCGCCTTTTTTTACTTTCTCCTCTACAAAAATATGATCTAACAGGTTACCATGGATTACCTCCACCATTTGAAGGTAACCTCTCTAACATGCATAGACCTAATGGCAACAACACTATCGCTGGTGTTTTCCAACTCAATCTTGGTGTCAACAAAGAAATGTGGGGCATAGTGTTGCTATAGCTATCAAATGTGGGTAATCTCGCCCATGAGGTAAATGACTTAAGGACACGATTGAATGCCCAAGCAACTATAAAAAATTTCCCACCAGCTCCTCCTATGGCCACCTAGTCGACCTATCTATTGATAGTCCCTTCTTTCCAGCGCCTATGACCTTATGAACACTATTGAGACTCGGGAAAGGTTAGTGCCCAAAACCATGCTCGTGGGTGTTCATGCCCATCCCATAATATGTTGTGCGCATGCCAAGCCAAATTGATATCGCTCCAAATTTGGTTGTGCCTATAGAGCCAAGGATCATTGTATCCCTTCAGTGGAACGACCACTAGTTTTTGATCGTCTATGAACTTCTGCTTTTGACCGCCTCAATGGTGCTGCCCATACCGCTAGCAGGGCAACATGTGACACTCTTAGCACGCTAAAATCTGATAAGGGTGTGGCCAGAGACAAATCGAGAGAACAAGTGCAGGCCGTATATTTCAGGTCACCCTCTGTGCATAGGGAAAAGTCTCACACTCCCCATCATCCCACTCTCCATCTCGTCGCAGATCTTGTACTCCACCTAGGCATAGGCTGAGTCCTCAGACCATGGATGGCCAAAACATGTCTCAACAGGTCGATGTCAGCCTCAAGGAAGAAATAAATATCCTCTGCCAGTAACTCAACAAAATGCAAACCCGCAATGCAGGGAGCAAAGCATTTTCTGACGATGAGAATGGGGAACTGTTGTTCGATGAAATTTTGAACACTTATATCCATCGAACGCATGCCTTGCCGCCTATTGACAAGTATGATGGAGTCGCTGACACCTTCGGCTATGTTACTGCCTTTAATTCCACTGCTCGTGCCGGCTAACTTTTCGGCTAGGAAAAGTGTTTTCTCTTTCCGTCCACTCTTACAAGGCCGCCTCCCGTCGGTTCCTACTTGTGCGTCTGGGAAGCATAATTTCCTAGGCCCAATTATGTGCAGATTTCAAAACTCGTTTCTTCACTTCCAGAACCCATTTCATAGTGGCTAGTGAACTAGGCAACATCAGGCTAGGTCCTTTAGAAAGCTCTAGGTTATACGTTAACCGCTTCAACAAACAATCCACCTGGGCTATAGGTGCGAATGTGAATAGCTTGGTCATGGCCCCTTGTTCAAGCATTAGATACAAGTATTGAATATAGAGAGAGCTACAAAAGCAGCTGGCTATGTCCTTGATTGACTTTTATCATCGGGCGAACAATATAATGAGAATGGAAGATGCAGATCTCACAAACAGTAACAATAAAGCAAGATGTCCAACCTAATCCGATCCTCATGACAACAATGATTACTGAAACAGTGGTCATCAAGCAAACAATAGAAGGTGAACATAGGCTGACCCTCAAACAAGCCTACGTATAACAGTTACGCCAATTTGAACAGGGATATCGCAATGATATATCTCGCCATCTAGGATCAGGTGCCCTTTCATAAACCCAGCACTACCAAGAATGGAATACAGAAGGAATCTCGTGGCAACAGCAAATTCTACAAGTTCCATCAAATTAACGGCCAGTCTACCATAACTGTTTGGGCTTAAGGATGAGATTGAGCTACTCATCTAGGAAGGAACACTCTTGAAGTTTATTTGGGATCAATTAGAGCAAAGGCAAACCGTGAAAAATAGCCACCTCATCCCCAGCTACCTGGCAACACAAATGAGCAAGTGGTCATCAAAGTCTTGACCATAAGTAGAGGCCTGCAGTGGTCGGCAGCAGCCGGGGGTTCAGTCCTTGTATGAAAGAGAAGTAGGCACAACCGGTCAGGTTATTAACAAGAGTCTCAAACATCCAAAATGCCCCCATTAGAATTAGAACAACCAGCCAGCTTCACCGTCGAGGATAGGGAAGCAGTCTACTACCCCCATTACAATCCTAAGGTCATCACTTTAGCAACAACTCCAATGTGCACCAGGCTTTCATGGATGGGGCAGCTCAGTTAATGTCATGTTTTAAGAACATATTTGAGGCTCTCAAACTTCCCACCTCTAGCCTCACCCATGAGCCTTGCCCATTTACGACTTTGGGGGCATAGGCATTATTTTCTATAGGACCTACTTCATTTATGATAATGTTTAGTCAAGAGCTCCTTGCTATTGAGATCTAAGTAAATCTTGTAGCAGACGATTTCCCATCTTCTTATATTCTATTAATAAGGCAACCGACACTTGCCAAACTAGATGGTATCATCTCCTACAACCCCCTCATCATGTAGTTCCCTGTCCAGGGCGGGGTCGGCTAAATCAGTGTCAATCAGCAAAAAGCAAGGGAATGTTATGATACTTCCCTTAAACAAGCAAAGAAGGTCATTCTAATGCATCAACAAGAGCTTTTAATAATCAACGACATGTTTCTTGAGAGGTTCATTGAGTCGACCAATGCTCTGGTTTATACCAAAGACGCTCCTAACTTAAAAGCATCATCAATAACTATACCTACCATCTCATAGCTGGTCGGCTCATTTGAGAAGGCCAGGGACATCATTATCTCGACTTAGGTCCACTAATACAGATAAGTTCCCATTTCTAAATTATCCTATCTATAATTTCTTATGAGTAGACAACTAGCCCATCTTGCCACCATACAACTCACTTGTACACAAGAGTGCCCGAGCCATCAATGTGCTTTGGTTTAAATCGGGATCAATGGTCGCATTATAACTGGCGGCATGTCACCCAAGAGAACCTCACAACTCCCATGTGCTCTAGTTCATACCAGACCTGCTTGCCACATTGCATCCGAGTGCTTATCCCCTAGGAGAACCCATGAGCTAACATGTACTTTCGGTCATGTCGATGCCAACCGCCACTCTACACTTGGCAATCACATTGTTCGCATAAACAACCGTGCTCGACCCATACCATTACCCTACATTGCCATTTAACTTACCTTGAAAAGGCAATGCTCAAATAATATATGAATTATCGGTTATTCAAAGGACATTACTCTATGAAGTCATGCACAGATAAACCAGCAAGACTGGAGCAACAAATTCTTAGACAAGATTCACTCCAAAGGATATGTGTCATCTAGTCCAAATATTGTGGGCACACATCGGATACCCCACTAGGCGTAAAAATATATTTATCTCTAACTAGTCAAAAAAAAAGAAGACGCAAGCCTTGGAACACTCCAAAAAGGCCCAGCTTCAAATGTACAAATGAGCATTGTTAGCACTGACCGATCGATATTTTTCCAAGGAAGTAAGGGTATGTTGCCACTCTTGAAGCCTTCCATATCAGTTCTCATAAGTGATTTTGAAAATCTATTTTAGTCAACTGTGTGGAGGAGAAATCAAGGACTTTAGCTGTGACATCAGAGGTAGAGGCGACAACCGCTACTCTTCCCTATAAGTCATTTATGTGTCCAAGCTGGCCTAAAGTTGGCTCTGCCAGAGCAAGATGAGAGAAATGGAAAAACAAAATTAGCTTCTTTTACTAGAAGAGAACAATGGAAAATTTGGAAACATTTAAGCGATTTTCATAGTGGAAATTTTTGTAGATTCATCGCAAAGAGAAGAGTATTTATATATCCGCTCCTTCAATCATGTGCGTTGGATTCAAAAGGAAAAACGAATCTCAACTATTTAGATGTTATAATTGCGATGTCACTTCATGCATGTGGAAGACGTGACACGTCCCTACCATATCTTGGAAAGTGAACCATCATAACCAATGGCATATTGCTACGTAGTGGGCACATTAAATGCATGGCAGAAGTGGTTGATCGGCACGATCTTCATGGTTTGACAAGCCCACACCCATATATGGGTACGAGCTTGGGGAGCAAAATGTTGCTCAATTTTCTCGTAAGTAATTAACAAGCCAATTAAGGAATGGCCTAGCCAAATCAAAGGTGGCCCGACTATTCTTCAATCCAGCCTAGACTGAAGTTGGCCTCAAACTAGCCCATCTACTCAGTAAGACATCAAGATGAAGCCCGACCAATTTATCCCTAGGCAGCCTTTACAACCTGTTACTAGATAAGAACAAAGAAAAGTATAGCTCTGCCCGGTCCACTCTGGCCCGAATCGAAGATGGTTGGCTCCTTGATACCAACCCACTCTCAACCATACCCCTATCTCAGCATTGCTTCAATCACCTATCGGAACTACTATAAACTACTTTAGGCAACCACCATACTTGACAAGGACAGGGCTAACATGACCTGTCGTTGGCCCAACTTCAGTATGGCTGCCTCTAACCAATCCCAGGCTGCCTTCCCTATCACCTCACATTAAGCTTGTCACCATCTCCCTAGCTAGATTCTCAGCTACTTTCAGTCTCCTTCATACCTTCAATAGCCGATCATCCATCTCAGCAAGGACTGCCACATAAGCACACAAGAGTAAACGACAAGGTGTATATTCATGTGTACCAAGCCTTGTAGCTAGGCTGCTGAAGTGACGACTACTCCTATAGCAAGCCATCAATGTTTAATGCGGATTAAATGCAAAGCCTGTGCATGGTACAAAGAGACAATTGGTATATTTCTCATCCACATATCTCATTTTACCTCTACAACTGTTTTCCATCAGCCCATGCAAAAAATCAATGGCATGTGCTCTTCCCATCTGTTTAATAGCATAATCTCAGCCATTTATTATCCATTTCAGCTACTATAAATACCCCATGCATGGCCACTTCAAAAAGGTTGAAAAATATAGGAATTTTGGGTGCTACACAGCCCAAAGCTCTTCATACAGCAAGTTCTTAAGATTATCTACCTCATTTAGTCTTAAGTGCTTCCTTTTTCTTGTTATTCTCTTATAATTCTCTGTAATTGAAAGAGATAAATATAGTAAGAGATCTTCACAGTGTTAGCAAACCTAGTGTTAGCAAGTAACCTTTGCACATTAGTCTAATTCTCTTATAATTGCCAAACCACTCTATATTCGTTGTTATTTACTTTAATTGCTTACATTCTTCCCTATTTTCCATTTCCAAACCTAGTGTTAGTAAGTAACCTTTGCACATTTATCTAATTCCATGGTTGGCTAAAAATCAAACCAACAAAAATAATTAAGGGAAATATTTTAGGTAAGGGAAACAATTTAAATTGAGTTATATAAGGAAAACAATTTAAAGGGAATAATTAGATAAATCAATTTAAAATATACATTTATATATAAATATATACACACTCTGGATTATGTATATTTAAAAACATTTTATATAATTGAAAAAATACATACATACATACATATATCGATGTGTGAGTACTTATTTATGTGTGTGTATTTAATTTTAGTTAAAATTATTTTTTGAGACATACACACACTCTTATTCAAAATTGAAACTTAAAATGAGTTTGATTAATTCAAACAAACACACATATGTATGTAAGAGTGTGTGTGTGTGTGTGTATTAAAACAATGTTTTTTATGTTAAAAATCGAAAATAAGTGTGAATATATATATGTGTGTACACGCACAAATCTAAAGTTGTGGATTATTGTTTTTTGTCAAAATATAAGTTGATATCCTTTGTTTTAGATTTTATATATATAAATATATATGATGTGTGTATATAGGTTAATTTTAATTTGCAAAAATAGTTTATTTTATGGACGAAAAATATAAACAAACACACATACACACACATATTTTAAATGAAAAAACATACCTTTTTATGATACATGTTGGTTTGAGACCAAAATGGCTTACTGAAATCCTACCACTTCTTTAACACCTTGTAAATAAGTTAGCTTTCCTCATTGAAGAACGTTCTCTTATAGGCTAGCAAAAGCAATGGTGGAGGCTAGTGTTTTGATTTTTAGAATTCTTAATTCTGATGGCTTGGGTTATGAGAGGCCTCTTCTAATAGAATAGGAGTGCTCACCCAATAGGCATTGCCCCTCCTTTACCCAACCCATGCTATTAAATAATAATTAAAATGTAACTATTATATTAAACTAAAATAGGGTCGGCCTTAAAATTTGTATTTAAATATGGCCATAGTTAAAAAAAATTAATTCCTATTTGTTATTTAATTAAATTTTATTTTCCAGCTACTTTATTAATTTAAATATGCATACAACACTTATACAATATATTATTTAATATACATCTCTTAAATAATATTAATTTCTCCTACCAAAAATTAATATAACGATTACATTAATTTCTCCATTTTTAATTTATAACATTTATAAATTATTTGCCTTTGGAAATTGCTCAATCAATCTATGGTTGTGTGACCTAAGGTGAGAACTTCGTCAACACTTAATATTGAACAATTCAAAAAGTCTTACAGTAGTTTTCACATTATATGTGATACAATGACCTAAGTTCTTTTGCTTATAGATTTCTAGGAAAATCATACTCTAATCTTTAACTAAGCTTTACCCTTAAGCAACAATATTTGTGCGTGTTTTCTCTTTATCAACATTGTATCACTAATATATCTAGAGTTTGGTCTTTCAATAACTCTAACGTTATACTATTGCAAAGAGCAACACCAAAATCCTTAGTTTAAATGGTAACAGCTATCGAACAACTGAAAATATTATGGCCAAAGATTTTGATTTTGAGTTGACTTCCAATTATGATGACACTAACCACATATATCAAAGATTTAGAGGAGACAAATTCTCTGTTGAATAGTGCTTCACCCAAACTATTTAGCATATATCCAAAATAAGCCATAGCATGGTCATGGTGCCGTGATTTGATTTAAATAAACGTATGGCCTCTTTGTTTACGATACAACATATTCTCAAATCTAAAGAAAACTATACATCATTACGCTAAGATTCTATCTTTTGACCTATGATATAAATAACCTACGTAGAACTCTTGTTTGAGTCATTCTGTAATTATCTTATAAAAGTACATAACCTCTTGATGTCCCCAACGGTCATGAGTAAATCACCATCCAACATTTAGAAAGTGTTATGTACACTAGTCTCCACAGATGCATAAATATCCCTTTCTCAATGCATCTTGAGTAGGGACATTTAAAGTGGAATATTACTTTACTAGATCGATTTGACACTCATGGTTATAACCTATCCATAACTGATCGATATAGTATTCTATATATGGATTTTATTTATTAATGTCTAACATTCATAATCATTAATTACATCAAATATATCAAACACACAAATAAAAAACAAAACCAAAAAGGATACTTTTATTTCGAACAAGATTTATTATAGAGCTAAGCTTATGTAACAAATTACATAATTTCCACCATGGCATATTCTTAACTCTCTCAATCTCCCACTTGAACTTGGGGCCTATTATGGTAATTCATTCTCATGCCTTTGATCAATCATCTTAGAACAAATTGAAAAAGGACCTTTATGAAAGGATCTATGATATTATTATTTTGTATCAACTTTTCGATCTTTCTACCATCTTATTAATAAACACTTTTATACATCTTAAAAACATATCTTGACTTCTTATCAAGCTATCGGTTTCCATTGCAACCTATATTACATCATTGCTATCATAATTAGTTATTAGTTTCTTAATGGTGGGAGCCGACCGGTCTCTCGCTTTTTCGACACCAGTATTATCTAAGCCCATTGACGGGGAGGATTTGTACCTGTACTTGGTAGCATTTAAGCATGAGATCAGCGCTGCCTTAATCAAAGAAGATGAAAAGGATCAATGTCTGGTTTATTATGTCAGCAAGAGGTTGACTGGCCTATAAATGAGATATACCTGGCTAGAAAATCTAGCCTTCTTCCTACTCATGGAAGCCCAAAAACTCCTGCCATACTTTCAGGTTCGTCCCATTAATGTATTGACTAAACAACCTCTAAAGCAACTCCTTAGCCAGCTAGATACAGATGGACACCTATTGAAGTGGTCTGTCAAGCTTGGGCGACATCACATCGCTTCCAACCTCACACTTCTATCAAGGGCCAGGCCATGGCAGATTTCATTGTTGAGTGCTCAAGCTCGGATAGCAGCAAAGAGGCACCTATCACTAGCTAGCAAGCTTGCCACCTATATATGGATGAAGCATTGATTGAGAAGGAGGCAAGGGACGACATGGTCCTTATCACGCCCGAAGGAAGAGAGTTATGTTTTTTGATCCACCTTACTTCCAAGGAAACTAATAATGAAATGGAGTATGAAGCTGTCTTGCTCGACATCAGGATGGCAAGAGAGTTGCACGTGAATAAGAAGGGGACAAAGGCTGGCATGGTCTTTGTCACGCCTGAAGGTAGAGAGTTATGTTTTGTGATTCTCCTTGAACTACCTTACTTTCGAGGCGACCAATAATGAATTAGAGTATGAAGCTATCCTATCCGGCCTCAGGATGGCAAGTGAATTGCATATATAGTCCATCCATGTATTCAGTGACTCATCACTGATCGCTAATCAGAGTAGCGAGCGCTTTCAGGTGATGGATAAGGCACCAACCTTTTATTTTTTCAAGGCCAGGAAGATAATCATCACCTTTTCCGAGTTCAAGTTGGAGCAGGTACCCAGAGGGAAGAATACTAAGGCCGATCAACCGGCCAAGGCAGCAAGCAACCTCAAAGAAGGCACTCCCTAGGTCCCTTAGAGATTTAAGGCACCCCCACTACAAGTTGGGGGCAATGACTATGGAGATAGATGCGTCATCCACGGATAATTGGATGGTACCCTTCGTCAAATACTTAGCAAGTGAGGAACCCCCTACCGACCTAAAGTAAGCCAGGAAGGTCCTCTATCAAGTTCCCTATAACACAATCATGGATGCAAAGCTCTACAAATGGGGGTACTCCACACCACTTCAGCGGTTCATGTCTGAAGATGAAGCTGGCCAGATCTTGGAAGAGTTGCATAAAGGATTTTGTAGGGATCAAGCGGAAGGAAAAGCCTAGCAAAAAGGCTGCCCAGCAAGGCTACTATTAGCCTACGATGATAAAGGACTCTATGGGCTATGTGAAGAAATGTCACTATTGTCAGCAATTCGCCAAGATCCATAGTGCCTCTCCTACCCTCCTTATTCCTATGACTTCCCATAGTCATTTGATGTGTGGAGGATCAATTTAATCAAAAAGCTGCATACTGCCATAGGAAGGTACAATCATGCCACGGTCACCATCAACTACTTCGCTAAATGAGTTGAGGCTGAGCCCCATACTACAACAAACGCACCCAAGAACTCGAACTTCATATGAAGAACATTGGCTGCATTTTCAACCCACCAAGAAGATTACACAATGGCACTCAAATTGAGAGTAGCCTATTTCATGACTTCTGCTCAAGAATGGAATCGAGAAGTGATTCTCTTTCATTATCCATCCTCAAGCCAATGGATAAGTTGAGACCAGCAACAAAACCATCAAGTCCACACTCAAGAAATGCCTTGCAAAAGCTAAGGGTATAAAGCCATGCTACCCATAGAAGCAGATGTCCTATCACCTTACTCTCTAACTTTCGACCCCAAGAAAAACAACAAGGTACTCAAATTCTCGGACTCGAATTGTTAAAGAACGAAGAACTGAAGTCGAGTTCCATACTGAATCCTATATGTGAAAGATCGCCAAGCACTACAACTCAAGAGTAAAGCTCCGACAATTCATTGTCTATTACCTAGTCTTGCGTCGAGTGTTCACCAACACAAGGAACCTTCCCCAAGGAGTGCTTGGCCCAACAGGGAGGGGTCGTAAGTCATAAATGCCATCTTAACAAATGGCGCTTACTACCTCCCTCACCCTAATGGAACCAACATTTCCTGCATGTTGAACCAATGCACCTCTAGGCCTATCATATATAAAAGCCAGCCATAATTATAAGCCTGTGTAATACATCTTTTAAAGAATCCATCAAAGACTCTAGAGCCAACAATGTTCAACACATACACCATAGCTATCCAACAAAGGATGAGTTATCATGTGGTTGTTACTTATCGGGGACTCCTAACCTCTACTACTAAGGACTTGCAAGTTATGCTCTTCTCCTTCTCAGGCAGCTATACATAAGGATGAATTACCATGCATTCATCTACTTGTCCAGGACTTCCATCCCATGTTTAGGTTCATGCGGGCCTATCTTCCACTCTCAACAGGCAACATGTCACCCTGGAAAACCTTCAAGCGGCCCAGGCTATCTAAAAGAGGATGAGTTATCATATGCTCATTACCTCATTGGGGACTGTTGACCACTGCTGCCAAGGATTTGCAAGCCATGCTCCTCTTCTTTCTGGCCGGTTGTTCGTGAGGATGAATTACCTTGCATTCACTTCCTTTTTGGGGACTGACACCCAACATTCAATTCGTGTCAGGCTTTTCTACCACTCTAAACTGGCAACATGTCACCCGGGAGAACCTTTGAACAGCCCAGGCTATCCAATGAAGGATAAGTTATCATGTGCTCATTACCTTGTTAGGGACTACCGACCTTTACTACCAAGGACTTACGAGCCTTTCCCATCTCCTTGTTGGCCGTCTATCCATAAGGATGAATTACTATGCATTTAGTCGATAACCGCTACTACGTATTTTGGTTCGTGTCGGGCCCGTCTGCTACTCTTAACTGGCAGCACGCCACCCTCAAGAACCTTCGAACAACCTAATATTTTTTGCATTGTGTCACCTAAGAGTAACCTTCTAGGCACTTGAGGCTTAGGTTCATGTTGGGACTATCTATCTTCCATTCTTGCAACTTGTCACCCAATAGTAACCTTTAAGCAACTCAATGCTTAGGTTTGTGCTGGGACCACCCGCCCTCCAGTCTTGCAGCGTAGTATCTAAAAGAACCTACAATCCTTTCAATGCTTAAGTTCATGCTGAGACTGCCCAATAAAAAACAATATAGAAAAGCCCTTCTATCATATGTTGGCCACGATGCTTAAACAAACAGTTGGTTGCATGGTCAATGTTCGATTTCGAGTTTGTTGATCTACCCAGTATATCAATCACGTGTTCAATTCAGTTTAAGGGACTTCTAGCTACTTAAAGTATGTTACCCTACTAATTATGAAAATAGACCAGGGAAGATACACCTATCAAACCATTAGAATTTTTTTAGTAAATTCAGCTCTATTCATTCCTAAAAATGCGAGGGCACATAGCCCGCTCCGCTAGGCTTACGAAAGGAAAGGGGAAGAAAATTATCTATAAGGATGGTTCTTTAGCTGGCTGGCTGAAGAAGCCAATTTGCTGCTGATCAAGATGACCGGCACGACCTCCCCAACTACCTCCATCTCAGTAGCAACTTTAGCCTGGGTCACTGCAAAAGTCTTAGCATCCAGGCAGCTTAGTAAAATAGGCAGATCATAATTTTCTCTAAGCAGGGCCTTGATAATGTTAGTCAGAAGATTCTACCATAAATCCTCCTCCTGCTTTTGGGCTGCATCCACTTCCATGGTCGACTTACACTATGTGTTAGGTCAGGTCCTCTCGGCCTTCTCCGGCTTCTCCCTGAGATCTATTGCCTCATTTCTCACCTGATCCCTAACCTCAACGGTCTCATGCGCCGTCTACTCCACCATCGCTGTTGCCTGCTCGACCTCCTTTTGGGCCACCTTACATCGTCGAACCTTGTCCTTAAGTGCCAAGTAATCAACCTAAATGTAGATAGAGCAGTAGGTTCCCATAAAAAATAGATCAGTTAGAAGATTCAATAAATTAAGTAAGAGATCTACGTTAAGGAAGCTTACAAGTAAGGCCTTTTAAGTATGGGCCTCGATAACATCCTTCATAGAATACCAGTGCAACCAAGATCGTGCTCGTTGGGTCGACACCGGGATTTCAACAGATATTGACTAAAACTACCTTAGCAAGAGCTCTAGTACATCATGGTCTAGAGTGACGTTGTTATCCAGGGATATATTCCTTATCGGCACTGCTTTATCCCACTGGTGCAACCTATCCTTATAAAAAATAGGCATCTGCCTTGAAAAAGACGCTGGGCACGGTAGACGTCCCCTCTCTAGCCTTCTTCAACCTCTTAAACTTCTTCTCTAAGAGCATGTGCTTAGGACTGGAAGGTACCTAGTTGACCTCCATCAGTACTTTGGGCACAACAGTCACAATGGCTTGGGTACCGGAGCCAAGCTGGTCGAAGGCACCAAAATGAAACTTCCCGAACACTACATCAATAAAGAAGAACAAAAGAGTTAGCAAAATTTATACAAAAAGAATATAGGTGTAAGTATTCTACCATTTATACTAACCCAACCCCTATTTTTTCCAAGGGGCTGGAATGATAAGGCTGAGCTGCTTATACTAGTCTAATCCATACCTACGTGAGGTTTACCTAGAGACCCCACTTCGTATCTAAGATACGAGGAATCATTTATAAGATTTTTTCATGGAGGAGGGACCGACGTCCCTACCAATGCCTAGCTCTTGAACAAATCCTACAATGTTATTTTCCTCAAAGCTCACATCCCACTCCTCGGGCAGCGGCTCATGATGAGGGACCGGGATGTCAACTAATTGTTATGGATCAACTTCTTCCCACCGCGATACCGGCGCAACATCTCTTAATTTATCGAGGTCGACATGTTGCCGCTCTTCTTTCTCCTTACCCATAATTGTATCATCATATCCTCGGTTTGCATCCGTAATCGCCCGACGTCAGTCAAGAAACAGACTTTGAACTATTCTCGCTTTTAGCGGTTCGCTTCTTTTTTACGGTTGCTTCTTTATCTGCTTCCTCATTGGGGGGTCTACTCCCTAACCATTGTTTTGTCAAACCTTATCAGCCCCACCTGGTGAAGGTTAACATCAGTCACAAAAGGCCTCAGGTTAGGTCCCAATACTCAATAGTGACCATCATTAGTCGGATCAGATTCTCATTCAACGTCGAGAAAGCAATACCAATGTAAGAAAGGTCTTCCCTTATTAGTGGATAAGTTTAGCAAAGGAAAGTAGAGAAAATAATGAAGGGAAAAGAAAAGAAGCAAAGTCTTACTAAGGTTCTGGAAGTTAAAGTGTTCGAGCCTGGGGTTGACCCCATTGGGACCGAAGAAGTATCTATTCATCCAACCAAGGCATCTTTTCTAGGAACACCCGAAAAGATCATAGTCTTAGTGTTGTCTCGAAAGTGATAGTAAGTACCAACAGGGTACCTGACCTGCTTCTACAGTCGGAAGATCATCTTAACAAAATAGGCGTTTGGCTCAAGAAGACCGAGCTCCATATAAGCGGCATAGATGCGATATAAGAACCAATAGCTATTAGGAGTTAGATGACTGGGGGAAAGTCCGTAGGTGTTGAGGATGGAAAAAAAATATTAGTGGTGGGGTAGCATAACCCTCACCTTGAAATAGCCTAAGGAAAATAGTAGGGATGCCCGAAGGGGGTCGATTAAGACGCTTGGTAGAGGCAGAGAAGTGGATTATCGCCACATTGCATCCATGGCAGGCTAAAAGCTTGGTCAGGTCAATCTTTTCAGATTCGAGCTTAGAAGCTCCATAGCGGGTAGTGCCAACTGAAGTTGACTGGTCATCGGAGGTGGATCCAAAGGCTTCCATCTAAAACACAAATGAACCAATTAAAAAATAACCTAATGACCAAGTTTAGGAAAACCCGGAGACAAGCCTCCCGCAAGTGATGGGAACTCGACGATCGACTTCATGGCACATGGCACATGGTACGCCCATACCAAGCACCCTAGGAAGACTAGTTTACGGGTCAACCTCATGCTAAGTATTAGGCCCTATAGCCCCTTATCTAATTCATACATTTTACTTGAAGCCCGTACTTATGAAATTAGGCATAGTCCACGAACCGTTATCTAAATAAATGCTGATATCATTATTTAACGCTTACAGGCCCACTAAAGCCCATCAATATCGATCAACCACTGTTGGCATAACAACGATGGTCGATCGACATCAAAAGATGGTCAAAGAAAACCAATTCGGACCTTAACCAAACTCAGACAAACAGAGTCAAAACATCAAAATAGCAAAAACAGTATCGAAAGCTATATATATATAGAAAAATGGCAAAAAGCTTAAGTCTTGGCCATGGTGGTGAAGCCTACGATGATGGAGGTAAGGCGGAGAAGAAAGCACTCGCTTTTTATCAAAGGGAGCTAAGAAAGTCAGAAGTTGTTGAGTGTGATGAAGCCTTTTGAATGGTAGAATTGGCTTTCATTTTCAGGTGAAGAGTGAAAGGAGAAGAAGAGATAGCTTTAGTAAACCTATCACATTAATCTTAGCCATGGGATTCAAATCGCCTTCGAATCTTGGTCATCTAAGTGTAATGAAGCAACAATCTTTTCTTCCATGTTGGAAACATGAGCCCTATGCCACATTTGAAAAGGCGAACCTTCACGGCCAATAGGTTAGCGCCATGTGGGGCATGCATTAAATGTACAGTAAGGGCATCGGATGGCAATATCTTGGTAAAATGACAAGCTCACCCAAGCTAACAGAGATGGGCTTGGGGGAAAATGTTGCTCAACTATCATGCAAGTAATTAGAAAACCAATTAATGCCTCAACCAACCCAATCAAAACCGACCCAACTAAACTTCGATTAGTCCACGCATATCAGCTAGAGATCAAGCTAGCCCAAAACTAGCCTATCCACTCACTATCATTTCAGATCGATGGCTGGTCGGCTCTCCATAGGCAGCTTCGACAACCAACGCATCTAACAAAGACATGGCAACTAAGTATTACCTAATCCAGTCCGCACTGGCCCAATTCACATGCAACAATCCTTATCATGCTGGCCCACACTCAGTATAGCTCTAGGTCAACCAGCCTACACATCATCACCCCAAGTCAATTCCCAACTAGCTCATTAAATAAAACCGGCTCAAGCATTACCCGTCTTTGGTCCGGTTTCATCACAGCCACCTTCAACTAGTCCCGCCAACCGGTCACCTCATCTCACATCTGGCATGGCAACTCTCTTGTAACTTAGTCCTTAGCACCATTTAACTCAGCAAGCTAAGGCATTAAGCTATCGGCCCGCTCATAGCAATCTACATCTAGTCTAGTTCCAAGCCAGCCTCTTATGTCAAGTTCCATCGTCGGTTAGCATGACTCAAGATGGCTTCAACAACCGGCTCATCTATCAACACCATCTCAAGCATGATTTGTTTTTGGCCTGGATTTATGACTCTCGTCATATCACATTCGGCCCGGCACTTTCTCTGCACTTTGGTCCTTAGCAAAATTTAACTTCTAGTATCATCTGCAGTCCAATCGGAGTCACCCATCTGCCTTGCCGCATAGACATGCAAAAGCAAACGATGAGCCATACATCCAACTGTACAAGGTACTATTGCAAAGAGGCTAGAAGCATGCCTACATCTATAGGAGGCCATTAGCATTTAATGTACATTAAATGCTAAGCCTACACCTGGTACTAAACGATAAGTGGCATTCTTCTCGGCCACTCTTTCCTTTCTATCTTTAAAGCTGTCTCCCATCAGTCCATGCGGCAAGATTAATGGCTAGCCATGCTTTTGGCTTGCTTTACTGCATAATCTCATTCATCATCCATTTAAACCACTCCAAATACCTCATGCATTGCCGTTTTAGAGGGGTTGGAGATTATTAAAATTCTGGCTAATATCTCTTTTCTAGAGCTCTCCACACAACAAATCAAAGCCCTAAGTACTTAATATTAGCTACTTTTTAAGTCTAAAGTGCTTTATTTCTTATTATTCTCTTATAATTCTGTAACACCCCGAAAATTTATCGGAAAATTTAATAAGAAAATTTAATTCAAGTAAAATAAGAGATAAAATAAAAAATTTCATAAACATTTGAATTTGGTTATGAAACTTGTACCATTGTGTTCGTAGCGATTTTCTGAATAATTTTCATACATAACATTTCAAAATTAGTATAGAGAAATTACGAACGTTTGAAACTTTTGCAAATAAAATAAAATTAGAAATTAAAAACTTACCAAATTTACACTATAATGGGTCAATTCCTCATGTTTGATGGTCGATCGGGAGTGATCCACCTATGGTTATTCACAGTTGACCACTAATGTTAAAAAATGAGAATTTTGGAGCGTGATTGAATGATTCTGATCGATCAAAATACTTTTTTTCGTGGCCAACTTTTGATGTACGTACGAGATGAAAACAAAGATTCTCCTTGACCAATCCAACGCTCAGAACCAGTCCCGAACCTTTATAATTAACACCTAATATAACCCTTATCTCCTCAGAAAAATTACATCCTACCAAAATTCTGCCAAAATTCTTCCTCTCCACTTTAAAATTTCTTTTAAAAATAAATTAAATATCAAAGAAAGGATACATGAGTAAATCAGATCTGGGAGGAGGAAAGCTAGTAGGTGATGATTCTTTGACAAGACGTAAAGTTAGAGCTTGGATCTAAGGTGAGTGGGAACAGGTTTAGTAAGTTGATTTGTTACACTTGAATTTAACCTGTTCTATCTGATCTTGGGTGTTAGAATTTAAACTGTAAACTATAAACTCTTATTTATTAAACCTGAAATTTAAATTGGAAATTTGAGATTGGTGTAAATTGATAAACCTGATTTTAACCCAAGTTAAACCCCTTTGGTTTTGAATTTAAGCCCTAAAGTTTGTTAACCCTAGCTTAATAAGTGTAATGAAATTCATGTAAAATCTATGAATTTGAAACCAATGAAAATAGGGTAGAATCTCAAAGACTAGTCATAGTAATTGCTTAGGGTTCACCGTGTACGCCTAATTGATATAATTAACAATAATGAAAAATTGAATCAGGAAACTAAGAAAATCCTAATTTTTGTACCGCGACCGGTCGACTGTTCACCCTGAGCGATTGACCACAAGCGGTCGACCGATAGGGCGTAGCACTAGACTGATAAAAGACCGAAAACGCATAATCTGAACCTTAATCTGAGGCCCAGGTTAAATTATAAACTATTAATTATATGTATAAGTATATTGTGTTCATATATGGGAATGTTACGGATAGTAGGGAAGCTAGTTCCCTATGAGATGACGCTAGGACATTACGGAATTGGGTAAATATACTTTACCCAATGGGGGTCGATTATTTGACCGGGGATGATTTTATCGCAAATTGCACTTACAGGAGGTGCTACAGTGAACGCGCAGCACTGGCTGATGCCTCATAATGTATGTGGGTTCGACACAATGAGACTCCTTAGTATGCATGATTATGGTGTGGCGTGATGTTGTATGGTAGACGAAACCTGGCACATGCAATAAAAGGCGTATAATATGATCGAGAGGTGGACACGGCAAACGATGAAACCTGTGCCGTTGAAACCCCGCAAATCCCTGCTATAGCGCTCTTCAACCGCTACGATTTTTCAATATAGCACTATTGAACAGTAGATCTGCTTTAAGCCTCACTATTTTCCGCTACATTCGTTAAATCAAGGATTTTTAGCACCCGTTTTAGCAATATTAATATAGAAAGGTTGATTTGACTAGTTCTCTTTTAAATCGAATCAACAAAGTTAGGATAAAACCTAATTTTAAGGCATAAGTGCTCAATATAGATTAGATATCTGTTGTAGTCACCAAATCTGAATTCATAAATCATGATATTATTAGGTTTAGCTATATAAGATTAAATAAATATTTTTTTTCCTACACAAATAATATGAGAAATATAATAAATTAGCTTTAAATATTTGGTTTTATATCTAATGAAGCTTTTTGCACCTCTGTTATTTTCAGTAATATCCTCTCTTTATCCCCACTATAACTTTTTGCACCTCCACCGCTATGAAACTGCTAACCGCTTTAACTATAAAGGATGAGATACACTGACAAGTCGGCATTGCGGGCTCCCCCTCGATGCGCAGTTAGGGTACGTGCTGTCGTAGTTATGGAAAATTTGTTTCCACATAGCCTAATGGTAGTGTTTCCATGTTTAGTAGCCTAGTAGCAGTGTTTACATATCAAGTAGCTCTAGTGGGTGGTGTTTCCATATTCAGTAGCTCTAGGAGTGGTGTTTCCTTATCGCGTAGCTCTAGGAGCAATGACCGACCATTAGTTATTGAGGTTTGATCCGTTGTTCGATCCTTGTAGTAGCCTACATAGGTTATAGTGTGGGTATGTATTGGATAAAAAAAACCTCTTAAGTAAACGACCTTAGGACTACACGGACAATTGTAGGACAAACTGGGTCACATAAAGTAGAATTAAAGTCAACTGCATAGGATCTCATATATTAAACATGTATTTATTCACCAAACTTTTGCCTAACCCACTTCCCTCTTTCCATTTTCCTCCACTACATGGCGATAGGTTAGTAAATGATTAGGCATAGTATGAGGAGAAAGGGGCTAAACGCTGAAGTTCTCATATTCTTCATTGTTCCTTATGTAGCTCTTTATTGTATCAAACGTCTATTATAACTTATATATTACTTTGGAAATGGTGTATATGAAAATTAAGTATTATGAAGACTGTTTGTCTTAAATGCCTACTTTCAATACTTATATTTTAATTCCTTCCGTTGTGAGATCTGAAAGTTTAGAATGTCCTAAAATTTACCCTTGTAATTATGCTCTGTAATGTTTTAAAAAAACCAACAGCTCATATTTCTTGACACGGTGCAAGTCTGAAAGTCACCCTAAGCTTTAAATCGGTGTGTCGGGAAGTGCGGGTTATTATATCATGTACCAGAGCTTAGGTTTAAGATTCCTTAAGGATCAAGGGCATATAAAGAGAACGTATTTGAAAAGTTTTGAATTTTTTTTCCAAAAATGTTTTCAAAAGATTCAAAATGGACATTTGAAAGGTATATATGTATAGATAGAAATTTTTCGAAGGCTTTACATATATATAAAAGTATAACAACAAAAAAGGCTATCAAGTATTCTTGCCAAGTAGTATCCATGGGAAAGTTGGAAAATAATTCACAATCAAAGATAGTGAGAACGAGTAATTTTCAAGGGAAATGGTTCTGGTAAGGAAGCTATGATTCCGAGCGTGAACATCCCTAAGTCATTCCACCGATATCTGCAAGCGAGGAGACAAGATGAGCCTATCCCGACTAAGGAAGCGTAATTATAATTTTCTGATATGTGTATTAATACACAATACCCTATACATTTTGACTTATAAGGTAGTTGTTGGCTTATCCCTTATATAAGCAAATAATTATGGGTTAGAATAAATGTTAAGGTTATAATAGTTGAGATGAAATATAAACCATTCACATTTGTTATGATTTACCCCATAAAGAAAGGCTAGTAGAGGTTTTCTATATCAACCAGTAGTAGCAAGTAAATTATGAATTTAAAGGGTGAGCGAAGAAGATTAGTACCATGAGACCGATTGTTTAACGACGGAATTTCTATTGAATTAGAAAACCATCGAAAAATTATAATAAAATTTATACTGCAAGCGCACGGTGTACGATTTTAGCACGTATGCGAGTACGGGTCGATCCATAGGGAATTGTTGATTTTAAATTTCTATTCAATCAAATTAACCAAAGATATAGAGTGATTAGCTAAAAAAATTGAGAAAAATGACAAAAGAGGATTGATAAAAATATGAGAGTGTTAAGACAATTTAGAGGTAATTTTCACTCTCGAGATCACATAGTTCAACAAATTATGAAATTATTATATCTTTTTTTGGTCATTAGTTAGTTTAATTGATGTGCTTATCATAAGTATGGCCTATTTGTGCTATTAATTAGCTCAACAAAAGCCATCAAACTATAACACACCATTTAAACTACTTTTAAACTCTCATGAAAAATGACAACATGTTGAAAGTAAAATATATTTTAAGTATGGTCTATTAACTATTAATTAGAAATATAGACCATCAAATTTCAATTTCAACATTCACTTCTTTGCCATAATCATATTTAAATGAAGAGGCAATTTTTGTTTGTGATTGTTTAAGCATAGCCTATTTGTTATGAACAACATAGACTATCAAATTCAACATGAAACAATAAATCACATCAACATTCATTTAAGCACAAAAGAGAGCAATAATTATCAAAATGTTGAAGCTACATGATTAGAGGCTTCATTACCCCTAAATTGAAGGGATTAGCCTCTCATTTGTGTTATCATATCAACACAAGTAGCATGCAACATGAAACTAAAAGAAGAGGAAAAAGAGAGCAAAATGAAAAGATAAGCTAAGTAAAAAGATGTAAATACAAATCTACTTGCATGGAAAATAAACTAACTACTAACAAGAAAGAAATAGAGCCTGTAAATAAGAGAGAATACTAATTAACATTGCATAAAAGAAGGGAAAATTACATGAAAAGAAATATGGCTAAGTAGCCCTGAAAAGAGAAAGAGAGCTTGTGTTTTTATTTTGAGCCTAAAACTAACTAAGAGGAAGAGGAGGGTTACATGAAGATATGGGTTATTTATATAAGTTAGAAACCCTAATTCATTTTTTTGGGGAATGCCCAAAATACCCTTGAGGTAGTATGGCCACCAAGTAATCATTAGCATGTCTTAATCCCCCACTTAAATGTGCATGAAGCTTTAATGGTCTATAGCGTGTGCATTAGCTCCTAATTTAAAATCAAGGTAAGTGGGTAGGTGGGGTCCTCCATGTTCATGAGTTTGAATTATTTTCATCTTCATTTACTTTGTTTCCTTTTTGTGCATGCATATTATTCATGAAACCACTTGTAATTTCCATCCCATTTTCCTACAAAATAATATAGAAATTCCCAATTAAATTTTCTCAAATTAATATATGCACAAAAATTACCATTTTGCCCCTATATGAAGATGAATATGCGACGTTTTGAAAATTATTTGAATTTTGGTACAAGTTAAAATACCCGATATGATCATTTATTTAATTTAAATAGATTAAATATGGTGGTAAAAATATGCACATTTACGTGCACATCCAATACCCCCGCACTTATCTTTTATTCGTCCTCGAATAAAGAAAAACTAAGATAAATCCATTTTCGTAGGGAGCACGATTGCATTGAACGTATGCAATAAGCCGTTAAACCTCTGGGTGTCCCCAGTAGGACGAGTGTTGTCTCGTGAGGTTTTTCGGCGGATACTACCCACAAAATCCAAATACAGAATGAAAATAATTACAAAATGCAAGATTTATTTACAAAGATGTGAATGCAAGTTTCTTGAAAACATTTACGAATGAAGGTTTACTTTTAAATTAACACACATAAGTTAAATATAGGTTTTGGTCATTATCTTGAAATTTTAAGTCATTTACTAGTCAAAATTTCCAATACAAACGAAGTTATCGAAACAAATGGGCAATAGTTTAACTTGTTGTTTCGGTCGATAATACAGTGTAACTATGGAATAGATCCTTAGTTAATTATCAAAGTTTATCAAAGTGGTATTTTCATTTCTTTCCAATAACAAGTCAAATCGAACAAGTTAAAATGGTGCTTGGATTTCAATTGCTTACTCTCTCTTATTAGAAAATTTTATTGATATTAACAGTATTTACATATGCCTGACTCAAGTAAACTGAGGCCAGAATATTACCCATGCACTGCCTTGCGGACTGATGTGAGGGGAATACAGAGCGTGGCGAGTGAACACACAAGTGTGAACACTTATCGACTGTAGGCGTTATTAAAAAGAATTTTTATATACATACACCTAACTCAAATAAACTTAGGCCAGATATATCGATCATGCACTTCCTTTCAGGCTTATGTGAGTAGGGTACAGAGCATGGCGAGTGAACACACAAGTGTGAACACATGACTCCAGGTGTTAAAAATATATACATATATACAAAAATAATAATAATTATTATTATTCTTATTTTTGTGTTTTTTGTGTTTTTTGTTTTTTTTAGAAGAGAGAGTTTCGCACTATAATCTTAGCACCATTTAACTTAGAAGACAAAAAAAATGTTATATTTTTACTTTAAATCAACCGCTTTTTAAAACAAAGATTTTCAATTAGGATGTATTTCATAATTAACACATATGAATCTTCCTACATACTAGTTTAACCATCGTTATTTGTAATCAAACTCCATTTTTATTTTTGTTAAGACGAATAAATTTTCAAAAATTTCAATTTAGTAAACCAAAACCATAAATTTATCCTATAGCGTTTCTTTAAAAATCAATCAAAAATGCTTAATATTTTTTTATACATTTTTTTTGAGTTTTGGAAGAAAAATGAAAAATTAATCATGAAAAATCAAAAAGAAGATGAGTCTCCCCCCACACTTGATTTTGACTGTGTCCCCACAGTCAACCCAAGTGGAAGGAGAAATATAAAACAAAAATAAAAAAGATGACCTATATTTACATGAAAATGAACGGTATTTACACGAGATCAGAAAGTATATTGTCAAAAAGTAAATGAAATAGTCTTCCAAAAACCGATTCATTTGTCCCGTCAAGTATACGAGACACAGCTTAAGCTCAAAAAACCAAACCATACATGATTTCAAAGTTGAATGTTGATTTGGAAAAACGAATGTCGTTTTATTAAAAATCGTACAATTTGTTTTATTTTCGATTGTTTTCGGGGTTGATAAAACGATTGATTGAAATTCAAGTTTATTTTCACCAATTTGAAATTCAAACTTATCACTGAAAAATTCCTCAGAATTATCGATTTCAAAATCAAAATGGCGATTTAAATCTTCCCCTTCGAAATTTAACAACTCATTTTCAAAAAGTCCATAGAATTCGTGTTCATTAAATTCATCTTTCTTTGTTGGATTATCAACAACTTCATTACATGTATCAAGTTCAAAATCCAAAGTTGTTGTATTCAAACTTTCGAAATTGGAAAAAGGAAGATCGAATCTCAAATCAAGATTCTCACTCTCAAAAAAATTGAAATCCAACTCAATTACCGTATTTTCAACAACTTCGTTACGATTTTCGTTTTCAATCTCAAAAGTTGTTGTTTGAAAATTGTCAATTGTGGTAAAAGATGGATTACTATTTGACTCATCACACGTTGGGATTTGATTTTGTTGTTCATGTAAATTTTTGTATGTTTCAATTTACAAATCTGTGTGATCATCGTAAATTTTGTTCATTTGTTCAACAAAATCCAACTTATAGTTATTAACATGAGGATTTTCACTTTGAAATTGTTGGGAACAAAGATTTTCAATCGTAACGTGGTTAAGATTATTCCCATTGCCAAATTCGTTTGAAAAGTTGTTTCCATTTTCATTTTGAGTTTGAAATTCATTTTGGAGTTTGAAATTAAAATTACATGGGTTATAATCGAAATCGTTTGAGTTTTGAATTGAATTCAAATTTTGAAATCTTTGACTTGAGTTATTACACAAATATGGATTACACAAATCATTTATACTTTGATTTTGATGTGTAGAGAATTCAAGTAAAGATGAAATGTTATTTTCAAGAGTTGAGGGTTGTTCATCATTTTGAAAATATTGTGGTTCAAAACTTGAATCGTTTAAACAATAGTTGTTGTTGAGATATCCATAAGAATTTGGTGTGAAATATATGGATTATATTGATTTTCACAACTATCGTAGAATTCATGTGAATATGGAAATTCAGACATTTTCAAGAATGTTTTTGGGTTTTTTTTTTGTATAAAGGAAAAATATTTACAAATAAAATTTATTTTTCAAAGGGAAATTGTTTTTTTTTGTTTTTCAAATTTTTTCTTGGTTTTTGAAAATGTTTTATAATTTTATTTTTGGATTTTGATTTTTTTTCTAAATTTTTTTTTTGGATTTTTGATATTTCAAAAAAAGGATTTAAAAATTTCAAAGGAAAATGAATATTTACAATTTTTTTAAAATATGCATGAACTAATGCAACTATATGAATGCAAGGGTCTAATTACAAATTATTTATCCTAAGTTAACCCAAAATTGTATAATCACACTTTGTCTTAAATCAACAAGATAGTTCTCAGCCAGGTAACGAACAGGATTTATCAGTGCACCACGAATCACCGTAGCAATGCAGCTGAAGGTTTAAGTACCTTCAGAGGAACAACCACTATAATATTTACGAATCACCGTAATATTTATAAATGGTTATTTCTCTGCTGTAGCCTAGACAGCAAGAAATTAATTTTTTCAAAGAAAACAAATTGTCAATATACAATTAAGTGCTATCGATGTCTAATCGTTATTATTAATCAAAATCTAAGAAGAAATACAAAACTGAAATTAAACGTGTATTAACAATGCAACCACGAATGGATTTTTGTTTTTGTTTTTTTTATGCAAGCAAACAACAATGCAATTCAAATAAAACTAGAGATGAAAGCAGCAAAGATTTTTTTTAAGCAAGCAAGCAGAGCAGCTTTATAGCAGCAACTCCTTTTTATTTCCTGCAACTTGAAATTAAAGCAAAGATATATATACATTTTTTTTTGGTTTTGAAAGAAATAAAATAAAAGGAAAACAAAAACAACACAAAACAATGGGTGTAAAATAAATGAAAATAACAAATTGAAACGAGTAATTTAACTTTTTTTTTCAAAAGACTGTGATTTTTTTTAAAAAAGATGTGTGGAACTAATTAATTCCACAAAACAAACTAAAACAACTAATGACATAAAAATTAACTAATTAAAACAAATATATACTCGGCCTTCAAGCCCAACCCGTTAAGAACAAAAAAAACACACTTCCATTAAAAAAAATACAGCTTACAACTCGCTTTTCTTCTAAAAAAAACTTCAAACGAATTCAAATTTGTTTTAATTCATTAACTCGAAATCGTGGTTTGGAATTCAAGTGGTTCGATGTCCGAAGAGTGTGGGTGAATGAAGTGGTCGAGAGATTTCAAAGAGGCAGCTGCAGATTTGGGGATTTTGGCGGTTCGAGGTCGAGGGTTTTTAGTTCACGCGATTGGGTTTGTTCGAGTTGATTGGGGAAGGTGGCGGAGTTCGATTGGAAAGGAAGCGATTTTCTGGCGATACTCGATCTTGGAGGTTGTCAGTAGATGGTTTGGGGTTTGGAACAGGTTGGTGATGCAAAGAAGGGTTTGATTGTAGTTTTGTATGGATTGCGGTGACTGTTGGTAGGGGAATGGAGTGGAAGAAGGAGATGGTCAGGAATGGTTGCTAGAATTTGGTGGTATGTGCATTGTTTGTTTGTGATATGGGTTGATAGTTCTATGTTGATTGCTATTGTATATGGTTGAATGGAAATTGGACAGAGCAGTTGATACCGTAGTGAGGTATGTCAGTGAGTGTTCACAGTGCAGTGGGTATTTGATGATCGCGGTTGATCAAAAGTGGTCGGCAAGTGGTTGGAGTAGAGTTGGTTTGGTATGTGCAGTATGATTGGAGATGGATGAAAGCACAGCGGTAATGTATGCTTGACAGTGGGTATGAACAAGGTTGATATGGCGACAGTAAGGTTTGTGATGATTTGAATAGCCGAGTCTGTTTGCTGGAGGAATGGTTTCTGGGGAGTTTGTAAATCAAGCAGAGTTATGAATGCTATGAATTGTGGTCTGTAAATCAGGCTGAGTTTGTAAAGAATGGTGGTTGTGAATCAGGCAGAGTTTGTATGGGAGATGACTGGTTAGGATGTATGTCAGTGGGTTTGGAAGAAGTGGCTGTAGATGAATATTGTTTGGGTAAGTGATGTTTATGGTAGTTTGGAGGAGGAGTGTGGAATGTACAGTGCTGTAGAGGTGAGTTGCTGATGATATGTGCAACAAACTGTGCATTGTGTCAATGATATGTGGCTGGATGCAGGGGATGTTATGGGTATTTGCAGATGGCAGACGACAAAGACGAACAGAATAGTTGTTGAGTAGTAATTGCAAAAGTATATGCAGTGCACTAAGTCAATGCACAGAGCAGAGATGATGATGGTTTTGGTTGTGTGTATTGAAGAGCAGACAGTAGATGTGGATGCACTGTTATTTTTGGCCGAGGAGGTGACAGGGGTCAGTTAAACTGTCAGGGCAGAGGTCTGTGTGTTTGGTGGTGTTTCTATGATGTTATTTGTGTTGTAGAGGAAGGTTGTACAGGCAGAATTGAGTATTTGATGTTGTATTTGTGGAGTGTTGATATAGTGGTTTTGTGGTATATAGCAGCTGCTTGATGGTCTATGTGAATGTATGGGGAGGATTATGACCGTAAGGAAATGGTGATATGGCAGTGGACAGCAGTGCTTGTATGTGAAGTACAAAGGATATTTATGTGGTTTGTAATGTATGTACTGTGGACAGGGGATATGTTTGTAAACAGCAGTGGTCTAGTGGGAGGATGGGCAGAGTGCACAGGGTGCACAGTAAACAAACATGTAAATGTAAGAAATGGAAATGAAATGAAATATTTTTTTTGAAATTGTATGCTTTTTTTAAAAATAGAAATGCAAATGTAAATAGAAATGGCAACAAGCAAACAAACAAATGCAAGCACAAATCACACAAACAAACACACAACAATTTTTTTTTATTGAAAATTAACACACAAAAATCAAACAAAAATAATTCTAAGAACAGAAAATAAAAATCAAAGCAATTCCCCGGCAACGGCGCCAAAAACTTGTTTAACGACGGAATTTCTATCGAATTAGAAAACCATAGAAAAATTTATACCGTAAGCGCACGATGTACGATTTTAGCACATATGCGAGTACGGGTAGATCCGTAGGGAATTGTTGATTTTAAATTTCTATTCAATCAAATTAACCAAAGATTTACAGTGATTAGCTAAAAAAATTGAGAAAAATGACAAAAGAGGATTGATAAAAATATGAGAGTGTTAAGACAATTTAGAGGTAATTTTCACTCTCTAGATCACATAGTTCAACAAAACATGAAATTATTATCTCTCTTTTTTGGTCATTAGTTAGTTTAATTGATGTGTTTGTCATAAGTATGGCATATTTGTGCTATTAATTAGCTCAACATAAGCCATCAAACTATAACACACCATTTAAACTACTTTTCAACTCTCATGAAAAATGACAACAAGTTGAAAGCAAAATCTATTTTAAGTATGGTTTATTAACTATTAATTAGAAATATAGACCATCAAATTTCAATTTCAACATTCACTTCTTTGCCATAATCATATTTAGATGAAGAGACAATTTTTGTTTGTGATTGTTTAAGCATAACCTATTTGTTATGAACAACATAGACTATCAAATTCAACATGAAACAATAAATCACATCAACATTCATTTAAGTACAAAAGAGAGCAATAATTATCAAAATGTTGAAGTTGCATGATTAGAGGCTTTTTTACCCCTAAATTGAAGGGGTTAGCCTCTCATTTGTGTTATCATATCAATACAAGTAGCATGCAACATGAAACTAAATGAAGAGGAAAAAGAGAGCAAAATGAAAAGAAAAGCTAAGTAAAAAGATGTAAAAACAAATCTACTTGCATGGAAAATAAACTAACTACTAACAAGAAAGAAATAGAGCATGTAAATAAGAGAATACTAATTAACATTGCATAAAAAAGGGAAAATTACATGAAAATAAATATGGCTAAGTAACCATGAAAAGAGAAAGAGAGCTTGTGTTTTATTTTGAGCCTAAAACTAACTAAGAGGAAGAGGAGGGTTACATGAAGATATGAGGTATTTATACAAGTTAGAAACCTAATTCATTTTTTTGGGGAATGCCCAAAATACCCTTGTGGTAGTGTGGCCACCAAGTAATCATTAGCATGTCTTAATCTCCCACTTAAATGTGTATGAAGCTTTAATGGTCTTTAGCATGTGCATTAGCTCCTAATTGAAAATCAAGGTAAGTGGGTAGGTGGGGTCCTCCATGTTTATGAGTTTGAATTATTTTCATCATCATTTGCTTTGTTTCCTTTTTGTGCATGCATATCTTCATGAAACCACTTGTAATTTCCATCTCATTTTCCTACAAAATAATATAAAAATTCCCAATTAAATTTTCTCAAATTAATGTATGCACAAAAATTACCATTTTGCCCCTATATGAAGATGAATATGTGACGTTTTGAAAATAATTTGAATTTTGGTTTAAACAAGTTAAAATACCTGATATGATCATTTATTTAATTTAAATAGATTAAATATGGTGGTAAAAATATGCACATTTACGTGCACATCACCGATATAATAAGTGTATGATGTCAATAAAGCGTAAGGGAAACATGAAAGAGGATTGGTAACATCCCCCCCACTTGGAGGTCCAAAACTAACGGCTACGAATGTTGCAGTCATCCATAGTTATTAATCCTCAACGACCAAATACGGCGATATTAGATACATTAATACACAGAAACAAAAGGATATGGAAAAATTTTAAACAGCAACAAATTCCACATTCCATTTCAAAATATTCCAAATTGAATACATAATCCCAGTTCGTAGACCACGTTCAGATAACATATAATTATTACAAAATACGCCAAGAACAACATATAATGATGCCCCCTTGGTTGATTAGATTATATAATAATAGGGCACTAAAACAATTTTGCCTTTATAATCAAACACACAACAGAAATAAAAGAACTCTAATAACAAGCTTGCCTCCTGCACGTCCTCGGAAGCTTTATTCGTCTAAAAGAACACCTGGAAACCTTAACTCTCAACCTACTCAAAATCAATTGAGTACCCGAGAGTTTAGGGGGAAAACAAAAACTTCGACTTAGACATAAAACTAGGTATGAATAATGTTTTACCATCCCAAATCATTTTGATATCTAATGAGGCCACACCGCTTAGAGGAACGGGTTTTCCCCTCACAAGTATCCCAAAACACTTATAAAACCACATATTATGCTCCTGCATCCGCAATGGTTAAAACACAGTATTTCAAAAAATTATGATGATAGGCAAAACAAGTAAATCAAATCTGGATTACCCATCTTCATTCATTCTGACTATCTGTCTCAATTATAGTTTTAAGGGTCACTATTTACCTGTTAATTGTTTACGGACTATCTGTCCGATTTCATAGTTTTCATGGGATCACTAAGAACCTATTGGTAACTCCAATATCTTTTCTATTATCTTAGTTTTCGTGGGCTAACTAGGAACCTATTGACTATTTGTCAATATCTTAATCCGGATATAGTTTTCATGGGCTAAATATAAACCAATTAGCCCCTGCCAATATCAATTATAGTTTTCATGGGCTGACTATGAACCTATTTGCCCCTGCCAATATCTTAAATTAAGATTTTAACATTTCTTAAGTTATATTCACTACTGGGTCAACCTAACTGGTTATTCTGCCCTCCCCCAAAATACCATTATGAGTTAAATACAATGTGAATAAATACATGAAGAAGTAATCATAACAACAAAATAATACCGACACATGTGGTTTATTATTCTTGAATCGTCTATATATATATCCTGGTTAACCCCTTTAACCTTTATAATAAATGAAAACTTCTTCATTTCAAAACCCTTTATTTGTTTATGCCATTGTTATTCATTTAAATTAATATTGGGTTTTTGTTTTGAAATCCTAAAACATTTCTATCGAAACCAAACATACCTTCCGATGGTGTCAAAACATAGCTTTGAAACAAATGAAAGTATCCCTTTCGAAAGTATTGGGTTTATTCTTTTTAAAACATCATTTGGGTCAAAATGGTTATATAAAAAAGTATCTCTTTCAAAACCCTTTAAAGTTGTTTTAGGGAAAAAGTTGAAGGTGTCAATACCATCTATTCGAAAGCATAAACCTTTAAATTAAAACTTTGAAGGATAAAGTCGAAACCCCTTTCGAATCCATTACCTTTGAAACCCTTAACCCCTTTCGAAAGCATTTTGGAAGTGGCTTAGCTTATGTTAAAACAGAGATAACCTTTCGAAGACATTGCTGGCTTCAATGCACTCGGAAGGAAAACAACGGCTAGGTTTTGACTAGGTCGGAACCAATCCTTTCGAAAGCTCTTATTTAAAGAAAAAGGTACCCCTTCGAAAGCTAACACCTTTATAGTATAGTAATCTTCTTTGAAAGATATTTATAAAAACCCTTTCAAAAGCATATATTTCGACTATGTTGAAAGCTATAAGTAAAACAAGGCAAGAACTTAACTTTTGAAAACAAAACAAGGTTTCTTCCCAATCGGAAGCAACCCTTTCGACACCATGGCTTCCGCCTTCCTTCCAATCCACTGCGTACCATCTAAGAGATACCTTGTGTATTGGTTTCGCCTATGTAGGTTCGATTATATGGGTTTCGACTGGGATGATGCGAAGTCAATGGAGTCGAAAGGTGCTGCTATTTGAGGCGGAACCATCTTTTCTGAATTAAAGGCTAAAATTTTGCCACTTTTAGTAATTGCTTTGTAACTACTTGCATATTTGTAAATCTTTGATTGGTTTTCTCAGAACTTTTCAAAAGCTCTACAAATAAAACTGTCGCATTCAATCAGATCTAAATTAAAAAAATTATAACGTTTAAGCCCTTTCATTTACAAAACCAACATTTGTAGAAAAGTCCCTCTTTTAAAATAATTTATTTTCCCTAATAAATCAACTGGGAAAAATCCCCAAAAATAACAGAAAATCTCTCTCATCGTATAATTAAACATATTGAAATTTCAGACCCAATTTCTTCTTGAAATTCTTGAAATAAATTTTAAACCCAATAATATCATATTTTCCTTTAGAAATTTACAGTAAATTTTCCATAACTTGGAAAATTCTGAAAATTAAAACCCGTCTCCAAAATCATGTTTTACTTAACGTAAAAATTTTCCATGGCATTCTAAAATCAATAACCCTCGATTTTCACCCTAAAACCGTACGAATTTTCCATATAGATGAATTGTTTAAATCAAGCAATCAATAACTTAAGCATATCATCATTCAAAATATCATAGAAACGAGATTAAGCCTTAAATCTGAAATCATATGATTATAAAAACAAAAGAGATGGAATGAATTATTATTCACCTTAGGCATGATAAGGAATTTGAGATTTTTTGTTGATTAATCCTTCCTTGCTTTGATCCTTAGCTTTAGATTGTAATCTTCCTCTTTGATAATGGCCAGCTCCTTAAGGTTTTTTGCGTTTATTTTTGTTTTGAGAGAAATGAATGTGAATAGACAAGAATGAGAAGTGTATAGCCGTGTATAATGAAGTGGCTATTTTACTAGTATGCCCATGTGTAATTTGATTAGCCTATAAACCAAATTAAGCCCACTTAGTTTATTATTAAGCATGGCCCAATATATAATTTACTCAAATCCCAATCCCCTTATCATCATTATTCTATTTAATTTATCTAATTAAATTTCTTGAATAACGTTATCAAAAATTAGGGATGTTACAAGCTCCCCCCTTAAAGAATTTCATCCTCGAAATTCAGTAAGGACTAAATACTAAACAAAGCATATCATCTATAACAACTCCTAACAACCAGAACAATCATACTAGCCTATCTGACTAGCAACTATTTATATAAATCTAATATAGACGTACCCTCAAAGTAGATCAGGACAAGTATCTCTAACCTTTCATCTGTCTCCCAAGTATAGTCCTTCTCGTTGTTGCTCCATTGAACTTTCACCAACCTGAATGTCTTGTTTCTTAATCTTTTCTCATCTCTAGCTACAACCCGAACTGGTCTAACAAAAGTCAAATTAGGCTCTACTACTAAATCTTCCAACCCTATCGGAGGGATAGTAGTCTCTGGATCATGCACATACTTGCGGAGATGAGAAACATGAATACATTATGGACACCTGCCATACTACTCAGTAACTCTACTCTGTATGTGAGCTTTCCAGTCCTCTTTATAATCTGGAATGACCCTACATATCTCGAGGCTAACTTCCCTGACTTTCCAAATAATACCACACCCTTCATTGGTGATACCTTAATGAAAACTTTATTCCCAACTAAGAGTTCTAGGTCCTTACGCCACTTATCTGCGTAATTCTTCTGTCTTGACTGAGCTTCCTTGGATTAACTCAATTTCTCTGACGCCTCTCTAACCAAATCTGGACCTAAGACTAGTCTGTCTCCAGTGTCCAACCAACATGCTGGTGATTTGCATGATCTTCCATACGAAGCTTCAAAAGGCGTCATTCCTATACTAGTCTTATAGCTATTATTATAGGAGAACTCAACCAAATGTAGGTGATCCTCCCAAGATCCACCAAAGTCTAATACATAAGCTCTCAATAAATCTTTGAGTACCTTATTGACTCTCTATGTCTTCCCATCAGTCCGAGGGTGATATGCGGTACTCATTTTAAGCATGGTACCTAATACCTCCTGTAGACTCTTCCAGAATTCGCTAGTGAACAAAGCATCTTTGTCATTAACTATACTACTAGGAACTCCATGCAGTCTAACTATGTTCTTCATGAACAACTTAGTTATAACAGGTGTCGTTCTGGTTGATTTAACCGGAATGAAATGGGCAGTCTTGGTCAGTCTGTCCACTATAACCCATATACCTTCATTACCAGTATTTGTCCTTGGCAACCCGTCTATAAAATCCATGGATATCGAATCTCATTTCCGAACTGGAATCTCTAGAGGCTGAAGCAACCCACTCGGCTTTTGATGTTCGGCTTCCACTTGTTGACAGCTAGCACACTGATTAACCCATAAGCCAACATCCCTCTTCATACCTTCCCAATGGAAACTCCTCTTCATATCCTGGTACATCTTTGTCCCTCCAGGATGAATCGTAGGACCGATGACATTCTCTAAGAACTTCTTTCCTCAAGTCCTTAATATTTGGAACACACAACCGTCCCTACATTCTCAACCATCCTCTCTGGTCAAGGCTAAAATCCTTTAGATCATTGATCTCAGTTCCAGCCTCAAGCCTTCTGATCCTCTCAGCCAACACTGGATCCTCCTTCTGCTTAGAAGCAATTTTCTCAATCAATATTGGTCGAACTTCTAAACAAGACAACCTGGCGGTACTCTGATTAGAACCAGCAGTCGATCTTAACTGCACACAACAAGTAGTCAAAGCTTCTAGATCTTTCCACTCCGCCAACATAGCCAAAACCACATTCTGATGTTTTCTATTAAGAGCATCTGCTACCTTATTACCTTTTCCTGGTGTATACTCTATACCAAAATCATAAGCAGCCAAAAACTCCAGCCACCTCTGTTGTCTCATATTTAACTCCTTCTGAGAATAAATACCGTAAAGACTTATGATCGGTGTATAGCTCAAACCTCTCCCCTAAGAGATAATGCCCCCAAATCTTCAATGCGAAGATCACTGCTGCCAACTCCAAATCATGAGTAGGATATCTCACTTCATGCAGTCTAAGTTGTCGTGAAGCATAGGCAATAACTTTGCCCTTCTGCATCAACACTGCTCCCAATCCAGTTCCGCATGCGTCAGTATATACCACCAACCCTTAGTTTCCATCAGGAACCACTAACTCTGGTGCATTGCTCAACAAATGCTTTAACTTAAGGAACTCTTTCTCACATTTGTCAGACTAGACAATTTTCACCTCCTTCTTGGTTAACTTAGTCAAAGGTGCTGCTATCCGCAAGAAATCTTTAATGAATCTCCGGTAGTAGCCAGCAAGTCCAAGAAAACTCCTGATCTTAGTCACCATCTCTGCTTTCTTCCAATTATTCACAGCTTCAATCTTATCTGAATCGACTGACAATCCTTTCCCTGAAACCACGTGACTAAGAAACTTAACCTCTTTCTTCCAAAATGACACTTGGTAAACTTCGCCTTCAGCTGATTCTGCCTTAGCGTTTCTAGCACCACTCTAAGATGAATCTCATGCTCTCTTTCATCTTTCGAGTACACTAAAATGTCATCTATGAATACCAATACAAACCTATCCAAGTGTTCTTGGAAAACTTGGTTCATCAAATGTACGAAGAAAGCAGGTGCATTCGACAATCCAAATGGCATCACCAACCACTCATATGAACCATACCTAGTTCAAAATGCTTTCAAAGGAACACTATCCTCCGCCACTCTTAACTGATGGAAACTTATCACCAAGTCCAACTGGAAAAACACTCTGGCTCCATTCAACTGATCAAACAGATCATCTATTTTGGGCAAATGATACTTATTCTTAATTGTCCTTTTGTCTAGCTTACGATAGTCGATGCGCATCCTTAATGACCCATCCGGTTTCTCCATGAACACCACGGCCGCTCCCCAAGGTGAACTTCATAGTCTAATAAAATTCCTTCCTTCAAGATCCACTAGCTGCTCCTTCAATTCCTTCATCTCAGTGGGTGTCATTCTGCTAGGTGGTCTACTCACAGGTTCGGCTCCCGGCACAAGGTCTATTCTAAACTCAACAACTCTTTTCGGGGGTACTTCGGTGACTGGCTCAAAGACATCTGCAAACTCTCTTGCTACCCATACCTGATTTAACTCATTTCCTACCTCCATATCATTAAGTAAAGCACTAACACTATGGTCAGTATTCTCTACTGAGAATATCACTTAGTTATGACTATCAGGGTGTCTCAATGATATTTCCCTATCTTGGCAAAATATTATAGCGTCATACCTACCCAACCAATCCATATCGAAAATGATTCCAAATATACGAAATCAATAACATCTAAACTGCATGCAAACTTATGACGTAATAAGTCAAGCTCTAACTGGTCACATCTCGACCCTAGAGTTTCATACCCTCCTATTGGAGTCGCAACCCTTAAGGAAGTAACAAGGTAGGTGGGTTCTAAGCATAACTTATCAATTAAACACTGAGATATAAATGAATGTGATGCACCGGTATCAAAAAGTATCCTAACTGGTATATTCTGAATCAAAAACATACCTCTCATCGCAGTCTTTCCTTTATTAGTTGCAGTAGGCAGAGCTGGTCCAATAGCAAAAACTTTTCCTTTATCCTCCCTAACTGGCTCTGGACACTGATTCTTGTAATGCCCAACTTGATCACAGTTGAAGCATTTCACATTCTTCTTATTTGGAGCTTTCTTCCCATTTCCTGACCGGCACTCATTCGCAAAATGACCCTTCTTGTCATATTTATAGCAAACTACCTCAGCCTTTGACTTTTTAGCAGAATCTCTCTTCTAGGATCCCTTCTTTTTAAAGAACTTCCACTTTTCCCCCTGAGAACCCTGAACTTCCACTGGTTTCTCCTTAGCAAAATCAGCAAGTAACTCCTCATGGCGAATAGCCATCTTCACCACCACATTATAAGGATCGCGGACACGAGTCATGGTCATTCTAGCAATATCAGGCCACAATCCCCGAATGAACCTCTCATTCCTTCTGATGTCAGTATCTATAGTAGCATATCTATATCGAGACAGCTCTTCAAACTTAGTAGCATACTCGGCTACTGACAACTCTCCCTGAATTAGATCCATAAACTTCCTCATCAGTTCTGACTTAGCAAACTCAGATACAAACTTCTTCTCAAATCTCGTTTTAAAATCAGCCCAAGTTAACTACTCTTCTGGAACTCCGGTGGTGACACTATCCCACCAATGTAGTGCTAATCCTTGCAACTGTCTAGAGGCCAACCTTCTCTTTTGCCCATCATTCAGACCCAAATCAGTAAATATACGCTCATAATGCAACAGCAAATTCTAAACCTCTATGGCACTCTCCATTCCCAAGAATGGCTTTCCACCTAAACTGGTATAATCTCTACTCAGCAAAGCATAATTATTCCCAACTGGAGCCATAGAATTAGCTCCTCCTACATTTCCAACAACACCAGCAACAAATCCTACTTGCATCAAACCAACAAGGACTAATACATCGCCCCCATATCTGCTGGTGGATTTCCAGCACCCATATTGGCATCAGCATTTTGATTACTAGCATTAGCCGATCGACCCGGGTTCCTCCCCATAGTGGGTCGAGCATTTCCATTAGTTGTGATGCTTCCTTCATCGGGATTCCCTTTTCTGTTTCCTCCTTTCATATCTCTTTTGTCGTAAATATGTATATGAGCCTTAGTAAGATATAGAAGAACGGTCTAAGAGAGCGGGTAATACGTACTTATATATATAACTATATATATCAAATACAAGTACGTTACTATAGCGTTAACCCACACCCTAATCTTCTTATCTGATTTATTAGATTATGTTTGGGAAATCTTTTAGGTTTAAGTTTCTTTTAAAGTTTCATAAACCTATGCTCTGGTACCAACTTATAACATCCCCCTACTTGGAGGCCCAAAACTAACGGCTACAGATACTACAGTCATCCATAGCTATTAATCCTCGATGACCAAATACGGCGATATTAGATACATTGATACACAGAAATACAAGAATACGGGAAAAAAATTAAACAGCAAACAAATTCCACATTCCATTTCAAAATATTCCAAATTGATTGTATAATCCCAGTTCGCAGACCATGTTCAGACAACATATAATTATTACAAAATACGCCAAGAGCGACATATGAAGATGCTCCCTTGGTTGATCAGAGTATATAATAATAGGGCACTAAAACAATTTTGCCTTTACAATCAAACACAAAGCGGAAATAAAAGAATCCTAATAACAAGCTTGCCTCCTGCACGTCCTCGGAAGCTTTATTCGTCTAAAAGAACACCCGGAAACCTTAACTCTCAACCTACTCAAAATCAATTGAGTACCCGAGAGTTTAAAGGGAAAACAAAAACTTCGAGTCAGACATAAAGCCTGGTATAAATAATAATTTACCATCCCAAACCATTTAGATATCTAGTGAGACCACACTGCTTAACGGAACGGGTTTTCCCCTTACTAGTCTTCGAAAACATTTATAAAACCACATATTGTGCTCCTGCCTCCACAATGGTTAAAACATAGTATTTCAAAACATTATGATGATATGCAAAACAAGTAAATCAAATCTAGATTACCCATCCCCATTCATTCAGACTATCTGTCTTAATTATAGTTTTAAGGGTCACTATTAACCTGTTAATTGTTTACGGACTATCTATCCGATTTCATAGTTTTCATGGGATTACTAAGAACCTATTGGTAACTCCAATATCTTTTCTATTATCCTAGTTTTCATGCGCTAACTAGGAACCTATTGACTAACTGTCAATATCTTAATCTGGATATAGTTTTCATGGACAAACTGTAAACCTATTGGCCCCGGCCAATATCAATCATGGTTTTCATGGACTGACTATGAACCTATTGGCCCCTGCCAATATCTTTAATTAAGATTTTAACATCTCTTAAGTTATATTCACTACTGGGTCAACCTAACTGGTTCTTCTGCCCTCCCCCAAAATACCGTTATGGGTTAATTACAATATGAATAAATACATGAAGAAGTAATCATAACAACAAAATAATACCGACACCTATGGTTTATTATTCTTGAATCATCTATATATATCTTGGTTAAACCCTTTAACCTTTATGATAAATGAAAACTTCTTCATTTCAAAACCTTTATTTTTTATGCCATGGTTATTCCTTTAAATTAATATTGGGTTTTTGTTTAAAAATCTTAAAACATCTCTATCGAAACCAAATATAACTTCCGATGGTGTCAAAACGTCCTTTAAAACATAGCTTCAAAAAAAATGAATGTATCGCTTTCGAAAGTATTGGGTTTATTCTTTTTGAAAACATCATTTGGGTTAAAATGGTTATATACGAAAATATCACTTTCGAAACCCTTATAAAGTTGTTTTAGGGAAAAAGTTGAAGGTGTCGATACCATCTATTTGAAAGCAAAAACCTTTGAATTAAAACTTTGAAGGATAGAGTCGAAACCCCTTTCGACTCCATTGCCTTCGAAACCCTTAACCCCTTTCAAAAGCATTTAGGAAGTGTCTTAGCTTAGGTTAAAACAGAGATAACCTTTCGAAGGTATTGCTGGCTTCAATGCACTCGAAAGGAAAATAGCGGCTAGGTTTCGACTAGAACGAAACCAATCCTTTCGAAAGCTCTTATTTAAAGAAAAAGGTACCCCTTCGAAAGCTAACACTTACATAGTGTAGCAACCTTCTTTGAAAGATATTTATAAAAACCTTTTAAAACCATATATTTCGACTATTTCGAAAGCATATATTTCAACTATTTCGAAAGCTTTAAGTAAAACAAGGCAAGAACTTAAATTCTGAAAGCAAAACAAGGTTTCGTCCCCATCGGAAGCAACCCTTTCGACACCATGGCTTCCGCCTTCGTTCCAATCCACTACATACCATCTAAGAGATACCTTGTGTATTGGTTTCTCCTATATGGGTTTCGACTATATGGGTTTCGACTGGGATGGTGCGGAGTCAATGGAGTCGAAAGGTGCTGCTATTTGAGGCGGAACCATCTTTTTTGAATTAAAGGCTAAAATTTTGCCACTTTTAGTAATTGCTTTGTAACTACTTGCCTATTTGTAAACTTTGATTGGTTGCCTCAAAACATTTCAAATGCTTTACAAATAAAACTGCATGTTCAATCAAATCTTAATTAAAGAAATTATAACGTTTAAGCCCTTCCATTTACAAAACCAATATTTGCAGAAAAGTCTCTCTTTTAAATAATTTATTTTCCCTAATAAATCAACTAGGAAAAATCCCTAAAAATCACAGAAAATCTCTTTCATCATATAATTAAACATATTAAAATTTTTGACCCAATTTCTTCTTGAAATTCTTGAAATAAATTTTAAACCCAATAATATCATATTTTCCTTTAGAAATTTATACAGTAAATTTTCCATAACTTGGAAAATTCTAAAAATTAAAACCCATCTCCAACATCATGTTTTACTTAACATAAAATTTTTCCATGGCATTCTAAAATCAATAACTCTCAGTTTTCACCCTAAAACCGTATGAATTTTCCATATAAATGAATTGTTTAAATCAAGCAATCAATAACTTAAGCATATCATCATTCAAAATATCATAGAAACGAGATCGAGTCTTAAATCCGAAATCATATGGTTATAAAAAAAAGAGATGGAATGAATTATTATTCACCTTAGGTATGATAAGGAATTTGAGATTTGTTGTTGATTAATCCTTCATAACTTTGATCCTTAGCTTTAGATTGTAATCTTCCTCTTTGATAATGGTCGGCTCCTTAGGGTTTTTGGATTTATTTTTGTTTTGAGAGAAATTAACGTGAATAGACAAGAATGAGAAGTGTATAGCCGTGCATAATGAAGTCGCTATTTTACTAATATGCCCATGTGTAATTTGATTAGCCTATAAACCAATTTAAGCCCATTTAGTTTATTATTAGACACGGCCCAATATATAAGTTACTCAAATCTCAATCTCCTTATCATCATTATTTTATTTATCTAATTAAATTTCCTTAATAAAGTTATCAAAAATTAGGGATGTTACAAGACTTTACAAACTTAAGGCAAATTTCCTCAGTTAAAGTGGAAGCCTTATTCTCATATGGGTAGTAGTTGCAAAGACTCCCATTAACTTAAAGGTATGGCTAGAATATTTCCATATTAAAGTTTGACGCTATATTGAAAAATAAACTTGAGTTAACCGTCTTTTAAAAGAAGGGCAAAAGCCTTATGCACTTAAAGAATGGTCAGGTATAAGTGGGCCTACGTAATTTGGTTGTTGTTGTCTATTCTGATTTAAGTGATAAACCAATGAAAATGCTTTCTAAAAGTTAGAAACGGTAGACGTCTAATATTTAAAAAAAACGGGCTTAGATTTTATATAAAATAATCAGACAAAATTTATGGAATTTGTTTAAAAAGGAGAAATTGGAGAATTTGATAAAAAGCAATTTTTCAATAACTGTTTTAAAGCTATTGTTTTGTCTTTTGGGCACATTGTTACATTTACCCTCAATGCGCACTTTACTTTAAATAATAGAACGTTTTAAAAAATAAAATTGTAACGACCTGGAAATTTTAACAGTTTTAATAACGTAATTTACTGAAATTTTGCTTGAAATTAAACAATTAAATTTGATGATGAAAATTTGATATTTGGTATGCGTCTATTTAAACAGAGCAAATGGTAAATTTTCATTAGAGAATATGAAAGTTAGTTCTGTTGTGTAATTTTCAATTTTAATTTAAAATTGGTTAATTTGATAAAAATAAAATTTTTAGAAATCTAAATATTTTCATACAATAAAAATGTAAATCATTTTCTGAGTGAGACGTCATAATTCGTTTCGTCAAAATTGGACTTCTCTAGCCCCGTTTATCTTATTTTCGATGAATTTGCAGCAGTTTAGTAGCGAAATATCGAGTTTTTATAACTTGGTCGTATCACTGATATCTGTGTACCATTCTGTTCGTCTCGTCGTGCTGATCTCCGCAGTATATTCATTCCTGTAAGTCGGAGTCCGATACGCAGCGGAATCGGCGAAACGATTAAACGTATCGGTTCTGCGTTCGAGTCCTTTTGGTTTCTTATGACTTTCCATATATCCACCGTATAATATCTGTAGCAATTTGCCTTTATTAGTCTCAGTAATCCAACCGTTGGCTTTAGATATTCCTTTTTGTTAATATATTTCCTGATACGTCGGTTCACATTATTTTCTAGTCTCTTTCCTTTCCTCTTCTGTTCTCTCTGCAATTTGCTTCTGAAAGAAAATAATATTTATATAATCCATAGTTGCTATTCCCTTGGTTCACGTCATTTACCTTCTTTTTCCTCTTTCATTTGCTTGAGATCCACTTCTGCCTGTCACATTCATACGCCCCTTCCATGTCAGTGCGCCATTCCCTCGTCCTTTGAAGCCTGCTCACATTCATCCGAGTGCTACTTTGTTCCTTCCAAAAAAAATTTTTATATAATCAACGTGCATCTATGATTCATGAGCTGTACATCCTCCTACCTCTCACGCAAACTGCCATGCACGCATCTCCTTCCCCACGAAACCCATTGCCATGCTTCCCACCGTAGCCACCATCGCCAAGCACAAAATCCTCCTCCACATTACTCCACCCAATCCATCCGCCATTTCCCCTTGCCGAGCCCCTCAAACTCTCCTTTCACTACAAAAATACTGGCTTTTAATAGCACTAATACATAGCGTTTCTGCATTTCCTCCTTCCAACGCTATGCAAATTGTGGTTTCCAACGCTGAGATAAATTAATATGTCTCCTCAACGCTATTCAATGAAAATGCGGGAAATGAATTATTTTGTGCAGGAAAAAAAAGAACCCTATTTGCTTCGTTGTTGCCTCCTTTAGAACACTATCTTCTTTCCTCCTTCAGAAATCTATCCCCAAATGGTCAATAATCGATCGACTCGCGAAACCTCGTCAATTGTCGTCAACTTTTGGATTGCGAAACCCTAGCCTCTGTCGTCAAGACTCGATCCCAATCCCTAAATGTAGCCACCATTAAATCCTTAACCTCTATCGTCAGAATCACGAAGCCCGTAGCCTCTGCCATCAACCGTCGTTAACTTTTGAATCGTGAAACCCTAGCCTCTACCTGGAACCCTAAATCCGCGCTTCTCCAATTTGAACCGCCGTGAGAGGTACCACAACATTTTTTTTCACCGCTCGTTCATGATGCTTACTGCTTCAGCTATTGTGTAACCTTGGCTAATATCATTGTCAAGCTAGTATCTGCTCGTTATGCTTTGTTCAGTTATGTGAATGTTCGATCTTTGATTGTTTTTAATCCTTTTACTTTAGACCTGGTGCTCTTTTTCCAGTCTATCCTTCTAGTTATATCTTTATTCTATTAATTGTAGGTAATGATGGTATTAGGTTTAAGTTTGATTTTAGCTAAAATTGACCATTCCTACGAAAATATGCGGGATTGGGTAATAGTCTACTGGATTTTGTAATCAAACTAAAATGCTTTAATTTTGATCTAGGATAAAAGTAAGCATCTTGTTGTGTGCTATGCTGTTGTAACATGTTCATATGAAATTTAGTTCATATTTTATAATTTTGGACTTGGTATACTCTCTAATTGATATCCAAAACCTACTCATCAGTAGTCTAGTGATTACTACAAATATCCACTTTGTAGTTTTTCAATTTAGAAATTATCGATTTATTTTGTTATCCAGTAATTCTTGACATCAACTTAAATCTACATATACAAAAATTTCAACCTAAAGTATCTACCGACTTACAGAAAATATATTAATCCGAAGCTAATAAAATTAAGTAGTCGTTCGAATGAATTGAGTATTATGGTCTAAACTTAAGCTTCACTGATATTTCCTAGTTACGTTAATAGTTTGTGCTGCAACGCATAGAATTTTATGTGTTGAAAATATAGCATGGACTCATGCCTTGTAACGTACATACGTATATAATCATGCACACATTGCTAACACACCCACACAACAAATTCACAGAGATGTGTGTGCGTGAAAATTATGTTTAGTTGGGGTATGTATAAACTTTGTTTTTGATTAAAACCCAAACTCAATTGTAAATTGATGTAATTTCGTTGTTTTTGAAGCAAGAAAAACCAACCAATTTTCAAGCAAGAAAAATCAACACAATCTTCTCTACTTCATCTCCCAAACTCAATTTGAATAAACACATATTTATGCTAGAATATTATTCTATGACGATCCAGTGAATCATTTAGTATACTTGAACAATGCAGGTATTTCTAGTGTTTTATAAGAGGTAATGCAATGTACTGTCACTTTTTGTAACACTAACCATGTTGCTTACCCAAGTTTTCTCTAGATAATCATGAGCATTATATTATTTAGTATAAAGAGCATTAACTAAGAAAGTAAATTTAATAAAAGAGTTCATCTAAGATGCTAGCTATGATAAAATAATGGTAAATAATGCTAAATATGTAAGTAGGTTATATGGAATCTTTTAAACGTATACACTAAATCAAATGATCCAAAGCTTTATTTTTCAGAATTTGACAAACTTTCTAGTTATAATAACATGATAGTTTTATACTTTGCTTTGCTTGTAAGGTCATGAAAATACATATTAGATTTATTTACAGAGTATATATCTAATACAATCTTCAAAGACAAACCACTGATCAAACCTTGAAACTTGTAATTACTCAAACAAACAAACATTATTAATAGTGGGCAAAGGGGTGGCTTAGAAGGTGAAAAATTTACTTATCAAGAGAAAATACAAGTTAAAACTGTATAAGAAAAATATGTTGCCTTTTTCAGTCCTGATAAAAGCTTAGCATAGGAGCAACTCTGAAGGTCAAATTCTTCCTCGATTGCCGAAGTCGGCCTCTTGTCTTACCTGTAATATAGATATTTTGAACTAGTCAATTAGAATATTAAACAAAATGTTTAGATTGGCTGATTTCAGAAATACTGTCACATTAATTTTCTCTTTTCATTAATATTGCTGACCTGATCATAGCATGAGGACTGGGTGAAGTAATAAGACACATTTTGATGAGAGATCAAACTTTTATGATGCTCTATTGGCCGCTTAAACTCGTGCTATTAATGGAAAGAAAGGAAAATATAACATAAATAAAGACCCACCTCCAGCCATGCATATAAACGATTTGATAGTGGTAAGAAAACAAAATTCTTTTTATGGGATTTCAGTTAAGAAACTTGTACATAATTTACTCCTTTCATTGTCTTCAGGCTTCATCGAATAAAGCCAGAGTTTTTTTAATCATTTTTACAGATAAATAAAAGGCAAAAAGCAGCTGTGGAATATGTGCTCAGTGGGCACCACTTAAAATTATTCCTTCCCAAGGAAACATGTAGCCTGGCCTTCTCTTTTTCTGGTGTCAGATGACCAAGTCGTGATGAGCCTCATTCTGATGAAGCTGTTGCATTCATGAGAAAAAAGATAATGCAAAAAGATGTTGAGGTGCTACTATCCCCAATAGAGTTTGTATTTATTTATTTTGTTAATTTAGTGTTATCAACCGTGAAGGATTGTTTGTGCAAAAATTAAGTTCATATCTAATTCAATGCCACCTCTTTACCTCATGCAATTATTTTACCATGGACAACTAACATTAAAACGACACCACAATATTAACCTAATTTCGAAGCATGTTCATGCATAGTCTAATAAATTCTTCTACCTTGGTCTTCAATGCAGCAGTTATGTAGTTAACATGTTTGCATAAATTACTGTTTTAAATATAAGTGTAGCATCTTTACATCTACGAACACTATTGAGGCATACAAGGACTTCTTTTTAATAAGGCATAAAAGGGTTCTTTTTAATAAGGCATGTAACTGTTTGCTTATATTATATTGTTTGTCAAAATGAATTAAGATTGCCAGTAATTGATTGAAGTAGAATTTTTGTTCATCAGTTATATATTGGCATAATGCTATTTTAATTCTCAAAAGAATTAAGAGCTGGGACAAGTGTATTATGCTTTTGCATAGTAAGCTGCACTCCAAAGGTTAACAAATCACAACATACTAATAACTCATTGATAATTGCTGCTCATCATCATTCTTTGTTACCTAAATGAAAACTGTGATTACCGTCATTTGTTTTCTTAAGTAAGTTTAAAACATTGAAAACTTTACAACTTTGTATAAGCCAACTTCCAGGCTCTGTGCAAATTAAACTGTTGCAGTGCCTAATTTTACAAAGAAAAATTAGTAAATACTGCTATAAATGAGAAGCTCGTGAAGGAGTGAAAGACTACCAATGGAAAGCATGCTTATATCCCTTTAAATTAGGTACCTGTAGTATAATGAATTCTTTTTATCAGAGACCATAGAAAGAGAAATATTTTCAAGAAATACAGACTGGACTTATCGTTTAATAGATGGATACTACTCATGCAATAGTAAATGGTGATACTAAACTGCATTGTGAAAGTTAAACATAAATATTTGTTTGCATCATACATATAATATTGATATTTTTAATTACAAATTGGTTAATTAATTTCTTATTTTTTTATCTTGGCGTTTAGATGAATATTACATATATTTTATTTCTTGTAACTGATACTTGTTTGTTCCATGAAATACTTCAACTAATGCGGCAGTAATTTTAATGTAAAGAATGCATGACACTATACATAACAAGAGTGAAATTACTTTATTGATACCAATTTTATTGTAATTATTGTATTACTGCAAGAAGTATTTTATCATCCAGCCTTCTTACATGTTTTTCAGTGATTCTTTTTAACAGGTCAAGGGAAAAGAATACACTAAGGGCTATATTGGAGATGCTACTCTATTTGGCCAGTAAGTTACCATATCAAATCTTCAATAATAACCCAATTTATTATTATTATTACTATCATCATCATCATCATCATCATATTCATTATTATTGATTATTGATATTATTAACACCATAGTTTATCTTGAACTTAATATTTATTTTAGCCTTCTAAACAGCATGCTAATATTATTGTGATTGTTTGCAACTTTAGTTGGTTGAGGCTGTTTAGTTGACCCTTGTTCCCACACATTCAATACAGCATGTTGATGATGCCAATAATATGTAAAGTGAATTTTAATAGCTGATTTACAAGTTAGACTCTAAAATTTGATGAATATTATCTCTACTTATCACTCACTTGGTCCATTGTTATACACACCTTTTGTGGTTTTATTGAATCAGTTAATCGTTGATGTTACGTAGGCTTATTTCTATCCTTGTACTGTATTTTGTCAACCAACTTATTTTATAGGATACTGGAAATATGAAAGACTGAGAAGTTCTGTATGATTTAAATTTTGCTCGTACATCATACCTAGAAAGTTATCATGGATGCTTATTGATTTTTTAATGTAGAAAACTAAAGTGTTGAATGTAGTTATGTATATATATGATTTTGTACGGGGAAAGACTTTAATTCTCATGTTCAATAACCGAGCAAGCTCAGTTTTGCTGCTGAACCGAGAGAGCTTAGTTTTGCTGCTGAACAGAGCGAGCTCAGTTTGGCAATTGAAAAGAGAGCGCTTATGTTGCAACTGAGAACACTAATTGTTGTAACTTAGCATGCAAGCACTCAATTTTTAAAAACTGAGAGTGCCCTCGATTTTGCAAAACCAAGAGTGCACACATTTATGTGGAATTGAGAGAAGGCACTCAGTTTGGCAAAACTAATAGCCCTCTCAGTTTTGCATCATAGAGCAATCTCAATTTTGGAACTAAGCATGAAACTAGTTTCCCCAGTCTGGCAGAACCAAGCTCCTGATTTTCTAGAACAAACTACACATAGTTTTGTACACCCAGTAGTGCAAGGCACGACCAGTTTTATGGATGCTCGGTTTTTGATACCAACATTGTATAATTGTTATAGTTGGCCAACAAAATAATCGTTGCTTTCTATTGTGATGTTTTATGTAGTAATATCGTATCTTAATAATTTCTTTCCCTAAATGCAGGAAAATAATGAATTAAAGAATTTGCATGAACGATTTTGGCAAAGCTAACAACTTCGTATGGGTGAATGTTTTTTGAGCTCATGGTTTAGATTTGGATGATTGAGTATTTTGTCTTGAGGATTACTAGTGGTAATCATGTACTCTTTTATTTCAACGGTATTTACATGATACACTTAGTATTGCTAGTAATATTTTATGGTTCTTGTGGCATAATATATTGTTAACTTTCTTAGTTAACTATTATTGATTCATTATACTGACAAACTGTTTGCGTTTAATACACTAGTATAGTTTGAACTTTTGTTTTGTTTGAACTTATATGCAAAGAAGAAATGGGTAAATGGATATTATAGGTGGAAAAGCTAAAACAACAGCAATTTTTTTTAAATTTATATTTTATTTAATAGCGTTTCATAAACGCTATCGTATATCAAACGCTATAGAAAGCAACCTCTTACACGTTATAGAAATGTTACATAACAAACGCTATAAAAATGTTACATAGCGTTTTATCTTGATAGCATTGCACAAACGCTCTAGAAAATTATTTTTTCATAGCGTTTTTGCTTCCGCTATTTAAAGTTTAAGGTCTACCATAACATGTCGTTCCATAGCGTTCTCTGAAACGCTATAGTAAGGTAAAATAGCGTTTTTTAAACGCTATTAAAGCCCTAGTTTGTTGTAGTGTTTGCCTCGACAACACCACCAGAGAATCCGATCACCGCCCTCTTCATTGCTCTTTTCTTTTCGGTTCTTGCTAGAAAAAAACTGTTCATAAGTATTGTTTATATATATATTGTTCATGTATATATATATATGTGTGTGTGTGTGTGTATGTATGTATGTATGTTCGCATACGATGATTGTGAAGCCAATCACTTTTCCCTCTCAAAGCCACCTGAACCCCTGCCTTTGCTTTCCTCCCCTCGGCCACAGCCCACGCCTTGTTAGACATACCCCACCAACGAGCAGCAACCAGCGGCCGCTAGAGCTCCATCTCCCTATCTGCTCCTTTGACTCATGCATGGAAAGTAAGATAATAATATATGTTGTATATATTATGTATGCATCGCATTGAGACTTGAAGCCTACCTACATATTAAAGTTTTCCTGAAGCTTGTATTTTTGCCTACCCATGTGAATCTGGATCTTGCTCCCTGCTCGGCTTGTGACCTACATGAGTTATGTTTTCAAAACATATATCTTTGCTTATACTAAACATTGTTATATTAATACTTGATATTTGGTCCACCATTTCTCTTTTGTTTATACTAGACATTGTTTTAAATTAGATAATGATTTTGCAATACAATATATATGGATTTTTAGATTATAATATATACATAGATATTTTGATTTTAAGATAGGTTTTTGGATTTTAATATGTAGATATTTTTATTTTTGTTTTAATAACTATTGATTCTGAAATATAATATATAAAGATTTTATTTTAATATGTGTTTTAAAATTTATGATTTTGAAATATATATATATATATATTATTTTAATATTTGTCTTAAATTTAAATATTGAGTTTTATAAAATAATAATAATAATATAATATCTATATTCCGTTTATATCAAGCCGATTCTGATTTGTTTAATCAATTCCTTATTATTAGCCTTGTTCGTCGAATCTGTGCTCACCTTGCTTCGCTTTGAGATTTGTTGTTTGGATTGATCAATTTTCGAATTCATGATTTATTCCGTGTGCTTGTCCAGTTCTCTCTAGCCTCGAAAGGTGAGCGATCACTCACGATTAACATTCTTCTATTTAGTAAATTTAATTTACATGAAATGACGATTGAATTATGCTGTTAAATTTGAATTGTTAAGTTATTTAATTGTTAAATATGATATGCTATTCTCTGAAATTGTTCACCTATGACATATGACACCATAACCTGTTGTATATATTATATTTAAATTTGTTATTGATGATATATGCTTGTTGTTGATATGTTATTATTATATTTGTTCTCACTCTGCAAGTTCCCTGTTAGTTTAGAATTCCCTATGGGTTGAAATGATACATACCCGAACGATATTATAGATTAGGGGAAAATCGTTATAGGTTGAAATGATAAACCCAAGCGATTTTCATTTAATTTAAATTTGTGGGATTGCGGGTTGAAATGATATATACTTGTAGATATTTAAATTGCGGATTAAAACGATAAATATCTGTATCACTTGACCATAGGATAGAAAATTATATACGAACACCGTTGGTCTATATTTTGAAAAATAATTTCCAAAGTTTAAAAAAAAATACATGGTTTTAATAAATATTGATTTTAAATATAATATATATAAAAATGTTATTTTATATAAGTCTACATTTTAGATTTTTAAAATTATATGTTTTGGAAATTTTAAATTTATATGTTATTATGAAAATATAATTTTTAAGATTTTTCTTAAAATATTATTTTTTTTCTTTTAAATATGTAAGATAAGATTTAATACAAAATACATTTAATAATAAGATTTAATTTAATAAAATTTAATATAAGTGGTTTATAATATGTTTAAGTATCTATTTAAATTTATATTAGTATTATAAAAATATACGTTTTATAACTTTAATAATAAAGGTTGGGAAGATGAATTAATGTTGACTTAGAATTTAAATTGGTTAATAATTGAATTTAAGTAAGAATTGATTTGAACTTATTGATTTTGAGATTTTGGAAGATACGAGTGATAACTTGATGGATAAAAAGGTGATTTAATGAATATTCTCAAAATTTAAATAAAATGGAGACTGAATATTTAATATTGATAAATTATAAATTGAGATTTTATTGTTATTAAAATGATCAAGTGAATATTTTCCAATTTGAATAAAATTAAAGTAAAACGTTGAAATATAAATGAAACTTATATTGAAATTGTTTGAATATTTAAACCTTGAGCCTTATTGGAATTGAAATGATAGTTCAAACTTGGATTTGAAATTGAAAAATTGAAATGGTTTATTGAGAATTTGAATTGAATCTTTAACCTTTTAAATTGAAAGTGTTGAACATGGATTTATTTAAATTGAATTTTGGAATTTAAGCTGATTTGAATCGATTGTGAAATTAGAAGAAACTATTTTATTATATAAAGTATTTTAATATATATAAACTATTTTAATATATAAATTATTTTAATATATAAACTATTTTTAATTTATAACTATTTTGATATATATAATAATTCCAATATCTAAACTGTTTAAGTTGGAAGTGTTGTGATTTCAAAAGTGTTATGATTTCAAAAGTGTTATGATTTCAAAAGTGTTATGATTTCAAAGGTGTTATGATTCTGGAAATGAATATTATTTAAAGTGAATAATGATATCGAATTGATATGGTTTTGAAATGAATATGATATTTTGATATGAAGTATGAACTATTTGAAATGAAATGACCACGGTGTGAAATAAGCATTTGGTTGTTAAAGAGACCGAGATCAGATATTTTCATACTCTCTGCCAATACCGAAAACCACTTTAACAACTGTGTACGTGGTGAAGATTCCAGAACGAAGTAGAATGGTTTGACGACGATTCTATATGAGGTATTAGCGCAACCCTGACTCCCATGAGTCAGCTTAAAGTGGCTAAAACAGGAGCTATATCGGGCCAAGTGGGGTCATTCCCCCGATCGGGCACATTTCTTCGATACCATTCTATTGCTTTTGTGATTTGATTGGGTGCACCTTTGATTTAGGAGTGTGTCACGAGGTGGGCGGTAGTAGATGTTATGCGTTACCACCAGTCCGGGAGTGCAATTGGTATATCTACCGTGGGCATTGCCTCGAGTGCCTTGTCGCATGCCCTATCGTGCCTTCTACGAGTTTGTTTTGTACCGTACCTATGTGGTGTCCTCTGGGTAAACCACCAGTTTGGTGGAGCCTACGGCATTGTATAGACTACGGGAATATATAAAATGTGTTAAGGGAGATATGGGTAATGCCTTAACGCTATTTTAATAGTTTACTTTACTATAGACATATCATAATAGCGTATATACTACATAGTATATAGTTCCACGGATCCTTAGAGGATGGAAATCCCAAACATCCTTTAAGTTACCTGTATTTCAGTTGATATTTCACTTGAGTTGAATTTACTGGTATCAGAATGTTAATCCCGACTCGAGTGTTTTGTGTTTTGCTTTATGCTCGGGTCAGACTGAGTGTCGCAGCATTTGAGACTCACCTTTAGAGATTGGAGTTTTGTTTGAAGATCTATCTATCCGGCTTTCAGTTATTTCAGTTTATTCCAGTCATTTATGTTTCGACTCGTCAGTTGCTTATGTATTAGAGATTCATTTGTCTTTGAGATTCTGTTGTATTTTACTTTAAACTCTGATGTTTATATAGTAGCTTCATGAACTACTATTTATCTATTCCGCTGCTTATTGTTATACTACTCTGTGATTTTGTGATTGATTTATTTACTGTATATGCTGAGTTTTGCGAAATATAAATTAACAATCTGTTGTTTTGAGCAATTCAAGTTCGACATGTGCGGATGCGAAAGATATCGAAATACCGGGTCGTTACAAAAAAATTTGAGAAGTATGTAAGACCCAAATTTTAAAGTTCTTGTATAAATAAGAAATGGTTAGTAATTAAAAATGTCTTTTATCAATATTTATGTCAAACTCAAAAATAAGTTAAAAATATCACATTACCATTAAAAATATGCTTTTGTGAAAATTCCTTATTTATAAAAGAATTTTTTTGGAAAGGCATGTTTTATGTACATTTTGCTATGTTAAGCTTAACCGTTTGTTGAAAATGTCACGATTTTAGTAAAAAAGGGAAACGTTTGTTGAAAATGAATGGAGAGTTTTACAGTTTTAAAAACTTACTAGTTTGGTGGAAATGATGTTAAAAGCAAATATTTTGATTTAAAGAGGTAAAATGAAAATATTACGACTATCGCTTAAACTTAAAAGAAAAGAAATAGATTGGAGTTAGATAAATAGAATTAAATAGCCTACTAGGACAAATTTGACTATGGAATTTGAAAGCGCTGAAATGCTTGGGACAAAGATAAGTAGTAATATGAAAATTTAGTAACATTTTCAATCAATGGTTGAAATCGAAAGGATATAGTATTAGGTAGAACTTTTTTTAATAGTAAAGAGTGAACGACACCTTGTGTCTTTCTACCTAAGTATGGTTTGAACTGTAGAATATGTATGTGAGGATGTTTGGAAAGTATGATTTGGGTAGACATATTTCTGAATAAGGAAAGAGTAAGCCAAGATGCTTTATTATATCAAAGAATGCAACGGATGCTAGATTTTTTTTGGTTTGAAGTGTAAAAGGGCCAAGTAGAGTCTACTTCAATCCTTATATAGTGCGTTAAGTGATGAAAGGGTGTAACACCTCTCATTTTTACGTTAATTAAATTAAAAGTAATTAATAAATAAATAGAAAACATTGAAAAATGAAAATTTTAAAAATGTCAAAATTTGGCTACAGCACCTGCACCATTGTATTCGTAGTGATTTTCTGATCAATTTTCAAATATAATGTTTTTCGATTGGAGTTCAAATGGAAAGTTATTAACGTTTGAAGTTTTAGCGTCGGAAATAATTGTATATGTAGATATGGTAATTAAACCAATTAAGGCTAATTAGATGTTAATAATTGTTAACGCTCAAATTAAAATCTTAGAGAATTTGTAAAATGGGTAAGAATAGAATGTGATTAATTAAAAGTAGAAACAATCAAACTAAATCGTGCAAACAATTAAGAAAATCAAATGATGTTAATAAACTAAAGTTTAACTAACACACAGGTCGACCGCAAGGCACCAAGGGCGACCGTTAGCGCTCGACCCATGGTCTTGAGCAATCGACCCATATCTATGAAGGAAGTGATTTAGTTTTTCAGATGGACGAACGTGATTTATTTCTTGCATGCAAAGTAATTTAAGGGCGTTCAGGATTAAACTAAAAATATTTCTTGGGTTTATCTAATGCTCCAAATCAATCCATGCCCCCTATACATAAAAAGTTAGCCTAACCCTAATTAATTTAGAGTATCTACTACATACTGAAACTCTGTCATTCTCTCTTCTTCTCCAAATTCTAAAATAATAGTAAAGCTATTATAATAGATATATACATATATAAGTAGAAGAAAGCGGAGAATAAGAGAAGAGGATAATAGGGATTGATTCATAGCACAGAAATAAAGGTAAACTTGAAACTGAAATTCTAATTTAAAATCTAAATTTAACTTTTCCCCAGATCTGTAATTTATTTAGAAGTATACCCTTTTTATTATTGATTTGAAGTAAGAGAGTCAAATAAAAAGGGAATGAATCAAGAACTGAATAATGGGAAAGCTAAAAGTAATGTGAGTGGGAATATTATATATTTTTATATAATACTAGATTATATCATTGCAAAACTATTCCAACATGCCTGATAAATCAAATTAAATTGCAAGTTAATCCCCTTATATGAAATGATTTAATTTAATATTGCTTATGAATTTTATTGTTAAAAATGAATACTTCCCTATAATGAACAAGTTTGCAATTTTATATGTAATTGATTAAAGTTGTGTAATAATTAGAATTGTTAATTTCTACGTCAGATGTTAATCTAATAAAGCTTAATGTTTAGAATTTTATTTTATGCAACGGACATGGATTTTATAGTATCTTAATAAACAACGTATTGATTAAAATTTCCTATTTATTCGACATTGGTGAATAAAAGTTAGAAAATGAAGTTATTTTTAGGATTTTAGAGATATTTTAATTTTTTGGAATTTATATTATTGCAAGTAGATTTTCATACATTATGAAGTCTAAATTTAACAAAAGTATGATGTTTGAAGTGACAAAGAATATATACATGCTTATAAAAGAAAGAGATATACAAAGTAGGGATGATTACCATATTTTTTGTACTACCTATTTAAATAAATATAAAGAGAATTCCTTGTAATTACAAACACCGCACAAACCACCTCTTTTAAATAAGATATGGAAATTTGCTATGCAATAATTAATTAATAAAGTTTAATTCCAATCTATTAAAATGTTGTAAATCCCAAAAGTGGAATATTAAGATAAGAAAGAAATAAAAAGGTGAGTAAAATGGGAAGTAATGGAATAGGAAGTGCGGAGTTACATACAAGAATAAAAAGGAATAGCAGATAAAGTGGAATAGAAATCAAAGTTGAAACTAATGAATGTAGTAGCAACGATATGGATAACTAATAGATGAGAAGCGATAAATGGATTTGCTAAAGTAAAAGATCAACGCATAATAAAATGAAGACCTAAGGTCAAACATAAAAGATGTAGAGGCAGTTAAGAAGATGTAAGAAGAATGCATATATATATATATATATATATATGAATATGAAATATGTATATATGTAGCCTATGATATGTATTTATGACGGGTGTAGACAACTATAATTTTATAGAGATAAATTATAAAAAGTAGGTGACATAAGGTCATTAGAGTCGGTTGGAATGTGAAAACATATCCAGCCATAAGACCCGTTGAGAGTATACGTTTGTGTATAGAGAAGGGATACCTTCAAGTTAGGACTGTGCTTGAAACAAAAGCTTCATAAATGTAGGCAATTGGGTGGTCCGTTAGGCGGATGTCGAGGAGGACTTGCACAATCAAAGTAGGTATGCTTCAAATTTGTTAAAGGAGGGTACTGCCTTGATTGCACTAGGAAATCTAAATGGATGATGAGTGGGGTCGGACCTATGCAAGACGGGGTGTGGGTACCAACCACTAAGGGTAGGGTTTCATAGGTTATGATGGATAGTCATCGATCCTTTGCGGTCAACAGGAAGTAAAGGGTTACACCTAACTGGATGATTCACCTACCGAAACATTTAGTTAGGTCATGCAATGCAACAGTTGTTTGCTAGGTTGTTTGAGAAGGCAGGGCTAGTTAACCCATAATAAGATTCCTTCAAAACATGGATGTGATGGTTTGTGGAGCCGAGTCCACATAATAAGAAGCATACAAAGTAGAAAATCCCTAAAGAGCACATGGTCTAAAGGGGGAAAAGTCGTCGATGCGTACTAGAGGATTTCCTCGAGATGTATGATGATAGATCATGATACGATGAGGCATTGAATCCTAACGAGGTGCTGAATGAGAGATACCAGAGGATAGTATCTAGGTCTATTAGGGGACTATGGGATATATTTATATATATAGATATAAACCTATAGGCTGCAGATGGGAATGGTTTGTACGCGGAGATGAAGTCATAACGACTACTGATAATCAACCATAACATGTAATAATGAACAATCAGCCTAAGCTATTGTTATATACAAGATGTATAGTTTACCAGTCACCAGAACATTGTTCTGACCCCCTTCTCATTATAACCCACAGGATAGATTGAAGGATAGGTACTGGTGTTTGGTTATGTTCGGTGCTGACGAGGGCACTTGCTTTTAGAAGTGTCAAACCTTGGTCAATACTTATGTGATCTATTTTATTTCAAATTATTCCACTACAAGTTATTTCAGAGCTCTGATATATATTATTTTGTTTTATTTGCAGGATACCAAACCAACGATACATACTTTGGTGGACTTGGGTTTTCAATTTAGCGAAAATTCAGGCCAAATGGGGTGCAGGTTGTCACAAAAGGGGCAATTCCTTGATTACATTAGGCAATCTAAATGGAACGATAAGTGTAGGGCTTGGCACTATGCCAGCAAAGTCGGTACCATATAGTTGAGGATAGGATACCTGTAGGCTACGGACAATTCAGGTATTGTGTTATTCCCTTGAAGGCTACGGGCGGACCAGGTGGACGTGGGTAGGAAATTATATAATTTATATATTTTATTGGATTTATATCATAGTAGATGTGTTCCACTTATGCCTATGTAAATCTTATAATTGTAGGGTTATATATTGCATGTTGTAAATTTGAAAAATATTGGGTAGTAATAGTCCTCGAAACTTATAAAAATTATGTGATAGTTCTAGATCTGTGAATTAAGTGATTTTTGCAAGCGAAAATGTAAAGTTTTCAAAATAAATTAGAATGGGATTCAAGTAGTATTTCAATTCATTAAAATGAAGTGTGTAGCAATGTAAGCTTCTATAATTATCTAGTTTTAGTACTAAAGTGTATCATTTGAAATAACAAGGAATATACCCAAAAGAAAGGGGTGTACAAAGTAGGGATGGTTACCATATTTTGTACTGTCTATTTCAATAATAATTGAAAAGATAATTCCTTGTAATTCCAATCATAACACAAATCCTCTTTTAGGTAATTTATAGAAAGATACAGTGTTCACGATTCCTTTTGGAAAATAATGTAATTCCAATGCATTAAAATGCAGAAATCCTTAAGTATAAACCAAAGTATTGGTCATTATGTCCATTGGATTAAAATGCCAAGACACCGTTCCATATTGAGTTGTCTCAACCATAAAGTAGTAGGAATGAAGTGCTAAGAAGTTATGTTTGGTAAAATGGTCTCATTTATGGGAGGGCATTAATAAATGGTGAAGTTTTGGATGTTAAAATCACAAAAGGTATTCTAGATAAAATTGTATTCAAGATTGTGCAAGAGATAGATAATAAAAATTTTGGGTCTCCATTAGGAGAAAGATAATGTTATTTGCACGCACTGAGAATGAAAAGGTGATTGTCATAGAAAATAAGATAGGGAAATTTTTAGTCAGAATTTGAGGAAGGGAAAAGAAGTTTCTATTCAATCGTCCCTTGGATTGGAAGAAGATTATTTTACTTAAAAGAATAAATGGAAGATAGACTAAAGTTTCACTAATAGGACATCGAGTACTTACTTGTAGAACTTAGGATGGATCCCTCGGACTATAAATGTGATACCTAAATACCATGATTTTCGAAAGACCAAAGAAACAATTGGAAGTAAAACAAGATGACTTAAGTTGAATTGAATTGGAAAAGAAGTTATACTATTTTCAATAGTTAAAAAATCACTAAGTTTGGATATCCTTGGGTGAAAATGGAGAAATATCAAAAAAGTCTAAGTAGAAATTACTAGAGAGAGGACACCATCCACTTTCGGGATGTCTTACCTTAGCATCTAGAAGATGAAGCAAGTAGGTATACCACTGGATGATTTAAAGCGGTACGTATGTGCATTTAGGATTCCATAGGACTACAGTTTAATTGAGCATACTTAGGCACAAGTTATTTAGCGTGATGTAGGTTGACATCATTTGAGTTGGTAGCAAGGGTTGCAGAGGGTTACCAATGCACATACATTTGGATTGAAGATTTATGCCAATGGTAAAGGTTGATAAGGGAAGTCAAAAGGGCGGTCCAATTAGAAGTATTTAAAAAGGTGGATTTGATTCATAGAAGGGCAAGGCTGGACAAGATAGGCAGAAAGCATATGCTAATAAGAGACACATGGGGTTGAGGTCCGCGGTGGTGACATGGTCCATTTGAACATCTTGCCTCATCAATACGTATTGAGTTGGTAGTTTAGAAAAGTTAGCATCGAGAGTTATTGGGCCCTTTTCGATTTTGGATATAGTTGGGGAGTTAGCTTATGTAGCGGAGCTTCCTGGAGGGTTGGCGAGAGTTCACAAAGTTTATTTGTGTCACACTTGCGGAAGTGTTTATGTGATGCAGTCACCATGGTCGAGTCGTGTCAGTTGAGGAAAGTTAAAAAGGATAGCTGAGTCACTTGTTCGCCATGAACATACCTATATTTTTGGACATGGGACAAGTCGACTTTGTGATGAAATAATTAAACTGGTTAGAGTCTAGTAGAGAGACGATCCAGTGAGAGTACATAGGAGCCTAAGAAGAAGGTGCGAGCTACCCATCCAGAACTCTTTTATGGTACATTTGCATTTTAGTTTGAAAATTATTTATTACTTTTGTATTTAGGTTCTAACGTAGGTATAGACCATTAGATGGTAGGGATGGTTGTGAACGTGTCATTAGAATATGTTATGGATGATGGATGCAAGTGGATGTATTGCTTGGATGATTTCTTTTACACATTTAGGATAGTATATCCTCTATATATTACACACACTCACATTATTTTTTGTTTGTTGTTTATCTTGTTGAGCATTATGCATATGAATGTTACATGTGGACTGAATGGTTGTGCATACATGTAGAATTGCAAGCGTACTAACTTAACATATTGCATACATTTTGGATTCATCGCATGAGCACTTGCATGATAGGAGGTCGCCTAGATGAGAAGACCGCATACCATTTGCATTAGTATAGGTTTACATGCATTTCACGCTTGCATACATACATATTATATTAGAAAAGTTAATAAGGACAATGATTGTCTGTGGATGATGAATGAGTAGATGGTTGTAGCTATTGTTTGTTACATATACTGGTTACATTTCTTCGTCCTTTGAGATTTCAAGGAAGAAATTCTTTTAAAGGGGAGAATGTGACATCCCAAAAATTTAGCGGAAAATTTAATAAGATAATTAAATTTAACTAAAGCAAGGGCTAAATGAAATTTCACAAACGTCTAATTTTGGCTAAGAAACTTGTAGCATCACAGTCATAACGATTTTCTGAACTATTTTCATAGATAATACTTTGAAATCGGAGTCTGTACGGAGAAGTTACGGACGTTTGAAAATTTAAAAATAGAGTAAAGTTAAAAATTAATAGCTTTAATAGGTCGACCCCTAGGGTTTGATGGTCGATCGATAGTAGTCGACCCATGAACATTGATGGTCAACCATTCACATTAAAAATCGAGAATTTTGGAGCATGATCGAACGACTGTGATTGACCAAAATATTTTCCTTCGTGCCCAAGTTTTGATGTGCGTACGAGTTGAAAACAAAGGTTCTCCTAGGCAAACCCAACGCTCTGAATCAGTCCCTAACCTCTATAAATCAACAATTAACCTAACCCTAATTCCTTAGAAAACTTAAAGCCTACCGAAACTCTTCCAAAATTCTTTCTCTCTACTTCTAAACTTTCTTTTAAAAATAAATTAAAAATCAAAGAAAGAGAGCATGAGAAAATTACATCTGGGAGGTGGAAAGCTAGTGGGTGATGATTCTCTGATAAGACATAAAGTTAGAGCTCGGATCTAAGTGATTGGAAACAGATTTAGTAAGTTGATTTGCTACAGTTGAATTCAACATATTCTACCTGATCTATGGTGTTAAAATTTAAACCGTAAACCTGGAATTTAAACTGGAAATTTTAGTTTGGTGTAAATTAATAAACCTGATTTTAACTCAAGTTAAACCCCTTTGATATTGAATTTAAATCCTAAAGTTTGTTAACCCTAGATTTAACAAGTGTAATGAATTTTGTGTAAAATCTATGAATTTGAAACCAATGTATGGTAGAATCTCATAGGCTGGTCACTGTAATTGCTTAGGGTTCACTGTGCACACCTAATTAATGTAATTAATAATAATTAAACATCGAATTAGGAAACTAAGAAAATCCTAATTTTTGCACTATGACCGATAAGGTATAGCGGTTGACTGGTTAAAGATCGAAATGCGTAATCTGAACCACAACCTGAGGCCCAATTAAATTATAAACTATTAATTGTATATATAAGTATATTGTATACATATGTGGGAATGTTATGGATAGTAGGGAAGATAGTTCCCTATGAGATGACGCTTGGACATTACGGAATTGGGTAAATGTAAAAACGAGAGTCAATTATTCGGCGGGGGCGATTTTATCGCAAATGGCACTCATAAGAGGTTCTAAAGTGGACACACAACACTGATTGATGTTTGATAAAAGTGTATGGGCCCAGCATAACGGGACTCCTTGGTATGCACAATTTTGATGCGGCGTGATACTGTGTGGTAGATGGAGCCCAGCGTGTGCAATAAGAGGTGTATACTACAATCGAGAAGTGGACACGAATGCAGACGATGAGACATACCGACGAGTCGGCATTGTAGGCTCCCCCTCAATGCGTAGTTGGGTTATATGTAGTCGTAGTTATGAGAAATTTATTCCATATAGCTTAGTGGCGGTGTTTCCATGTCTAGTAGCCTAGTGGTGGTGTTTACGTATCAAGTAGCCCTAGCAGCGGTGTTTCCATATTGAGTAGCTCGAGGAGCAGTGTTTCCATATCAAGTAGGTCTAGCAGCAATGGCCGATTGTTAGTTATTGAGGCTCAATCCGTAGTTTAATCCTTGTAGTAGCCTGCACATGTTGTAGTGTAGGTGTGTTGGATAAAAAAACCTTATGTAAAGGGCACTAGGAATACATGAACACTTGTATGGCACCCTAGGTCACATAAAGTCGAATTAAGGTCAATTTCACATGATCATCATATATTAAACATGTACTCATTCACCAGACTTTTGTCTACCCGCTCTCCTCTTTCCATTTTTCTCCACCATAAGATGATAGGTTAGCAGATGATTGGGCATAGTACGAGGAGAAAGGAGCTAAAAGCTGAAGTTCTCATATTCTTCATTATTCTTTATGTAGCTCTTTATTATATCAAATGTCTATTAAACTTATATTGTACTTTGTAAACAGTGTATTTGAAAATTAGTATTCTTGGTACTATTTTTTGATATGTCTATTTTTGGTACTTATATTTTAGTTTCTTCCGCTGTGAGATCTGAAAGTGTATAATGTCCTAGAATTTATCCTTATAATTATGCTCTCTAATGCTTAAAAAAACCCAACGGCTCGTATTTCTCGACATGACGCCAGTCCGAAAATCACCCTAAGCTTTAAATCGGTGTGTCGGGAATTGAGGGTTGTTACAAATTCCTTGTAATTGTATGTGAGATATATAATAAGAGATCTTCATAGTGGACGTATGTAAGCTTGCCAAACCACTCTATATTCGATGTAATTTACTTTGCTTTGCCTACTTTCTTCCTCATTTTATATTTTTAAGCCTAGTGATTAGCAACTAACATTTGCTTTCATAACACATTGGACTAATTTTGAGGTTTTCCAAATTTCTAGTCAACAGTACCGTAAAAAAAATTCATCATCAACTATTTTTTATGCATATGAACGAAATTAGGATCATGTAAATACACTAAACTAAACAACTACATTAAATACAACACATGTTCATTGACATCAAACAGAAATTGATTGTAATATCTTACAATCTCCCTCTTTTGATAATAATAATCATATGTTAAGATTTACAAATAAAGTGCGAATGTGTTTGGTATGTGATATGCGTACGCTAAACATATAAAAGATAATAGATGATAAGTTGATTGAAAACAAAATCATGCTCTGTTGATATTTACATGCAACACACTCTAAAAAAATCAAATACAAATAAATGTTTGTTATCATCAAAAAAGACATATACTTCAAAAAATTTCCACGTCATGCCATTTTAGGTAATGGATTAGTAGTAGATCCATCGAAGGTCGAAACTATAAATGATTGGAAGAGACCAGAGACTGCTACGGAGATGAGAAGTTTCTTATGATTGACTGACTATTACCGCAGATTCAATAAGATTTATTACGTATAGCAATATCATTGATCAAGTTGATCAAGAAGAACGAGAAGTTCGAGTGGACTGATAGATGTGAAGGGTCATTTCATGTGTCGAAGAGGTTATTGACAAATGCTCCTGTTTTGATCAAACCTAAAGGAAATCAGGATTTGGTTGCTTATACTGATGGTTATGGAATTAGATTAGGAGTAGTGTTGAGGTAAAAAGGAAGAGTGATAGCCTATGCATCTCAGCAGTTGAGTCCGCATGAATTTCACTATCCAACTCATGACTTAGAGTTGACAGAAGCGATCTTTACGCTGAAGATTTGGAGATATTATTTGTTGGGAAAACGGTTCGGGTTATATACAGACTATAAGTTTCTATTCTTTTAGAAAGAGTTGAATATGATGCAATAGAGATAGTTAGAGTTCTTAATGGTGTACAACCTCGATATAGAGTATACACTAGGAAAGAAGAATAAGGTTGCCGATGTTTTAAGTAGGAAGCATCAGAATTGAGTGTTAGCCATTATTGATGAATAGAAGGCCTTAGAGGCATTGACCCAATGTGGTGCACATTATTGGTTGAATGCATGATAAATTCAGGATCGAGGTGTATTAACAAGTTTGGAAGTTTGTTCATCACTTATGGATAGGATTGTTGTGAGGAAAAGAGAAAACCCATTATTAGGCAAAAGGATTAGGCGATTAGAAATGGGTGTGCATGTGGAAGGTCTAAGAGGATCATAGATGGATTCAAAAGGATGGGTTAGAAAGAAAGGAATATTGTGTGTCCCGAAGGTAGTAGATCTTGAAAAGAATTCTTAAAAGAAAGTTATCAGTCTAAGTTTACGATTCATCATGGAGGAACAAAGATGTACCGCGACATGAAGCATGTATTCTTTTGGAAAGGAATGAGGAGGGACATGGGTGAATGTGTGAAAAAGTGTTTCATCCACTATGCCAAATAAGTGAATTCGAAACTCTTGATTTGAAACACTTTCCTGATGTTTCTAGCTCTGAAACAAATGTGTAGTATTTCAATATATACCCAAGTGTTTTAAAAAAAATTAGATTTTTCTAAATTTTTTATTTTCAGTGAAAAAATATGCCCATGACTATTATAATTTGCTGCACAAGATATACGAATGAACAAAATTAATTACCACTCTCAGTCCCTAATCATCGGATTGCATCATATTTATTTTCATATTTCTTTTTCAACGTAGATCTATACTAGTACAACCGTATAAATGTGACGAACCGACCGTTCGATTACATAATTTAAAAATGTAATATTTAATGTAGTTTATTTTGGTTGAAGACCAAAATGATAATATGCTAAATAAAACTAGAAAACAAATTGATTTAAGAAGACGCTACTGAAGAGAACAAAGTAGGTCGCATTGACGACGGTTCCATTGACTGTTTGATTAAATCCACGTACCTCTTTCCCGTTCCTTTACCAATATCGAGCTTCCATCTAACTGACCTTTCATCTGATCACTAATTGTGCTTCATCAATTAAATCCTAAAAATCTAAGCTAATATTTATATACCTCCATCAAAGTTTGAAAAAGTCCAATGAATCCTTGATGTTTACAATGACTCTAGTAATGCCCACATAATGAATTCGTTAAGAGCCATCAAGTTCATAGAGTTAATTAATTCATGAATATCTTTAAGATTGCCTTGTTTGCTGAGTGACCCTGATGAAATTAACTCTGGTGACGTCAAGTTCATCTGAGTGGTTAGTGCGTGTAAACTGCTTGGTGAAATTACTGAAACGCTAACTATTGAATACTCTAGATATATACTAACAATTTTCAAAAAAGGAAAAAAGTTCGCGGAAGAGGTAAATGGTGAAAGTTTATCATGATCACCTGATTTTGTCCTTTGGTTTATCTACCAAATACATCTTGTATAATTTCTTGCCTTTAGGATCTTGGTTAATGTAAATTATGTCTTGGGAGTTTTTTGGAATCTAAAAATCACTCTCTGTAATTTACTCCATAATGTCTTCTTTGTGGTATTGTTATTCTCTTGCATCTTCTTAATGTTTCTCTAATGATAGGTTCATCGTTGTTGATGTCAAAAGAGTAGATAGTTCCTCAACTTGAAATGAGTGACAACCTCTAGATCCCATTTGTTACTGGCCTTTAATATCGTGCCAAACCAGATTTTACCTTGTTATTTTATGACAATTTATTAATGTCAATTCTGGTTCCCCTTGAAGTGTGGTCGTACAAAGAAAAGCTGGTCACTTAACGGGTAATGTGTCTTAACACCTGTGCTCATAAGACAAAGGAAATCATCACCAAATATCTGTATCCTATAAGTTTCTTTCAGGCATATGTGCTAGTTAACGACCACATGTATATATATGATTATGCTACTGTTTTGTTTTGTCACTTCTATGTTTGTAGCAATCGTAGCGCTGATATGCGATGGGTCATCGGAGAAACGCAAGCTAGCAGCTTGCAATGCACTTTCATTGGCAAACCATTTAAGTAGAAATGATTTTGCTATCTACCTGAAATACTTGGGACTTGTGTATTTTCCATCTAGTGGGTTCACTGACCTAATGGGACTATATGAAGGGGATGAAGAAGAAAGTAAAGAGATTTTGTTTCATGAGTTTATTGGTAAAATTGAGAATGAAGAGTGTGGTGTTGATGGATTTTGGTGTGATGAGTACATTGGTGAAGTTGGAGAGAAATAGTAAAAGGATGAAAGGATCTCGTCGATGTGGAGTCTGTAGGTATGGGATTTTTGGATTGATGTTTAAATAAATGACCGCTGGATTTCGTTATGTTCAGGCTGTTATAACAAGGGTAGTGTTAACCCGCAATTTGGCAAGGCCGTAGATAGGCGGACTTAACTAAATTGACTACTCGTTCATAGAGGTTGGTTCATGACGGATTTAGTCAATTGGATGGATAGGCAACCAATCATGGATGGTAATCATGATTGTGCAGCCGGGATTTGCCATAGTCGATGAACGAAGGCTATTGGATACTTGAAACTTGGGTTTCGATGAGTCGCAAGTCGCCTTGGATTTGCTTCGAGTCGTATGGAGTCGAGCTTCGAGTCGTATGAATGATTTCTTCAAGTCTTTTAGGCGGCTCGGCATGAGTGGCTCGGCATTGGCGGCTCGGCATAGGTGGTTCAGCCTCAATGGTGGTTCAGCACACGGAGGTGGCTCGGCGTTGTGGCTCGGCATAGGTGGTTTGGCCTCAATGGTGGTTCGGCACATGGAGGCAGCTCGACGTTTTGGTTCGGTCAGGGTGGCTTGGTAATGGTGGTTCGGCACTGGAGGTCGTTCGGCCTGAGGGTTTGGCAAATGTGGTTCGGTCTTGGTGTAGTTCGGCATTGGACATCGCTCGGCATCGAACATCTCTCGGCATTGGACATCGCTCGGCATCGAACATCGCTCGGCATTGGACATCGCTTGGCGTTGTGGTTCGGTCAGAGTCACTCGGCATTGTGGTTTGGCCTTGGTTGTCGTTCGGCATGTGTGGGTCGGCTACACTCGTTCGGTTGAAGGGAGTCGGCGTATATGTGCTTCGAGTTCTAACATGAACTATTTCGGGTCAGGCGTGGGACTACTTCGGGTCGTCACTTAGGGAGGCTCAGGTCGGCAAGTATAGAACTCGGGGTTGGTTACAATTATAACTCTGGTTCCGCCATGGCCTTGATGGGCCTGGGTCACTCAAAAAGCCGAACAACTCAGGATTTGCCTATAAATACAGCATGTGGGGGTTCTGAAAAGGGATCATCCTTTCGACTCTCTTACTTTCTCTTTTCTAAGGCTAAGGCAACTCTATCATTTTGTAACTGTAATCGATTCTAACGTCAATAAAAAGGAAACTTCTGGAGTGGACATAGGCCGGAGTTAGCCGAACCACTATAAAATCTGTTGTTCTCTACTACTTTCATTTTAATTATTGTCATTCTCCATATTAATATTCACCACATATATTCTATCTGTGAGCCGTGACTGTTATTTGGTACTTTCGCTTGGATTTGGGTGTTGGTGACCAATTTTGGCGCTAACATTTTGGTGCTTTCATTGAGAGGGCTAGCACTTGGGGATTTTGGAACTTGGATTCTAGGAAGCAATGGCTAGGCCACCAACAAGGAAGCAAGTGATAGAAAGAAGCAATCAAGAGGGAAGTTAAGAGGCCTCCTCTAGAGCTGGAGCAGGTCAAACATCCATCTACATCATAAGAGACGAGATGGAAGTGATGCTGAAAAGATAAGAGGATGATGCAGACTCTTCTCAGACAATTTGGACAAGCAGGAAATGCAGGAGCTCAGGTCCGTGGAGTTGGATCAGAACCACTCAACCATCAAGCATATGGAGTGGTTCAGCAGGGAGCAGCCCCTGATCAGCGAACAACTATCAACCCGGATGGATCGAGACATAGGGGCATACCAACGGGTAATGCTGGACCAATCCATGGAGGAATACCCACGATGATGTGCAACCTGGCACCAACAGGAATACAGGAGTACGTGATGAGGAGTATATGCCAGGATTCCCTCGTGAACTCGGGAGGCAGATCGGAGGCAACGGACAAGGATTACAGCTTGGCGACAATGATAGATTAGCGGAGATGGTCAGACGAGCTATGAGAGGTGGATTGGTAAATAAAGACTTGGAGGATGCGAATAGGAGTCCCTTTACTTCTACTATCATGCAAGCTAGGAACCCACCGGATTTTAAGCTACCAACGTTGGAGATGTATGATGGGAAAACGGATCCCGCCATTCACCTGACGAGGTACATGAGGCATATGGAGGTACTAGGGGCATCGGATGAGGTCATGGCTCGATGCTTCCCTTTGTACTTGACGGGATACCGCAGCTATGTGGTTCAGACAGCTGGAGAGTGGATCTATTGACACTTGGACAGAGCTGATTGAAAGGTTTATGAGGCAGTTTCGGGTCCATATAGTCAGACCCAAGAACGTAATGACCTTGACATCGATGAAACAATGAAAGGGAGAGTCGCTCAGGGATTTCTTAACCAAATTCAACGCGGCGGTAGCTTCAGTGGATCGACCCGATCCGTCGATGGTTTTGATGGCAGCAGTTTCAGGTATTGCGGATAATTCGGATTTTAAGATATCGTTGGAACGGGACCCCCCCCAATGGATCTTGGAGAGTTCTATCATGAAGCGGAGAGATTCCTAAGGCAGGAGGATGCGCAGACTGAAAGAGAAGGGAGAGAGGCTGAAGCTTATGCTTTAGAGGTAGAGGTCCACACAGGGAAGAACCAAACAAGGACGATAATGGCAAGAGGAAAATAAGTGACAATGGTAACCCCTCAAAAAGGAAGCGGAGAGAATCAAAATTATCTTCTTATACGGATTTGACAGAAACTCTGGAAAGGATTTACTTGGATACTCGGGGGGCACCTCCAGTATCGAAGACCGGCTAGGAAGGAACCATCGGAATACGAGCGGGCGTCAGGAAAACATTGCATGTTCCATGAGCTAGATGGGCAAAACACAAACTATTGTAGGCATTTGAAAGATATCGTTGAGGAGCATGTAAAGAATGGTCACCTACAATAGTACATAAGGAATCGAGCTGTAGCAGTAGAACGGGAGTGACCACCGCCTACCTCGAATGAAGGTGGCGCCGGATCTAGTCACCGCCGGCTTGTTATCAACTGAATGGATTTATGGTTCTGAATAAGTAATAGAACTCAAAGTAATACGGCTAGGTCACTTACACACGTACGGGATCGAGGACAGTCCCTAGGCATGCTCTGAGATGACAAAAACCGTACTGCTTGGATCTATGAAATCCTGTTTTCTTTCTGTTTTTCTGCAAACTCTGGTTTCTTCTTTGGTACTTTGGACATTTAATTCCCTTTGTCGTACGAACTTTCGCCTTGATAATTGAATTATGTCATGATTGGGATTGGACTAATTCAATAAATAATACAGGCCAAGCAGTTATCGTCCCGACCGAAGAGACGGGGCAGTAACCGCGAATTGCGAGCCTCGTTGCCGAAGAGCAATGGAGTGGACTCGAACAAGAAAATATAAAGTCCTCGACCGGAGAGTCGAGGCCGGAGAATATAAGAAGTCCTTGGCTGGAGAGTCGAGGCCGGAGAATATAAAGTCCTCGACCGGAGAGTCGATGCCGGAGAATATAAGAAGTCCTCGGCCGGAGAGTAGAGGCTGGAGAATATAAAGTCCTCGACTGGAGAGTCGAGGCCGGAGAATATAAGAAGTCCTCACCGGAGAGTCGAGGCCAGAGAATATAAAGTCCTCGACCGGAGAGTCGAGGCCGGAGAATATAATAAGTCCTCGGCCGGAGAGTCGAAACTGGAGAATATAAAGTTCTCGACCGGAGAGTCGAGGCCAGAGAATATAAGAAGTCATTGGCCGGCGAGTCGAGGTCGAAAAATATGGAAGTCCTCAGTCGGAGAACCGAGGCCGGAGAACATACGAGTCCTTGACCGGAGAGTCGAGGCTGGAACAGGATAACGCGACCTGGTGAGATCTACAGATTCAAAGTTAAACACGGAGAGGTCATAGATTCGGATTTCGGCTTAAGATAGATTGACCCGGTGAGGTCCTGGAGTTGGCAAAGGGCCCGGAGCGGTCCCGATTTCGGATATCGACCCAGGAAGGTCATAGATTTGGCTATTGGTTATGGATGGAATAAAACTTGGTTGATGGGTTCGGATGGCTATGGAATTGGCTCAGAGTTTGGTCATTGGATTCAGAATCGGATATCGACTCAGAGTAGTCGTAAATTCGGATAAGGATACGGCGATGGCACCTGGATAAAATGGATTGGATTACGAATCGAAAAGTATGAATGTGGATAACATACGGACTTCGGATATCAAACTTGAGGCTATTCAAAACACACCTTTCAAAGCAAGGCATGTTTTGGGGGGCAAGTGTCAACCCGCCTTTTGGCAAGGCCGTAGATAGGCGGACTTAACTAAATTGACTACTCATTCATCGAGGTTGGTTCATGACTGATTTAGTCAATTGGATGGATAGGCAACCAATGACGGATGGTAATCATGATTGTGCAGCCGGGATTCGCCATAGTCGATGAACGAAGGCTATTGGATACTTGAAACTTGGGTTTCGATGAGTCGAAAGTCACCCTGGATTTGCTTCGAGTCATATGGAGTCGAGCTTCGAGTCGTATGAATGATTTCTTCAAGTCTTTTAGGCGGCTCGGCATGAGTGGCTCAGCATTGGCGGCTCGGCATAGGTGGTTCGGCCTCAATGGTGGTTCGGCACACGGAGGCGGCTCGGTGTTGTGGTTCGGTCAGGGTGGCTCGGTAATGGTGGTTCGACACTGGAGGTCGTTCGGCCTAAGGGTTTGGCAAATGTGGTACGGTCTTGGTGTGGTTCGGCATTGGACATCGCTCGGCATCGAACATCGCTCTGCATTGGACATCGCTCGGCATCAAACATCGCTCGGCATTGGACATCGCTCGGCGTTGTGGTTCGGTCAGAGTCACTCGGCGTTGTGGTTCAGCCTTGGTTGCCGTTTGGCATGTGTGGGTTGGCTACACTCGTTAGGTTGAAGGGAGTCGGCGTATATGTGCTTCGAGTTCTAACATGAACTATTTCGGGTCAGGCGTGGGACTACTTCGGGTCGTCACCTAGGGAGGCTCAGGTCGGTATGTACAGAATTCGGGGTCGGTTATAATGATAACTCTGGTTTGGCCATGGCCTTGATGGGCCTGGGTCACTCAGAAAGCCCAACAACTCAGGATTTGCCTATAAATACAGCATGTGGGGGTTCAGAAAAGGGATCATCATTTCGACTCTCTTACTTTCTCTTTTCTAAGGCTAAGGCAACTCTGTCATTTTGTAACTGTAATCGATTCTAACATCAATAAAAAAGGAAACTTATGGAGTGGGCTTAGGCCGGAGTTAGCCGAACCACTATAAAATCTGTTGTTCTCTACTGCTTTCATTTTAATTCTTGTCGTTTTCCATATTAATATTCACCACATATATCCTATCTGTGAGATGTGACTGGTATTTGGTGCTTTCTCTTGGATTTGGGTGTTAGTGACCAATTTTGACGCTAACAGGTAGAATACCATGCTTGTTTCGTAGAGATCCTTACAAGTTTATGGAGTACAATACTGGATAAATACAGGTCTATTTACTTGGACCTTAATGTAAGTCTCATGTGGATACTACTTGCACTTGGTCTTCCGTTTTCTTTAGTTTTCCTATGCGTGTCTGATAGGTTAATGAGTACTGCTACTTCTGATATATGCTGGCCAAAATCATCCAATTGGATTATTAGCTAAGACCATCACCAACCATGCACCTGTTCACTTATCATCTTTCTTCTCATTTTACATGGAACGAATGGGCTCTGCATCCAAAAGAGATAAAACTAACCACGAAAGTCTTTGCCGTTTTATTGCAAAAATAGTAAAAACAGCAAACTCTTTGCCGTTTTAACTCATTTTTGTAATATAACAGCAAACTATACCTGATTGCGTGGTGGTTAGTTCAGGACCACCAACTAAAGGGGCTAGTTACGTGCCACAAATTCCACATATAAATCGCGTTATGTGTCATATTTATTACGATGTGGGATTTAACGTTCAACTCATGCACTATTAAATGCGAGCCACATCTAACAGTTTTGTCATTGCAGCTCAAAAAGGACAAAAACATACCGATGCAAGAGCTCGTCCGACTCTAGCAACAGCAACAAACAAGCGACCACCAACTAAACACTTACAATGAAAGACTTCACATCATAATGCTAGATGTGCATAGGTGTAGTCAGGTAGTTTTGTTTTCTTGAATGCAATTAAAATTAAGAGAAACTGTTTAACAAAAATGGCAACAGTGGCTATGAGTTTCATTTAAATTCAACTTATCTTAGTCTGGCAAGCTTCCCAATTCCCAACATATAGTATGATTTGTATATGTCACTTCAGATGTGTAGATAGATATTCCTTCTGTCCTTCAAGGGATGACCTCTTGGAGATTTTATGTTTCAAAATAAATGAAAATTTGAAATTGTATTATTGATGTCAGTTTGGAGTTGGAGTCCATTATAAAGTAAATGTATAATTGTCATGTAAATTACAAATGATTTTATTGCACTAGAAAAAACATAATAAGCATCAATACTTCATTTTATGTTCGGATTAGGTGAAAGTATAGTGTTAGAAATGAAACTTATTGTTAGCTATTACACATGTATCTAATTACATAAATATTTCTAGCTAACCCCCTTCCCCTTTTCAAAATCTTTATGGCTTTACCACAGGTACTCAAGCCAAATTCAGCATCAAATTGTATTGCTTACTTATATTCACATTGTACATCCAGTGTGAATCTATTGACCGAGTTGTAGATGTAATTCAAATTCAAGCTAATTAGAATGAAAGCACACAACAAACACAAGTGGCGATCTTTTATATTTCCCCAAAAGCATCTCAACCGTTAGTTCATACCAACGGTGTATATTTTGTTTCATTGTTGAATCGGATTGATAATCCGTTGCAGGCTTCGGCCCAATCATGTATATATATTTGTAATATGTTACTTTGTATTATTCATTCAGAATCAATAACATTTTACAGTTTTATTTCAATTACATCAATTATTGATATGGTATCAGAGCCGAAAACAGTCTAACGACTGAATCATCAGATCTTTGCTCTAATCATCGAGCAAATCATCACTTGATTCTTTTTATACCTCTCTCTAAATTTCTTTTAACCATTTCCAAGCCTCACATCTGAAACTTTCAGTTCTTTCTCTCAAGAATTAAATTCTTGATACAGTTCCTGGCTGCAAATTAAAATTCTGCCTTGCCAGCATCTGATTTCAGCATGGCAAGAGATGAAGATACTGTTTCTGAATCCTCACCCAAGAATAATGTTTCTGCTGCGTCAAATATTGATCACAACACTGCAAAGGAACCAAGAAATATCGTCAATCCAAAAAATCAGATTATCTCTATACAACTCGATGAGGCAAATTATCTACTATGGAAATGTCAAGTCATGGCTGCCTTAACTGGGTATGGATTAGAGGAATATATCAATGGAACTCTCGCAATTCCAGCAAAAATGATTTCTGACAGTGAAGGAAAATTCATAGTAAATCAAGAATTTACACACTATAAAAGGCAAGATAGTCTCCTATGTGCTTGGCTGTTTGCATCAATCAGCCTTTCTTTATTACCACAGTTGATAGGGTGTAAAACAGCTCAAGAAATTTGGGAAACAGTGGAGAAAACTTTCAACACTCAGTCATCAGCAAGGATCATGCATTACAAACGTCAACTTAATAACATTAGCAAGGATTCTATGTCTATGAGGGAGTATTTAACAAAAATCAAAACTCTATGTGACTTACTTGAAGTTGCTGGTCATAATATTTCTGAAGTAGATCAAGTTCTCACCATTTTAAGTGGTCTTGATGATGAATACGAGTCAGTTGTCACTATGCTTTCCTCCCAGCCTACCACTCCATCAATTCAGCATATTCAGTCAACACTTATTGCTCATGAAGGAAGAATTGAAGCCAAGAAAACAAGAAACAGTGAGTATATGGTCAATTATGCTTCCACAAACAGAAATAAAAATCAAGAAAGGTTTCAAGCCAACAAAATTGATCAAAATGTTCAAAGAAATGCTTAGGTGTCAAACAGAGGAAGAGGGAGAGGCAGGTTTGGTAATAATTCAAATAGAGTTAAGTGTCAAATTTGTGAGAAATTTGGCCATACAGCTGGAAAGTGTTATTTTAGATTTGATCAAAAATTTTCTTTAAGTCAACAAGGAAATAGCAGCCAGAAATCAAACTACCCAAGTGCTAACATTGCTCAAGCAGGAGCAGAAAGAAGTCAAGACTCCAAAAATGATGGAGAGTCTCATACAAAAGTTGATGATATTCAGACTGAAGATTGGTTTCTTGATTCTGGAGCCACAAATCATATTACAAACAATCTGAACAACTTGAACATTGGCAATAAGGAGTATAAAGGTACACATTCTTTATTTATGGGTAATGGTATTTCTTCAAAAATCACTCATACTGGTACTGCTATACTTAACAGTAAAAGAAAGTTATATTTAAATAATCTCCTTAGGGTACTAGAAATTAAGAAAAACTTGCTTAGTGTATCACAATTTGCTAATGATAATCAAGTCTATTTTAAGTTCTTTCCTCATCATTGCACAATTAGAGATATTCTAAATAATGAAATTTTATTACAGGGTAATGTGCAAAATGGACTATACATGTTCAATCTTGGCAAGAACAATAGAAATTGTGATAGTAGATACTGGTGCAACTTCTCTAAAACTGGATGTACAGCTGTTATGAATAAACTAGATTTGTGGCATTGTAAGCTAGGACATCCAAGTATTAACATTGTAAGGCATATTTTGAGAAATAACAATATTAAATTTGATGATATATCTCATAATTATGTTTGTTCTGCATGTCAGTTAGGAAAAAGTCATAAGCTACCATTCTCAAATTCTCAAACCAAATATAGTAAACCATTAGAAATGGTAGCTACTGACTTATGGGGACCAGCCCCAATTACTTCTGATTATGGCTATAAATATTATGTTTCCTTTGTTGACTCATACTCAAGATATACATGGATATTTTTCTTAAAGTCAAAGGCAGATACAGCTAATGCTGTAATACAGTTTATAACTCAAGCAGAAAGACAAACAGGTGAGAAGTTAAAAATACTTCAAACAGATGGAGGGTCAGACACATGTATATATATATGATGTTGATTACTGTTCTGTGATGTGCTTTACATTTAGTTATTGTATTTTGTTCTGATAGATCCGTTAGCCACCTATAGTTTTGGATTATGCATTTACTGGGTATGTCGATCCATTGAGATAGAAAAGAAAAATCATATTGCATTTATCGACGTATTCAGTAGATGTTTAAGACAAAGTTATAGATGGTCGCCCTTAACCAGCCCTATTCTCCGCTTTAGTAGACGGAATTACTCGTTAATTCTCTTTACTAAGGTGGGTCTCGGGGTGGGGCGTTACAGCTTGGTATAAACCTCTGAAAGAATATTTCAATATGAAAGGTATTCTACATCGAATGACATGTCCTTACACTTCTGAACAGAATGGGCTTGTTGAAAGAAAGCACAGGCATATTGTGGAAACTGGGTTAACTTTATTAGCTCAAGCCTCTCTTCCTTTAAAATTTTGGCTTGATGCTTTTATTTCTAGTGTTTTTCTTATTAACAGGTTGCCAACAAAAGTTTTGCACAATACAAGTCCATTAGAAAAATTATTCAATGTCAAGCCAGATTATAATTCTCTCAAAGTTTTTGGGTGTCTATGTTTTCCAAATTTAAGATCATACAACACCCATAAACTAAGTTTCAGATCTGAGCCATGCACTTTTATTGGATATGCTCAAAATCAAAAGGGTTATAAGTGTCTTACCAGTAAAGGTAAAGTGATCATCTCAAGACATGTAGCTTTCAATGAACTCATTTTTCCCTTTGAGAAAGCTGAAGTGAAAACTACACAAAAGGTCTATAATGCAAAGGTATCTATTCTAGCTATTCCAGTTCATACTTTTAATCAAGCCAAGGAAATCAATCCACATCATCAAGCTGTATCACCACTCCAACACACAGTGCTCAATAGAGAGCCAGATCAGAGTGATGCTTCACCCCAAAACACAATGCTCTCTGTTGAGCCAGGTCAGAATGAAAGTGATGCCAGCAATTCTTCACCTAATCAAGAAAATCAGACAATTAGTGAAGATGATAGTTCAAAAACCAGTAGTGAAGAAAATATGCAACAAAAAACTGAGCATCATATGATTACAAGAGCCAAAAGTGGAATCTTCAAACCAAAATTGTATAACATCAGTATTGAAGAAAGGGAACCTACTACTTATGAAGAAGCTAGCAAACATGCCCATTAGAGAGCTGCTATGGATGAGGAATTCTCAGCTTTAACCAAAAATAAAACTTGGAGCCTTGTAGATAAACCTCACAGTAAAAATATTGTTGGAAATAAATGGGTCTACAAAATCAAAAGAAGATCTGATGGATCTATTCTCAAGTATAAAGCAAGGCTTGTTGCTAAAGGATATGCTCAACAATATGGGTTCGACTTTAATGAAACCTTCTCTCCAGTTATCAAACCCACAACAATTAGAGTTATTTTAACTGCTGCCTTACATTATAAATGGGAATTAAAGCAGCTTGATGTCAACAATGCATTCCGAAATGGAGAAATTCAAGAAGAAGTGTATATGCATCAGCCACAGGGGTATGATAAACATGACAGTAAACTTGTATGCAAGTTACACAAAGCATTGTATGGACTAAAGCAAGCACCAAGGGTATGGTATGATAAATTAAAGAAAGCTCTTACTACTACTGGTTATCACAATGCAAAATCTGATAATTCTTTATATTTTAAGAATGAAGGGGGTCACAAAACATACATTTTAGTATATGTAGATGATCTTATTTTAACTGGTAGTAGCAGTTTAGAAATAATAAATGTCACCAAGTATTTAAATTTAACTTTTTCAATCAAAGACTTGGGGCAGCTAAATTATTTTCTTGGAATAGAGGTCATCAGAAAATCTGATACAAATATGATCCTTTCTCAAAGAAAATATATTTCTGAAATTTTAGCAAAAGCAAAAATGGATTTAGCAAAACCTTTGCCTACTCCTATGGTTAGTAACTTAGGTTTGTCTAAACATAATGGAGACATTTTTTATGATCCTACAGTATATAGAAGTATAGTAGGAGCACTACAGTATGCTACTGCTACTAGACCTGATATAACATATAGTGTAAACAAAGTCTCACAATTTATGCATAAACCTCATGATGATCATTGGAACGCAGTAAAACGAATTTTAAGGTATCTTAAAGGGACTATTAATCATGGGCTGTATTTTAGTGCTAACAAAAAATTTGAGTTAAGAAGTTACTCAGATGCAGACTGGGCCTCCGATTAAGATGATCGAAGATCCACAAGTGGCTATATCATATATCTGGGGGATAACCCTGTCTCATGGAGCTCAAAGAAACAACCCACTGTGTCTCGATCTAGTACGGAGGCGGAATATCGAAGTGTTGCAAGTACCACTGCAGAACTAATCTGGATCCAGACCTTGCTCAAAGAAATCAGCTTGCCAACTCAAAGTAAACCAATTATTTGGTGCGATAATCTGAGTACTATCGCCATGTATGCCAACCTAGTACTTCATTCTCGTACAAAGCACATAGAATTGGATTTATACTTTGTACGAGAACATGTTATCAGCGGCAAATTAGAGATCAATCATGTTCCAGCAAGCCATCAGAGAGCCGACATGCTGACTAAAGCCTTGTCAAGGAGAAATTTTGAAAGATTCAAGGAAGATTTTAGAGTTCAATGTATCAGAGAAGAAGAAAGGGAAAAGAAGGAACCCTAGCCGAAGGAACCCTAGCTCATTTTGACGGGGAGAATTAGAATGAAAGCACATAACAAACACAAGTGGCGATCTTTTATATTTCCTCAAAAGCATCTCAACCGTTAGTTCATACCAACGGTGTATATTTTGTTTCATTGTTGAATCGGATTGATAATCCGTTGCAGGCTTCGGCCCAATCATGTATATATATTTGTAATATGTTAATTTGTATTATTCATTCAGAATCAATAACATTTTACAGTTTTATTTCAATTACATCAATTGTTGATAAAGCTTTCCATTGTAGATTCACACTGGATATTTTAACTCATTCTGCTTTTAAGCTTACCAAGATCTACATTATCTTTCTTTTATATAATGTGAACAGTTTCGCTGAATTTCTAATATTAGGCTTTCTAATGTAACAGATTGATCTGTTGGTTGCAGTTGCTAAGACAGAAGCAATAATTAACCCAAAAAAAAAGCGCCTCTGTGAGTGGTTACAATTTATTTTTGATTCTTAGATGCCTTTTTTCATATGAAATATCTGAAGAAATAATCATAAACCTGCTATTCAGATATTAAGACTTATATCACTTGTGCATATGTATTTATTATTTCTGTTCAGGTCATGGTCAATTTTGCTTAAAGAGTTAGACTTGCTGGGAAACCGAATGTCATTGTTTATGAGTGAGGTACAATGTTCGGCTATAGTAAGTTTAACTCGCATATCTTCTTGGTATGCATTTTAGAAAATTCAGTGAGCTAATTTTTGGAAGTTATTTCAAAGGGATGTCTTCTGAAATTACTTATGTTCCTATCAAATTAGAAAAAACCCACAATATTTGTTTATTAACTATACGGGATATATTTAAATAGTTACTAGATGTTAGATGCACAATTTGAGTAAATAGGTTTAGGGGAAATTAATTTAAAGGAAAATTTTTTGTATATTTTTACCCTCAAGGACACGACCTCAATATTTTAACCACAAGGACAAACATTCTCCTAAAAATTATTCATAAGGACAAACATTCTTCCAAAATTATTCATAAGGACAAACATTCTTCCAAAACTGCTACCGAACTAAAAACTGATACCTAAAAACTTCTATCCATAACTACAAAATGATACCTAAAAACTACTATCAATAACTAAAAACTGGTATCTAAAGAAAGATGTCATTCAGACTAAAATACTGAAGGTCTGTTCTTGAGACTAAAATGCTGAGAAATTTTGTCCTTGACAATAATTTCCTGATAGGTTTAACCAAACAGAATATAACCAAAGAAACACAAGATTTTGAGGGTGGTCAGGGACTTTAAGGTGTCCGTGTCTTTGTCATCGAATATATGTAAAGAAGAATAGATTTATACTCAGTGAAGAAAATTCAAGAATTATTTATACAAAACAAAAAGAAATCACCATCATGAAACGAATTCAGCGCTTATTCTTAAGTTATATGGTATGATTTTGATGAGTTTTAAAGGACAAAAGTTGCAACACTTTTTCATTAGCTAAATGCACAAAATCTGTTAGATTTGATACAATATTTTCATACTTAGGAAGATTTGGAAGATAGTTGAGATAATTATTCAAATATATTGTCTATTTTATATACATTAAAGAGGGTAATGAATTAGCTATATAATAGGAAGAAATATTTGAAAAAAAGTGAAGTAATTAATTAATCATCTAATTAGATGATTAAAGAATGAATCTTATCAGACGCATACAAATTGTAGGAAAATAGAAAAATAAAATGGTAAATGTTTTCCGTATGATTTGGAGAATTGATTAGGTATTGATTTATGACCATAATCAATTACTTCAACCTTAAGTAATAATCCCTATATAAAGGTAGGGATTAAGATGAATAGAAGCATTAGAACGAATTATCTTCTTTTTTGTAATTCTTTATATTCTTCTTAGTCTCCATTATCAATCTTGTAATTCTTCTCTCTAAAAGTAATAAAATCTCATCTCCCCAAGTGAATGTACACTATCTTGCGATGGTGGAACTACTATAAATCCGTGTGTGAACTCTCTTATTACTTTCTTCTATGATTTGCTGATTTGCCGTTTTATTTTCAAGTTCTGTTTGTTTTGTCACACTACAACACGATCTTATTGCTTCCGCATGTATTAGGGTTAATTTGCAATCATTTGTGTAAATTCACCCCTATAGTTTGGTATCGGAGCTTTGAAGGTTGTTGTTGAAGCCTAGGGCTAGAAGCTGATCGATAAAATGGCAGGACCTGGAAATGAAAGGTTAGACCTACCCAGGAATATGCACCCTACATTAGGGATTCATATGCAGCATCAGGTTCGCAGTTGGCTATAGAGAAGTGAAACGGAGATAATGATTTTGGGAAGTGGCAGTGGAAGATGAAGGCGGTGTTGAGAAGAAATTGTGTTCATTAGGTTGTATTTGACATAAAATCGTTGCCATTAGATATCTCAGAATTGGAAAGAAATGAGATGGAAGAATGGGCCTTTACTACCCTCCAATTTGGCCATAGGTGAGAATTTCATTCCAGATATTAGTGGTGAAACTACTGCTAGAAGTTTATGGAAGAAATTAGAGGATCTCTACATGAAGAAGACGCTCACGAATAGGCCGATTCTATTGAAGACTATTTTCACATATAAGATGTGAGAAGGTACGTCATTGAAAGCACGTCTGAACTTTTTCGATGATTTGATAATGAAGATGAAAGCTGTTGATTTGAATGTGGACGAGGAGCAAAAGGCTTTGGTGGTATTGTGATCTCTTCCTGAGCGATACACGGTTTTCGCTAACAGTTTGATTTATGGCAGAAGCACGTTGTCATTAGAAGATGTGAAGACGGGACTTCTAAGTGAAGAAATGAGGGATCAGATGAAGAATATGAGCGACATTGAAGAAGCTAATAGTAGTCAGAGGCTGTTTGTGGAGAGAGGAAGAAAGGATAAGAAGGAGAATAATTTTAGAGGGAGTTCCAAGTCAAGGAAGCCTGAAAGTTGTTGGAGAGGTAAGTCTAGAGACAAGTGTCATCATTATAAGAAACATGGCCACTGAAAGAAAGATTGTCCAGATTTGAGGAAGAGAAATGAAGTGAATGGTTCTTTATCTATTGCGGTGGAGAATGTTGTTTCCGATGATGTGTTGACTGCATCTGTTTCCGATGTATCAGACCATTGAGTGCTCAGGGGCATCCTTCCCTATGACGTCTAGGAAGTAGGATTTATGTTCTTATGAAGACAAGGAGGGAAGTGCCATATTAATGGGGAATGATGCTACTTGCAAGTCATTGGGAGAAGGATCGATGCGTATTCGCATGCACGATGGTGTGGTGCGCACTATCACTGGAGATCGATATGTTTTAGGTTTAAGAAAATCTCTTCTGTCCTTGGGTCAGCTAGCATCTTTGGGGTGCAAGATTACGATAGAGTCAGATGGCTTGAAGGTGACACGTGGTGCTCTTTTATTGATAAAAGGAATGATGGCTCGGAATCTTTATCTGCTGAAAGGATCTACAGTTCTTGGAGAGACGTGTATTGGAGTTGATAGTTCACGAGCTTTGGATGCCACCAGACTCTGGCATCGCAGATTAGGTCATGTTTAAGAGAAGAGTTTGGTGCTGCTTCGAAGAAGGAAGATGATCAAGGGTGAAAGCTTCAACCATTTGGAATTCTGCCAGGAGTGTGTGTTAGGGAAGAAAACAAATGTTTCGTCTGATTCTGAGTTTGTATTAAGAAGTTATTGCAGTATGAACAAATAAATAGCGGCTTCTGCCTAGGCGGAGTTCAAATACGGGGATGTAGCCTGTTATTTTTTAAGTACAACTGTTAGTCACCATGGAGAACTTCAGTGTGCGTTCACAAGGTGAAGTATCCGAGGGTACCATATTGCCCGTAATTTAGGTGGGATTTCATCGGTCGAAGTTTTGCCTGATTCCAAGTTAGTATGAAGAAGTTATTGCAGTCTGAAGAAAAAAATAGTGGCTTCTGCCTAGGCGGAGTTCATATATGATGATATAGCCTGTTATTTTCGAAGTACAGCTATTAGTCACCATGGAGAACTACAGTTAGCGCTGAAGTGGATATATAGCATATAACGATCCTGACTCAGCCTTCGAAAATCAACACCCGTACTTCACTTGTACTCGAAATGTCGTAGATTCAAACGCCAAATCTGGTTCGCCGGAGCTTATAACATCGTTAAGTATAACAACACAGCGGAAATAAAGAAATAGATGATATCATATACAACTCTAATGAATACAATATCCAGTATGATACACCACAATGATATCAATATGATACAACAATATCAAAGATAAATAATGATACAGCGGAAATAACAGAAGTGATAACTCCAAATGATCAGTCAGAGAATGACTCCAACAACTCCTAGATAAGCAGCTCCGATGAATGAACTCCAAATACTGAACTAGCTCCAGATAATCTACTAACCTGAATATCTGAAAAACCCAACTCTAGACTGCCGTGTGGAAAATGGTGGGCACCCAGAGTTTAGGAAGGGAACAATAAACTCCGAGTCAGTCATGGGAGTGGTGTGAGCAACAAAAACAGTTTATCTTTAAAACAACACAAAAGGTGTTAAACATTGAAATCCGCAATGCTTTTGGAAAATTAAACTACCATAAGACCTCCCGCCACACACACAATGCAAACGCAGAATTGGAGGAGATTTCTTCTTATGATAGTCAAACATGCTTACTACGTAAACAAATTCTTTTGATATTATTACTAGTGCATAGTGCAGAAAATTCTTTCAAAATACAATATTAATCTTAGCCAGCCTATGTACCATTATATTATGCCTACTATAGCTGCTATGTTAAATAGCAGGTTCTACAACTAATACCGTACAAGGTTCGTATTGGAAATTGGATTTCCAACAAATGGTCAGGCTAAGGAACTTCCTACCGCCACATGGGATCGCCTCTGGCTGGACGTCCCGAGAACTAACTAGCTCTCTGCCAACACAAGGCCGGGTTACCCCTGTAACAGGTAACTCACGAATATGCCATCCCCTGGTCCTTTGGGACCTTTATCTGAGGCGCCTCGATAACCAACATCACACAGTAATAAATAAAGTGTGTCCACATGAGTAAGTATCTGGGCTCCATACCATGATACCACCCTTTTCCAGAAGGAAATGACATACCCTTAAGGGCACGACCCTCATAACCTTGCCGTATCTTTCCTGTTTCGACCATTTCCGGTCTGTAAGGTTCGATGAGGTCTCGTCCATAAAGCTACGCTTTTCACAAAGCCATGCTTTGATCACAAATGATCAATAAATGATCAACACACAGCAACACTCAGCATGCCACATTACCAAATTGGGAGTATATCGCTGATAACCTTCAACTACATAATCTCTGAGCTCGTACGTCTTAGAGAAGGGTGTTAAGCTAAGAGAATAAATTCTCCGCCACCAACAGAAATGTATTTGAAAGAAATCAGCTTTATATCTCAAAGTGTAATGTCAGACATGTAACCATACAAGTCTGTTCCGGGTTCGAACAGAACCGAAGGCACTTCCAAAGAAGCCCTTGCAAATCCGGATAATTTTCTAATCACGTCCGGACTTCCCATCACAAAGGGTGCTAGAATCTCTATACCGGGGACCAGTCGATGCAGAGACATTCGACGAGTTGTCCTTTCGTTTTCGAAAATATCCGGTCTTCACCACCGGTCTTCAAATGCTATCCATATACGACGTATCATTATTCGGAATGGGTTATATGACACAAGGTCCTCTCCCGGCTAATCCGAAAAATGAGCGTAATATTTTAAAAACATATGGATAATGGGTTTCAATTAAGTCACAACTGATTATCCAAAACTTTCTTTCAAATGGTTTAACAAATTACCATTTTCAAATCTTTAAACAAAAAGATTCATTTTAACAACCTTCAACGGTTTAAACAATTCCCACACTTTAATCTTTTAAACAAAAGATTCATTCATAGATTTTCCCAAATTAATTCCTATTTCAATTGGATTAACTCATTAAATCTTTAAAACAAAGATTTAACTTATAGCTTTCAAAACAATTCCATTTCGAATGGTTTAAACAAATCATCATTTTAAATCTGTTAAAAATAAACAGATTTAATTCATAGCTTTCAAAACAATTCTATTTCAAGTTGGATTAACTCATCCGGTCTTTGAACCAAAGACTCATTTCATAGTTTTCAAACATTTCAATTCTATTTCAAACTTGAAACCTTCCAACACAATTTGGAAATCCTTCCTTAAAATGAAAGCTATTATTATTTGAAAACAAGTAGTTTTCGTTTCTGAAAAATCCAGTTATATTTACACGAGTTAAAACCCTTGAATTAAATTCAAATTCCCAAATCAATACCTTTAAATTGGTTTAACCCATATATAACTTGTACAACATCTTTAATCCCTAGTTTCAAATCATAGAATTCAATTTCAAACTTGAATTCAAATTTAAATCAAATTATTTAAATTTCAAGATATCCAAATTATCTTTAAAACTCCTTTCAAAAGCTTTCATATTAAATCCCAATTTCCAATTTCAAAATGAATTAAAATAAAAATTTCAATTTCAAAAACATTAAATCTAAATCATTTATGACTTAACCGATTTCCACGTGAAATCCATATTTGTGTGTGTATGGTATGGTCCAGGGGTTTCACACACAATAGTGCAACAACATTCAATCATCATAGATCAAATACAGAAATATAATTGATAAGCGGTATTAACTATAACGCTTATCGTTCATTCACAGATCACGGATATATATATCACAGATAATCAATTGCATTAATCCCAGATAAATAAATTACAGATCACTACACAAATCAGGATGTATCACAAAGCATTATATACCAGGGATATCAAACAATTTAACATTCAATAGAATCCAAACATCCATAAGTAAGATTAATTAAATCATCTGATTAATTTAAATTAGATTAGTCACTAATCCTGGTTAATTAACATTAATTAATTACAAAACATTAATTAATTATCCTTTAACTATTTATTAATCAACCTTAATTAATAAATAAATCATCCTTTAATCATAAATAATTAATCTTTAATCATTTAATTATCCTTTAAATAATTACCCATTAATTTATCACATTAATTAACTAATCACATTCGTTAACTAATCACATTCATAAATTAATCACATTGATTTATTAATTGACCTTAATCAAATTCAAAGTTTACTTTAAAATAACGGTTATATATATTAAACCACTTTAAACTTAATTACTTTAATATAATTTATTTTAAAACCTTTAACTAATTTCAAATTTAAACAAAACCTTAATTATTAAAAATGAATGAGTTAAACATGTTTCTTTTTAAAGTAAACGAAAACCTGGATCCAATTTAAACAAACCCGAGCCAACGTTTGAAATACTCGAGTCCAATCTTGAGTTTCCCTCCACCTTCTTCTTCCCGAGCCACCACGCAAATTACTTCGAGACGAACCTGAGATTTTGCTTCTTCCTCAACTTCGTTTTTAAACTCAGATACACACACGCGAGTGTGCATGTGTACAACGGGCCGACGATGCTCTGGCCATCGCCATTGTTACCTCCCGGTCATCAACAATCGTTCAACGCTCAATCACCACCCAGATCGCCAAAACCCCCACGAATCAAAATCGAGCTTTCATCCTCAACCTGGAACCAAGCTTCCCCACGAAAAACGGCTCGCCAACGATGGTCCAGTTCACCAGAATCCACGCCTTTTCACCTCGAGACGCACCACACAACTACGCTTCGATCCCCACCACACCGATTGACTCCGGTGCCTCGACGACACTACACGACCCTCAAATTCAGCGTCAAGCAAAATGGGTTACTAAACCCAAAATCGTTCTCGTCCACCATCCAAAACGAATTATAAAATAAATGAACATTTTTCTGATGATCCCCTAGCCTCCATCCTACTCTAGCTCCAACCCCGATGATCAACACTCCATTGATCACCGTGAATCGATGATTATAGTTATTCTGTTCAACTCCAGAATTCTCAACCATTTCAATTTTAAAAATCATATAATGATTATCTAAATTCATAATATTGTAATACGAATCGATTTGTAAAGCCAAACCATGAAATCAAAACCATTGATTTTTGACTTAATTTAAGTTATCACTACAAATTCCTGATTTTGGGAAAAAATATTCACTAACCCCATCTGAATTTATTTTAAAAATGATATTACCGAGTTACGATCATTTTCCTTTTTAAAGATTATAGCTTGAACATGTTTAGAAAGGAAGATATGGTTTTTATTGGGTGAAATAGGAGTCTGTAATGTCAACAGAGAACTATATACAGACATGCACCTCAATGTATATCTATATATTCAAAGATACTGGCAAAATGAACACATTTTCATAGCACACTTCAAGTGTAAATCTAGCAATCAAATAAAAGACAGGTTTTAAGTGAGTTTGCTCACAGTTATTTTTAAAAAATGAAATTGTATGGTTATCATCATTTTCTTTTCAAAGTTCTTAGCCTAATATTGATTTCACAAAGATAGTTTGAATTTTAGATTTAAATTTGAAACTCTGAAAACCAAAAAAAACAGGGACCTGAACATGTATATTCATGCATGCAAATTCAACTCTTGCATATATACAAACATATTTGCATCCATTCAAGCATTTCACCATCACACAATCGAACATAAATCACAACATCACAACGTATCAACAAAACTAAGCTTTAAAGAGATGGTTTGCTCACCTTAGATTCCAGGAAAGAAAAGAGCAGAGTTGCTTTAATATGAATCAGGATTGAAACTGGTAAGCTAAAACCCATTCTTGATTCTCTGGTTTTGCCTTGATATATTGTTGTTTAGATTGAATAATTTTGTTTAAGTTTTAAAGATGTTGTTATTTCAGATTTTTGTTTCTCAGTTTGAAATGAACGAAAATGGGATGAAGAGCTGGATATAAGAAAATGAAGTTACAGGGTACAATATATTTTTGTACAAGTTGATTATTTATTTTATACTAGAAATGGTTTGTTAATGTTTTGATCAAAGAATTTTTTTCTCTTCATATGGTGGCTGAAGACATTTTCGAGTTGACCAATGTTGTGCTAGCATTTATTATCTTGTACAAATTCATTTTTTTTTCTTTGCTTTTGGCTGTGCAAGTATGGAGATAATCTTTTGATGTGGCTTCTCTTGCAAGCTTTTATACTTATCCATATTTTTTGTTTCCTTTCTTGTTTCATGTTTGCAAGTGTTCATGAATACATTATTTGTTTGTTTGTTTACTTGTATGTATTTTACCTTCTTTTTATTTTGTCTTTATACTTAAACTTTGCCTTTACAATACTACTTTATAATATAATTAAATTTCTATTTTAATTTGTTGTTAAATTTTATTCATGTGTTTACTTATATTGTTTCATAATTCTAAATTTTTTTTTCCTTTACAAGCCAATACTTTGAAATATGAAGGAAGTTCTATTGTAATATGTTGTGAAAAATTGAGCTAAGGTTTTTCTTTATATTTTTATAATTTATCTTGTATTTATTTATATCTCTACTTTTAAATATATATTATTATTATTTTACTTTAATATTTATTATCTTATATTTATTTTATACATTCAAATCATTACTAACCATCAATTCTAAATTTTTAAAATTATTTTATTTTTATACTTATCTTTAAACCATTTATATTAATATTTAATTAATGATTTCACAAATAATTACATTGAGTTATTTAAATTCAAATCACATATATACATATATATACAATATTTAAATTTAAATGATTTATACCAAATTTATTTGAGTTCGGGGAAACTCGAATCAATTTACAATAAATTTTTCAATTTTAATTCAAAAATTCAATAAATTATCAATTTAAATTTAATTAAAATCCGGGGTCGTTACATAGCATGTTATTTTCTAAGTACAACTGTTAATCACCATGGAGAACTACGGTATACGTTCATAAGCTGAAGTATCCGAGTGTTCTATATTGTCCGTAATTTAGGTGGGAGTTCATCGGTCGTATTTTCTCCCGGTTCCGAGTTAGTATGAAGAAATTATTACAGTATGAAAAAAACAATTAGCGATTTCTGCCTAGGCGGAGTTTAAATACGGGGATGTAGCATGTTATTTTCTAAGTACAACTGTTAGTCACCATGGAGAACTACGGTATACATTCACTAGATGAAGTATCCGAGTGTACCATATTGTCCGTAATTTAGGTGGGAGTTAATCGGTCGAAGTTTTGCCTGATTCCGAGTTAGTATGAAGAAATTATTGCAGTCCGAAGAAAAAAATTAGCGGCTTCTGCCTAGGCGGAGTTCAAATATGAGGATGTAGCCTGTTATTTTCTAAGTATAATTATTAGTCATCATGGAGAACTACAGTGAGCACTGAAGTGGGGATATAGCCTGTTATTTTTGAAGTACAACTATTAATCACCATGGAGAATTACGATATATGTTCATAAGCTGAAGTATTCGAGTGTTCTATATTGTCCGTAATTTAGGTGGGAGTTCATCGGTCGTAGTTTCGTCCGATTCCGAGTTAGTATGAAGAAGTTATTACAGTATGGAAAAAAAATTGCGGCTTCTGCCAAGGCGGAGGAGTTCAAATATGGAGATGTAGTCTGTTATTTTCGAAGTACAACTGTTAGTCACCATTGAGAACTACGGTATACGTTCACTAGATGAAGTATCCGAGTTATCCTTATTGTCTGTAATTTAGATGGGAGTTCATCGATCGAAGTCTCGCCTGATTCCGAGTTAGTATGAAGAAGTTATTGTAGTTTGAACAAAAATATAGCGGCTTCTGCTTAGGCCGAGTTCAAATATGGGGATTCTACTATCAAATCTACTTGCATAGGTACTACTAAAAATGCATACATGTCGTGATTAAATACAGGCCCGCCTGGACGTGCATATGTACTCGTCTTCATTAAGAAGCTATTCCTTATCTCATTTATATTTCCGGAAGCACTACTTGTTTCCATACCTCCATTAGCAACTTCTCTAGCATATCTTCTAAAACAAATTTATGTAATTGGACGCAAGGTTTCTATTATCTCTACACTAAGCATTTCCAAACAAGTGTTTCTTAACATACGTAAGGACATGTTTGTGTTAGATGCTCGTCCTTCATATTTCCATTACTGACATGCTTTCGATAGCCTCTTGTGCTTTCATTATCAGTTATCTTATATTCTTATTAGCCTTCAAGGCATATCTTTGTTAGCCCATTTCTTCACATTTTTGCATTACAAGAGCGGCTTCATTTAACGACGGCTAAAAGGCGTCGGCGGCCGTCGCTAGCCGTCGCTTTTTACCCCGTCACCAACACAGAAAGCGACGGTTTTAGCGACGGCTTCGTCACCATTATAGCGACGGTTAGTGACGGCTAAGTTGACACGTGACAACATCTTAGAAGTTGAAGGGCTGCCGCAAACCGACACCAGCCATCGCTAACTTGAGACCAGACGGCCGTCGCTGGCCGCCGCTAGCCGTCGCTAATCTGGGACCAATTTCCTGCACCAAACTCTTCCTTAGGCCATCCAAACGCACAAATCACCATCCACCTCATTTACAACACATATATACTCAATTTCACAACTACTACCAATGCAAGGATCATAAAATTTCATACATATCACACATAATCAAATATCTAATGCAAATATCAATACTTACACAACCATTTCATCAACCGACACCAATATCTCTTCAAACTACAAAACCATACTTGTAACGACCCGGAACTTTGGTCGTTAGATTTTGAACATTTAATTCATTTTAAATGTTGAATGTGAATTTTAATTTGAATTGAAATAAGAAGTTTTTGGTTAAATCAATATAGTTAGTTAAAATTTCAAATATGACAATTCAATTGGATTTGAATAATAACAATTAAATAATTGGAATTGGGAGACTTTGTGAATCTGGGTGTATATAGATATGAAAATGGTTTCTAAGATTTATTTTGAGTCTAGTTTGATTTGAAGTTTAGTATTGGACTTTTGGATGGAACCAAAAAGTCGATAAGTTAAATTTGGAATTTTTATATTAATTTAATAATGGAATTTAATATAGTAATAATATAAATAATCAGATTTTGATTTAAAATGAATCAGAATGATTTCTAATGTGAATATAAATTCCATATGGTTTATAATTAAGTTAGTAAAATTTTAATAGTGAAATTTTAAATGATTTCGACGATTTTGGAAATCGGTCGAATTAATCGACGAGTTAAAATAGCCTTCCGGGGCACAGTCTCGGAATTCAACGAAACCAGATCCATTGGATCCGTAATAGTTAGTTATTATCAGATTTCAAATTTCGTAGCATTTGGAGTTACCGTTTGTTCGTACGGGTGAGAAACACGTTGAAATTTAAATCGATAATTTAATGTTTAAAATCGATTCAAAAACCTATCTTCCACACATGATTGAATTGGGCTCCGAAGCACATTCCATTGTGTTCGGAATGCGGGTAGAACCTTATAAACACCTGGCGGCACGTTTGATTTGGAGTTCGTTTGTATAAGCTGGTTAAAATTTGAGAATATTAATAAAAATATATTATTAAACGTGTGTGTGTGTATATATATATATATATATATATATATATATATATGCGCGCACGGTAGCCAAACCCTAGTTTCCTTCTCAGCCGCCGCTTATATTCTCTATGGCCGAAAAGCAACTTCGATCTCTCTTGATTTCTTTCTTATCCATCAATTTTCTGAAAGAATTATCAACTAGATAATCGTAGTACTCGTCGAGTACTACAGATCCAACGGTTGAGATGTTGTCTAACGTTGTGGGTCATTCGAATTATCGCCATGAAGTACAGGCGTTCGAGCGCATTTTCTAGAGCAACTAGGAGGCTGAGCTTCGCCGCGTCCTGGCTATGGGTGCGTGGCGACGTGGCCTTCGATGTAGTGGAGCCTGATCGGCGCATCAATGGTCGAGGGTGGAGCGATGGGTAGGGTTTTGAGGCGGCAATGGGTTCGGCATCGACCTGGTACGCGTGGGAAGAAGATGTTTTCGACGGCCTTGATTTCGAGCCTAGTGATGGACGGCTGATGGTATATAAAAAAAAGAATTATAGTTTTAAATTATATTCAAAAGTTTAAAACACCTTATCTTTTGCATCCGTGATCAGATTCCGACGAATTTGGTGGTGCCGGAATCGTAGCGACGAGCAGGCCGCTGTGGTGCAGATCTAGAATATTTTTAAGCAAGTGAAAATTTTGAATTAAATCGAACGGACTCGATTTAATTTAAAATTTAAACGCTCATTGAACTCAAGGTGAGTAAATCTCACTCAAATCTAGATGCCATTTAATTTAAATAGTAATATTTAAATAATTGAATGATTGGTTGGATATGAGTATTAATATCAGTCTGGATTGATATTTGGTGTTGTGCTAACATCTGTGGATGTAGGAAAACAGGTTGGAGGGATCCAATGGGATTCCTCACAAATAGAAATTATATTCATGATTTGTGATATATTTCACTGATATCATGTGATAGATTGATTTGGAATTTTGTTATGCTGTGTTATGGTTGGATAATATAATTTGGTATTTTAAAAATATCAATAAAATGAAATGGGGATGTAAAAGGGAAATGAAAAGGGATTTTTGAGTTATGAATTTAAGGAAATTAAATTCAGGAAATTGGTTTGGGAATTTGAAGTGTTTTTGAAATGGTGTTTTAAAAAGTAAATGAGGAATGGAAATTTATAGACTGGGTTTATAAATGAAATGGAATATTTATCGGTGGATAAATTTTGAAAGATAAATTTCCGGTGGGAATTTTTATAAGAGGGGCAAATTGTTTTAAAAATAATAGTGAGATTATTTTTAAAAGGATGGAAAGTGTATTTTTACTGGGAAATGAAGTATGTTTCGAAAGAGGACTTTAAAAGTATAAACTGGAAAGTTAAAAATGTGTTTTTAGAATATTTTAGAAAAATTATTATCTTTAATTTCCTTTAAGTGAAAAATAAGTATTTATTAACTAATTATGGTATTTGCTTATTTTAAAGATAAATTAGTATTATCTTTACTATTAATAATGAGAATTCCATAAATAGGATTCAACCGTGTCTTTTTGAATTTCCTAAAATGCCCTTTATATCTCCATAGTAGCTAAAATTATTCTTCTTCAAGTTTGCATGCCATCTATTCATGGGCCGTATTATTAAACTTCATGACATCTTCTCAACTCAATTAGATTTTATTGGAACAACTTCTTTCTTCATCTCTTGGCTTATATACAATAATTAATATATTTTTGTCGATGTGGGACAAATTACTTTTGAATCAAACGTGTATACCGATGCACGATGCAAAGTGTAGTATAATTAGATGTGAGTGTTTAAGGGTGGTCATAATAGTTGTTCTTTTCCCCAAATTTCTATTCAGCCTGCTGTATTCTAACAGCTGCTACCAGTACACAATCGTGTTAAAGGGTGATTATATGATATGTTATTAATAAAAATAATTAAGCTTATTTAAATCTTATTGAATGAATAATTGTGAATGGAAAAAAAATCAACAAGTTATATAGTTATGATCAAGTTTATAATGAAAGAAAAAGCATGAATTTCCCAATATAAGGTGCTGTCAAATTAAAAAAATTACGGTCTCTATTCACTTCCTTAAATATATAAACACAATTTAAGGTGTTTCCACTAACACCTAATTATTCGCTTTATTTGATCCAGTTTTTGTAGCATATTTATGGGACCATGTATTTTTTTCATGTCAGGTCGTCATATTTATGAGGCCTCCATAATTTAAGCTTTAAACACCTGCATAATATGCATATTTATTGGGGTGGCACTGATTGTGACGTTTTATATTTGAAAATAATGATTAATATAGTGTGTTTCATTTCATTTGCAGGTGTATGATGGAAAGGAAGTTGAAAGTTAAGCAGTGGATGAAGAATTTTCTAACTCAATGGCCTATGAGTATCAGGTGTTAAACAAGGAAAGCTTCATGGAATGAATATTCTCCTTTTGTTCCTCATGTAACATTCAAATACTATCAGTAGGCATTATTCCTAATGATTTCAAAAGAGTCGAGTCCTTAGTATAATTTTGTCTTTTCTCTTTTAACAACAATTTACTAAAATCACCCTTATTGATTATTATGCTAATATAGATAGTCTTTGACAATAGCTTTGTTGATTATTTTTCATTATTAATTACGATGTTTTAGAACACGCACCATTATTCTGAAAATGAATAGTTACGTGCATTTAATTCTTTTCTTAAGGTAGCGTGAAATATATTTATTTCTTCCTTTAATAAAAAGAAAATATGGGACCAAAATTTTTAGTAAATGAGTTTAATCGGTAGTGGTTTTTTGTTCTACTAATAAAGCATATTTTTGCTCGATGATTCTAAATATTCACGCTTACTTACCATTGAGGTTTAGAACCATTTTGTAAAGGCGTCATGTTATCCCTATGTGGCATATATAGTATTTACAGGTTTGACCTACAGAATTGCATAAATATTAATTTTCATACATTAAAGTTGAAATAACACACAATTTAATTAGTTTTAAAATATTGATACTGGTGGAACTTCTTAAAAGTTAAAATGCAATAATTAATTTTTGTGCTATTTTAACAATAATGCAGTTTTACCTCCACTCTCAGTCCATTATAATAGTAGTATAGTTTCTAAATTTAAGATTGAAATACTCATTTCAATATTACAAATTAATACAACTGATAATTAGCTTATTTATTTTGACCCCAAAATGTACTAAGTATACTCCTACATTTATTAAAATTCTTATACCCATAAAATTAATGGTATACCCACTTATCTTTCTTGATTCTTACTCTCAATTTTCAAACATTGATAAGGAATGACATAATTTTGATTTTTTTCAAAAAAAAATTGTGGCTTAGTTGTTAATTTCAAGCAATATAGCCAGCTTAAATTTAGCAAGAGTAAAATTTATTTTTTAAATTTCAATATTAGTCTTATATTTCACAATAAATTATAATCCCAAGCAGAGCGATCCACGTTTGTTTCATGTCGATTGTAATCGAATTCCGCTGTCTCTCAATTATTGCTTTCATTGGTAATTTACTTTATTGCATATGTATTTATGATTTGCAAAGAATTTTTGTTGTTTTGAATTTGAATTTTCTATAAATATGGTTAAAACAGGTAAAAAAAGAAGGTTGCAAGGATAATTTTGTTATACTTTTGATCATGTATATGCATAGCTAATTTCAACCTAATTTCAAGGTTGAAATAAAATCTAACTTGATGATTATGTTCATTATACGTTGTTTAACTTAGCGTGTTTAACAATTGCTATGTTGATTTTTATTGGTTTCAGATGGCATATACTTGAACAAAAATTACTTTGCAACGAATTATAAAAGTTTTGTACATTTTTATATTAACATGATGTCAAAATGTATATCGCTAAACAAATTTCATGTTGGTTATACAAAGTATATGCAGTAAATAGTACATATGCAATCAATTTAGGAAAATATCCCAAGCTTCATTTTAGTTTTAGAACAGTGTAAAACATTGTATACACTATCGGTAGATTCAACATAGTGTATTTGAATATTTTATCGGTTGTTAATTTCTTGGCCATGCACAATATTATTCTCATAAGCTCGAATCAAAAATAAATAGAAGTAAAATATAAAGAGTATGTACATTTATTTATATTGGCGTACTGAATAAAAATGATAAATTCAACATTTTAAGCATTTAAACATTGGACAATATGACTTAGGTTTCATTTACTTATTGAATAGACAAGAAACAGGCTCGGTAACAAAAATAGAATATATAAATAAGAAACGCTAATCCACTTCAAATATACTAATCATACAATCATGTCATGATCCAAAAATAGTTATTTACACTGCCCGTGTGCGTAGCACGGGCCACACACTTGGATTAAACTGGTCAACTTTACATCAACTTTATATTTACATAAACTGGTCAACTTTACATTAAAATATGAATATAATTCAAGTGTTCTTACTCATCTTTACATCAACTTTATATTCAAGGTTTGGTTAAACTGGTCAAGATAGTCTAAGTTTGTGCCATGACCATAATATATTAACAGTGAAGGGGTAGGCAAAATATAGGTGGAGCAATCTTATACTCTTTCTTCCAATACCTATATGAGATTTCTTGTAGTATTCAATTGCTCCCAGTATAGATTTCTCCATTTCTAAGTTCCCACTACCGCTCCTATTAATCATAAATATCCCACTGGAATGCACCGCTTGAAACCGAAGAAGAAGACGGCGAAGAACTAGATGATATTTCAGATGAAGATTTATTTATGAGATCACAATTGATAGCACCTGAAAACAACTTCCTATACTTACATTCTTCTTCTTGCATCCTCTCCCTTTTAATCACTTTTATGGGAAAAATTTAAAATTTTGCATTTAAAGAAAAACATGTGAGCGGCAAATGATACCACATATTCAAAATTTCTAATTCAAATTGGAGATGGTATCGAACCTTCAACCAATGAAGAAATGATTCAAGTACCAACAAACTAGTGTGAACCCGTGCTTCGCACACGGAAGTTGGAAAAATATAGTTGTATAACAAATTAACGGTGAAATACACATGCATATACTAAAGCAGTTAAACAACCATGGGTCCTATAAAATAGGATTAAAGGTGTATAAGAAAATAATGCTTCCATTACATAATATGTAGTTCTTTAAGTAGAATCCTATTATAATACAACATAGAATACGTATTATATAATAGGTTGTGTAAACCTCTCTTATTAAATGCTTTTATGACATAGGCAGAACAATCAGTATATGATACTGTTGATAAGGATGATAACGGCTGACAAAAAAACAGAGAAAACCACATAGAAAAATAAAATAGTATCATAATAGTTAATAGGCAAATCATAATTAAAGCATGTGTCTTCTTCAAACAATTCAGTTGGAAAACATTTATGCACCGTACATAAGTAATAGAGACTACCAAAAGATTAATAGATCAAAAAGTAACAATGAAGGTGGACTTTTACAGCCAAAAATATGATTTATTTTTTGTTATTATTACAGCAAAACCGAAAAAATTAGAGACTAATAATTCTGTTTTTAGGAACATGTTGATGTCAGAAAGCAAGCAAGTGAACAAAGAGAAACAAATTTTCATGTTTTTCTTTTGGCCACAAATGCAAGCTATCCAGTCAGTTGGTCTCATTCATTGTTTTCCTGCAATTTAATTATGTTAAAGTTAGTAACAGTGGTAGCAGTAAAGGATGCTTTAACAACTCAGCAAAAAGAAATAACTACGTAAGTTGTTTTTTTGGATAAGAAATAAAATCAATATGTAAAAGCAGGAATGAAATTTTATATTTCTATATACCTGCAATTTAGAAAGCATAAAAAACTGAAAATTAGGTTACTGAATAGTCATGCATTGGCATGCAAAACAAACTGTACAGATTAAAAAATTTATGGGTATAGGACACTGTTAATGAAATAAAGGATAAAATTCTTTGACTTGGACATGAATTTAATTTTATGGTTGTCCGAAAGTAGCAATTGCCAATGTGAACATAAATTGAGCATGTAAGATAAGGGCATTCATTAAGCGTTACATGTGAAAATATGTATAATCATGGAAGAAAAAGGCATACTCGCCTAAGAAGTTTCTTAGAGATTCATTGTTTGATAAGTCAATTTGCTAATTCATTTCTAAATGTGTTGATATAGATAAACTGAAATAATGTGCCAAATAACTTTATTCTAGACCTAGTGATAACTTACAGGATATATGTATTTTCTACATGTAATTACCATAAAATTCAACTTTTTACCTATTTGTAATGGCCTCGAGTGGACGGTAGTTGAAAGGATCGGATTTGTACCTGAAATAATACAAATATTCAGATATAGCTTGTTCTTAATGGGAAGAAATTAAGATAAAAATAAAAAATGTGTACTCTTCCAAAAAAATGTTTTATGGGAATCTCTAAGCACAGTAAAATAAACTTGCAGTTTCATTGGTGAGAGGAAAAATAATTCAACGGCTACGAAATCTTAGACTCAAGTTGTTTGAGCCGGTTGTCCTAATAATGGATCCTATACTTCATAACAAACATAAATCATTTAAGCAACGGTTAGCCTATAAGTTGATGTTTTTCTTACACATATTCATCGGTCAAAATTTCCTACTATAATACAATATTTGCATTCAAACATTAACATTAATAGACAGGTTAGCAATTTCCAATCTCTGGCCTGAACATGCAGTTGCATATCAACAGACAACATGACTTTTATCTTGATTCAACTTAAATATTCAGTAGGAAAAGACACTAAAATTATATATGATCAAACAATTGTTAATATGACATTTAAGACTTTAAAACTATTGTTTTCTATATTCGACATAAACATATGTTTCAGGTCTGATCATCAATTAATATATGTTAAAAAAAGTAAAGAGAAAATATAAACAATATTAATATTGGGCATTGTTAAAGTGGCGTAGAAAAAGATAGGGTGTTCTGGCATTGAAAAAGAGCAAGTTTTTGACGGCAAAGCATCGAAGTAGTGTTTTAGACTCTAAAGTGCCAAAATATTTTATTTTGCTGTTTTTAAACATATATTACTTGGCATTGTTGACTTCAATTTTGACGATTTTAAATTAAACATTTATAAAAGTAACTTCAAAGTTGGGTATTCATATTACAATATAAACAATATTAAGGCAAGTTGGATGGACATGGGCATAGTAAAATGTAACTTAACTTTCTTTTTATTTCAAAGTATTGTGAACAGAGAAACTTTTTTAATGTCCACTTCCTTACTTCATGAACACTTTTTTTTTTTACTTTTTTTTTAAGTTAGGATTATTATATTATGTCAATGCGTACACATGAACCTAGGCATGATATATAAGAAAAGCAGCAAAAGGGTCCATGCATCACTCGACCAATTATCAAGATAATGCATAACATATATAATATGCATAGTTATGATATCATTATACACGTTTGATTTATACATGTTTATGGTTCATAAGTTCATTATAATGTGCATTAAGAAGAATACATTTCTTGTCTGAAGCTATCTGACCTGCTAACTGGACGACATAGAAGGGTTATAAATTTTGTAGTGTAGCTTTATCCCTACCTGCTAGCTTTATCCCTATACCTGCAGAACAATAGCATGATTACAATTCCCTGCACGCCAATCTGTGCTTTGGTCATGTGCCAGCCTGCCAATTTGTGTCTAGTGCCTGCCCAGTGTTGTAGCTCATCGAGTGACCATTTGTCAGTTTTAATTTCAGCATACTCAATTTCGTTCGCATTTTACAATTTGACATTCAAGACTGATGCATGTAGTACACTTGCGGCATCCATGATGAGCTTCTCAACAGCAGATGCAATGTCCATTCACACCTGCCTGAATATTTGTTCAGATAGCTAGCTGGTGTTCGCCTGTCTGCACTCAATCCCGTCCACTCAGTAGATGCAGCTGCCTATTTCTATCACAGTTAACCTCAACTACCATTTCAGCACCTGTTATTCACCATGCACATGGGTCCATGCACTTGCCTAGTTCTGAATTGGATCTTAATGCATGCTATTTCAGTTTCAACCATCCTATACAAACATCTGCTTATCGCAAGCCTACCACCTTGAACTACTCCCCTACACGCAGCCTATTTTCATGATGCTTATCACAACCAAGTACTTGCCTACCACGCACAGCTCATTATAATTCACTGTCTAATCATGCAGTCGGCTATCTTCATGTAGCTTCTTCCTTTATAATAACTACCTCTTCGCATTTCAGGAAATGCACTACAGCCGCTGAAAGTGGCTTCGTGGTCTTGCTAAAAATTTTTCATTCTAGCATTTGTATTTTTTTTCATTTTTTGGCAATGTATAATTATTCTTCTACGTATTTGTACTCTCATTCACACTTATATTGATCATCCATTTGATGATCACATATTTTATATGCCAAAGGAAAACTATTATATCGTCACCCATCAAAGGTGCTGATGGCTTTAGTCTTTTACTAATATAATTAAATATTGAGCGCTCTACTCGCTTTGAGGACCACTTATCTAGTGCGGCAAAAAATTAAAGTGTAGAATGATGATGTGAAAGACAACTTATCTAGTGAGGCAAAAAGGATAACCTAAACATAATAAACTAAGAACCTAGAATTTAGGTTTTGTTTGGACAACACCATGATGTAAGCATTTCACTGAATTAATCGACTTAGCCGACATAACCAACCTTAACTGTCTGATCCATATATATAGTAAGATACATAAACTGTCTGATAAGTCGAGATGACAACTTTAACAACAAAAGCACGCATTTCATACTCATACATTTGGCCCTCTTCAACACACACAGTTATAAGTTGTACGTATTTTTTCTTTGTTGTAGCACGCATTTCAAACTTTTACAATGAAGATGTTGGTTATGGTTGACTTAAGATGAAGCATGCATTTCAAACTTCTGCATATAATGGAACAGTTTGAAGTTATACATTGGTGAACTCTTTTACCTTTTGTTTTTTCATTAAACGTTAAAATATACTACTCTTGTAGCAGATGAATGAAAGATTGATAAGTAAATGTTGATAAAAGATATTTTAAGCTCGGTTCAAGCGAAAATAATGACCTTTCAAACTACTACATAAATTCTATTTGGTATTTTTCTTATGAACAACCCAGATATGAACTTCAAGGAGAAATACCAAGCATATCATGAGAACAACATGTAACAGATCTGGAGATATGTCCATTCTAGATGAAACATGATCGATAAAGAATTCACCTCAAATCAAGTAAAAATTGCAGATAAAATATGTATCACTAAATATTGGATTAACTAAATTCGTAAGAGTATTTAATAAAATAAAATAATTTTTTAACGAAGTAGAACACATCAATATCACATCTTCACTCACATCATATATTCCCACTATGTGCACCTTATATTATTTGTATAAAGGATGAATACACTTCTTAAGTAAATAAATTTATTATTACAATTTTAAAATATCATTGATGAAAAAAACTGTGTTCACATAGCCAAAATCAAAATAGGATCAAATTTCAGGATAGCACGATAAAACAAAACCTAAAATTACCTGAAGAATTAAATCAATCCAAATGGTGTGCAGGTTTTTATTTCTGGTATAGACTCCTTTTTGTACAACATATTTTGATTGCCCTGTTGAAAATATAATCAAATTTTGAAATCTCATAACTGGCCTGATATTCCTGTCTAGATAAACCTAAACATGAAATAGAACCATGTATAATTGTATCATACCTAGTGTACAAAATAAAAATAGTTAAGGAGGTGCATATATGTTGTAAAAAAATGATCGACTGTGCACAAAAATTAGAAAACTGAAAATAAGGGCTGAGTTAGACAACAGAAAAAAAGACTCTTTGTCATGGAGTAAACAAAGCATGGATAAAAATTTACAAAATAACTAAACTGAAATAATGACTAAATTGTAAACATAGTCTTTGAACAATGTTTTTGAATCGCAAACATATTCTTCGAACAATGCTTTTGAATGGGTAAAAGAAGCAATAGCATTCAATCAAAATGGCCTAGCAGCATAACTGCGCACAATAAAGTATGTAGCAAAATATTTTTCTAAGGTATTAAAATTTCCTTGGGATAAAGGTGTTGATAAACCAAACTATGTAAGAGAATAATAGCTAAAGTAACCCCAAACCAATTTGTGTTTCATTGCAGTGATAATGTATTTCGATTTCCATTTCCATTTCTATTGTTTACTCCAAAGTAATCCCAAACAAACTTGAGCAACTACGAATGTAGTAGTGTGCATCGTTATTGATATGAACTTGCAGTGATTCCAAGTTTACCCCGAACAAATTGATTGACTGACTTAAATATATAAACCACATTGTGTTATTTTGAAAAAAATTAACAATATAACTAACAAATAAGTTTAGCTTTAATAAGTCAGGTAGATTCAAGCAATACTGGTAAGTTATCATAAATCATTATCATGAATTGTTCAAATACTGGTAAGGGCGAAAAACAAAAATAACTCAGTAAACTTTCCATCTAACTAAAAGAAGGCACATGATCAGCGAAGTAAATGGAAACAACAAAACAACACGATGTACTTATCCAAATACAAAATAGCGTACCTCACTCCCATTGTTTCATACAAAATTAATAACATGGGTTTGATATTGATTTTTACCATGATCGATCATGGTAATTAGATCCCATGTTGCTAAACTATTACTGCTTGCATGTTAAGGACAAATATTAAATTCATTCAAACTTCCAAGAATATAAATATTCCATTTATTGTTGAGATGTAAACCCAACAACATTAGTTTGTAAATCAAATCTTTCTACTTTTACGCGATATATAGACACACATATCCATATTTATATACATATAATCCGGGTTACACAAAACTGAATCAAGTATCCAATATCAGATTCCTAGTAACCGAGATATCTTACTACCATAAAAATATAGTTAAGAAAACAAATGCATCGGCTGGTTATAGGCCAAATAGTGAATATGTATTACTAAACTTTTGTTCGACATATCGAGCAGTATGATAGAAGAAATGACCAAAGAGCTGAAAAATCATAGGAATGTAATTTATTCGAATCATCAGCACAAAGTAATATATAATTTATTAAAAACATCTCCGAGTCAGCCAAATGTTTTCTCAAAATTGTCGACATAAAGATAATAAATACCATTACCGAACAAAATCTCAGTTGATATACCTGGACACAAAATGCAAGAAAGCTACTTGTTATGCTGAAGCTATGTAAAGAGCTCCTTCTTTTGATCCCAAAGCCAAAAGAATCGGCCTAAAAGAATATTCTGCCATTAAAATTATAATAATCAAATAGTACAGTGAGTAGATACAAAATGAAAAAACGCATAGATTATATCATACTAATTGAATGCATTGCCTTTATTAATGGAATCGTTCTACACCATGCGGTAATCCATAAAAAAAGAACTTTATAACCTGGTAGTACAAAATCGAAAACTTAGTAAAATATAGAATACTTTAGTTCAATGCAAAGATAACAGTGTAGTAGTTCGAAATTAGGAAATCTACCTTTTTGAATAATAAAACCGAACCAAAAAATAGGGCATACCTTAAAGACATGGATATTGATCGAAATAAACTGACCGTAATAGGCAAGGAGAAGGAAACCAAAAGCGCGAGATCGAAAGGCATGGTAATGAAAACCTTTGGTGAATTAGATAAAGCAAAGTAGGAAATGATTATTAGTTACGTTATTATCTAGAGTTGGAAGGATTAGGAAGAATGAAGAGCTGGGCACGAAACCGGAAGAAATAGTTACGTTATTATCTAGGGTTAGAAGGATTAGGAAGAATGAAGAGCTGGGCACGGAACTGGAAGAAAGAGGAAAAAACGACGATTGATTTCACAAAATACTGGGATGGCTTGTGCCCCTTGAGACTGTTCAGTTGCCAAATTTTAAGGGGGCCTGTGTGAGCTTGAAATTCAACTCACTAATAATAATATAGTATAGATATGGTCATAACGTCAAAAAATGATGTTAATCCACTGTCAAAGTTGATAGATACAATTTTATCAAAAAATGCATTCGATAAAGAATACATAGTTAATAGAGCATTAATTACTAAAAACTGCCAAATATATCTTGCATGTCAAGTTTTTATCATTAGTGGAGGTATATTTTTGTATATTTACCTTTTATGCACTAAAAACTTGACATGCAAGATAAACAATATGATTCCACTAATGATTAATAACTTAGAACAGAATAAAAGCAGCACTACTGATTTACATGGTTAAAGAACGCTAAAATACATTGATAAATAATGATGGAAACAATGTCAGATTAAGTCACGAACACTTCATTGCTTCAGAAGTTACCACTTGGATCTTTCATAGACATTTGCAGTCATAAAAACTACAAACGACTCCGATGAGATCTTTAAATGATCATCCCAAACTAGCTATAATAATAATTTATTTGAAGCCACCTTTCAAATTCCAAAATATAAACATGGTTGTATATTAGAGTCAATTTTCAAATTTGAAATTTCAAAAAATCATGGTGGAAATCCTGTTCATTGATTTCTCGCTATTAATAGAATTGTGAAGTGATGATGTATTTAAATACATTTTTTCTCACAGCTCACATTAACTAAAAGAACATATGCATGTAAAAGTTCAAGTATTATTTCCATTTCTAGTAGTATAAAATAAACTAAAATAATAGAAACGAATGCTAAAACCATGAATGCTTACAAGTTATTGGCTCTATGAATGTTCTTCAGTTGTCTCACTCTTCTCGATCGTTGCTTCAGGTTTTATACCGGCAGTGGTACTGTCAAATCTAATTCATTAGGTGCAAATATAAATGAATGCACGTTGTGGTTAAATGCAGGCCCAATTGGGCGTGCATATATACTCATGTTTTCTAAAGGAAATTTTATTATAAGTATTGATACAATAACTTTATGTTAAAAAGAAATTTTTGATTTAAATTATGCAAGAAAACTTTTATAAATTTTCAAAATTTTATTTTGAATAAATAATTTAGTAACTGATTTTAAATAATTCAAGTATATATTTTGGAAGTGATTTTCCAGGAATGGAAAATGTGTTAAAAATAAAAGGTGTTTATTTTTAAAGTGTTGGAAGAAATTTACGGGATTCAAACGTAAATTTGAATTGAGATAAATCATGCAGGATTTATAAGAAGAATTCTTTGGTTTATTCTGAAAAGGAAGTGTATTTCCCTGAAAAGCCAAGTACGTTTTAAAGCAGATTTTTAAGTAAAAGTTAAAAGTTTTAAATTTGTTTTTAAAAGAATATTATTATTATTTATATTTATAAAATGGATTTATTTAAAGATAGTTCGGTTAAAGTTTTATTGAAACTTGTATAGAATTTTGTAACTCTTATTTTAAAATTTAGTTTGACTTACTTTTATTTTAAAATTGGTTTTATATTTTATAAAATAGTTTTACCTTAAATATTCTTATAATATTTTTTTTTGAATAAAGTGTTTAAGTAGTTTAATTTAAATATTTAAGGTATAAATTAGAATAAAGTGATTTAAATTATTTTAAAATCTAAGTATTTGGACTTGGTTATTTTCAGTGGGAATAGATAATGTTTGGGAATCTATTCCGTAAAAAGGAAGTTGGTTTAAACTGTTTTCAAAGGGTTGAAAAATGAAAATATATCTCGCGAAGATATTTTGAGGAAAACATAAATTTGAGGAATTATTCATGTTTGATGGATGTTTGTGAATGTTATTTGATAGTTAAATAACCGACTATCAATATTGGCCAATGCGCTGATCGTTTCGAAGAGACCGAGATTGGGATTAATTTCTTGAAAACCACTTCGATTCGGTTTGTACGTTTTTGTGGGGAAACGAGTTCGGAGTCGAAGATGGAGCAGTGAAGTGCAAGGGCTAGTCGCTACTAATCCTAAGGGTGATTCCAAAATGGATGTAGTAGGAGTAGTGCCTTCGGTTCCGTTCGAACCCAGGACGGACTTGTATGGATGAATACTTTCAGAACATCGTCAGGTGGACGATGAGCATTCTAAGTGATATGTTCTAAAAAGGTAACTCTTAGCCTCGAGCCTCATCAACCGGGAATGTCTGAAAATCAGGGGTTATGCAGCAAGGCTAAGTGGGTAGCGCCCATTAGGGTGAGGTCATCCCTGTCTAGATGTCCCTTCTTATTTCGGCTTAGTGTGTGGTTGCTTATCCCAACCGTGGGGTGATCTTACTCAGGCTATCCAGTAAGGGGCAGTACGGTCTTGTGTTGCAGGGGATTTAGGGTGGATCCTCGGTACGTTGATCTAGACCAGGTATTGTAACAGGTGGTACCCCAGTGCCTAGTCATTAGTTGGAAATCCATTCTCCCTACGCGCCTGTACGGTTTTGATTGTGCCCCACTATTGCTGAAACGTGAGATGCAAGCATTTCAGCTAGATTCTATTTTACTTTCTATAGACACTATTATAATATCAGACGGATTTGATAAAAAGTGTTTTGGCTATCGTAAGGTAAAAACCCGACATGTTTATTTGTGGCGTGGTCTTATGAGATGCTTTTGATTTCAAAGGATTTTGAAACTTTAAGAATCAGTTTGGATGTATTTTTCTCATGCTGGTATTCCAGACTGACTCGGGTGTTATTTCATTATAATGCTCGGGTCAGATCGAGTATTATAGATTACAGGAAAGGATGCTGTGGAACTCAGGAAGCGAGCTAGATAGCGATACGTACTTCCGTACTTGGTTTAAATATTCCGCTGTGTTGATTAGCTGTGTATTCAGTTTTGTGAGGACAGGTTATGATTACTGTCCAGTTGTGTGTTATGAGTACTCTGATGATATATTGTATAAACAGATTTGCTTTTGTGTAAAGATCAGTTATTATCTATTATATTTTATTCCGCTGCAATGGTTAGATTCTGTTGTTGTTCTATTTTTTTCTTCTACCTCCTTCTTCTTAACCCTAATGGTTTGATTTTTCGGCAATATTTTGACATTTGATACAGTGGGCGTATTGATGTCGATTTTCGGGTGTAGAAAAATCGGGTCGTTACAATACCTACAAACAAGTACATCAAACAAAACATCCCAATCAACTCATGTACATCAAACAAAACTTCCACTAATCCATCAAACAACTCAACCAACAAAACAGTATCAAATCCATTAATGTAACACATGCCACATATGTACAAAACAAAATGATCAAAATCCATCAGAAAAACATGCATATCTACTCATCATCCTTATCGTAATCATCCTCCCCGGCATCGTCCCATGCTCAGCTAAGTATGCCGCAATATGCTCATCTAGCTGCTACGCCAATGCCACACTCTTTCGCCAATCATTGATCTCCGCAAGCTGTTGTTTCAATTGAACTATCTCCTTTTCAGCCTGGGATCTCTTGTAGGACGACTGCATCATCATCGCCTGTAAATTATTGATAGCGGGTTATAATTTATGCTCAATGTTAAATATTGCTTATATATTAGTTAACAAAGCATTTTACCTCCTAATTTCCGAAATCGTAACGCTTATTTCGCGAAGGAGGGTCAATCAAAGCATCCCATATACTGTTTGACTCCTCTAAGGTCAACTGACGGCCAGTGGATTGCGCCACTCGAGCATGCTCAGTATCATATCTTTCATGCGATCACGAACAAAATTTTGCCACAATAAATATTTAATTTAGAAGTTTTGAAGTTTGAAGTAAAAAAAATTAAGCATGTTTACCATTACTGATTGAGATTTATCATCTGTCCAAGTATATGAAACATTGCCTTCCTCATCTTTCTGCTCAACAGCGTGCATCACTGTGAAGACCTCAGTCATTGTAGGCTCACGATTTAACTTCCTACGCTGCTACAAATATGATTAAATAATGTTATAAATATGATTAATGAACAATCTTACAAATATGATTAAATAACGTTACATCTGTTTATAAACGCAATTGCTAAACTTACCAACTCTGCGCGATGTTGCTGAAAGGATTTAGATCCACCACGGTGCAAAGCAGGATTATTATTCCTGTTTGCACGGTTTCGTGCTGATAGTTCCTATAAATTTAAAGACATGTTTAACTGATTTAATGCAACTAATATACGAAATTTAAACAAATTATAGTAACAATATGAAATTAGATAACTTACTTTCATTTCAAGGGTTTCCCACAACTGGAGAAATTCGGTCCAAACATCGGCGCTCATCCACGGCGGTTATTTTCTTGTGTTCTTTGCTTTGGAGAGGGTGTCCCTATAATTTTTCTGCCACTGGACGTACTTCTGGCGCTGTGCTGCTGACACCCGCGCCAGGAGAAGGAGAAGGAGAAGGCTGTGAAGGTTGAGATCTGCTGGAATGCCTCTTGAAAGGCATATCTGCTACAAACAAATCATTTCATATAGTGATAAAATATATCATTTCATAGAATTCAAAAAACAGAACAATACATAGCTCACAACATAGTCATCATTATTAACATATAACATCGGAACCTCAGAATACATAGTACACAACAACCGATACATAGCTCACAACATAGTCATCATTTAGAATTATCAGTCTTCGTCGTTTTCTGATTCATCTCATACTCTACGTCGTTTTCTTCTGTGCTATTAAAGGCTTATATTAATTCATTCGATTCATCATTCAATAATCCTACATCAATATCATCAGTTATTACTATTTCATCATTTGGCACTTCAGTTCACTTCTCTTCTACGCATAACTTGCACTCAAATGATATATTGTTGTTGTATTTTCTAAAATAAAGTAAAGCCATTTAGGACTAAAGACTTCACACACCACACTTCTGTCTAATTTCGGCAGCACTTCACTTCTCTTCTCCGCATAACTTGCATCCAAGGGGTGTATATTTGTTATTGTATTTTCTAAACTAAATTAAAACCTTTTGGGACTAAAGGCTTTAATTTTTTAGCGTCAATTATTTGTTGAAATAGTATTTAATGCTAATTTTCAAATCAACATTATGTTCATTTCAAATTTTTTTAGAAAATCGATTTGGGTATAATATTTATTCTTGTTATATTTATTTCTCAATTTATTGGAAAATCGGTTTTAGTACAATATTTGTTCTTATATTCATTTCTAAATTTCTTTACAAAATCGATTTTAGTACAATATTTGTTGTTAAATTCATTTCCTATTTTTTTCTTCAAAAAGTCAATTTAGTAGAATATTTAATGTTGTTATATTCATTTCTTAATTTTTTTACAAAATCGATTTTAGTAGATTATTTGTTGCTATTATATTTGTTTCTTGATTTTTTTACAAAATCGATTTTAGTACAATATTAGTTGTTGTTATATTCATTTCCTAATTTTTATTAGAAAATCGATTTTAGCAAAATATTTAATGTTATTATATTCATTCCTTCATTTTTTACAAAATCGATTTTAGTAGAATATTTATTGTTGTTGTAACATCCCAGAATTTATTAATAAAAAAATTGTGAATTATTTAGATTTTGGAAATTTAATTTGAAAAGTTTAAAATAATACGATATATGTTGATTAAATGAATAAAACTAAATTTCTTTTGAATTTAAATCACTTGGATTTAACATCTTATATATGTATATGTAGATATTAAATTTGCATTTCAAGTTAAGAAAAAATTATATATAGAAATAAATATATACAAAGTGAAATAAAATAACTTACAAATATAATACAAACAAAATATATCTATAAATTCAAACAATATGATAATGGTAGAACTTTATTTATATCACAAGGTTTGAGATAAAAGGAGCAAGCAACATCATCTATAAACAAAGGAATGATAAAGCAAACAAGCTTGTATGAGTATTATACAAGTCAGGAAAGAAAATCTACTAATAAAACAAACTGTGTACTTGCATAAAAGAATAGGACTACATGTAAACAAAGATGGAAGCATGGGCATTCAATGCCATCAGTTCTAGCACACAAAAGAAAAATTATCAACCACCAAAGTAAAAGGAAAATCTTTGATTTAAAAGTATACAAATAATTACAAAGTACAAATAAAAAGAAAAAGTCTTGTTTCAGTACTCTACTAGGACCTGCACACTTCCTTTATATTCATGCATATTTGTCTCAGTCCATTCGTTCACTTGAAACCTGAGCAAAGAAAGAAAAGAAAAAAAAAACATATAAACATCACTATATTTTCAAACTCAAGATCAATTAAAAAAACAAACAAGAAGATCCAGGAAACAGAAAAGAAAACGGAAGAGAAAACAACAGCAGCTCTGTGTTTCAAATATATACAGGTGAGTAAACGAATCGCTTTAAACTTAAGTTAAGTAAAATTTGAATATATGATTTATGGTCAAATGTTGCTCTATATGTACATTTTTGTAAAGCTTTGATATATCTATCTGACTGCTTTGTGTATAAAAGGAGAGAAAAATTAGTCTGTTCTTCTCTGTTTAGGATTCACAGGGAGAGAAAAAAATCAAGCAAATTGAATATATCTCCATTTGATCACTTGCCAGCTTGCACCTTAAACCAAACTAGTTGTTAAAACATTAATTAACAGTTAAAAGTTGTTTCAATTATGTTGGTGAGATATCACAGCTGAAAACCTGGTTTTGCAAAGCAAATTGTAAATATATGTTGAATTTGAATCTCACAAAATATTAATTCGATTATATAGTCTGAATTCCTATGCAAAGATATGATTTTTAAGCTAGGTTTGGAAATTTTTAGAAGTCTAGTTGGAGAGCAGTTCCAGCTTGATCGAAAATCACGTTTTGACCAAGTTCGGGTGATCAATGGAGTTTGGATACTCGAGACCGTGGTCGTGGCTTGCTAGAAGTTGGTAGATCGTCAGAAAAATGCTCAAAAAAAATTCTATTCGCCGTGGTGATCGCGCGGCAGCAAATTAGGGTTTAAACCCATACTTGAATGAGGTTGACAAACCATATCGCTGCAACTTCGTCGTTGCACCGGAGCTGATCGCGTCGGTGGCGATCGATGCAGTGAAGATTGGCGGAGCTCGGGTCAAGTTTTCGCGGACTCTAATGGCCAGAGGTGGGAGGACGAGGCGTTTTCTGGTGGTCCAGTGTTGTTGTGGTCCGGGTCGTGAGCTTGATTGTGAATTCGACGAAGTTCGTGGTTACTAGGTGGTCTAGAGGCGTAGTCAGGTGGTAGGCGACCTGATGACGATCGTGGCGTCGGCCAGAGATGGCCGCTCCGTTGGTGCATGTGCACGTGGTGGCGAAAGTATCAGCTGTGATGGATTTGGGGAAGAGGTCAGGCAACTCGGGCACTGCTCGGGAAATTGGGAAAGAAACTCGAAGTCGAGCCCAAGTCGTTTTAGTATGATATCGGGTCAGTTTTAAAAACTTAAACAAAATTTATAAAAAAATGTGTCACGGGTCGAATTGGCTAGAAACTCGAAGCGGGGAGCAGTTTCACTCGGGGAAGGCCTCGGGTCAGGCCTAAAAACAGTAAAATTTTAAGTTTTTGAAAATTTTGAAACATGAGTTTAAAATTTGTTTTTGAAATAATTATCTGAAATAAATAAAGTATTTTAAAGGCTTAAATTTTAAAAGTAAAATTGTTTAAGAAATTAACTTGATAAAATATTTGAAGAGTAAATCAAATATTTAAATTTTTAACTTAAAACAAAAATTCTTTATAATGATTAAATGATGATTTGAAAAATTAAAATTGTAATTACTTTGTAATTAAAAGTTGATTAATTTAAAGAATAATTAGTTAATAAAGATAATTAAGATTTAATAAATCAACAATCAAGAATAAATAAATTAAGAAAATTAGTTAAAGAAAAATTAATTAGTTAAGTTAATTAAAATCTAATTAATTCATAATTAAGAATAATTAATTATTAAATTAAAATTTAGGAAGATAATGATGTGGTTAATTCACTTTTAAATCATATTCACCTTAATAGAAAACGATTGACTATCATCAAATATTCTGTACTGGGTTGATATTTCTATTGTGATACTGTGATTGTTTTGGTACTGAACTGTGATTTGTAATTTAATTCTGTATTGATGTGAAAACCCCTTTTTCCCATAAAATGGCATTTTTACTTCGATGCGACAGGTAGTCGGATTTCAGTTTGTTATCTGAAACCCACATCGAACCTTGAATATAAATCTTTGTGATTGTCATATCCACGTGTTTTAAAGATTTATCGATCACTATTTAGTTTAGCCGGGAGAGGACCTTTGTGTCATATAACCCATTCCGAATAGTGATACTTCGTAATGGATAGCATTTGAAGACCGGGGATTTATGAAAACGATAGGACGACCTATCGATTGTCTCTGCACTGAGTTGCTCCGGTATAGAGATTCCCTAAGTGATGGGAAGTCCGATCGGGATTGTGAATACCCGGATTGCAAGGACTTCTTCGGAAGTGCCTTCAGTTCTGTTCGATCCCGGAACAGACTTGTATGGTCGTATGTCCGACACTACACTTTGAGATATAAAGCTGATTTCTTTCAAATACATTTCTGTTTGGTGGCGAAGAATTTATTCTCTTAGCTTAACACCCTTCTCTGAGACGTACGAGCTCAGAGGTTATGTAGTTGAAGGTTATCAGTGATATACTCCCAATTTGGTAGTGTGGCATGCTGAGTGCTGCTGTATGTTGCTGATAATTTGTTGATCAAAGCATGGCTTTCGTGTAAAGCGTAGCTTTGTGGACGAGACCTCATCGGACCTCACAACCCGGAAATGGTCGAAACAGGAAAGATGCGGCAAGGTTATGAGGGTCGCGCCCTTTAGGGTATGTCATTTCCTTCTGGAAAAAGGTGGTATCGGGTATGGAGCCCTGATGCTTTACCTATGTTGTTGCTCCAATCTCATTTCTTTGTGGTTGTTGATTTGTGATCGAGGGCCCTCGGATAAAGGTCCCAAAGGACCGAGGGGTGGCATATTCGTGTAGTAGTTACCTAGTTATAGAGGTAACCCGGCCTTGTGTTGGCAGAGAGCAGTTGTCTCTCGGGACGTCCATCCAGAGGCATACCCATGTGGCAGTAGGAAGTTCCTTAGCCTGACCATTTGTTGGAAATCCAATTTCCAATACGAACCTTGTACGGTTTTGGTTGTAGAACCTGCCATTTACTTATGGTGGTCACCACTGTTTAGATGGTACCTATAGTAGGCATACAATAATGGTTGTATGCTGGCTAAGATTAATATTGTATTTTCGAAATGGCTTTCTACACTATGCACTAGTAATAATATCAAAGAATTTTCTCGTATTAAGCATGTTTAACTATCATAAGAAGAAATCTCCTCCAATTCTGCGTTTGCATTGTGTGTGTGGCGGGAGGTCTTATGGTAGTTTCATTTTTCTAAAAGCATATCGGGTTCCTCTTTTGAACTGTTTTATTTCAAATAACTGTTTTGTTTACTCATACCAGTCCCATGACTGACCCGAAGTTTATTGTTTCTTTTTTAAACTCTGGGTGCCCATCATTTCCACATGGGCAGCCTAGTAGCAGGTTTCCGTATTCTGGTGTTAGCGGTATTTTGGGGACTTCTACCTTGAAGACATTTTGGAAGCATTTTGGATCACCAGGTGCTTAGTTATGGATATTCACTATCACTTCATTCCTTTGAAGACTTTTGCTGGTGATCACTGTTGTACTATTATGATGTTTTATTTGGAGTTGTGGCATATGTATTATGATACTTTGATGTAGTAGTGAACATTATTATGATGTTGTATCTATGATGTAATGTACGCTATTCAGTTTATTTCCGCTGTTTATATTCATATGATGTTGTTATAAGCTCCGCCGAACTGATGTTTAACGTTTGAATATCTGACAATCGAATACAAGTGAGGTATTTGATGCTGATTTTTGAACGCTGGATTTTAGGATCGTGACATTTGGTATCAGAGCTGACAGTTGAGTAAGAACTTTAGCTATGGAGTATAACACATTAGATGGCTCATTAGAGATAGAGTGAAGTATATCCTAGAATGAATATAACCCGAAACCTTGAATTTTCCTAGTATATTTCTTTTTACTGCTGATATTCCTTGAGATATTTTGTCCGTGGATCTAAATCCAGTTTTCTTACTAATTACAGATAGTAAGAATGAGCGGACGAAGAGGAAGAGCTAGGGGTCAAGGAAATGCCACAACAGCTAATCAAATTCCCCCAACGACAGAAGCAGCAATGCCTACTCAGCATCAGCCAAATCTGGCTGATTTATATAAGAATTTCTCGAAGCTTGGTGGTAAGCCTTTCACTGGCAAGGAGTCTATTGTTGAGGCCCAAGCATGGATCAGATCTTGTGAAAGAATCTTTAGGGGCTAAAGTTGGAAGACGATCAAATGCGACTAATAGCTTCTTGGCAACTTCAAGAAGAAGCCTTAGCATGGTGGGAGACAGTCATTGTGGATAAGCCAGAAGACGAGTTTTCTTGGGAGAAATTTAAAGAAGTATTTGAGAAGCGCTATATGCCATCAGCTGGTATTTCTCGTATGTATCAGGAATTCATGGACTTGAAGCAAGTAAGTTTGTCATTTGAGGAGTATCTAAACAAATTCAATGAATTGTCTCGTTTCGGTCCAGAATTGGTGAACACACCTTTGAAGACGAATGAAAGGTTCATTCGTGGGATGAACAAAAAGTTCCACGAAAGGATGACCGGCCACGTCAAAGAGTCTTTTTCTGATCTTACTGATATGGGGTATAGGTATGCTACCTTGGATATGCAAGAGATCCCGAAGGAGGGAGGAAATACGAGCAATCCAAATTGGAAAAAGAGGAAGTTTGGAGGCAAGAAACCATGGCAGGGTAAGAAGAAAAAGGAGAGCGACCAGGGAAACACAGCAGAGAATGTTACTTGCTATAATTGTTCGAAAAAAGGGCATTACTCAACTAATTGTACGAAGCCTAAGAAACAAGTGAATCAGTTCGTTTAAGCAAAGTCCAGGAAATGTTATGCTTGTCAGGAAGACGGACATGGAGTCAAAGACTGCCCAATGATGAAGAAAGCTCAGGTAGCCATGGTGTACGCAGTCAAAGATCACCCTACAACTTCTAAAGCAGGAAAGGGGAAGGGGGTTCTGGAAGGTAACCTTACTATTCATGATAGAATTGTTAGAGTTTTGTTTGATACTGGCGCTACACATAGTTTTATTTCTCAGCAAGCTGTAAACGAACTAAATCTTGAACCTGATTTCGTTGAGGAGTCTATATGCATAAAGAATCCAGTAGGAGGCCTCGCAAACCTTTGTCTTCGATGTAGAGATGTTCCTATCTCATATTCTTGTTACCAATTCCCTATTGGTCTCTTTGTCCTTGATTTTAATGAATTCGAAATCTTACTCGGAATGGATTGGCTAACGGAATACGAAGCCAAATTGGATTGTAACAATCGATGGATTTCGATTAAAACCGAATTTGGAGATTTTATTGAGATTTCTTGTGGGGACCCTAGTCCTAAAAGAGAAGGGTTGATGTATAATTTGGGATATTCTGAACCCAGTTTGGAGTCTATATCCATTGTTAAAGATTTTCCAGACGTGTTCGAAGAAGTAAAATCCTTACCTCCACATCGAGAAATAGAATTCAGAATTGACTTAGTACCTAATGCTCGTCTTGTAGTTCACGCAAGTCGCAGGATGGCGCCCAGAGAAAAGGGTGAATTAGTCAAGCAAACTAATGATTTGCTAAGCAAAGGATTAATTCGTCCTAGTGTTTCTGAATGGGGTTCAGCCATTGTGTTCGTTGCTAAATCGGATGGATCTTTGAGATTGTGTGTTGACTACCGCGATCTCAATAAGAAGACTCTCAAGAATAAATTTCCTCTACCTAGAATTGACGACCTATTCGATCAACAGCACGGCGCTCGTTTCTTTTCGAAGATGGATCTAGCTTAGGGATTCCATCAGTTACGAATCGCCGAAGATTGTGTTCATTTGACCGCTTTCAAGTGTCCTAATATGTTCTACGAATGGTTAGTCATGCCTTTCGGGCTAACCAATGCTCCAGCATACTTCGTAGATCTTATGACTCGTGTATTTCGGGAAGTATTGAATGAATTTGTGCTTGTATTTATTGATGATATCCTAATTTATTCCAAAACTGAGGAGGAGCATTCTAAACATCTCAGAATTGTTTTGGAGATATTAAGAGGAAATGTCTTATTCGCCAAATTTTCTAAATGCCATTTTTGGGTCAGAGAAGTTAAATTTCTCGGGCACATTGTTAATGAAGAAGGAATTTCTATTGATCCTGGCAAGATTTCATCTATTCTAGATTGGAAGCGACCCACAACTCCGAAAGAAGTTCGAAGCTTTTTGGGTTTAGCAGGTTATTACCGAAAGTTTGTTCAGGACTTTTCTAAGATAGCTAGTCCGTTGACTAAGATAACAATGAAGAATGCAAAATTTAATTGGACTCTGAAATGTGACGAAGCTTTTCAGGAGTTAAAGAAGAGATTAACCACTGCTCCTGTTCTCGCTATTATGAATGGGAATCAGGGTTTATCTATTTATACCGACGCTTGTGGTGATGGGGTAGGTGCAGTATTAATGCAGAATGGGAAGGTAATTGCCTACGCGAGTAGACAGTTACGTCCATATGAAAGAAACTACCCAACACATGATTTGGAGCTTTTAGCTGTTATTTTTGCCTTAAAGATCTGGCGACATTATCTTCTGGGTAAGAATCCTCTTCAGCTTTCTAAAAGAAATTTTTAAGTTCAAATTAACTTAACATATACTTATACTTAATAAATTCTTCTGTTATAGGTGAAAAATTCGAATTATTCACCGACCACAAATCTTTGAAATATCTCTTCACCCAGAAAGATCTAAATCTACGACAACAACGTTGGTTGGAATTTCTGGCATCTTATGACTTAGATATTCTGTATACACCCGGAAAAGCCAATATAATTGCCGATGCCTTAAGTAGGAAGCATGCTATTCTTGCTCATCTTGTTATTGCTCCTACTCTTCTTGAGAAAATCGCCAACAAACAAAAAGAGGACAAGTTTCTTCGAGAAATATATGGAAGGATTCGTCGAAGTGAGGATTCCAGTTTTGAAATTGATAAATATGGGGTTCTAAAATTAAAAGGCAGGATCTGTGTCCCTGATATTCCGAAGCTAAAACGAGAAGTTTTAGATGAATGTCACAAGTCTAAACTTTGCATCCATCCAGGAGTCAATAAGATGTATAGAGATATCAAAAGAACTTTCTGGTGGAAGACAATGAAACGGGACATATCTATATATGTGAGTCGCTGTGCTACTTGCCAACAAATTAAAAGCGATCAAAAGAAAATGGCGGGTTTACTTCAGCCTTTAGAAGTACCGAAGTGGAAATGGGACCAAGTATCGATGGATTTCATCGACGGATTGCCTCGTTCTCGGAAAGGCAATGAAGCCATTTGGGTCATTATGGACCGTTTGACTAAGACAGCCCATTTCTTGCGAGTGAAATCTACCCGCACGGCAGCAAGTTTAGCTGCGTTGTATGTGAAAGAGATTGTCCGTCTCCATGGTATTCCTAGCAGTATAGTGAGTGATCGTGACCGATCTTCACTAGTAGATTTTGGGAGGCCTTTCAAGACGCATTAGGAACAAAACTGAATTTCAGCACTGCTTATCACCCACAGTCTGATGGGCAGACTGAAAGGGTTAACCGAATTTTAAAAGACCTATTGTGTGCTTGTATGCTCGATTTTGGTGGTTCTTGGGAGGACCATTTACATCTGGTCGAGTTCTCTTATAACAACAGCTATCAGGCCAGTATAGAGATGACTCCTTTTGAAGCTTTATATGGTCGTCCATGTCGATCACCTACATGCTGGATCGAGGCGGGTGATAGACTCGTTCTTGGACCAGATATGATTAAAGAAGCCACTGAAAAAGTTGATTTTATACGAAAGAAGTTAATAATTGCTCAAAGCCCCCAAAAGAGCTATTATGATCGCAGAAGAAGAGATTTGGAATTTCAAGTTGGAGATTCTGTTTTTCTCAAAGTATATCCAATGCGAGGTGTATTGAGGTTTGGGAAGACCGGTAAGCTGGCACCGCGGTATATTGGTCCTTTTCCTATTCTGGAGAGGATCGGTTCTTTAGCTTATCGAGTATAGCTACCCAGCTGGTTGTCTGGTGTCCATGATGTGTTTCACATTTCTAGCCTTCGGAAATATGTGCACGATCCAGACTGTATTATTGAAGAAGCTGCTCAGCAAGATCTCAAAATGACTCGAATTTAACGGTTAGAAGAGAACCAATAAAGATTGTAGATCGTGACGAAAAGCACTTGAGGAACAAAGTTGTAAAACTGGTTAAAGTGCAATGGAGTGGCGATCCAAAGGACTGCACTTGGGAAACTGAAGATAGTATGCAGAAAACATATCCCAATTGCAGAGTGGATATCTCGGCTTAAACTAGTAAGCCAATTCTCTATCTTTTTCTGAATTCGTATATTCTTTACTTTTCTCTCTCTTTCAAATTTCGAGGACGAAATTTTCTTAAGGAGGGGATATTGTAACATCCCAGAATTTATTAATAAAAAAATTGTGACTTATTTAGATTTTGGAAATTTAATTTGAAAAGTTTAAAATAATACGATATATGTTGATTAAATGAATAAAACTCTAAATTTCTTTTGAATTTAAATCACTTGGATATAACATCTTATATATGTATATGTAGATATTAAATTTGCATTTCAAGTTAAGAAAAAAATTATATATAGAAATAAATATATACAAAGTGAAATAAAATATACTTACAAATATAATACAAACAAAATATATCTATAAATTCAAACAATATGATAATGGTAGAACTTTATTTATATCACAAGGTTTGAGATAAAAGGAGCAAGCAACATCATCTATAAACAAAGGAAAGATAAAGCAAACAAGCTTGTATGAGTATTATACAAGTCAGGAAAGAAATTCTACTAATAAAACAAACTGTGTACTTGCATAAAAGAATAGGACTACATGTAAACAAAGATGGAAGCATGGTCATTTAATGCCATCAGTTCTAGCACGCAAAAGAAAAATTATCAGCCACCAAAGTAAAAGGAAAATCTTTGATTTAAAAATATACAAATAATTACAAAGTACAAATAAAAAGAAAAAGTCTTGTTTCGGTACTCTACTAGGACCTGCACACTTCCTTTATATTCATGCATATTTGTCTCAGTCACTTAAAACCTGAGCAAAGAAAGAAAAGAGAAAAAAACATATAAACATCACTATATTTTCAAACTCAAGATCAATTAACAAAACGAATAAGAAGATCCAGGAAACAGAAAAGAAAAAGGAAGAAAAAAACAACAGCAGCTCTGTGTTTCAAATATATACAGGTGAGTAAACTAATCGCTTTAAACTTAAGTTAAGTAAAATTTGTATATATGATTTATGGTCAAATGTTGCTCTATGTGTACATTTTTGTAAAGCTTTGATATATCTATCTGACTGCTTTGTGTATAAAAGGAGAGAAAAACTAGTCTGTTCTTCTCTGTTTAGGATTCACAGGGAGAGAAAAAAATCAAGCAAATTGAATATATCTCCATTTGATCACTTGCCAACTTGCACCTTAAACCAAACTAGTTGTTAAAACATTAATTAACAGTTAAAAGTTGTTTCAATTATGTTGGTGAGATATCACAGCTGAAAACCTGGTTTTGCAAAGCAAATTGTAAATATATGTTGAATTTGAATCTCACAAAATATTAATTCGATTATATAGTCTGAATTCCTATGCAAAGATATGATTTTTAAGCTAGGTTTGGAAATTTTTAGAAGTCTAGTTGGAGAGCAGTTCCGGCTTGATCGAAAATCACGTTTTGACCAAGTTCGGGTGATCAATGGAGTTTGGATACTCGAGACCGTGGTCGTGGCTTGCTAGAAGTTGGTAGATCGTCAGAAAAATGCTCAAAAAAAATTCTATTCGCCGTGGCGATCGCGCGGCAGCAAATTAGGGTTTAAACCCATATTTGAACGAGTTTGACAAACCATATCGCTGCAACTTCGTCGTTGCACCGGAGCTAATCGCGCCGGTGGCGATCGATGCAATGAAGATTGGCGGAGCTCGGGTCAAGTTTTCGCGGCCTCTAATGGCCAGAGGTGGGAGGACGAGGCGTTTTCTGGTGGTCCAGTGTTGTTGTGGTCCGTGTCGTGAGCTCGATTGTGAATTTGACGAAGTTCGTGGTTACTAGGTGGTCTAGAGGCGTAGTCAGGTGGTAGGCGACCTGATGACGATCGTGGCGTCGGCCAGAGATGGCCGCTCCGTTGGTGCACGTGCACGTGGTGGTGAAAGTATCAGCTGTGATGGATTTGGGGAAGAGGTCAGGCAACTCGGGCACTGCTCGGGAAATTGGGAAAGAAACTCGAAGTCGAGCCCGAGTCGTTTTAGTATGATATCAGGTCACTTTTAAAAACTTAAACAAAATTTATAAAAAAATGTGTCACGGGTCGAATTGGCTAGAAACTCAAAGCAGGGAGCAGTTTCACTCGGGGAAGGCCTCGGGTCAGGCCTAAAAACAGTAAAAATTTAAGTTTTTGAAAATTTTGAAACATGAGTTTAAAATTTGTTTTTGAAATAATTATCTGAAATAAATAAAGTATTTTAAAGGCTTAAATTTTAAAAGTAAAATTGTTTAAGAAATTAACTTGATAAAATATTTGAAGAGTAAATCAAATATTTAAAATTTTAACTTAAAACAAAAATTCTTTATAATGATTAAATGATGATTTTAACAATTAAAATTGTAATTACTTTGTAATTAAAAGTTGATTAATTTAAAGAATAATTAGTTAATAAAGATAATTAAGATTTTATAAATCAACAATTAAGAATAAATAAATTAAGAAAATTAGTTAAAGAAAAATTAATTAGTTAAGTTAATTAAAATCTAATTAATTCCTAATTAAAAATAATTAATTATTAAATTAAAATTTATGAAGATAATGATGTGGTTAATTCACTTTTAAATCATTTTCACCTTAATAGAAAACGATTGACTATCATCAATATTATGTACTGGGTTGATATTTCTATTGTGATATTGTGATTGTTTTGGTACTGAACTGTGATTTGTAATTTAATTCTGTATTGATGTGAAAACCCCTTTTGCCCGTAAAACGGCATTTTTACTTCGATGCGACAAGGAGTCGGATTTCAGTTTGTTATCCGAAACCCACATCGAACCCTGAATATAAATCTTTGTGATTGTCATATCCACGTGTTTTAAAGATTTATCGATCACTATTTAGTTTAGCCGGGAGAGGACCTTTGTGTCATATAACCCATTCTGAATAGTGATACTTCGTAATAGATAGCATTTGAAGACCGGGGATTTATGAAAACGATAGGACGACCTATCGATTGTCTCTGCACTGAGTTGCTCCGGTATAGAGATTCCCTAAGTGATGGGAAGTCTGATCGGGATTGTGAATACCCGGATTGCAAGGACTTCTTCGGAAGTGCCTTCGGTTCTGTTCGATCCCGGAACAGACTTGTATGGTCGTATGTCCGACACTACACTTTGAGATATAAAGCTGATTTCTTTCAAATACATTTCTGTTTGGTGATGGAGAATTTATTCTCTTAGCTTAACACCCTTCTCTGAGACGTACGAGCTCAGAGGTTATGTATTTGAAGGTTATCAGTGATATACTCCCAATTTGGTATTGTGGCATGCTGAGTGCTGTTGTATGTTGCTGATCATTTGTTGATCAAAGCATGGATTTCGTGTAAAGCGTAGCTTTGTGGACGAGACCTCATCGGACCTCACAACCCGGAAATGGTCGAAATAGGAAAGATGCGGCAAGGTTATGAGGGTCGTGCCCTTTAGGGTATGTCATTTCCTTCCGGAAAAAGGTGGTATTAGGTATGGAGCCCTGATGCTTAACCTATGTGGTTGCTCCAATCTCACTTCTTTGTGGTTGTTGATTTGTGATCGAGGGCCCTCGGATAAAGGTCCCAAAGGACCGGGGGGTGGCATATTCGTGTAGTAGTTACCTAGTTATAGAGGTAACCCGGCCTTGTGTTGGCAGAGAGCAGTTGTCTCTCGGGACATCCATCCAGAGGCGTACCTATGTGGTAGTAGGAAGTTCCTTAGCCTGACCATATGTTGGAAATCCAATTTCCAATACGTACCTTGTACGGTTTTGGTTGTAGAACCTGCCATTTACTTATGGTGGTCACCACTGTTTAGATGGTAGCTATAGTAGGCATACAATAATGGTTGTATGCTAGCTAAGATTAATATTGTATTTTCGAAATGGCTTTCTATACTATGCACTAGTAATAATATCAAAGAATTTTCTCGTATTAAGCATGTTTAACTATCATAAGAAGAAATCTCCTCCAATTCTGCGTTTGCATTGTGTGTGTGGCGAGAGGTCTTATAGTAGTTTCATTTTTCTAAAAGCATATCGGATTCCTCTTTTGAACTGTTTTATTTCAAATAACTGTTTTGTTTACTCATACCAGTCCCATGACTGACCCAGAGTTTATTGTTTCTTTTTAAACTCTGGGTGCCCATCATTTCCACACAGGCAGCCTAGTAGCAGGTTTCTGTATTTTGGTGTTAGCGATATTTTGGGGACTTCTACCTTGAAGATATTTTGGAAGCTTTTTGGATCACCAGGTGCTTAGTTATGGATATTCACTATCGCTTCATTCCTTTGAAGACTTTTGCTTGTGATCACTGTTGTACTATTATGATGTTTTATTTGGAGTTGTGGCATATGTATTATGATACTCTGATGTAGTAGTGAACATTATTATGATGTTGTATCTATGATGTAATATATGCTATTCAGTTTATTTCCGCTGTTTATATTCATTTGCTGTTGTTATAAGCTCCGCCGAACTGATGTTTGACGTTTGAATATCTGACAATCGAATACAAGTGAGGTATTTGATGTTGATTTTTGAACGCTGGATTTCAGGATCATGACAGTTGTTATATTTATTTCTTAATTTTTTACAAAAATTGATTTTAGTATAATATTTGTTGTTGTTATGCTCATTTCAAAATTATATAATTCATTCAACCATTTAAATATTTTATTTAATACATTTGAAATTTTAAAATGTATTTTAAAATTCAGTTAACAATTTAATTTTTTTTATTGATTTTGTAAACGAAAATTAGATGTTAGCACTTGTAATAAATTAAATTAATTTTATTTTATACTAACAACTAATACTTATAATGTACACACGCTAATTAAATAAAAAATATTACTTATGTTTAACCGTACCGACCTAGCAGCATATTAATCAATAATTGTACACTAATTTTTGCGCAAACTATAACAAACATTGTTCTAATTAACTATAACAAATATTCGCGTAAACTTATATATCCATTAGCATATCAATCAGTAATTATACACTTATTTTCGGATTATAAATAAACTCTAATTTTTAATTACAAATTAAACAATCAAACCACTATTTAATATCACTAACTCAACAAATATACACTACTAGAGATACAGTGTATTCCAACGCCCATGTTCCAACGGCCTCCAACGACATTTCTAACGGCTTCCAACGGCTCGTTGGATTTTGTCGTAACCATCTGAAGCCGTTGGAAACCGTTGGAATGAAGCCGTTTGCGGCCGTTCGAAGCCGTTGGAAAATTTCCTGCATATTTTCCCGAGAGCCGACCTAAAGCTCATTATCTCCATCCCCAATCTATATCTTCCCCCAATTCCACCACCTCCTAGCATGCCACCGCCGCCCCCAAACACCATCCTAACCACCTCCGACGCCATCTAGAAGGTGCTCCAGCCCATCTCCACCCTTCTAGCTCTCCAAATCGATAATTTTGCTAAACCTAATATTTATGTCTTTTTTATTTAGGGTTTAATTTGAATTGTGATTGATTCCTACTTGTTAGTGTATGCATATTACATCATGTTATCCCCTAATTGCAACTATTATCCCATAATGAACAAGTTATTACCGATTGAAAATTTTGTAATTTAGGATATTGCATTAGTTTATGTTGATTTGGTTAGTATTGAACGTATGTGTGTGATAGAGTTTATTGTATTTGGAAGCCGTTAGAACGGATATTGCATTTGTGCGAACACGAGTTTTGTATTTGTGCGAACACGCAAATTGATTTAGTGTATAAATGAATTTGTAATAAATGAATTTTGTGTACAAATTTTGTGTATAAATGAATTTAGTACTTATGTAATAAAACGGTAAAATATAAACCAATATTAATTAAACAAGTTATATATTTAAATTTAATATAAACAAATATTTAAATCCTTAGATATATTTGGCCCCGTTTGACAAGTGTTGTATATGATCGTTTTATGGATATTCGTTTTTTCCACAAAACGGACAACTCTATTCATCTGATACATCATTTGTCGGATTTGTCCCTGTATTGGACAAGTTACAAACACTATAAAGTAATTATATTTCGTCAATCATATCACTTTAAACGGTTCACAAAATTTCGACGGCATTTCCTTTACGTTCCTTGTGTACATGCATTTGTGTACGATACAAGGAACACGGAGGAAATGCTGCCGAAATTTTGTGAAATCGTTTAAAATGATATGATTTACGGAATATAATTACTATTGTGTTTGTAATGGGAAGTAGGATGACCGACCATCAAAGAAGACACATAAGTGACAATGAATCAATAGTTGTTTATTTAAAATAAAGTTTGTAGAAAAAATATAAAATTTAGTACATGTTTACTAAATCAGTAAATAAAATTTAAACAAAATATAAAATGAATGATTTATAACTTTTTTACTTTATCATAGGTTTTCAAGTAGGAAAAATGGTCAATTACTTTAATGATCAGAGCCAGATGTATCAAAGAAGGGAAATTAATGGCGCAATAAGTGAACATTTTCTAAAAGGGGTACAAGTGTTCATCAAATTTGCTATAAGTAATATTGCAAATGATGAAGAAATTCGTTGTCCATGTAGTAGATGCAAATTGTTGAACTATTTAGTACCGAATATAGCTAAGGTTCATTTGCGCCAATACGGTTTCGTACATAATTATTTGCTGTGGGATCGTCATGGAGAAATTGTAGCCCCTAATAATCAAGAACAGTCGGTGGAGGTCATTAGTGATGAAGTTAGTACGAATCTCATAGAACATATGGTCGAAGATGCAGCACGATCAATGTTCCCTACCGTTGAAATTGATAACGACGATGTTAACGTCGAAGAGGAACCAAATGTTGGAGCTAAAAAAATATATGATTTATTGGATCATGCTAATAAACCCCTTTGGAATGGATGTTTAAGCGGCTCTCAATTATCGGTAACTGCAGAATACATTGCAAGGAAATCAAAGTACAACCTTACAGAAGCTGGATTTACGGCTGTTGTTCAAGCTGCTAAACGTCATATGCCACCCAATAATTATAATTTAAGTTCTGTACAAGCGTATGCATTATTTACCCATCACCCCTAGACTTCAACGGTTATATGCATCATCTGTAACAGCGCATCATATGAGATGGCACAGTATGAGAACACCTCAAGAAGGTACGTTGACACACCCATCCGATGGAGAAGCATGGAAATATTTTGACAAGAAATATCCCGATTTCGCAGCGGAGAGCCGCAACGTTAGACTAGGTTTATGTACAGACGGCTTCTCACAGTTTTCTCAGTTTGGTTCTAAATATTCATCTTGGCCTATAATAATCACACCTTACAATCTACCCTCGTGGATGTGTATGAAAACTCCATATATGTTTCTCACAATTGTCGTCCCTGGCCCTAATGATCCGACACAGGGCATTGATGTTTACTTACAACTGTTAATCGAAGAGTTGAAAATATTATGGTATGAAGGAGTTGAAACATACGACATATCAAAAAAGAAAAATTTTCGGATGTTCGCTTCTCTGGTATGGACTATTAGCGATTTTCCTGCATATGCAATGCTTTCGGGTTGGAGTACGGCCGGTCGTTTTGCTTGTCCTTATTGCATGGAAGAAACACGAGCATTTTCCTTACCGCATGGAAAGAAAATTTCATGGTTTGATTGTCATCGATGTTTTCTTCATATTAATCACCCTTTTAGAAGAGGCAAAAAAAACTTCATAGCTAATAGGCATGAGACTCTACGACCACCAACGGTTTGGTCAAGCGAGGATATATATGAACTTGTAAAAGATTATCCAAAGATACACGAGACCGGACAACAAATTGAAATTCAAGGTAAATCGACGTTTCATAATTGGTGTAAACAAAGTATATTATGGGAATTGCCTTATTGGAAAAATCTCTTAATCCGTCATAACATTGACGTGATGCATAACGAAAAAACGTATTTGATAATGTGTTTTATACAGTTTTGAATATGAAGGGCAAGACTAAGGACGATTTGAAATCTAGACGTGATATAGAGGAAATATGCAATCGTCCTGAGCTTCATATGAAGCCCAATGACAGTAAAAAACCCAAAGCATTCTACGAACTAGACATCAACCTGTTAAAATGGGTGGAAGGATTACGATTTCCCAATGGAATTTCCTCTAATCTTCGTAGATGTGTCGACTATAAAAATGGAAGACTGAGTGGAATGAAAAGCCATGATTGTCATGTAATGATGGAAAATTTGTTACCCATCGCTTTCAAAGAATTGTTACCAGTAAAAGTTTGGACGGAAATAACAGAACTTAGTTTATTTTACAAGGAGCTTTGTTCAACTACGTTAAAAGTTGACCGTCTACTTAAACTTGAAGAAGAAATTCCTATACTGCTCTGCAAAACTGGAGATAATATTTCCTCCGGGTTTCTTTAATGTAATGGAGCATTTACCTGTTCATCTTCCATATGAAGCACGTCTTCGAGGTCCTGTGCAATATGGATGGATGTATCCATTCGAAAGGTATGTTACTATACTGAGCATGTAAATGTTAATTTAATTTTAAATAGAAGTTAATACTTAACCAAAATATTTTTTATTAGGTACTTAAATCATTTAAAGAAAAAAGTGAGACAAAAAGCTCGAGTTGAAGGTTCTATTTGCAAATCATATATCGAAGAAGAAGCTTCTTTCTTTTTCTCTCATTATTTTAATGATCATGTGAACTTATCATTTGTAAGTGTTCCGCGTAATGATGAGGCCGTTGAACAAAATTATTCTTCTGAATCAGTATTATCTATTTTTAAACAACATGGCTGACATGCTGGAAAATGTGTGGAAGTATGACTAGATGATAAAGATTACCATGTAGCACACACATATATTCTTCTTAATTGTCCTGAAGTTGCACCATTTGTTAGGTAATTATCACCTTCTAAGTTTTGTTAAATTTAATACTACACGTGTAAATAAATAATAATGTAATATATCATGTTTGTGTTTGCAGTATTTTTGAATCACAAAATCCAAGTGGCGATTTAAGTAAAGATTTCAGTACTTGGTTTTCGAAATACGTTTCTGATCCCACAAATAATGTGCTCGATGAAGGACTGAAACATTTGGCGTTTGGACCGAAAAGAAAAGTCAAAACGTATCCAATATTTTTTGTTAATGGATATAAATTCAACACCAAAGAATACGGTGCTGAAAAATTAACAAACAATACTGGTGTATTTGTTAAAGGCAGTGATGATCCTAATAATCATAAAAATGATTTTTATGGCGTGTTAACTCAGATTTTGCCGTTGATATATTTTACCAGACCCATGGAGGATGTTTATTTGTTTAGATGCAACTGGTTCAACAATGTTCCAGGTTCTGGTATTAACGTGCATCCAAATTATAATCTTATAGAAATTAAACATACCTCGCGTTATCAAAAGTACGACCCTTTTATACTAGCCAAACAAGCCCTACAAGCTTATTATGCCCCTTATCCATCTCTAAAAAGGGATAAAGCAGATTGGTCTGCGGTTTTTAAAACCAAAGCAAGATTTACGTTTGATGGACAGAATATTCCAGACGAACAAGCCTATCAAGCAGATCTGGAGGAAAATGTTGAAATAGCAATTACAGACGATCAAATTGATTTTGGACCTTTAAATGATGATACAAATGTATTAGTCGAAGCATTTGAGAGTGTAGAGGAAAACGGCATAGAACACGAAACCGAATCTGAATCAGAAAACGACGAGGACGACTGAGTAATATCCGGTAATTTTTACAATTATTCACATTACATTTATCTCTGATTAATAATGCATTTATCCAAAGTTATACAATTTTAATGACAACAAGTGTATACTCACACACTCAACACATACACACAACATGACACATTTGTAGCATATTGTATTACATTTTTTAATGGTTCGTCATATCATAATTATTATGAATTGTATATGTATGTATATGGCAGGTATATTATGTCTGGCTCTGGTTCTGGATCTCGGCGATGTGGCTCTTCCCAGCAGATTGGAGAGAGTAGTGGTGAGCCACCAGCTCGTCCAGTCGTTTACTTGCAGCCAAAGGCTGATCAGGCGTAAGTATCATAATTAGCAGCATAGCAATTTAATTTTTTGTACATGATATATCTATAGTTGTCTAAAGTTCTATTTTATATTTAACGCAGTGGGTTTGAGTTGGAGCCATCTAAAGTGGTTTTGAACATTTCTAAGCAGGCGTATATGGGTAGAATGAGCGATTGCTGGCCTAAGTGGAGCAAGATCCCCGATGATGTGAGAGAGACCATTTGGCAAGATTTTCTAGTAAGTTTATACCGCTTTACAAAATGATTAATTAAATACAAATAAATAATTAGGAATATTTTCTCATTGTACATGGCGCAGTAGATTTGCAAGAGTCTGACATCAACTTAGTTCAACGACACTGGAACTCAAAGATCGCTAAGAACTATAGGGAGAAGATGTAAGAGATTAAAAAAAGTGGGGAAGAAACAAAAGTGGATGAGCGCGGCTGTATGGGATAAGTGGGTTGACTGGTGGAACTCTAAGGAGTTCAAGGTAAATCTATAATGAATCTCAGTAATTTTTTTAACGTTTAATAAATAATTATTCATTGTAAATTTGCAGGAGGAGTTAGAAAGGAACTTAGCAAACAGGAGCAGGAATCCAGTAACTCATCGTAGAGGCTCCAAATCTTTCCAGCATCACCGCGAAGATTTGGTAAATTTATCTATTATCACATTTGTATATTGATCAGTTCAGTAATTAGTTATGTGGAGTTAAATTATCCCAATTATCAATTGCAGGAACGAGCTTATGGACATCCCGTTGGCTTAGTGGACTTATTTTCTCACACCCACTCATCTAGGCAAGTAGACGAGTCTGGAAAAATCACATATCAGTAGCGTGATCAGGATAAGGCAACTGAGGCATATGCATGCGTTTTTTTAATTTCTAATACTTACATCGATAAGTTGATTAATTACTAGCTATATAAAATAAAATTTACATTCTACTATTTTTCAACTGAAATTGTTTTTTTTCATTATAGTCAAGGTTACAGGAGGCACGGGCTTATGCGCTTCAGCAGTCTGGTCGTGATGAGTTGACACAGGAGGAGCAAGATAACATATTTGACGCTGATATGGATCCGACGCAGCGGAGTAGACGTTATGGCTTCGGGAATGTAACAGTAATTAATCCTTTTACATATGTACAACAAATTAGCGTGTAGATATATGTTATAGTATTTTATATGCTGAGACAACCCTTTTTCTATTATTTCTATTTGCAGACTCGACAAGCTCAAAAGGCCCAAGATAAAGAAGAAATTAAGGAGCTTAGAGCTATGATTGAGTAGCTACATGAGGAGAATCGTCTGCGAGCTGTACAGATGGAGCAGCTGAATCAAAAGCTTGCGGAGTATGTGCAGAATCATGGTACCTTTCCTTCGTCGTCTAGTGCTTCCGGAGGCGACGACGAAGATGCTTGAGGAGGTATGCTTTTTAGTGTTTGTGTTTGAACGATGTATATATTGACTTGGAGATGGTTATTATGTGTTTTAATGTTGTATATATTGGTACGGAGTGGGTGAGAACGATATATTGGCATGTTTTGATGGTATTTACGTTGATGGTACGGTTTATGATGTTTGGATGGTTTGATTTGTTTATATTGGTGTTTAATTGATTTATGTGTGTTGTTTATATTGATATTGATATATATATATATATATATATATGTGTGTGTGTGTGTGTGTGTGTGTGTGTGTGAAATGGATTGGAAATGTATTGGAAATGGAATGGATTGGAAATGGTGTGGTTGGAAGGTGAATAGGCTTGCTGTTGTACAGCAAAATAAATCCAGATTTCCAACGGTTTCTAACGGCTTATTGGACATTTTATTCAAACGGCTTGTAACTGTTTCCAATGGCTATTAACCGTTGGCGGCCGTTGGAAATTCCGTTGGAAAATAGCCGTTGGTTCCGTTGGAAAGCGTTGGTTCTATTCCAATGGTCGCCAACGGCTACGAGCCGTTGAAATAACCATTTAATCTTGTAGTGATAATATTATCATTAACTAATACACAATAACAAAGCCATAATTAACTAATTTATCAAATTAGGGTTCTCAACATATCCCCAAATCAATCAATACGCTACGATCAACAACTAGTACCGCATAATCATTAATTTCTATCACATAATCAATCAATTTTCGAAATTAGGGTTTTGATTAAACCTAGATTAAGTAGAAATTGGAGAGCAATAACATACCTTCGAGCTTTGGGGAGTTGTAGCTTTCGCGATGGAGAGATTGGCGGCTCGCGTCAGGAGGCGACGACTGGAGCGTCGGTGGAGGAGGAGAGAAAGTGGCTGAATTTTTTTTGGAGGGAAGAAGATAATGTGTTTTCTGTTCGTGGATTGCTGTTGTATATACGCGTTAAGCGACGGTTAGCGTCGGCATTTTTTTTAACCGTCGTCGCTAGCTACTGTTACTAAACGAAGCCTGTTTTGTAGTGTTGTGTCCACGTCTTCTTTGATAATTTTTCTTCTATAACTTATTTTATCCATGTTTTAAGTAACCTTGTTGTGTTTGTCATCCTTGTTTGTGTTTGTCATCCATTTCATCATGCAATAATTGTTTTCCATAACTTTTGCCTAAAAAATCCTTTTTTTCTTGCGTTGTGAAAATTGTGTATGACGACGTGGATTCCACCGCAAATGGACAACAGCAAAACGTCGTATACCAGGATTAGAAAGTGTGCTTTCCTATCTTAAAGGGAAGATTTTAAAATTCTTTAGTGACCATAATTTTTATACCTTGGAAAAATACTGTAAATTAGAAGATTACCCATCCATCGTTGGATGTTGGTAATTTTTTGAACCACTATGAATTCTTGTACTTGTTACTATCTATCTTTGGACTGTAGTGCTTCTTATCGGCTTTTTTTACTACTTAACTGTCATAAAATTGATATAACTAAAATAACCAAGCCTCGTATTTCTTTGAAGCCAGTCTTCTGTTTGTGGTGGTTGAGTAGCCAAAAACGCTTCAACTGCTGAAATATAAAACCATAAAATGGATGTTCCATTTGAGATACTAGATGTTTGTATATTGTTGAATATAAGCTGTGACTATGAGAGCGAATCTGATTGACATCAATTAACGAACGTAAGATGAAATTAGGTAATATGACCAGCAGATATTACGACGGTCCATAAAAAGATTTTTGCTAAGACAACTTTTACTTTCACTTCGATACCGACATATTAAGGATGAAATTTTCTTTTAAAAAAAATAGTGCGGTGGAAACGGATAAACGTGAATGAATGAAAAGTGGGTCTCATGCACAAATTACAGTATCCTTTAATAATCAATATTTTAGGTTCTTGTGGCTCCAAAAAGTTGCGGTCCTATTCGTTCCAAGGGGAGATTTGTTGTCCGCTTTCTTCTAGATGTTTGGCATTTTACAAGCCGCACACGAACACACGTAAGTTATAAAATACAAGCATGTATTGATTTATTGACCGCTGGTTCAAACTTAAGCCAACGTATGTCCACATGCTTAACCGATGTCACGGTGTTTGTATTTATTGCTATGGCGACCGCCATCACATGATTTCGTTGATTTTCAACTGTTTTCTTCCCCTCTGAAGCAAGATCCAAGGATGCCATGCAATCAATATTTATTTGGTGTCAACATCACCAATTGAAGTCATATTGCAAATACGTGATCAAACAGGTTAATAGTTTTATTTTTAGCCGTCATTTTTTCATTGTCTTACATGGAATAAAAACGGACCTGCTTGCTAGAGAAAGACAAGATTGCAACAGGTAAAAATCCAAGGATTTTAAAATAAAAAAAATTGTAATCCTTGGTTCAACGCAAGAATTTATATCGAATGTAAGGATTGTTTCTTTTGAATTTTTTATTATAAATTCGACTAAAAATACTGTATTCGTTTCTGTGTTTTCCCACGTGCACATGACACGCATTTATCGGTGGGTACATATCTCCATTTTTAGGAGTAATACGGTTTAACGGTGACCAAATTGTACTACACTCTCTAAGTAGTATCAATTTTGCAAAAGGACGGTAAACAAGGCAAATTACCAAATGATTTGTGTGTTTTCTTGTTACTAAATTAATTATCATGGTATATTTACTACTTACCGCAGAAAATAGGTTTAACACACGCTAAATATAGAGAGTTTTACAGATGACTTTAAAATTTGAGGATTTTCACTCAAATGTCTTCTTTGTGCAGGATAATAAGTTTTAAAAACGGTGCTTTTAAAAAAATTAATTTTAAGAACAATTCATAGAAAAAAGATAAATGAAGTTATTATTTTCGGTTATATAGGAATAATGATAAATAAATTTATCATCATTTTTCTGTAAATTGTCCTTAAAATTAATTATTTATAAGTGGTGTCCTTAAAACATATTAACATAGAATGAAAAGCCCTCCAACCTAATTTCCACTTTTAAAATTAAATCAACTAAACAAGTGTTTTTGTTTAAATTAAGTATTATTATTTTTTCTTTAAAATTATACTCAAGAGAACTCAACAGACCGATAAAGTCCTAAAGGGAATTAAGTATTACTTTTATTATCCCAATATATATTTAATTTTTCTACTTGATTACTGTAACTGAAAAGTTTAAGAACAACTAGGTTAAACAGGAATGACAAAACAGAATGAAATCCTTGATATTTTGGGTTCGAACCATCAATAATAGTGATCTATTTGAATAAACTATCCTTCTTGTTTTTAAAAGAAAAAAAATGCAGTATTTAATTTTAAATGATCACTATTGACATCACTTGTCTTTTTCTAATAACATGTGGCTTTTAATATAGGACCTAAAGTACCTCGAGAGTAATTTAGTATTTATATGGAACATTCACTAACATAATTATTATGGTTTAACGATGAAAAAATATCGTCGATAACCACATTTTCGATGACATGCCAACGATATTTTGGTTGTCTGTAAAACTCTCATGGAAAGCTCAAGGCCGACTCGTGAGGCGCACACCAACGGCTTGACGACGACAATTTTCGAGGACATGTTGATGGCATCATATTTCAACGACATACCGACGACTTGTTAATGCCACTATAAAAAATGCAATATTTGGATTTTTCAACGACTTACCAACAACTTTTCAAAAACAATTTTATAGCATTTCTACTGCTTTCTTCCCTTCAATCCAGAACACAAAATCACTCATGCCGGCAACACTAAACCAACACAATATCATATTCAAATGTACATAAAATTAAAAATATAACAAAAGGTCGTAGAAAAAAGTAAAACATTATCATAAATATTCCATAAAAACAACACAAAACCAAATGTTGTCTAGACAATCTCATACACAACATCATGTTCATATGATGAACAACATAAATACATAAAAATCTTACACAATCATGTCCATATAAAAAACACTCACAATTGTGAAGGTGGTAGCAGCGGTGGCGCATTGCTTCCAAAATGCCAGCCAAACATTTCGTACAATACATCGACTTGCTTTCTTTCTCTAGCCATCTCTTCCTCATGCCTTCTTGTCATCTTCCTTTATGTCGTTATCTCCTCCTCATGCTTCTTGAGCAACTCTACGTGCTTTCTTAGCATCTTCGACTGAGCCTGTACTTGGGTTTGCGTCCGAGTCTTGACCCAAAATTTTGGACCATTCGCGTCCATTATAAGTGTATAGGTAGACACTCATGCCGGAGTTGAATTGCTCAAAATACCGCGTTGTTAATTTAAATTTGGCAAAACTGAACATATACAGTAAATAAATAATCACAGATCACAGACACAGAGTAATAAGTGCAGCGGAATTAAAAGAGATAGTAGTTCATGAAGCTACTATATGAATATATAAAATACATCAGAGTTTAAACTAGATATAACGGAAGAGTAACACGATACAACAGATACAAATCAGAATTCATCACTGGAATCATCGAATGCTGAAAGCAGAATAGATGGCTGGATCTTCAAGCAAAGCTCCAACTTTAAAGATGAGTCTCGAATACTGGTACACTCAGTCTGACCCGAGCGTAAAGCAAAAACACAAGACACTCGAGTCAGGATTAACATTCTTATATTAATAAATCCAACTCAAGTGAAATAGCAATTGAAATACAAGTAACTTAAAGGATGTTTGGAATAACCATCCTTTAAGGATCCGTTAAACTATCTACTAGGTAGTAATGTACGATAAGTAGATAATGTCTATCAGTAATAATAAGATATCAAAATAGCGTTAAGTCATGGCCCATTCCACCCTTAACACATTTTTATTCCCAAAAGCATATACAAGACCGTAGTTTCCCCAAAACCGGAAGTCACCAGAGGGCAATCCATATACTAAAGGTACAAATCAAAATCGTAGTGGTCGCGCATAAATGGAATACAAGTATGACAAGGCACATGAGGCAATACCCAAGGTAGTGATACTACCGTTCGCCTGATCCGGACTGGTGAGAACGCAACGCCGCAGCGCCCGCAACACCGTGAAACAACACTCCCAAAATCAAGGGTGCACCAATCGACAACAAGTATAAGTAGTTCGAAGAAGTGTGTCCACTTGAGGTAGCTAATCCTCCATTGGCCCGGCACAGCTCCTGTTTTAGTCATTTCCAATTTGACACAAGTGTCAAGGCTATCCATCATCGTTCACTTTCTTCAGTCATCACGTACATCAATCCAACCACTTCATTCTCGATCATCACTCCGCGTATAGTTATTAAAGTGGTTTTCGGTTTAGATAGAGAGTATATCCATAACCGAATTCCGGTCTCTTTAATAACTTCCGTAATTATTTCACCGATTGGTCGTTTATTTATTTTAAAACCAAATCAATTTCAATTTTAATTTCAATTTATAAACCAACAGTTCATTTGTCTTTCCAAACAAATTTCCAAAATTTACGTTTCAAAACTTCCAAATCATAATTTCAAAATCTTATAATTCAATTTCAATTTCTATTTAAACAATTCAAATATTGATTCAAGTTCGTATATAAGTTTCATTCCGAAATCATTTGATTTAATTTAACATTCGAATCAGTTTAAACTCATTTATCGATTTCATTCAATATTCGTTAAGTTACTTTATCATTCAAAACAATTCCTATTAAATTTCCAATTCATTAAATCAATTCTTAAGTTCAACTTCATTAAAACAAAACTTACAATTTTGAATTAAATTAAATTCGTCAAATCAATTCTTTCAATTTCAAGTCTTACATTAATTCCAAAAATATCACATTTTCATTTCTTGTTAAAGAAATTCAATTTCACTTATTTACTTACTTAAATAAATTTCCAAAAACTCAATTAATAAAGAAAGCTCAATTTCAATTATTTACGAAGTAAATTCACTTATTCAAAAGTTCAATTTTACCTATTAAAGAATTCAATTCAATTTAATCATTAAATAAATTCAATCTTATTTAATTATTAAATGATTCAAAAACTTAATTATTAAATAATTTCAAAGTTTAATAATTTCAACTTAATTATAATTTCAAACTTGATTATTAAATCATTTCAAAGTTTAGCAATTTCAAACTTAATTACACTTTCAACTTAATTATTAAATCATTTCAAAGTTTAATAATTTCAAACTTAATTCAATAATTTCTCAAATTAAACAACATTTTTCATCAATTACATTGTAAATATTTTATTTCATATTTAAATATTAACATTTTCCTTTCGTTAAATTCAAATTCCAACTTCATTTCAAAACCATATTATTTATTCAAATAAAATCTTCGTTTTATTTTTAAATCAAATTATTGACCAATCGGGTTTTATTTAATTTTCTTTCCTAGGTCAAAGTTCAATTTTGGGTATTTATCATTTCAACCCGATTCCAATTCAATTCAAAATCAAAACATAGCAAAGGGAACTTGCAGTGTGATAACTGGGATGGTGTCAAAGTAAATAAACAAGCAATAACAATAATCAATATCAATCCAATAATCAATTCAAATAATCCCGAAATGACCGTATTAATTCGCATTGTTATTTGTACGAATTAATATAATTATTTCTAGAATCTACACTATCATTTCATGTAGATTAAAGATTATTACATTAAGGTTTTCACTTGTCATCTATTACAATTTCATCCATCATCAATTTAACAACATACATTCAGTGGTTCAAAGTGTAATTAAACAAATCCTACGTGTCAATAAATTTAACAGTTAAAGGGGTCATATTATACAATGTCATTAAATCAAATTTAACATTTAACTATCCTATATCAATTGCATACTATTTATCATTTTAACATTAACAATTTTACGTCCAATATAAACATCGACAATCAAACAATTATAAGCCAAACTATATTATCATCGCATAAATAATTAACAGATAATGGTGTTAGATGTCACAGGTGAACTGATACAGGTAATAGCATATATAACAGTGTAATTAACTAATAGCAGTATATTTCAATTGTCGTTTCAATTGAAATCAAATCTAGTAAATAAAAGAACGTTAATCGTGAGTGAGTGCTCACCTTCCGAGGCTAGAGAGATAGACTATGAAGTGAGTTACAGATCCAAACACGAATTCCAAATCAAAGCTAGATTGGCACGAATTCGACGAACAAGCTGATAAATCAAAATTTATAAAACGAATCAGAATCATCATTATATACGGTATTAGTGAAGTTATATACATAACTATATATAACTATTTACATATATAACCCAAACCCCAATTAAATTATATATATGTAAAATTCAATATCATCGTTTAACAAAATTTCAAATATTAAGGTCAAGCATGTATTTATAATATTTTTAAATCAATACATTCAACTTAATAGTTTAACATATATATTTGTATAACTTATAAAATCGACCAATAAACCAAAAGTTTTAAAACTGATAAAATATAAACACAGTATGTTACATTTAAAACAATGTATACGCATACTGTTCAAATATATAGGCATTCACTTTTAAACAATGCAATGTAATAGTTCTATAATATAATATACTTTTCCAAACATATATATTTACTATAACTATTTACTGTAAACATATTTTCATTTATAATTTATATATACGAACAGCAATCTCGGCTATGCAAATAAACTTATACACATAAATCTATTATATCTTTCATCATATAGTATATTGAAATCAATTATATACAGCAACCTGTATACCTTTGCAAACTTTGTAAACTCATACATTTTGATATATATATATATAATACTAAGACTTATATACACTGTCACTATATCTCTACCGTAAGCTTATCACCCATATTTTAATATATCATTATATATAAGCTTCATATAGTCAAATCTAAAATTTACATATTAAAATATATAAGCGAGATAGTTCTAACCTTAACATTTATACATATGACAGTATGGTCCATAGTTTATATAACTTAGTCTTTGAACAAAGATAAGCAAAATAATATATAGCCTATATATATGAAATGTATAATACATCTCCCAAAATATAATATACCGTAAGTATTTTTACAACACCCACAACATATATACAAACATATACTACCACAACTTTGTAAAATTAACATATTATAAACCGCCCCATTTACTGTCATATTAGAAATTCTATATAAGCAACATACTACGTAATTCATGTATACTAGTATATATACAAAACATTCTATATATATAACTTTACATATATACGACAAACATATATACCTCTTACATTCATATCTTAAAACATATAACAAATGGAGAAAAGCCTATCTGTAACTATACAAAAGTAACTTGTACGTGCTGCCACAAAGTATATTTATATATATACAAACCAAAACATAAAACAAATAACTTGTTTGGATATAAACCTTTATATATACACGTAAAACACCAATATATATAAATATTCTTTAAACTCACGTATATAAATTTCCTTTTCCAAAGATGCAAACAGTGAGACTAAGCAAAAGTATGCAGACAATTACCATATATAGCATATATATGCCCATGCATGCTCTGCTGAAGGTAGCACGAGGCAGAGGTGGAAGGGGAGACCAACGTGGCTGAGAAGTGAAGAGGGGTGCGACATGGATGATGGGCGGAGCAAGGTGGTAGGTGCGGAGTATGCTGGTCAGTTGTTTGCTGTTTCGGGTTGTTGGCCTTGTATGGGAAGTTCGGTGGTGACTTGCGTGAGGAACGAGTTGATGGAAGCTTCACGTGGATAAGGCTGCGTGCTCGGTTCGGGTGGAGGAAGGAGTTGGTCGGCAAATTTGGTGATGGGCGAGGCGTTGGGCAAAGCGTTGTTTGGTGGGGCTTCACGTGTGCGCGGGGGTGCTTGGGCGAATGGAGAAAAGAAAGAGAGGTTGTGCGTTGAAGAGGAGAGAAGAGGGGAGAGAGTTTGTGCGTGAGGAAAGGAAGAGGTGCAGTGGGTGACGTTGCTCTGGAAATAGAAGAAAGGTGGAAGAGGAGTGGAGACGTACATGCCATAAAATACATTCATTTCTTTTGTTTTTGTTTTGAAAATTGAACTGATAAAATGAATATCTTGGAAATGAAGCAACGGGTAATAATGAAAAGTGGAAACAGAAGAGTCACGGCTATTCGGTTCTACGGTGGAATATTAGAAGACCACAAACAAAAGAAACGGAACCGATACCGATACCGGTTTCACGAATTTCGCTGTGTACCGGACTTCAAAATACTGAACTGAATATACCGTAGAGATCAGCCCGACGAGACGGTCAAAACGGTATACGGGTATCAGTGATACGATTGAATTATAAAAATTCGAATTTTTCTACTAGCGGAAATGCAAGAAAAACACTGAAAAATAAGATCGACGGAGCCAAAGATGTCCGAATTTGGAAAAATGACAAACTAACATCTTGCTCAGAAGATGTTTTAGAATTTTTCTATGTAAAAATATTTAGGTTTCGGAAACATTTTATTTTCACCGCTTTTTAACTGATTAAATTGAAGTGAATTTACGCGCGAAATAAATTTCCATATTTTCAGCCGAAAATTTACCAGTTGCTACGTTTAACTAGACGTATTCCAAATATCAAATTTATATTTCAAAATTTTATCGTTTAAAATTTCACAAAATTTTAACTAATTACGTTATTAAAACAGTTGAAATTTTACGGGTCGTTACAATAGTGCTATAGGAGGAACCTCTCTTACTTGATTGAGTCTATAAATCAGTTGAGTTAAAAAAGTTGAGCATTATATTAAAAACCAAAATGCATTTTAATTATTTACCAATTTACCAAATATTAAAAGGAGAAACTAATTACGGCAACTTAAAATGTGTTAATATTAAGTCAAAATGATTTCTAGATACTAAAAATGATTCATTTATCACAAAAATGATTTATATACTTAATACCACTCAAGTTAACAAACAAATACATATAAATAAAAAAGACTCAAAGTAGAGATATACCGAGTGATTTTAAATACTAACTTAACACAATTGTTTTCTTTTTAAAAGAAATTTCAGTCTAGATTATAACTTACCGCAAGAATATCCCCAAGTTTGGGTATACGACCCATCCTCTTTTACAATTAATTAGACAAATTGTGAAACGCCTAGACTTCCACTTCAGAAGTGGTCGTAATACACTTCTCCATCAGCTTTTGAAACCTAGCCGCATGTTCTTGCCGATTTATCATTTTTCAATTTTTGAGTATGAAACTGAATTTAATTCGATTATATTTTAAATCGAATTGTGTGGATGACTTACAGTAAACTCGGTTGCAACAGTATCAACCCACCTAGATGAACCGTTAATCGACTCGAACTTGTGACTCCGAACGTACACCTCTAGGGAGTTGTGTTTCTGAGGTACTCTTTAAACTAATTAAAAAAGGCATCGACGACGACTTATAATAATTTGATTTAAAAATAAAAATGCACACATACCAAATCCATTTGATAGTCAGTGAAAGATTTGGAGCCATCGCAGTGTAATCTTTGGTCATTCGCCCTATTTGCTAGATCTATTATTACATGCGACTTTAGATTTTCCTGCTCCAAATATGACTTGAACTGGTAATAGATGTCTTGAACAAGCACTTTAATGTTCTTCCTATTTTTCTTCATCATATACACCATCTCTCTATATTTAATGCTTGCTTTTTACTCCTAGATTTTTATGATATGCGCTTGAGATGCATCGGGTTTCATCTGATATGTACTCTGCATTTGTAATTAAATATATATTACAAACACACAAATTTGTATTTGAAAAAAATCAAGTGTGCACTAAATTTATTTTACAACAAAATCATTGAACATGACGTCTTTAACGTCAAATAAAATTTCCAAGAATCTAGGCCAAAATTGATTCACCCTAGCAAGAATAAAATTGCGAATGCTATCACTCATGATTCCGCTATTGAAGTCGGCTCCACACATACATAAATTGTATAATAAACGTGAAGCTATTTGAGACGATAACCTAACGATTTATAATATCATTAATTTTTACCAATTATTAATACCATACAATATTGTTTTCTTTTACTTATTTTTATTATTAATATCATATACAATTAAATTTTATTTTATTATTATTAATACTATATAATATTATCAATATCATACACCATAAAAATTTATTTCATGATTAATACCATATAATAAAATTTTCTTTTACTAATATCATATACTATTATTTATTAATCACTAATTTTTATAATATACTAATAATATATTATTGATAACACCATTAAATTTTATCAAATTATTAGTAGCAATAATATGATTTTCTTTTAATACAGTCATATATTATTATTTATTTATCATTAATTTTTATTATATTACCATACATTATTGTATCATGACTTTCACAATTAAGAAAACGATAATGATAAGACTAAACCTTGATTTAATTGGCCGGCTATCTTAGCTCCCATACAAATACAAAAATATACACATAATTCATAAATCAAAACCTTACCATGAACGATTCGCGAAATTTCGGTAGCACTTCCTCTTATTCACCGTATCGTACGCAAAAAAAGTACATGGAGAATAAGATAGGAAGTGCCATCAAAATTCTACGAACCGTCTAGGATAAGATATTGATTTACGACTTATGCATATATTTTGTATTTATAACTTGTCCACTACTAGGACAAACCCAAGACTATGGTATCAGATGAATATTTATTTCCATTTTAGTAAAAACGAATATAAATATAAGAATCATATACAAAACTCATCAGACAAGGCCAACAAATCTATAGGTTGTCATTAATTGAACTAAAATACCAAATCAAAGTATAATGTAATTCTAAATTCTTACATATATACAAACATTTGTAATCAACCATTTATGACAACATATATTTCAATCTTTACTAATCCATGTATACCAAACTATCTTCGTTATAATCAACTAAAATTATAGAATCATAAGTGGTTATTATGAATATGAAAGAACCATAGCCAAAAGCGTTTATGTTGTAAAAACTAATGGTGAGATGAGACAAATCAAGGTAGTAGATCGTACCTAAATTAACAGTGAGGCAAGACTTTGGTTCTTCAGCCGAAGGAAGCATCGATGGAGCTTTGACAGCGTCGATAGTGGCTTTGGAAACGTTGAAAGTGGCTTTGGAGGCATCTACAGGAAGGATCGAATTAAACATCGATTAAGGCGTTAATACTGAAGGTGGGTTCGTTGGAGGTTGTAGTGGCCGAAGGAGAAGCGTCAATGGGGCTTTAGAGTAGCGTCGAAGGTGGTTTCATGGCCTAATGAAACATAGTATGACGATGAAGGCCAGTTCATGGTCAAATGAAGCGAAGAAGGGAGAAAGAGGTTCTTGAATTATATTTTAGGGAAATTGAAATGGGCAAGAAATTCGTGTTTTGGGTAGGTTGTAGTGGAAATAAGTCGTTGATATGTCGTTAAAATTTTCGATGACATACCAATGAGTTATATATTTAGACTTGTTACCGATGACATACCGACGATATCGCCTCATGCCATCGGCATGTCATTGGTAACTCTTTGTAGGTATATTGTTTATTTTCTAGTAGTGAATATATTCTAAGCATTTATACCTTGTTGTGAAGAGTACATCCATATTCTCAAATTTTATAGTAAACTCGAGGATTTTAATTTTTAATAGTATATTAAATACAATGTTAGTCGTTCATATTCACTTTAGGGCAGGATCAAACACCCGGTTAAATGGGATTTGGTGGATCTTAGAGTTTTTGATGTTGACAAAGTGTTTCGTATTAGTATATAAACTCTAATTTACTTTATTTACATGTATTGTTTTATGATCTTCCTTACCTGCAATTATTTATTTTGTTCCTTTTATACTTTACATTTACTTTCTTTTACTTGTATTATATTAAGGATGTAGCCAAGGAACTTTATGTAATGTGATTATACAACATAACTATTATAAGGAATCTGGTTCAAAATAAGGTAAATTTTTGGCTTATTTTCTACTATATATATATGTATGTATGTATGTATATGTTTGTATGTATGCATGCATGCATCATAATATTGGAATATTGTTAATATTTGAAATACACTAAATATACATAAGTAGGAAACCATTAGGAAAGTACTTATTGGATATATTACTAAACAAAAATAACAATATATTTTTCTAACGTGCGGTGTAGATTTTTGAAATGTTATTAATATAAATATTTGTTTATATACATAATTATTGGAGGTTCTAATTCTAATTCTTAGCTATAAAATAAGTATTTGCAATTTATTACTCCACTTAGTATTGAATGTTAGATTAATTCTAAGAGTTTATATTTAAGTAGGTGTAACAATAATTAATCTACATTTATTTAATATGTCATATACTCAAGTACTTTAAGTATTATTAGGCAGGAGTATAATTTTTATTTCTAATTTTTTTATGCCCACGTTTCACTTAAGAAATAATTAGCACTTATTTAGATACATGGAGTCGATAGGCAAAATAGCGAAGTAAAATAGGCTCGAAGCTACATCACACAAGAGCTGCGCGAGTTCTAAATACAACATCTAAGGCCCGGTGAATTCCACACAGAACTACATAGTCCTAAAAGCTTCACATCACCAACAAGTGCAATTCCTTTCTGGGTTGTACCATTAAAATTCAGCACAAGGATTCCATAACATTCTTAAAGTATGACGTGCCTTCACTAATACAGTTAATGGTGTGTCCTGTGGACAATTAGGTAATTTGCTATAAAAACTTAACTCTGTAAACAATCGTTCATAGTAAAGTATGCTTTTGGTTTTGTTTTATGTACATGTGTTGTAATATAGTGATATAAATAACGAATTTACTACATTAAACTTATATAAGCAGAAAATCCATAGAATAGTTATTTCATCGATTGCAAATACGAATGTGTTCATAACCATGAGTAATGAATTGATATATACAAAAACAAAATCCTTAAATGTTCCTAGTTAAGATGTATATTGATATATCCATAGAAATTAGTGCATATAACATTCTCCATGTAATGGATGGTGATTTACTCATGACTGCTGGCGGCACCAATGAGTTATGTAATTGTGATTGTTTGGAACGATCAAAAAACAACTTGACGGGGGTCTTCTATAGGTTACTATAACTAAGTCAAAATAAAAGATCTCATGATAGTCACGAACAGTAGTCTTTTGACTTGATTGTATTGTCGATCTTATATAGTTAGTCTATACTTTGATTATGGTTTAATACTTGGCATAACGACTGTTATGCCAAAAATTAACATAACACCTTATAAGATGAACTAGGAATTAATTAAGAAGAATTTATTAATTAGTAATAAAGGCTAAAATAGAAATTGAGCAAATGTCAAAGTTTGGCCATGAAACTTGCAATATTGTGTTGTGGTGATCTTTTGAGCAACAACATTCATATGTAAAGCTTCGCGATCAGCATTCAAAAGAAGAAGTTATCGACGTTTGAAGATTTTAGATCGAAAATAATTCAAAGTGTATTAAAAAAAATAACAATGTTAAACGCTACGGTTGGGACCCACCGTTCGATCACCTTTACGGGTTGTTAATCGCTAGTGGTCGATCGCTTATAGAGACTAGTCAACTGGTTAGGATGTGACAGCTAGGGTTAATTTTTACATAATGGCCCGAATTTGAAACTATTAAAGGGTTATGAATCCGACGGTCCTGGAGCATCTATGCAATAGTAAATAAGAGGATAACACCCTCATTTTTCTTCATATAAATCTAAACCTGGTAGCGAGATTCTACCCAATCATGTTCCTCTATAGAAATTTCTTAAAGTTAAATTCAAAAATAAATATATACATTCAAGGATTAGGAGAAAATTTGAAGGAATCAAGCTAAAAATTTGTAGATCTCTAATTTAAACTTCCCTAATCTATAGTTTTTGACTATAACATGCATAAACAAATTTGTTATACATTACACAATAACAAGGAGATAAATCAGAGGAAGAGATAGACAATAGCACGAAAGCATATCCAAGAATATTTCAGTAGGGATTATCTGCAAGTGGAAATTTCATTTTTTTTCATAACAGTAATATGTGTAGTTTGCTTTTGGATTTGTACTATGCCTGAGGAAATTTTGTAGGCAAAAATTTATCAATTTAAAACCCTAAAATTTCTCCATGATATAAGAATTGCGAAATTTGTTGGAATTCTAATTGTTTTATTTTAATATATTATAATTGGATTTGTTATTATTTACAATGTGAATAATTTTTATTCCATTTGATTTCACTTCCCTAATTGTGATTGTAATGACAAAGAATTCCAAATAAGAAAAATAGAAATGGTTTTATAATGCAGGGTAAAATGGATTTTTCCACTTATTCCATAGTTTGCACTGCCTATTTCGATAATTAAAATAAATATGACTTTTTTTTCATTTCAATGCTATACGTCTAAAAAGTTGAATTAAATATAAAAGATTGGAATTGTAAATTTGCTTCTTTGGAAAGAGAGGGTGTGGTTCTTCTATATTAACAAAAATGTATTTTATGTTTTAGATTCCATTTTGAACATATACAAATCTATTTACCATAGCTAATATGTTGAGAATGTTAGCTATTATGAAAATGTATTGTATTAGATTAGGAAACGTATATAAATTTCAGTTATTAACACATTAACATAATATATCATCCCAAGCAAGAAACGAACAACGTACTTGAATACATATAAAACTAATTAGTCACAACTTAATATTAGACTTAAATGTAATGATAACATATTCTTTTAAATTTTGAAACTGACCAATTATAATTACAAATTTGTAACGTATGCAATAAAAGGCCATTAAATAAAGAAACTGACAATTTAAAAAGGAGACTTTACAAATAAATGATAGTTAGTAATCAATAGCATATATAATAAAATGGGTTAAGGACAATTATGTAATTAAATCCATAAACAAAGGCGAAATAATGAGCTTTCCTTATAAGACATATTAATGCTTAAAAATTGGTGAGGTGTATGTATATGTATGTGTGTGTGTGTGTGTGTGTGTGTGTGTTGGTGTAGTTCACCCTACATGTTGGAAAGTGGAAATATGACTAAGTTATAAGGATGCAAAGTCAGTTGAAAGCACACATAAGTCTATCCAAATAATCTGAGTACCACCGATGTGACTTTTGTAACTGATGTGGAACATCACCTATAATAAGAACCCAAGGTGGATGGGATTTTAATCCTAATTTTATAGGGTAATCTGCCTAGTTGATTTGGCTATCAGCACCTGTAAATAGTTAGACAAATGTGAGATGCCACGGGTGGGTTATGGGCTATAAGGATAAGGAAATTCCAAAAGGAGTTTGCTTTGGGATTGGGGTATTAAATGGGTGGTTTAGCATCTACCTTCCCCTTATTAAGAAGTATTAAATTACTTAGGGAATTTATCATAAATAACGTTGGGTCATCCCAAAAAGGGTCTGCTTTAGGGTTGAGGTATTAAATGGTTGTTAGAGTTTGTCTCTTCTCTATTTAAGAAGTATTAAATGGTCGAGATTTCTTTTAATAGACGTGGATAATTCTAGGATGGAACTACCTTGACTTTGAGGTATTAAGTAGCTGTGGAGGGTCCAATTCGGGGTTGAGGTATTAAATGATCGGAGTGTCTGCCTCTTCCTTATCTAAGAAGTATTAAGTGGCCTTAAGAGTTTTCTACGATGTCATCTAGGAAGTACCATCAGGGATTTGCCTTAGGATCTAGGTATTGAATGGATGAAGAGTCTACATATTCTCTTTTTAAAAGTTCTTAAGTGACCTAAGTACTTTCTCTCCATCATTAGGATATTATTAGACGAAAGCTGGGTGTTGAACCCAATATACTCCATAGTTACATTGCATCTGCATTTATAGTCATAGAGTCAGGCTTGTATGGCCATTATCCTATAGTTAGAGATATATTTAGAGAAGTATAATAAATATGTAGGACATGGTACTTATCTGAATACTTACTGTCCATATACTATTATGGTTAAACTTGAAGTTTTCATTCACAAGACATTGTTGTTTTGAGTCTATCCTCATTACAACCTACAGCTTAGGTACAACTATAAGTGTGGAAAAGATGGTAGGGAATTGGCTGGCATTTATCTATTATAGTTATCAATTTAGGTTGTTATGAAGTACCCAGACTATGTACAAGACATGCTTTATGCATTATTGTGATATTGTACTCCTGTAATTTGGTCTTATAAGATGTGTACTTTATTATTATATTTCATTCCTTCCGCTGTGAAACTCTGAAAGCATAGATAGATAGCTCTACATATTGGTTTGTTAAATCAAATATACCAACCAACAGCCAGCTTCAAAATGGGCCTAAGATTGAATGTACAATTATTAGGTTAAAAATAAGGCCCATTTCGAAGAGGGTTATTGCATTTGGTATCAAAGCTTAGGTTAGTCGATCATAAGAATTAGGATACACTAAGTGAACATATTTGTACTTTTATTTGGAATTACATATATATTACATGCCAAACTCTATAAATTTCGACTATAAAAGTAGTTGCAACCATATTCTAAAAAGATGGATAAGACAACTATGAATTGGAACAATAAATTTAGTTAAATTTATACATCTACGTCGATTACCCTACAGGATGTAGGCAGTACCAAAAGATATTGACTTAAGAAGACTATGAGCATGATATATGGAAAGGTCCCTGAAGCCGGACAGTACTTGACTCCGTTGCGAGGTCTAGATTGCACTATGGTTATGGATTTCGCTGGATTACCGACTGATGATGTATATTTCATCCAAATAGATGAGAAGTAAGAACCTACGTTGAAAATATCCAGAGGTAAGGTATAAATAAGAATGAGAAAGTTTCCGCAAGAAAGTGTACATTAACCACCATAAGATGATAGCCGTAATTTAAAACGTTAATGAGGATAAGTTAAGAATAATTGGAAATAAAAAAAATCCAAAAGAAAGGACAAAAAAATCTATTTCCGAGTCTGACCCTATGTGAAAATAGTAAATATTTTTTTTTTAATTTCTTTAAACATTTGGAATGGATTTAAAAAATTTATTTAGAAATTAAAGGACCCTATTACTGAAAAGTTGTTATTTTTAAAAAGTAAGTAAACACTAAATTTTTTACCACATAAATTATGCCTATGGAATAGATTCTTGAAAACCTAGAAAATTTTGGAAAAGCCAAGAACCATTATTTTTGAAATAAATGAAAACTAGTGCTTATGTTTAACTTGAAAATTTAATTGCACATATCTTTTAAAATTCCTCCAAATATGCTATTAGAGTCTCCACTAAGTTTGAAAGTGAAAATAACATGAGTAATAGAAAAATAATAAAATGAAAGTTTGAAAGAGATTGTGCTATAGGATCAAGTAATATGGAATATAATAAATAACTAGTGCAGAAAATAATAGCAGTAAAGTAAAATGACACTAGGAATTTTTATACTGGTTCGAACTCCCATTCTACGTCCAGTCCTAGACTCCTTCTGGAATTAAAGCTAGCAACCCCCATTTAATCCGGAGGAATAGGTATTACACCGCCTAAGCAACCGAACAGGACTTTGACCGCCTGAGCAACAGAACAGGACTTGACCGCCTGAGTAACCGAACAGGACTTTCTTACAAACTGGATTTAACTTGTCTTTGTATGTTCTGAATAACATGTATTTGTCACTTGTAGTACACCCTTCCTATAATCTTTTCCCAAAGATAGATGTGTATATTTATGTGTGTATGAAGAATAGGAAGTCTAATATTACTTTGAAGAATATGGAAGTGGATATGAAAGCAATGATTGTATGAAAGCTTCTGGATAATGAAATCAAGAATGCTTAGTGTTATAGATCAAAGAAATTAGAGAATTAAGGTATTTTGATCTATAAATCTTGAGTGTATATATAGTGTGTGATGAGATATGTCTTTTGGAAATAGGTATCTCTCAGAATCCAAGAGTTGTAACCATCCAGGAAGAACATATCTATTGATGAAGAAAAGTATCTATTGGAAAATATGACAGTTGCAGTTTTAAATCGACTGAACCTGCTTGGGCAGTCGACTGAATTCAAACGTGCACAAAAAGTTGCATAGAATCAGTCGACTGACCTAGGCAGTTCAGTCGACTGGCTGCCTTATTCAAAAAATTATATATGCAATATCAGTCGACTGACTTAGGGTATTCAGTCGACTGAATACTGCTTATTCTATGCATTTAAACTTTTGGTGGAAAGACTTTAACGAACAACAATGGTCATAACCTTCTGCGAAGAAGAAAACTATTCATGAAAGTAAGTGTCTATTCAAAAAATGGCAGTTGGAACCAGGTCAATCGACTTGTGACGCCCCACCTCTATACCCACGCTAGCCAAGGACACTACGGGGTAGTGCCGTCAACTAGCACGGAGAATAAGGCTGTTGAGGAGCGACCATCTGTATAATTGCTTTGTGCGAGTACCGATATGCCAGATAAAAAATATAACTTTTCATCTCAAGAGGAAATCCGACATATAGATACAAACTCAAAGCTACTACACAGTGGCTATATGGACCTCGGAAACAAATATAGAAATAAACATAACACAAATCAGTCACAGACAATTCATATCACAAAGGCGGAAATAGATATGAATATAACACATGAAAGTGTACATCAGAGTAGTGGTCAAATAAGATCCATAATAACACAAAAGAATAGATACAAGTGCAAGCCAAAAGAATATGTATACATCAAGGAGTCTAATCTCAAATGTATACAACAAAAACTACTAAACTAGAGTAGTTAGCCAAAAGTCAGATGATGGTTCCAGATAGGAAGTCATGAAGAAGCACCTGTAAAATCTCAGTCTGACCCGAGTATTATTTAAGAAGAAAATAATAAACGGATCAGTCTAGCTATAATTATCAGATAAAATGAGATATAAGAAGAGATATAATAATAAGACATATGATAACCAAAAATGTCATACTACGTCAAGTATACATCAGAAAACCCACAAAAGTCATACAAAATCTCAAGAAGCTCATAGCATCAAAAAGAATATCATATTCTTTATTTAATTCACCAAGCCACAATAAATGACATACATATCAATGCCAACTGAAAAAGGTGGTGAAACATAAATTCCAGAAATCATCAATTAGAAATCCAGAAATCACAATAAAAGAGGAAGAGGCCTATCACATGATGGTCCGAAGACCATGGGGAGCTACCCCATATGTGTGAGTCGGAATCACATAGATTGAGGTCTAGGCTAACCAAAAAGCAAAAAGGTATGTGTGAGTGGAATCACACAAGTGGTGTCTAGCCTAACCTCGCAAACAAAAAGGTATGTGTGAGTGGAATCACACAAATGGTGTCTAGGCTAACCAAAAAGCAAAAAGGTATGTGTGAGTGGAATCACACAAGTGGTGTCTAGCCTAACATCGCAAACAAAAAGGTATGTGTGAGTGGAATCACACAAATGGTGTCTAGGCTAACCAAAAAGCAAAAAGGTATGTGTGAGTGGAATCACACAAGTGGTGTCTAGCCTAACATCGCAAACAAAAAGGTATGTGTGAGTGGAATCACACAAATGGTGTCTAGGCTAACCAAAAAGCAAAAAGGTATGTGTGAGTGGAATCACACAAATGGTGTCTAGCCTAACCTTACGGACAAAGAGATATGTGTGAGTCGGAATCACACCAATGCGGTCTAGTCTAACCTTGCAGACAAAGAGACATCGCACAATTGCTAGTCTAAATCATAAAATGATCGTCATGATCAACGAGAAGTGTCAATTACACTAAGCTAGTAAATATAAAAGTTTAGCTTCATGTCCCATAACCACTTGCTTAACTTAAATATTTACGAACAAACTGTAAATCTACACTAGAAAATTGTCACAAGAATTTCAATCGAACAAGTCCATAAATTAACCGACGAAGTAAACGCAAGCATTTCATACCACTTGTTTTGCTAAGTCGTTTAATTAGATTTTCTCATACGAATGAGGTAAAGCTTTGTATATACTAATAGATTGGAAAACGGTTTTAAGAAACGAGCTTTGTAATAAAATAGCGTTGAAATCGTTTTAATGAAAGGGTTTTGATATTTAATACTAGTATAGAAAACCTTTATATTTTGAAGTGACAAATCATAGAAGTGATTGTAGAAACAATCAATCATAAAAATTCACATTCGAAGACGTGAATAAAATCCAAAGAAATCGATATCAAATCCATCAAAATGGATATTTCCAATAATTCCCAAAGAAAAGAAGTCATCAACGTCGATAATAAATGATAACAACAAATAGGGAAATAACACGAATCGATTAAATTCGGAAACCACACTAGATAGGCGAAATAGGCAAAATAGCAGCAGGTCGGTCGGCCGGCTACAGAGCTCGGTCGACCGGACCCTGTCTTGAAAAATAGTTCGGGAAGCAGGTCGGTCGACCGGAATCTGTAGTCGGACGACCGGACCAGAAAACAGAGAAGTGCTTTGCACTTTGGAAGCAGGTCGGTCGACCGGAATCTGTAGTCGGTCGACTGGACCAGAAAACAGAGAAGTGCTTTGCACTTTGGAAGTAGGTCGGTCGACCGGCTACAGAGCTCGGTCGGCCGGACCCTGTTTCCAGCCCTTCCCAACCTACCTAATACAATGGCCAATCTCGACCAATTTGCAACCGCTCGAGCAACGGCGCTAAGGGTTTATGCCAATCGACTACCCGGCCCTATATGCTCTTCAATGCATCACAAAAATCATGATCAAAGATCAAAGTTTGGATTTTTAAAGAATTGAACTCAAAACACTAAAAATTGGAATATTCACCAAATCAATCCAAACCAAAAGCAATTGCACAAGAATAAGTGTTAGGAATTCATACCTAACAATCGAAGATAAATATAGTTTAAGATGTGAGATAAAAATCTCACCTTTGAACCCAAATCAATGAAGAAGAAGCTTGAAAGCAATGGCAAGGGCGATCACTCTTTAATTCCAACTCAACAAGCTTGAATCAAAGCATTAAAGAAGGACATTCCCAAAGTTAGGTTTAGGAATAAACTGAAATTGAAGAGGAGAAGAAGATAGAGAAGATGAAGAGGAGACCTACCAATGGGTTCTCTCTGAATTTGGAGCTAGAAGTTGGAGTTTGCAAGAGGGACTAGGGTTTTGAATTTCTATTTCCCATTCTCTTCCACCATTGTTGCTTTAGAACTGAAAAGAGGAGGAAGTGAGAGTGAATGGGGAGGAGTGGTTCAGATTTGAGTATAAGTCGGCTAGTGGGCTAAACCAAACCCAAAGTCCAAAGTGAAAAAGTAGCAAAATTCTACTAATTCCAAACACATCGAAGCTTATACTCAAAAAGGTCGCAAATGGCATTTCGAACTCAATGGAAGTGGTCTCGAGTCCCAATTCGACCGTATGCAAAAAATAGCTTTTCGGACTATAATCCGACGAACGATGTTATATTTAAATATAAAATCGATAAATATGCGGGTTGTTACAGACTCCCCTCCTTAAAGAAATTGCGTCCTCGCAATACTTAAGAAGAAAATAAATAGTAACAATCATAGAAGCATATCAATATAAAAGAAAATTTGAAATAAGAAGTTCACCATAAAGAGCACGAAAGAGTAAGTCCGAAAGATTTCGTTCGATGAATTCTCTAGATTTCCCAAGAGAAATCCTTGGGATTTGAGAACCATAGAACTCACACAAAAAGAACTTCTTTATTTCGAAGGCGCTCAACCCTCGAAGAAATGATGTGAATAGGATGTTGCTCAAAAGTCAAATCTGGTGAAACTTCAATCCCTACTATAACACCAAGCTCAAGAATAAAAATCGGAAACCTTAAGGCATTTCCGTAGTAGAAAGACGCAAGAAAACGTCATGAATAACAGAAAATTGAGCCGATGCAACGGCGTAGCACAAAAAGCGATACGCCAAAGAAACTGGAAACTCGAATAACTCCGAACACCAACGTAGTACAATAACGATACGTCCAATGAACGGAAACTCAAATAATTCGAAACACCGACGTAGTACAAGAATGGTACGTCCAATGATCCGAACGCCATAAAAGAACATCGGACGCTAGTCCATAAAAGAAATGAGATAAATCTCAGTAAAACGAAGTATATCAAAACGTCCGATGAACTTGATAAAAAGATAATTTCATTCATACATCATCTAAGAATCAACCACTTGTTGCTTACGATTAAGCGCATTGGCAACACGATTTCCCTTTCCGGGAATATACAAAGAATATCAAGGTCATAAGATGTAAGGAACTCGAGCCAATATTAAGTTCCTTACGAGAAAATAAATATTCCAAAGATTTATGATCGAGGTGGAAAACAAATTTCTCCGCCATAAATAAACGATGATGCCAAACTCTAAAAGCGACAACTATATCCGCAAGCACTCGATCATGAGTGGCATACCTAGTCTCGATAGGCTATAACTATTTAGAAGAATAAATGATAGCACGTTCTCTTTGGCCAGAGAATGGCATCTAAACCAATACGATATAGCATTGGTACAAAAGATGAAATCTTGGTTCCCTACGGGAATAACAAGAATTAGGAATATTGAAAAGAAAGAGTTCTTTTAAAATAATCTTCTTTCCCGAAAAGCTAAGACTTTCAAAATTACAATTATCTTTATGTAATAATTCTTTTCTAGAAAAATTTACATTTTTACAAGTCATTATATTGTGTCTGACTGTCTCATCAAAGCGTTTAGGAAATTCCTATCGATAATGTTGATCAAGCGCATCGACCAAAATTCTTAAAGCACTCAATGGGCAATACAATCACAAAATCATTTTCCATATGATAAACATGTTTCTTAAAAACCTTTAAGAATATTCTTTGCTCGTTTAAGAGCGAAAATCAAATTGTACTTGTAAATAAATCTTATGAAAAAGATTTGCAAAATTTTAAATTTCTATTTTCATCCAAAATCAATATATACAAGAATGGAGTCATCGAGATACTCATAGAAGACTCGATTTATAGAATGGATGAAATAAGTTGGACAAACTAAATGACATAATAAGTCATTCATAAGAATCATAACGAGTGCGGAATGCGGTAAATGGAATGCTAACTCCCGCAACTCGTAGCAAATGAAAATCAGTGGCAAGGTCGAGCTAAAAAGACCTTGACACCACTCAAAAGATTGCTTAGGTGATAATCCTAAGACAACTCAAAAATACCGGAAAATTCTCAAACTACATGAATGGGAGAAATAACACTTTCCATCATGTGAGCTTAAAGAATAAAATGATGCCATCAAATTGGAATCAAAATCACAAAGGAAAAACAGAAATCTGCTTAACGGATTGAAAATATCGAAGATGAATAGTCCACACGGGACAAAGGATATGGCTTCATAATAATCAAGCCAATCCTTACAAAAGTCATTTCCGAAGCATAAGTAAAAATCGGCTCGGAAAGAAAAATCACATAAAATAATTTCGACGTTAATAAAAAGCAAATTGAGTGTTGCGGATCCACCAATCCGGATTCGCAACCCTCACAGAAGTCATCAAGCCCAGAAATGTTTAAAGAAAAAGAATCACAAGTTCTTTTGATTTATAAATAATGAGATGAAACCCATATCAAAAAGAACTCGAATAAGATAATCACAAAATAAATGTCATCAAGGATAGAATAAGAAACACCTTGACCAAGAGAAGAGTTGCTAGGGGCTTGCACAATATTTAGCTTTCTCATGTCCTTGTTCAAAAGTTTGGGACATGCAGATAAAAGATGACCCGGTTTCTTGCAATAGCGACAAGAATAGGGTTTCGGACACATATTCGCATAGTGTTCTTTAGAATTACAATTGTAGCATTGTTCACGACTAGAGGTAGGCGACTTTGCTACCGAAGTTTCTTTCTTGCTTAGAAGTTTGGAGCATGCAGAAATATGATGACCAGAATTTTTGCAATAACAACAAAAGAGCGGCTCCGGACACTCCTTTGCATAGTGGTCCGTGGAACCACAATTGTAGCATTCTCCACGATTAGGGATTGGAGTCTTTGCCACCAAAGTAGGTTGCTTCAACTTCTTATTGGGACAAGGGCTTTTGAACTTAATATGCCTCTTCTTAGAAATCCCAATATCACTATCAATTCATTTACCAGCCTCTTCATGTCGTAGAGTGATATCCACAAGCTGATTGAAAGGAACTTCAAGTTTCAGAGGTAAAACCATTTCGGGGTTCTTACACAAAGCACAGATAAACTTTTGATTCTTAGCAAGATCCAAAAGTTGTTGGGAAGACATGAATGTGCCATCCAGAGACGGACTACTGGATTAACCAACACTAGGACTGCCAGATCCAACCATTTCTTTTCTTTAAGAAAGAAAGAAAAGAAGAAGAAAAAGTTATTCTTAGAATGAACATCAAACAAACTTGATTGATAAAACAAGGAATCATAAAAGAAAATAGGATAGAACGGTACGAAGACACGAATTAAATCCTAAGGCACAATTCCTAAGAAAGACTTAGGACTTGATCCTTGCTAGATTATTCTACATTGTTCCGAAGTTTGGCTCTGATACCAAGCTGTGATGCCCCACCTCTATACCCACGCTAGCCAAGGACACTACAGGGTAGTGCCGTCAACTAGCACGGAGAATAAGGATGTTGAGGAGCGACCATCTGTATAATTGCTTTGTGCGAGTACCGATATGCCAGATAAAAAATATAACTTTTCATCTCAAGAGGAAATCCGACATACAGATACAAACTCAAAGCTACTACACAGTGGCTATATGGACCTCGGAAACAAATATAGAAATAAACATAACACAAATCAGTCACAGACAATTCATATCACAAAGGTGGAAATAGATATGAATATAACACATGAAAGTGTACATCAGAGTAGTGGTCAAATAAGATCCACAATAACACAAAAGAATAGATACAAGTGCAAGCCAAAAGAATATGTATACAACAAGGAGTCTAATCTCAAATGTATACAACAAAAACTACTAAACTAGAGTAGTTAGCCAAAAGTCAGATGATGGTTCCAGATAGGAAGTCATGAAGAAGCACCTGTAAAATCTCAGTCTGACCCGAGTATTATTTAAGAAGAAAATAATAAATGGATCAGTATAGCTATAATTATCAGATAAAATGAGATATAAGAAGAGATATAATAATAAGACGTATGATAACGAAAAATGTCATACTACGTCAAGTATACATCAGAAAACCCACAAAAGTCATACAAAATCTCAAGAAGCTCATAGCATCAAAAAGAATATCATATTCTTTATTTAATTCACCAAGCCACAATAAATGACATACATATCAATGCCAACTGAAAAAGGTGGTGAAACATAAATTCCAGAAATCATCAATTAGAAATCCAGAAATCACAATAAAAGAGGAAGAGGCCTATCACATGATGGTCCGAAGACCATGGGGAGCTACCCCATATGTGTGAGTCGGAATCACACAGATTGAGGTCTAGGCTAACCAAAAAGCAAAAAGGTATGTGTGAGTGGAATCACACAAGTGGTGTCTAGCCTAATCTCGCAAACAAAAAGGTATGTGTGAGTGGAATCACACAAATGGTGTCTAGGCTAACCAAAAAGCAAAAAGGTATGTGTGAGTGGAATCACACAAGTGGTGTCTAGCCTAACATCGCAAACAAAAAGGTATGTGTGAGTGGAATCACACAAATGGTGTCTAGGCTAACCAAAAAGCAAAAAGGTATGTGTGAGTGGAATCACACAAGTGGTGTCTAGCCTAACATCGCAAACAAAAAGGTATGTGTGAGTGGAATCACACAAATGGTGTCTAGGCTAACCAAAAAGCAAAAAGGTATGTGTGAGTGGAATCACACAAATGGTGTCTAGCCTAACCTTACGGACAAAGAGATATGTGTGAGTCGGAATCACACCAATGCGGTCTAGTCTAACCTTGCAGACAAAGAGACATCGCACAATTGCTAGTCTAAATCATAAAATGATCGTCATGATCAACGAGAAGTGTCAATTACACTAAGCTAGTAAATATAAAAGTTTAGCTTCATGTCCCATAACCACTTGCTTAACTTAAATATTTACGAACAAACTGTAAATCTACACTAGAAAATTGTCACAAGAATTTCAATCGAACAAGTCCATAAATTAACCGACGAAGTAAACGCAAGCGTTTCATACCACTTGTTTTGCTAAGTCGTTTAATTAGATTTTCTCATACGAATGAGGTAAAGCTTTGTATATACTAATAGATTGGAAAACGGTTTTAAGAAACGAGCTTTGTAATAAAATAGCGTTGAAATCGTTTTAATGAAAGGGTTTTGATATTTAATACTAGTATAGAAAACCTTTATATTTTGAAGTGACAAATCATAGAAGTGATTGTAGAAACAATCAATCATAAAAATTCACATTCGAAGACGTGAATAAAATCCAAAGAAATCGATATCAAATCCATCAAAATGGATATTTCCAATAATTCCCAAAGAAAAGAAGTCATCAACGTCGATAATAAATGATAACAACAAATAGGGAAATAACACAAATCGATTAAATTCGGAAACCACACTAGATAGGCGAAATAGGCAAAATAGCAGCAGGTCGGTCGGCCGGCTACAGAGCTCGGTCGACCGGACCCTGTCCTGAAAAATAGTTCGGGAAGTAGGTCGGTCGACCAGAATCTGTAGTCGGACGACCGGACCAGAAAACAGAGAAGTGCTTTGCACTTTGGAAGCAGGTCGGTCGACCGGAATCTGTAGTCGGTCGACCGGACCAGAAAACAGAGAAGTGCTTTGCACTTTGGAAGCAGGTCGTTCGACCGGCTACAGAGCTCGGTCGGCCGGACCCTGTTTCCAGCCCTTCCCAGCCTACCTAATACAATGGCCAATCTCGACCAATTTGCAACCGCTCGAGCAACGGCGCTAAGGGTTTATGCCAATCGACTACCCGGCCCTATATGCTCTTCAATGCATCACAAAAATCATGATCAAAGATCAAAGTTTGGATTTTTAAAGAATTGAACTCAAAACACTAAAAATTGGAATATTCACCAAATCAATCCTAACCAAAAGCAATTGCACAAGAATAAGTGTTAGGAATTCATACCTAATAATCGAAGATAAATATAGTTTAAGATGTGAGATAAAAATCTCACCTTTGAACCCAAATCAATGAAGAAGAAGCTTGAAAGCAATGGCAAGGGCGATCACTCTTCAATTCCAACTCAACAAGCTTGAATCAAAGCTTTAAAGAAGGACATTCCCAAAGTTAGGTTTAGGAATAAACTGAAATTGAAGAGGAGAAGAAGATAGAGAAGATGAAGAGGAGACCTACCAATGGGTTCTCTTTGAATTTGGAGCTAGAAGTTGGAGTTTGCAAGAGGGACTTGGGTTTTGAATTTCTATTTCCCATTCTCTTCCACCATTGTTGCTTTAGAACTGAAAAGAGGAGGAAGTGAGAGTGAATGGGGAGGAGTGGTTCAGATTTGAGTATAAGTCGGCTAGTGGGCTGAACCAAACCCAAAGTCCAAAGTGAAAAAGTAGCAAAATTCTACTAACTCCAAACACATCGAAGCTTATACTCAAAAAGGTCGCAAACGGCATTTCGAACTCAATGGAAGTGGTCTTGAGTCCCAATTCGACCGTATGCAAAAAGTAGCTTTTCGGACTATAATCCGACGAACGATGTTATATTTAAATAAAATATTTAAATATAAAATCGATAAATATGCGGGATGTTACACGACTAGTCTATGAACTTCAGTCGACTGAATTTGAAAATATAAACGTGCATACATATATGCACAAGTTTAATAAGCTGCATATAGATATTCATTCGACTGAATGACCTTGTTCAGTTGACAACATTCTATTGATAAACAAAAATTACCATGGCTTATTTGGTTGGAGCACTTGTCTTCTAAACTAGTGACCTGGGTTCGAGACTTGCTCCATGCATTTTTTGAAAACTTGATTTTGATTAAAATATGCATGCAAGTTTATTTGAATGTGAACGATGATTCTTGAGGAAATATTTTAACAAACCACTAAACTAGACTCTATATACACACTTGATGACTCTTGTTAAAATATATAACTATATGAACCATACTTTGAGTCATTGAGTCTGGATGTTGTCGTAGTCGTTGATTCATGAATTGTTGTTTCATGTCAGCAATCAAAACCTATGATCCAACAAAGCTGTCATTGTCTACTCCAATTTTTATTACTTAAAGTAATAAAAGATGTTGTAGAAACTCGGTAATAGTGCATTCTGAAAAATGGTTTGGCATAACAATTGAGTTTTTGAATGCAAAACTTAATAAATGGTTTGAGTTAAAAATCTTACAATTTTAAGAAGTAAATATCTTCTTAAAAAAGGCCTTAAAGGAAGAATTGATTTGATGACTACTCATGCAATAAAAACCTAACTCTTACTATTCGAAAAGAAGTATATAATGTGTTGTTTAAAGGAAATGTTCTTTTTTTAAATTAAATTGCTAAATTGACTTTTTAATTTAATAAGTAACCTTAACTCATAATTTCTAAATTACAATATCAAAAGTTATGACACGTACATTTAAAGTTGGATAAAATGATGAATTTTTCATGGCTTATTTTGGAAACCAAGAAATTATTAAATTTAATAAATAGTTTCTAAGTTATATTTTCAAATATAAAAATTTGTGTTAAGTATTTCATGATTTTTTTATTTAATAATTTTATAAAGAGTGATGAAAACCAAACCAACTTTGATATAGAGTAGATAGGGATGGCTGCCTAGGTAAGGCAAGGTAAAAGTTAAGGCTATGAATAAAATAGTTACGAATGTTCGTAGAGTTGCAACAAGGAGTCCTCGTTGAGCATAAGGAATTGGTATAAACCTAGGAACATTTTATTAGAAATGTGTGAAAGCCATAAGAAGAATGTATAAAGAAATATGGAATGGTTTCAAAGTACACTACCGCGAGTTCCAGTGTATACTCGCATGAAAGATCAAACATAAAAAAATACCAAAATTTTAGAATACTATCAACATATTTAGATTAAAGGTGGATGATAATAAAATTGGAGAAGGGGGTAATGAGACGTCAAACATACATAGAGGATGTTGGTTGATTCTGGATTAAAGAAGGCAAGATAGGTGGTAGGAAATTATTCTGCCAAGCTAATATTTCGATGAGTTATTCTAAATGTGCATAGTTTATATTTCTGACCCACTACATGGAAATTCATGGTTTATCCTCTAATTGGTTGTAATAGTTGAAGTAATGGATGAGTCTTATTTATTAGAAGCTAAAAAGGTAAGTTAAGACATGGATGTTATAGTAGAATGACATACTAAAAATGTCCATTTTATTTGATTAAGAAGTGATGGAGCCACAACATCATTAATATCAGTAATGTTGAAGGGCGGCTTCCAGAAATTGTTTCTTTTAGATTAGTTGGGTTGTAATAAATAATTGTCTCTTTTCGGGTATTAGAAATGTGTATGATGTGATATGAGATATGTTCCCATTTTATTACTATGTTGATTTTCTAGATGAAGTTTGAGCATTATTTATATTGGAAAATGGTGTAATAAGAAAATCTCATTACGACACTTAACTAGCAACGAATGTAAAGTAAGTTTAGTACTTTATAAACTAAATTAAGAAGAAATTAATTAAATTGGAAACTGAAAATTAAGAATGCTTAACTCTCAATAACTTTAGAATTTTGGAAAAAAATAAATTTTAGCAAGTGAAGGACATGGAAGAGTTGTTGCGAAACTCATGGGTCACTTTACTTATGCTTTAAAAGCTAAAATTTATAATTGTAATTGTGTATTGTTTGTTATTTGTTGTTCAAAAATAAAAGAAAAGGTATTCGAAATTTTAATATGTTAATATGTTGGAGTTAATCGTATGCATTAACTCATTGACTGAGTTCTAATTACGTTATGATGTAGCTTGATTTGTTTCAAGAGTGTAATGGAAAATGCTTTTGAAAAATTATGTTGAGAAAAGAGTTTTAACATTTTCAAACTATCTCACAAATTTGTTTGAAAAGGGAAAAATATTTTGAACGGAAACTGAGAAAATCTATTTTCAAAGGCCAATACTTAGCACAGGGAGGGCAGATGTATTAATAAATAGGGATTTTACTGCTTAGTAAGTGCGACATATACAAAATGCAGATAATAACAAGGGGAAATAGCTTTTGAAATTTCTATTTTCATACCTTGTCGATAATAAACAAAATTGGCTTTTTAAATAATTCTATTTTCAAATTTAAAAATATACCTCCTTATGCAAATTGTAATTGGAAAAGTTGGGAAAAAGATTTAGGGGCAAAAGAGAAAGTTTCAAGGTACAATAGAATTGGTACACATATAACAATCCCCACCTCAATGAGCCCAAATTTTCGCTAAATTGAAAAACCAAGTCCACCAAGATACGGATCGCTGGTTTGGTATCCTGCAACTGAACAAATAATTTGCATATCAAAGCACTATCGATATAACTTACAGCGAAATTTTAAACTATAATAAATTAATTAGTATGCAATAGATTTTACAACCAAATCGTATACAAGTGCATGGTGTATCACAACATATATGATATGTATGCAGAATAATTCTAATCGACGCTGCCTATATGAAGGCATTCATTTAAATCAATTTTGAAAATACGGTGCAAACATCATACATATACTGGTAGTTCTATATGCATTCAACTTTTGAAAACCAAAACCTTGTTTTTACATCCAAAATTTTCCCACGCTTCTACGAATAGAAGCACAGCTCAACTAATTTTTCATCTTTCGTACCATCCAAAATCATAGCACACCGTTACTAACATCCAAATTTGAAAATTCCAATTTTCTAAACATATTTTTCTTTATGCCGGAAAAAAGGTTTAGATGGAAAATTCCATGTTTTCATCCTTTTTCTCTTGGGTACTATTACACCCCAGATTTTTAGTAACGTTATTTAGGATATTTAATTAGCTAAATTAAGTAAAATAATGTGTTGATTAGAGGATTGGAGTTTGATTTAATCAAGGGTAACCGTACCATTTAATAGTGAATTAAAAGAAAGTTTAAATTGAAATAGAGGAAGGGTGAACTAGGAAAGAGGCCATTCTTATACCTTAAACCCTTTAGCCGTGTACCCCTACACGTCCATTTCATTTCATCAAAAAATTTATGATAAGGGGTCGGCCACCATTAACAAGAATAAGAGGAGGAAGATAGAGAAAAACTAAGGAAGAAGCTAATTCAAATCAAATCCATTCACATCTTAATCTCTTTAATCTCTAAAGCTAAGGTGAATAATGTTTAAATCTCATTTTTGATTGATTTTGGTTTTTAGATGAATGCCGAGTATTTTGCATTGATTTGCCATGTTTTTGAATGATGGAATGATTATATATACATGTTGATGATTTATGTATGTTCATATTGATTTTATGATATGTTTTAAGATGAAAACCTATTAAATGACATCCAAATACCTTGTGAATTTTTATGAAGATCATAAATATTATTTTGGAGATGGGTTTCAATTTTCAAAATTTTTTGAAATTATGTGGAATTTATATGAATTATCTAGTAATGAAAATGTTAATTTGGGTTAATAATTATTTTCGATTAAATAATAAAAGATTTGGGTCTGAAATTTTTATATGTTGGAAAACATATTAAAAGGGATTTTCTGGAATTTTTGTAGATTTTTCCTAAGTGTTTTAATGGTTATATAAAATTATTTAAGGTATGAGACTTAAATGTTTTATATAATTAAAAGAGGAGAAGAGGCTTTTTGTAAAATAATTTAAAATTTTAAATCTAGAAAGTCGACAGATTTTGAAAAGTGTGCTTTTTATTAGTAAAGAAAGAGGTAACCAATCAAAATTAGACACGTGAAGCAAGTTAGGTAAAAAGAACTATTTGCTACATGTTTTTCACTGTTTTGACACCGTCAACACTAGGTTCCGCCTTCTCATCTTCGCTTTCGACACAGTCAAAACTAATGTGAAAGTATATGTGGATCGATAATATACAGTAAGACTAGTCTAGCAAGAGCGGAATTATAATAATAGTAAATAGCAGTAATAAAAATGACACCAGGGATTTTTATACTGGTTCGAACTTCCCGTTCTACGTCCAGTCCCAGACTCCTTCTGGAATTTCTCGAATAACCCTCACTTAACCCGGAGGAACAGGTATTACACCGCCTGAGCAACCGAACAGGACTTTTCCGCCTAAGCAACCGAATAGGACTTCAAATACAATTTGGTAAATTGTTTCTTGACTTGTGTGTTCTTTGAATAACACGAATATAGTCAATGTAGTACACCCTTCCTATAATCTTCTTGATATGATGATTTGAATGTGCAAAGATAGGAAGTAGAGAGTAGAAAAATCACTTGATATTATAACAATATAAGATCAGAATAGATAGAAAGAATTGGTTTTTGAAATAGTGGATTTTCATCTCTATTTATAGTATTGAATGGTTTTAATTCAATAGTTGCAACTATTAGAAGGAGTGCAACTGTTGGTGAAGAAGACAACTCTTCAAATTTTGAATTTTCATGAAGAGATGCTTCAGTTCGTCAAGTTCAGATGTCTGAGAGAAAAGTGACAGATGTCTGAATAAAGTTTAAAAGTCAAAAAATAGAAGAAACAAAAAATCAGCCATTTAGACGTCTGTTTATTTAATTTAGACGTCTGTCTATGATAACAGACGTCTGTATTAAATTAACAGACGTCTGTCATAGATGACAGATGGCTAAATAAAAGTTCAGATGTCTGAATTTGTACTGATTTGTTCCTCTTCTTTATTTTAGTGATTCTGAACTTGAGAAATTGTATAATTTTGAAAATACTTTTTATATCATTAAATAATTAAAGATATTTATTATTTTAAAACATGATTTTCAAAAGTATATTTGTGTGTGTGTGTTTGTTGTTATCATCATATCAGAGGTTGTACAAAAATATCTAACCGGAAATAATAATCAGTATACTAGAGAGCTTGAGCTTAGTTTGTTGACGATATGATAATAACTTTTCTTTGTAGATTCCTGCAAGAATATTTGACATCATAGTATATAGTTTGAGATATATAGTTGTCACATTAAAATCGAAGAAGGCAGGTTCCAACATAATGCACATGGTATCAATTTATTGGTACGTAGTGAATTGAATGTAGGCGGAAGGTATAGAGTCGAAACCAAGGGTTCCGAAGGGGTTGAGGCATTACTTTGTTTTTAAATTAAAATTGCACCTACTTGCTTTCGACTAAAATGGCTTCGACTAAGTAGCTTTCGACTTGGTTAACTTTCGACTAGGTCAAATGGTTTTAAAAGGAATGGTTTTGATTAGGTAGCGCTTTTGTTTTAAATGATTGCTTTCGACTGAGTCGAAGCCTTTTTGCGGCCGCTTTCTACCTTTCGATCTAGATGGTTTTGAAAGGGTTGTTTTGTTTTCTAAAAACCTGGCCACTTCTCCAATGCTTTCGAAAAGGATGGTTTCGACACCATCACTTCTTTACTTAGGAAATAATTTTGAAGCAGATGCTTTCGACTTAAATATTTTTAAGACACTTTTTCTACGATTGAAGAAAAATTCAAATTGTTTTCGAGAGAGATAGTTTTAAATGGTTTCGACCGAGACGATTTTGAAAGGTTTCGAAGGGATGAAATTTCGAAAGGTTTCGAAAGGTTTCCACATATTTTAAATTGAACCCAAAGTGCTTTCGAAAGAATTGAGTTTCAGCTGTTTCAAAAGGTTTTAATAAATGGTTTCGAAAGGATGTGAGAAATGCGGATTACGGATCTTAAGGATGGAATAACATTAGAGGAGGGGTGAATAGTGTTTTATGTATTTTTAAAAACTTTTTGAATTTTGTTCAATTTAAACACCAACAAATGTAATTCACAATCACAGATATAATCACAGAATCAGACACAGATGCAAATACTAAATAAAAGCAAAAAAGGAAAGAACACACCAGGATTTTATACTGGTTCGGAGTTACCCTACATCTAGTCCCGTACAATCGTATGGATTTCTTTTCAAAAATAATCTCCTAGATTACACCCTCGGTTTCAAGGCTACAAGGTACACCCTCCTGTATTCGAGTTCAGGGCAACTCTCTTGATTTAACCAGGCTACAAGATCACCTAATTGATTTCCGGGGCTACAATCACACCTAATTGATTTCAAGGCTCAACCGCACCTTTTACTCAACAGTTTGATTTGCAAATAATTCTATAACTCTGAATAGCACTAAGATCTTATGGAGAGAGTGGCAGAGAATCAAACAAGAGATAATCAAGTTTGATTCACTTGGTATTTTGGTAAAGTATAGTTTATGATTCTTTAGAATAAATGTGGAAGATGAAGAGGAGAGAAAATAAATGAAAATCTGGTTAAAATTCGTTTAGAACTTACTGGTATTTATAGTAGAGCAATAGCCATATCTATTCGTGAAAGGATATGACGAATAGACACTTCTTTTGAAAATTGAATTTGAAAATAACGGACACCATGTCGACATGGGGGGTTGAGGTATGTCGACATGCTCAAGGCAAAATTGATGTTTTGATTTTCTTATTAAAATTGGTTTCTATAATTTGTCAAAACAATTTCTAAACTTTGTAAATATATTTGAATATAGTTTAAACATATAAAAGTGTTTAGAAAATAATTTTTAATATATATAATCTTAATCTATAAAGTGATTTAAAATCTGAGTATATAAATATTTTTAAAGCTAAATATTTAAAACAAGAAATGGTTTAAAAACAAGGACAATTTTGAAATCAAAATATTAAAATGATAAAAATGTTTTGAGGCTAAAATATTTCAAACAAGAGAGATGTCTTTTTGAAAAGAAAGTTTTGAAAACATTTTAAAAAAACAAGAGATAAATTTTTAAAAAACAATTTTATAAAATTAGTGGATATCAAAATAGGGCCACTATATGTTCCACTAGATATTGTCGTGGGTTCCATCCCTTTAACAGACTCGAAGTGGATTCCATTCCACGAATAAATTTCGAATAAGATGTAAGTGCTTTCAAGAAGTTTTAACATAATTCTAGACTGACTACATTATCTTGTACTGTTTGAAATCTTGAACTCTTGATAACTTGATTTCTTGATACTCATGTTTCTTCAATCTTGATATCTTCGATCTTTAAATTCATCAGTTTTGTATCTCTATACTGTACAGTCTTCATTCTTGGTACCTGCATATTTATATTCTACATATACATATATATCTAAACCATAACGTTAGTATTTATATTTTATAATAAGTCCTAAGGTTGTTGTCATCAAAACCATCATCTCAAGGACTAACAATCTCCCCCCTTTGATGATGACAACCTATGTTTATAAAATATACTTCACCTTCACTATAACTCCTCCTAAAACAAACAACTCCCCCTTAATCTAAGCCTAACTACTCTATATTATACTTCTCCCCTTTGTCATCAACAAAAACTAATTCTAAACTAATATAGCTCTCCCTTAATCTAATACTAAAATGCTAATAAGGAATTATAATAAGCGAAACAAAAGAAATCTTATCATATACGATGTTATATTTACATATATATATATGGAACATAAACATACAAATATATTCAAGTATATAAATTATAGAATAACACCACTAATGAGAGTTTTTGACAATTGGAGATTTGTGAATCGAACAATTTGGATAATGAAAAAAAAAGTTTCCACGTTGTTCGACCAAATTCCCATCTTTGTCAAAACAGACTTCGCCTACGCAGACCACTTTGTCATCTTCTTCCATAGGTGCTTCTTCCTCTTCTTCTTCTTCCTCTTCGCTGTGCTCTAAGGGGTTATGCACTTGAATGTTAGGAGAATCTTCTTCAATTACAATAGGATTTGCATGATTATCCATTTGAATTTTTTGCAAATTCCAAAGAATTTTTCCTTGCTTTTCTTGGTTTTTTGCCATCCTTATTTGCACAACTTGAAGTTCGGTCAACATTTGCATGACATCCTTCATGGATTCTTCAATCTTTATTACACGTACTAGTGTAGTGCGTTGGAATGGACCAGAATGAGGAGAATGGAAAGAAATGAAGTCATTTTAGTTTGATTTAGTGGAGGAGGCCATAAATGTTGATTTTCAAAAGTTTATTACAGAGAAAGAGAAGTGAGAAGACAGAAAAATTCGAAATACATAGGTTTATATAACTACCAAACTAATTTTAGAGGGAAAATCAAAATTTCAAATTTTACCATTGTATGTCGACATGGGTGGTAGGGGTATGTCGACATCCCTATGAAAAAATTGATTTTCTTGTATATTTTTGTTTATTAAAAATATATGTTACTATATCTATATTGTATATCTCAGTTATTGAACAAATGCCTAGTTCTCTTCTTAATTTAGTAAATATAGGTTGATTTTTGAGTTTGGTTAAAATGTCAGCAATTTGATCGAAATTGATAAATTCAAGAGAAATAATCTCTTTACTTATATTATCTCTGAGAAATTGATGTCTGATATTAATATGTTTAGTCCTCGCATGATGAGTAGGATTTTTAGATAAATTTATTTCACTAGAGTTATCACAATAAATTGGTGATTTTGAAATTGTTAATCCAATATCATTTAGGGTTTGTTGCATATAAATGACTTGAGAGCAAGCCAAAGCAGCAGAGATATATTCTGATTCAGTTGTTGATAAAGAAACAATGTTTTGCTTTTACTAAACCATGAAACAAGAGAATGCCCCCAAAAAGTGACAAGTTCCACTTGTACTTTTTCGGTCAGATTTGCAACCAGCATAATCAGCATCACAATAAGAGATTAAATCAAATGAATCATTTTTAGGGTAAAATAAACCATAGTCAAAAGTATTTTTAACATATCTTATGATATGTTTCACAGCTTTTAAGTGAGTCTCTTTGGGTTGAGATTGGTATCTTGCACAGAGACAAACACTGTGCATGATATCAGGTCTACTCGCAGTGATATAGAGTAGTGATCCAATCATTCCCCTATATAGTTTTTGATTTACATCTTTTGAAAGATCTTCTTTATTTAAAGCTTCATTGGTTGCCATTGGAGTGGGTTTTCCACTCGTAGTAGTCATACCAAATTTACTAACTAGACCCCTAGCATATTTTTCTTAACTAATAAAAATACCATTATCTAATTGTTTTATTTGTAAACCTAAGAAGAAAGTAAGTTCACCTATATGACTCATCTCAAACTCTTTTGTCATTATTTCAGAAAATTCTGTGACGACCCGGAATTTTGGATATTTGAAATTGGGATACTTAGGTAATTTTAAATATTTAAAAGTTAATTTTTAACTTGAATTTCAAATATAACTATTACTGGAAAATTAAGTTATTGAATTTAATAATTGGGAACTGGATAAAATGTTGAATCTTGAGTTTAAGTTCGTTAAAAATAATTTGAAGGCTTATAAAATTTATATTGATAATACTGAAGATAATAGAAGTTTTAAAATTGAATTTAAAAGTGTTTTGTTCAGTTTTAAAAATATATTGTTTAAATTGATATTTAAAAATAGCATTCCGAGGCACAGTCTCGGAATTCGATGAAACCAGTTCCATTGGATCCGTAATATTGTATTATTATCGGATTTCAAATTTCGTAACGTTCGGGGTTGTCGTGTGATCGTACGATATATAAACGCGTTGAAATCTATATCGAAATTCAATATAATTATTGGGTCTAAAAAGCTATCTTCTCCATACGATCGAGTTAGGACTCGAAACCTTTTCCATTGCGTTCGAAATAGGGGTATAACATTATAAACGCCTAGCGGCATGCCGCGATAGGAGGTCGAGACTTTTAGTTGCATAATTCGAGTCGATTCGAATTTAAATTTAAATAAAATTAATACATTGTTTAACCAGTCAAATTAATTTCACGTCAATGCTTTTTTCCTTCACCTCACAGTTACTGTAGCCCATCTGCTACACACAACCATCTCATCGTGTTCCCTCTCTTCTTTTATATTAACAGCCGAGCGTTTCAAAAGTTTTAAAAATAAAAATATAAACATAAAATGGCCGAACAAATCGTTCAGACATAAATTCGCGAACCCTTCTTCAACCGAATGAAATCAATCTCCTCTGCAGCTATTCGTTCTCAAAATAAATTCGTAAAAAAAAAAGAAATGGAAATCGGAAATCACGGAGGAAGTTCGGAAGAATAAAATCGCGTGCTCTCCTTTTTCTTCTCCTGTTCTTCCAAGATGCTCGTAGGCAGTTCGATCACTTGAAAAGGGAAGAGGCGATTGGCGACCGAAGTCGCGATTTTGGTTTCCGTAGGCACGCGGTGGGGTGGCACGAGTGCAACCAAGGCGATGACGGTGGTGGAGCATTGGGAAGTTAGGGCTTGGGATCATGGTCGATTGGGAAGCCAATGGCGTTCGATTTCAGATTTCGGGCTTTAGACTCGTGGTGGCAGGCGTTATCGAGTTTCAGGAAGATGGCGATGAAAGTGCTCACGTTTTTGACAGCACTCGGTGGTAAAGGGAATCTTCGAGCGGTAGTCGGGTTTTGTGTTTCGATAAGACAGTGAGGTATTCGATTTTTCTTTTTTCTCTTCTTGATTTAAACTTGATTTTATACATATATATATACAGATCGGGAAAAATATATACAAAGTTTAAGAATAGAAAACTTATTTTATATGGATAGAAATATATATATACAGATAGGATTTTTATATATATAAAGATTTGATTTATACAGATTATTTTAGTATATGCAATTTCAAAGAAAATAAAATAAATATATATATATATACACATATTAAACTTACTAGTTATTTTTATAATAATATATTATGGAGATAGATTTGTTTAATAAACTTATTAAATTATTTTAGTTACTAAGAAACTATAAAAGGAAAATTAGTTTAAATTAAATTTATTTAAAGGGAAATCGATTGTTCGATTATTTAAAATGTTAACAAACCGTATAATGTTTATACAAGGTCCAAAATCGTGGAGAGACAAGCCGGTTTGGATCGGATTGCAAATTAAAAGTCAAAGGTGAGTTAATCTCACTCAAATTGGATTATCAGTTAATTTAATTAGTTAAAATTAAATTATTGGATTGATTGCTTGAAATTGATAATTTATTATCAGTTTGGATGTGATATTATATATAGTAGTATATATATTGGAGTGATTGATATTCCCGCATTATATAGCGGGTGAGACCCAATGCGTCCCGCATAATAGCGGATGACCTTTTATACCGTGATATCCCCCTCGAAGTGGGATTGGTATTTTTATATTGTGCTAACATCTGTGGATGCAGGGAAATAGGTTGGAGGGATCCAACTGCAACCGGATTCCTCCAAACGATGAATTATCTCAAATTCTATGATATGATTTAATTAGTAATCTGTGATATATTATATTGGTAATTGAAAATATTGAATGTTTGGTTTGACTGAATATATTTTGGGTATGTTGAGATATCAAAAATATGAAGATTGGATTTTTGGAGGAAAATAAAAGAGAAAATTTTAAGTAAAATAATTATAGTAAATTTGGATAAAATAAAGGTTAAATTTGGAAAAGAATAAAAGTTTGATTTAAAGATTTTATTAAATAAAGTCCGAGTTTGAAAAATAATAATAATAGAGATTTTAAATGAATGGGAATAAAAGAGTTTGAGGACTTAAGTGATACGGTTTTAAAGAAAAGGATTTATTTTTGAATTCAAGATTAGAATGAGTTAGAGAAAAAAATAAAAGGAGATCTTGAAAGAAGCATGAAATTGGTATTTCAGTTTTAAATAAGATTTTAAATCATAATAAAGGAGTAAACCTGGAATTAACTGATTTTGAAATAAATTTAGATAAATCGAGAAATAAACTTTGAAGGTAATTTAATGCAGAGAATCGGTTTGAGAATCAATTAAGTGTTTTGAAAATAATGATTAAAAAGAGAGAGATTATGGAATCTATAAACGGGGTTTTTTTAATAAACTGAAATATTTATCAGTGGATAATTTGGGATTATAAATTCACGGTGGGGATTTGTAAGGGAAGAGTAATTTGTTATAAAATGTGAGACGTTTATTTGAATAGACTTTGTGATGGGATTTTTATGGAAAGGTTGGCATTCTGAAATTTGAATAGTTTGTTAAAAACAACCGGGCTTAAAGATGGCGTTTGGATTCGAAGAGACCGGGATCAGATATCAGTAATATCCGAAACCACTTCGATTTAATAAGTACTTCAATCTTTACGGGTTTGATTCGTAGAATCAAATAGGCTGGAATTAAATAATATTAAGTAAATTCGACTGTGACGACCCACACTTCGGGAGGTTTAAATCGACAATAATCCACACATGTCCGACTTAAACAATCCAGAATGTAGATAATCAATGGGGTTAAATAAGAAAAATAAGAAGAGAAGAAGAAAACAAAACCCAGAATCTCACAGCGGAAACGATAAAATATAATAATCAAATAAACAATTCATAAAGTTGTTTACTATACATTTGATTATAATCTATACACATTTATCAGAGTTATATATAAATCAGGAAATAATAATCCTTACAGCAGAATAGCATGATGCGGGAATAATAATAATAGTAATATACCAAAACTCCGTCTTCGTCCTCCAGAGAATAGTCTTCAACATGCTGAAAAACTCAGGGCTGACCCGAGCGTAATGAAAAAACAAAACACTCGAGTCAGGACTAAAATACTCTTATGTAAGTCAAATCAATATCACAAATATGAGTGCAATAACTTAAGAGATGTTACGGGATTTTCCATCTCCTAAGGATCCGTTAAACTATTTATATATAATAGTATACGCTATAATATATAATGTCTATCAGTAAAATAAATATCAAAATAGCGTTAAGGCTTTACATTGATCCACCTTAACACATTTTTACAGTTTTAAACCAAAGTCGTAATGGGCTCGTATAGGGATAAATATGACAAGGCACGTGAGGCAATGCCCAAGGTAGGATTCTACCAGTTTACCCTTTTTGGCTAGTCGTAACCCATCCGTGGCCGACCGCGACAATCAATCCAAATGACAAAAGGTGCACCATCGAATACGAAATCATAATAGTAATACGAGGGATCAACGTCGCTAGAGGTAGCTAACCTCAATGGCCAGACATAGGCTCCTGTTTTAGTCATTTTAATTATGACACGAATGTCATGGCTATACATCATCGTTCTCTTACTTCATTCCAGTAACCGTCGCCAATTCAACCACTACATTCTGGATATCATCCACCGCGTACACGGTTGTCAAAGTGGTTCCAATATTGAAAGAGAGTATTTCAATAAGAGGCCCCGGTCTCTTTAACAACCAATCGTCATTTTACACACCGGTTGGTTCTTTTACATTTCGAAAACAATTTGCACTTGATATCAAAATATCATATTCGTTTTAAAATCAAATCCATTTCGAAATTATCATATATTCAAAATTATCAATTTTGTCCAATAAATCGATTTCACTTCCAAAATTTTATTCGAATTCAATTTAGGTTATAATCTCCACTTTAACTTAGTTTGTATTTAAATCCAAAGTTTAAATATAAACATTTCCGTCTCTTTAACCAGTTTGAATTTTAGAAAATAGTTTAAAATAATTAAATAATTAAAATTATTTTAATAGAAGATATTTAAATAGTTTAATCAAAAATAATTTGAATATAAAAATGGTTTATATAGTAAAATAGTTTGGAAAATCAAAATAATTTGAAAAATAATTCCAAAGTCAAACCGGTCAACTTCCCAAATTTCCTATCCAAATCAATTCCAAATTCCATTTCAATTTAATTGATTCATTCCAATATCAAATTGAATAAATTTCTATTCCACATAAATTTTGATTTCAATTCACAAAATTTCTTTAAATTTCAATTCAATTTCAAATTAATTTAAATCTCAATTTCAAATTAATTTTCAATTCCAATTCCGAATTAATTTAAATTCCAATTTCAATTTAATTTCCAATTTCAATTTCAATCCCAAATTCAATTTCAAAATATCGATTTAAACACTTAAATCAAATTTACTTTTAATACCAAATTTTAAACCCAAATATTCAATTCCAAACTCAAACTTGAAATATCATTTCATATCAATTTCCTTAGAAATATTCAGAGTTTGAATAAAAGTCCAATCTTTTTAAAACAAATCAACTTCCGAAAATTTATGCCGTATTTCAAATTTTTTTTTAAAAAATTAACTAAACTTCGATTAATTAAACAATTTCATTTACCAAGTTTAAATTCCAACATTTCAAGCTCCAATTAAAATAATTCAATTCCCATAAATTAGATTTTATTCTTAAAAATCAATTCATTTAAACAACTTCAAACAACTTTTTTTTAACTCATTTAATTTAACCAACTCGGTGTTCGTATAAAATTTTCTAATCTATGGTCAAGTGGATAATTATTTCAATTTAATTTCAATGATAGATATATATCATTTCAATCCAAAAATAAATGTCACAGGTATATATCATTTCAATCTGTTCGTTAATTTATTCGAAATAATTCAATTTACAGTTTTATATACTGTAAATAACATACGGGATAACAACAGGATATATAAAATAATTAAACACCCAATCGACCACATATCAATCAATAGCATCCATTTGCAACCAATATCCAAACAACGAATGTATCACAACAATTTAATAATTGTCAATATCAGGTGCTTACAAGCAATTAAATTCCAATTCAATTTAATTATCAATTTAAATTCTATCAGGTAATTTGAATGTCAGTTAAATGTCAATTTAATTTATCAACCAACAATCAATCAATCCAAACAATATCAGAATTTCAATTCAACCATCATAAAAATATTTTATTCAATTGTGAGCGTATAAACACTCACATTTATTTGAACTGAAAATTTTCTCAGCTTCAACCAAATTCCAAATCGATTCCATGTCATCGCCTTCGTCGATATGATCCTAGTGCAATTCGTTTCGTCCTAAATGGACCTCGTTTGGAGAATTTATGCAATAATCAGCATTCAATAAAATAAACATTTAACTAATAACATAATTAGTAAATAAACAACTTACTGCCAACTCCCTCTCTCCCGTTTGTTCAAGGTCGTGAAAACCCAACATCGCACTCAACTAATCACCTGCGCACCTCAAATGCGAACATCGATCGTCGATCCAAGCATGCCACCTCAAGCCTCTCGACAACATGCGCCACCGCCCCCAAACGCCTCCAACACAACGACACTCCACGTTCATCGAACAGACCTCGACGCCGCAACCTCTCCTAATCGCGCGTGCTCTCGCTAGCAAATCGAGATGAAACCCTAAGGCGTGGATGAACGAGTCGCCATCGACCTCCATACTTCCTTTCCCCACGCGGTCGATGTTCCAGCCGAGACCTTCAATCGCGATTGCCTTTTCCTTTCATCGATTCGTATTTTTTTTCTGTTGATTTTGTTTGTTTTTTTTTCGATCTGCATTTGATCGGCTCTCTTTTCATTTTTATATTCAAACGATTTCGTTTCGATCTGGACGAGAAAAGAGGGGTACGAACAAGTATAGGGGAGGGAAAATTGGATGAGGTGTGAACGAATGAGTGATAAGAAAATATAAATATTATTTTCTAATTTGAAAATATCTAGCCTACGACGTTCGAAATTCCTCGAGCTCTAAACGAAACATGCCACATGGCGTTTATAATATTTTACCCCCATTCTGAACTCAATGGAACTAGTCCCGAAGCCTAGTTCGATCGTATGCGGAATATAGCTTTCCGAATCGAATTATTTATTTAAATTTCGAATTTAAAATCCTACGCGTTTCAAGCTCACACGGCCAAACGACAAGTCCGAACGCTACGGAACTTGAAATCCTGCAATAATTCACTATTACAGATCCGATGAAACTGGTTTCGTCGAAATCCGAGACAGTGGCCAGAAATACTATTTTAACTCGTTAATTAAAATATAAAATTTCAAATTTAAATTATTCACATTTAACTTCAAATTTGAAATGTTAATTATCTTCATTCATATTTTGATAAAATTTATATTAATTACCGATATATATTATAATCATCTTAAATCCGAAACGAAATTATTCAAATAATTTCCAGTATTAAATTTTTAAATAATTTAATTATCCAATAAATCATTATAAATAAATCATTAAATTTTTATTTCTACCCCTACTTATCCAATAGTTACACTAAATTTAATAATTCAAAATAGCCAAAAATACGGGTCGTTACATCGACTATTTTGAATAAGTAATTGAATTTAAAGATTATTTTAAATAATGGACTTAGCAACAAAGTGTTGGTTATAAAAGATAAGAACTCGTAATGTTGGACGAGTTACCTTGATTTTCAAAGGCGTTTTCACAACTTTAGTATTTCAAATTAAAGAGGTTTTCTCACGCTGGTTTCCAGCCTGACTCGGGTGTTACTTTATTGTAATGCTCGGGTCAGACCGAATATTACAGATTTTCAGGTTAGGATGTTCTGGAGCTCAGGAGACGAGCTGGATAGCAGAGACGTATTGATTATTTTCCATGATGTAGTATACTGTATAGACAGACCGTTACAGCTTTTCATTATATAGAATGCTGTTATTTGTATATTATATCTGTTCCACTGCGATTGTGAGATTCTGTGTGGTTGTTTTCTATTTCTTCTTCTACCTCTTTTTCTTCTTAACCCTAACAGTCTGGGGTTTCCGGCACTCGATTGCTCGGCACTCTATATAGTGAACGTATTAGCGTCGATTTTCGGGGTCGAAAATCTTTCGGGCTGTCACAAATTCTTTATTCATTTCATGATTAGTTGAACCAAAAATAATATAATCTACATAAATTTGTACTAGTTGGATATCATTTTTATTTCTTTTAATGATAAGAGTATTATCTACTTTATCAATTTCAAATTTGATTGTAATAAAAAAGATCTTAGTCTATCATACCATGCTCTAGGAGCTTGTTTCAGACCATATAGAGCTTTCTTAAGTTTGAAAACATGGTTTGGAAAATTTTCATCTTCAAAGAGTGGAGGTTGTTCAACATAAACTTCCTCTTTAACAAATCCATTTAGAAAAGTACTTTTAACATCCATTTGAAATAATTTGAAATTATTTTAGTTTGTGAAAGCAAGTAGAATTCTAATGGCTTCTAATCTTGCTACGGGTGCAAAGGTTTCATCAAAATCTATTTCTTCTTCTTGATAATATCCTTGTGCGACTAATCGAGCTTTATTTCTAACGACCTCACCTAGTTCATTCATTTTATTTTTATAAACCCATTTAGTTCCTATTATAGTTTTATCCTCGGGTCTAGAAACAAGTTCCCAAACATCATTTCTGGTAAATTGATTCAGTTCTTCTTGCATAGCCAGAATCCATGAATCATCAAACGATGCTTCCTTTGGATTTTTAGGTTCAATAGATTATATAAAAGCTACGTTACTCATGTTATTTAGTTGATATCTATTTCTAACAATAGATTTAATATTTCCTAGTATATTTTCTATAGGATGATCCTTTAAAAGCTTAACCTTTTTATTTGGATGAATAAGATTATCATTTGTTTCAATTGATTCATTATTTAGGGTAGCAATTTCTTCTTCATCATTAATTTGTTCAACATTTTTGAAATTTTCATCACATGAAACATGCATTGTTTCTTCAATGGTATTAGTTCCTAAGTTGAAAACTCTCTATGCTTTACTTCTATTAGAATATCCGATAAAGATTCCTTTGTCGGATTTAGGATCAAATTTATCCAAATTGTCTTTTGTATTTAGAATAAAACATTTACTTCCAAAGATTCTAAAATAAGATACCTTTGGTTTCTTCTTGTAAAGAAGTTCATAAGGTGTTTTATTAGTTAACGGTCTAATTAAAATTCTATTCAAAATGTAGCAAGCTGCAGCGACTGCTTCAACCCAAAAATGTTTTGGTAAATTACTATCTGAAAGCATTGTTCTAGCACACTCTTGAATCGTCCTTGAATCGTCCTATTTTTACATTCTACCACTCTGTTATGTTGTGGAGTTCTTGGAAAAGAGAAATTATGAGTTATTCCCTTTTTATTGCAGAATCTCTCAAAATTTTCATTTTCAAATTCCCCACCGTGATCACTACGAACTATTATAATTTTTAAAGAAAGTTGATTTTGGAGTCTTTTTGTAAAAAAATTAAATGAATCTAAAGTATCACCTTTATGTTTCATAAAAATTGTCCACGTAAACCTAGAATAATCATCTACAATTACAAAGACATATTTATTATGATTTATTGATTGAATTTGAGATGGACCAAACAAATCTAGATGAAGTAACTCAAGAGGTTTTGAAGTTGAAATCATATCTTTTAATTTGAAAGAACTCTTCCTAAGTTTTCCTTATTGACAAGCATCACATATACTATCTATTTTAAAATTCATTCTAGGGAGTCCTCTTACTAGATCAAGTTTAGAAAGTCTAGATAAGAGTTTAAAATTCAAATGCCCAAATCTTTTATGCCAAATCCAAGGGTCACTTGTATTAGCCAAAAGACATAGATTATCATTTGAGATTTTCATACTAAGAATATAAATATTTTTCTTCCTAATTCCTTCAGATATAATATTTGAATTATTATCTTCGATGTGACACTTATCTTTTTCGAATTTAATTTTGTATCCTTTATCGCAAAGTTGACTAATGCTAAGCAGATTGTGTTTCACATTCTTAACTAATAAAACATTAGAAATAGTATGAGTTTTAGAGTTACCGACATTGTCGATGCTAATCACATATCCTTTTGAGTTGTCTCCAAAATTAACCGATCCTCCATCTTTATAGATTATATCATTCAGCATATCTGGATTACCAGTCATGTGTCTTGAACATCTACTATCAAGTATCCACTTATTCTTCTTGATTTGCACCATTTATCCATTGAGTGTTGATTCTTCAAAGGCCATATAACATTTTTCTTTTTGCACAGAATACAAACTCGGTAGATAACTTGATTTTCTATAATAACTATATGCAGACTTATAAGACAATGATGATTTGAACAGTTTCAAACTAGTGTTAACAAAATCCCCAAAAATTGCCATTTTAAAAACTTTTTCAAAATTCAGATTATAAAAACTTTGAAAACCTTGCTCTGATACCAAATGTGAGAAATGCAGAATATGGATCTTAAGGCTGGAATAACACTAGAGGGGGGTGAATAGTGTTTTATGTATTTTTTAAATCTTTTTGAATTTTGTTCAATTTAAACACCAACAAATGTAATTCACAATCACAGATATAATCACAGAATCAGACACAGATGCAAAATACTAAATAAAAGCAGTAAAGGAAAGAACACACCAGGATTTTATACTGGTTCGGAGTTATCCTACATCTAGTCCCATACAATCGTACAGATTTCTTTTCAAAAATAATCTCCCAGATTACTCCTTCGGTTTCAAGGCTACGAGGTACACCCTCCTGTATTCGAGTTCAGGGCAACTCTCTTGATTTAACCAGGCTACAAGATCACCTAATTGATTTCCGGGGCTACAATCACACCCAATTGATTTCAAGGCTCAACCGAACCTTTTACTCAACAGTTTGATTTACAAAAGGTTCTATAACTCTGAATAGCACTAAGATCTTATGGAGAGAGTGGCAGAGAATCAAACAAGAGATAATCAAGTTTGATTCACTTGGTATTTTGGTAGAGTATAGTTTAGGATTCTTTAGAATAAATGTGGAAGATGAAGAGGAGAGAAAATAAATGAAAATATGGTTAAAATTCGTTTAGAACTTACTGGTATTTATAGTAGAGCAACATCCATATCTATTCGTGAAAGGATACGACGAATAGACACTTCTTTTGAAAATTGAAATTTGAAAATAATGGACACCATGTCGACATGGAGGGTTGAGGTATATCGACATACTCAAGGAAAAATTGATGTTTTGATTTTCTTATTAAAATTGGTTTCTATAATTTGCCAAAACAATTTCTAAACTTTGTAAATATATTTGAATATAGTTTAAACATATAAAAGAGTGTAGAAAATAATTTTTAATATATATAATCTTATCTATAAAGTGATTTAAAATCTGAGTATATAAATATTTTTAAAGCTAAATATTTAAAACAAGAAATGGTTTAAAAACAAGGACAATTTTGAAATCAAAATATTAAAATGATAAAAATTGTTTTGAGGCTAAAATATTTCAAACAAGAGAGATGTCTTTTTGAAAAGAAAGTTTTGAAAACATTTTAAAAAAACAAGAGATAAATTTTTGAAAAACAATTTTATAAAATTAGTGGATATCAAAATAGGGCCACTATATGTTCCACTAGATATTGTCGTAGGTTCCATCCCACTAGGGTTCCATCCCTTTAACAAGCTCCAAGTGGATTCCATTCCATGAATAAATTTCGAATAAAGATGTAAGTGCTTTCAAGTAGTTTTAACATAATTCTAGACCGACTACATTATCTTATACTGTTTGAAATCTTGAACTCTTGATAACTTGATTTCTTGATACTCATGAGTCTTCAATCTTGATATCTTCGATCTTTAAATTCAACAGTTTTGTATCTCTATACTGTACAGTCTTCATTCTTGGTACCTGCATGTTTATATTCTACATATACATATATATATATATATCTAAACCATAACGTTAGTATTTATATCTTATAATAAATCCTAAGGTTGTTGTCATCAAAACCATCATCTCAAGGACTAACAAAGGAGTGGTTCCCTAGGGTTTCAAACGGATTGAAAGGAAGGATTTTTCCTATGTTTTCGAAAGTCAATATTTAAAGGTTTTAAATAGGTATGTATAATGTTTTGAAGCTTTCGAAAGAAAGGCTTTTAATGGTTTTGAAAGGGTCACTTTCAATCTTTTCGAAGGGGTTACCTTCAAGTGTTTCGAAAGGGTTTCTTAAAGGTTTTAAACAAAGGTTTCGAATGTATTAAATAGGCAATATAGCCTAGGTGTTTTCAAGTTAAAAAGGGTTTAACTTGTTTTGGAAGGATAGTAAATCCTTATTAAATCTCATCAGCATTATTTTTAGTAAAGTATTTATTTCATGGCAAAATAGCTTAGAGTGAAGCTAAGAATATGTTTTCCTTGTATAAGTATGATTTAAAATGTTAAATCGTTTTGAAAGAGGTTTTTAAGGAAAAAGATAAAGGGTAGTTAACCCTAAGAAAATGATTCGGACAGTTAGTCCCTTTCGATTCGGACAGTTAGTCCAGTTTGCGGGCAGTTAGCCCAGTTGTATTAACAGATGGTCCATTTGTAGCATAACGGAACTTGATATTATATTGTGGGCAGATAATTCACATATTACATGTTTTACGGACAAATAGTCCATTTATTAGCATAAAGGATATTGCTGTTTTGATATAATTAGTAAACCCTTTCCGCTAAGCGGTGTGGCCTAACTTAATATCAGTAAACCGTGATGTAACAGAATTATTTACACTAGGCTTTATGTCTGACTTGAATTTTTTGTTTCCCCTTAAACTCTCGGGTGCTCAAAATTGATTTGAGTAGGATGAGGGTTGAGGTTTTAGTCTTTTGGCAAATAAAGCTTCCAAAGATGAGCAGGTGGTTGATGGATAGCTAATTAGGATTTGCACTTTCATTTTGTTTTGATTCTGATGTGTATATTAAGTCATACATGACTATATTGCTTTGATCAACCAAGGGGGCATTGTCATGTCGCTCTTGGTGTATTTTATAATGACTATAATTAATCTTTACCTGGAAAATGATATGGGTTTATGTAACTTGGATATGAATTTGTTTTGAAATGTAATCAGCAAAATGTTGTTTTTGAAAATCTATGATTTTGTTCATACTCAAGTGTTTCTGATATTATGGATACCATTATCATTACCGTATTTTGTCACCAGAAGTTAAGACTGCAGCATTTGTAGCGCTTAGCTTTTAGCCTCCAGATACGGGATGTTACAACTTGGTATCAAAGCATGGGTTATAAAAACTTTAAACTAAAAATGGTTTTTGAAACATAATCCTAAGGAATTAGAGTAAGATTCGGGTATGGGATAATGCTGTAATAACGTACTTATATTTGTTATATATAAGTATATGCTTTGTCTCTAGTTTCCTATCCTTATTAGGTTATTTTTCTATATCTCATAAGTTTTGAATACATATATGGAAGGTAGAAGAGGAAGAGTTAACCTAGGAGGGGAGCGCACCGATGGGAATGCCAGACCTAGTACAAGGAGGACCCAAGGTCAGGTACAAGCAGAGAAAGTAGGTGTTGGAGTCCAGTAGGTGGACATGGGAGTTATGTATCATTTTTTTGTAAATATGATGCAAGCTGGAGTTGCAGCTGGAATGGTAGGAGGAAATGCTGCAGGGGCAGGAGTTTTGGAAGTTCTAGTAGTTAACCATTATGCTAAGCTAAGCGGAGATTACGCTAAGCTTGGAGGGAAGCCTTTTCTGGGGACAGAGGATGCTATAGAAGTGGAAAATTGGTTGTTGCATTGCGAAAGGATTTTTGTAGACTTGGGGCTCAATGATGAGCAGAAGAGGAGGTTGGCATCCAGACATCTTTAGGGAGCTGCTTTGTTTTGGTGGAACAGTGTGATTACTGATGTGGACGAGAAAACTTTATCATGGGCAGATTTCAAGGGAAGGTTCCAGGAGAGGTTCATGTCTAAAATGGCACAGTCTGCACTGATCAGAAAGTTTGCTAAATTAAAGCAGGGGAGATGTCTGTCCTGGAGTATGCCAGAAAGTTTGAGGAGTTGGCCCGATATGGGCACGATTCAGTGGATACGGTCATGAAGAGGAATGAGAAGTTTATCGGGGGGTTGAAGCCTGAGTTAGCTAGGGCCACATTACCTCATATTAAAGATCCTTCTGACTTTGTTGTGGAGATGGCCTTAAGGCATAAGGAGATTCTTGATTCTCTAGAGAAGAGTAAGGCTAAAGAGGTTCAGTTTGGACAGAATCAGAAGAGGAAGTTCTTTCCTAAGAAAGGTGCTCAGAAGGGTGAGCAGCAAAGAAAGGGAAGTCTGAGATTGTTTGCTTTAAGTGCGACAAGAAGGGGTACTTTGCTAATGAGTGTCGTGCTGGGAAGGCTAAGGAGGTGGCTGGAAAGAAGAATGACAGGTGCTTCAACTGTAACCAGATTGGCCATTATAAGAGCCAGTGCAAGGAGCCCGCTAAGGATGGAAAGGGTAAAGTATATGCATTGGAGCCTACTGCTTCCAAGCCAACAGCTCAGGAGAAAGGAAATGCAATCTTGGGAGGTACGCTTCAGATTCATGGTATGTCTGTTAGTTTTCTATTTGATACCGGTGCATTGCATGCTTTTATATCTAGATATTTGATATGTAAGCTTAACCTAGAACCCATATATTTAGTTACTTCCATACGGGTTGCGAATCCAATAGGAGGATATGCAACTCTAGGGTTGAGATGTGACCGGTTAGAGTTTGACCTGTTAGGTTATACTTTTGTTTGCAATTTGCATGTGTTTGATTTTATGGAGTTCGGGATTATTTTTGGGATGGATTGGTTAAGTGAGTACGATGTAGGATATTTTGTCAGGATATGAAAATATCTCTTAGACACCCAGATTGTAGTAATCGGATTGTTTATACCATAGAAGGTTCTAGCGATGAAGTGAATGCTTTGTTGGGTGCTATGGAATTGGATGATGAGTTGAGTCGAGTTTTCATAGTTAGAGAATTCATAGATGTTTTGAGCCTGTAGTTGGATTGCCGCCGAAATGAGCCATTGAGTTTCAGATAAATTTTGTTCCAGGAGCAGAACTATTGAGTAGACCGTCGAGCAGGATGACTCCTACAGAGATGAGAGAGTTAAAGGTGCAGTTGGTGGATTTAGAAGGCACGAGTTTTATCAGGCCGAGTAGTTTGCCTTGGGGAGCAGCCGTAATGTTTGCTAAGAAGCCGGATGGATCGTTAAGGCTATGTATCGATTATCATAAGTTGAATGAGAGGACGATAAAGAATCTATATCCATTGACGAGAATTGACGATTTGTTCGACCAGTCGAGTGGGGCCAAGGTCATTTCGCGGTTGGATTTGGTGACAGGTTTGCATCAGCTCAGAGTAGTAGAGGACTGTATACCTTTGACGGCGTTTAGGACCAGATATGGGTCATACGAATGATTAGTTATGTCGTTCAGACTGACTAATGCGCCATCTTTCTTTGTTGATTTGATGAATCGGGTTTTCCGAGAGCACTTGGATAGGTTCGTACTGGTTTTCATAGATGATATCTTAATTTTCTATAAGGATGAAAGAAAGCATGAATTTCATCTTAGAGTGGTGCTTGAGACGTTGAGGCAGCATTAGCAAAAGGCAAAGTTTTTGAAGTGTCATTTTTGGAAAAAAGAAGTGGAGTTTCTAGGTCATGTAGTCTCAAAGGAAGGGTTGTCAGTAGATCCGACTAAGATTGAAGCTATGAATAGTTGGAAGAGACCCGAGACATTGACGGAGATAAAGAGTTTCCTTGGGTTGGTTATTATCAGAGGCTCATTAAGGATTTTTCATGGATAGAGGCACCGATGACCAAGCTAACAAGAAAGGATGCGAAGTTTGTATGGACCGATCAATGTGAGGAAGCATTCCTGAGTTTGAAACGCTTATTGACCCATGCATCCGTGTTGGTTATTCCGGAAGTGAATCAAGATTTAGTGGTTTATACCGATGCGTGTGGAACAGGACTGGGAGCTGTGCTGATGAAGAGAGGTAAAGTGATTGCCCATGCTTCTAGACAGCTTAGACAGCATGAGGTCAGATATCCAATGCATGATTTCGAATTGGCTGTAGTGATTTTTGCATTGAAGGTGTGGAGACATTACCTCTTAGGAGAAAGGTTTGAGTAATATACAGATCATAAGTCGCTGAAGTATCTGTTCTCAGAAGGAGTTGAACATGAGACAGTAGAGGTGGTTTGAGTTTATTGCTACTTATGATTTTTAGATTGAGTACGCACCGGGGAAAGGCAATAAGGTTGCAGATGCACTTAGTAGGAAACATCAGAATGTAGTATTGGTGATGATTGCTGAGTGGAAAGATTTAGAAGCATTAGCAGATTGTAGAGTGCAGTGGAGATTCGAGGCTGCGTCTAGTGGAGATACGGTTGTATTATCTTGTTTGGAAGTTCGACCAGTAATGATCGAAAGGATTGCTTCTAGACAGGAAGATGATCCAGTGTTAGCTGAACGGATCAAGAAGTTAAAAGATGGAACCGAGAGCGATGACTTGAAAGATTTCGGTCTTAACCAGAATGGGAGGTTCTGAAAGAAAGGGAGATTGTGTGTTCCGAGTGAAGGAAACATAAGGAGAGAAGTCTTAGAGGAATGCCATCGTTCAAAGTTCTTAATTCATCTTGGAGGTACTAAGATGTATCAGGATATGAATAGGAGTTTCTTCTGCGAAGGTATAAAGCAGGATATTGGGTTGTGTGTGAAGCAGTGCAAGATTTGCCAACAGGCAAAGGCTGAACACCAGAAACCAAGTGGGTTGCTTCAGCCATTAGATATTATGGTATGGAAGTGGGATTCTATTTCCATGGATTTTATTAACGAGTTGCCAAGGTCAAACCAAGGAAATTATAGTATATGAGTCATAGTGGAAAGATTGACCAAGAGTGCCATTTCATTCTAGTTAGGTCAACAAGAACGGCACCTGTTTTGGCAAAGTTGTTTATGAAGAATGTGGTTAGACTGCATGGAATTCCTTGTATCATAGTTAGTGGTAGAGATCCTTTATTCACTAGTGAGTTCTAGAAGAGTCTACAGGAAGTTTTGGGAACCAAGTTTAAGATGAGTGCCGCTTACCATCTACAGACAGATGGGCAAATAGAGAGAGTTAACAAAATTTTGAAAGATTTGTTAAGAGCTTGTGTTCTAGATTTCAGGGGATTATGGGAAGACCATCTGCATTTAGTCAAGTTTTCATATAACAACAGTTATCAGACTAGTATTGGGATCGCACTGTTTGAAGCTTTATATGGAAGGCCATGCAAACCTCCCATATGTTGGTTAGAGCTCGAGGATAGGTTGGTTCTTGGTCTAGATTTGGTTAGAGAAGCTGCAGAAAAGTTTAAGGTCATTCGGGTTAGAATGAAGGAGGCTCAGTTTCGGTAGAATAGTTATGCAGATAAGAGAAAGATCTAGAGTTCTCAATTGGACATCAGGTTTTCGTCAAAGTATCACCGATGAAGAGTGTGATTAGGTATGGAAAATTGGGGAAGTTAGTACCAAGATTCGTTGGACCCTTTCCTATTGTTGAGAGGATTGGAAAACTCACATATAGAGTTGAGTTACCGAGCAGTTTAGCATGAGTACACGATGTTTTCCATGTTTCTCATCTCAGAAAGTGTGTTAGAGACCCGGAGACTACTATTGCACCGACTGTGCTAGCTGATTTAGTAGCAAAACCGGATTTGACTATAGTGAGAAAGCCTATTCGTATTGTTTCAAGAGATGAGAAGAAGCTTAAAACCAAGACGGTTCGATTAGTCAAAGTCCAATGGAGCAACGATGACAGGGACTGTTCCGGGGAGTTTGAGAGCAGGATTAGAGATACTTATCCTGACTTGTTTGATGGTATGTTTTACCTTCTTGTTTGAATTGTTGTGTACCTTATCGTAATTTCAAGGACGAAATTCTTTAAGGAGGGGAGTCTTTAACACCCTAGATTTTTCGTAACATTATTTAGGATATTTAATTAGCTAAATTAAAAAAAATAATGTGTTGATTAGAGGATTGAGGTTTGATTTAATCAAGGGTAGCCGCGCTATTAAACAATGAATTAAAAGAAGATTTCAAATTGAAATAGAGGAGGGGTAAAATAGGAAAGAGGCCATTCTTATACCCTAAACCCTTTGGCCGTGTTCCCCTATGTGTCCATTTTATTTCATCAAAAATTTTAAGATAAGAGGTCGGCCACCATTAACAAGAACAAGAGGAAGAAGATAAAGAAAACCTTAGGAAGAATCTAATTCAAATCAAATCCATTCAAATCTCAGTCTCTGTAATCTCTGAAGCTAAGGTGAATAATGTTTACATCTCATTATTGATTGTGTTTTCGGTTTTTAGATGAATGCCGGGTATTTTGCATTGATTTGCCATGTTTTTGAATGACGAAATGATTATATATACATGGTGATGATTTATGGATGTTCTTGTGTTTTGAGAGATTCATTTTCATTCAATAACAAAGTGCACTTTTTAATAGAATTTTCTCTCCTAGTGTTTTCACTTTCTTTCAAAACCAGAATTTCATTTTCAAGTGATTTAATTTTAATTTCTAATTTTTTGATTTCTTATTCAAGTGATGGACACTTATCACACTTAGGGCTCTTATTTCGATAGTTTTTAATCAATTGATCAAGCTGTTTATTTAGTTATATCAAACTATCTCTTTGTGATTCAATTTTAGCGTACTTCTCCCTAAGTCTTTCAAAACAGCCATTTACCTCATGAAAATATATAAATAATTCCGAATGAGTAAGTTTTGATACCTCGCTTGGCTCATCATCATCGCTGTCACTTATTTCTCCTTGAAAACACAGTTTTGCTTTTTCACTCTTACTGCCAATGCTTTCATCTTTATCTTCATCACTTTCATCCCAAGTGGCTGTAAAACTTCTCATCTTCGGTTTCTTTCCTTTGCTGAGTCGATTTTGAGGACAATTGGGTTTGACATGACCGGGTTTATTGCAGTTGTGACAAATGATCTCCTGCTCTTCTGAGTTATCTAGAACTTTGACGATTCTATTCTTCAGTTGTTGATTTAGGGAAGGATGTCCATATTTTTGGTTCCATCTTTTGAATCTCTTTATTATCAGTGCCAATTTAGCTGCTCCATCATTATCATCATCATCATCATCATCATCATCACTTTCCGTTGTACCTTTCAGAGCTATTGATTTCTTTCATGTATTACCTCCTTCACGTTCTTCCTTGAATTTGATTTCTATATCATAAGTGGTGAGATTTCCGATGAGTTCTTCAACTTTAACTTGTTTCAAATCTTTTGATTCTTGAATGGTAGTGACTTTTGCTATTGTGCGGCCGCCTTCTTTGTGGTGAGATTTTCGATGAATTCTTCTATTGTGCGGCCTCCTTCTTCGTTCCTCATCAAAAAGGAATTAGAGTTTTCCTAAATTGAAACGCCATAATAATATCAATCGATTGAGTTGAGGATTTGCTTTGCGTTGCTTTGTCAATCGACTTCTGGCTTGAGCGCATGCGCAGTTGCTTCAATTATCGAGTTCGAATCAAAGCTTTGAACTGGTACGTGAATTGCCTTTATTTACTTTCATTGTTATGCTTGAACTCGAATACACTTTGTCGATGATGATTTGGGTTGAATTTATAGGGTTCGAACACCTTATATTTTCCTTCGTTTAAATATGTTTGAATTCTTCATGATTTTATTTCTTGATTTGATTTACTATGCTCGGCCATGGATTTTATATCGAACGATAAGATATTTGCTGACTTATTCCATCTCATACGTATACTCCATGAATTTGAATTTTGTTTCCGTCCTTTTCTCCTTTGATTTTGGCATTTGAATATTTAAGGTAATATATTGGATTGACGTGATTTTTGACTTCGACTTGTTTATTTTGAAATCCTATTCAAACTACTGCTTTTTCAACAGCTTGACTTTGTTACTCGAACTACTACTGTGTATATTTTCCATTGTTTTAAAAAACTTCAACACAGTTTTGATTGTCCATTTGACTTTGAGCATTAACTCATGGCTTTATGTACTTGTCATTGTCTGATGCATCTTCCTCATTCATTTCTTCAAGTCTGGTTTGAATTGTTGTATGTTGATTTGTACCTTCATGTTAACTGCTTTGTGTCTAGATGCAATTGACCTTGCTTGTAGTCCTAGTCTGTTGTCACTGTTTTGAGTTGGTTGCTTCGAGCCACTGTGCTTTGAACTTGTGTATGTCTTGTGTACATTGATTTGTGTACTTGTGCCATTGGTTGGATATACTGGTTTATTGGGTCTATTGTGTGTGTCGTTATGCACCGTTTGCTTGAGTTACATTGATAATCAAGTGTGTCTGGTTGCAGTGTTAGTAGTCTTGTTGTTGTGTTCATTTATTTGGAGCTTTTGTTTCACTGGTGGTTCCACTTGAGTCTGGTCTGGAGCTTGTTCCATTGTATGTTGAAATTTTGAGTTGAATCGTGATCTGCACTTTTGACTGCTTCCATTTGAATACTTGTGTACTCCAGTCTCTGTTTCATTGTAGTCTACATGTGAACATGTCTGTGTTGTTGCAGTCTTGGTGCACTTCTGTTGTACGTTTGGTTTTGATGTCTGAATGCATGTTGAATCTGGTTTGTGCTTGTGAAATCCTGGTTGTTGTGAGTCTGGCCATTGCATTGCTTCAGTTACCATTTGTTTGCTTGTACTTGATATCTTATCTCATTTTCATATGATCTGAACTGGTATCCAATTTGAGTTTCTCTGTGTTGCCTTCACACTGAACTTGTATTCTGTTGATCATCTCCAAATGCTTGTGTTGCCATATATGCCGTCCTCTTTGTACATATGTGTGCAGCCCTAAACTTTGTATATGAGGTTGCATGAACTGTTTGGTTGCATTGAGTTGTTGAGCTTGAATCATGTTTATGGAACTGGTTTGGTGCACTTGAACTTGTATGCACTATTTTGGGTAGCATCTGAGTTCATATCTATTCACTTGATCACTGATTCAATCTTCACCTGGTTGTCACTACACACACACACACTGATATATATATATATATATATATATATATGTTCACACATGCATCCATGTATGATGTGTACTTCATTTTGGTTGCTATTTTGCATTGAGTTGAATCCACCATTTGTTTGGGTTTGACCTTGTGCTCACCTGTCCCTGTAATTTTATCATGCAAGTGTATATCGGTGTGCGCGGCCTTGTGGAATGTACAATGATACACTATGCATGTCACAAGTTGTTCATGTAGATGTATTCAAAAGAAATAAATGTTGAACAACCCAAATAACTGATGCAAATAACATTTTTAAAAACACACACTTTAATTTGTACTGCAAAATATTTTCTTTTTCGATTTTATTGCGTCAGTTTTTATTTTGCAAATAGCTCAGATGCTGGATTCAGGCTGGAACAGAGTTGAAGATAAAAATATGAGTGTTGAGTGACTATGTAGTGAGATTTAAATTATAATGTGAAAAATTATTTTGTAATTGAAATTGAATTGTAATTGAAATCGTGTAAATGTAGTGAGAGCTGAAATTTGTACTATTTAATTTTGTAATAAAATATTTGTTTGAATAAAATACTTGTTTGAATATGAATTCTGAGTTATTTATTTTATTCAACAAATATTTATTTAATTATGTGAAAAATAAAATAGTACATTATCAAATACATTTAAATGAATATATATATATGTTTGTTATCATCAAGAAAAAATCATAGGCTACTGTATTCTACAATCTCCCCTTTTGATGATAAAAACATATATTAAGATTTTGACTCTATTAAATGTATTTGGTTTTGATGAATTCCATTTGGTGCTCCTATTTGAATTCTCCCCCTACACCAAAGCTCCCCTTCACATATGCTTCAAAATAAATAAAAAATATGCAAACGAACCTAGATGGGAATATGCAAATAAAAAATATGACTTGACTTATTTACCAAAATCTTAACTTCTCTTTCCCCCTTTTGTTATCAGCAAAAGAGTAATAGTGTTAGAAAAATAGAGATAAAGTGATAGACATTAATACAACATTTATACCCAATCGAGTATAAATATTAAATTTTAATAAAAAATCAAACAAAAATCAACTCTGTTAGGCGCATATTCCATTTTAGAGTGATATGGGTGATGTCGGTATATAAAATCATATAGTTGTATCTATTTGTGGTATATTTATGATAGGAATTTGAATATTTACTAACCATGCATAACTGTTAGAACTTTTAAATGAGATTAGAAGTATTCCCAATTTTTTCTTTTTAAAAAAAATGAATTTCAAGTATCTTCTAACCACGCATAACCGTGAGGACTTTTAAATGGGACTAGAATCAACTCGTCTATTTAATAATCAATATTGATATGTGTTTCATACATACATAACCGTGAGGACTTTTAAATGAGCATGAAAGCGCATAATCAAAGATTCCAAGTAATTCACCCACGCATAACCGTGAGGACTTTTAAATGAGAGTGAAAACTTTGGATATTTTTAAAATTTAAAAAAAAAAATTCCCATTTGAATACCACATTCTGATATACTATATTGTATTTTGATGAGTGATGGTCCTTAGAAATATGATAGAAATAGAGATGGTCATGGAATTTTAACCAATCAAAGTTATTAAAAATTTTGTTTAAATTTTTAAAGAAATTTACTTTTAAATTTAGATCGAACGATATGATATTTGCTGACTTGTTCCATCTCGTACGTATACTCCATGAATTTGAATTTTGGTTCCATCCTTTTCTCCTTTGATTTTGGCATTTGAATATTTGAGATAATATATTGGATTGACGTGATTTTTGACTTCGACTTGTTTATTTTGAAATCCTATTCAAACTGCTGCTTTTTCAACAGCTCGACTTTGTTACTCAAACTGCTACTGTGTATATTTTCCATTATTTTAAAAAACTTAAACACGGTATTGTTTGTCCATTTGACTTTGAGAAATAACTCATGGCTTTATTTATTTGTCACTGTCTGATGTATCTTGCTCATTCATTTCTTCAAGTCTGGTTTGAATTATTGTATGTTGATCTGCACCTTCATGTTAACTGCTTTGTGTCTATATGCAATTGACCTTATTTGTAGCCCTAGTCTATTGTCACTGTTTTGAGTCGGTTGCTTCGAGCCCCTGTGCTTTGAACTTGTATATGTCTTGGGTGCATTGTTTGTGTACTTGTGCCATTGGTTGGATATACCAGTTTGTTGGGTCTATTGTGTGTGCCGTTGTGCACTATTTGCTTGAGTTACATTGATATTCAAGTGAGTCCGGTTGCAGTGTTAGTAGTCTTGTTGTTGTGTTCATTTGTTTGGAGCTTTTGTTTCACTGGTGGTTCCACTTGAGTCTGGTCTGCTTGTTCCATTGTATGTTGAAACTTTGAGTTGAATCGTGATCAGCACTTTTGACTGCTTCCATTGAATACTTGTGTACTCCAGTCTCTGTTTCATTGTAGTCTACATGTGAACATGTATGTGTTGTTGCAGTCTTGGTTCACTTCTGTTGTACGTTTGGTTTTGATGTCTGAATGCATGTTGAATCTGGTTTGTGCTTGTGAAATCCTGGTTGTTGTGAGTCTGGCCATTGCATTGCTTTAGTTACCATTTGTTTGCTTATACCTGATTTCTTGTCTCATTTTCATATGATCTGAACTGGTATCCACTTTGAGTTTCTCTGTGTTGCCTTTATACTGAACTTGTATTCTGTTGATCATCTCCAAATGCTTGTGTTGCCATATATGTTGTCCTCTTTGTACATATGTGTGCATCCCTAAAATTTGTATATGAGGTTGCTTGGACTGTTTGGTTACATTGAGTTGTTGAGCTTGAGTCATGTTTATGGAACTGGTTTGGTGCACTTGAACTTGTATGCACTATTTTGGGTAGCATCTGAATTCATATCTATTCACTTGATCACTGATTCAATCTTCACCTGGTTGTCACTACACATATATATATATGTTCACACATGCATCCATGTATGTTGTGTACTTCATTTTGGTTGCTATTTTTCATTGAGTTGAATCCATGATTTGGTTGGGTTTGACCTTGTGCTCACCTGTCCCTGTAATTTTATCATGCAAGTGTATATCGGTGTGCATGGCCTTGTGGCTTGTACAGTGATACACTGTGCATGCCACAAGTTGTTCGTGTAGATGAATTCAAAAGAAATAAATGACGAACAACCCAAATAAATGAGGCAAATAACATTTTCAAAAACACATACATTAATTTGCACTGCAAAATATTTTCTTTTTCAATTTTACTGCGTTAGTGTTTATTTTGGAGATAGCTCAGATGCTGGATTCAGGCTGGAATAGAGTTGAAGATAAAAATACGAGTGTTGAGTGACTATGTAGTGAGATTTAAATTGTAAAGTGAAAAATTATTTTGTAATTGAAATTGAATTATAATTGAAATTGTGTAAATTTGGTAAGAGCTGAAATTTGTACTTTTCAAATTTGTGATAAAATATTTGTTTGAATATGAATTCTGAGTTATTTATTTTGTTCAACAAATATTTATTTAATTTTGTGAAAATTAAAATAGTACAATATCAAATACATTTAAACTAATATATATATATATATATTTATGTTTATTATCATCAAACAAAAATCATATGCTATTGTATTCTACATATATATCATGGCAAAATAGCTTAGAGTAAAGCTAAGAATATGTTTTCCTTGTATAAGTATGATTTAAAAGGTTAAATCATTTTGAAAAAGGTTTTCAAGGAAAAAGATTAAGGGTAGTTAACCTTAAGAAAATGATTCAGACAGTTAGTCCATTTTGATTTGGACAGTTAGTCCAGTTTGCGGGCAGTCAGCCCAGTTGTATGGACAGATAGTCAATTTGTAGCATAACAGATCTTTCTATTATATTGTGGGCAGATAGTTCACATATTACACGTTTACGGGCATATAGTCCATTTATTAGCATAAAGGATATTGCTATTTTGATATAATCAGTTTGATTAACCAGTTTGGGTGCAGGAAAGGTTTGCAAAATATATGTTTTGAAAAGGATATTAGTGAAGGGTAACCCTTTCCGCTAAGTGGTGTAGTCTCACTTAATATCAGTAAACCGAGATGTAATAGAATTATTACACCAGGCTTTATGTCTGAATTGATGTTTTTGTTTCCCCTTAAACTCTCGGGTGCTCAAAGTTGATTTGAGTAGGCTGAGGGTTGAGGTTTTTAGGTTTTAGTCTTTTGGCGAACAAAGTTTCCAAAGACAAGCAAGTGGTTGACGGATAACTAATTAGGATTTGCAGTTTCATTATTTTATTCCGCCATGTATATTAAGTCAGATATGACTATATTGCTTTGATCAACCAAGGGGGCATCATCATATGTCACTCTTAGAGTATTTTTGTAATGATTATAATTAATCTTTACCTGGAAAACGATATGGGATTATGTAACTTGGATATGAATTTGTTTTGAAATGTAATCAGCAAAATGTTGTTTTTGGAAATATGTGATTTTGGTCATATTCAAGTGATTTTGATATTATGGATTCCATTATCATTACCATATTTTATCACCAGAAGTTAATACTATGGATGACTGCAGCATCTGTAGCGCTTTGCTTTTGACCTCCAGATACGGGATGTTACAGGTACCCAACCTATCACTGTACATTGGAACCTCCTCTTTGACCCCAATTCTTTTTCAACTTTTGTAAGTACAGTTTGCATAGTTAATTTTTATCTTAAAGTTTTAAAATAGGATTTATTTAAAAAATCAACTTTTTGTTCACCTATCAATAAGGTATGTAGGAAAAGATTCCATAGCTAAAATAGCTTCCTCATCACTAATCATATTTTATTTTACTTCCACTTCTGCTGCACGATAAAATCTATACTACCAACATGTCGGCCATTCCCTGATATCAAGTATGTGACATTTTCAAATTTTGAAACTTTCTTTATTTTCAATTCAAAAATATTTTTATATTACCTTTCAAAATATCAATAAAAATTTTCCTAACATGATATTTTTTCAAAAACTTTTTGCAGAAGTATTTTTATTTCAAAAGTGTATATATATAGGTTTTTCAAAATAATTTTTTTCTATAGCTCCTGAAATTGGGGTTTAGTTAATCCTCTAGCGTCCATAACAGAATCTATTCGATTACGCGGTTAATTTTTATAATGTCACGAACTTAATATGGGGGAATGGTCGACATGTTGGTTAGTATAGATTTTACTATGCAATAGAAATGGTGGTGATATAAAATATGGTTAGTGACGAGGAAGCTGCTTTAGCTATGGAATCTTTTCCTACCTACCTTATCGATATGTGAACAAAAAGTTGATTTTTGATAAACTTTAAGATAAAAATTAACTATGCAAAATGTACTTGAAAAGTTGGAAAAGAATTGGTGGCAAAGATGAGGTTCCAAAGTACAGTGAAAAGTTGGGTGTCCAGGAGTAGAAAGATGGAAATATGGAATTTTTCATTAAAAACTTTTCCTAACATAAAGAAAAATAGGTTTAGAAAATTGAGTTTTCCAAATTTGAATGTTAACAACGGTGTGCTAGGATTTTGGATGGTAGGAACTGGATGAAAAATTAGTTGAACTATGCTTCTATTTATAGAAGTGTGGGAAAATTTAAGATGTAAAAATAATTTTTTAGTTTTCGAAAGTTGCATGCATATAGAACTGCCCGCTAATTAGGATGCTTGCACTATATTTTTGAAGTTGATTTAAAAGAATGCATCCATATAGAAGGTGCGATTAGAATTACTCTGCATACGTACCATACATGTTATGATACATAGTGCACTTGTATACGATTGGTTGTAAAATTTGTTGCACATTAATTGATTTATTATACTTTACTATTCCGCTTGAAGTTATATCAATAGTGCTATGATATGCAAATTATTTGTTTATTTGAAAGATACAAAACCAACAAGTCGTATCTTGGTGCACTTGCGTTTTCGATTTAGCAAAAATTTGGACCCACTGTAATGCGGATTATTACTACATAACCAACGGCACAACCATTATAGTAGAGGTTGATTAGTTAGCAGAAATAGAGATGGAGCCGATAGCACACCTTGCCATTACACATATAGTAGAGCACATAGTTTGGAAGCTTTGTAACAAAGAAATTACGCTGGTTCGAGTATAATTGGGAGATAATCCTGTGGAAAGCACCTGCAAAATAGAAGAGAAGATGAAGGCATCTCATCCAGGCCTTTTCTCTGGTAAAGTTTCTCTATTTGGATATCGGTTTTGTTTACATCGTGGTTAAGTTGGATTGTAGGGAAAGGTCGCCACACTTATTTCTGTTGGTTTTGCACTTACATAGAACTACATGCATATTTAGGTTGTCCGCATACATGCCTATATGTCACGATCTTACATCTACTCTAGGGTTGAATTCACCTATGAATATGTTGCATGCATAATCACATTACACTTTTTGGTTGAGTGGATGTTTTTTTAAATAACGTGGTTATACGACATGGTTATAAAGTGCACATTACGCTATCTGTCCCTTAGGTATTTTGGGGTCGAAATTCTTTTAAGAAAGAGAATGTAACACCCTGTTGAATCAATAAAAAATTAATTAAGAAGAATTAATTAATTAATAATAAAGCTAAAAATTGATATATCATTCCGAGTAAGAAATTTCAGTTGTCGACACATTAACATAATATATCATCCCAAGCAAGAAATGGACAACGTACCTGAATACATGTAAAACTAATTTGTTACAATTTAATATTAGACTTAAATGTAATAATAACATGTTCTTTTAAATTTTGAAACTGATGAATTATAATTACAAATTTGTAACGTATGAAATAAATAATACATTCAATAAAGAAACCGATAATTTAAAAAGGCGACTGTACAAATAAAAGGTAATTAATAATCAATAGTAAATCTAATAAAATGAGTTAAGAACAATTATGTAATTTAATCCATAAATAAAGGTGAAACAAAGAGTTTTTCATATACTGCCTTTTAAGGCGGAAATACATCTGAGGTCTATGTGTATGTTGGCATAGTTCAACATCAAATGTTGGAAAGTGGGAACATGACTAAGTGATGGGGATGCGAGGTCAGTTGAAAGCATACAGAAGTCTACCTAGCTAATCTAGCCACCAGCAGTGTGACTTTTGTAACTGATGTGGGACATCACCTATAATAAGTACCCAAGGTGGACAAGATGTTAATCCCAATTTTGTAGTGTAATCCTACCTAGCTGATTTGACTACCAATACCTACAAATTGAAAAATGTGAGATGTCATAGTTGGGTATGGCCATAAATATGAGGATATTTCAAAAGGATTCGGCTTTGGGGTTGAGGTATTAAATGGATGGTTTAAGGTCCAGGCCCTCCCTAAGTATTAAACGACTTAGGGAATTTCTCATAAATAACGTTGAGTAATCACAGGACGAGTCTTCTTCGGGGTTAAGGTATTTAATGGTTGTTGGAGTCTGCCTCTTCCCTAGTCAAGAAGTATTAAATGATTAGGATTTCCTTTGAAAAGATATGGGTAATTCCAGGACACCCTGCTTCAAGGTTGAGGTATTAAATAATTTTCGAGGTCTGCCTTGTTCTTATTTAAGGAGTATTAAATGGTTGGAATTAACTTTTAGGTGCGTTAGTGGAAATCTCTTGTGGAGGGTCCGCTTCGAGGTTAAGATGTTAATTGACCGAAGTGTCTGCCTCTTCCATATCTAAGAAGTACTAAGTGGTCTTAATGGATTTTGTACGATGTGAACTAGGAAGTATCAGGAGGGTTTGCCTTGGGATCTAGGTATTAAAAGGCTGAAGAGTCTGCGTATTCCCTATTTAAAGGGCCTTAAGTGACCTAGGTACTTTCTCTTGCATCGTTAAGATATGAATCATATGATTGGACATGAGATGGATAGTTGAACCCTAGTTGTGTTACATTTGCATTTATATTCATGCAGTTAGACTTGTAGGGCCATTATCCTACAGTTAAAGATATACTTAGAGAAGTATAATAAATATGTAAGACATAACATTTATCTGAATGCTTACTGCCCATATACTATTATTCTTAAACTTGAGGTTTTCATTCACTAGACATTGTTCTTTCGGCTCCCTTCTTATTACAACCTACATTATAGGTACAACTATAAGTATGGAGAAGATGATGGTGACTTGATGCGCAGTTATCTATTATAGTTATCTATTTATGTTGTTATGATGTACCTAGGCTATGTACCAAACATGCTTGATGCATTATCGTGACACTGTACTTTTGTGAATTGGTTTTATGAGATGAGTGCTTTATTTTATTATTATATTTTATTTCTTCCGCTGTGAGATTCTAAAAGAGTGGATTGATGGCTCTGCATATTGTTCTGTTAAATCAATTATACCAACCAATAGCTAGTTCCGAAATGGACCTAAGATTCAATAGGCTATTATTGGTAGAAAATTAGGTTTGTTTCGGAAAGGGTTGTTACACACCCCAAATCAAGTAAAAATGAGATGATTCAAATAAAAACGAAATTAAAATAAGTAAGCACTAGATTTTAGAGTTGTACTACTTCAAATCGATGGCCCACGTCGACTATTAGTTCTATTCTGATTGGTCCTTTCAACTACAACCAATTGTAAATAATAATTATAGTTTTAACACTAGTTTATAACAAAAAAGGGTAATACTTCAGTATAAGGATCCAAGATATGGAAAAAGTTCTTATTTTGTTGCCAAATGATGAATATCTATAGTCGAATTCACCATTCAAGTTCGCTAGCACACGGAAAAACAAGTTAAAGTCAGACCTGTGCTTTCAGGCATGTAGAACGAGTAAAACTCATTGGTCAAAACAACTTGGTATGAACATGATCATGTCAGTACCGATATTGATTTGGAAGATGACGATGATTTGAACTATACATTTTCGGTTGGAATGAGAGTAATAGAAATATATGTTGCGAATGTAGAACATGTTAATGTGGTAGAAACACATCTGTTCGTAATTCTATGGATGAGCATGTACCTGCTATACAGTTTTAAGAAACACAATGGTCGGCGTATCCTTATTATTTGAAAAGTCATCAAGGCGGGGAGTTTACAAATTTATTGCATAGGTACAGTGGAAAGGTTGGAGTATCTTCAAGTCAAGCACAAAATATGATGCATAACTCTATACATCCAAATCAATCGTAAGCATTGGGAAAGTGAGTAATATTATACTCTAGCACTTGCATTTTGACTTACGTTCATGAAATTTACTCATATCATTATTTTTTGTATTCGTAGTGTCGAAATAAATGCAGGGGAAGAATCATTAATTGGTTGTGCTGACGACGACGACAATCATGTTGATATTGCAAATGAGAGTAGAGTGCAATCTGATAGCATGTAAGTAGCTTGTGCGGATGATGTAGATAGAAGTTGGATCGATCAAATGGAAGTTAACAATGATGTAATCATATATGTAGACAATGAGCAGGCTGATGGTGGAAATGTCAAAGATGACCAAATTACATATGAAGATTTCCAAGCCGATGATTTATGCACTGCAACAATGATGGTGAAATGATTATGGAAAATTGTCAATTAGACGTGGAAGTGTTTAGAAGAGAATGTGCTGAAAAAGGACCACAAGTTGGGTTAATTTTTGAAAGTAAGCAGAAGCTTGTTGAACAATTATGTGAATGGGCAATTAAATGTTCGATTTCTTTTCAAGTTCTGAAATCGCGTTCAAATCAATACATGGTTCATTGTGATGTGGATGAAACATGTCATTGGCGAGTGCATGCTAGCCTATTAGTGAGAAAATCTCAAAATTGGTGGAAAATAACAACACATGGTGGCGATCACACTAGTTTAAATACAACCGTCAACTCGAACCATCGACATGCAACATCAAAGTTTATGTGTAGCAAAATACATCACTTGATATAGCTCTTATGGAAGAGTTATTACAAGTGTAACACCGAGGTGGGAAGCAGTAGCGAGGAGAAGAATGGAAGAATCAAGGTTCCTATGCATAGAGAGATATAGCTTCACAGAATGGCAAGTGAAAGACATTCATATGTTTGATTATACGGTGAATATCGATGATGATTTCACCAAATGTTCGTGCAATATGCCAACTTTAGATCATTTTCCGTGCTCCCATATATTAGCAGCATGTTCACGTGAGTCAGGAAGTGCGAATAGAGCGTATTTTGACTTAATCTCAACGTGGTACACAACGGCTAAGTATACCGCTGCTTATGCTCCTTTATTCCACCCTGTACCTGTTAGTCGACATTGGGATGTCTACGAAGGTCCTACTATACAACCACCACCAGTGCGCAAAAATTCAGGATGTCCGCGATCTGCTCAAATAAAACGTTTCATGGATCTATCATCTTCATCGAGCCATAATAGATGTAGCAAATGTGGTGCTTTTGGCCATAAGAAAAAACATTTGTTGAATTGTTTCCTATGTATGAGTTGCTGTATTTATTTCTTATTGCATATGTTTGTTTCATGAATTGTTGAACCCTACTGTTCTTTTCAATGTAAGAATTGTTTTAACTTGGTTATATGGTGTCGTATTGGTGCAATACCTGTGAGTTATGAGGTTGTAAATATGTGGGAATGGAGCAGCAGCTCCCTGTCTTTTAGAACGGTAGAATATAGTTTGCACATTTTAAAAATGCATAAGCTATATTTGCATATATATCTTGCACATTTTTGAAATGTGCAAGCTATATACGCAAATATAGCTTGCGCATCATTGAAAATGCGCAAACTATATACGCAAATATAGCTTACGCATTTCAAAAGTGCGCAAGCTATATTCTACCGTTCTAAAAGACAGCGAGCTGCTGCTCCTTCATCCCCTACACAACACCATCATACCATCAACATTTAATCAACGTAAAATCATTTATACACCAATACGAATAACAAACTGTCATCATTACAATTGAATATCATCAGCACAATCCATCAATATTACATATCAAAACGATGTTCCAACAAACCAACACACATACCAACGCCAACATTAAGTTGAACAAAATATACCATCCATACACTACATAAACATCAACAACTACATTTCATACTAAATAAACATCAGCAAGATATATCAGCCAAACAACAAAACAACTCAATCGTAAAGCCTTCTAACCTCAAGAGGTGTGTCTCTTTTCTACTTTTTCTTCTTCCTTTTAAAGGTGATTGAAGCTGAACTTTGGCCTTCGTCAAAGGTTGAAACAGGTATTGAAAATTAATTCTTCTTATTGTCTCTCCCAACACGGGCACTCTTCATTTTGCTCTTAAGTGGATTGACCAACATATCCAAATTGTTGCTCGCCTTTATTCCAAATAGGCCATTGAGGATGAATTTCTCCTCTGACGTCATGTGTTCCCTCCACTTCTGTATGTGGCTCCTCCCCTATCGTTTGTCCTCCCTCCGCTTCCTCCACTGTTGTACGTGTCCCTCCCAAGTACATGGTTGTTCTTCTCCAATACGCAAAGGTTTTTCTAGCCTTCTTAACTTGCTTCTACCTAAAATCGTATCAAGTATACGCCGTAGGTCAATACATATAGTTTTCACCTTCTTCGGATCCGTACGATTCTCTTCAATTTTGTCAACCACATCCAAAGCGCTATATGTCACGCTTACCTACGCGAAATACAAAACAATATAACAACGAATATGATCTAAAAGTATGGATAATCTAAATTTATAAATTAAAATACTAACCACATTACGCTCTATCGGAGCTCGGGGAGTGTAAGCAACCAATTTCCTAGCCGACTTTTTCACAATATAACGGTGAGTTATTTACCAATACCAATACTCATACTCACTCAATGGTGTCAGAGGATTACGTCTTGTTCGGCATGATCAATTCTTAAATTCCATAAAGCGATACTTTTCCGAAGGAAGTCCATCCAACTACTAGGTTTTGGGTCTAATAGCACTACGGGATCGAGAATGAATTAATAGCCAAAGTCAAACTATCTCATCACTCGGTTAGGAGCATATAATTCAAAGTCCAAAAAAAGAATTAGTCTACTCTTAGCGCTCCAACTCGCATGCATATATCAATGTCAGGATGCCCAAATTTAATCAACAAAGAATATGGTTCCAGGTCATGGCGTCATCCGCTAACAAATCTAATTCATTTCGGTAAAACTGTACATTTTTGCAGTTTCACGCCAACTCCTATCATAATTCCACCTACACCCAAATGGAAGATACAGATCTAAATCCGTAGGAATTCTTACAGAAGGCCGTCCAATAGCAATATGAGACCAAGACCATATTTGCAACAATATTCCAGAACCGCCTAAAACTTTTTTTTTCTGTAAAGCAACGTTTGTCAACTCACTGTACAAATAACAAAGTACAACACTAATCCATGAATGGTAACCACAATTTACTAAATCTTCCAAAAATAGCAAAATTTTTAAATTCATTCTACCTTTCGAATGATCTGGATAAAGACGACAACTTAAAAAGTACAAGATAACAGCACGACTACAAAGAAGTATATCTAAATCCGTCGCACCTTTAGCTAGTAGTTCAGAAAATTCACTTTTAAACCAAATCTTTGCTAGCTCACTTTTAGATTTTACTGCCTCTTTTGGTGGAGAAATACCAAGTAAATCATGATACAATTTCATATAATCAATATCCAAATTTTGTAAACATACTGGGAAACCGTCCGTGCCTAGACCAAGCAGAAAGTAAACATCGGCTAGAGTTACAATCATTTCTCCCACTCTTAAATGAAAAGTATTTGTCTCAGGTCTCCATCTATCGCACAATGCCGTAATAAGATGGTGATCTAGTCTAATGTAATTAACTTGCATTGCTTTCCAAAACCCGGCTATTCTTAGGCTTTGTTCCAACCTAGGATCTTTAAAATCAATTTCTTTAAGCTTGCTTGAATGATCGCAAAGTTTAATTATTTCTACATCATGATATATAACAAAGAATTGCAATTAGTATTTCATATTTGCATTTTGGATTAACAATAATTCAATGTGTTTAAAATAAGTACCTCCATAAGCGAATCATTTTGACTTCCATGATGCATTTGAAGATAAAGAACACTTCTATCTTCAGGTCCGTAAGGCAATTCTACAATATATTTATCACTCAATTAGTCATTCAAAAATCAATTTTCCAACTAGGGCTTTAGGAATGATTTATTAATAATTAAAATTTCAACTATGACAACAACCGTAGACAGTAATTGTCATCGACAGCAACAACAATACTTGATACATTACCAACAACATTCATTTGTTAATTTAACATCAATTCGCCATGGATGTAGAACTTCCTTCCATTTACCGCTGAAACAATTGATTACTTCAAGGTATACTTGAGATTAATGCAAATGAGAGGTTTAATTTGGAAAAATAGTTGGATTGGATTGGGAATATGGATGGATTTTGATAAAAAGGAGAGGGGTTAGAGAAATGATAATGAAAACTGTGTTTGTTGGAATTTTGAAACCCGAATTATAGTTTGCGCATTCCATATTTGCGCAAGCTATAAATAAACAGTTTGCACAAATATGAATTGTGCAAACTATATGGAAACGAGACTTAATTTGTAATTAGTTTTCCTTTGAAACTATTTGCGAAATTAGTTTAAAGACTCGGTTTGAAAATTTGTCCTATAAACAAACATGCATGATATCCAAAAGGTTCCAGTCCTATTCCTTCCAAGGGGAGATTTGTGGTCTGCTTTCTTCTAGATGTTTGGCATTTTACAAGGCACACACGAACACACGTAAGTTATGAAATACAAGTATGTATTGATTTATTGACCGCTGATTCAAACTTAAGCCAACGCATGTCCACATGCTTTTAAAGTTAACTGATGTCATGGTGTTCGTATTTATTAGTATGGCGCCCTCATCACATGATTTCGTTGATTTTCAACTGTTTACTTCCTTTGAAGGATGATCGAAGGATGCAATGCAATATTTAGTTGGCGTCAACATGACTAATAGAAGTCATATTGCAAATATGTGAAGGAATAGATTGATAGTGATATTTTTAGTCGTCATTTTTTAATTGTCTAACATGAAATAAAAACAGACCTGCCTACTAGCGACAGACAACTTCTTTGCAAGGTTAAAGATATTTGAGACAGATTGTACTCGCATGTAGTTTTTAACCCTCCGTGTACATGCTGATCAGTTTGACCAACATGATTGTTAGCGTCGGTCCATGCAGTTTGACCAACATGATTGTTAGCGTCGGTCCATGCAGTTTGACCAACATGATTGTTAGCGTCGGTCCATGTACGATATATATCTGCGGTTATTAACAAATCGAACCAACAGTTAAAGAAAGAGGATTAAAAAAGTTTGTGTACACACAGAGAGTATAAAGTTATATGTACAATATAATGTTATGTAAGTATAAATTATATGTATATTTATATAAATATAAAATTAAAATAAAATGTAATCTAAATCATAAAGGTTAATGATACACATATTTTCATATATGCATACCGTAGATTATACTTTTTAATACAGTGATTATGTTTGTGTTATAAATGCAAACATTCTAAATACATAACAACACTAAATTTAACCCAAATATCAAATAAACTAACAACAACTTATACTCACATATATACTAATTATCAACTATTGGTGATATATTATCAATGCAAGGATAAATTAATCAAAAGTGTACTAAGCCACTATATTAGTAGTACAAACACTAAATCACCAAAAGTGTACAAATACATCATTACCACAACATCAAATCATCAAATGTGTATTAACTCACTATACTAGTAACACAAACATCAAATCATCAAATGTGTATTAAACTACTATATTAGTAACACAAACATCAACACGATAAAACCATGGTTAACTGCATAAAACATAGTGATAATTGCAAAATATTGCAGACACATCCAAATGCAATTTCATTATCATAAAACAACATATATAATAATTTAAATCAACAGTTAATCACACATTACCTGCATCCAAACATTGTATTTACAATAATTAGTTTCTCTTAAGTATAAAAACCGATTTACTATTGTTTCTTATGAAAAACACCTTTATTTATCTTAAAACAATAATAATTCTTTCAAAAAAAAAAGATAGTATACTTCAAAATCCTTTATTATACTTCGAATTCTCCAAATCCTTCAAACATCGTATTTTTCAACAAAAATAGTGATTGACCTCAACCTACTTTTCAAAACAATAATATTATTATTTTACATCAAAATAATAATATATTAGAATCTCTTAGTATTTTTCAAAACTAATTTATTACTATTTATCTCAAACTAAAAGTATTTCATACTAAACTTCCAACTCTTTTATTATTTTTTGCCCCAAAATATTTATAATTAAACCAAAACACTTTTGAAAACATACTTTTACTTTTATTATGATTTCAAAATTATCCTTATTTCATTACTCAAATGATAATATTAATATTAATATTAATATTTTCCAATAAACATTGCAAAATCCGTCATATTGTCACTTACTCTAAACAACGTAATCTTCACAAATCCATATTATTACTTATGCAACCTCGCATTATTTTATAAATAATAATAAACTTTTCAAATTCAAATTCAAATTTATTTTCCATTATTATTTATGAATTTTTCCAAAAATTCATAAATGATAACCTTATTAAATTTCTTCCACTCATTTATTTTAATTTATTAAACCATTGTTATTTACAAAGGTCATCCAAAATTTGTAAGTAATCACATCTACCATCTATTTATTCAGTTTTCCTCACTGTCACACAATTTCATCAATTCCATTTTAGTCTCCGTTATTTTCCATTCAATTTCAAAGCTAATCAAATTAAACATCCAATAATACAACAATAAAAATAAACAGTCCATTCGAGACACAATACATGCAAAAACATCATAATGGTTAGACAGTCATTTATATAACAGAACATATACCAATAAACATAAATGCTCATTAATGAATATGCATTTAATATTTTTTAACCTTTATTAATTAAAATAAATAAATCATACCAATGTTCTATTGCAAACAAACTTAAAACTCAGTAAATCCAATGCCAAATCATCTTGAGTACCGCCATGAGTCCAATGGAAGAAACTGCATGTGAATTCGAGTTTGTAAACAAAAAATATAAAGGATATAAGTTTTAGGGTTTAAAACACAGTAAATAAATATTAGAGACTAAAGTGTAAAAATTCTTCACTTTTACAATAACTAAAAAAAATCACAACCCATCCACCCATCGAAACTCGTACCTTTGACCAGCAAACTCTGTTGCCTTATGTTGAATCATGACCTTCGGCTACCAGCCCTAACGTCGCATCGACACGCACTGATGTTTGCATCCCCTTCGAAGCCCCAACTCGGCTGTCGTCGCCAGATTAGGTTTTTCGAACCCTAATCGATTGATTCCTGCCATCGTGGACCATTATTCATCAAATTGAAGGTTGATTTGGGTTCATATAATCGAGGTCTACTTCGTTGCATCCTCAATTCATCGACTGTTGATGGATTGAAAACCACCAAATCGACATTATGGTTTCACCGCTGCCTACTTTGACCGTCGATTCTAATCAACTTATGCACTTTTAAGACAAATGAATATCACCAGCTGACTCTAATCGTTGAGAGCTTCGAACAATATATAATTTGATGGTTATCAGACATTTTGAATTTTGAAACAATTTGCAATTAACGAATATCATCCGCCACAAAAATGAAATTTAAAAAAAATTAGGATTAAGGAAGAGAGACGATGTCACAGCTTCCCTCTAGGATTTCATAGTGTAGTATATATAGGCTTGAGGTGGATTCGGTTATGCACAATTGTTTGGCCCCAAAGTGGCTATGTACCCTATTTAAATACAATAACGGCTCTAATTGGCAAACCATAACACCAAATCTATCAAAATTACATACGAAACTGATCGGCTCAAAGCAACCTAGTCAACGGTTATAAAAATTATACCATTCACCCTTTAATTAAATATCCATTTTTAATTGACTTGATATTAATAGTGTCAAATTGTGGGTCGTTACATTATGGATAACCAAGGGATCACTATTAGTGTCAATTAAGATAATATAAATTTTTATTTTACTAAAAAAACATTAAGCAGTGATTTCGGTCAAATTATCACACTACAAGCTAAGGTAATGGGTGAACGTTAATATTGGAATTATTCTACAATAATTGCTGACTAAATTCACACCAATGAGTCATACAATCGCATTTGTAAATTCCTTGAAAACCCACATTATTTAATTAGTTTCTAAATGTTATAAATTAATAAAATTAACTGGTATTTAAGATTAAATTTTGATTTATTTGCTATTTTAGGTGTTGTTAGTAATAATTTGGATGTGTATATGAAAGTTATATACACACGTATCGATATACGATATTGGTATTTTTTTAAATGGGCTTTAAATATAGATAATTACTTAACATACCTTTAGAAAAAATTAATACATGGTCGACTATACATAGTAGGGAGGAGGAGATTGTCTTAATTGGATATTAAAAGAGGAAGTTTTAAAGAGATAATAAGAAAGACTTTTATCCCCTCACTAAAAGAAAATTGTCCCAATTATTTCTTTCTTTAATTTTCTTTTTCCCCTTCTTCACTCGTCCGTGGCTGCCGTCACCATATCATTCATGGAAGAAATTTTTTCTACCCAAAATCAAATCAAACGAAATAAATATGGTTTATTCAATTCTAGCAAAATCGGGTGGTTATTCAAGCGATCTAGCTAGGAGACGATTTACAAATCAAAGTGTTACAAAGGGTAAGATCCTTTCGGGTTTAATTCCATTTATTTTATTCATTCATAATGTTCATCCCTAACCCAGATTCACATATATATAAATATTTTATTGCCACTAATTACATTTGATTTAAACTATTTGTGTATTATCATTTGAAACATATGAAATCAATAATCTTTGCACATGTTTTAGAGACATAGATTGTTAATGTTAATTTGATTTTAGCTAAAATAAAATATGCATAAGTTTACACAAATTTACTTTATTTAAAACAATGAATTTGATATTCAAATATTTGATTTTGATATATGCAATTTTATGTTATTCGAAATAGTAAAACAATTTTGAATTAAATCATTTGGTTAAGTTAGTCTTGTTTTCAAACTAATTTATATAATATTTTATTGTTCAATCAAAAAACACACAGTTATATATATATATATATACACACACACATACATACATACATACATATATCTGTGTGTGCGCGCGCTCGCTTGCGTGTAAATATGGAATGTTTTAATTAATTCATGTTGTTTGAGCAATGTTAATTATGACACATTTTTAAAGATATCTTGTTAATCTCTATATGTGCGCAAGCGTGTGAGTGGTATTTCAAATATAAATTTTTAATGCTAAGATAAATTTGATCATGGACAGTAATGGAACCAACTTTCTTTTGATGTAGAGATTAGATATAGAATTAATTGAGAATCTATAAAAGAGGAAGGTGGAATCAATTATAAATGTTACATTTTTCTCTTTCATATTTGTACGTATTTAAAGATATCTAATGTAACGATATATGTTTGTTTTCAAATATAGATATAAATATATAGTGTCAATAAATATCACATATATGTATATATATGTCAAAAGTATATATGTGTTGTGCTATTAATATCTGTACACTAACCATTACATATATTATAGTATAGTTAAACGTATGCATACACTTAGTGTAACATCCCATAATTTGGCGCTAATTATTTAATTAGTTGGTTTGTTAATTAATTAGGCTCCGAAAATATAATTTGTGCAAACGATGGTCATGAAACTTGCACCATTGCGTTCGTGGTAAAATTCTGAGCAACTTTCGTATTTAGAGTTTTGCGATCAAAGTCCAAACGAAGAAGTTAAGGACGAAAAACGAATTTGAAACGAAAATAATTAAATAAGAAATAATTATTCTTATTTAACGTTTATAATTAATTAGCTGGGGCCCACAGATCGACCCGCTTATTAAAGTGGTTGACCAGGGTCAGTCAACCCCTAGGAATGGGGTAGTCGTCTGCTTCGTTCGTGACGGCTCCGGTAAACCTTGGCCGAACCAGCCCGGATTTAATTTATTTCGATCTAATGGTTCCGGTTGATTCTAGTGCCTATAAATTCAGGCCTAACCCTTTTTTCCCTTCTCATATTTTTATGGATGCAGTAGCGAAGCTCTGCCATTTTTTCCTCTCCACATACTTTCTAAATTATAAGATAAGAAATTTATATCTATATTCATACAAATCGAAAAAGAGTAGAATTCCAATAAAAAGGAGAAGAGAATCAACCGTATGCGTATTTAAGGTAATTTATATATTTGTATCTATTTTTAGTGACGACCCGTAAATTTTAACGGTTTTAATAACGTAATTAACTGAAATTTTGCTTGAAATTTAATTATAAATTTTGCAATGAAAATTTGATATTTGTAATGCGTCTATTTAAACGTAGCAAATGTCAAGTTTTCATCTGAAAACAGGAAATTAATTCAATTGTGTAATTTTCAATTTAAAATCAGTTAATTAGATGAAAATAAAATGTTTTCGAAATCTGAATATTTTTATATAATAAATTTGTAAATCATTTTCTGAGTGAGACGTCATCTTTCGTTACGCCAAATTAGGACTGCTTCAGCTCCGTTTATCTTATTTTCGGCGTTTTAGCAGCAGTTTGTCAACGAATATCAACTTTTGATAGAACGATCGTATCGCTAATATCTGTGTACAATTCTATTCTTCTCGTCGTGCTGATCTCCGCAGTATATACAATTGTTAATTTTGATGTCCGGTGCACGGCGGAATCTGTGAAACAGATAACCGTATCGGAACCAGTTTGTACCCTTTCGTTTCTTGTGTCCTTTCACTGTCAACGTAACAATAGCCAATAATAATTTCAGAATTCAGTGCGTGCCTTCTGTCATCAACTACGTTTCAATTTCATATGTGCCCATTGGTTTTCACTGGTTAAATTCTCTTCGTTGCTTTCGTTCAAAATGCTTTAAAAAAATTTATATTTATATACAAATGTTTAGTTACCAGAGATATTACTTCTCCTTCTTTTGCATGAAGCCAACCTTCCCTCTACCTCAGTCACATCCAACCCGCCCAATACCCCTCGGTCTAGCATCTCCACCACGCCCTGATAGAGCGCGGCCATCCTCTCTCCACTTCACCAGCCTGTGCCTCCATGTCCACTGCTTTTCTCAACATCACCCCACAACCAAGCAGCTAGCCTTTCCCCCTGACCCGCACCTTGCCGACCACCCCTAGCACAATAACCACACTCCTTCCCTGGACCCGCCATCACCACTAGCCTCGGCACCACCGCAGTAGCCTCCAGAGGCCACCCTCCGCCTGTTCAACAGCCTCAACCCGACCCCATCACCGAGCAACAATTCCACCTTTTCCCGTGAATTTCAAGTACCGAACGCACACAGCCACCCAAACTCCGCCGCGCACTGCCTCCCCACCTCCACGTTCCGCCACCAAGTCACCAACCTTCAGTGCACTCCAACCAGCGACCACCGAGTCTCATCTCCATCAACAGCCGAAACCACCATACCACCTGCCGAGACCACATGCCTTCCCCTCCACCGTGGCCCACCTACCCACTGCCTGGCATCGCCCACCACCCTGATGGAAAGCAGAACACACAGAAGCCCGCGTCTCCACCACTGTCATCGTGTGCCACACCCGAACCCAGCCTCCATTCCTCTCTTGTTTTGATATATATATATATAGTAAGTATATACAAAAGTTTTGCAACCACTGTATCCAAAGCTTACATATATAAGCGTGCGTAGATATACATGAAGATTTTTGAAATAGCTTTAGTATATATATTGTTTAATTATTCCTTTGGAAATTTTGATAAGAAATATATGAGTTTTATAATTTTAATTTGAAAATATATATATATATATAAGTATATCTAAGTGTATAAAGTAGTTGCTTATATATTTTGATAGGAAATGGAGATAAATGTGGTTTAGGAATTAATGATTTTAAGTGTTTTATTATATGTGTTTTGATTTACAAAGATAATATAAGAGTTTTGTTTTTAAAGTTTAATATGCGTTTATGATGTAATGATTTGAGAAATATACATTATTTTATATAAATTAAATATTGATTTGAAAATATATATAACGTTTTTATATATGAGTTTTAAATTTGAATATTGATTTTTAGAAGAAAATGTTATATAATATATATTTTGTTTCAATTTATATCAAGTTGATTTTTATTATTTTTCATTGATTCATAATTATCAGCTTTGTTCGTCTAATCCGTGTTCACCTTGCTTTGCTTTCAGATTTATCGTTTCGATGAGTCGATTATTGAGTTCGTGATTCAATTCGTAGCTTGTTGTGTATCAAATTCCTCTAGCCTCGAAATGTGAGCAATCACTCACGATTAACATTCTTATATTTAGTAAATTTGATTTCACTTGAAACGACAATTGAAATATGCTGTAAAATTTAAATTGTTAGTTATTTAATTGTTAAATATATATGCCATTATCTGCAATTGTTCACCTGTGATATATGACACCATATCCTGCTGTATATATTATATTTAATTTATTGATGACATATGCCTGTTGTTGATATATTATATTTTATCCTATCTGTTCTCACTCTGCAAGTTCCTGTTAGTTTAGAAATCCCTATGGGTTGAAATGGTACATATCCGAACGATATTATAGATTAAGGGAAAATCGTTATGGGTTGAAATGATAAACCCAAGCGATTTTCATTGATTTTGAAATTTGTGATTGCGGGTTGAAATGATATACATCCGTAAATATTAAATTATTGCGGATTGAAATGATAAATATCTGTATCACTTAACCATAAGATAGAAAATTATATAAGTACACCGTTGGTCTATTTTGGAAAATGATTACCAAAGTATGGAAGGAAATATATGGATTTTATTTAAATATTGATTTTTAAATTTTAATGTAAAGAATTTATTTTAATATATGTGTAAAATTTAGATTTTTAAAATTATATGTTTTGGAAATTTTAAATTCATAAGTTAGTTTTGAAAATATAATTTTTAAGATTTTCTTATAATTTTATTATTTTAAAAATATATAAAATAAGATTTAATACAAAATACATTTAATAATAAGATTTAATTTAATAAAAATTTAATTTAATGGTTCATAATATGTTTAAGTATTTATATAAATTTATATTAATATTTTAAAAATAGATTTTATAACTTTAATAATAGAGGTTTGAAAGATAAATTAATGTTGACTTGGAATTTAAATTGGTTAATAATTGAATTTAAATAAGAATTGGATTGAACTTATTAGTTTTGAGATTTTGAAGATATGATTCATAACTTGATTTGATAAAAAGTGATTAAATGAATATTCTCAACTTTAAATAAAATTGAGACTGAATATTTAATATTGATTTAAATTTTATAAATTAAGATTTTATTTAATTGTTATTAAAATGATTAAATGAATATTTTCGAATTTGAATAAAATTAAAGTTAAATGTTGAAATATAAATGAAATTTATATTGTAAATGTTCGAATATTTAAACTTGAATCATTGAACTTTAAATTGAAATGGTTAAACTGGAATTGATTTAAGTTGAATTTTGGAATTTAAGATGATTTGAATCGATTTGCGAAATTGGAGGAAACTATTTTTATTATATAAAGTATTTTTAGTCTACATGAACTACTTTTAATATATACAAACTATTTTAATATATAAATTATTTTAATATATAAACTATTTTAATTTATAACTATTTTAATATATATATATATATATATGTTATTTTCAATATTTAAACTGTGTAAGTTGGAAGTGTTATGATTTTAAAGGTGTTATGATCTCAAAAGTGTTATGATTTCAAAAGTGTTATGATCTCGAAAGTGCTGTGATTTCGAAAGTGTTATTATTTTGAAAGTGTTACGATTTTGGAAATGAATATTTATTAAAGTGAATAATGATATCAAATTGATACGGTTTTGAAATGAATATGATATTTTGATATGAAGAATGAACTATTTGAAATGAAATGACCACGGTGTGAAATAAGCGTTTGGTTGTTAAAGAGACCATGATAAGATATTGTCATGCTCTCTGCCAATACCGAAAACCACTTTAACAACTGTGTACGTGGTGGAGATTCTAGAACAAAGTAGGATGGTTTGACGACGATTCTATATGGTATTTACGTAGCCCGGACTCCCGTGAGTCGGCTTGATGTGGCTAAAACAGGAGCCATGCCGGGCCAAGTGAGGTCATTCGTCCTATCGGACACATTTCTTCGATACCATTCTATTGCTTTTGTGATTTGATTGGGTGCACCTTTGATTTGGGAGTGTGTCACGAGGTGGGCGGTAGTAGCTGCTATGCGTTACCACCAGTCAGGATCCACAAACGGTATATCTACCCTGGCATTGCCTCCCATGCCTTGTCACATGCCCTATCGCGCCTTCTACGAGTTTGTTTTGTACCGTACCTGTGTGGTGTCCTCTGGGTAAACCACTGGTTTGGTGGAGCGTACGGCATTGTATAGACTATGGGAATATATAAAATGTGTTAAGGGGGATATGGGTAACGCCTTAACGCTATTTTAATAGTTTACTTTACTATAGACATATTATAATAGCATATACATAGTAGATAGTTCCACGGATCCTTAGAGGATGGAATTCCCAAACATCCTTTAAGTTACTTGTATTTCAGTTGACATTTCACCTGAGTTGGATTTATTAATATAAGAATGTTAACCCCGACTCGAGTGTTTTGTGTTTTGCTTTATGCTCGGGTCAGACTGAGTGACACAGCATTTGAGACTCGCCTTTGGATTTTGGAGCTTTGCTTGAAGATCTATCTTATATCTTGTCAGCTTTCAGTTATTTCCAATCCTATTCAGTCTTGTAGTTACTTTTGTATTAGAGATTCATTTGTATTTGAGATTCTGTTGTATTTTGTTTTAGACTCTGATATTTATAGTAGCTCCATGAACTACTATTTATCCATTCCCTGCCTATTGTTATATTACTCCGTGTCTTTGATTCTGTGATTGATTTATTTACTATATATGCTGAGTTTTGTCAAATATAAATTAACAATCTGTTGTTTTGAGCAATTCAAGTCTGACATGTGCGGATGCGAATGGTTCGAAATAGCGGGTCGTTACATTTTCTCTCCCAATCCCAAATCTCTTCTCATATTTATAATTCTAATGTATGTATATACTCTTTTATACATTTCTCTTGGATTGAAAAAGATTTGGAGATGAATCAAAGGTTCTTTTCGATGTCTTATTGGTGCAGTATTTCGATGGAGGCCTCCGTGAAGGACGCAAACTTGGATGATTTTGAAGTGACCAACTCAAAGATTTTGCAGCAGATCTTTTCCCAAGATGTCGGTGCTTGGAAGTTGGATAATTTACGTCCGACCGCCCATCTGATTATGTGCATCATTTGGCACAATGTCATCCTAAGACGGAAAGTTACAACCAGATTTATCCCTTAGTGCAGAAGACCACCTATGCTAGTATTAGCGGCACCGCCATTAATTGGACCGACACCCTTTTGTTTCAATTTGTTGATCAAAGGTTAGCACTCCACAAAGTCACTTTCCATATTTTCACCTATCTACTCTTGTCTTTAGGTAATACGGGTGAACCTCCATGGAGAGACAGTTTAGTAGAAGGTTCCTTCTACCATCATTAGATCCTTCCTTAGGAAGATGGCAATTCCAAAGTCGTCGGCAACACCAGCAGCGCCAACAGCACGAGATTGGGTGTATAGCCACTATGATACGACCATTCAACTCGCAACAATGAATCGAGCTCCAGCCACGGAGGAAGGCATCTCGTAGTAGGTAGGTATTATTTTAGGAGTTATGGTGTTGTTGTCTTTTCCCTTCCAGTATTTGTTCTTTTCTTTTGGGTTGTAAAACTGTTAGTTATCTCTTATAAAAGGCACGCATGATATTATGAGTTTCTATTCATTTTCTATATTATTATTTTTGGATATGCAAACCGCTCCTATATATATATATGCATAGTAGAGAAACAATATAAATATAGAAATCTCATAAAGACACTTAACTAACAGTTAATGCAATATAAAACTAGAAACTTAGCATAGTTGGAAATAGCGAATGACATGATAAAGTTGTTTTGATATCACGGGTCATTGTTCATGTTCCTTAGAAGCTAAAATTCTTGTATAATAGGCGTGTTGACATTTTTAAATAAAATGTCAAATTTTTGGGTAGAGGTTAGTTGTAGAATTCTGGAATCTGGTTTATGCCTTTGCGCATAACCAACTTCCGACTACGTTGAAATTATGGCTTGATTTATTAAAAATTTTGAGAAGGAAAATATTTTGAAAAATTTCCCCTTGATTTGAAAAGTTCCCTTTTGAAAAAAAAAGTAAGAAAATTTTTTGCGTTTTAGTTATTTTTTACTCTTAAATTATTTTTATAGTTTTGTTCAAAATTTTATTTCAAGGGAAAATGTGCGTCCAAATATTTTAGGATTTTATTTTCCAAATGACGTACAAATTTGACAAGTGAGAAAGATTTTTGTGAAACTTTGATTTTAAAGGCCACATGTTATATGTAGGGAAAGCGAATTGAGTTAGAATTTGCGAATTTAGTAGTGCATTAAGATCGATGATGCGATTAATGCAAGCGATAACTAGGAAAAAGCTATTTTAGCTTTGGAATTTCTATTTCCATACCTTATCGACGACGCACGTAAGTCTTTTTTTAGACTTAATGCCATTTTAGAGCATGAAAGTAAGCCTTCTTATGCGTTATGTGCGTGAAAGTTTGGAGTAAATCCGGGGCAGCGAGAAAATTTTAGTTATACTACGGGAACGGGAAGATTATAGTGTGGTAAGAATGTTGAGTTCTCCACCTAAATTCCTTTTTCCGACATAGGAGTAAAGTGTAGGAAGCGATTTTTTCGATGTGTCAGATTATTGGATGATAGGAAGTGAATGCAAAATTGGTTGCTTCATACTTCTATTTATAGGAGTATGAGGGTTTTGGTTAAAAAGATTTTTCTAAAAGTTGCATACGTGTAGAACTGTCAGTATATATAGGATATTTGCATCATATTTTTCAAAAATGATTTCAAAAGAAATGCATTCATATAGAAGGATCTGATTTAGAATTATTCTGCATACATATTTTCTGTGTGGTGATACAGTAATACACTATGCACTTATGCACATTTGGTAGCAAAATTTGGTTGTACACTCATTGGTTGTGTAATTTAGGGTAATTAGGAGCCAAAACATTGACTTAGTTATTGGTGAAATTTTGGAGACTAAATTCATTTTAAGAGGGGAAGAATGTAACACCCCGTAAGTTGGCGCTAGTTATTTAATTAGTTAGTTAGTTTGTTAATTAATTAGGCTCCGAAAATGGAATTTGTGTAAACGATGGAATTTGACCATGAAACTTTCACCATTGCGTTCGTGGTAAAATTCTAAGCAACTTTCATATTTGGAGTTTTGCGGAGTCTAAACGAAGAAGTTACGAACAAAAAACGAATTTGAAACAAAAATAATTAACGTTTATAATCAATTAGCTGAGGCCCACAGGTTGACTCGCGTATTAGAGCGGTCGACTAGGGGCAGTCAACCCCTGGGAAGAGGGCGGTCGACCACTTCATTCGTGACGGCTCCAGTAAACCTAGGCCGTAACGATCCGAATTTAATATATTTCGATCTTACGGTTCTAGTTGATTCTAGCGCCTATAAATTCAGGCCTAACCGACTCTTCTCTTCCCATATTTTTATGGAGACAGTAGCGAAGCTCTGCCATTTCTTCCTTTCCACTTTTTTTCTAAATTATAAAGATCAGAAATTTGTATCTATATTCATACTAATCGAAGAAGAGTAGAAATCTAATAAAAATGAGAAGAGAAGAGAATCAACCATATGCGTATTTGTGGTAATTAATATATTTGTATCTATTTTCTCTCCCAACCCCAAATCTCTTCTCAGATCTATAATTTTAATGTATGTATATACCTTTTATACATATCTCTTGGATTGAAAATGATTTAGAGATGAATCAAAGGTTCTACTTCAGATCTGGAGATTCAGATTGCTTTTAAAAGGTGAGTGGGAATTTTTATAGATTGTTATAATATGAAAATTATCCCACTGGTGTTTATTTGATTTTTATGCCTAATTGGATAATTATATATGAGCTGTAGGCAATGAACTGAATATGATCTGAATATATTAAATATCGCCTACATATTCTTGTTTATAAATTGATTTAGCATTGTATAAAACTTGATCTGGAAATCAATCCCAAAAATATTAATATAGAATATTGATTTAAATGAAATTTATTCCAGATCTGAAATAGGTTGTATAAGAATGTTATAAATTTGGATTATTACCCTAATCTTCTTAAATTATAAATTTTCTACATTTGGAATTGCTGGAATTTAGATCCGTTTAATATTTATAAATTAGTTTGATTTCTTTCCCTTTTAGAAAGATACGGCGTTTGATCTAATAAGGAATATATGCAGATAGAAAGAGAAAGAGATGTGTAAAGTATGAATTCATTGTATTTTACACTATCTATTTCAACAATAAAAAGAAGTGATTTTTCCTTGTAATTTCAAATGATACAATCTTTTATATTTTAAAGTGAAATTTTTGTTTTGGACTAATTTGTGGAAATTATAGCGGATAATCTTTTTAGATATGATTCCAACAATTTAACATGGAAAAGTATATTCTAGTAAAGGTATATAACTAGAACATATTTAATAAAAATAAATATTTGTACATAATTACTACGCTTATAATAAATTAATAAAAAGTTAAATAACGACGCTTGCACGTAATATTCATATTTAGGATAATTAACTAATAAGAAAAGAATTTAAAAGGTTGTAACTCCAATAAATGGTAATAAATATGGGAGTTGCAATAAATTAATAGGGTAAATGGATTAATGGGACTGATAAAAATGGAATAGATATAAAAGGTTACTAATTTGAAATTAGTAATCATACATAAATGTTCGTTAGGATTTTATGGACAAATTGACATTTATGAGCGTTAAAGGGGGATTTATGGGTAGATAAATATTTAAGGTAAATCCTATTACCTTAAATAAAAAGGGAATTAGTAAGCTAAGTTCAGTGTATACCTAAGCTAATATAGATAAAGACTTAGGATGGTTTATTGGACTTAGTGGGTTAGTGATACGAGGTCAGTAGAGTCACTCGACGGAAGACTGCCATTCACTTTGAGGCTACCAGTAGTCGGGTGTACTTACTAATGATGTGAGATATCACTAATCCAACGAACCATGATGACATGGGAGATCGGGCTTGCTTTCTTAATTAGAAAGTATTAAATGGTCCAAATTTAAAATTAGAAGTGGTGAGGGATATCTCCATATAAATTCACTTCTGGTTTGAGGTCTTAGGTGGCTGAAGGGTCCGCCTCTCTTCTAAATGGAAGTATTAAGTAATCTAGTGAGATTCCTACTAAATAAATCAGGATGTCTCTAAAAAGGATTTATTTCAGCGTTGAGGTCTTAAGTGGCTGAAGGGTCCGCCTCCCTACCGAAAGGAGTAACCTAATGAGATGTCATATTTATAATTAAAGAGTGAGAGTGGATATCTCGGGAAGGGTTCGCTTCAACTTTGGGGTCTTAAGTGACTATAAAGTCCTCCTCTTTCCTATAAAAAAAGTATTAAGTAGCCCAGTGAGATATCCAAGCAATGACAGCTATATAGTACCGTTGAGGAGCACGCTTCTGCAATTAGGTCTTAAATGACGGGGTCTACCTATTTTCCACTGGAAAGTATTAAGTGCCTTGGGTACAGTCTCTTACATTGCTAAAGCCGAAATAATAATAGCACCATTTAGGAGCACGCTTTGGGGATAGGTCTTAAATGATAGTGTCTGCCTTAGTTAAGGTTTTGAATGACCAGAGTCTACTTATTATCTAATAAAAGGTATTAAGTGGCATGGGTACTATTTATTAAATGACTATGATTTTATCGGCGATAAATGCGGTAATAGTTGAACATTAAATGTCAGAAGCCTTAAATAGTGGTTAGAGGTCTTGTAGCTAGGATCCATTGACCATTGACAACATTGTTAGGAAACCACCTTGGGAATAGGTCTTAAATGATGGGATCTACCTCAATTAAAGTCATAAATGATAAAATCTGCCTATTTATCTTTTAAAGTATTATAGAAGCCCGCTTCATATTTAGAAGTATTAAGTGGCTAATGGATTTGTAAGTATTGGATGGTTGATATGGCTTAATTAATATATCGTATCTTAGGAAGGGATAAGTATGTAATCGTGTGTGCAATACAAGGTTAGATTAGAATTTCTAACTTTGATGGACATAACAATTAAATGGAAACCTATCGGTATAAGTTAATGTTATGGATAGTTTATATTTTTCCAGTCACCAAAACGTTGTTCTGACCCCCTCCTCATTACAACCCACATGATAAATTTAGAGGAACATGTCACTGGAGCTGGATATGCTTTGTTGTTGGAAAGTCTTCTTTCTCTCATGCTTGATGCTGATGTGACAATCTGCTATCCAAGGAATACCATTAATTCCAAGGTAGTAGTCATAGTCAGTGTTCTCATCCTATTATTGTTTTAGCTATGAGTTTAGATTTCTATTAATCTCTGATAATGCTCATGCTTATTTGCGGGTATTAAATCCAACGATCTATGCTTTGATGGACTTGGGTTTCGATTTTTGTCGAAATTGGACCCATTAAGGTGTGGGTTGTTACACTTAGGCATCTATATTCCTATTATGAATATGAATTTTCATACGTATATGTAACTGTAACATATGTATATACAATTTATGTACTACCTATATACTTGCATAAAACAAATTGAGCCATGAGTCCACGAAACTTACACTCATAACATAGGTCTGACAACTATGTTTCTTAAACTATTTTATATGAGGTTTCTTCTCGGTACTTATTTTATATGGAATTGACATTCTCAGCATTAGATGAAACCAAATTCAACATATGTACTTACTCTTAAGTACATGTCCTTAATGAAGGTGGTAACTCAAATTCACTTACCATCAATCATACTTTATCCAACAAAGTTCGATTACTCCTTATCGATAAATCAATGTAGCATAAGAAGGAGTGAGTTATAGAGTGAATCATATTCCCCTTTAGCTACTCTTAGAGCCTATATTCATGATACTCAATTCTTCGATCAAATTGAATTATTTTAAATATTTTCATATCTTATTTCTACTTCCATTTCATAATCTGTGAATTTACCATAGATATTAAACTTTTGTGCCAAATACACATGCTCATATCTAGGAAATCGATAAATTTAATGAAGTAAGTAGATATGTTTTCAGTTATCATTAGACCTTGGACTGCATACATCTATATGCATCAATCTGAAAATTTTGAACTCTTTTTTCGCTTCCACTCAACGGATATTTTACCATTAATCATTCATAGTACCTTATGATTCATAATCATATAATTGAAGGATAATTTCTCAAAGGTACAACTTAAATTCTAGAAATAACTGTTAATATTTTAGATGCTTTTGTATTTTCGATAACTAACACATCACTATAGTTATGAAAACAAATACCATAATCGAAGTTCCAAAAAATATTTATTTTACGATGAATATACATAATATTCATATTAAACAGAGCAACATTAATTTTCAATCAAAACCAAAAATAGTTGTTATTTCGTAAATAGTACTTGGTATACATGAAAATAATTTTTCAAGACTAGATGTGTCCATTAGCAATTATTTTATATTATGCTCCAATTATTTGTGTAGTTACCATAGCAACATTCGAAATAAAAAACTTCATTAAAAACACTCACAATGGGTTTTTACTTTTTATTATAAATAATTCACAGTTAAGAGTTTCGAATCAAGTATCTCAAACATGTTATCGAGATCGAAAAAATTGCATTCAAGTAAATAGATTGGAATAACATATTAGTGATCGAATTCTTCAGTCTATCTGTAGTTCTTAGTTTAGCATTGTTTCCTACACATTAAGATCCTCAATGTGTTCAATTGTATTAAACACGTGATCCCAAACTATGGTCTACTTGCTCAATATAAATGAAATTATTTCATCGAAAATTGTGTATATTACGGAATGCGACTATTCAAAATATAACTTATGTATGTGATCAAACATGTATTGAACCTATACTCCTATATTATTTTAGAGTTCAAAACTCATAGAAGAAAATATTGCCTAAACATTTGCAATTAAGTGACTGAGACTCGTAAGTTATAATAGTTGTATTATTCGACTCTTACACGGGTGTTGAAGTCAAAAAATTGATTTATTGGTAAGTAATTTTTATATTTCTTCATGAATCTTCAATTTAGTTTGTTAAGTATATTTTAGTTGGTAAGCATTTTAATCAATCGCATTAGTTGCGTAAATTTATTAAAGTGAATTATTAAAATATTATATATGTTCTTATACTTAGCAAGATAGTTTATTATATTTTTCTAAGAAGGCTCATATTAGATTTTACATTTCTTAAAACTTTAAATGAGATGTGGGAATTTCATTGATTCCTCTATTATTGTTAGTATCCATTTACTATGTTACTACAACTTTAAGGGTGCTAAACAAATTGTAGCCCCCACAAATGATAAATACCATATTATTAGTTATATCTCATATGTAACTCCTAACCATACATTTTTTGTCCTTAATCATCTTTACGACCTTGAGGGTGCTCAATAAATCATAAAGTACATTGGATACTCATGATCCACATTCGCAATTGCATAAGGAAATTTTTATAACACTTGAAGTTAAATAATAAAGTTATAAAGTATTCTTACCAATCTAGGGACAACATAAATATCACTATAAATACTTTATGACTTGAGAGTGTTTAACAATCATAAGTATGTGTAGTACTTGTAAATACCAGATATTTAGATAAGTATAATGAATGTGATTAAGTAATTTTAATGGGTTATAACGGGTTTGATCGAGTTAAAAGTAATTTTGGAAGTAAAAATTTTTTTTTTGAAGATGATGGAATTAGGGTCTGAAAGTAGATTCATTGTGTTCTTAATGTCATTTGTATTTGGAAAACATATAAAGCACGAAGAAATTGAAGAATAAAAAAATCGAGTTGGGAGGGAAAACTTTTTAAAGAAACTATACTTCGAAGAGTAGGGTTGAGGTATTTGATAGGCCCACCAATCCAGAGGGGTAAACTTGTAAATAAGTTAGGGATATTTGTTTCAGTTTCGACCACAGAGCAAATATTGCTTTTGCTCTCGGGATAGCAGTAGAAAAATTCGATTTTGACAGAGAAAAACTCAAAATTACAGAAAACTCAATACATGAAAGTTGTAGTATATGATTTGAGCTTTTCGAAACATCCAAAATTATCAAAATCGGTTAAGAAACAAAGAAGTTATGCTAAATTTGAATTGAATTCGTATTGAATTCAAGTTATCGGTCCTAGCTTATCTTTCTTGTTTTTTTTATTGTTTTCGGGCACGGTTTTCACTAAACCATTTTGAAATGATTTTTGAAATAAATGAAAATTTAAAATTATTATTATATATTTTTTAAAAATTATTTTTCTAATATAAAATCTATTTATTTCCTATAATAAAGGAATTTCAAATATTGGTTTTATTAATCATTTCGGGAAAAAGTTTTAAAAGCTTGTTTTCTCTAGTAAACTATTTTAAATGTAAAATACAAACTTTTGCACTATTCGAACATATGAGAAAGAGAATTAAACGATTTAGATTTTTTTAAATAGATAATCTATTTGATAAATGGATTTTTCCTTATATAACTTATTTAAAAATCTCTAAAAATTGTTTAAAAATCCCGTTTTCTCTATAAAATTATTCTAAATATATTTTAGCCTATTTAGATGATTTTTAGCGTATAAGAATGAGAATTAAATGATTTGGCGAAAACACATGAAGAGGCAAAAATTGTGAATATTAAGGCCTCACTTTTCTCATTTTCACTTTTGCCTCCTTCTTCCTCCCTTCAAAGCTCCTTCATTCATTCAGCAAAAATCATCCAAAAGTACATTAAAATCAAATTAGATCTTCCCCTACATACCTATAAGACAGATTTCAGTAGAGTCGAAGAATTCATCTTGAAATTTCTGAAATAGAGATTTAGAGAAGTTGATTTCAAGCAATATTAGGGATTTCTTCTTCCTTGGGTTAATGGGAATGAATCCCTACCATATATTATCTCTTTTATGCTTTAATGCTTGTTTAACTATTTTTTTGGGTTTGGGCTTACCCATGAGTGCATTGCCCCTTAATGAATGGTGGGTTGGATTGTTGGTTGAAGTATATTTGGTAGGTTGAATTAATGCTAAGTTGAAGTAATATACTTAAATTATCAGTAGAATGAATAAACAAACTAAGATGAAATAAATGAATGATTACTTTGTGTGTTAGCATTGCTTGGGAATGATTTTTTTATTGGTTTATGGTTGTGTTATGGTTGGTTGAGCATTCAATATTTATATGGTTGAAAAGTGTTGAAGTTTCAAAATGATTCGTCAAATTGCCATCTAGTGGTGTTCGTCCCATGATGGATCATCAAATGGTGTGAGCTCAAACACCGAAGGTAGTGGGTAGGCACAAGGTCACCATGCTAGGAAGCATGACATCAAGGCAAGGAGACCCGAGGTGATAGTCGAGCACAGTAGAGAGGTGGGATGAATTTTCTAAGTTTCACCCCATCAAGGTTTAGGTTGGTCTCTTGTAGGTGATCAAACGACCAATGGAAGAACTTTGGTTGACTAATCTAAGGTTTATAGGGTTTCTAACCTAAAAAAGGAACAAACCAAGAAAGGCCTAGAACAGTCGACAGGTGTAACCTAACCAGTCGATTGACCAAGGTGGGTGGTGACTGGTTACAGTTGACTAGTCGACTATTTAGCTGTAGCCAAGATTGGCTACCATGAGGCAATCAATTGATCATTTTTATCGGTCGACCATTTTCTTATGCTACAGGGTTATAGGGTTTTTCACCGATGCATGATATTTAGGAGAGACTTTGACGACTTGGGCGAGACTTCTGGGGTGTTATACGACTACATAGTAATGTTCTAATTCGACAAAGGAGCACGTTTAGCTCAGGGTCGAGACTTTGGGCACGTATTACGATGTATGGCGGTCAGAAGGTAATCAAAGGTACGATTAGAGAGTGAGTTATGGATTAGGATATTCAGAAGCTCTATATGGGAGATGACCATGTGGTTGTTCTGGACATGACTTCTTCGTGGTTTCAACATTAGGTACAACCTTGTTATCTGGTCATTACGGTAACAAAGGCATGCATATTGGGGTTGAATACGATAAGGCATTACTCATAGCCAAGGCCTTTAGTTATGGCTTAAACATTTTTATTTTCCATTGAGACCACTGGGGATCAGCCATGGCTTTTTTGAATGTGATAGTCGGAGAGAGATGGCAACGCTAACCTATATGGTAAGTGCCATGAAGTGTCGATGACCACTTCGTTTTCTCCAACGTACAGTAGTTTGATGTAAAGGTAGGAATCGTTAGTATTGGTTTCAAATACTTTGGCGAGTATGATACAAGATTACCTTAGATTCCTAGTTGGGGTACAATACGACATTACCCGGGATTTCTGTTATATGTATGATATGGCATTACTTTGGAGCTTTGGCTCATTTTTATGTACATGTGGTTTTGCATATGCCTATGTATGATAGTTTTGATAGTTATATTAGCGCCATTGTTCATTATTCTAATTTTTCAGATGTAGGAGAAGAGAAGGAGTAGGTACGATATGGTGTTACTCTAGAGCTCTTGCTTAATTATTATATGTACATTTGGTTTACATATGTTGGATATTCCTGGGTACTACTTAGTATATTATTCATGTCATATTTATGTTTAACCTGGCTCTGTTATCCTTTCTATATGTTCCTCTAGTAGCTATGGACAAGAGACATGAGGAGATATTTCTTGCTAGAGCGGGTTATAGAGCCATAGCTATATATTGGAGTGATTATCTATCCGATATTTCGTAAGTGGACATGTCAGGATCTATTTTGTATATGAGACATACTATTATGGGATATCGTAATATTTGAACTCCATATGCTTATAACGTTATGTATTATGATGATGGATCCTATTGTCTCCATACTATTATGATATTTATAGTCTTGTTCATGTATATGATATTTGTTTTCTTTTACCACCCTTAAGAGTCATTTTTGATACTTGGGAATCCCGATGCCATTATGCATGGATTTTCAGGTATTATGAATGACGTCACATTTGGTATCATAGCTTAAGTTACTTGATAAGAATCCTAGAAATCATTGAGTGACCATATTTGTATATTCTTTCCATTTAATTACTTAAGTAAACACTATTTATCCCATGTATTTCAATACTCAAGGAAGTTACTAACGTATACTTTTTTACAAGTAAGCAACTATGAGATGACATACAATGCAATTGCTGGCAATAAAGCCGAGATGCCCGCTTGGTTCCAACAATTCCTAGTGGTTGCGGCATAAGCTAACCCTCTAGCAGGGGTAGTCCTTGATGTTCCGGTAGGATATATAGGTAGTGCGTTCACGATTTTTCCCGTGCAACCGGTGATGGACTTTGTAAGATGTGCTAAGAGTTTATAGGCTTAAGCAGGAACCATACATGGGTACAGAGACTTTTTTGAAGACTTAAGCTTGGATCAAATCTTGTGATTGCATATTCAACAACATGGAAATTGATGGTGTAATGAGGCATCGGTTCGCTTCATGGCATCTCCAAGGGTATTGTTTGGGATTTTTTCAATTAGTTCGAGGAGGTTATAAGTTTACCTTCAGATAGAAAGATTGAGTTACGTATCAATCTTAAGAAAGATGCTAAGGCGGTGGTTATTCCAATTACTCGCACGACAATGAGGGAACAACATTAATTAATAGTGCAAACCTTGGAGTTGTTAAGGAAGGGATATATTCAAAGGACTGCTTTAGAGTGGATGGCATCGGTTTTATTTGCTACTAAGGTCGATGGTTCATTGAGGCTTTGCGTCGGTTATAAAAAATTAAATAAGTTGATCAAAACGAACAAGTATCTATTGCCATGCATTGATGACTTGTTCGACCAACATAGTGGCGCAACGATTTTCTCAAAATTAGATTATGTGTCGAGATTCCATCAATAAAGGATATCGGATGACAGTGTGCCAAGGACGTCCTGTAGGATGCCTAATGGGTCCTTTGAGTGGAAGGTCATGCCATTTAGGTTGACCAATGCTTTGATATATTTTGTTGACTTGATGAGTCGTGTTTACTGGGAGCAACATAATAAGTTTGTGGTCATGCTCATGGATGACATCTTGTTATATTCTAGAAATAGAGAAGGGCACAACTCACGTCTTAGAGTGGTATTGGATGTTTTGAGGCAACACCGATTGAAGGCTAAATTTTCTAAGAGTCGATTTTTGTCGCAAGAATTTTGATTCTTGGGTCAAGTTGTATCCAAACATGGGACCTCGGTAGATCCAAGTAAAGTAGCAGTGTTACAAGATTGGAAGGTACCCAAGATGGCCATGGAAATCCGTAGTTTCCTAGGATTGGTTGTGTATTATTGGAAGTTTATTAAATACTTCTTGAACGAGGCTACTCCTCTCCCTTACTTTACCAAGAGGAATTAATCATCTGTTTAGGATTACTATTGTGAGCATGCTTTTGCTAAGTTAAAAGAACTATTAATTAGTACACTAGTCCTTGCCATTCCGAAGAGAGAAAAACCATTAATTTTATATAAGGATGTTGGCGGCACGGGTTTTGGGGCGGTATTAATGCAAAAGGAAAAGTTTGTCGCTTATGCGAATTGGCAACTAAAACAACATTAGAGTAATTATCCAGCTTATGTTCTCGAGTTAGTGGCGATTGTGTTTGCACAAAAAACTTAGAAGCATTTGATGCTGGGTGAAAAGTGTGATTTATGTGGGTTGCGGAATTATGGATCTTAAGGCTAATTAAATACCAAAAGGGGGATGCAAACACAAATAAGTATAAATGTAGTAAAGTAAAAAAAGTAAAGAATTAGAAAGATCACACCAGGATTTTTATACTGGTTCGAAGTTACCCTACGTCTAGTCCTGTACAATTGTTTGTACAAATTTCTTTTCAAAATGCCAATCTTTCAACGGGCAGAAGGCAAACCCAATGCAATCTCAATTTCAATGCTATGAGACACACCCTCCTGATTTTTCAAGCTTAGGGTACACCCACTTGATTTGGACGGGCTACAAGCATACCACTCGGATTTCCGAGCTACCAAGCACACCCAACTGATTTGAAAAGGCCACAGTCACATCCATGCAAATACAACTAGAGTTTGATGGTTTTTCCAAGGACAATTTCTTGATCTTTGGTTAGAATGGATCCTATAGCCTCTTGGACAACACTTTAATCTTTGATTGAGAGAGATGATTGAAATCAGAGAGTAAATAGTAGAAAATTAATACAATGAAGATCGAATTGATTCTGATTGAATTTGAGAAGTTTTGAATATATTTTTCACTGGAAATTTTGGCAGAGTAAGAGGGGAGAAGATAATAAGAAAGTAGTTAAAAATCTATTTGAAAACCTTATATATATATATAATAAACAGACATGTCTATTTGCGAAGAGCTACGACGAATAGATACATCATTTCAAAATTTGAATTTCAAAATTATGGCATGTATGTCAACATATCATCTGCCTATATGTCGACATAGGGTAGTATAATTTGAAGACTTGTTTATTTAATATGTTTTGGAAATCCTATACTATGTAAAATAATTTGATACTTTGTAAAATAGTCTAAACATAGTTTACAAACATTTTAACCTATGAAAAACTTTTATAAAATATTTTTAAATATATTTTGTTTTAAAGATTAATGATTAGAAAATGGGCAATAGAGATCAAAGATTGCTACCAGAGACTTTAACAATATTCTATGACTCTATAAACTTTACTATAGTCTTGAGACCTTCACATGTTGATCTTTATACTCATGAATCTTCATGTTTGTTCTTTGAGTCCATATACTGTACAGTCTTCGATTTCGATGATGGATTTGTGTTCCAATGATAACGATTCGATGATGATGGAGTCGTGGTGATGATCCATATGGACAAGTTCGATGATGGGAACTTGTAGATAGAACAATAATGTGTTCTACTGTTGGAATGATATAGATGGAATGATGATGTATTCTACTATAGAGACATGTGCAAAGGGATCGTTCATGCTTAGAGGTTTTGAATGTGCTCATAAAACTGGAGTATGTGAAGACATTCATTTGTATTTTTGATGTAGGTCCTTGATCATTGATTTGATCTGTCTTACCTTGGAAATTTTAATGTTGAGTCTAGTTCCTAGCAGTATGTACTTGCATATAGTCAAGCACCGAGAGATCGAGATGCTGAGTGGCCTCTGGATGATAATGTTGGGCCATACGAGTTATTATATATCCAATGCACCCAAGTGACTGTGAGTATTGTTTGATGGATGTTATGTTTGCTATGCTTATTTTTTCACTCTAGGGTTGTCACATGATGTAGGTATTGTTGACTTAGATACCTAAACACCTAACACTATTACTTAGAATTGTAGTACATCCATATGATGATGATGATGATAGTAGATTAACCTATAGTGTTAGGTGCTAACTCTTTAGATGCAGGGATAGGTCAAGTACAATTCTGCATATCCTATGTCCTATATATTATATCGGCTTTCGTAGTATTTTGAGATTGTTTATCACTCACAGCAGACTATTATCTAACTTGAGATTTTATGTCTTGAGTCTTATTATCTCGGGTTCTCTTAAATGAGTACACTAGATAATAGGTGTAGACAACGCATGGAGTTGTGCAGATGGACTAGTAGGAGGCGACGCTTTCTTATACTTATGTTTTTAGGCTTATTATTGCTTATTCCACCATGCGACACTATGGATCCTTGATGTTTGACTTATTTTATTTTGAGATGGATATTGAGTTTATTTAGCAGTTATATAAACTCTATTACTGCGTTTTATAATTGTATGGAACATGTGCTTTGATCTGTGATGATTCTTATAGTTATATTTCTACCTTTCCTATTTATATCCATGATGATTGTTATACTTATCCTTGCCCTATAAGATATATGACGGGTTTTGTAATTGGTTTATGTGTTTCACCACTCAGATAATCATCCGACATCATCGAAGCACCATTACAACGCACCATACAGGGATAGTGGATGCCGCAGGTGTAGGGCTGTCATCATTTGGTATCGAGCTTAGGTTGCATTGGTAATCTATCTAGAATGGGACGAGAGTATATACAAGAGCATAGTTGTTGTATTTTTTTTATTTCCAAACTATGTTGGTAATATATACAGTAGAAGTCGCGTTGCACACAAAGTTCCATTGATGCAATTTTCCATGATGAGAGATCGATCGTTTTTATTATAGATTAAGAATGAGATGGCATATGAAGAATACAACTAGGACTTCTATCTCTTGAGTAAAGCAAGGGGTGGGCAACGGGGTAATTTTAAACCCTAATGTGTAGACTTTGTTCAACGACATGATGAAGAACAAGCTACAAAATGCCCATGGTGTTGCTCCTTCAACTGCTATTGGTGTGCTCATGTGCAAGGTGCTTAGAGCCGATTTTGCCAAACTGAACAAGGTCTTCTTGAGCCTTAGTAGCACACCATTCATATTGGAATTGGGCCATTCAAAAAAATGGTGAAATTAGATTTCAAATGTTTTCCAATTTTGTATCTATTGGGCCTATGAAGTCTAAAGGGGATTTTAGATCCAATCTAAAATATTTTAAATAAAATCTTTACTTTACTTTTAAAAAAAAAATTATATAACTTTAAAGTTTACACGAATTAGAGTATATCAAATATACTCTTATATGTATATGTGTGAAAGTGTTACTTGTTTAATTTAATTTACTGAAGGAAACCTTGTTTCTCTTTTAACCTATTCAATTAATGAGGGGACATTAGTTTTATTTGAAGAGAGAATGATTTCATGTCTCTCCCTTTAATTAAATTGATAGATTTATTATTTAAATGCCATAATAACCAAAATCTTAGAATAGATTGTGAGTATATCCAATATACTCCAGTGTAAAATGTGTAAGTGCAACATGGAAAAAGGTGTATATATTAATACATACATACATACATATATACATATGTGTTTGGTTTTGCATCTATAACGTATACGTTGCCCATTTATATGCGTAATGTCAATTTAAACTTATGCTGAAATGTTTATATATATAAATATGTATATCAAAATTAACTTATATATTGAATGAAATGAATAATTTGATGTTTGAATAGATTTGAAATAAAAGGTCCAAATGAATGGGGAGTGGTGCATTTTAAGTGGCATTAAAAGAAATAGTAAAAGACATTTAGGTGGCAATTAAGGAGACGTAAAGATGGAAATCCTTTGGCCTTCTTTGATCTTTCCTTAGCTTGTTTTCAAAATATTTTAAACTTGTATGTATGTATGTATGTATATTAAATGAAATAAACCATGTAATCTATTTGAACAAATCTGATTAATTCAATAAAATAGATTCAAATTTAAAATCCAAAACATCTATTTTTTCCAAGTAAATAATTTGAAGTATCAAATTGGAAACAATAAAATAGCTAAAGATATTCAAAATATGAAATATATATATGTCTGTGTGTGCATTTGTATGCATGTATATGTATATGTATGTATGTATACGTATATATATAATTTTGTAACATAAAAGTAGCCTAAACAATGTCATCGTTATCTTAAAAGCACAAACTATTTAAAATTACATTGTGTGTGAAATATATATAGTAATAAAGTTATCAATGTTATATATATAACAAATAGGCCCTAATTTTTTTTAATTCATAACTCTGACAATAATATTTACAACTCAAAATATTTAAATATATATTTGTATACGAAGATTCAAACGGTTATAGATGGTAGCATTTCCACATATAAAATCGTTGTAAAATATGAGGGATATAATCTATACTAAAATGATGTGATGCATAATTAAAATTGAGATTATATAATTACCATAAGATATTGCCTAAGAAACAAATCTTGAAGGAAGATATCTCCTCGGATCTCCAAGATCCACTCCCAATCCTTGCAAGAGAGAACCACTTATGTTTCATTATTTTTTATGTTTGAATTTGATTTGGAGTTGATTAAATTTTGGAAATTTTTATCTTGTTTTCAGCTATGGAAGGTTAGGAGGAGAGAAGAGAAAAGTGGATGAATGAAAGAATGAATTTTCTATAGGAAATGAATTAGTGGATTTGTTTTAATCGAAAGAAGAAAACCTTTCCCATTCTTTGAGTAGAACTTCCCTAATTAATTCCCATCATTATCTCTCTTTCCACTCCTCTCTCTCCACAATGTATGGCTGAAATTACATGCCATAAAGTGACATAAAATTTCCATAAATCACTTAATGCAATTATCTTTTATTTAAACCCGTTTAAAATTACATCGATATCGTATATCATGCGCCTAAATATAAATTTTATAAATGCATTCAAATAAATATAAACTACTCCCAAACATCAACTAAATCAAATAATAATTAAAATTTCTTAAATATTAATTAATTTACAACATTTTATAAATTAATTAAATCAACTAGTTTTTTGGAGAATTCATCATTACAATTGTGCGACTCAAAGGTGTAAATTCATTCAGCGATTATTATCGAACAATTCGAATATTAACATTCACACATCATCTTAGCTAGTGGTTTGGCTAAATTTATCTCTTTCGTATCTTTTGGTAAAATCCAATTTTACTTACAATAAGTAGTGATGATTATTTACATAACTTATCTTTGTCAAAAATATATCCATTAGGACTTATGAAATTTGTTATGGTCAAAATTCCAAAATCATCCACATTTAACTTTACAGTCCAAACACAAAGTCCTTGGTTCAATAATAACAATTATTATTAACCGTACTGCTTTAGCTAGAGATTTTGACTTCAGTTGACCATGATACTAACCTCACATAACTAAGGAGACGAATTCTCTATTGAATAGTGTTTCACTTCTAATGCTTCAAATCAAACCCTACTTAGTCACTCGGTAGATGCCACACCATGATTTAACTATAATCAAAATGGAGTATCCACATTGAAGTTTCATAGTATTCTCAAGTCGAGGGAACTATATAACAGTTTCACTTTAAGATTGCATGTTTGATCTTAGTTATATTAACCAACAGAGAACTCTCAAGTGAGTCATTCCATAGTTATCCAATAACTATTAGGTAAACCCTTTGTGCCTCTAGCAGCCATAAGAAATATACAATCCAATATGTAGAGATCATTGCATACTTTAGTCTCAGTGGATGAATCGATATCCTTTCTCGAAACATCTTGACTAGGAATATTTAAAATAGTATGTTATTTTCATTGTGATAAAATTCTCATGATTACAGTACTTTTTAATTACTATCACATAACATATAATTTAAAAGTTTTCCATCTGTATACTTTAAATTAATTACTTGATTATTTATATCACTATATAACAAGTATACGATACAAAGTAAACACCTTTATTTTGAACAAGATTGGTCATAGAATTAGACATATGTTACAAATTACATAATTTCTCCTAAGGCATACCTGTCACTCTATCAATTCCAAGGGACAGAGATGGTAATGGAAGTATAGGACTAGTTGAATACATACGAAAGTATTTTTTGATAACTTGGAGTTGGATGATGCTATGAAAAGAAGGTTGGCCTCTAGGCAATTCTAGAATGATGAACTAGTAGAACTCTCTTCGAGCCGCTACTACCGAGGATCAGTTTAGTTGGGATTAGTTCAAGACTAGATTTGAGGAGAAGTTCATGCCAGTAACTCAAAGTCAATATATGGGATGTCATTCATTGACATTCCATTAAAGAAAAACGAGAAATTTATCATGGACATAGATGATTATCTTGGGGAATGGCTAGTGGGCCACATTGATGAATCCTTTGAAAAGCCAGTTAAAAGGCTCTCCGACACAAGTGTCTATATCCGAATTCTAAATTCATTATTGTTTTTGTGAAGGAAGAACTAAAGCCATAAGTATGCGAGAGAGGAAAGAAGAAGTGGAACAATATCATTAAAAGAAGCAACTTCAGAACAAAGTTGGTCAAAAATGGGCAAGCGGGACCCAATTTGTTATGACTGTGGTGATAAGGGCCATCTGAGTAATAGTTGCAAAGATGAAGGAAAGAAGTTCTATAAATGCAACAAGGTCGGGCAGTTCAAAAGGACTATCCTGAGTAATCGAAGCAAAAACAGTTGGTGATGGCATATGCTTTAAACGTTGTTCCATCTTTGTCGAGTGCTACATCAGTGAAGGAGAAAGGGAACTGCATAACTATTCAAGGTATGATTTGTTTTCCATGTAGCATCGACCAATATTACTTGTAGGTCACTATGTACAGGATCGATGATGCTAAATATGTAATTATAGAATTGAAGCCCAGTAATCTCAGTTGCAGCAATATAAATATAATATCAATCGAAACCAAATCACGCAGTTGATATTATACTGGTTTGGACCTTCAATCCTATATATAGTCCAAGAAATCCTTTATGGTTTTTCTACTTAACACCATCACTTCGCCCGGAGGAATAGGCACCCGAGCAGAAGAATAGGATTTCAATACACTTCCCGAGTACCAAACGGGACTTCAACACTTTTGCCTGAGTAGCAGAGCAGGACTTTAACTTTGTAACAAAAGTTACTTTCGGACACAATGCATCTTAATGTACAAATTTGTCTCTTTTAGTACACAAACTTCTATAACCACCACAAACAATAAGGAAAGGTTGAACAAGGTGTATATGAAGTAATATGGCCTTTGTCGGGTAAAATGGAGTGACAAAGTGAGGCCTAGAGTGTCTTAATTTTCTGTTTTGAGTGACTTAGAAATGAATGCAGAATAAACAGCAATTAGGGTTTTTGATTTGAGAATAAATGTCAATTTCAATCGAGAGATAAAGAGTTTGTGTGCATACGATTGAGTAATTGAGTTAGGGATGAAGGAGGCTTATATAAGAGCGAAAGGAAGCCATTAATAGTTGCAGCCCTTCAAATATTTATCTGGAAAAGAGAAATATTGAATAGAAAGGAAATACCTTTTCAAAAATGTAGCAGTGGGAGGAATTTAAATCACAGGATTTAAGACATCGTTGTACAATAGCATTTTACTTCAGAAAACGCTACCAAAGATCCACCTAGAATGTTGCCAATGGTGCCTTCTATAGCATTTTACTCTCTTTCTCTCAATTGCTATTTATTGTGCATTCATTCCTAAATTACCCAAAACAACAAATTAAGAGACTTTAAGCCTCACATTGTCACTTCACTTTGCCTAACAAAGGCCGTATCACCTCCTATACACCTTGTTCTTTCATCACCATATTGTTTATGGTGGTAATAGGAGTATGTGTATTAAAAGAGACAGATTTGTACGTTAAGATACAATGTGTCGGAAAGTAACTTTTGTCGCAAAGTTGAAGTTCTATTTTTCTACTCAGGTGAAGTGTTAAAGTCCCATTCAGCTGCTGAGGCGCCTATTTCTTCGGATGAATTGAGGATGTTAAGTAGAAAAACCGTAAAGGAATTCTGGGACTGGATGTAGGATTGCAGATCCGAACCAGTATAAAATCGACCGTGAGATTTTATTTCCCGTGCTGTTATAGTTATATTGCTGCTACTTTTATTACTGCACTTCAATTCTATATTTATATATTTGGCAATCATCGATCCTATACACGACGACTTACACGTAATATTGATCGATGTTATGTGACTTACAATCGGTATCAAAGCCTGAAATTCTATTGATTATCGCAACATCATAGAATAATGGTCAGAAAAAGATCTGATCGAATCACAACAAGCAAAAACCTCGGTATGATTAAAGTCACCACTAACGTGGACTACAAAAAGGTACTTTTCGATTTACAAATTTCAATAGAAGATAATAGTGAATTAAATAGTATATGCAATAAGATCTCAAATGATAAATTGAAAAATGAAAATTTAGATTTAGAAAATCAAATTTGTGCTTCGAAAAATAATTCTATGGCTCTTAAAAAAAATTTTGACGAACAAAATACTATATTTGTAAAAGAGAAAGTAAAAAATTTCAAAACAAATTTTGGATTAGAAAAGAAAAAATGATTTATTACAATCCTCTTTAGCTAATTCAAAATCTCAAAATTTTCTTTTCGAAAATGAGAACTATACATTAAAAAAAGAGAATTCTGAATTAAATAAAGAGATTGATATCATGAAAAACAGTAATATTTCTTTTGAAAACAACAATTATGACTTTAAAGCTAAATCTGAAAAAATTTAAAATGAAGTCATAAAATTTAATAAAAGAAAATTATTCAAACCTGATTTTATCTAGGTCTAGAACTTTACTTGATAAAAGTGGAATAGGATATAATGAAATGAATGAAAATAATCCACTTTTAATTGAAAAACAAGCATTTCAACATGTTATATGTTATATCTAAGAAATATAAATATAACCGGAAATAGAAATTGGAAATATTTAAATATATGGGTACCTGTAAAATGGACGAATAGAGATAAATATATTCACGATTATTTTGTTGATGTAGTAAATAATGAAAACTATATTTTCAAAGGTTCTACATACCTTCTTGCGTATGGTCACTTATTGTCTAAACCCTGCACCATAATGTAGGAAGTGGGTACTAGAATATATTTTATAGGTACGCCACATATTGAGGGGGAGATTGATTCTGAATTTACTGATGCACGTAGAAATGATGCTACAAATAAAGAAAAATTAGTGAAATTTGGGAAGAGCATCATATATTGAAAAATTAAGGGAGAGCTACAATTTACTAATATATATCCTAAATTTTACCTCTATTTGATGATGCCAAAGTGGGAGAAATGTGTGTAAAACACGAGCATATTGATAGGATGAGTACTTTTATATAGGTGGATCATATATTAAGGGGGAGCATTATTATATAAATTTTTATTTCATTTACATTGTAAGCTTGTCATCATAAAAAAGGAGGAGAATGTTAGAAAAATGATTTTAGTATTTTGATGATAACAACATTACAACAATGTTGTTGATGATTTTATCAAGTATCCAGATGATTAGAGAACCAAATACATGTGCATAATTCAACATGATATACATGCACAGGTACACGATATAAAGGATATTAATCGACTATGGAGTGTTAGAGCATTTAAAGATCGATTATGGTGTTTGAAAGTCTATTTGGACTCAAATATGTTAAGATGACAAGAAAAAACAGGCTCAAGAGCATCAAAGGAATGTATGTCATAAGTTGAGTCTTTATCAATTTATTATACTTTTAAAAAATTTTAAATACCACAAAAAATCTCCAAACCATTCTAATTTTTATCCAACCTTTAAAATATGCAAAATTATATTTTAGATTTTTTAAATTTTTTTTGAATTTTTAAACGAAAAAAAGTGATAAAAAATGTAAAATAAATGCAGATATATACAATGATTTTTTTTCACAGCAGCAAAGCAGAGGATTTTGACCTAAACTATTATAAAGGCTCCAACGACAACATTCCGGGTGGACTTTAGGTAGCGTTATCATCTAGAATGCTATGTTTTGCTATTGTGAAAAACAACGGTTGTATATATTCATATTTTTTGACATTTTTTAATCATTTTTGTTGTGTTTTCGGGAAAATCAGAAAAAGAAATCTCTAGTATAATTAAGCATATTAGAAAGTTTGTAAAAAATTTGGAATTATTTGAAGATTATTTGTGGGGTTTCAATAATTCTAGACTATAATGACTCGATAAAGACTCAACTTGTGATATGCTTTCTTTTAAAGCTCTTGAGTATGATTCTTCTTATCATCTTGACGCATCTGAGTCTAAATAGATTTATAAACACTACAATTCATCTTTGAGTGCTCGAACACCACATAATTGATTAGTGTCCTTTACATCCTGCATTGTTCAGCATGTTATCATGTTGAATTGTGTACATTTGCTTCTTTAGTCACTTGGATATTTGACAAATCATTAATAATATTGTTGTAATGTTGTTATCATCAAAATATCCAAATCATTTTCCTAACATTCTCCCCCTTTTTGATGATGGCAACAACCTTACAACTTATATAAAATAAAATTTATATAACAATGCTTCCCCTAAATATATGCTCCACCTATGTCAATGTACTCCTCATATCGACATGCTAGTGTTTACTACACATACCTTCCATTTATAATGTTCTCGTACTTGTTTTGTCTGATACTGCGATTTCAGATTCCATCATATCTAGTGATTTAGTAGATAGCTTGGGATTGAGACCTGTACAGTAGACTGACCTTCGATTGTGACAAACCCTATTGAGGGCTAAGCCGGCCCGTGCATGGTTTGTCGAAACCCAGTGTTATCAAGCCAGGAATGCACATCTGCTTGTGATTTCTTTGTTTCAGGTTTCTTTACAGAATTAAATCTAATCATTTCGCACTTGTAATTATAATTTTAATCATTACACACTTGCGATTATAATTCAATTCTAAGGCATATAGGAATACATCTGCAATGATATAATCTAATATTATATAAAAACATATAATATTCCTACTCATCTTGCTTTAGCGCTCCCAAATCTCTAGATCTAATCCAGATCTAAACCCTGTTATCTGTATTCTCCATTTTTGACACTATTTAGATTCATAAATAACATTTAAACAAATCTTTTAGAAATTGGATTAGAGAAAAGGGATTTAGATTTACTAATTAAGATCAGATCTAAAGTTTACCTTCGTTATAGCAATTTGATTTGAACTTATTTCCTATCATCTATCCTATTCTATTTCTTCTCTAAAGTGTATACAATTCTAGTTTTGTGTATTTAGAATTTTTGGAGGAGAAGAGAAAGTGGCGAGCTTTCGCGCACATTATAAAAATAGTGAGTTGGAAGTGAAGCCTTAAGTCCTAATTTATAGAGTTTCAAATCAACGCTAACCATTGGATTAAACTAATTAAATCCAAAATGGTTAGAACAAACAATCCACTTCCACCCTCACACATATACGGGTCGATCGCACACCCCCATGGTCGACCGCTCATAGTCTAACTGGGCACATTCAGGGTCGACCTGTGTATGTTTTAAAATGGATATTTGTTTTGTTCCTTGATTTGGTTCGTTTGTTTCCTTCGTTAGTTGATTGCGTTTGTAACAACCCGGAGTTTTACAGCAACTATTTATCATCAAAATGACGATAAAGCCGGTTGTTAATTGCCATTACAGTTTTGAATCGAATTGAATTCTTGTGTTAAGATTTTAAAAGGATTATGCGGGCTTTAAAGATTGTTTTGGCCCACTCGTTGTTGCCGAAATTATCAAAGCTTATAACCGGCCCTTATTCTTTTTCGTTTAAACCCAAAAAGCGTTAGAAAAGCTAGGGCAGCCTCTTTTTCTCAATTCATTATCATTCGAAAACCCTAACTAAACGACCGAGAAAACAATGGCGCCTTCGTCCTCTTTTTCATTCCTATTGCAAAAATTGGGGCTTTCGAAGCTGCGCCTAATTGATCGGTCGAGTGTCTATTCGCGTGTGCTTCGTTCCCGTTCGTTGGCTCTTGGCTGCTAAGGCTCGTATAGATTCGTAGGCGAAGACTTCAACAGTGCGACCGAACGATGAATTCGTTACCTTTCTCGACCGAAGGTCCCGTGCTCGTTCGGCGATGCTAAGGTGAGTGATTATTTGTCACTCACATTTAATTCAAACCATATTGCTTTGAACTGTGGTTTCGTGATTACTTGGTTCGTTGGGTTTTGAAGTTGATCTTCGTTCGTGGGAAATTGACTGTATTCTTGTTGCCATTGGTTTTGATTTTCTTAAATTCAATTCTTGATTTTTTTGAGTTTTGTGGCACTCGAGTCTATCTTTATTCACTATTGTTCCTGGTCGTCATTACGAACATGTTGCAGTGCATTGACTCTGTTCAGTTTATACTTAAGGCTTGCGTGTTAAATTCACTTCTTTACACTTGCATACTGCTGCTTTGATAATTCCAGTTGCAATCCCTTTGGTGCAGTTCCATAGATTATTGATATTTCATTGTTGCTGTTTCATTGGGTTTGATTTGGTCATCTGGGTTTGTGAATTCGAACTTTAGCATTGGCTACTTTTAAAACTTGAATTTTTGTACTTGTTCACTTCTGCGTTGAATTCGAACTTGTCTCCTGGTCTTCGTCACATTGTCTCTCGGCATTGAACCACTTGATTTTGTGAACAAGTTTTGAGGTGAAAAAGTGACTTGTTCGTTTTCGACTTTGTCTTGGTTTCTGAAATTCCGTAACCTGTAAGTGTGCTCTGGACTTGAGTATCGGATACCAATAGTTGCCTTTAAGTTGACTTTGTTTTAGTATGGATTTGAACAGTTCCAGGCCTTCGATATCGATCAGGGTTGAGTTTACATAATTGTGGGCATCTGCATTGCATTGGATTTCTCCAGTAGTGTGAATCACTTGAGTATTTTGCTGTAGTAGTCTGGTTTTTGATCTGTGACATCGTATTCATCCTTGTAGTTGCTTGGTACATCTTTGTCGAACTTCATTGATAAACTTGATCATGTTGGACTTGCACTTGGGATGTTTGTGTAGTCTGAACTATATGACTATCGACATCACTTCTTGGCACACCGCTTTGTGGTCCTCATTACACCGCATAGTCCTCGTGGCAATTATTCATTGTCTGCATTGACTTCATGTAGTTTTTTTAGGTGGCTGTACACTGGGTATTAGATAGCTTTGGGTCTGTAGATTCACTAGCCTTTGTATTTAATCTGGACATTTTAGTTTATATTCATTTGACTGGAGCAATTTCCTCTGGTTTCACTGTCCAGTTTCATGTTGTTTTTCTGGTGTACATTTGTCTCACAGATCCACTCGAGTCTGTGGCATTACTTGCACTATCCAATATCACAGTTGCATACTGTATATCGCCATTCCGGCTGTTTTGGTTTCATTTAGCTCAATTGGTTTGAGTTACAATTTCATTTGTCGTATTTGAATATAGTCTGCACTATTTGGTTGCATTTGGTTCTGAGAATCGAGTCAGGGTGCTCACTGACTTCGATTCATTGTTGGGTTCACTTGAGTCTGGTCTCACTTGATATCTTTGTTTTGTTTTGATCTTTGTCTTGTAGCATTCATTGCTGTTGGGTTTGTTCATTTGTTTACTGTTGTAACTGAATTTGCAATTCTTCTTGGTATACTCTAGTCTGCAATTGCATTTGTCTCCAACATGCCATGTTGTCCAGACCCTTGCACATGCTCCTTGGTTTGTTGAGTCTGGACATTTGCCTGTGTACACGCACAGTTCTAATCTGTGTACATGCACGGTTTTATTGTTGCAATTGTACCCTTGTTATTTTGTATTGCACTGAGTCAAATTCTCATGTGCACTGATGCATTTATTTTGTTGCACTATGATGGATCATCACGGTTGCGACTTGGTCTTTGATTTCTTTGTATTGCTGTTGGCTCTGGGTTTCCTTAACCACTCGGGTTTGAATACTTTGTTTTGATTTGGCCTGACAGTAACATATGCAGTTGCCTGTGTTTGCAGTTTTCCCCTGTTTGGATTTGTTTTGGAATTCACTTGAGTTGAATCCAGCTGAAACGCATGGGTTTGACCTTGTGATCATGTGTGTCTTTCACTGAGCTTTTGTGTATCTCTTGAGATAGTGGCGAGGCAGTACACGCGTGCGTGTACTGCAGCCCTATCAGATTTGACAGTTTTAAATTGATTTAGTCGATTTGATAAATTGTTTATTTATCTCTGTTCATAATTTAAATCTGCTGATTTTGTTAAACACTGTTAAGTGTTATATTGACCGTTATCCGGTTTCTTTGTTTAAAGAATCGGATAGACGGGAATTATTGTGACTGTCGTCTATTTAAATTATTACTGCCTATATGCACTAATAAACTGGTTTGAATTAGACTGACCTGGGTATTATTTTCTTTTGAATGTAATACTCGGGTCAGACCCGAGTATTTCAGGTTGTAGATTTCTTTCTTTGAGTTGCTGTTCGGGATTGAAGACTTTTCACATCTTCTGAAGTTGTCAGTCATTTTGTAGTAGTCGTGTCATTGTATAGAATGATATGTATTCATGTATATTAGTCGATAATGTACTTGTATATATAACTTCTAGAGTCGACAGTTGTAGTTGTATCATATGTATAGTGTCAACTATGTATTAACTGACATCAGTTATATATATCTGAGACTTTTGTTTTTATCTGTGTTCCGCATTTATATTATCTGTGTTATTGTTATATCTAATGTCCTAAACTATTATGAACTATCGTAGTTTGTTTATACTGATAATTGGATATGTCGATGGGAGTAAATAATTAATAGATGAAAAATAAAAAGTATATACCACTCCTATCGAGATAACCAATATTAGTGTAAGGCCAATTACGGATGGTCGCTCCTATCCAGCCTTATTCTTCGTAATAATAGACAGTATTCCTTTTAATACTCTTTGTTATTATGGGCATAGAGGTGGGGCGTCACAGTTGGTATCAGAGCTTGGGGTTTATGGACATAATATAAAACTTAACTCGGATGGAACATATGTTACAACTATTGGTCGATGTTTTAATTGTGTTTGAGTCAAAACTAAAGTTTGAAAATTTGGATGAAATTTTTAAATATCTTTATTTAAAAATAATAGTGAAATTGAGTTCTGATGATTTGATTGATTTGTGTTCTGTTTATCAGAGTGGCGCAGCGGAAACAGTGAAACTGTCTTCGCTGAGTACAACTGATAATCTTTTTGATTTAAAAATCAAAATACGAAATTGATATGAATTTCGTTTGTTGTTTACATAGCTGTAATTATTTTGTTTCTTTGAGAACTTCGAATCCGAATTGAGGATTCGAAGAAATTGCAGATATGTGATTTTTGTTGAAATTTCCGCTGACTTTCTTTTGTACTAATCATCTATTGATTAGATTTTTGCTGTTTTAAATTATCTTCATTGAAGATACATTTGAATGATTCTTTGTTCATTTTGTAGTACGTGCAAAAATTTAAATTGCACGTTATTGCATTTATTTTACGTTGAACCGATGCTTGGTTATGAAACGTATTTTGTTGCCGTTATTTTTATAATGGGATTCTTACACCAATGCTGAATTTTTGAGGCACGGTGTTTTGTTGACAATTTTAATGAATGAAAATTCACTGATGTCACATTTTGATGTGAATTATTTTGATGAGATATTTGATGGTTTAAAATTACTGTTGCTTTGACTTCAGTAATAGTCAAATTTTAAAAAAAAAAATAGATTTTCTAGCGGTTATTCCGCAATGCTGTTTTGTGACCGTTTTTACGGTATTTTGAGAAGTACAATTTCCTTACCGGAATTGTTACTGATTTGCTGCTTTAATCACGTGATTGGAAAATCGTTTTAAAATGAAAATTGTTTTATAAAATTTTAACAGTTTACGTTTTCAAAAGAATGAGAAAGCGACTTAAACGATTCAGCAAAATCGAGGATTATGACCCCTTTCTTTTACTGTTTCGCTTAACTCCGGACTTGTCCAGTTGAGAATGTGAATTGTTATTTTTACAAAATAAATAAAATTGTTTTCAGAAATTTTAACAGTTTGCGCTTTCAAAAGAATGAGGAAGCGATTTAAACGTTTCAGCAAAATCGAGGACTATGACCCCTTTCTTTTACTGATTCGCTTAATTCCGGACTTGTCCGTTTGAGAATGTAAAGTGTATTTTTACAAAATACACAATTTTGCACTTTCAAGGAAACGATGAAGTGATTTAAACGATTTAGCAAAAGTGCGGAGTATGGAACCACACTTTTACTTTTTCGGTTAATTCCGGACTCGTTAATTGAATATCTGTTGTTTTGATGATTTTGATGAATTTTACACTTTCAAGGAAACGATGAAGAGAATCAAACGATTTAGTAAAACACGTGGTATGGGACATGTGCGTTTGCTATTTCGGTTAATTCCGGACTCGTTAATTGAAATATTTGTTGTTTTCGTGTGCTTTCGAGCCACTATGTTGGACCTTCGGGTCATATGATGGACCTTCGGGTCAAATACTAGTACTAGACCTTCGGGTCATATGTTGGACCTTCGGGTCATATGTTGGGCGCCAAAATTATGATGACAGTACTTGGTAGGCTTCGGCCATATGTTGTTGCACGTGCGGCGAATTAAAAACTCGCCATCTGATGGGATCGATCCAAGCTTTTATGTTGATTTTCTAGTCTTCTTAATTGATTTCTAGATATTTGTTGTTTCCAATTATCTGCAGGTAATTGGATATTTGTTGATATGAGTTCTGGTTATCGTTTTTGATAATCAGATATTTGTTGTTTCTAATTATCGCTTGTGATAATTAGATATTTGTTGATATGAGTTCTGGTTATCGTTTTGATAATCAGATATTAGTTGTTTCTAATTATCGCTTGTGATAATTAGATATTTGTTGATATGAGTTCTGATTATCGTTTTCGATAATCGGATATTTGTTGCCTTTAATTATCGCTTTAGATAATTAAATATTTGTTGATTTTAGATTTAATTATCGCTGTTAGATAATTAAATATTTGCTGATTTTAGATTTAATTATCGCTTTAGATAATTAAATATTTGTTGATTTGAGATTTAATTATCGCTTTTGATAATTAAATATTTGCCGATTTGAGATTTAATTATCGCTTTTGATAATTAAATATTTGTTGATTTTAGATTTAATTATCGCTGTTAGATAATTAAATATTTGCTGAATTGAGATTTAATTATCGCTTTTGATAATTAAATATTTGTTGATTTTAGATTTAATTATCGCTGTTAGATAATTAAATATTTGCTGATTTTAGATTTAATTATCGCTTTAGATAATTAAATATTTGTTGATTTTAGATTTAATTATCGCTGTTAGATAATTAAATATTTGCTGATTTTAGATTTAATTATCGCTTTAGATAATTAAATATTTGTTGATTTGAGATTTAATTATCGCTTTTGATAATTAAATATTTGCTGAATTGAGATTTAATTATCGCTTTTGATAATTAAATATTTGCTGATTTTAGATTTAATTATCGCTTTAGATAATTAAATATTTGTTGATTTGAGATTTAATTATCGCTTTTGATAATTAAATATTTGCCGATTTGAGATTTAATTATCGCTTTAGATAATTAAATATTTGTTGAATTTGAAATTTGATTATCGTTTGTGGTAATCGAATATTTGTTGATTTGAGAAATTTGATTATCGTTTGAGATAATCAGATATTTGATTCGTCTTCTGACTATCGTTTGAGATAAGTAAATATTTGCGATTTTCGAGATTTGAGCTTCGTCTTTTTCTCGGACGATTCGGGTGAGTAATTTGATTTACTCACATTCAATTCGTGCTCTGTATGGGATTTCTGCTCTGTTTTTCCTTCTCTTTTAATTGCTGGAGCTCGATTGTTCTTGCTTTTGTTAGTCGTCTGATTTTGATCCCTGATTCCCTCGAGGTTGATTCTTTTGATTTGAAGCAGTCGAACCTTTTGATTTCTTATCTGATACTTCCCCGCTGACACTTGCTTTGCTTATACCTTCGATATTGCCATGCTCTTTTGGTTGTTACCTTTTATCCATTTATTCCTTATAATTGCGTGGACGCAATTTCTTTAAGGAGGGGAGTCTGTAACAACCCGGAGTTTTACAGCAACTATTTATCATCAAAATGACGATAAAGCCGGTTGTTAATTGCCATTACAGTTTTGAATCGAATTGAATTCTTGTGTTAAGATTTTAAAAGGATTATGCGGGCTTTAAAGATTGTTTTGGCCCACTCGTTGTTGCCGAAATTATCAAAGCTTATAACCGGCCCTTATTCTTTTTCGTTTAAACCCAAAAAGCGTTAGAAAAGCTAGGGCAGCCTCTTTTTCTCAATTCATTATCATTCGAAAACCCTAACTAAACGACCGAGAAAACAATGGCGCCTTCGTCCTCTTTTTCATTCCTATTGCAAAAATTGGGGCTTTCGAAGCTGCGCCTAATTGATCGGTCGAGTGTCTATTCGCGTGTGCTTCGTTCCCGTTCGTTGGCTCTTGGCTGCTAAGGCTCGTATAGATTCGTAGGCGAAGACTTCAACAGTGCGACCGAACGATGAATTCGTTACCTTTCTCGACCGAAGGTCCCGTGCTCGTTCGGCGATGCTAAGGTGAGTGATTATTTGTCACTCACATTTAATTCAAACCATATTGCTTTGAACTGTGGTTTCGTGATTACTTGGTTCGTTGGGTTTTGAAGTTGATCTTCGTTCGTGGGAAATTGACTGTATTCTTGTTGCCATTGGTTTTGATTTTCTTAAATTCAATTCTTGATTTTTTTGAGTTTTGTGGCACTCGAGTCTATCTTTATTCACTATTGTTCCTGGTCGTCATTACGAACATGTTGCAGTGCATTGACTCTGTTCAGTTTATACTTAAGGCTTGCGTGTTAAATTCACTTCTTTACACTTGCATACTGCTGCTTTGATAATTCCAGTTGCAATCCCTTTGGTGCAGTTCCATAGATTATTGATATTTCATTGTTGCTGTTTCATTGGGTTTGATTTGGTCATCTGGGTTTGTGAATTCGAACTTTAGCATTGGCTACTTTTAAAACTTGAATTTTTGTACTTGTTCACTTCTGCGTTGAATTCGAACTTGTCTCCTGGTCTTCGTCACATTGTCTCTCGGCATTGAACCACTTGATTTTGTGAACAAGTTTTGAGGTGAAAAAGTGACTTGTTCGTTTTCGACTTTGTCTTGGTTTCTGAAATTCCGTAACCTGTAAGTGTGCTCTGGACTTGAGTATCGGATACCAATAGTTGCCTTTAAGTTGACTTTGTTTTAGTATGGATTTGAACAGTTCCAGGCCTTCGATATCGATCAGGGTTGAGTTTACATAATTGTGGGCATCTGCATTGCATTGGATTTCTCCAGTAGTGTGAATCACTTGAGTATTTTGCTGTAGTAGTCTGGTTTTTGATCTGTGACATCGTATTCATCCTTGTAGTTGCTTGGTACATCTTTGTCGAACTTCATTGATAAACTTGATCATGTTGGACTTGCACTTGGGATGTTTGTGTAGTCTGAACTATATGACTATCGACATCACTTCTTGGCACACCGCTTTGTGGTCCTCATTACACCGCATAGTCCTCGTGGCAATTATTCATTGTCTGCATTGACTTCATGTAGTTTTTTTAGGTGGCTGTACACTGGGTATTAGATAGCTTTGGGTCTGTAGATTCACTAGCCTTTGTATTTAATCTGGACATTTTAGTTTATATTCATTTGACTGGAGCAATTTCCTCTGGTTTCACTGTCCAGTTTCATGTTGTTTTTCTGGTGTACATTTGTCTCACAGATCCACTCGAGTCTGTGGCATTACTTGCACTATCCAATATCACAGTTGCATACTGTATATCGCCATTCCGGCTGTTTTGGTTTCATTTAGCTCAATTGGTTTGAGTTACAATTTCATTTGTCGTATTTGAATATAGTCTGCACTATTTGGTTGCATTTGGTTCTGAGAATCGAGTCAGGGTGCTCACTGACTTCGATTCATTGTTGGGTTCACTTGAGTCTGGTCTCACTTGATATCTTTGTTTTGTTTTGATCTTTGTCTTGTAGCATTCATTGCTGTTGGGTTTGTTCATTTGTTTACTGTTGTAACTGAATTTGCAATTCTTCTTGGTATACTCTAGTCTGCAATTGCATTTGTCTCCAACATGCCATGTTGTCCAGACCCTTGCACATGCTCCTTGGTTTGTTGAGTCTGGACATTTGCCTGTGTACACGCACAGTTCTAATCTGTGTACATGCACGGTTTTATTGTTGCAATTGTACCCTTGTTATTTTGTATTGCACCGAGTCAAATTCTCATGTGCACTGATGCATTTATTTTGTTGCACTATGATGGATCATCACGGTTGCGACTTGGTCTTTGATTTCTTTGTATTGCTGTTGGCTCTGGGTTTCCTTAACCACTCGGGTTTGAATACTTTGTTTTGATTTGGCCTGACAGTAACATATGCAGTTGCCTGTGTTTGCAGTTTTCCCCTGTTTGGATTTGTTTTGGAATTCACTTGAGTTGAATCCAGCTAAAACGCATGGGTTTGACCTTGTGATCATGTGTGTCTTTCACTGAGCTTTTGTGTATCTCTTGAGATAGTGGCGAGGCAGTACACGCGTGCGTGTACTGCAGCCCTATCAGATTTGACAGTTTTAAATTGATTTAGTCGATTTGATAAATTGTTTATTTATCTCTGTTCATAATTTAAATCTGCTGATTTTGTTAAACACTATTAAGTGTTATATTGACCGTTATCCGGTTTCTTTGTTTAAAGAATCGGATAGACGGGAATTATTGTGACTGTCGTCTATTTAAATTATTACTGCCTATATGCACTAATAAACTGGTTTGAATTAGACTGACCTGGGTATTATTTTCTTTTGAATGTAATACTCGGGTCAGACCCGAGTATTTCAGGTTGTAGATTTCTTTCTTTGAGTTGCTGTTCGGGATTGAAGACTTTTCACATCTTCTGAAGTTGTCAGTCATTCTGTAGTAGTCGTGTCATTGTATAGAATGATATGTATTCATGTATATTAGTCGATAATGTACTTGTATATATAACTTCTAGAGTCGACAGTTGTAGTTGTATCATATGTATAGTGTCAACTATGTATTAACTGACATCAGTTATATATATCTGAGACTTTTGTTTTTATCTGTGTTCCGCATTTATATTATCTGTGTTATTGTTATATCTAATGTCCTAAACTATTATGAACTATCGTAGTTTGTTTATACTGATAATTGGATATGTCGATGGGAGTAAATAATTAATAGATGAAAAATAAAAAGTATATACCACTCCTATCGAGATAACCAATATTAGTGTAAGGCCAATTACGGATGGTCGCTCCTATCCAGCCTTATTCTTCGTAATAATAGACAGTATTCCTTTTAATACTCTTTGTTATTATGGGCATAGAGGTGGGGCGTCACAGTTGGTATCAGAGCTTGGGGTTTATGGACATAATATAAAACTTAACTCGGATGGAACATATGTTACAACTATTGGTCGATGTTTTAATTGTGTTTGAGTCAAAACTAAAGTTTGAAAATTTGGATGAAATTTTTAAATATCTTTATTTAAAAATAATAGTGAAATTGAGTTCTGATGATTTGATTGATTTTTGTTCTGTTTATCAGAGTGGCGCAGCGGAAACAGTGAAACTGTCTTCGCTGAGTACAACTGATAATCTTTTTGATTTAAAAATCAAAATACGAAATTGATATGAATTTCGTTTGTTGTTTACATAGCTGTAATTATTTTGTTTCTTTGAGAACTTCGAATCCGAATTGAGGATTCGAAGAAATTGCAGATATGTGATTTTTGTTGAAATTTCCGCTGACTTTCTTTTGTACTAATCATCTATTGATTAGATTTTTGCTGTTTTAAATTATCTTCATTGAAGATACATTTGAATGATTCTTTGTTCATTTTGTAGTACGTGCAAAAATTTAAATTGCACGTTATTGCATTTATTTTACGTTGAACCGATGCTTGGTTATGAAACGTATTTTGTTGCCGTTATTTTTATAATGGGATTCTTACACCAATGCTGAATTTTTGAGGCACGGTGTTTTGTTGACAATTTTAATGAATGAAAATTCACTGATGTCACATTTTGATGAGATATTTGATGGTTTAAAATTACTGTTGCTTTGACTTCAGTAATAGTCAAATTTTTAAAAAAAAAATAGATTTTCTAGCGGTTATTCCGCAATGCTGTTTTGTGACCGTTTTTACGGTATTTTGAGAAGTACAATTTCCTTACCGGAATTGTTACTGATTTGCTGCTTTAATCACGTGATTGGAAAATCGTTTTAAAATGAAAATTGTTTTATAAAATTTTAACAGTTTACGTTTTCAAAAGAATGAGAAAGCGACTTAAACGATTCAGCAAAATCGAGGATTATGACCCCTTTCTTTTACTGTTTCGCTTAACTCCGGACTTGTCCAGTTGAGAATGTGAATTGTTATTTTTACAAAATAAATAAAATTGTTTTCAGAAATTTTAACAGTTTGCGCTTTCAAAAGAATGAGGAAGCGATTTAAACGTTTCAGCAAAATCGAGGACTATGACCCCTTTCTTTTACTGATTCGCTTAATTCCGGACTTGTCCGTTTGAGAATGTAAAGTGTATTTTTACAAAATACACAATTTTGCACTTTCAAGGAAACGATGAAGTGATTTAAACGATTTAGCAAAAGTGCGGAGTATGGAACCACACTTTTACTTTTTCGGTTAATTCCGGACTCGTTAATTGAATATCTGTTGTTTTGATGATTTTGATGAATTTTACACTTTCAAGGAAACGATGAAGAGAATCAAACGATTTAGTAAAACACGTGGTATGGGACATGTGCGTTTGCTATTTCGGTTAATTCCGGACTCGTTAATTGAAATATTTGTTGTTTTCGTGTGCTTTCGAGCCACTATGTTGGACCTTCGGGTCATATGATGGACCTTCGGGTCAAATACTAGTACTAGACCTTCGGGTCATATGTTGGACCTTCGGGTCATATGTTGGGCGCCAAAATTATGATGACAGTACTTGGTAGGCTTCGGCCATATGTTGTTGCACGTGCGGCGAATTAAAAACTCGCCATCTGATGGGATCGATCCAAGCTTTTATGTTGATTTTCTAGTCTTCTTAATTGATTTCTAGATATTTGTTGTTTCCAATTATCTGCAGGTAATTGGATATTTGTTGATATGAGTTCTGGTTATCGTTTTTGATAATCAGATATTTGTTGTTTCTAATTATCGCTTGTGATAATTAGATATTTGTTGATATGAGTTCTGGTTATCGTTTTGATAATCAGATATTAGTTGTTTCTAATTATCGCTTGTGATAATTAGATATTTGTTGATATGAGTTCTGATTATCGTTTTCGATAATCGGATATTTGTTGCCTTTAATTATCGCTTTAGATAATTAAATATTTGTTGATTTTAGATTTAATTATCGCTGTTAGATAATTAAATATTTGCTGATTTTAGATTTAATTATCGCTTTAGATAATTAAATATTTGTTGATTTGAGATTTAATTATCGCTTTTGATAATTAAATATTTGCCGATTTGAGATTTAATTATCGCTTTTGATAATTAAATATTTGTTGATTTTAGATTTAATTATCGCTGTTAGATAATTAAATATTTGCTGAATTGAGATTTAATTATCGCTTTTGATAATTAAATATTTGTTGATTTTAGATTTAATTATCGCTGTTAGATAATTAAATATTTGCTGATTTTAGATTTAATTATCGCTTTAGATAATTAAATATTTGTTGATTTTAGATTTAATTATCGCTGTTAGATAATTAAATATTTGCTGATTTTAGATTTAATTATCGCTTTAGATAATTAAATATTTGTTGATTTGAGATTTAATTATCGATTTTGATAATTAAATATTTGCTGAATTGAGATTTAATTATCGCTTTTGATAATTAAATATTTGCTGATTTTAGATTTAATTATCGCTTTAGATAATTAAATATTTGTTGATTTGAGATTTAATTATCGCTTTTGATAATTAAATATTTGCCGATTTGAGATTTAATTATCGCTTTAGATAATTAAATATTTGTTGAATTTGAAATTTGATTATCGTTTGTGGTAATCGAATATTTGTTGATTTGAGAAATTTGATTATCGTTTGAGATAATCAGATATTTGATTCGTCTTCTGACTATCGTTTGAGATAAGTAAATATTTGCGATTTTCGAGATTTGAGCTTCGTCTTTTTCTCGGACGATTCGGGTGAGTAATTTGATTTACTCACATTCAATTCGTGCTTTGTATGGGATTTCTGCTCTGTTTTTCCTTCTCTTTTAATTGCTGGAGCTCGATTGTTCTTGCTTTTGTTAGTCGTCTGATTTTGATCCCTGATTCCCTCGAGGTTGATTCTTTTGATTTGAAGCAGTCGAACCTTTTGATTTCTTATCTGATACTTCCCCGCTGACACTTGCTTTGCTTATACCTTCGATATTGCCATGCTCTTTTGGTTGTTACCTTTTATCCATTTATTCCCTATAATTGCGTGGACGCAATTTCTTTAAGGAGGGGAGTCTGTAACAACCCGGAGTTTTACAGCAACTATTTATCATCAAAATGACGATAAAGCCGGTTGTTAATTGCCATTACAGTTTTGAATCGAATTGAATTCTTGTGTTAAGATTTTAAAAGGATTATGCGGGCTTTAAAGATTGTTTTGGCCCACTCGTTATTGCCGAAATTATCAAAGCTTATAACCGGCCCTTATTCTTTTTCGTTTAAACCCAAAAAGCGTTAGAAAAGCTAGGGCAGCCTCTTTTTCTCAATTCATTATCATTCGAAAACCCTAACTAAACGACCGAGAAAACAATGGCGCCTTCGTCCTCTTTTTCATTCCTATTGCAAAAATTGGGGCTTTCGAAGCTGCGCCTAATTGATCGGTCGAGTGTCTATTCGCGTGTGCTTCGTTCCCGTTCGTTGGCTCTTGGCTGCTAAGGCTCGTATAGATTCGTAGGCGAAGACTTCAACAGTGCGACCGAACGATGAATTCGTTACCTTTCTCGACCGAAGGTCCCGTGCTCGTTCGGCGATGCTAAGGTGAGTGATTATTTGTCACTCACATTTAATTCAAACCATATTGCTTTGAACTGTGGTTTCGTGATTACTTGGTTCGTTGGGTTTTGAAGTTGATCTTCGTTCGTGGGAAATTGACTGTATTCTTGTTGCCATTGGTTTTGATTTTCTTAAATTCAATTCTTGATTTTTTTGAGTTTTGTGGCACTCGAGTCTATCTTTATTCACTATTGTTCCTGGTCGTCATTACGAACATGTTGCAGTGCATTGACTCTGTTCAGTTTATACTTAAGGCTTGCGTGTTAAATTCACTTCTTTACACTTGCATACTGCTGCTTTGATAATTCCAGTTGCAATCCCTTTGGTGCAGTTCCATAGATTATTGATATTTCATTGTTGCTGTTTCATTGGGTTTGATTTGGTCATCTGGGTTTGTGAATTCGAACTTTAGCATTGGCTACTTTTAAAACTTGAATTTTTGTACTTGTTCACTTCTGCGTTGAATTCGAACTTGTCTCCTGGTCTTCGTCACATTGTCTCTCGGCATTGAACCACTTGATTTTGTGAACAAGTTTTGAGGTGAAAAAGTGACTTGTTCGTTTTCGACTTTGTCTTGGTTTCTGAAATTCCGTAACCTGTAAGTGTGCTCTGGACTTGAGTATCGGATACCAATAGTTGCCTTTAAGTTGACTTTGTTTTAGTATGGATTTGAACAGTTCCAGGCCTTCGATATCGATCAGGGTTGAGTTTACATAATTGTGGGCATCTGCATTGCATTGGATTTCTCCAGTAGTGTGAATCACTTGAGTATTTTGCTGTAGTAGTCTGGTTTTTGATCTGTGACATCGTATTCATCCTTGTAGTTGCTTGGTACATCTTTGTCGAACTTCATTGATAAACTTGATCATGTTGGACTTGCACTTGGGATGTTTGTGTAGTCTGAACTATATGACTATCGACATCACTTCTTGGCACACCGCTTTGTGGTCCTCATTACACCGCATAGTCCTCGTGGCAATTATTCATTGTCTGCATTGACTTCATGTAGTTTTTTTAGGTGGCTGTACACTGGGTATTAGATAGCTTTGGGTCTGTAGATTCACTAGCCTTTGTATTTAATCTGGACATTTTAGTTTATATTCATTTGACTGGAGCAATTTCCTCTGGTTTCACTGTCCAGTTTCATGTTGTTTTTCTGGTGTACATTTGTCTCACAGATCCACTCGAGTCTGTGGCATTACTTGCACTATCCAATATCACAGTTGCATACTGTATATCGCCATTCCGGCTGTTTTGGTTTCATTTAGCTCAATTGGTTTGAGTTACAATTTCATTTGTCGTATTTGAATATAGTCTGCACTATTTGGTTGCATTTGGTTCTGAGAATCGAGTCAGGGTGCTCACTGACTTCGATTCATTGTTGGGTTCACTTGAGTCTGGTCTCACTTGATATCTTTGTTTTGTTTTGATCTTTGTCTTGTAGCATTCATTGCTGTTGGGTTTGTTCATTTGTTTACTGTTGTAACTGAATTTGCAATTCTTCTTGGTATACTCTAGTCTGCAATTGCATTTGTCTCCAACATGCCATGTTGTCCAGACCCTTGCACATGCTCCTTGGTTTGTTGAGTCTGGACATTTGCCTGTGTACACGCACAGTTCTAATCTGTGTACATGCACGGTTTTATTGTTGCAATTGTACCCTTGTTATTTTGTATTGCACCGAGTCAAATTCTCATGTGCACTGATGCATTTATTTTGTTGCACTATGATGGATCATCACGGTTGCGACTTGGTCTTTGATTTCTTTGTATTGCTATTGGCTCTGGGTTTCCTTAACCACTCGGGTTTGAATACTTTGTTTTGATTTGGCCTGACAGTAACATATGCAGTTGCCTGTGTTTGCAGTTTTCCCCTGTTTGGATTTGTTTTGGAATTCACTTGAGTTGAATCCAGCTAAAACGCATGGGTTTGACCTTGTGATCATGTGTGTCTTTCACTGAGCTTTTGTGTATCTCTTGAGATAGTGGCGAGGCAGTACACGCGTGCGTGTACTGCAGCCCTATCAGATTTGACAGTTTTAAATTGATTTAGTCGATTTGATAAATTGTTTATTTATCTCTGTTCATAATTTAAATCTGCTGATTTTGTTAAACACTATTAAGTGTTATATTGACCGTTATCCGGTTTCTTTGTTTAAAGAATCGGATAGACGGGAATTATTGTGACTGTCGTCTATTTAAATTATTACTGCCTATATGCACTAATAAACTGGTTTGAATTAGACTGACCTGGGTATTATTTTCTTTTGAATGTAATACTCGGGTCAGACCCGAGTATTTCAGGTTGTAGATTTCTTTCTTTGAGTTGCTGTTCGGGATTGAAGACTTTTCACATCTTCTGAAGTTGTCAGTCATTTTGTAGTAGTCGTGTCATTGTATAGAATGATATGTATTCATGTATATTAGTCGATAATGTACTTGTATATATAACTTCTAGAGTCGACAGTTGTAGTTGTATCATATGTATAGTGTCAACTATGTATTAACTGACATCAGTTATATATATCTGAGACTTTTGTTTTTATCTATGTTTCGCATTTATATTATCTGTGTTATTGTTATATCTAATGTCCTAAACTATTATGAACTATCGTAGTTTGTTTATACTGATAATTGGATATGTCGATGGGAGTAAATAATTAATAGATGAAAAATAAAAAGTATATACCACTCCTATCGAGATAACCAATATTAGTGTAAGGCCAATTACGGATGGTCGCTCCTATCCAGCCTTATTCTTCGTAATAATAGACAGTATTCCTTTTAATACTCTTTGTTATTATGGGCATAGAGGTGGGGCGTCACAGCGTTGATTAATTTCCTCTATTAATTGATTCTTATCAATTCTTACTTATTTTATTAACCCTTTGAGATCCTAATTTGAATGTTAATGATTATTAACATCTAATTGGTCTTAATTGATTTTATTATCAAATTTACATATACAATTATTTTCGACGCTAAAATTTCAAACGCTAATAACTTTCTCATTTGAATTGCAATCGAAAATTTTATATATGAAAATTTATCAGAAAATCATCACGAATATAATGGTATAAGTTTCGTAGCCAAATTTGACATTTGTAACAATTTCATTTTCCATTTTTTACTATTTATTAATTAAATTTCATTTGATTAATTACCGTAAAAAACGCGGGGTATTACATAAAATGTGACGACCCGAACTCGATGTCCGACAAACAACATTAAATTCGTATCGCCGGAGCTTATAACAACATCAGATGAAAATAAAAAGCGGAAATAAACTGAATATCATACATCACAGTTACAACATCATCATAATATCAATTACTACATCAGAACATCATAATACATATGTCATCCATACTAGAGCACTACATATAGATACAATAACAGAAAGATAATAACTCCACAACATAACAACAGAGTCTTCCGTAAAGTTCCAACATACATCTACTTGGATAAGGTCTTCAGAACTCTAAGCACTTCAAAAGATATCCAAGACAAAAGCTTCCCAAAATCTGATAGCTTCTAAACCCAAAAAGACTCCAAAATCCAGCTAACACCAAAGCACGGAAAACCTACTACTAGGCTGCCCGTGTGGAAATTATGGGCACCCAGAGTTTAGAAAGGAAACAATAAACTCCGGGTCAGTCATGGGACTGGTATGAGTAAACAAGAACAGTTTATCTTTAAAACAAACAACAATAGAACTTTAAACATTGAAATCCGCAATGCTCTTTGAAAATGAAACTACCATAAGACCTCCCACCACACACACAGTTCAATCGCAGACCTGGAGGAGATTTCTTCTTATGATAGTCAAATATGCTTACTACGCAAAAGAAACTCTTTTGATATTATTACTAGTGCATAGTGCAGAGAATCCTTTCGAAAATATAATATTTATCTTAGCCAGCATAAGTACCATTATATTATGCCTACTATAGCTGCCATTTTAAATGGCAGGTTCTACAACTAAAACCGTACAGGGCGCGTGTTGTTTCTTTGGATTTCCCAACAAATGGTCAGGCAAAGGAACTTCCTTACCGAAATGGAAACGCCTCTGGAAAGATGCCCCGAGAACCTAACCGGATCTCTGCTAAACAAGGCCGACGCTACCTCACGCTTTAACCAAGCTGTAACTAGGTAACTACCACACGAGTATGCCATTCCCGGTCGTTACCGACCTTTATCCGAGGGGCCCCTTAACCAACAAAGCAACATCACACAGTAATAAATTTACAGTGTCCACACGAGTTAAGTATCTGGGATCCATACCATGATACCACCCTTTATCCAAAAGAAAATGGACATACCCTAGGGGCGCGACCCCTAAAAACCTTGCCGCAACATTCCTGTTTCGACCCTTACCGGGTTGTGAGGCTCGACGAAGTCTCGTCCATAAAGCTACGCTTTTTCACAAAGCCATGCTTTGATCACAAATGATCAACGAATGATCATCAACACACAGCAACACTCAGCATGCCACACTACCAAATTGGGAGTATATCACTGATAACCTTCAACTACATAACCTCTGAGCTCGTACGTCTCAGAGAAGGGTGTTAAGCTAAGAGAATAAATTCTCCGCCACCAACAAAAATGTATTTGAAAGAAATCATTTTTATATCTCAAAGTGTAATGTCAGACATACAACCATACAAGTCTGTTCCGGGTTCGAACAAAACCGAAGGCACTTCCGAAGAAGCCCTTGCAATCCGGGTATTCACAATCCCGATCGGACTTCCCATCACTTAGGGAATCTCTATACCGTAGCTACTCAGTGCAGAGACAATCGATAGGTCATCCTATCGCTCTCGCAAATACCCGGTCTTCACCACCGGTCTTCAAATGCTATCCATATCGTCGTATCACTATTTGGAATGGGTTATATGACACAAAGGTCCTCTCTCGGCTAAACCGAATAACGAGCGCAATTAAAAATCATATGGATACTGGGGTCTTAGTTAAATCACAGCTTAAAGCCCAAAACTTTTCATTCGAATGGTTAATACAAATTACCATTTCCAATCTTTTAACAAAAAGATTCAATTCACAAAGTTCACCCCATTCACAAAGATCCATTCATGGATTTCAAAACAATTTCCATTTTAATTGAATAGGTTTACTCGTTAAATCTTTAAATCAAGATTTAACTTATAGCTTTCAAAACTCGTTTCCAAAGATTCATTCATAGTCTTTCAAAACAATTCCATTTCAAGTTGGATTAACTCGTCCGATCTTTGAATTAAAGACTCATTTCATAGTTTTCAAAACATTTCAATTCCATTTCAAACTTGAAACCTTTCAACACAATTTAGAAATCATTTCTTAAAATGAAAGCTATTATTATTTGAAAACAAATAGTTTTCGTTTCGGAAAAATTCGATCTCATTTATACAAGTTGAATCTTTGGGTTAGTTCAAATTCCCAAAAACAACACTTTAAAAATGGTTTAAAACCATTATAAACTTGTATAATTCTTTTTAAATCATAAATACCAATATAGGATTTAATTTCAGATATTGAATTCCAGTTTAAATCAAATTATTCAAATTTCAAATCTTTATTAAGTTATTCAAAATAACTTACATTTTTAAAACACCCTTTCAAAGGCTTTTTACTTTAAACCCAATCCATTTCCAACCCATTTGAATTTAAAATTCAAATTGAACATTATTTTAAAAATCTGTGACTTAACCGATTTCTACGTGCAATCCATATTTGTGTGTGTATGGTGTGGTCCAAGGATCTTACACAATAGTGCACAACATCAATCATCACAGATATACCAATATCGATAAGCGGTATAATCGATAATGCTTATCTTCATTCACAGTTTCACAGATAAAATAAATTTATCAGCCACAAAGATTCATTACTACAATTCGATGTGGGTTTCGGATAACCAACTGGAATCTGACTCCCTTTCGCATCGAAGTTTAAATGCCGTTTTACGGGGAAAGGGTTTTCACATACATATAGGAACAAATCACAAGTCACAAAGCAATCATAGTATCACAACAGAAATATCAATCCAGTACAGAACATTTGATGATAGTCAATCATCTCCAATTAGGGTGAATATAATTAAGTGTATTAACCACACAATTATTTAATAAATTTTAAATCAATGATTAATTATTATTTTCTATACATTGATTCAATCCTAATTAACTTTATCAATTAATTTTTTTCTTTTCTTAATTTAATTGTCTTAATTCATTAATCCTTAATTTATAATTGATTAAAATCTTATTTACTTTCATAAATTAACATTCTTAAAATTAATCAACCTTTAATTATACAGTAATCACAAATTTTAATTTGCTTAAATCTTTATTTAATCATTATAGAGGAATTTGTTTTTAAGTTAAAAATTTAAATATTTGATTTACTCTTCAAATCTTTTATCAAGTTAAATTTTTAAACAGTTAAATTTTCAAAATCAAAATTTTTTAAACACTTCATTTATTTCAGATACTTATTTCAAAGAAAACCCAAATTTTAAAATCATGTTTCAAATTTCCAAAAACTGGAGTTTTTACTGTTTTTAAATTTGTCCCGAGGCCTCCCCGAGTCCCCCCCATGTGCACATGCACCGACACCGGAGGTGACTCCGACCAACGGCGAACATTTCGGCACGTCAACCACCAACCCAGCAACCATCTCTAGTCACTAAAACATCCCAACTTTCCTCGAATTAAAATCGAACCCTCCCATTCAAAAACTAGAACCCATTGCTTTGCTAAATCCGCCTCGACCTCGCGACGCCGACCATCGGAGGTGCTGCAGCTCCGACCTCATCTCGTCGAACCCTCGTACTACCCTCCCCTGCAATACCATGCCGCTCGATCCACCAGAGGTGGAGAAAACACCTCATTTCTGACCTCGACTACAAACAACTGTTAAACCCTAAAGTTTCTTCGATTCGACATCTCCTTTAATAGAAAAATTGTTTGACATTTTTCTCAATATCATCGATTACTAGGCTTGCTCCCTGCAAAGTTTCAACATCAAAAAAACTTCCGATCGCTGGAAATTGGGTAGAACCCACTTTTCGTTCATCTACAATTTACTGATGATATACTCAATGAAAAATCACAATTTTTGTTTTAAAATTCATGTTTTCGAATAACAATTCACAATATATACTTGAATTAATGGTTCATCATATTCGAATTTTTACTTGATTTGAATAGTGGCTGTGTTTAACAGGTTCCAAAAAAAGAAAACAGCATTGCTTTGCTCTGATTTATTATTAAACACACTACATGATTAAAACAAACACTTTGGTTTGTTTACAATCCAATTTCAAAAGAAAATAGAGAGAAAAAAATGATTTAAGTTGCCATTGGTTTACTCTGTGAACCAGAGAGAAGAAGAAAAAGAACACAGAGATGAAATCCTGAATATAAACATTCCCAGGAAAAATTACACATACACACTAACTTGTTCATAGGTTAAGGTTCTCAACATTATCCAGGCATGCATACGCCAACAAGAAATTTGATTTAAACAAAAGTTCACTCACCTGGAACAAATTTGAACAGAACACTTTTGTGTTGAAAATAAATGCAGTTTTGAACTTGCTGTTTTTGTTCAGCAGATTTGTTTTTGAGTTTATAAATGTAGTGATACTTATAAAAAAAATTTCTTACTTTCCTCTGATTTGCTATGTTATGTTTTAAACGAGCAAGACTAATATGGATGTGTATATATAAGGAAGAGGTGTATACGAGGGAGTATTTACTGGTACCAGACTTTTTCTTTGTGTTGTACTGGGTATAATTATTGTGTACATTTTCTTTATATTGGTTTTGTACAACCAGAGACTTTTTCCTTCTTTCAATGGTGGCTGAGAAGAAAGCATTTAATGCTTATGCTTCCCTTCTTGTGTACACACTTATACTATTTGAATTTTTTTTCCATAAGTACAATTTTGTTTTATTAAAAGATATTTCCTTGCATACATTTTTTTTTCTATGTTTTCTTCTTGTTTGCATACAACTCCCAGCAAACACACTTATGCTATTTGATCTTTGTATGTATTATTGTTTCTTGGTTTGCATAATTTACATGCAACTTGTATGTATTTCATATGTCATTTTATAACCATGTGATTTTATCACAAACATATATTTATTTCTATTTTTTTCTCAACTTATAAATTCAAATTCAATATATATATACATACTTATATAAGATGTTAAATCCAAGTGATTTAAATTCAAAAGAATTTGGAGTTTTATTCATTTAAATTGACACATATTTTATTTGTTTTAAAACTTTTCAAGTTAAACTTCCAAAAATTCAAATAAGTCACTAAATTCAAATTAATAATTTCTGGGATGTTACATAAAATGATATATCGCACTTACCCAGTATATATTAGAGTATATTTGGATACATTCATAATACATGCTAAGTATAAATTTGGTATGTAAGTCATTTAATTTATCCATCGATCATTTAATTAAAGGGAAGGAAATGAAAAGCTTTCTCTCTCCAATTAAAACCATATATCCCCTCATTAATTGAATAAATTAAAAGAAGGAAATGAAAGATTTCCTTCCCTAAATTAATTATAACAAGCGACATTTGCACATAAATACATATATAAGAGTGTATTTGATATATTCTAATTTATTGAACATTAAATTCATGTAAATCTTAAAAAAGGTTTTATTAAACATACTTTAGATTGAATCTAAATGTCCCTTTAGACTTTATAGGCCCAATAGATTCTTAAGAAAATTTTCTAAAATTTACCCATCAACTTTGCTGTAGGTCAGCCCAGTTCCTTCAATGGTATCAGAGGGCATCGCATGCACATTGCCACCATCAGAGAGTTGCATCTAGCGAGAAGAGTTTATCGGTACCTTCAAATGCAAATAAGGCTGTCAATGGATACTTGAAAAATCTGAAATCCATTCGCATTCGAATCCGAAAAGCGGATAAATATTCGATATCCGAAAAAAATGGACGCGAATGCGGATACGAAGACATCCATATTCAAAAATTATCCATTCGGTAATCTTCAAGATTATAGTTTAAATTATGTATATTTTAGTACAATGAAAGATATTTACTTATTGTTTTATTAAGTTAGAAGTTTATATTATACGCATTAAATGCATATTAATTTCTCAAACTATTTATTATCATAATATATGTTTATTTATAACACTTTAATAATCTATGAGATTGAATTTTTTTTATGTTAAACTAAAATATTCTATTTATGTTTCTTGATTTATCGGTCGTTAGCGGATATGATAATTATCCGATATTCATCCATATCCACGGATGTGGATATCCGATATCTGAAAATGACTTCAGATGCGAATGCAGAGATGGCACTATCCACATCCAAAAGTATCCGTTGACAAGCCTAAATGCAAAACCAAAGTCTTCTATCCAAAACAAATATTTGATATCTATGTCATGATCGAGCCGCCATCACCACCGACCTACCTTTCATTGTCAGTTGACTATGATGAATGACGTCGAGGTTATAGCTGGCATGGATGATGAATGGACGATGAGCTATCTTGGATGGTACATACATAGTGAAGGATATATGCATGCATATCTCATGTTCAAAAATTCTTTTTTCTTTAAATAAAATCTTAAAACAAAATTACTTAAAAACAATTTTATAAATTTGATTTTGCAAAAAAATTTGATTAAAAAATTAATCAATATTTCTACAAATCAAATGCACATTGAAATGTCAAATTCACCTTTAAGATACCCTCTTTCTAACTCAATGATGGAGTTGCAAAACATACTATTCTAATATAATTTATATCAGAGAGAAATAAGTAAATTTTGCGAATGTAGAATGAAGTATATGATATATTAATTGCACTAATGATCTATGTAAAATATCTTACCTAGAATCACTATTTAAGGCATCACCCACTATAAGTGAGATCTTATCTCACTTAATTGATCACACCTATTTTATCAGTTCATGCCCACTTTTGAACCACTTTATTTAAAAACAGTTTTTAAAATTTTGGCTACCAATACATACATACATACATACATAATATATATATATATATAATTTAATATTATATTGGCCCAAAAACAGAAAAATAAATATATAATAATTGTATATTTTCTAAACAAATTTTAGATCCTCTAATAATAATTAGAAACAATTTTAATATAACCATTACATTAGTTTCTCTATAATAATAATTTTTAACTTCCATAAATTCTTTTAAATTATTTCGGTTTGAAGTTGTGAGTTATGGTTGTGTGACTCGCAGGCACGTATTTAACCCTCGGTAATATTTAAATAATTTGAATGTTAAAGCATGCACGAACTTTGCTGAAGCACAGTAATAGACCCAAGTTCGGTTGCTTATAGATTATTTAAGTGAAATCTACTTTCTTATCTTTTAAAATGACACCCTAAAACAACAGCAAATTATGCATGCTTTCTTCATCATCAAAATAACAACTAAATATCTAAAGCTCGATCAATAGTCAAAAGTCCAATAATATCTATACTTAATTGGGATGTTCAACATTAAAGTCTATGATTCAATCTGATAACATCGATTAACCAATTTACTTTTGCCAAACACTTTGACTTTATACTGACTACTAATTATGGTGATACCAGCCTTCTATTTGAAGGAGACGGATCCTCACTTGAATAGTGTTTCACTTCAACTGATTTAACTTATACTCAATCGTTGTCGTAACATGACCATTGTTGTCAGTGTACGACCATAATCGAAGTATAGTTTAGGCACTTAAGATTGATAGTATTCTCAATTAAAAATTCAACTACACATCATCACTTTAAATCCTCTATTTGACTTTTAACTTAAGAAGACCATCGAGGAGAAGTTCTATAACTGTTCTAAACAACCACACATATGTAACTTCTTGGTACCATAATGGTCATGAGAAATTCACCGTACATCATACAGAGTGTGTTACGTACACAAGTCTAAATGATATAATGATTTCTCGATACATTTTGATTATGAACATTTAAGGAAAACCATTTATTTTGTACAATTCAATGCCCATAACTACACACACATTTGTAGCCGCAGTTGGTTAAATATTCTTCTTAAATACTTTCTAGTTTTTAATGTATTTAAAATATTAATTATACCCTAGTATATAAAATATATAATAAAACCAAAATCTTACTTTATTTCAAACAAGATTCACTATAAGAGCTAAAATCAAATTATATAATTTCCCCCAGAGCACATCCTTAACTCTATCAGTAGATACAGTCATACTTCCAATGTTGAACTTTGCAACTAGTCCTTGAAACTGCCAAAAAGGTGATGTTAAGGTCAGAGTAAAGAAAAGCATAGTGGATACTTATTCGAGGTCAAACAAAGCAACATAATTACTTTTTGGACAAAACTTCCCTCCGTATTTTTTCATTGTGAAGATGCACACTCATAAGAGTCTATGACTAGTCTTGTTGGTGCTTATGTAATACACTTTGTGGATTATTTTATAGTATTCTAGATTTTGTCCTTTATCCTAACTATTGATTCATAATCTATTTTAGTGGTGCGTATAGGACACACTTAGTGGATTATTTTATTCTTATCTTAGTTTATTGCTTATGTTCATACTGAATTCATAACTACTTCTCGTGATGCTCATATGAGCGCTTGGCTAATTCTTTTATTATTTTACAGTATATTCAGTTCCTTTGCTCTTATCAAATGCATAATCACCTTTGGTGTCCTTTCAAGGCTCACCTGAGAGATTCTTTTGACTAATTTGATATCAAGCTTTATGCTCTTATTAAAATCATAAACGGTTATAGTGTTGCTTTTAAGATGCACTTGAGTGATTTCAGTGGTATTTTAAGATTGAGTTTCCATCTCTTATTGAATTAATATTCAATATTGGTAGTGGTTTTGATATGTGCTTGATGGATCATACTAACTTATATGAGATTATGCCTTATTTTTCATAAGGATTCCATAATTACCATTGGTGATGCTATTGAGATGCACTCCATAAATTCTATGGTTTAATTTAAGGTTGAATTTTTGAACTTATTAAGTTATAGCCATACATGGTGGTGTTAGGGAAACATACTTAATAGACTCACCTAGTTGAGTTTGTTAGTTTGCTGCTATTTATGGGTGATCTAGGCAATATCTCTAATGCGCTCATGAGCTCTCAAGGTCAGTGCATGAGCATTAAGCATGCATTTTATCATAGAGTTTGTAGAAACTAAAAATGTAATAATTGTTATGGGGTCCCAATGGAAATCTTTGTAGTTTAAGAGAAATTCATTATTTGGGCTAAGTTGACCAATCCAAATATTTGTAGTTTATGAGAAATTCATTACTTGGGCTAAGTTGACCAACCCAATTCTTTGTAGTTTATGAGAAATTAACTACTTAAACTCTAAGGAAAGATTTTGTTGTTGGGTAAAAGTTGTTTGATGAACTCAAAAGTCTTTTACTCTCCGTGATCAGTTTGCTTCCATTTCCCATTATTTTTTAGTGGAAAACCATCTACATTTAGAAGATATTTATTGGTACTAATTAGTTTGGGAATATGGGCTATGTTCATTTTTATGTGCTCCTTTTTGAGCAAGTACATAGCAAAAATGTTCGTTCTTCGAATTATTTTGTTTTCACAAATTCCTCAAAAGTAGTTTCATATTTCCAAATGTATTTAAAACTTCTGGAATACTACTTCGGCTAATCTTCATATTTTTCAATCTTAAGTGAATAAATTTAAAAGAATTTTGTCTTAATATCAAGATCGAACGTTATTGGATTGTATCATAGTTGTCTTAAAATAGATTTTCAAGGTAATGTATAAAAATTAGGTGGAAAGTTTACGAATTCTTAAATATTAATCAAACCGACCGTAGGGAGGTTTGCTTAATGTCACTGGCCAAAATCAAATACTCTGAAGCCAAAAAAACATGTTATATGTTTCACCGCGTTTCCCTATTTTCCTCCATTTGCTTTGCGTTTCAAAATATCTACCAAACTTCCTTCTAATTTCAAATATCAAATCTAACAGCTCGAACTCCCAGGTTAATGCAGTATTGACCCGGTTCCCAAATCAATGTCGCATTGCCTCCTCGGTATCCAAAGCTTCGACCATCCTCCTCGGTACATGAATCCACTCTCAAATTAACGCATCTGTGACTCCTCGGTTCATGAAGTTGCGAGCTACCTCCCAGTGCCTCAAACTGAGACCAGCTTCTCCACCTACAATTGCGATTAGGTAATTTAATTTAAATTTAGCTTTCGGACTAGCACTTCCTAATCGACCTCCGAGAAAGAAGGTATGCCCTCATCACTGACGGCTGCTATTACGACCATATTATCTGATGTCAATAAAGAGAATTCAAAATAAATAAATAAATCGACTCCATGCTACTTTCCATATCTATCTTCATCTCCAACGTCCTCCTCCCTAGCATCACCAACATTATACATCTTTCTAGACGTCCTAACATCTCTATCGTCGTCCTTCTTAGATCTGGTAATGACAAACTACGCTTTCTTTGTTATATTAGTACCTTTAACATATTTGTTTAATTTTGTTATTTCTAATGATTGCAAACCAATATTGTATTTCAATTTAGATACTCGATTTAATTGAAATATTTGGTAAGTTATATAAATCCTTTTTGTAATTTGAAAAAAAAAATCTATATTTTGAAAAACCATTTAACTTTCAAACTGTACTTTTTTATATCGGTACTTGCTAACTTTTAATGTGTTATGTTGGATTAACTGCTATGTATTTTTATTAGCTTTTATGCTACTTATTAATATCAATCCAATATAAGGAAGATATTTTTTTATCCTTTAAGAACTTTTTATCATGTTTATTGTTGATTATATAAATCCTATTTTTTGAGATTTGTTTTGAAATATTAATAGTTTTAGTAACTTTAGCAATTGTATTGTTTTCTGACTGTTTAATAATTAGGAAAGTGCAACAGTGGTTGATACAATAAGCAGTAATGCGACAATTTTGTAGCAGTATAAATGTTGTTTGGAGTTATAAGTTCTTGCATTTTTTTCCTTTCTGATTTTTGTTTTACATGGCTATTGCTTATCATGAAACTGGAAAAGCCCATTCAATTATTATGCAAAGCTTGGTCTTCATACATGATAAATATCTTGGAACTCTGGTGATATTTTGGGTATTATGTTTTGTTGTACTTGTCATAATAAAGAATGAAGTCATATTATAATGTTATTTTAAGTGGATTCAAAGTACTAAATATAATTATGTTTATTTTGAATTGAAGGCATCCCAATATCAGCAGCCAAAATGGAGCAATATGTTTAGATATACTGAAGGATCAGTGAAGCCCAGGTCTAACTCTGAAGACAGCACTTCTCTTATTACAGGCCTTACTTTCTGCTCCTGCCCCTGATGATCCTCAAGAGATGTGGTTTCACAACAGGTCTTATCATATCCTACTTTTTATTCCATTTTCTTGCTTCATTTTAGACGCTATATTCTCATTATAATGCACAAACTTAAGTTTATTTTGAGTGGTTTATTTCAACTGAACTTCAACCAAATTACCAGTCAACGGCATTTTATTTCATTAAATTGTTAGTTTCTATGTAATATAACCTTTTCGACCTTCATGTCCCTCAGTATTTGCGAAATTATTCAACCTTCGTTTCAACTGCTCAATCTTGGACTGAGGCTTTTGCTAAGACAACATCTAAGGCTTTTGCTAAAACGATAAAGTTATTTATAATAGAAAAAATAGGAGCCTTTCTTCGATAAATATATAAGTTGTGTCCCTATTTTTTAAAAACAGGAAGTACAAGTTAAATTGCACATTTCGAAAGCTAACTTGCACTTAAAAAAATGAAAATTTTATAAAATCTGATAATGGTAAAAACATAAAGATATTTGATTAAAAACATACTTAAAAAACAATTACTATTTACGAAAAATGCAAATCAAAATTCTAGTTCTTCAAAAAAAATTCTGAATTTGTGCTTTATGTATTTTAACAAATATGGATCTAAATTACATATTTATTGACACACGTACCTCTTTTTTCAACCACATCAAAAATAGAAACCCGATAGTTGCAATTCAGAATTATATGCGAGTTTACTTAATGGATGCAAATACTTATATTATAAAGACCAGTATGTATGGCACGTTCGATTGGACGTATAAAAGAAAAATGCATTAGTTTTATTTTTAGCAAGGACGAAACCATCCTCTTGTTGCTTTATTTTTAATAGGACAATTTTTTGATCAAGACTTCTCAGAGTAACAAATTATCAAAATAAGCATCATTAAAAACTAATTAGCAAAATAGGCCTGGTTTTCATTTGAACTTGCGCAAAAATGGAATGCGCAAGGCCATTTTTTTTATACGGAGCTTGCGCATTCCATTTTTGCGCAAGCTATATTTTAATGCTTGCGCAAATATGGAATGCGCAAGCTCTTTTTCGGGCATCAAAAGGACAGAGAGCTGATTCTGGGGTTATTCCTCAACCCTACCCCTTTCTTCCCAAAACCCTCCCCATTTCCAACTTCAAACCCATTTCAAATCCAATTATCTCAAGTCAAAATCATTTTTTCTCATCTATTTCTTCAAACAAACACTCTATTGCCCATAAAATGGAAGCTAGCTCTTCATCTACGTTGATTAGAGGTAATTATAAATCATTTTTTGAAAATTAAGATGCAATTTTTGTTGAAAATGAAGAGTTATTGGTGGTGGTGGTGTTAATTATTATACAATGATGTTGTTGTTGAATTGGTTGTTAGTGTTTGATGAATTGGGAAACCCTATTTAAATAGTAGTAAATTAAAAACCCTAATTTACATCTTAATTGTTTATTGTTTATGATGACGGTAGACATTAATGATTGGGAGATAGACGACGAAACATTGATGAAACATTTTGATGAGCTTGAAGAGAAAATCGGAGTTGCAAGTTCACGTCATATTGACTTTGATGTCGATCATGTTCCGGAAACACAGTTTGAACCAGTACCGCGTAAATTTCATTCAGGATCATCAACCTTACACGGTCGTTTATGTGAAGTTGTTTCTGCGGAAATGCCCGGCCATCAACATAGAGTTGGTGGGAATTTGCTGACGCCTATACATCCTGTTGGTCCATCCGTGCCTAGGGGGCAACGATCATATCCAACTTGTTATTGCGGAGTTATGTGTGTAGTGGTTGTTTGCAGAAAGGAAAAGAATGCTGGACGAAGGTTTTTCGGGTGTAGTTCGTACAACGAACATAGATTGAATCCTCGTGAATATGATTGTTGCAATTATTTTAAATGGATTGATCAACCCCTGTGCGAAAGGGGACTTGAGTATGCCCACGAATTGCAAGCCGAAATAATTCGTTTGAAAATTGTGAATGAAGAATTAAGGACGAACATTGGAAGGCCTAGAATGTGGTAGATGTTTGTGGTTTGGTTAAGTTGTAATATTTGGATTTTATGTTGTACCGTTGGATTTGTATTGAGTTGTTGCGAAAATGTTTGTATTTGTTGTAACCCGTATTGTGAGCATGGTGGATAGTTTATTATGTTTTTGAAATTCATTTGATAGTGTTGACTTCAATGACAACATATATTGGTTGTATTATTATATTGATTTACTTGTTTTGGTTTTTTTAAAGATTGAGCTGACTGCTTTTGGTTGAAGATTGCATGCGGAAGCAAAATCTACTTTGAAAAAATAGGTAATAATTCATCAAATTGATGTTTATACTTATGTCAGTGAACAAAAACTTTAAATGTAGTATTGGAACATATTTTGCAGATAATGTCAAAGGTTCCGACCATATTTTACTTTGATGGCGAATTGTTGGTTGATGATGAAGGTAAACCTAGATATGTGGGCGGGAGGCGTAAAGGATCGACAATAAAAAATCATTGTAGTTTCGAAGAGCTTAAACAAAGGGCATTTGAAGTGACAAAAAGCAAATCCTGTGATATATGATTTAAAATTAGCGGTGAAATGGGTTCGGGATGATGGTGCATCCGCTATTGATTTGGAAGACGACGACGATTTGAAGTCCACTTTTTCAGTTGGAATGAGAGTGATAGAAATATACGTTGTGAGAGTGGAACATGAAAATGTGGTTGAAACACAAGCGGCAGTAATCTCTGGGGATGAGTGTATGCACACTACACAGTTACAAGAAACACAATGTTCGGCATATCCGTCGTATTTTTCAAGCCATCAAGGTGGAGAGTTTACAAATTTACTTCAAAGGTACAGCGGAGTGGTTGGAGTCTCTTCTAGTCAGGAACAACATATGATGCCTAACGTTATAAATCCAAATCAGTCGCAGGCGGTTGAAAAGTGATTACTATTATACGTTTGCATTTGTATTTTGACTTACGTTAATGCTAAATATATGACCTTTGTTTTTTGTTTTCCTAGTGTAGAAGATGAATTTACTGGTTGTGACGACGATGGTGCCGATGATCATGTTCTTACTCCACACGAGATTTCTAGGCAATTGGATAGCATGGAAGTAGCTTGTGCGGATGATGAGGATAGAACTTGGATCTATCAAATGCAAGTTAACAATGATGCAATCATATATGCAGACATTGAGGAGACTGATGATGTAAATGCGGAAGAAGAACAAATCACATATGAAGAGGCTCTAGCCGATGATTTATGCACGGCATCAATGATGGCGAAATCGATAATGCAAAATTGTCATCAAGACGTGGAAGTTTTTGGAAGAGAATGTGCGGAGAACGGTCCACGAGTTGGGTTAATTTTTGATAGTAAGCAGAAGCTTGTTGAACAGTTATGTGAATGGTCGATTAAATGTTCAGTTTCGTTCCAAGTTCTGAAATCGCATGCAAATCAATACACGGTCCGTTGTGCTGTGGAAGAAACATGCCCTTGGCGAGTTCATGCAAGCCTTTCGGTAAGAAAAAAATCAAACTGGTGGAAGATAACCACATATGGCGGCGATCACACTTGTTTAAATGCAACCTTCAACTCAAACCATCGACAGGCAACTGCTAAGTTTATATGCAGCAAAATACTTCCGTTGATTAAAGCTGAAACAAACATGACTGCAAGAACTGTTCAAGAGACAATGTCCAACATGTTTCATATTAAAGTGAGTTATTATCGAGCCTGGCACGGACTGCAGAAAGCTGTTGCAATGATTTATGGCGATTGGGAATCGTCGTACACAGAATTGCCGAAATATCTTAGAGCCCTACAACATACCAACCACGGAACCGTATATGATGTTATTCATAGTCATGGTGTTTTTGATGGTGCTTTTTGGGCTTTCGGACCTTCTATTCAAGGCTTCGACCACTGTCGACCCATATTGTCTATTGATGGCACTCATTTATACGGGAAGTATCTGGGTACGTTACTAGTAGCAACTGGAGTGGATGGAAATCAAGGGTTATTTCCTTTAGCTTTTGCTATTGTGCAAACAGAGTCGTGGCAAACGTGGAGTTGGTTTGTTCGTTGCATATGGAATTATATTCCATCCGTACATACTAGATGTATCACCTTTGTCTCGGATCGTATGAAAGGAATTCCACGTGCGCTTAGAGAAGGTTGGCCAGTTGAACATCATCATCGTTTTTCTATCCGTCATATTAAAGCAAATTTTAAGAAAGCGGGATTTGGCACGGATGAGCTACAAAATTTATTACACGCATGTGCCACGGCATCGGAGGTCGTAAAATATAATGATTTTCGAAAACAGTTGAAGGATGTAAATCGAGATGCCGATGCGTGAATTGAAAGAAGTTTGAAAGACCAGGAATCAAGCTGGACTCTTTGTCATGACAGCGGAGTAAGATTCAATATGATGACGACCAATGTTTTTGAAAGCTTTAACGGTGTGCTCAAAGGAACTAGGAATTTACCTGTTAGATCATTGGTTGCACGTACTTTTCATCGACTGAACCATTACTTCGTCGAAAGACGTACTCAAGGTGAAGAGTGGACGTCGCAGCTCGCACCTAGGTGGGAAGCATTAGCGCGGAGAAGAATGGAAGAATCGAGGCTCATGTCTATAGAGAGATATAGCTTCGTTGAATGGTAGGTGAAAGATGTGCATATGTTTGATTATACGGTGAATATCGAAGATAATGTTGCCAAATGTTCGTGCAACATGCCAACGTTAGATCATTTTCCATGCTCCCATGTATTAGCGGCTTGTTCACGCGGTTCGGGTGGTGCTAATAGAGCGTATTTTGACCTAATCTCCCCGTGGTACACGAAGGCTATGTATTCCGCAGCTTATGCTCCTTTATTCCACCCTGTACCGGATAGTCGACATTGGAACGTCTACGATGGTCCAATTATACAACCGCCGCCTGTGCGCAGAAATTCAGGTCGTCCTAGGTCTACTAGAATAAAAGGTTTTATGGATCCGCCATCTTCATCCGGCCATAATAGATGTAGCAAATGTGGTTCTATTGGCCATAAGAAAAACACTTGTCCGCGTTGAATTGTAATAGAACTAGAATGTATATATTACTGTACGTCTTGTTGAAACTATTTTGGATGGTGTTGTTAATCGAATGGTGTTTGCATGTTATATAGCATGTTGTTCAGATTTTTTGTCCTATAGTGTAATTTGTTGCGTGGAAACAGCTCTCTGTTCGGAGCAGACCCATATTATAGCTTGCGCATTTGTGGAATGCGCAAGCTATATTATCAATATAGCTTGCGCATTCCACAAATGCGCAAGCTATAATATGGGTCTGCTCCGAACAGAGAGTTGCTGCCAAAAATATAGCTTGCGCATATGTGGAATGCGCAAGCTATATTGATAATATAGCTTGCGCATTTCACAAATGCGCAAGCTATATTTTTGGTGAAACTGGGTAATATGCAGCGTTCCGCCTATGCTACAAAATATCAAATGTAGCATTTGCGGGCTGCTGCAAATATCCAAAATATGGCTTGCGCATATGTGGAATGCGCAAGCTATATTACCAAAATAGCTTGCGCATTCCACATATGCGCAAGCTATATTTTTGGCAGCAGCTCTCTGTTCGGAGCAGACCCTTATTATAGCTTGCGCATTTGTGGAATGCGCAAGCTATATTGATAATATAGCTTGCGCATTCCACAAATGCGCAAGCTATAATAAGGGTCTGCTCCAAACAGAGAGCTGTTTCCACGCAACAACATTAACAACAAGGCAACAATAACATAGACACATTAACAACAAGGCAACAATAACATAGACACATTAACAATACCATCAAAAACAAAATAATTACCACAAACTAACTGACAATTTAAAATCATCCAAATAACATGTCATGCAAAAACATAGACACATACAAAGCACCAACCCCTAACCTAACCCAACCAAAAGAAACAACAGCAATATGACCAACACCGTCAATCACGAATCCTTCTAAGCTCAAGTGGGGTGTCTCTTTTCTTCTTCTTCCGTTTGTACACGATGGGAGCCGATCCTTGGCCTTCTTCGAATGTTGGAGTGGGTGTAGGCAGCGGAATTTCTTGTTGTTGACTTGGCCCAAAAAAGAGTTCTTCTTGTTGAATTTCCCACTGCGACGGCTCTTGCATATGCTCGTATGTCGACTGTCCAACATAGCCGAATTGTTGTTCTCCTTCGTGCCAAACCGGCCATTCAGTGTGAGTTTCTCCGCCGGTGTATTGATGCTCTACCTCGGGCCAAGCAGGCCATCCACCCGTAGTTTCGCCACCGGGATGTTGTGAAGCCTCCCCCTCTGCATGTGCCTCCTCCCATTGGCCTTGTCCACCCTCTAGTGTGGTATGTGTCTCCTCTGTACAACGCGGTGGCTCTTCTACAATGCGCAGCGGCTTGGCCGGCCTTCTTAGCTTGTTCCGACCCAGAATCGTGTCAAGTATTCGTCGTAGGTCAATGCACTTGCTTTTGACCTTGTCCGGCTCCATATGACTTTCTTCTATTTCGCCCACCACATCCAAAGCGCTGTATATTCCGCTTACCTAAACCATAAAACATAACAATGCATCAATATGACATAAAAATTGAACTATACAAAATTTGAAAATACAACACTTACCACATCACGTTCTAGAGGAGCACGGGGAGTGTACGCAACCAACTTCCTTGCCGACTTTTTAAGGATATAACGACGAGTAATTCTCCAATACCAATACTCGTGCTCGCTCAAAGGTGTCGGCGGGTCGCGTGCTTGTTCGGCACGATCAATTCTTGATTCCCAAATAGCAATACTTTCTTGCAAAAATGCCATCCAGCTAGTGGGTTCTGGGTCAAGGGGGACGACAGGATCGGGAATGTGCTGATAATCAAAGGAAAACTGTCTCATCACCCGATCGGGTGCATACAACTCAAAATCCAGAAATAGAATCAGTCGGCTCTTAGCAATCCAACCGGCGAACGAATACTCAATATCCGGATGTCCAAATTTATACACTAATGAATATGGTTCCCATGTAACCGCATCATCAGCCATCAAATCCAACTCATTACGGTAAAACTGTACATTTCTTGGCGTCTCACGCCAACTCCTAGCACAGTTCTACCTAGCCCCGAATGGAAGATACGGATCTAAGTCGGTAGGAATTCTAATAGACGGCCGTCCAATGGCAATATGCGACCACGACCATAGTTGCAACAACGTTGCAGAACCCCCTAAAACTTTTCGACGTTGCAAGGCAACGTTCGATAACTCACTATACAAATAGCATAGAACAGCACTACCCCAAGAATGATAACCACAGTCAGCCAAATCATCCAAAAATGGTAAAAATTTCAAACTTAATCTCCCTTTTGAATGATCGGGAAATAATCGGCAACTCAAAATATACAATATCACGGCACGAATGCGGCGAAGTATATCTAAATCGGTCGCCCCTTCGGGTAGTGGTTCAGAAAATTCGCTTTTAAACCAAGTCATTGACAAATCACTTTTAGACTTAACCGCCTCTCTTGGCGGAAAAATACCAAGCAAGTCATGAGCCAATTCCATGTAATCGATATCTAAATTTTGCACACATACCGGACGACCATCTCCTTTAAGACCGAAAAGAAAATGCACATCCGCTAGAGTCACTGTCATCTCCCCGACTCTCATATGAAACGTATTTGTTTCCGGCCTCCATCTATCGCACAAAGCGGTAAGAAGGTGATGATCGAGCCGAATGTAGTCGATTTGCATAGCTTTCCAAAATCTGGAGATTCGTAGATTCGGCTCCAATCTTGGATCTTTAAAATCGATCTCCTTGAGCTTGCTCGAATGATCGCATATCTTCACAGTTTCAACACCCTGCAATATATAAACAAATTATAATTAGGACTTCATATTTGACTTTCCCGGTTTACCAATATCGAACATTTACCTCCATTAATGTGTCGTTTTGGCTTCTATGGTGTTCTTGAAGATAGAGAACACTTCTATCTTCGGGCACAGGAGACAATTCTACAAACAACAACAACCGTTTATCAATACAAAAACAATGTACAAAGTTAGGGTTTTTGCTATATTACTACTTCAAATCCTTTTGCATTGTCATCAAAGAAACCAACAATGTGAGTACATCCACATCAACATCACCAACACTACCTCTTCCGCAAACAACAACAATCATTTCTAAAGTAGCATCTTAATTTTCAAAAAAATGATTTATAATTACCTCTAATCAACGTAGATGAAGAGCTAGCTTCCATTTTATGGGCAATAGAGTGTTTGTTTGAAGAAATAGATGAGAAAAAATGATTTTGACTTGAGATAATTGGATTTGAAATGGGTTTGAAGTTGGAAATGGGAATCGTTTTGGGAAGAAAGGGGTAGGGTTGAGGAATGACCCCAGAATCAGCTCTCTGTCCTTTTGATGCCCGAAAAAGAGCTTGCGCATTTCATATTTGCGCAAGCATTAAAATATAGCTTGTGCAAAAATGGAATGCGCAAGCTCCGTATAAAAAAAATGGCCTTGCGCATTCCATTTTTGCACAAGTTCAAATGAAAAGCAGGTCTATTTTGCTAATTAGTTTTTAATGATGTTTATTTTGATAATTTGTTACTCTGAGAAGCCTTGATCAAAAAATTGTCCTTTTTAATAATGTATAGTAAGGGTATTAACATAATTTTCAAAGCTTCAAATGAAAGTATTCTCATTATATATATATAACATTTGTTTTAAAGATAACATTTGGATTGACAATCATGATTACATGAAAAATACACAGACAATCATGATTACATGAAAAAGGTTAAAAATTCCATTTGGATTGACAACTAATTCAATTTTATGATTTTGTTTCCAAATCCAGTTATATTTATAACCATTTGCTTATAGAATTGACCGAGGATAACTTAGCAAATATTCAATGTATACTTTAAAGTGTAAACGATATATGTGTGTGTAAAAGAGTGTGTTGGCCAAAGCTATATTAAGTATATCCTCAGTAATTATCTTAACTTTATTTACTGATATGTAGATTCGACGATTAAAAGTTGTCAACGTCTTTATTAGCTGTTCTAATTCCTAGGAATCATTGAGCTCATCCCATAGTTAATGTATTATATAATGTTCATATTATTATGCGTAGTGCAATATGAACCCTTCACGATGAAAGTTGGTTTTTTAAGTCTCCTCATGAAAGTTGGTCTTCATTGTATACAACTAAAGTGTAATGGTATAGAACTTGAGACTATTGCTAACTCCAAAAATTTGTGAATATATTGCTAGCAAATATTTTTTCCATTATTAAATTGTCCCATAAGATCCAATCATGCATGGAACATAGATAAAAATTTCAAATTCATGCATACCGCCAAAATCAATCTCGAAATCTAAGATACTAAAATCTACAAATTAGCCTTATTTTTAACATGATGTCCAAATGTTTTACGGTAATATACCACTACACTGCACACATTGATGGTCTGCTTACAATTCTCTTAAATATATTTTTAAACCATGAATGGGTAGAAACTTGGACATATTTTTAATACCTGCGCTATTGGTAGAAGCTTCAAGGTTTTTGAATTTAAACATCATATATTAATGATATATTTTGTTATATTATTGTAGTTCAGTGTATCTTTTGATTATTTAACTATTGGTAGTTATATTTAAATCTAATTGCACTGAAGGTGTCTGAAGATTCCTTGCAAGTCGATGCTATGTTATAACTTGTGAGGATAGAATTTGCAAACTACACTTTTAAAAGAGCAAGAAATGTTACTTATGCATACAGGATGTTATGGTATTATGACTATTTCTCTCTTTTGTGTCATTTTAAAACGGTGCAACATTAAACATTGGAGAATGATCTATGTTGCAATATGCATGTTTGTTATGCTGTTAAATTACCAAAAGAGCGAAGTAAAGCTTGATAAGAATTATCTATCGCAGTATGCATGTGTGTTAACCCTTTAATTTCCCAATATATCTAATCTAATCATGTTAAGGGTTGTCATGTATCATTTGGTTTTCAATGATTGATGCCTCAGTTCATTACAATGACGGCTTTACTATACCCTCCTCGGGAGTTTACCGGTTCGTCGGGTTCTCCTGGGTTTTAAAAAAAAAAAAGACTAGTAATGATTTAATATGTGGGTACTTTATTTTATTTTGAAAATACTTTGATACAAATGAATGAGATTAAGTTTCACCTCATATAACGGAAAGTTTATATCAACTATAACTAGAAAAGGCTTTTTTTAGTATATTGATTTCATATTGTCCAAACTTTTTTCTAAGTCAGTTTGAATATGTTGTCATCATGGTTTTGATTGTTATGCAGCCTTAAAATATGCGAATAGCATATAATGGTTTTACTCTTTTTTTTTCTAGGAATGAATTGATTCATCTTTTAAAGTAGTATCTTTTAATGCCCATGCATATGACGAAATAAGGTGAATACACCATTAACCTACCTATTGAAAGAGCATAAATGGTTTATCAAACTATATTGCATTTGTTTGTTTTAATATAAGAATTATGTCATTTTTTTAATTTAGCAATGTTCATTTTAACATAAGAACTATATCAGTTTTTTCTTACATCCAGCGCACGTCATTGCAACCTTCTCCAAAATGCGGTCACATTAAACCTAGGGTTACAAGTTATTTGAATTGGCAATGCAGAAAATTCAATATATACAAAGTAATTTTTTTCCAAGATAAGTTTTAACTTTATGCAATTTGAAAAAAAGACGAACCATACTTTTTATTGGAGTTTTCTTACTATTTTTGTTAGTGTGCTTTTTTGCATGTTTGAATATAGATTTTTAGTGACTAATATACTTTTAAGATACGCTCTTAGGCAGATTTAGGCTTAATGTATACTAATTTATTTTTGCTATCACCATGGTTTCTTTCGAAATTTTGATCTGCTCTGAAAACTAACATATACATGAACGAAAATTAAAGTTCACTATCTCAAAAGAAGAAAGATTGTTATGTTATGTTTCCTTTTACAACTTTGACCATAATAATATTGATCGCTCATCAATTACTTGGTTTGGAGTAATTAAACTTTTTTTATCTTTTCTTCCTCGCTTCCGTTCTTGAAAAAAAACTCAATGGAAAATGGTTCAATAGGTTAAAAGTTTTTAACTAAGGTAAGGTTTGATTTTTAAATAGTTTTTAACCAAGATAAATTTTAGGAAAATTTTATAAGTTTCAAAGAAAAATTGGGCATAGAGAAATAATATTAAGATCCTCTGAATTTCTATTTTTGATTTTAAAGTCTGGAATCTTGGGTTCATCATTTCTATCCTCGCGGCAGTTTGTTTCAGGTCTAGCAGCATAAGTTTATTCACTGTTGAAGCTCCTTGCAGTTCATGTCACTCAGCAATAGCAAACTCCCTTTCTCAGTCACCTTCTAGCTACTTTTTTGCTGTCTTGTTACATCTCTATGTGTGGCACGTGAAGATACTTGCACTATAGCTGCTGTTTATATTGCACTTGAAATTCCTTGCTGTTCCCCTAAGCAATTGCAGGCCCTGTGCCCTTTATGTATGGCAGCAGCTCTCAAGTCATTTTGTAATAGAGGAGCACACACCCAAGACTGCATGTCGTTTGTCTTGTTCCCATCTTTGAATCCGCTTTATTCTCAGCATTGAATCCCTATTCCGTTTGACATATAAAGGGATAGAACTCTTTCAATTCACTACACCTGAGCAACTTGCATGGCACCCCAAGACCATTTTGTCATACTACTGCAGCTACCATATCTCTTGAGTTTCTTTATGACTCCATGCTGTGATGCTAAAAATGTATATATTATTATAGTGTTATATGCCTTGTTTCAATTGTGAATCACCAGTTATATGATCTCATATTTAGACGCAATTGCGAGTACCTTGACTCTTGTATGATTATGTTTATAATATAATAATTATGAGCGCTCTCTTGCCCATTCATTCAAAAAAAAAACCCCTTGCCCTTTCATATGTATATTTATATCTATGCGTAAAAATATAACATTTTTAATATTTGACTGTTATTTGTTATTTATTGTACATTTAATTACAAATATATTTAATTCTTTTTTCCAATAAAACAAATATTTTTTCAAATGTATTAAAATATGCATTTAACTGAATTTAAAGATAAAAATATTGCTATGGTTTTGTCTTACAAATTATGCAACACTCGGTTGAAAAACCGTTGTACGGTTCTACTGGTAAGCGCTTGAGTTCCATAATTTTCCGAAAAAATAACAAAAGAATACCCATCAATGTATTGATGAGTGAATTCTTAAATATTAACCATTTTCAATGCGGACACCAAACAGTTTGGTTCTATTTTGACTTGCAGCGAAATTTAGAATTTCCACTTTGTACAAAGATCAATGTGCCACGTTTATAAGGGTCTAAAATCAACTTTCGGCAAAGCTTCCTTCATCCGTTCAAACGCTATATATACACGCAGCATATATCCTCCACTACCATATGGGAACAAACATTTTTCCACAACAAATACCAAATCTTCGTCTCTCTTCGCGCAACCACAAACATCAATCAACCCAAAAGGAAAAGAAAATTTAAAGTCGAGAATCAATTATAAAAATGGATAATACAATATCATTTCCGATTCAGTTCTGCAAAGGCATCAAATCCCACTGGCGCAGCAGAAAGTACCAAAAGCTAAACGCCTCTTCCTCCACAAAACCCAAGCAGCTAGTGACGCGTCTTGGAGACAAACGCAGCGTCAAACGCAGGTTCAGGCTGCGGTTGCGGTCGGTGTTCAAGGTTCGGATCAACGCGTTCAACCCGATCCGGATTTTGAAACGCATCCGCGACGCTTACATAAACACGATGCTGGGCGTTGCGGGTAAGGGATCCGGGTTGGGTGGGGGACCCGACTTGATAACGGGTAGGAGGATACCGAAGGGGCGGCCGGTAAAGATGGAGGCGGGGGAGTTTGAGAGGAGGTTGATAATGGAGATTTACAACTCCGTCATGGCTTCCAAGGAGTTTGCTGCTGTTTCCTGATGATATTTAGAGCTGTTTCTTCCTTTTTGTTCATTGTAAGTTTGACGTTTGATGTGTAAAAGGTTTGTACACCAGCTATAGGAAGTCTTCTTGCGAAACGTTTCTCTTTTCTTCGAGTTATCTCTGCTGGCTAAACAAAGAACCGATATAGATTGTACATGTATTCTGGGGATAAATGTAAGTTGTGAAATTTGTGAGACTACGAGTCTATGAATTGAAAACCAAAGTTGACCACAGATCAAAAGTTAGGTTAAATCCGTTTGGTTCACCATATTCGTTGTTAAATACGAATGATTGATTTCTGTTTGGTTTGGAAGGTTGTTGGTAACTTGGTATAATTTTGTCCAGCTGAGCTAATGTGTGTCTCTATTTTGCCAACTACGTACGTAGAAATGTTTATTGAATCAACCTCGACAAAGGACAAAATAACACAAATTAGTTGGCCAAATAATGTAGCTTATGTCAGAGACAATGCTAAATGCTGCCATTACACCTCTCTTTTTTATTCACGGACATTACTAGTAATTTATTTTGTTTTATCATAAAAACACCACCACCACAATAACAACAACTAAAAAAAAACATTTACACTATTTCTCAAAAAATATAAAAATTATTTTACACTGTTCGTTCATAAAAATTTGCGTATGTCTGGAACGTGGAGCACGTCATTCAATTTGACAGTTTTTCCAGAAGTAAACTTAAGGATTACTGTGTCACTGCTTTCGATCATGGAAATAGCAGAATTACCCATCTAGAGTTTTTCTTTCTGATCGAATTTTTGATATGTTGAAAACATGAATTTATCAGAGCAGACATGACGAGTAGCTTCTGTGTCCACCCACCATTGGTTAGGATTCTGAACCAAATTGCATTCAGATATAACTGCCGAAAAGTTGGACTCGTCCACTTCCATGTTGTCAACTATATTTGCCTCTGAGTTGCGTTCCTTCTTGTTTCTGCAATCTCTAGCGGCGTGTCCCATTTTGCCGCAAACTCAACATTCACCATTAAACTTCTTGGTCTTATTATCTTTGGGTTTGTTTTCAGGAGCTTTCCTCTTCTTTGAGAAGTTCTTCTTTTTGTTGAAGTGGCCTTTATTCTTGTTCTTCAACCCTTCTGTTACCAACGCCTCCTCGCTTTGTTTGGTAATTCCGCAATTATCTGCCTCAATCTTTAATCGTACGATGAGGTCCTGTAAAGAAATCTCTTTCTTTTTATGCTTTAGATAGTTGCGGTAGTCTCTCCATAACGGCGGCAGTTTTCCCGTGATGGCTTCAACCAAAAACAATTCTCCAACCTTATGACCTTCCGCTTCGAGTTCATGAATGATGATTTGCAGTTCATGCAGTTGAGCAGTCACCGGTTTGAAGTCGACTATCTTGTAGTCCATGAATTTGTCTACAATGAATTTCTTAAGACTGATATTCTGCGTCTTGTACTTCGTGGCAAGTGCATTCCAGAGTGCTTTTGCTGTCTTTAGAGGTTGATATACTTTGTATAGCACCTTGTCGAGACAATTCAGAATATAGTTTCTGCATAGGAAATCGGAATGTTTCCACGTAGCAACATCTGCTTCCTTGCCTGGTGCAGAAATCGGTTCCTTCTCCTCGAGATACCATTGCAGACCGAGTGTGGTGAGGTAAAATAACATCTGATTCTGCCATGTTAAAAATCGTCACCATCTCCTTTGAAAGGATCGGGCCTGTTGTGTGTAGTAGCCTTTGTTGAGAGCTCTACTGTTGCCATCTCTATTTTAGTGAAAACATTAAAATTCTTAAGATGTTATACGTCTAGTATACCAAAACAGAGAATAATCAAATATAAACTCGTAGCACAAGTATATAACTCAGATTTCCACTACACTAGAATTCTGTATTAATTATAATAACAGTATGAATGTTGTAAATAAGTTACAACAATAGCTGTATACTATTTTGAATAAACAGTATAACCAGAATAACGAATAGAATATAGAATAATGTATATAAATATACAAACAGACTAGAATTCTAACCGGATTAAGTCTGAGGCTCGTCGTAACGATTTCCTTAAGAATTTTATTTCAAGATTCTCCCAAGATACAACAGACGAATTCTGCTCGAAATTGTAATGAGTATATCACTCTGTGATTTATTGTATGCAAGAGCAGGGAAGAACAAGAGAAGGAAATGAAATTGAATTGGAATGGGATTGAGAATGTTCTCCTATTTATAATTTTGTCTGCATCCCTTCAAACAGTCGCGTCTGCTTGACAGGTCGCACCCGCTGCCTTTTGAACGCTGCTGTTCGTTAACGGGTCGCACCCGCTTTTGTTCGCCCGTGCTTCGTCAGTTAGGTCGCACCTGCTCGCTTCAGAAGTCGCACCTCCTCAGTAATCCGCGTCCGCTTTATGAACAGTCGCGTCTGTTCGTATAGCCTGCAACTGTTAAAAAACCCGGCCTAGTTTTGCAATAAAATTAGGATCATAGCCCGAGCCCGGCCCGGCCCGGTTCGGTCGGACGGACGGCGGTGCATGCGCGTGTGTGGTGGAGATGCATGATCTTCCTCCTCACAACGAAGCATACATTTGGGTGCCCTTAGGCCCCAACACCTTCATTACAAACTCATATATAAATGTTAACACCAAAATTGGTCACTAATCTCGTTGAGAAAGATTGTTTAGAGATATAAGTGATGAAGATAAATTAAACAAGGAAGAATATGCAAATTTAAATGCAGAAAGTAAGAACATCGTATTTATAGTGGTTCAGCGTAATTGCCTACGTCCACTTTGAGGTTAAACTTTATTGCTCTTCTTTATGATTGATTACATATACAATCCGTAGCTCAAATACTTGAATACAATTGCTAAGTAAAGAAGACGAGTCTTGAAAATGGCAGTCTCCCCAGTGTTCCCGAAAAAAAGGTCATTTTCACTGTGACCCTGCCCCTCTATTTATAGACAAAGGTGGGTCGGACTTCCCAAGCGGGCCTGGCAGCCGAACACCTTGGCCCAAATGGAGTGGTCACGATGTGCCGAACCAAACATGCCGAATGGTCGGATGCCGAACCACCCTCTTCATGTCGAACGAGGCGCATGCTGTGTGGGAAGAGTAGACTGAATAGTCATGGAAGCCGAACGTGCCTTCTGGCCGAACGAAGTATCTGGCCGAACGTGCCTTCTGCCGAACGAAGTATCTGGCCGAACGTTGCTTTTGGCCGATCGATGTCTCTGGCCGAACGATGCCTCTGGCCGAACGTTGCCTGATGTCGAGCGCTTGCTAATGTCGAGCGCTCCTGGATGCCGAGCACTCCTGGATGCCGAGTACTTCTAGACGCCGAGTACTTCTGGATGTCGAGTACTCCTATATGCCGAGTACTCAGTTGCCTGGTCAAATCTCCAGGAAACACTTGCCCCCCAAAGCGTATTACGTGACTGAACGTGATACGCTTTGAATTACGTAACCTCCATGTTTCGTTTCAAATCCTTGACTAAATCCTAATGGTGATGCCTTCTTGAGAATATCAGTGGTTTGCAGTGTGCGCCTAATGTGGTATAAATGCTGAACGATACGTTTGAAGCCGAACGTTCCTCATGGTTCGAGTGACTCTACGTTTCGAAGCCGAACGCTACGGCTTTGACCGGTTCTACCGGATATAGCCTTTTCGACTTCTACTTTCTCCCTATAAAACCAGGCATCCTCCCTCTTCTTTCCTTTTACACCTTTATTTCTGTCACTCCTTAAGGACTTGCAATCCTCGCCAGTCAATCAGACTTAAAGCCTAATCAATCATTTCTAAGCTTCGATCTACGAACTAGGTATTATCCCTTCTATGATTAAATAGTTTCAACACGAGACTTAGGTTTGTGCACAGCCGAGAGGGTCATGTGGAAAACTTTTGATTAGGTCGTCTTTATTGCTGAACGATGCGAGGCGAGGAGGAATGACCAAGGGTGATCGCACATAAGATCATTGGGTGACTAGTTTCTTCTTGCCGAATCGAAACTAAAGGAGAAGAAAGAATAGTGGATGTGTTGGAGGTGGTAAGGGTGTCGATCGGCATAACTCTGGTTCGGCGTATGTTATCATACGCCGGACGGGGAAATGGAAGGCTAAGGTGAAGGCATGAATTAGTGGGGATGCCGAACGATTACGAATGTCGAACAATATCTCAGCCGAACAAACTCAAATGCCGAACCATGTCAAGGCCGAACACTACTTAAATGCCGAACAATATCTCAGCCGAACAAACTTAAATGCCAAACCATGTCAAGTCCGAACACTACTTAAATGCCGAACAGTGTCAAGGCCGAACACTAATCAAATGCCGAACCATACCAAAGCCGAACATAACTCAAATGCCGAACCATACGAATGTCGAACAATATTTTAGCCGAACAATACCAAGACCGAACATTACTTAACTGCCGGACCATATCAAGGCCGAACATTACTTAACTACCGAACCATATCAAGGCCGAACATAACTCGAATGCCGAATCATACGAATGTCAAACAAAAATAAGTGTCGAACGGCATAAATGCCGAACCACACTTAACAAAATAAGGACAAGGACCCGGGCGTGCTAGCATATGAAACTGACCTGGATCATTAACTCCCTAGCTTTTGTAGAAATAAACCTGAACTTAGATTAACATACGTTTTCTGAATCTAAAATTGTAATCACCACAAGGCGGGCTTTTTTAAACGGTCGGTGATGACGGTCTTCGAAGGCGATGATTCGAAGCTCACTTTATATCTTTGTAACCTTCAAATTCTCAATGCTTGTACACGATTGCTTGCACTAGTTTACACACCACGTGGGGGGAATATTCGTGTTGTTAATTCTAACGTTGAACATTTTTCAAGTATAGTTTTCACAGGCGCTTAGCCAACTTCGCTATTTATTGGAGATGTCTAAAAAATCTAGCTCTGCCACTATATCTGATAGGCCTGGGCCGTCATCAAGGCAAGAAGTCACGGACACTTCAAATCCGTCGACTTCCCCATCTCATAACTTAGCTCCTGATGCCCTGGAGGCAACGATTCTCTTGGACAATCCGATCGACTCACAGGCTTCGAAGATTAACGAAGTCGCGCTTCGGCGAATATGCTCCATCCACGGAATCCCTTTTTCCGATGTGTTGGTCCCGTCGAGACATGATCGTCCTCATCTGCCCCCAGTCGGGTATACTGCTTGTAACAAGTTCATGTGATGGATGGGCAGCGTTCCTCCATTCAATTTATTTCTTTGGGACGTGTTGCAGTACATAGACATCGCCCCATCGCAGCTGCATCCAAACGGTCACGCGTTCATATACGGGACCTATCTACTTTTCATGGCCGTCTTCTCTAGGCCTCCGACTTCCGGAGACATCAGATATATTTATATGATTAAGAAGCGGAAAGATAGCCCCTCCTTCATGTTCCTTGAGCCGTACCAAAAATGTCAGATCTTAACCGGAGCATGTAGCAAATTCGCCATGTATAAACAGGAATGGTTCTATGTGCGCTGCCCTCCTGGTTTCGCGAGGAGATGGGTCGAAGGCAGTAAGTCTCTTCCCTGAGTCATCCTTCGCGCTCAATCGGAGCTATGCTTTCTCTAACTCCTTGTTTCATTTTTTCAGGTATTAACCCTCGTCCTGAAGGCCGAGGATATTCTGAGGCCGTCGAAGCCATTAGAGCTCTTCCTGCCGAGGATCGGGACATTCAAACCATCATTTCAAATGAATCATTGTCGAGGTTCGGTTTGTTCGCCCCAGGTCGCCGGATTAGCCTTCCGGAGGGCGTTTCCATCCCCAAATCCGCTCCCGGTAAAGGGAAAAAACAAGCTGGATCGTCATCACACCAGACTCTAGATGCACACGAAGGGGGTGAACACAAGGAGGATGAAGCTCCTGAGACTCAAGGCGAGAATGCGGGTCCCGCTTGGAACCCGGCGGTCGAAGTGCATGAAATTGAAACGTCATCTTCCCTTCGAAGGGAAAGAAGAAATTGACATACAAGATACGGAAGGAGAAAGTTGACGGAACTTCAAAAGTTACACTCATCCCGTTAGAGAAAGAGGCTTCTTCACAGCACATGGAAAGTTCTTTAAAGGGTCTGTCGAACCTTACCATCCCCGACGATATACTCAATTATGGTTGCGACGACCCGGAAGCCTTTAAATTTCGTTCGCCCGCCAGAGGCAACGCGGGAGTCCAACCCCCAGTCCAGGGAGATAACACTCCAATCAGTAAAGATAAAGGAACCGGTCCGTTGGGGGGAACACTAGGACACACACGCACACACGCATTTCATCATACACTTCAAGTTTTTCCATTACCCCGATTTTTCTTAACTCGTTTTTATTTTTATCCTTTGCAGGTGACATGGGGCGCTCCCACGGACTCGATCGCCTCCACGGCTCTTCTATATTTCACCATCCCGGACGGGATTCAGGCTCGGGTAGACGCAGGGACAGAGACGATTACGAGGATCGAGACAACCGTCCTCGTGATTCATCTTATCGAAAGAAAACATATTCCCAATCTTCACATTTCTGTGATCCTCTTCCTCAAACTGAGCCAGATAGAGAGAAGCTTTCGCAGAAGGGGTCCCAACCCGATGTCTCTCGAGAACAACATTCCGGTTCGTCGAGCACAAGGCAAACTCGGGAGCATCGAAAAAGAGCAGAACTTTCAAAGCCTCCTCCCCCTACTCCTGCGGCTGACCCAACTATAGCAGAGAAGATGGTCGATCTTAAGGCCAAATTCCCAAAAATCTGTTTGGATGGCCTAAAATTCCTCCCAGTTATTCATCATATCCCAGGGCACATGAAGCAGAGTGCCATCGCCTGCAACAACGACGTCTATGTTCAACATGACGCCTTTGTACACCTGGTCGAAAAAGTCTCGGAGGTATCTGTTGAGCGACAACATGAAATTGATCGTTTGAAATTGGAAGCTGGCTGTGACAAGGACATCATCAAGCATCAAGATGAAGAGCTCGCTTCGTATAAGTCGAAACTTGAAGCCGCAGAGCAAAGTGCAAAAGACACTGTCGAGGCCGTCACTCGTTTAGAGATAATCCATAAGAAGGAACTCGATGAAGCAGTCCAGCGCAGCGGAGCCCTTGCCTTTGAAAAAGATTCTATCCAGAAAGAAAGGGACGCGCTTGCCCTGCAAGTCAGAGAGTTGAAAGAATTGCTCTCTAAAGAGAAAGAGGAGAAACAGCCGCTCAAGAAGAGTCCCAACGATACTGTGACGAAATCGTTGCTACGCGGCTCTTGAAAACGAAGCTCGATGACGAACTTGCTAGGGTTGAGATAGTGAAAAATGAAGCTCGCGAGGAGGGAAAGAGAAAAACTTCTGAGGAGATTGACTCTCACCTCGAAGCAGTTGCAGAGGCCGGTAAGGAAGAGGTCAAGTGCATGTTTGACCCGCTGATTGCCGAGTACGGTGCCCGCGTCCTTATGCATCGCGACCTGACATTCCTAGGCGAGGGCTATCTTGAATCCCTAGCTGAGGCCTGGGAAACTTTAGTAAAGATCAGAAAAATCGAGTCGGGCTCTGAGGAAATCGATGAGGATGCTCTGGTGAAGGAATTTCTTAGGGGGAACGAGCCAGCGGACTTATCTGCAGCTTTGGCGCTTTATAGCAAAGGCTCTCCCCTACAAAAAGAGAAAAATGACGAAGCTGGTCCATCTAGGGCTAAGACTGCAGCTTCTCATTCTGCTGCTCCTCCTTCTGCTCAGTCGGCCGGTCGGCCAACACTTGACCCATTCGAGCAGCATGCAGGCTACGATCCAGAAGATCCCGGGCTTGGCGTTCATGTGTTATCCCCTATTCTAGAGGGTGAAACTCCACGCGCAACTGATAGCCAGCCAGAACCCGGTACAAAATTCTCCTTTTAGAAGTTAAAAGATCTGTCACTTTCTGGTAGCGGTTATTTGTCCTAATGTTCATTCTTTATGTTTTCATGCAGGCTGCTCTGATCCTGAGCCAACTCCGAGGAGCGACGATGCCAAGGAGGAGGCAGAGAAAACAAGCGATGTTGCCCATGCGGGAGTAACCCCTGGCCCTGACGCTCAAGTGATCGGGGCGCTAGATGATGATAAGTCTGACACTTCATCTCCCGTCGAAGGGAGTGATGAAATCGAGATCACTGGCGCCTCCGAACATACTTCGAAGATGAGCATGAAAGAGCGACTCGCCGAGGAGGAGAAAAAGAAAGTCGAGATCAAAGTTGAGCCTGAAATACTGGAACTTACCGACCCGTGGAATAGACCTTTGAAAATCATTCTCCCCGGCAAATCCAAACCGCTGGACGTTCCTTCTCCCGCTCCTAACTCTGCTTCTTTGGTAAGCAAAAAATCCAAAAAGAAACGCGAAGGAGAGGAGTCATCGGAGAAAACAAAAGAAGACAAGAAGAAGAAACCGAAAAAATAGTCGCTATACTCGTTCAACGAGATTTTGCTTAAGTCTTGTAACTACTTTTATCTTTCGTTTCCGTAGTTTGTGTAGATAGGTTTTTGACTCCAAGTTTTGGAGGAACAACTGTATAACCCCATTTTGGACTATTAAATAAAGTTTAGTTCCTTAGTCATTTGAATGACTCTTTTGCTTCTTTAGCTTTCTGAATAACTGTGGTCAATACTCAAGTTCTTATGAGTTGCATAATTTCCCAATCCATTCTTACGTTGTTCGAACATTCTTTGGAGTGGCATATTTCCTGTTCCACACTTTTGAGTACTCAGAATTTTATTTTATTTTAAAACCCGCGCTCCAGGGATTTAGGGTAATTTGATCCGCATTCAGGGGATTCGGAGATTTGAATTGCCAATACTTTAGCCTGCATTCCGGGGACTTAGAGTACTCCGGTCCGCACTCAGGGGACTTAGAGATTTAAGTAGTTTATACTCCAGTCCGCACTCCGAGGACTTGGAGTACTCCGGTCCGCACTCAGGGGACTCGAAGATGTAGTCGTTTATACTCTAGTTCGCGCTTTGGGGACTTAGAGTACTCCGGTCTGCACTCAGGGGACTCGGAGATTGAAGTCGTTTATACTCTAGTCCGCGCTCTGGGGACTTAGAGTACTCCGGCCCGCACTCAGGGGACTCGGAGATTTAAGTCGTTCATACTCTAGCCCACGCTCTGGGAACTTAGAGTACTCCGGCCCGCACTCAGGGGACTCGGAGATTGAAGTCGTTTATACTCTAGTCCGCGCTATGGGGACTTAGAGTACTCCGGTCCGCACTCAGGGGACTCGGAGATTGAAGCCGTTTATACTCTAGTCCGCGCTCTGGGGACTTAGAGTACTCCGGTCCGCACTCAGGGGACTCGGAGATTTAAGTCGTTCATACTCTAGCCCGCGCTCTGGGGACTTAGAGTACTCCGGCCCGCACTTAGGGGACTCAGAGATTTAAGTCGTTCATACTCTAGCTCATGCTCTGGGGACTTAGAGTACTCCGACCCGCACTCAGGGGACTCGGAGATTGAAGTCGTTTATACTCTTGTCCGCGCTCTGGGGACTTAGAGTACTCCGGTCCGCACTCAGGGGACTCGGAGATTGAAGTCGTTTATACTCTAGTCCGCGCACTGGGGACTTAGAGTACTCCGGTCCGCACTTAGGGGACTCGGAGATTGAAGTCGTTTATACTCTAGTCAGCGCTCTGGGGACTTAGAGTACTCCGGTCCGCACTCAGGGGACTCGGAGATTGAAGTCGTTTATATGAGTCCGTACATCACATAGAATAATGTAACTCCAGCAATACATCAACCGACTGTGAGATATTGAAACATTAGTAATTTATGGGAAAAATGGCTTCAAGCCTTTATTAATGAAAACCAACTAAACTGCCTGACTACATGGTCAAAAGAAATTACGTGATAACGAAACGAAAACATACAGGAAATAACTATGCCTAAAACAAGAAAGAAACATGCTAAATGTAATAATGTCGCAAATGTTCACTGTTCCACGCTCAGGGGAGTGTCACGCCATCAACGGTCGCTAGCTTGAATGTTCCCTCTCCAAGCTTTTGTTCAACGACGTATGGACCTTCCCAGTTGGGATTCATACGTGATGGTACCGGGAAAACTCGTTTCAAAACGAGATCACCCATATCAAAAATCCTTGGGCGGACTCTGCCGTCGTAATAACGCTTAACTCGGTGCCTATGTGCTGCCGCCCTTAATTCAGCCTCTTCACATTTTTCATCGATGCAGTCCAGCGATTCCAACAAGAGATCCTGATTTGTCTTGGGATCATAATATGTCACTCGATGTGATGGAACCTCAAGTTCCATGGGTATACGGCTTTCGAGCCGTATGCCAAGGCGAATGCAGTGTGGTCGGTCGCGGACTTGTGGGTAGTTCTATAAGCCCATAATGCTGTCGGGAGTTCCTCTACCCACTTGCCTCCGACTTTCTCCAAACGCTTCTTCAGTATGGACTTGATTATTTTGTTTACAGCCTCGACTTGTCCGTTAGCTTTTGGATGCGCAACGGCGGCGAACTTCTTCTCAACGCCATACTTTAAACAGAACTCTTTGAACTCTCTGCTTTCAAACTGCGTTCCCGTTGTCCGTAATGATGGTTCGAGGGAGGCCAAAGCGGCATATAATGTTTCGTACAACGAAATTAATGACCTTCTTAGAGGTGATTGTGGCTAAAGGTTCTGCCTCAGCCCATTTTGTGAAATAATCGACTGCAACTATCGCGTATTTCGCACCACCTTTGGTTATGGGCAAAGAGCCGATTATGTCGATTCCCCAGATTGAAAATGGCCAGGGCCTAACCATTTGTGTGAGTTCTGTTGGTGGATTCCTCGGGATTTTCGCATATCTTTGACACTTGTCACATTTCCTTGCGTAGTCTACAGCGTCCCGATTTACGGTTGGCCAATAATATCCATAGCGGAGGATCTTTTTTGCTAGCGTTTGCCCCCCAGTATGGTCGCCACATTCCCCTTCGTGAACCTCCTTCAAGACCCGCTTTGTCTCATCATGAGCGATGCATCGTAATAAGGGGACTGAGAACCCCTTTGGATACATTAATCCATCCTGCATCACGTAGCGCGGCCTTTCGAAGGACCTGTCGTCTTTCGCTCCTTTATTCTGGTAAAGTCTCGGTCGTCAGGTACAGTTTGAATGGGGTTATCCACGACTCCCTCTCGATTCTTGTTTCCAACACAAAATCAACTTTCATCGCGTCTATGCTTGGAGCATGCAAGGCCTCAACGAGAAACAATCCCATTTGCTGCGCATTGCCAATACTTGCAAATTTAGCCAATGAGTCGGCTTCTTTGTTCTGTTCACGTGGGACATGCGAAATATCATAACGCTCAAGGTTCGACGGTAGTTCTTGAACCAGAACAAGGTACGGAGCAAGCTTATGTCTCTTTGCTTGGTAATCTCCCGCACTTGGTAGACCACCAACTGTGAGTCACAAAAGATTTCAACTGATTTGACTCCGAGTTCTCCAATGAGTTTTAAGCCAGCAATTAGTGCTTCATATTCTGCTTCGTTATTCGTGGCTGGGAAATCGAGCTTCAAAGCATAACAAATCGATCGATTTTCCGGAGTTACAAGAACTACGCCCGCGCCGAAGCAATGGTCGTTTGATGCCCCATCGATGTACAATTTCCATCGAACGGGGGGAATGACATTGTGATTATCTGGTTCGTCAAATACAGTAAACTCCGCGATGAAATCTGCTAATGCTTGCCCTTGTATGGCTCTCCGTGGCAAGTAGGTGATATCGAACTGGCTCAACTCGATGTTCCATTTTAACAACCTCCCAGAAGTTTCTGGTCGTTGGAGTACCTGTCGTAGGGGCTGATCGGTATAGACACTGACTGAGTGTGCTTGAAAGTATGGGCGCAGCTTACGTGATGCAATCACCAAGCATTATGCCAATTTCTCAATTTTAGGGTAATTTCTTTCTGCCCCCGTTAAACGCTTACTAACGTAATACACCGGCTTTTGGACTCGGTCCTCCTCGCGAACCAAAGCCGCACTTATAGCATGTGGGGATACGGCCAAGTATACGTACAACATCTTGTGGTCTACTGGTTTTGACAGCACTGGAGGACTCTCCAGATGCCTCACCAGATCCCGGAATGCTTCCTCACAGTTAGATGTCCATTCGAAATTCCTCTTCCCTTTCTTTATTATATCAAAGAAAGGGATGCACTTGTCCGTGGCTCTGGATATGAATCGACTCAGCACAGCCACTTTTCCATTCAAGCTCTACACCTGTTTTATAGTTCTGGGTACTTCCACATCTCGAATAGCTTGAATCTTTTCTGGGTTAGCTTCAATTCCCCTAGCATTGATAATAAATCCCAAAAATTTCCCCGACGCAACGCCGAAGGAACACTTCAGAGGGTTGATCTTCATCCCATAATATCTGAGTATATCAAACATTTCCGCTAAGTCTCGAATGAGGTCGTTTGACTGTCGTGACTTCACGAGCATGTCATCCACATAGACTTCCATCGTTCTACCAAGCTGGTCTTTGAACATTCGATTCACCAAACGCTGATAAGTCGCTCCTGCGTTTTTCAATCCGAAAGGCATTACTACATAGCAATATAGCCCGACGTCTGTGACAAAACTGGTGTGTCCTTGGTCCGGAATATGCATCGGGATTTGATTGTAGCCTGAGTATGCATCCATGAATGATAACAGCTCGTGTCCTGTAGTGGAGTCGACCAACTGATCAATCCTAGGCAACGGGAAACTGTCCTTGGGGCATGCCTTGTTCAAATCGGAATAGTCTACGGAAGTTCTCCATTTCCCATTCGCCTTTTTCACCAGTACGGGGTTCGATACCCATTCAGGATAGAGGGCGTCGCGGACAAACCCGTTGGCTTTGAGTTTGTCCACCTCCTCTCTGAGAGCAGCGGACCTCTCTGGGTCCATTCCTCTCCTCTTTTGTTTAACCGGGACGTATTTCGAGTCTATGTTCAACATATGACTCGTAATGGCGGGAGAAATCCCGCATATATCAGAATGCGTCCAGGCGAAAACATCAAGATTCGCCCGGAGGAAATCACTAAGGTCTTTAGTCATTGCGGGGCCGAGTTGTGATCCGATCTTTAGTGTTCGCGATGGGTCGTCTCGGCTGACTGAAATGTCAACTGTTAATTCAGCCGACGCTGCCTTTTCTTCCCTGGGTTTCTCATCGTCGTCTCTCGGATCTATGTCTCTGAAGATCCGAGAATTATGCTCGAGCCAGGGCTCGGGCACTACTTGTCAATTATCAGTATTAAGGATGCGGACGGGATTGTCCGCAACCTTTCCTTTCTCTCTCTGATGGGCCTCTCGGAACTCAGCCACATAACAGGCATGACCAGTCGCCTGGTCTCCATGAACAACACCTACTCCTGTGTTAGTTGGGAACTTCAAAGTCAAGCACCACGGGGCTAATGCTGCCCTAAACTCAGCCAGGGCCGGTCGGCCCAAGAACACATTGTACGGAGAATCCACATCCAAAACTACGAAGGGTAGGATTCGCACCCTCCGACGTTCGCCTTATCCCAGTTCAACTGGTAACTCAACATACCCCACTGCATCGGTCGCTGCGCCATTAAAGCCGTGTATACGAGCTTTAGACGGTTTCAAATCCTTCGTTTCCATCTTCATCTGGTCATAAGCCTTCTTGAAGATGATGTTGACAGAACTTCCATAATCAATCAAAATCCTTTTCACATAAGCCGGTCCGATCATTGCAGATATGACCATCGGTTCGATGGTTGGAGCCTCCACTTGGTCAGCATCTCTGTTTCTGAACACTATATCGTTTGTCATCACGCGCAACTGCTTAGCAGGGGTCCCATCCTCCACGTTCGAACAACACTCAAAATCTGCATGCTTCAGGGAACTAGCATACCGCTCCATCTCTTGCCAATTCTTATCCGCGGGGTGAGGCCCGCCGATGATCGTGTTTATGACTAGTCTACCCACAGTCCGGGCAGGCTCCTCGGGATGACGCGGAGCTGGTGCACGACCTAGGTTGGATGTTCCATGTCCTCCTTCTTGTGGATCCTTCACAAACTCCTATAACTTTTTCTGCCTGATCAACTTCTCTATAGCGTCGTGTAGGTGTCTGCACTCTTCCATATTGTGCCCGTAAGTCTCATGGAAGCGGCAGTATTTCCCAGTCCGCTTTTGTTCCTCGGTTGACTCCTTTGGTCGTGGCTTTCTGTATTGAAAGGTATTGCAGGTTGATAGGTAAATGTTCTCAAGAGACACATTCAGCGGGGTATACTCGCTTTAGCTTGGAATTCTCGACTTCCACTTTCCCGCTTCTCTCTTCTTCCCTTGACTTCTTCCTCCGGATTCCTTACGCTGCCCGGGCTTATTCTGGACATTGACTTGGACTTTTCCCGAGTTGTCCTCGGACTGCTTCACTGCAATGTTGCTTTTCACGGACTCCTGGACAGGTCCCGGTGCCTTATCTCGCCTTACCCACCTAGCTTCCTCTCTTCTTATGAACTGGTGTGCCTTTGAGTAAAAACGCTCTAACGTAGTCGGAGGTTTTCCTGCCAACCAGTCTCCAAATTCATAATCCGGATCCACACCTCGCATCACGGCCATTAGAATTGCATGATCATTGGGATTACTGACTTCAGTCGCCGCAACATGGAATCTTTGTAAATACTCCTTCAATGACTCGCCAGGAGTCTGGATTACACTTGAAAGAGACATCACATTCTTTGTACGAGTAGTGTGTATCCTGAACTGTGCTATGAACTTCTTCACCAACTCCTCGAAACTGGATACTGACCGCGGAGGAAGTCGGGTGAACCACATAGTAGTGATCCCAGATAGGGTAATTGGAAAGCATCTACACTTGGTTGCATCATTTGCCCTAGCTGAATCCATCATCCACTCGTACCTCATGACATGCTGTATGGGATAAGTTTTTCCTTCATATGCCGGGATAGTTGGCATACTAAACTTTCTAGGGTACGCTGCCTGCAGTACAATGTCTGTGAACGGAGTATGACTTCTTGACACTCCCCAATCGTCATTCGATAAGCCTTGATTCTCTTTCATCAATTTCCTGACCATGGCTGTCAGATCTGGTGTTTGTATGGAAGGCGGAAGGTTAGAGTCTGTTCTACGTGACTGTCCATGCTGATGCCTCCTCTCCTGGCGATCTGCCAAACGTGCATCTTGAGGTTCGACATCGTTAGCGTTTTGATGGTCTGGGCCTCCAGCCTCCACCTGCACTCCAATTCCTAAGTTTCCGGCTCCGGCTTGGTAACGGTCTCCAGCCGTTCGAACAGCAGCGCATGCCCGTGTAGTTTCAGTCTTACGGCGTCTACGCCTGGGAGGTTCATCGGAGGAAGTTGAGCTGTCGGATGAGGAATAAGGAGCGGGATTGCCCCCGGCATTCTATTGCTGTTGTTGAGTGAGTTGTGCCATGAGGTTGGCGTTAGCTTGCATCTGCTCTCCTAGTTGTCTCCTGCTTTCCCTGAGTTCTCTCATCAAGTCATTGAACTCTATTCTGGTGACAACCGGCATTTGGTCCTGGGCGGTAGCCCCTGCACTTGGAATCGCTTGCTGATTGCTAAGTCCAGCTTGTTGCACGCTAGCAGTCTCGTGGACGTCCGCATTATGAGAAGCTGACCTGGTACTTGGTCTCGCCATTGTAGAGTTATTGGTATGAACTCTGAGTAGAATCAACGGACATCCTATCAATGAGTCGGATCTTCTTTGGGGGATTTGTTCAATCCAGTAGCTTCAAAGCAGATCCTTGAGGTCTGAGAATTTAATTCTCAGTGAAAGCACCAAAGTGTTAGCACCAAAATTGGTCACTAACCTCGTTGAGAAAGATTGTGTAGAGATATAAGTGATGAAGATAAATTAAACAAGGAAGAATATGCAAATTTAAATGCAGAAAGTAAGAACACCGGATTTATAGTGGTTCAGCGTAATTGCCTACGTCCACTTTGAGGTTAAACTTTATTGCTCTTCTTTATGATTGATTACCGATACAATTCGTAGCTCAAATACTTGAATACAATTGCTAAGTAAAGAAGATGAGTCTTGAAAATGGCAGAGTCTCCCCAGTGTTCCCAAAAAAAAGGTCCTTTTCACTGTGACCCTGCCCCTCTATTTATAGACAAAGGTGGGTCGGACTTCCCAAGCGGGCCTGGCAGCCGAACACCTTGGCCCAAATGGAGTGGTCACGGTGTGCCGAACCAAACATGCCGAATGGTCGGATGCCGAACCACCCTCCTCATGTCGAACGAGGCGCATGCTGTATGGGAAGAGTAGGCCGAATAGCCATGGAAGCCGAACGTGCCTTCTGGCCGAACGAAGTATCTGGCCGAACGTGCCTTCTGGCCGAACGATGCCTTCTGCCGAACGAAGTATCTGGCCGAACGTTGCTTTTGGCCGATCGATGTCTCTGGCCGAACGATGCCTCTGGCCGAACGTTGCCTGATGCCAAGCGCTAGCTAATGCCGAGCGCTCCTGGATGCTGAGTAATCCTATATGCCGAACACTCGTGGATGCCGAGTAATTCTAGACGCCGAGTACTTCTGGATGCCGAGTACTCCTATATGCCGAGTACTCAGTTGCCTGGTCAAATCTCTAGGAAACAATAATCTAGGCTTTGTTTGTATATTTGGTGATGTGGGACAAGTGTATTTGCATTTACACTTTATGCTTTAGGAATTCCAACACTATTAATTACTAAATAGTTTTTAGTTTCAAAATTTAAATATAAATCCATAATGTTTCACTTTGTTAATATACATATACATACCTAACACACACACACACATATATATAATACATACGTACATGTTGAATTTTGGTGACACTATATATGGTGAATTGAAGAGCTCGAAAATAGCTTTATAATAGTGAAAACGGTTCGTAATTCGGAGCTCGAAGGTGGAAGATATGACGATAAAGGTGGAGTGTTGTGACCAGCATCAAGCGAAAGACTTCTATAACAACAGGGTTTGGAACTCGAGAACGTGGACAAACGTCTGTCACTTTATGACAGATGTCTGTGGTGTCAGGGAATGTTTTTCCAAGCTATATGACAGACGTCTGTCGCATATTGATAGACGTTTGTGACGTTTTTCAACCTATTTTCAGCTCGGGTTTTGGTGTGAAGATTTGTGATATTCAGAGGGACAATTCTGAATTTTTGCCTAGGTTTTCTACTCTCCTATATAAGCTATTTTCAGGATTCGAGACTGTGCGACTGCAAACGAGATTAAGGGTTTAATCTAGGGTTTAGCCTACATTAATTAAGGTTTATCTAAATCTAATTTTCTTCAATTCTTTTCTTCACAAATCAATTCTATTAGAATTTTGATCATTGTAATCAATCTCTTGCACTCTTCTCATTGATATTAAAAAAGGATCTCTCTCAAAGTGGATGTACACTAACAAGACGTTAGTGGAACCACTATAAATCGATGTGTGATTTATTTTTCGTTATTGCTTTGATTATCTATTGCTTGTTTGGAGATTGTGATTGATTTTGGATTGGATTGAGTTTTGGATTGAGATATTGATTGGTTGTTTTTGCACTTCTTACCACGATCTTGTTTTCCGCTGTGCTTTGGGGTTTTGATTTTAGTGGTCTCGAGTTTGAATTTCCCACAACAGTACATACATATATGTTGTATATGTGTGTGTACATATAAATACATACATATATGTATATGTATATGTATGTGTGTGTACGAACACATATATATTGTATGTGCGCGTGTATACATACATACATACATACATATGTATGTGTGTATGTATGTATATGTGTGTTTATATATGTATACTAGTATAAATGCACGCTTATGTGTGCCTTTGCTTACTATGGCATTTTACAATGAATTTTTATTTTTCTATCTCGCTTTGAAATACCAATTTATTCCAGCATGTTTTATATGCGTATAAATTAGCTATGAATGCTTTAACGATATTTATGGTTCATGTTTTCAATGTTGTTTCTAACTATTCATTTCATTTTATATTTTGAGAGGAAAAACTTAAAAAAACATTTGTAAGGACACTTTCAATCACACGGACATATATTTATGATTACAGCCAAACCTGAATAAAGATAAAGACCACAATTAATGAAACAAATACATATATAGTGTAGCATGGTGTGATCATAAATTTTTTTTTGCTAGAAACACATATAGGCAAAGTGCTTTATGGTGAAAGGATGAAGAAATGCAAACATGCACAATGTTTTGAACGAAAACATAGTGCTAGTTCATGTCTCTAATATTTTTTTTTACATAAAACTAAATTTACTTGTTAAGAGTCATATAGTTTATGACTTGTTGTCTCTAGGTGAAGATTATACTTATTTGATAGATCATTTAGCGAGGTATAAACTATGCATAAGTTAATTAAGACACTAATCATAGTTTGTTTCTTATACAGCTTGTATCCTTGAAAAATGGAAAGCATTTGAAAGGGATACATTATTTATGTTTTTAAACAATAAGCTTACCGAAGTCAAAACATAAACAAAATAAAGCTATCCATAATTTGGTTGCTAATTTATCTAAGTAATATTACAAATTTAGTATTCAAACATATATCCTAATTAGTTTATGCAACAACGCATAGTATGTATGTACAATTTTCAGTCTCCCTCTAATGTACAACTTGTAGATCTCATAATCGAACAAACTAACTTTGAGTAACAAAAGTAATAGTGAAACACATGACAATCGATAATGTAATACACATTATTTGAAACTTCATGAAATAAATTCATAAAGGAATGTTAGAAAAGCAGGAAGATTGATCACCTAGAAATTGATCTTATCTTTTGGTCTTATTTGCATTACTCATATATCACATCCTTGTATTTTAGCATTTGGACTGCATTTTCTTTTATTTACAGAACTTTAGAAAAAAAGTAATAGATATAGGAGCAAATTTTAGGAAAATAACAAAATGACAGATTTGAAGCTAGCAAAATTATAGTAAATAGAATAAATAAACACTTTAATCAAGAACATTTTCTTGTATGCCATCAAGAAAAGAGATAATGAGCAAACAAAAAAATTCTTTAATGCTTGTCAATTTTATAAGAACACAAAATGATATTAACTTTAATATGTACAGATATTGTTGATGAGGAGAAACCTAATTGTTACATGATTGTTGTACTCTATTTAATTACTAATTCCTTATCTTATTTATTATTCTAGAATAATACAAAAGAATATAAATAAACGAACCAAGCAATTGATCTTGTACACAACCAATAAACAAGACAATAAAACATGAATCAATACAACATTGAATTGAGACAACTTTGAAAATAAAAGCAAAAATGAATTGAATGCTTTTGCCATGCTTTCCACACTCACATGCTCGGACTAGGGGTTGATATGGCTTGACCATAACATGGTTTTGGTTCAGGTTTGGACCTAAAAAGGCATGGCTACAAGTAATAGAAAGTGGAAGAGGTTACATAACATGAATACAAGGAGTCTTATGCAAACTAGTGAAGTTTTGCACAACATTTGGCTTGGCTACATGGATGTTTGGGCTCGGCTATACATGTTTCAGATCTGGACAGAGGAGATGGCTGAGAGTAGATGGTCATATCATGGTGGTGGTGGAGCATGGGGAGGTGGCCAAGGTGATCTAAGGTGAAGGTGATGAAGACTAGGTGGCTAGGCATGCAATTTGGAAGGTTTTGTGCAACTTTTGAGGTGTTTGTCTTCATTTAAAGGCCATGGCCTGATCTGGTCAGAGGGGAAGAGAGGGGTTTGAAGCCGTGGAAGGGGAGGAGGAAGGTGGTGGAGGCTATGGTGGAGATGGTGGAGGGTTTGGCCGAGCAAAGCTAGGTGAAATCATGTCAAAACCAAGCAAAACAATGCAAAAGGAAGGAGGAAAAGTAGAAAAATGATGAGTAGCCATTACCTATTCTTTTTGGCCGTGAAAATGAAATGGAAGGAAGCATTTTTCACGTGAGAAACAAAATAAAACTCACGGCTATCAAAAAATACACGGCCAAAAAGAGCAAGCAAGTGAAAAGTCAAGAAAATGAAAAGGTTTGGTAAATGAAAAGTCTTAGGTTAAAAGCTTTTTAAACTCTTCACATTTCCATTTCTTTAAATCAAATAAAAACAAATAAAATTCAGTAAATGAATTTAAAAACTGAACAAAGTAAAATAAAATAAAAATAAATAATTAAATTTAAAGAAAATAGAAAAAGAATTAAAGAAATAGCTTAAAAATTGGAAACAGGGTTCAAAAATTATAATTAAATCATCACAAGCTTTAGACAAATATCTACTTCATTTTAAAAATATTTTAAAACAAAATGTGAAGTAAAATAATTCATTTATATTTTCAAAATGAAATAAATAATTAAATTTAGAGGAATTAGAAAAAGAACTAAAGAAATTGTTTAAAAATTCAAAACAGGACTTAAAAATTACAAATAGAATATCACTAGTTTTAGAAAATTTCTATTTCACTTTAAAACAAATAAAAGGTCAAATAAATAAAATAAATGAGGAAAAAAATAAAGTGGGAATGAGAATAAAGTAAGATCTTAAGGAAATAGAGAAATAAATAAAGAATTTCTTTAATTAATTGAAACTGGAAATTAGAAATTATAAACAAAATACAACTAACATTGGAAAATGTTTATTACACTTTGAAAAATGTTTTAAAACTAAAATATATACATAACATGTTATTTTCCCCATATAAATATAAATTAGAACATTACATGACCAAATAAAATATTATTTATATAATTAAAAAAAACAATTTTTGTTAAATAAAACAATTTACACACAATATTGTAAAAAGCATAACTTTCACAATATAAATCGAATTTCAACGAAACGAAAAGCAGTATTCTTGAAATTTTATTTACTTTCATAATAAAAGATAACATTCAAAAATTCAAATATTTAAATTTTAAATTTAAAAGTCAAAGTTTGACCAAATTCACATTTCTGAAAAATATTCTATTTAGTCATGTTAGGAATTCTAACTTACATCAAAATCATAATTAATATTTAAAATAACAAAATTTTCCATTTAATAAATAAAATAAAGTTTTTAAATCAAGAAATTCAATTTAAAATAATTACAAAATACAGGGTTGTTACACCCTCCCCCACTCAAAACTTTTCGTCCCCAAAAAAGAATGAGGTACGGGAAAACACAGAAAAAGATAGAATGAAATAGGATTAAGACAAGATGACAAGAAGGTTGAAATTATACCTCATAACTGTTATTATATGTATGTTTAACAAGGTGGAAATGATTTTCCCAAGATCCTCCAGAATCTAGTGAACTCTTATACTAATGACTTGATCTAACTTAGGAGATTCAATCATATTGTAATCTGATTCAACTTGTAACAGCAATCAGTTAATAAAAATTTATAAAGTAGACATGCGGACGTAGGTTTCATAAACAGCCGAGCCACTATAAAAATCTTCTTGTCTTTTACTACTTCTGCTCTCTTTTACATTTATTTTCTATATTATTGCTCTGCAAAAACAGAACTGGTGCTTTCACGCTCAATCCAGGGTGTTGGTCTTTTTTTTGGGTTAACATATAACTAACAAGTTTGTATGTATGTGTGTGTGTGGACAACATACATTACATATCAGATGAGCTAACGTGTCTTTTGCCATGTAAATCTCAACATCTATACATGGACATGTTATACCTTGTATGAATTGACATTTTACACATGCACACACATACATATATGCATATGATGCATATGTGTGTATGTGTATTTATATATAAATTAAATAAAACTATATAATATAAATTTATAAAATAAGAGATTTTATTTAAATAAATAATAAAACGTTCTAAATAAATTAGACTTCATAAGCCTAATATAGATCTAATAAGGGATTTTTTTTGAAATTCAATCATAACTTTTGCTGCAGGTTGGCTTAATTCTAACAAAATGAGCGACGATTACAAACCAAGTTAGATAAAAAATAAGTTCAACAACCTAAAGTACGATTGGAACCCCTGGAACCGTCAGCTGCAGATTAAAGGCAGATTCTAGAATGCAGAGAATGACATCATTGTAGGAGATGACAAGTGGTGGGACACGACTTCTAAGTTATACAAGAAACTGAAAGTTTGCTTGTCTCCCAAATTTAGGAAGCTGAACGTGACGTTCGAAGGCTGCATCGGAACTTCCTTTTGCAAGTTTGTAGTTTCGGAGGTTCCACCCTCTAATGTCCAGTTCAACACCCATATGCTTGCCACCTTTTTCAGGAGGGACGTTGGAGAGGTCAACACTCTCGTTGCCTGAGCTTCGGCACATATGTATCACTTTGCTTCTACTGCTGCTCCTTGAGTGGAGCTTATTCGCATGATGTGGAAATGAAACAGACCATTACTAGATGTATGGTCGTGCAGGAGGAGGATGACTCATATGAGAAATGGAAAATCACTTGTGTTTGGAATGCTCGAGAGTTAGACTACAGGTATGTTCGGTATTTGATCGATGCGCCCAACAGCTTGGAAGGCCAATGAACATCTAATATGGAGATATTGGAGCGGGTAGTATTGTATTTGTTTGTTTACTTCAAACTAGTAGCACGTAATAAAAATTAATTTTTGCTCTAGTTTTTCTAACATTTAATAATTCATAAATAATATAATATAATTATATAAAATAAACATAATTAATAATTAAAAGAAAATAGAAAAATTATTATTCGTAGCAAAACAAATAAAATAACACTTTCAAACGCAATTTTCACTGCAAATAACAACACGTTCTTTTTTTGTACAACATTTCTCTTTTGCGGTGCTTACAAATGCCCATTTCAAATGATCCGTGTAACAAAAGGGAGCATCCTAAGTTGACTGGCATGGGATCACATGGATGATCTCATGATTGTTGAAATGAATATTTGAGGGTTTATCTTGACTAAAATCAAAGTTTGCTTTCCTCAGCAAACGCAAGTAATGAATATTTTCCATTTTTCAATGCCCATTACGCACATGCAGGTTAGCACAGGCCGTTTGCTCCTGCTTTGACTAAAACTCAAACTACAAAATTCCCACGCTGTCTGCATTAAAAATCAACGATACACGTTTGCTAAAAGGTTTTACTTTCCAGAAAGCTTCCTCCATTAATTCAAACACTATATAAACACGTAACATCGTCTGCTACCAAGAGGAAAAATACCTTTCCACACCAAACACCAAAAGCTTCATCTCCCTTCACACTACCCACAAACATCCGCCCAAAACAAAAATACAAATAAAAAAGATGGAGAATATCTAAAACCAGATGGACAATTCAACGTCATTTCCGATTCAGTTCTGCAAAGGAATAAGATCCCACTGGCGCAGCAGACAGTACCAAAAGCTAAACGCCTCTTCCTCCACAAAACCCAAGCAGCTAGTGACCCGTCTTGGAGACAAACGCAGCGTCAAACGCAGGTTCAGGCTGCGGTTGCGGTCGGTGTTCAAGGTTCGGATCAACGCGTTCAACCCGATCCGCATTTTGAAACGGATCCGGGACGCGTACATAAACACGATGCTGGGCGTTGCGGGTAAGGGATCCGGGTTGGGTGGGGGACCCGACTTGATAACGGGTAGGAGGATACCGAAGGGGCGGCCGGTAAAGATGGAGGCGGGGGAGTTTGAGAGGAGGTTGATAATGGAGATTTATAACTCCGTCGTGGCTTCCAAGGAATTTGCTGCTATTGCCAGATGATATCATATCTAGAGTTGTCAATAATGGCAACGGTAGTTTCTTTCATCGTAAGTTATCAAGGTTTGATGTGTAAAAAATGTTTATACGTGACGTTCAATTGTTCGTTATTTATATACCCTAGTCTTCTTGTGAAATGTTTCTGTTTGTGAATTATTCTTACCAGTTGTACAAAGAAACTCCGGTATCAACACAGTACAAAAAAGCTTGTAATTAGACATTAGAGGAGGTGATCCATTAGGACATCATTTGTGTTTGTTATAGTTGTACTAATGTAGATGTTGTATATTCCAAGAGTAAAATAATATTAGTGAGAAAATTGACTGAAACCCAAAAGATTTAGAGTTAAGTTCAAATATCGTTATTATTTTATTTGACATATTGGCTATCAGCTCACATGCAAAATTTGATTTGATTCACCATATCTTTCATTTATTTATTAGTGCAAATAAATGAATGACTTTCTGTTCTGTTTTTTAGAACGGTTGGTTCAGCTACAACCATTTATTTAAGGCTTTAGTTGAATAAATGAATTTGCTCGCTTCAGAATCAGCTCCTTTGACACCTATGTTGAAGTATGTTGAATCAACCTCAACACAATTTAAGTTCAAAGAATGGCTGGCTAGTCCCAAAAATTAAAAGATGATATAAGAAAAGTCCTTTAAATTGGCCTATTAAAGAACGTTTTTATTGTTTGTGTTATATTCTATTGGTGGAACAGTGCTTTCATGATGGCCGACGACTACTATGGCTCATTGCGGTTCGGAATTCAGTTGGATTTTAGCTCAATGCTATTTTTTTACAAGAAAAAACAAGTGTACATCACAAAAATCACCATTTCGTCAAAATCTAAACTCCACCATTTCCTTCTTCGTCGTCTATGCAAGCTTTTCTAAGATCACTACAAGCTTGTCTGCTTCACCGCCTCATAAGCTTATGGCGTTGTGCAACGTTGCTCTGTGCTCGACAGCAATCGTGCACTGCATCAATACACAAGTTCGATGGCAGCTAATGATCAAAGACCATCTACAACACATATATCTAACATTTTTCTTTCAATATTTTTGCTTATATGTTGTATTTAAATATGTAAATTTCCAAAAAGAACAATATTCGACGGTTTGACCGGCTGAAACACAAAAAACTTAAACTTTTAGCCATTATAGTTCAACTTATGGTATGACTTATGGTATGTTCACGGAAACTATGGATGGAACGCAGAAGCTAATCACGTACACTCTAAAAAAAATATTCTACTACAGCACACCTCCAGCACACCAATCAATATTTGACATACAATTTTATATGTTGCAAATACTAGTGCTTTTTATCCAAAGTGAAAGGGTTACACAAAATAAGCATTCTAAAGAAGTTGTAAAAGGGGAAAATTGAATGAAAGATATTGCCTTTTTGTATTACGAAAAGAGCAATGAAATGGATAGCGAAAGTGGAATAACTGTTCATCTTTTTATTGTAAATTGTTGTTATGGTGATTTCTTTGCATTTAATATGTATTAGACATGATTAAATAATGCGTTAATAAAACCAGAACAGCTTATAATAAAAATAATTGGAACATATACGACAACTTAGAAACATACATATACACATACACACGTGCACGTGCGCGCGCGCGCGCGCGCACACACACACACATATATATATATATATATTTATATATATATAAACATACACACATATATTTATAAACATACATACATAATAAAATAAATTAGAATATACATTTTAGCGAATTTTTAAAACAATTATTTCATTCCCATATGTTATCTCAAACCGACAGCATATTATTTTCAACACTTCGTTCAATTGGTTCATTTTTTTTCCGTCCACTTGAATATTTTAGCATTATTCAGGGTAACGTTTGAAATAAGATCAAGGTCATCATCGAATGGCATGAAGTCAACATCCTCGTTGTTGTATTTCCAAAATTGTAGGAAAACCACCTTAATTTAAATTTGAAATTGGCAAGTCGAAGTACAATTTACGATCGTAAATTTTCTTTTTGTATTAATGTTCTTGATTACTATACGTAAACTTACATGGTAGAGATTGAAATTTTCATTTCTTGACTTTGGTTCATTTTGAGTTTAATGAAAACCGACAATATGAAATCTCACATTTTGATAAGGAGGATTATAACAATCTACCAGGGGATATCTCGCGTCAACTAACTACCACTGACTCGTTGTAACCTACGGGAAAGTTTGAGTCGCTATCGTGTATTAAATAACTAAATAATCCACCATCATGTGTAGTTCCTGATAGAGTTAAGGTTGTGCCTAAGGGGCAATTATGTAATTTGATTATATAAGCTAACTTTTTAGCGAACCTTGTTGAAATAAAGTAAGCTTTTGGTTTTGTTTTCAATTGCATTTATTATTATATTGATATAAATAATGTTTTAAGTACGTTAAATATATACAAGTGTAAAATCCTTTGGAAAAGTATATAATCGATTGAAGTTACGAATGTGTTCCTATCCACGAGTATTGAGTCAAATAAAATAAATACTTGTCCTTAAATATTCATATTCAAGATGTATTGAGAACGGAATATCGATATTTTCGGTTGAGATTAGTGTAGGTAATGCTCTCCATATGATGAACGGTGAATTAGCCATGACCGTTAAGGGCACTAAGGGTTACGTATGTATAGTTGTTTGGAACAATTACAACATAACTCATCGAAAATCTTTTATATCTTAAAAGTCAAACAAGAAGATCTCACGTGATGTTGTGCAGTAGTCTTTTGACTTGAGAATACTGTGAATTCTAAATGTCCAAAAAATATACTTTGTTTATGGTCAATCACATGATAACTTTTATCATGTTGAGGCCATAGTTCGGTATAAGTTGAAATGCTTGAAGTAAAACACTATTCAAGAGAAGATTCATCTCCTTCAAATTGAAGATTAGTATCACCGTAATTGATGTTCAACGTAAAGTCAAATCTTTGGCAAAGCAAATCGATTAATTAATGATTATTATCAGAATGAACCATGGACTTTAGTATTGGACTTCGCCATTAACTATGGATATTAATCGAGTTTTGACTATTGATCGAGATCAATATTTTTAAGTGATATAGTGACGATGAAGAGAAAACTAGCATAATATGCTGTTGCTTGAGAATGTCGTTTTAATAGATAAGAAATTTGATTTCACCTACATAATCTATAAACAACTGATCTTGTGTCAAACTATTGTGTTTGACCAAAGTTCGTACAAGTTTTAATATTTAAATATTACTAATGGTTGAGTTCACACATAGAGTTACATAACTGCAACTCACGGTTTTTAACCGAAAATAATTTGTTGATAATTTATAAAAGTTTAAAATTATTATAATGGATAAATCATTATAATGGTTATATTAACTGTAATACCCCAAAATTTTAAATAAGACTTAAACAATAATAATATATAATAATAAATAAATTTGAAAGTGAATTGGAGGGTATTTTAGTAAATTTTAATAGAAGGGCAAAAGAGTAATATTTACAAAAGGTTGAATTAACTAACGGAAGTTACACCATTACGTAGCTCTCATTTTTCTGGTCAACATTAAGTATTCATTTGCCCGAATCAAGCAATGTATGAATGATATATTAATGTTTTAATTTAGCGGGCTTGGGTTTGGCCTGAGTTAGGCTAAGAACATAATTTGAATTTGAAAATTAACCACCGTTTCGGATTTTTAATCCTACATGTCCATATAAAGGTTATGTAGGTATATTCAGTTTCTCATTTCTTGAAATCAGAGAACTATCATCTTCCTCTTTCTTTCTTTTAAACCACCTAGTATCAAACCACAATATCTTCCTCATATTTCAACAAAAATCCATGAAACTGGCGGCGTTGCGAAGTTATCAAGAGGGCTATTGATCTGTAGTGACTGGAAGGTGAAATTTTGAAGTATGGAAGTGTAGCAAGCCCAGACAACGAAGCAAAGTGGTCAATTTTCGTGCACAGTTTTTTGATTTCAGTATCAAACTTCAAAAGGGCATATCTCTTTCATTTATTAACGAATGTGGACAAAACCAATGGAAAACCGAAGCATGTAAAGAGTACTATGCATAAAAATGAGTTTGGCAGCAGTTTTCGGAGGGTTGGAGGTGTAGCAAGGTGAAATAGTAACGAAATCCCATAATCCATTCACTACCGACAACGTCAATATTCAAATCAATATATCTCCTTCGTTTCTTAACAAAATTAGACGATCCACCCTAGAAACAAAAATACGAATGAGTGCTACGATCTGGAAAATGAGATTGGATAAAATATGAAAGTTTCTGGAAAGTAATCGGAAGAACAACAAAGGCGGGAGCAACTTTGGAGCAATTGTGAGTAATTCTTGCTCTCCTCTTCCTATAATATGATTATGATCCTATAAATATGACATTTAGCCTATATTAGAGTAGTAATACATATATATTCACTTAATTTTGAATTAAATGTGATTTGAGAGGGATTTGGGTGATTAATTGACTAGGAAACTAGATATTAAACAAGTTCTGGAAATCTAAAAGTAAATGTATGAATTCATGAAACAACTGATATAATTGGACTTAGAAATGTGTAACTAGGGTCTAAGGATGTTCTTCGACAACTTGAGACGAAGCGGTGACAGCCAGAGTTGAAATGGTGCCAAAAATACAAAAATTCCCGAACTCAGAAATACAAAGTAAATACGTACACCGATCGACCGATGGATCATGACCGGTGCATCGATTCACATTTAAATTTGACAAACTAAACCTTGGCCAAATGGTCCAAATAAAATATATAATATAAAATACGATTTGTGCTTTCTCCTATGTTATGGAAGGTGACCTGAGATGGGACAAGGTGGGTAATGATGCTACGAAATGATGAGTGGATGGAACGTGACAAGAATACGAAATGAAAAGATAATGAATGATTTGGTTGCTATTAGAAGTAATATGTAATACGATATATGATATACGAACAATATGATATGTGATACAATGGTGAACACAGACAGGAACAAGATTAGGATGTAGGTTAGTCGCCCCAGAATACATAAATGAATACGAATACGGACTTGTGACACAAGTAGGTGTGCCAGGTAATGCGGTGCTGCCTTGAAGGCTTCGACGTACCAGTGTGAAAGTGGATGGTAAGCAACCCTATAGGGCATGAGGCTAATCCAGGTAGGGCTGCACACAACCCATATCCAACCCGACCCAACCCACCAACCCGACCCAACCCACATAAACCCAACCCAACCCATCCTAGTTCGGGTCGGATATGGGTTACAATTTGTAACCCATACTATACATGGGTCGGGTGTGTTATTTTGTTCAACCCAACCCTACTTTAACCCAACCCAACCCTGTATTAAAAACCTAATTTAATATCAATACACTTAAAATTAGAATAGTCTAATCCTAGAATAATGTTTATGTATTCTACAGTAAATATACGAAAAAGCATATTTTATGTCAACCCAAATAAGATAGAATTTGGCAAAGATATTCCAAAGGGCATTTTAATGTATTTTAAAATGAAACACATGTTCTACTATGTAGTGAACTAATTTCATATGATGTGTTTTACAATGAAATTTTAATAAAATATATGTTATAATGAATTAGTTAGTTTAAGTGTGTTATGCTAGCTAAAATCTAATACATTATGTTGAACATTTTAATGTTATTTTTTGAAAATATTTCCTTATATTCTCATTTTTTATTAGATTCATGCAACCCAACCCAACCCTACTAAACCCGACCCAACCCATACTTCGACCCAACCCATATCCAACCTCATATAGGGTCGGATACGGGTTAAACTATCTTAAACCCATACCTATGCGGGTCGGATGAAATATTTGGTCTGACCCGACCCAACCCATACTTTGTGCAGCCCTAAATCCAGGGCATAAGTCGAGTTAGTTAGAGTGGGGAAAATAGGCGACCTGTAGGGCATGAGGCTAGTCTAGGTGTGAGTCCTATATACGATTTGCGTGACGGTGGACGATAAACACCCTGTAGGGCTTGAGGCTAATCCGGGGTGTGAGTCTACATACATACGATGCGATATAGCTAGGTATATATGATAGTTAGTTATGATGTGGCGAAAGAACGTGTGGTGGCTGGACAATAGACTCATATCATGTTATAGTATAATTTTTGTAGTATATATGGAGTAGAGTATAGCTCACTCACCAGACTTATGTCTAACCCACTCCTATTTTCCCTCTTATATATATATCACCAGTTTGATTGAGTTCAACGATGAGACGGTATTGGAGATTTGGATTTATCGATGTGTTGTATATATGGAGTTGGTCAGTATTGCATTTGAAGTTGATTCTATATTTATGGGATTGGGTTGTATATATAATTATGAGACATGTGTACATGACATTTCAAACATATTATGGTGATGTGATTATAATACTGATTATGTATCATATTTTATTCATTTCGCTATAATACTCTAAAAGTAGTTAGTTAGTTAGTTCGGGCGTATCATATTATGTATCATATTCCATATATGTTTCTTATCTACCCTAACGACCCGTCTTTTCGATTCTCGAGTGCTAACGTTGGTTCAGGCTTTGGATCTGGGGGTTAAAAATGCGGGTTGTATATTTGATATCAGAGCATAGGTTATAGGTTTAGGGACATATCGAGCGAGTGTAATTCTATTTTCTACGATATATATATATATATATTATCTAATTGTTGAATATGTTTTTAGTTGTTTCAGCTGAATTATTTATCTATTGGGGAGTTTTTAGTGAATCCCAATTGTAGATAGCAAAGAAAGAGTAAGTTAGTGAGGATGGAAATTGGAGCAGAGACAGATATTGGTGGGGTAAGGAAAAACTGGAATGGTACTAGAATTGATCCTAGGGATATTGTTTTGTGCACGTTCACATTCGGTAGTACCGATATATGTAAGCGACGAGTCATATGTCAGAATTGAACCGTAATTAATAGTTGGGAGTGGCTAAGAACTTGTGAGAATATATACAGACATTGGATTTTATTTGATAGATGCGTTCAGTCGGGAGTTAATAAGATTATAAGAGTGATAGTAGAATTGAGTTTTGGAAATGAGGTGCTTTTAAGAGTAGAAAACTTTTGGAAATAGAATTAGTTTTAAAAGTTGGAATTTGGAAAAAAAAACTATAAGTGAATTTATGAATTTATACCATATTTATATAAGACTATAAGTATTCGAATGACTTTTATCAAAGTATTTAAAAAAATATTTCAAAGGATTTTGCAGAGAATGAATCAATATATGTATATTCTATAAAAGTATGAAAAATATTTCTGATTTGGATATGAGTAATAGTAGATAAAGTGAATTTTTAATTTGTATTTTCATATATTTAGAAAGTATTATTTAAAGGTATTGAAGATTTTCAATTTATAAAATAAATTGTTGTATATAATAAAATGGTTATCAATGATTTGAAGTGATATTTTGAAACAAAGCAAGAGTATATAGAAAACAATCATGGCTTATTTAAATTATAAAATATATTTTAAAGTGATTAATATAAAGTTATTGAAGTTAAAAGAAATTAATTGATGTTGAAATTAAAATGTGAAGACAAACTAAATATTTGATGTAAAGATTATATTATATGGTTTTAAGTAAATGAGATGTTTTAGTAAAACAATATGTTGAAAAAATAGGGAAGAATTTTTTTTTAAAAAAAGAAAAAGTAAATAGAAGTTTTATATTTTGATATAGTAATGAGTATTTGGTCGAAAAATGTTTTATTATTATTTTAAATTTTGAAAATAAATTTTGAACGGTCAAATTTTAAATTTTGTTTGATGGATTAGAAAACAAATAAGGAAGAGAAAGGTTATGTGTTGGAAATGGCCCCGTGTATAAGTATGTCATCATCGGCTATAAAGAAGGGAGAACGGATCCTGAGTAAGAAGTTGAATGATTCATTATGGGAAGAAGATGTTAGATGTAAATAAAAATGGAGCTTGGATAAGAATTAGTGGACTGGACATGATTTTGTTATATATTGTGATCTCGATAGTTGGAGGGGATTAAATAAAGAAAGATAGATTGTGGTTATGGTTAGAAAAAGAAAAGTAAATCTGAGTTATTGTGTTGAAACAAATTTGAAAAAAGACGATTAGTAAATAGCAAACTAAATTGGTTAAGACTATATGAAAGTGATTTGGGCCTAAGCTATACTTATTGGATAGTGGAAAATTTTGAAGCTGGTTAGTATAAGAGGTGTAAGTGGTATTGGAGTTTACATTGATTGGATCCCATTAACCAGTTAATTGAAAATATTTTAAAAATATGGATAAATATTTTAGTTAAAGAATTTAGAGTTTATTTAGGATAGGGTCTCGGTGACCCAATGATGATATTATGCGATCCGACTAGGTGATCGGTCCATAGTACAGAAATTGAAATGATTAGAGGATGGGTGTTGTTGACCTGATGTTGTAGGTAATGTTACACCATTTATATTATATGGCTTGGATGAATGTTTACAAGTGAGTGATTGTTGTATATGTTTGGGGTGATAGTTACAGATTTTTGATATTTGAGTAATAAATATGATTACGAGTATATAATTTGGATTTGACGTGACATGAGTTAGTTGGTGTGTTCACTAAACTAGGACATCATTCCTTTTTCTGATGTTCCTAGATAGATTATGGCATAAGATGTCACTATGTTAGTATTTTGTTGATTTGATTTTATTGGCGAGGTACCTTTCCTATTGGATTGTCTCGTCCATAATATAGAAGAGTAGAAAGTAGGTAAAATGATATATGAAAAGTGAAACGTCGGTTGGTTATTATTAGAAAATGAATTGAGTTTGGATTTTGGTTGTGAACGGTATTCAGTTGGGACTTTCGAGTGTAAAAGATATTCTAGATTTGGTTTGGTATTATTAATAAATGAAATGAAGTTTTTGTAATTACATAGATATATACAGTTTGGAGAATAAAGAACCATGGAGAATTGTAACTTTTGTTTATAAAAGGTATTCCAATTTGGATTAACGACAAGGATTATGTGAGAAGTATTTTCATTGGTATAAATAAATAATTTCGATAATGGATTTTGAGCCATTGATGAGGAATTCAGAAAAAGTTCTACTAGATTGAATGGATACTGAAGTAAAATAAAGAAATACCATAAAGTGGTGTTAATTCAAGTGTTCCATGGTAATTGAAGAAAATATTTATTTGAAAGCCTAAAGAGAAAGTGTATGGTTTGCACGCATAGAAGATGCGGATGTGATTCTATTAAATTGAAAATTGTAAGATTTGGATATAACTTTGAGTGAGAAGTAGATGGATTCTTTTCAATCATCTCTCAGATTGAAGAGTGATTGTCTATTTAAAGAAAATCTTTGGAGCAGCGACTTAAAGGCATAGAGTTTACATTGTATCTAAGGTGCATGTAAACACTGTATTATATGGTCGATCCTTTTAACTCTATCTCTATCTTAGGTTAGCAATTTTCTTAAATTAGAGTTCCGCTTAGATTAAGAATTTTGATTTCTATGGTTACATTGGTTGAATAAAATAGGATTCCTCTTGTTTGGATGTTCGCTTAGTTTTAGGTTGTAGAACTTAGGATGGAATATTTGGATAACTGAGGAGGTGATACTTTGAGTACAAAACTCATTGGACAATGCGAGAAGTGATACCATAAGCATAATGATACCAATTGAGTTAGATGGAAGTTTGGATGGAAGATGTGTTATGTTCACCAGATTAAGACATTGATCACTTTGGATGTTCTTGGATGAAGAAGAAATAGTATGATGATTTGAGCCTTTTGGATTTGTTTGGGCAAGACACCGACCACTTTTGATTTGCCTTACTTTAACAATCTGAAGGATGAATTTAGAAAACTACTACCGTGTAATTTAGATGTTAAGTATGTGTATTTAGGGATGGTATGGAAAACTGCAATTTTGTGTGGGAATTTTGTGCTACGGCTGTCTATTGTTATGTATTGTGGTATTATTGATTCGAGATGGTAGCAGAGGTTGCAGAAGTTGTAGACATATACGTATGATTGAGATTGCTATTTTGGTATGAGTTATGCCAGTAGTAGACTTTATTGGATTATTTTAGAGATAACGATTTGGTTAGAGACAACTGAAAAGTGGAGGAGTGGATCCGACCTTTTCAATTCGATTTCCTTCCAACGCGTTTTCCATTGGACTGATTATTAGTTTAGTTAATATCTAGGTTTGGCTGATTCATTTATTTAATTCATTATTGTTTTATTTATTTATGGATTCGTTATTATCTTGATATGTTTTGTATGTTGTGACTTCATGATTTGTTGCTATACATATGTTTATCATGTGATATGCTAGTGTTATTGGTGGTGCATATATATAGAATTTATATGATCACCCTAGGATGCTCGCATCATACTTATATGTCAAATGATCTCATTCATATAGGGGGCCAAATGTTAGGCATTTGCATATATAATGTCATATGTTATCTGCGTACATATCATGATGTCATGTTGTTGGTTGCATTTCATAAAGTACATAAGCACCACTATATATAAGTTAATAGACACACATGCACTAATGGTTTTGATTTCTGGTTTTGTATGTTATGTATCAATGCTTGGTTTGATTGGTTTCTTTGTTGTATGGATCATTGTTTGGACGAATGGTTGCGTGATTGACTGTATGTTAGATATTTGTGGGATACGAGAAAATACGATCCATTCTTTATCCCTTAGGAGATTCAGAGACGAAATTATTTTAATTGAGAAGAATGTAATACCCCATAATTTTAAATATGATTTAAATAATAATAATACATAACAATAAATAAATTTGAAAGTGAATTGGAGGGTATTTAGTAAATTTTAATAAAAGGGCAAAATAGTAATTTTTTTACAAAATGTTGAATAACTAACGGGAGTTGCACCATTGCGTAGCTCTCATTTTTCTAGTCAAGATGGAGTATTCATTTGCCCGAATCGGATACCGTATGAATGATATATTAAGGTTTTAATTTAGTGGGTTTGAGTTTGGCCTGAGTTAGGCCAATCCCATAATTTGAATTTGAAAATTAACCATCATTTTAGATTTTCCCTTCTAAAGTCTATTTAAAAGTTATGAACGTATATTCAGTTTCTCATTTCTTGAAATTAGATAACTAACGTCTTCCTTTTTCTTTCTTTCAGACCACCAATAATCAAACCATAATATCGTCCTCATATCTCAATGAAAATCCATGAAACTGGCAGCGTTGCAAAACTATCGAAGAGGGATACTGTAACGACCCGCTATTTTGGACCATTCGCATCCATTATAAGTGTATAAGTAGACACTCATGCCGGTGTTGAATTGCTCAAAATACCGCGTTGTTAATTTAAATTGGCAAAACTCAACATATACAGTAAATAAAATAATCATAGATCACAGACACAGACATGGAGTAATATAACAATAATGCAGCGGAAACAAAAGGATAGTAGTTCATGAAGCTACTATATATATAACAGAGTTAAACAAGATACAACAGAAGTCTCGAATACAATAGTCAAATGCAATATCAGAATACATCACTGGAATCAACTGAATATCTGAAAGCTGGACAGATAGCTGGATCTCCAAGCAAAGCTCCAACTCCAAAGGTGAGTCTCGAATACTGGTACACTCAGTCTGACCCGAGCGTAAAGAAACACAAAACACTCGAGTCAGGATTAACATTCTTATATCAATAAATCCAACTCAAGTGAAATAACGGCTGAAATACAAGTGACTCAAAGGATGTTTGGGATAACCATCCTCTAAGGATCCATTAAACTATCTATATATACAGTAGAATACGCTAAGTAGATAATGTCTAATCAGTAAAGTACGATATCAAAATAGCGTTAAGTCATGGCCCATTCCACCCTTAACACATTTTTATTCCCAAGAGCATATACAAGACCGTAGTTTCCCCAAAACTGGAAGTCACCAGAGGGCAATCCATATACTAAAGGTACAAAACAAAACGTAGTGGTCGCGAATAGGATAATCAGTATGACAAGGTACATGAGGCAATACCAACTAGGATACTAGTAGTTGCGTGATCCGGACTGATGTTGGGCATAGCAGCTACTACCCCAACACCGCGAAACAACACTCCCATAATCGAGGGGTGCACCCAAATCGAATCACAAAAGTAATAGACATGGTAACGAAGAAGTGTGTCCGCTAGAGATGGCGATCCTCAATGGCCCGGCGCGGCTCCTGTTTTAGTCATGTCAGGGGTCATCCAAAATCGTTCTCTTTCTTCAGTCAACGCGTTCACCAAAACCATCCAATTCGTTCTGGATCAACACTCCGCGTATATTAGTTATTAAAGTGGTTTCGGTATCGACAGAGAGTATGTCCATATCCGATCCCGGTCTCTTTAATAACTACGTATTATTACACCTATGGTCCTTTAATAAATTTTCAAAATGGTTATATTTCAAAACCGACATATCATTGCCATTTCAAAACCATATAAAACGATATCACTTTTCCTTCAATAAATCCATTTCAAAATCATATCACTTTCCAAAGTTATATTGCTTTCGAAATCATAAGTCTTTTAAAATCATAACACTTTGGAAATCAAACTTGAAATTCATAACACTTTGAAATCCTAGCACTATCCTCTTAAACAGTTTAGATATTCACAATCAATTTACATAAACTCGAATTTCAAAATTAAAATTTAATTAAATCTCAAATCATCAATTTCAATTCAATTTAGTTTCTAAATAACCATTTCAATCTATCGATTTCAAATACATATTTAAACCATAAAATAACCCATTTCAATTTCAATATATTTTAAAGCTTTAAATATTCAACATTTCAATTATATCTAATACAACTTCAATTCACAAATTTTATATAAACAAAATACCTCATTTAATTTTATATAAATTTGAAATATTCATTAAAGTCACTTTTAATCAAATTCAAGTTAAAACATATCTTTAGAATTTCAAATTTAATAAATTTCAAATCAAACTTATTTAAGTATAATTATTAAATAATTAAGAATTCCAAATCAATTTCAAATTTATCTTTCAACCTGAAACATTTTAAACTTTATATTTAAATATAAATTTTCATAAATACTCGAAACATATTTTTATATTGATTCAAATCAACTTTAATAAATCTTTAAAATCAATATTTATTAAACCATATATTTCTTTTTAAAACCATAGAAATCATTTCAAATTATTTATATATAGACCAACGGTGTCTGTATATAATTTTCTACCCTATGGTCAAGTAATACGGATATTTATCATTTCAATCCGTAATTTAAAATATATTCGGGTATATATCTTTTCAACCCGAAATCCCAAATTCAATTTAATTTGAAAATCGCTTGGGTTTATCATTTCAACCCATAACAATTTTCTCCTATTCTAAAGTCCGTTCGGGTATGTATCATTTCAACCCATAGTGATACTATACTAACAGGGAACTTGCAGAGTGATAACAGATATGATAATAATATAACAACGGTAACATGCATATATCATCAGTATAAATAACAGATAAGGGTGTCAGATGTCACAGGTGAACAGATACAGATGATGGCATATATATATATATATCAATATAAATAACAGATAATGATGTCAGGTGTCACAGGTGAACAGATACAGATGATGGCATAGGTATAGCAATATAAATAACTAATAGCAGCATATTTCAATTGTCGTTTCAATTGAAATCAAATTTAATAAATAAAAGAACGTTAATCGTGAGTGATTGCTCACCTTTCGAGGCTAGAGATGCACGAGAAGATGACACAGATACGCACACTGATACGGACATAGAGATTGAGTTACGAATCCAAGCAAACAAATCGGCACGAATTCAACGATCAAAGCTGATGACAGAAATTGATGAAATCAAATCAAAACATTCAACATAGCAACAAATAAAACATGTCCTGTATAAAAGTTTAACAATAAAATTCTATGTGCTGCCGAGATCGAAATGGTCTGAAATTTGGTATGAATAAAGATCAAAACTTGTATTTCAAACTGCAAAAGATTCATTTGTTTTGGACAAGAGACGAGAAAAGTTACGATGTCACGAACATAGACTCAGGCCATGTTTGCAGCAGTGTAAAATAATTTCTAAGTACAAAAGAATAGCTGTCTGGGTCTAACTTCCAGATCCTCGACCACTAATCAAACGATGTCGGATTTGGCTGAAATTTGACAAGCATAAACTAGGTAACTTCGACTTCTTTTTAAAAATAAAATTAACCCATTCCGATAAAACATGAGTGAGATATGAGATCGTGAACATGAAGTCTGACTGCTGTTCAGAAAATAAAAATAAAAATAAATCTTTATGATATATATATACATAGACAATGTATACTTTCAACTAAATGTATATTGCAAGCTCCAACTAACATGCCTATATACATAAGACCAGTATAGTAAAATATTAAAATTGAAATCCATTTCAACACATAAACGTGTATATCTAGATGATACATATTTACTTCCAAAATACTAACCTATCATATTATATACACATATATTTCAACTATCAACATTTTCTTAAGACACGCGGTTTGCTTTACTGTAAGAATTTCTGAAATCAAACATATTATATATATAATAATATTTCACATTACTTAAATCATATATATACCTATATCTATACTCAACATCAAGTTGACAAATTGTTGTCACTAGGTGGCTCAAACAAAACAAATCAGGCATTAATTAATATTTGCCTTTATTATGTCCTTACTTTTGGTGCATCTGTAACAAGTTGTATCATTTCTATTAATTTGCAGGTGACGTTACACCAAATATTTAAAGGTGGAAATTTTATGCACAGTCTCGTACAATAAAGAGGATGCAATACAAATAGCCTTGTATATTTGTATAAATATATAATATAAAGGATGAGAAGTTGCAAAACCCGAACATATATATAAAACAATGCATATATTCTATGGTTATACTTTTATATGGACTCTTTGTACTATCAAAACATATCAGTAAGTAAATATATACAAGATGATAAAACAAAGCTTAAATAAACAAACCAAAATATATAAAATATATATATTATACCTTATGAACAAGAAGGGAGTGTTGCTGAGCACTGGCGTGGGGACAAGTATCAGGGGATGCAGCCAATATGGGAGTGGTGCTTTGGGTCGGGGAAGAGGTGGAAGGCAGTGAGTGGGTGGCCGAGCATGGGAGGAGGTAGCGGCCATGGTGGTAAGCCTCGGCTCCGGTGCGTTCGGTGGTGGCACTGGGAAGGCCGGCTATAGAGTTCGGTGACAAGGTGGGGCCTGCGGCTATGGTGAGGTGAGGAAACAAGCTATGACTTTGTCTCGGCAATTGGAAGGGGAGAGAGGAAGAGTGCTCGCTATGGGAGGAGCCGGAATAGGGAAGAGCAGTGATGGCTTCGAGCTGCTGACGCGTGGGTGGGTCGGCACTCGGTGGAGGGGAGCACGGCGTTGGTGGGAGCCAGCGGAGGTCGCGGGTGTGCGCGAGTTGATGAGGTGGGAAGTTGAGTATGGTGGGGGAAGGCATGGGGTAGAGGTAGAGAATGCCTGCTTCAGGAAGGAGAAGGTATAAAGTTGGAGGGTGAAATGTAGATCTAAATGTAAAGCTTCTGTCAATATTCAGCAGAGAAAGAAAAGAAACGTACGAATAAATAAAAGCAAAGGTAAAGGAAATGGCAATAGTCTCCCTTTGATTCAGCTGATAAATTTAAGACAATTTATTGGTTGCGTGCAGAGAATGAGAAGCAGGGACAGGTTGAAGTGAATGAAAGGACAAGTCACAAATTTTATATTGAATAGAGAGTGTATTAATTGCAATGCCTGCTGATTTGGATAGGTAGACAGATGAGAAGAAATGGAACCCAAATGGTTTTATAACGGGTACCGGTTTGTGCTGCGTAACGGACCAGTTTGTACTCCGTTAACCAATTATAATTTGCAACGCCGAACTCCGATTGACCCAAATAAATATACCGTTTTGATCAGCGCGACGATACAGACACCACGGTATAAAGATATTGATGGTATGATTGAATTATAAAATTCGGATTTTCTAATAGCGGAAAATGTAAGAAAAACGCTGAAAAATAAGATCGACGGAGCCAAAGATGTCCGAATTTGGAAAAACGACAAACTGAAATCTTACTCAGAAAATGGTTTAGAATTTTTCTATGTAAAAATATTTAGGTTTCGGAAACATTTTATTTTCATCGCTTTTTAACTGATTAAATTGAAGTAAATTTACGCGCGAAATAACTTTCATATTTTCGGACGAAAATTTACCGGTTGCTATGTTTAACTAAATGCATTCCAAATATTAAATTTTATTTCAAAATTTTATCGTTTAAAATCTCACAAAATTTCAATAAATAACGTTATTAAAACCGGTTAAATTTACGGGTCGTTACATTCTCCCCCTCTCAAAACTTTTCGTCCCCGAAAAGGAACGAGGTAGGAGAATAAAAATGACCAGAAAGAAAACATATTTGAAATACAGAATAACAGTTAATTTAAACCATATAATTTTAAATTTAAATTAATTGATATTCAATAATTGATTTAATCCATTTGATTTCACTTAAATCAATCTCAACTACTTCTAAATTCATTATCTTATTATCTCATTTTCTTCAATTTACAATTTCTAAAACCATAAATTTGAATAGTCTTTTATTATAATCATATTTTCTTCAACAATTTTAAATTCTTCTTTATTCCAAATTATTGTTAAATTTATTCTACTTAATATATCTAATCACATATATTTAACACATATAAATTAATTTAAACTATAAAAGTTTTGATTTAAATTAATTTATATTTACTAATTGCTTTTAAATTCAAGGTATTTTCATAAGTTGATCAAATTCAATTTGTTAATTCTTTCAGAACAAAATTTATTATATTCATCTCATTCAATTAATTATTTTATCATCTTTATTAGCATTTTTTTATAATTAAAATCTAGTGTATAACATTTATTATAAACACTCAAATTTTATAAAATCATTTTATATTGCATATTACCCAATTACATTTTAACTTCTGAATAATTTAGGTAAGTTATATTGAAATGCAATTTAGTACTATACAAATAAAATTTTCAAATTCAATTTTCAAGTTTAAATATTTATCCAAAATTTAGCTTTATTTATAATTGAAACAACCTTTAACAAAATTTTAAGAATTTAATTTCCGTTTAATTTCAAACCCTTTAGAGATAATTATGTATATACTATATGTATTAAATCAAATTAAATTTAAATAATATACCTATATATATATAAATCAAGTCATACTTAAGAAATTCAAATTAAAATATATTTTTTTCCAAACAAAACCGTAGCAAAGCTACAGAATGGTTTCTCCACTTCGAAACTCGAAAATGAATGTCGATGATGCGGCCGCCATCACCGAAATTATTTTCCAGCGACAAAGAGAAGAGTACTAATTTCAACATTTTAAAATTCTTTGAAAACGATTTCTATTCGAAAATACCTTTAATAATATACACTTTAAAACCAAAGTTGAAATCACCGGTAATCAAATTCTCAAATTCCCGATTTTTTTTAAAAATTCATTTCGATTCCAAATCAATTTATAAACCATGTTTATAAATTCATTTAGAACAATAAATGATAATAAAATATTATCATTCAACAACCAATTTAATTAACTATTTAATTCCAGAAAAATTTTACTTATATATTTATAATATAATCATACAAAATTATTTCATTTACCAAATTTGAAAACAATATTGTGTCAGTTTGCCCTGCTCAAGTGTTTTGGAAATCCTATCGATAGCGTTGATCAGACGAATCGATCGGAAACCCAAATCAACATCAACAACTCAAACAACACAATATATTTTAAAACATTTAAATATAGATTTACAAATACTCTATCCAAGAATAAATTTTCAAAGCAAGGACAGCGATTCAAATTTGATTAATTCAATCAAAGGAAATTTTGATTTGAGAATAAGTTGGAACGAAAGATAAGATGATTATTTAACCGAATAAGGAAATAGATAATCTTATATAAATCGCGGGCAACCATAACCGGGTCGACCGTGACTTCAAGAATAAGATCGATGTGGAATTCCGAGGTAAATTGACATTCGATCTCAAGAAATAGAATTCAAGTATAGCAGGAGATAGATAGCATCGTAAACCGAGGATACAGAAATCTCCGATAAATCAATGCCTATTGTAAAGGAATTTCACCCCTTTACAAATTATTCGAAGATTGGCGAGACCGCCGATTCATTATAAGGGCCATTCGAAGTGGAGTTATGGGATGCTCCAGAATTGAAAGAAGACTAATAATGAGGGACACGAATGAATTTTTTTTTTTTTGGAATCGCAGGGAACGTTCCAAAAGCCAAAGGAATCGAGTCAAAAGGAAGAGGTTGAAACTCGAATGAGAGTGATTCTGTAAATACATTTACCCTTTATGTTAAGTTTTGCCTAGAGCTACCAAAGCTCTGATACCAACTGTAACGACCCGCTATTTTGGACCATTCGCATCCATTATAAGTGTATAAGTAGACACTCATGCCGGTGTTGAATTGCTCAAAATACCGCGTTGTTAATTTAAATTGGCAAAACTCAACATATACAGTAAATAAAATAATCACAGATCACAGACACAGACACGGAGTAATATAACAATAATGCAGCGGAAACAAAAGGATAGTAGTTCATGAAGCTACTATATATATAACAGAGTTAAACAAGATACAACAGAAGTCTTGAATACAATAGTCAAATGCAATATCAGAATACATCACTGGAATCAACTGAATATCTGAAAGCTGGACAGATAGCTGGATCTCCAAGCGAAGCTCCAACTCCAAAGGTGAGTCTCGAATACTGGTACACTCAGTCTGACCCGAGCGTAAAGAAACACAAAACACTCGAGTCAGGATTAACATTCTTATATCAATAAATCCAACTCAAGTGAAATAACGGCTGAAATACAAGTGACTCAAAGGATGTTTGGGATAACCATCCTCTAAGGATCCATTAAACTATCTATATATACAGTAGAATACGCTAAGTAGATAATGTCTAATCAGTAAAGTACGATATCAAAATAGCGTTAAGTCATGGCCCATTCCACCCTTAACACATTTTTATTCCCAAGAGCATATACAAGACCGTAGTTTCCCCAAAACCGGAAGTCACCAGAGGGCAATCCATATACTAAAGGTACAAAACAAAACGTAGTGGTCGCGAATAGGATAATCAGTATGACAAGGTACATGAGGCAATACCAACTAGGATACTAGTAGTTGCGTGATCCGGACTGATGTTGGGCATAGCAGCTACTACCCCAACACCGCGAAACAACACTCCCATAATCGAGGGGTGCACCCAAATCGAATCACAAAAGTAATAGACATGGTAACGAAGAAGTGTGTCCGCTAGAGATGGCGATCCTCAATGGCCCGGCGCGGCTCCTGTTTTAGTCATGTCAGGGGTCATCCAAAATCGTTCTCTTTCTTCAGTCAACGCGTTCACCAAAACCATCCAATTCGTTCTGGATCAACACTCCGCGTATATTAGTTATTAAAGTGGTTTCGGTATCGACAGAGAGTATGTCCATATCCGATCCCGGTCTCTTTAATAACTACGTATTATTACACCTATGGTCCTTTAATAAATTTTCAAAATGGTTATATTTCAAAACCGACATATCATTGCCATTTCAAAACCATATAAAACGATATCACTTTTCCTTCAATAAATCCATTTCAAAATCATATCACTTTCCAAAGTTATATTGCTTTCGAAATCATAAGTCTTTTAAAATCATAACACTTTGGAAATCAAACTTGAAATTCATAACACTTTGAAATCCTAGCACTATCCTCTTAAACAGTTTAGATATTCACAATCAATTTACATAAACTCGAATTTCAAAATTAAAATTTAATTAAATCTCAAATCATCAATTTCAATTCAATTTAGTTTCTAAATAACCATTTCAATCTATCGATTTCAAATACATATTTAAACCATAAAATAACCCATTTCAATTTCAATATATTTTAAAGCTTTAAATATTCAACATTTCAATTATATCTAATACAACTTCAATTCACAAATTTTATATAAACAAAATACCTCATTTAATTTTATATAAATTTGAAATATTCATTAAAGTCACTTTTAATCAAATTCAAGTTAAAACATATCTTTAGAATTTCAAATTTAATAAATTTCAAATCAAACTTATTTAAGTATAATTATTAAATAATTAAGAATTCCAAATCAATTTCAAATTTATCTTTCAACCTGAAACATTTTAAACTTTATATTTAAATATAAATTTTCATAAATACTCGAAACATATTTTTATATTGATTCAAATCAACTTTAATAAATCTTTAAAATCAATATTTATTAAACCATATATTTCTTTTTAAAACCATAGAAATCATTTCAAATTATTTATATATAGACCAACGGTGTCTGTATATAATTTTCTACCCTATGGTCAAGTAATACGGATATTTATCATTTTAATCCGTAATTTAAAATATATTCGGGTATATATCTTTTCAACCCGAAATCCCAAATTCAATTTAATTTGAAAATCGCTTGGGTTTATCATTTCAACCCATAACAATTTTCTCCTATTCTAAAGTCCGTTCGGGTATGTATCATTTCAACCCATAGTGATACTATACTAACAGGGAACTTGCAGAGTGATAACAGATATGATAATAATATAACAACGGTAACATGCATATATCATCAGTATAAATAACAGATAAGGGTGTCAGATGTCACAGGTGAACAGATACAGATGATGGCATATATATATATATATATCAATATAAATAACAGATAATGATGTCAGGTGTCACAGGTGAACAGATACAGATGATGGCATAGGTATAGCAATATAAATAACTAATAGCAGCATATTTCAATTGTCGTTTCAATTGAAATCAAATTTAATAAATAAAAGAACGTTAATCGTGAGTGATTGCTCACCTTTCGAGGCTAGAGATGCACGAGAAGATGACACAGATACGCACACTGATACGGACATAGAGATTGAGTTACGAATCCAAGCAAACAAATCGGCACGAATTCAACGATCAAAGCTGATGACAGAAATTGATGAAATCAAATCAAAACATTCAACATAGCAACAAATAAAACATGTCCTGTATAAAAGTTTAACAATAAAATTCTATGTGCTACCGAGATCGAAATGGTCTGAAATTTGGTATGAATAAAGATCAAAACTTGTATTTCAAACTGAAAAAGATTCATTTGTTTTGGACAAGAGACGAGAAAAGTTACGATGTCACGAACATAGACTCAGGCCATGTTTGCAGCAGTGTAAAATAATTTCTAAGTACAAAAGAATAGCTGTTTGGGTCTAACTTCTAGATCCTCGACCACTAATCAAACGATGTCGGATTTGGCTGAAATTTGACAAGCATAAACTAGGTAACTTCGACTTCTTTTTAAAAATAAAATTAACCCATTCCGATAAAACATGAGTGAGATATGAGATCGTGAACATGAAGTCTGACTGCTGTTCAGAAAATAAAAATAAAAATAAATCTTTATGATATATATATACATAGACAATGTATACTTTCAACTAAATGTATATTGCAAGCTCCAACTAACATGCCTATATACATAAGACCAGTATAGTAAAATATTAAAATTGAAATCCATTTCAACACATAAACGTGTATATCTAGATGATACATATTTACTTCCAAAATACTAACCTATCATATTATATACACATATATTTCAACTATCAACATTTTCTTAAGACACGCGGTTTGCTTTACTGTAAGAATTTCTGAAATCAAACATATTATATATATAATAATATTTCACATTACTTAAATCATATATATACCTATATCTATACTCAACATCAAGTTGACAAATTGTTGTCACTAGGTGGCTCAAACAAAAGAAATCAGGCATTAATTAATATTTGCCTTTATTATGTCCTTACTTTTGGTGCATCTGTAACAAGTTGTATCATTTCTATTAATTTGCAGGTGACGTTACACCAAATATTTAAAGGTGGAAATTTTATGCACAGTCTCGTACAATAAAGAGGATGCAATACAAATAGCCTTGTATATTTGTATAAATATATAATATAAAGGATGAGAAGTTGCAAAACCCGAACATATATATAAAACAATGCATATATTCTATGGTTATACTTTTATATGGACTCTTTGTACTATCAAAACATATCAGTAAGTAAATATATACAAGATGATAAAACAAAGCTTAAATAAACAAACCAAAATATATAAAATATATATATTATACCTTATGAACAAGAAGGGAGTGTTGCTGAGCACTGGCGTGGGGACGAGTATCAGGGGATGCGGCCAATATGGGAGTGGTGCTTTGGGTCGGGGAAGAGGTGGAAGGCAGTGAGTGGGTGGCCGAGCATGGGAGGAGGTAGCGGCCATGGTGGTAAGCCTCGGCTCCGGTGCGTTCGGTGGTGGCACTGGGAAGGCCGGCTATAGAGTTCGGTGACAAGGTGGGGCCTGCGGCTATGGTGAGGTGAGGAAACAAGCTATGACTTTGTCTCGGCAATTGGAAGGGGAGAGAGGAAGAGTGCTCGCTATGGGAGGAGCCGGAATAGGGAAGAGCAGTGATGGCTTCGAGCTGCTGACGCGTGGGTGGGTCGGCACTCGGTGGAGGGGAGCACGGCGTTGGTGGGAGCCAGCGAAGGTCGCGGGTGTGCGCGAGTTGATGAGGTGGGAAGTTGAGTATGGTGGGGGAAGGCATGGGGTAGAGGTAGAGAATGCCTGCTTCAGGAAGGAGAAGGTATAAAGTTGGAGGGTGAAATGTAGATCTAAATGTAAAGCTTCTGTCAATATTCAGCAGAGAAAGAAAAGAAACGTACGAATAAATAAAAGCAAAGGTAAAGGAAATGGCAATAGTCTCCCTTTGATTCAGCTGATAAATTTAAGACAATTTATTGGTTGCGTGCAGAGAATGAGAAGCAGGGACAGGTTGAAGTGAATGAAAGGACAAGTCACAAATTTTATATTGAATAGAGAGTGTATTAATTGCAATGCCTGCTGATTTGGATAGGTAGACAGATGAGAAGAAATGGAACCCAAATGGTTTTATAACGGGTACCAGTTTGTGCTGCGTAACGGACCAGTTTGTACTCCGTTAACCAATTATAATTTGCAACGCCGAACTCCGATTGACCCAAATAAATATACCGTTTTGATCAGCGCGACGATACGGACACCACGGTATAAAGATATTGATGGTATGATTGAATTATAAAATTCGGATTTTCTAATAGCGGAAAATGTAAGAAAAACGCTGAAAAATAAGATCGACGGAGCCAAAGATGTCCGAATTTGGAAAAACGACAAACTGAAATCTTACTCAGAAGATGGTTTAGAATTTTTCTATGTAAAAATATTTAGGATTCGGAAACATTTTATTTTCATCGATTTTTAACTGATTAAATTGAAGTAAATTTACGTGCGAAATAACTTTCATATTTTCGGACGAAAATTTACCGGTTGCTATGTTTAACTAAATGCATTCCAAATATTAAATTTTATTTCAAAATTTTATCGTTTAAAATCTCACAAAATTTCAATAAATAACGTTATTAAAACCGGTTAAATTTATGGGTCGTTACATTCTCCCCCACTCAAAACTTTTCGTCCCCGAAAAGGAACGAGGTAGGAGAATAAAAATGACCAGAAAGAAAACATATTTGAAATACAGAATAACAGTTAATTTAAACCATATAATTTTAAATTTAAATTAATTGATATTCAATAATTGATTTAATCCATTTGATTTCACTTAAATCAATCTCAACTACTTCTAAATTCATTATCTTATTATCTCATTTTCTTTAATTTACAATTTCTAAAACCATAAATTTGAATAGTCTTTTATTATAATCATATTTTCTTCAACAATTTTAAATTCTTCTTTATTCCAAATTATTGTTAAATTTATTTTACTTAATATATCTAATCACATATATTTAACACATATAAATTAATTTAAACTATAAAAGTTTTGATTTAAATTAATTTATATTTACTAATTGCTTTTAAATTCAAGGTATTTTCATAAGTTGATCAAATTCAATTTGTTAATTCTTTCAGAACAAAATTTATTATATTCATCTCATTCAATTAATTATTTTATCATCTTTATTAGCATTTTTTTTATAATTAAAATCTAGTGTATAACATTTATTATAAACACTCAAATTTTATAAAATCATTTTATATTGCATATTACCCAATTACATTTTAACTTCTGAATAATTTAGGTAAGTTATATTGAAATGCAATTTAGTACTATACAAATAAAATTTTCAAATTCAATTTTCAAGTTTAAATATTTATCCAAAATTTAGCTTTATTTATAATTGAAACAACCTTTAACAAAATTTTAAGAATTTAATTTCCGTTTAATTTCAAACCCTTTAGAGATAATTATGTATATACTATATGTATTAAATCAAATTAAATTTAAATAATATACCTATATATATATAAATCAAGTCATACTTAAGAAATTCAAATTAAAATATATTTTTTTCCAAACAAAACCGTAGCAAAGCTACAGAATGGTTTCTCCACTTCGAAACTCGAAAATGAATGTCGATGATGCGGCCGCCATCACCGAAATTATTTTCCAGCGACAAAGAGAAGAGTACTAATTTCAACATTTTAAAATTCTTTGAAAACGATTTCTATTCGAAAATACCTTTAATAATATACACTTTAAAACCAAAGTTGAAATCACCGGTAATCAAATTCTCAAATTCCCGATTTTTTTTAAAAATTCATTTCGATTCCAAATCAATTTATAAACCATGTTTATAAATTCATTTAGAACAATAAATGATAATAAAATATTATCATTCAACAACCAATTTAATTAACTATTTAATTCCAGAAAAATTTTACTTATATATTTATAATATAATCATACAAAATTATTTCATTTACCAAATTTGAAAACAATATTGTGTCAGTTTGCCCTGCTCAAGTGTTTTGGAAATCCTATCGATAGCGTTGATCAGACGAATCGATCGGAAACCCAAATCAACATCAACAACTCAAACAACACAATATATTTTAAAACATTTAAATATAGATTTACAAATACTCTATCCAAGAATAAATTTTCAAAGCAAGGACAGCGATTCAAATTTGATTAATTCAATCAAAGGAAATTTTGATTTGAGAATAAGTTGGAACGAAAGATAAGATGATTATTTAACCGAATAAGGAAATAGATAATCTTATATAAATCGCGGGCAACCATAACCGGGTCGACCGTGACTTCAAGAATAAGATCGATGTGGAATTCCGAGGTAAATTGACATTCGATCTCAAGAAATAGAATTCAAGTATAGCAGGAGATAGATAGCATCGTAAACCGAGGATACAGAAATCTCCGATAAATCAATGCCTATTGTAAAGGAATTTCACCCCTTTACAAATTATTCGAAGATTGGCGAGACCGCCGATTCATTATAAGGGCCATTCGAAGTGGAGTTATGGGATGCTCCAGAATTGAAAGAAGACTAATAATGAGGGACACGAATGAATTTTTTTTTTTTTTGGAATCGCAGGGAACGTTCCAAAAGCCAAAGGAATCGAGTCAAAAGGAAGAGGTTGAAACTCGAATGAGAGTGATTCTGTAAATACATTTACCCTTTATGTTAAGTTTTGCCTAGAGCTACCAAAGCTCTGATACCAACTGTAACGACCCGCTATTTTGGACCATTCGCATCCATTATAAGTGTATAAGTAGACACTCATGCCGATGTTGAATTGCTCAAAATACCGCGTTGTTAATTTAAATTGGCAAAACTCAACATATACAGTAAATAAAATAATCACAGATCACAGACACAGACACGGAGTAATATAACAATAATGCAGCGGAAACAAAAGGATAGTAGTTCATGAAGCTACTATATATATAACAGAGTTAAACAAGATACAGCAGAAGTCTCGAATACAATAGTCAAATGCAATATCAGAATACATCACTGGAATCAACTGAATATCTGAAAGCTGGACAGATAGCTGGATCTCCAAGCGAAGCTCCAACTCCAAAGGTGAGTCTCGAATACTGGTACACTCAGTCTGACCCGAGCGTAAAGAAACACAAAACACTCGAGTCAGGATTAACATTCTTATATCAATAAATCCAACTCAAGTGAAATAACGGCTGAAATACAAGTGACTCAAAGGATGTTTGGGATAACCATCCTCTAAGGATCCATTAAACTATCTATATATACAGTAGAATACGCTAAGTAGATAATGTCTAATCAGTAAAGTACGATATCAAAATAGCGTTAAGTCATGGCCCATTCCACCCTTAACACATTTTTATTCCCAAGAGCATATACAAGACCGTAGTTTCCCCAAAACCGTAAGTCACCAGAGGGCAATCCATATACTAAAGGTACAAAACAAAACGTAGTGGTCGCGAATAGGATAATCAGTATGACAAGGTACATGAGGCAATACCAACTAGGATACTAGTAGTTGCGTGATCCGGACTGATGTTGGGCATAGCAGCTACTACCCCAACACCGCGAAACAACACTCCCATAATCGAGGGGTGCACCCAAATCGAATCACAAAAGTAATAGACATGGTAACGAAGAAGTGTGTCCGCTAGAGATGGCGATCCTCAATGGCCCGGCGCGGCTCCTGTTTTAGTCATGTCAGGGGTCATCCAAAATCATTCTCTTTCTTCAGTCAACGCGTTCACCAAAACCATCCAATTCGTTCTGGATCAACACTCCGCGTATATTAGTTATTAAAGTGGTTTCGGTATCGACAGAGAGTATGTCCATATCCGATCCCGGTCTCTTTAATAACTACGTATTATTACACCTATGGTCCTTTAATAAATTTTCAAAATGGTTATATTTCAAAACCGACATATCATTGCCATTTCAAAACCATATAAAACGATATCACTTTTCCTTCAATAAATCCATTTCAAAATCATATCACTTTCCAAAGTTATATTGCTTTCGAAATCATAAGTCTTTTAAAATCATAACACTTTGGAAATCAAACTTGAAATTCATAACACTTTGAAATCCTAGCACTTTCCTCTTAAACAGTTTAGATATTCACAATCAATTTACATAAACTCGAATTTCAAAATTAAAATTTAATTAAATCTCAAATCATCAATTTCAATTCAATTTAGTTTCTAAATAACCATTTCAATCTATCGATTTCAAATACATATTTAAACCATAAAATAACCCATTTCAATTTCAATATATTTTAAAGCTTTAAATATTCAACATTTCAATTATATCTAATACAACTTCAATTCACAAATTTTAAATAAACAAAATACCTCATTTAATTTTATATAAATTTGAAATATTCATTAAAGTCACTTTTAATCAAATTCAAGTTAAAACATATCTTTAGAATTTCAAATTTAATAAATTTCAAATCAAACTTATTTAAGTATAATTATTAAATAATTAAGAATTCCAAATCAATTTCAAATTTATCTTTCAACCTGAAACATTTTAAACTTTATATTTAAATATAAATTTTCATAATTACTCGAAACATATTTTTATATTGATTCAAATCAACTTTAATAAATCTTTAAAATCAATATTTATTAAACCATATATTTCTTTTTAAAACCATAGAAATCATTTCAAATTATTTATATATAGACCAACGGTGTCTGTATATAATTTTCTACCCTATGGTCAAGTAATACGGATATTTATCATCTCAATCCGTAATTTAAAATATATTCGGGTATATATCTTTTCAACCCGAAATCCCAAATTCAATTTAATTTGAAAATCGCTTGGGTTTATCATTTCAACCCATAACAATTTTCTCCTATTCTAAAGTCCGTTCGGGTATGTATCATTTCAACCCATAGTGATACTATACTAACAGGGAACTTGCAGAGTGATAACAGGTATGATAATAATATAACAACGGTAACATGCATATATCATCAGTATAAATAACAGATAAGGGTGTCAGATGTCACAGGTGAACAGATACAGATGATGGCATATATATATATATATATATCAATATAAATAACAGATAATGATGTCAGGTGTCACAGGTGAACAGATACAGATGATGGCATAGGTATAGCAATATAAATAACTAATAGCAGCATATTTCAATTGTCGTTTCAATTGAAATCAAATTTAATAAATAAAAGAACGTTAATCGTGAGTGATTGCTCACCTTTCGAGACTAGAGATGCACGAGAAGATGACACAGATACGCACACTGATACGGACATAGAGATTGAGTTACGAATCCAAGTAAACAAATCGGCACGAATTCAACGATCAAAGCTGATGACAGAAATTGATGAAATCAAATCAAAACATTCAACATAGCAACAAATAAAACATGTCCTGTATAAAAGTTTAACAATAAAATTCTATGTGCTACCGAGATCGAAATGGTCTGAAATTTGGTATGAATAAAGATCAAAACTTGTATTTCAAACTGCAAAAGATTCATTTGTTTTGGACAAGAGACGAGAAAAGTTACGATGTCACGAACATAGACTCAGGCCATGTTTGCAGCAGTGTAAAATAATTTCTAAGTACAAAAGAATAGCTGTCTGGGTCTAACTTCCAGATCCTCGACCACTAATCAAACGATGTCGGATTTGGCTGAAATTTGACAAGCATAAACTAGGTAACTTCGACTTCTTTTTAAAAATAAAATTAACCCATTCCGATAAAACATGAGTGAGATATGAGATCGTGAACATGAAGTCTGACTGCTGTTCAGAAAATAAAAATAAAAATAAATCTTTATGATATATATATACATAGACAATGTATACTTTCAACTAAATGTATATTGCAAGCTCCAACTAACATGCCTATATACATAAGACCAGTATAGTAAAATATTAAAATTGAAATCCATTTCAACACATAAACGTGTATATCTAGATGATACATATTTACTTCCAAAATACTAACCTATCATATTATATACACATATATTTCAACTATCAACATTTTCTTAAGACACGCGGTTTGCTTTACTGTAAGAATTTCTGAAATCAAACATATTATATATATAATAATATTTCACATTACTTAAATCATATATATACCTATATCTATACTCAACATCAAGTTGACAAATTGTTGTCACTAGGTGGCTCAAACAAAAGAAATCAGGCATTAATTAATATTTGCCTTTATTATGTCCTTACTTTTGGTGCATCTGTAACAAGTTGTATCATTTCTATTAATTTGCAGGTGACGTTACACCAAATATTTAAAGGTGGAAATTTTATGCACAGTCTCGTACAATAAAGAGGATGCAATACAAATAGCCTTGTATATTTGTATAAATATATAATATAAAGGATGAGAAGTTGCAAAACCCGAACATATATATAAAACAATGCATATATTCTATGGTTATACTTTTATATGGACTCTTTGTACTATCAAAACATATCAGTAAGTAAATATATACAAGATGATAAAACAAAGCTTAAATAAACAAACCAAAATATATAAAATATATATATTATACCTTATGAACAAGAAGGGAGTGTTGCTGAGCACTGGCGTGGGGACGAGTATCAGGGGATGCGGCCAATATGGGAGTGGTGCTTTGGGTCGGGGAAGAGGTGGAAGGCAGTGAGTGGGTGGCCGAGCATGGGAGGAGGTAGCGGCCATGGTGGTAAGCCTCGGCTCCGGTGCGTTCGGTGGTGGCACTGGGAAGGCCGGCTATAGAGTTCGGTGACAAGGTGGGGCCTGCGGCTATGGTGAGGTGAGGAAACAAGCTATGACTTTGTCTCGGCAATTGGAAGGGGAGAGAGGAAGAGTGCTCGCTATGGGAGGAGCCGGAATAGGGAAGAGCAGTGATGGCTTCGAGCTGCTGACGTGTGGGTGGGTCGGCACTCGGTGGAGGGGAGCACGGCGTTGGTGGGAGCCAGCGGAGGTCGCGGGTGTGCGCGAGTTGATGAGGTGGGAAGTTGAGTATGGTGGGGGAAGGCATGGGGTAGAGGTAGAGAATGCCTGCTTCAGGAAGGAGAAGGTATAAAGTTGGAGGGTGAAATGTAGATCTAAATGTAAAGCTTCTGTCAATATTCAGCAGAGAAAGAAAAGAAACGTACGAATAAATAAAAGCAAAGGTAAAGGAAATGGCAATAGTCTCCCTTTGATTCAGCTGATAAATTTAAGACAATTTATTGGTTGCGTGCAGAGAATGAGAAGCAGGGACAGGTTGAAGTGAATGAAAGGACAAGTCACAAATTTTATATTGAATAGAGAGTGTATTAATTGCAATGCCTGCTGATTTGGATAGGTAGACAGATGAGAAGAAATGGAACCCAAATGGTTTTATAACGGGTACCGGTTTGTGCTGCGTAACGGACCAGTTTGTACTCCGTTAACCAATTATAATTTGCAACGCCGAACTCCGATTGACCCAAATAAATATACCGTTTTGATCAGCGCGACGATACGGACACTACGGTATAAAGATATTGATGGTATGATTGAATTATAAAATTCGGATTTTCTAATAGCGGAAAATGTAAGAAAAACGCTGAAAAATAAGATCGACGGAGCCAAAGATGTCCGAATTTGGAAAAACGACAAACTGAAATCTTACTCAGAAGATGTTTTAGAATTTTTCTATGTAAAAATATTTAGGTTTCGGAAACATTTTATTTTCATCGCTTTTTAACTGATTAAATTGAAGTAAATTTACGCGCGAAATAACTTTCATATTTTCGGACGAAAATTTACCGGTTGCTATGTTTAACTAAATGCATTCCAAATATTAAATTTTATTTCAAAATTTTATCGTTTAAAATCTCACAAAATTTCAATAAATAACGTTATTAAAACCGGTTAAATTTACGGGTCGTTACAGATACTGATCTGTAGTGATTGAAAGGTGAAATTTTGAAGTATGTAAGTGCAGCAGGCCCGAACAGCGGAGCAAAGTGGTGAATTTTCATGCAATGTTTTCTGATTTCAATGTCAAACTTCAAATGGGCATATCTCCTTCATTTCTCAACGGATTTATATGAAACTATGGGAAATAGAAGTATGTAAAGAATACTATGCAAAAAAAAATTGGTGGCAGAAATCGAAGGGTTGTTGGTTCAGCAAGGCGAAGCAGTAACAAAATCATGCAATCCATTTACTGTCGACAACGTCAAAATTAAAATCAAGATATCTCTTTCATTCCTTAATGAAATTCAACAATCTACCCATTGAAACGACCATCTGAATGAGTACTACGGTCTAGAAAATGAGTTCGGATGAAACATGAAGGTTTCTAGACAGAAATTGGAAGAACAGCGAAGGTAGGAGCAACTCTGGAGCAATTGCGAGTGATTCTTGCTCTCCTCTTCCTATAGTATGACTATTATCCTATAATCATGACACGTAGCCTATATTAGAGTAGTAGTACATATATATTCACTTAATTTTGAATTAAATGTGATTTGGGTGGGATTTGAACGACTAAATGATTAGGAAACTAGATATTACACAAGTTTTGGAAATCAGAAAGTCAATCTAAGAATTCATGAAATAATTGATATAATTGGACATAGAAATGTGTAACTAGGGTCCAAGGATGTTCTCCGATAACTTAAGGCGAAGAGTAGAAACAGTGTCGAAAAATACACAAATTGCCAAACTCAGAAATATAATGTAAATACGTACACTAGTCGACCGGTGGACCATGACCGGTATACGTTTAAATTTGACAACCTGAACCTCCTCCAAATGTCCCCAAATAAAATATAAAATATAAAATACGATTCGTGCTTTCTCCTATGTTATGGAAGCTGATCTGAGACGGGACAAGGCGAGTGATGATGCTACGAAATGATGGGTGGATGGAAAGTGACAATAATATGAAATAAATGGATAATGAATTATTTGGTTGTTATTAGATGTAATATGTGATATGTGAAAGGATATATGATCTATGTACAGTATGATATGTGATACGATGGTGAACACAAATAGAAACGAGATTGAGATGTAGGTTAGACGTCCAAGAATATGTAAATGAATATGGATACAGACCTGTGACACAAGTAGGTATGCCAGGTAATGCGGTGCTCCCGTAAAGGTTTTGGCGTACCGGTGTGGAGGCGGATGGTAAGCGACCCTGTAGTGCATGAGGATAGTCCAGGACGTGAGTCCAGTTAGTTAGATCAGGGACAATGGAAAACTTGTAGAGCATGAGGCTAGTCCAGGCATGAGTTCTATTTACAATTTGCCTGACGACGGATGATAAACACCCTTTAGGGCATGCGGCTGGTCCATGGTGTAAGTTTGTATAAATACGATGTGATATAGCTAGGTATATAATAGTTAGTTACGATATGGCGACGGAACATGTGGTGGTCGGACAATAGACGCATATCATGTTATAGTATTATTTTTGTAGTATAGGTAGAGTATAGCTCACTCACCAGATTTATGTCCGACCCACTCCTATTTTTCTCTCTTATATATATATTACCAAGTTCATTGAGTTCAGCGATGAGACGGTGGCAGAGATTTGGATTTATTGATGTGTTGTATAAATGGAATTAGTCGGTGTTGCATTTGAAGTTGATTCTGTATTTGTAGGATTGGGTTGTATATATAATTGTTAGACATGTGTACATGATATTTCAAATATGTTATGGTGATGTGATTATAAAAATGCTTATGTATTATATTTTATTCATTTCACTGTGAGACTCTGAAAGTAGTTAGTTAGTTAGAATTTATATATGATATCTATCTTGAACTATAACCATATATGTTTCTTATCTCACCCCAGCGACTCATCTTTTCAATTCTCGGGCACTAATGTAGGTTCGGGCATTGGATCCGAGGGTTAAAAAGATGGATTGTTACATTAACTAAATTAATTATTATTAGAGGGTCAAAATTTTATTAGTGAAATGTAAAAGTGTTATATATTTATAATTATTTTTAGGCCAATATAATAATTTAAATATAATAAATAATATATATATATACACAAACACATATACATTTTATTTCTATAATCGAATTTTAAAATTGTTTTAAAATTAAGCGGACGAAATATATGTGGGTATGAATTAATTAAATGGGTTTAATTAATTAAGTGAGATAGTATCTCGTTTATAATGGATCATATCCTAAATGATGTTAAGATATTTACATAGCCCAATAATGATGTTATCAATAGACCTAGATGCCTCCATTTTGAGTTACCGAAAGTCATTCTCTGCATGGAAAATAAAATATATTTTAACGGTAGACTTTACAACTCCACAATTGAGTTGGACATAAGATCTCTCAAAGGTTAAGTTGACAGTTCAAGGTGTATTCTACTGGCATGATCATCGAGGAAAATATTTTAAAATTGTTTTAAACTGATTTGATTTATTTTTAATTTAATCCATACTAAAATTATATTTATGAAAAATATTATTTTTGTTTTACTGTTCATCACCGTGCACACGATGCATGACTTTACTCATGCATGAAAAAACACAGTGGTCAGAGACCACTAGAGTTGATACTCGTTCGTCATTAAAATGTGGATCTATAGGCGATGAGCGAGATGACTATCAACGTCGAAGGCGTTGGGAGTTTGAAAATTAGGGTTTGATATGGATCAACTTGTTGGCAACGTCATAGAGCACCGGAGGAGTTGAGACGGGTTTCACTGGAAAGATCTTATTGGTTTAAAGCGAATGATGTTTGAAGCAAAGTAATTTGTGACTCAGGAAGAGAGCGGAGATTGCTAGAAATTGACAGGTGATGGAATGTTTTAGTGTTTGGAATTTTTCCAAAAAGACCCTAAACAAAACAAATTTGCACTGTAGGTAAAATTTATAATATTTTTAAAACCCCACATATTATTATTTGTATATACATCCCTAAAACTTGTAACATATTTATCTTTCACATACAAACTTCTTTTTACACCCAACTTCTGTCATTGGGTTTATTTTCAAATTTTGAACGTTTTGACATTATTTATCTGGATATCACATGTTGTATATGATATTTAGACTAAGACATTAGCAATTTGATTTGTCAAATGTACTACTTACTAAAAAATTTACAATTTATAAATTAGGTATATATATAGCTTATACATATTTATATACACATAATATTTATATAATTTATTAAACATTACATTCAAAAATAAAATTGTTTTGTTAAATATTGTTATCCAGTGTTTGAACCGAGTAGCTTTTAAGTAAATCTGGACATTGAGACGAAGATGGAATTGATCAAGAACTTAGGCGCATGCTTGGATAACAAGATGGATTGACTTAGATAGTTTGGGATCAATTGGACCAAACCAACATGGTCGATATGACAACAATTGTGGTTGGTACCGAGTTGATTTCTCGAGGGGGTCCACCTAAAAATTTGGAAGGTTTGAGTTTATGAAATTATAAGGGAGCTTGCATCACTGTGATGACCATTATGGTAGTATCGACATGGTTTTTGCCTCGGAATAACTTGTTCTTCCTCACTATTTTCACCGATATGATATTTTACCTAGTATTACGTGATCTAGCGATAGTGGCAGATGATTTCAGCTATATATAGAGAGACTAGAGCAACTAGAGAGGACTTTTGGATCTTTTAAGCCCATACTCTTTATATTCCTATCTCTACTTCAACCTTTGTCAACCAATTACTGTCAAATTTGACTAAACTTTGTTTTCTAGATCTGAAAACCTTGTAAAAGCACTTGTATTTATGACAAATCCAAAATTAACAATATTTTTGATCCAATGTTTTTGGTGCTTTCACAAAGAACAGAACTTTTCAAGAAAAGATCTAACTTATATCTTTGAATTTCAAGCATCCATAAGTTATATCCAGAAGGTTGTTGTTGTAGTTCAGAAGTTACTAAGATTTAACAAGGAATCTACATTAGATATGAAAGATATGGTACCCAAGGTACCTTCCTCGAGATCTGGTGCCACTACTGGAGAAGATGAAGCTTCTCATCATAATAAAGAAACCACTCAGCCAAACCCTATTTTTCTAGGAATTTCTTCCCCATAATAGATGGTGTCTAAAGTTGCGCTTGAAAGGATAATGGATGGGATGAATCGTAGAAAGTTAGACAGTAAGAAATCCCTTCCCGATAAGATGGAGGGGAACTTTGCTTTGCTAACCCAACAATCACAAAGGCATAGGAAGAGCCATAAAAATTAATCATCGTCAAGTTCTGAGGAAGATAGTTCATCTTCATTAGGCCAGAACAGGAGAGATAGCAAGCAAAAGTGAGGAGAAAGGATGTTGGGTCATTATAGAGGAATACTGGTGGAAGTGGCCAAGTTCTGGCTATAGTTAACATGGTTGGTACCAACCAAAATCATGTATGTACCGACTATGTTGAAGTTGCTACCGGCATGTTATAACCTGATGCTATTAACTTATCTGATAGTGAAAGGGCTTGTCGGATATCGATAATGTCATTAGGCAGAATGCTAGTGCATAGAAACGATGGTGCCCAAACGAACATTGTGGAGCTAGCAAGACATCATAAGAGATCTAAATGAGTAGGCCTCCCAAAGGTAAAAGAGCCTAGAAGTCATGCGATGAGCCGAGAGTGTTTGCGGAGTCAAACATTTGGGGTTGTCCCTAATGATCGCCGTCAAGTTGTTCAGACCAGTGAAGAATATCTTAGAGATATGATTAAGATATTGTTGAATGAAGGTTAGCACATGAGTAACGATGAATGAGGTTCAGTGCTTAGTAAAACTCCATTCACTGATGATATACTATGAAAGAGCTATCCTAAGAAGTTCGTTATGCTGACAATGACGTCTTATAATGGAACAACGGATCCTAGACAACATTTATTGAAGTGTAAATGGCACATGGATGGTGGTCAAGCAATAGACGCAGTGATCTGTAAATGTTTCCCTATATTTTCAAATGGGGTGACTACGATGTGGTTCACTCGGCTCATGCCGAGGTTCATATCTTCATTTGATCAGTTAGCAAGGAAGTTCATGAAGCAGTTCTAGCTCCACACACTCGGCCAAAGGATGTGATATCCTTGTCTTATCAGAGATCCAAATATACTTTGAAGGATTTTGTAAAGTGATTCAGCACTTCCATAAATTTAGCAATTCGAAAGAAGATATGATTCTAATGGTATTGATTCGAGGAGTCCACCTGGATACAAACTTTGGTAAGTGGCTTAAAAGGAAGCAGCCACCTACGATGGAAGATTTTTTATTATAAAAAAGTGTCCCAATATCTACGCTCGGAAGAGGCAAACCTTGCTGTAGACCAATTGCTGGTAGACCATCAAATGAATTTGTGTAGAGCAACATTACTATTAAGCAAACTATGAGAGCACTGGAAACTTTACGGTGAATGTAGGGAACAATAACAACCAAAAAAGGAGAAACTAAGGCACTGGTGGGATGAAGAACAACATCAAGAAGCGTCCAAGGTACATGAGACCGCGATATTATACTCCTTTGAATGATACTGTTGAAAATATCTACCTTGTCATGCAAGGTACATAGAACTATAATAAATCGCCTTGAAGTGAGGCAACATAAGTTGAACGACGCTTAGGGTTGCGGCTTCTATGAAACTCATGGGCATAATACCAATGAGTGTTGACACAAAAGGGATGTGATTGAGGAATTGATTTAGAGAAAGAAGATGCAGCAATCTGTGAAAGATCGGCAGGATGGCGGACAACATAGTAGCCCCTAAGGGCAGAATGCCTAAAGGGACTAGCGTGGTCCAATCGAGATAGCTGAGGCGATCTGAAGGTAGGATTGTAATTAACACTATAACTGGAGGACCTCGTCCAGCGGTGAGGAGTTGGAATGAGATGGAGCGGTATGGAAATTAATTGAAGCATGTGCCTCAGCATTGTTGTAAAATTCCTTCTAGGCCTCTATATAGGCTCTATACGAGGCTTACCGCCTAGCGATTTTACTAGGATCACATTGACAAGGTCTATCGCCTGATGTAAGAATCAAAACATATATTTAGAACTAGTTAGACATTATTTAAGGTTCAATCCTAAAATTCAATTTATATTCATCGACTCTAAGAAAAGCACTAAAATTTTATCCAAAATACTTAAGTTGTCAAAAGTTCCTAGCTCCAATTAATCCCTAGTCCATACTAACTGCCTAGCGTCCGTCTAGTGATTTTCATAACTTTGGCCGCATGTCAGTTGTTTTGATGTTGAAGACAGAGCTTTAGCAAAACAACTGAGAGGGATGAGTAAGGACATTGTTTTCCAAAATAGAGATTCTGATGGGGTGCAAGCACCAATGTTTGACCCCATGGTGATTATGGATGTTGTTAGGCTAGGAACTGTGCACCGAGTTCTGATTGACTGTGGAAACTCAGTTAATTATATTCTGTTCAAGAGGACTATTGACCAAATAAATATTTGTCCAAAGGATATAAAGTTATGTAAATCCTGTATCAATGGATTTACTAGAGAGGTCAAAGAGCCTTTCAGATGTATTGACTTATCTATGGAATTAGACAAAGGAGATCGCAAGATGTGGGTGCAGACCTTTGAGATAGTCGATAAAATTTCTACTCACAATGTTTCTCTGGGCCGGCTGGCCCTTTTTAGTTTCAGAATAATTCTAGCTCCATGGTGTCTAATGATGAAATTTTCCATCAAAAATGGGGTTAAAGCTATTTATGGTAATAAGAGCACCGGTCGGGTATGCTATGTCACCGAGCTTAAAGAGGCAAAGTGATGTGACACAAAGGGAAATGTGCATAGAAGGCTCTCTGTATCAAGACTATGGATGCATAGCAACTACCGCCTAAGCCTTGGCTCGGGTTCCATTACAAGTTCTATAATCTTATGGACCTTTGAAAAGATCTAGAGGATGCGAGGGTGGCACGAGTGGCGCTGACGATCAGCATTCTGATCGATGATAATGATCCCACTCGGGTTCTCAAGGTTGAATCTCAGCTCGACTTGAAAATGAAAAAGGAGTTGGTAGGGTATCTCCAAGCAAACCTAGATGTGTTTGTTTGGATGCATTCTGATATGTGTAGAATTTTGCCTAGGCTATGCATTGCATGTGGATCCAAGGTACCCTCCTATGAGGTAGAAGAGACACGGCTTGGGTCTGGAACAATCAACCGTGCTAAAGGAAAAATTAGATAAGCTGAAGTAAAATGGCATTATCTATGATACCTTATACCTCGAATGGGTATCGAATCCCTGTTGGTCAAGAAGCCAAATGGAAAATGGTGGACGTGCATTGATTATTCAAACCCGAATAAAGCATGCCCAAAACAGCTTCGTGTTGCCAAAAAATTTCTAGCTTCTGGACTCGATGACCGAACATGAATTGCTATGTTTTATGGATGCTTACTCTTGCAACAACCAAATAGCAATGCACATTCCTGATCGGGAGAATACAAGTTTCATCACTGATTTGGACCTGTACAGTTATCGAGTGATGTCATTCAGTTTAAAGAACGTTGGGGCTACCTACCAACGACCAGTAAATAAGATGTTCAATGATCAAATTGAGTAGATGGTGGAGATTTATGTACACGATATGCTGGTGAAGTTATAGCGATCAATGAATCACATGGACGACCTCGTTGAAATGTCCGATGTGATTCAGAAGCACTTAATGAAACTTAATCCATTGAAGTGTTCTTTCAGAGTCGTGTCAGGAAAATTTTTGGGTTTCATCGTGAACTCAAGGGGTGTTGAAGCTAATCTAGAGCATTCTCAGACGTTGAAAGATGTTATCACCTTGAAAAAAAAAGAGGGAAATGCAAAGCTTGAACAGGGAAGTCACTGAACTAAGTCGATTTATTTCGAAGGCAACTGATAGATGTAACCGTTCTTTGATGTCCTCAAGAATGAAAAAGGAAAGTTTGTTTGGACAAAGGAATGCTATGAAGCTTTCCAAAAATTGTTGGAACACAAGGGAAGACCATCAATCTTGTGGAAGCCTTTGGAAGGGGAAGATCTATTCATTTATTGGCGGTATTTGCTCATGCACTAAGTATAGCCTATGTACATGAGGAATCCAGGATAAAAAGACTCGTATACTATATCAGAAAGTAATTTACTAGAGCGGAAAGGAACTACTCAAAGTTGGAGAAGCTAGCATACTACTTGTTGATACTTCAAGAAAATTGGGATCATACTTCCAAGCTTACCTAATAAAGGTGCTGACAGATTAGCCACTACAGCAAGTACTACATCGACCCAAGACTTTTGGGAGATTATTGAAATGGAATATCAAGTTGAGCCAATACGATATAACCTACCGCCCTAGGAGAGTGATACGAAGAAGGCATTTGCAAATTTCATTGCTGAATTCACCATCCGAGATGGAGAGGTGGAAGAAGATATGGTTCCATTTTCCCAGTGGAAGTTATATGTAGATGGAGCTTCCAATGAATGTAGTCCGGGGCATGAATGATTCCTCATGACCCTAAAAGAACGAATGATATGTTACACACTAAAGCTAGAATTTCCTAGCAACAAATAACGAAGCCGAATTAATGAATTTATTGCAGGATTGAAGATAGCAAAGGAACTAGAAGTTAAGACACTGTATATATCCAATGACTCTCAATTAGTAGTCTACCGGGTTAAAAAAGAATTTCAAGCTAAGGCAGCAAGACTTGCCCCTTACCTGATGAAGACACTGGAGCTATTTAATGATATTAGACATTACAATCACATACATTCCCAGAAAAGAGAATATGAAAGATGATTCACTAGCCAAATTGGCCAGCTTTAGGGCTGTGCAGCTTATAGGACCTGTTGTAGTGGAACTTTTATTGGTTTTAAGCATTGACCAGATGGATGCCGATTGCATCTTGGAGACCGTGAAAGAAAAGGAGTCATGGATGACTCCAATCAAGAAATATTTAATGAAGGGAACCCTCTCGAATGGAAGGGACGATGCAAACTCCTTCATAAAGTACCACGATGCATAATGCAATGAGTGTTGTATAGGAGAAGTTTCTCAACACCCCTACTGCAGTGTGTCATCAAAGATGAAGCCAAGAGGATCTTTTCGGATGTACAAAATAGACGATATGGTGATCACACCAAGGGGCATACTTTGGCGAAGAAGATACTTCATTATGGTTACTTTTGCCCAACAATCAACTGAGATGCAGCTGATTATACCAAATGATGTGACTAATGCTAAAGGTTCTTGAAAATACTGATAGCCCCACTTATAGAGCTTACGCAAATGGTTAGCCAATGCCTATTTGTGGTTTGAGGAATTGATATATTAGGTTTACTATCAATTTCAAAGAGTGGATCGGATTATATTGACGTAGCTGTGGACCATTTCATAAAGCGGGCTAAAACGAAACCGTTGACCATGACCACTATGAAAAAAGTTATCAACTTTGTGTTAAAGAATAGCATATGTAGATTTAAAGTCCTGTAGAAAATCATTCCTAACAATGGAACTCAATTCGAGAGTGCTAAGTTCAAAGGCTTCTACAACCAATACCAAATTACAAAGAGCTTCTCGGCAATAACACACCCATAAGCGAATGGATATGTGGAGATGGTGAATAAAATCATTAAATCCATCTTGATAAATAACTAACAAAAGCCAAGGAAGTTGGGTAGATGAGTTACCACTTTCATTGTGGGCTTATAGAACAACCTACAGATCTACGACTGGGCACACTCCATTCGCTTTGGCCTATGGAGCCGAGGCCATTCGATAAAATTAGAAATCTCTTCTCATCGAAGAAAACACTATGATCCCAAGGTGAACGAGAAACTCTTGCTTGAGTCCCTCGTCTTGGTCGACGAAAAGTGAGAAGACGTGAAATTGAGGTAGCTTCTTACTAGAAAAGAGTAGCTAGGCACTTCAACACCAAGGTCAAGAACTATACCTTTGAGGTAGGATACCTTATTTTGAAATGGGTCCTCCATTGTACCGGGGGGGCTTGGTCTAAATTGGGAAGGTCCCTATGCGATTAAACAGAAGCTTGGACTTTCAAGATATCGACTGTTGATGGGATCACTATTCCATGGGAATGGAATAGAAAACACTTACGACGCTAGTTCACTTAAATTTATTTATATATTTTTCTACAAATAAGCCACCCTAGTTAACTGAGGGGCAATGAAATAAGGCAAGGATTACCGTTTCTTTTGTTTATAAATAAAGTTGGCTTTTGGAACCAATAAAACCATGTTCTTATAAGTTAAACTTTATGTTGCATGATTAGCAGCACGATCAGGTACCCGAATATAGGTATCGATGAACTCCTTTGATCTATGATCGAGCCATGGGAATATAATCGCACTAGGTCGATCGGATGACTAACCCTCACCCAGCTGAGCTTTGGCTGATGCCCAAAGATAGGATAAATCAAATAAGGATGCCCAGAGTTAGGCAACTAAAACATTGGTTCACAAAGATGGGAACTGGTGTACAATCGAAGCTTTCATGGCTACGCTTACGTTCCAATAAGACACGCTCGACCGAAGATAAGCAATGATTGTCAATGAATGATTTTGATCAACGCCGGGAGATATGTGAGATTGAAAATGGATGCTTAGAGGCAAGCATCTCGAACACCGATCCCCAGAGAATAGGATCAACGTATAATTAAACCTTGATAGGAATGACCATGCTTATGGCTTAAAAAAATATGCTTGGCCAATGATATGCGATGATGGTTGATGAATCTTCTCGATCGACGCTTGGAGGTAGGCGAGAGCGAAGACGGATGCCCAGAGATATGCAACTAAAAAACTGATTCCTAGATTTAGGATTCGACATATAACTAAATTTTATGCAGGTACAGCCGCATTTATAGCCCAACGTGATAAGTTCGCAAGTGGTAAACAAGGTTAGTCAAAGTAAAGTACCTCTACTCACGGTAGGGTGAGATATGCTCAGATGAAAATGAGTAAGATTACCCAAAGAAATATAGTTTTGTTTAGCTAAGAAAGAAATACTTTGGAAATGATAAACAAAACTAAATAATAAAATATTACTAAGCAACTAAAGAGATTTATTTGTATGTACAAATTTATAGTAAATAATGGCATTGCGTAGACGCAGGCATGTATAATATATGTGTGGTTGAATTACAACTGAATATATTATATATGATAGCAGATATATAGGTAGGTAAAATAGAAAGTGCGGACATGTAAATACGACAAGGATTGTATAGAAAAACAGAATTTTATTTACATTAAATTTTCGTACAAGCATTGGGGAGATGCTCTCGCACAATACTGGCTTATATGCAAGAAAACAAAGTACATGGGAAAAGACAAAAGGAAACCGTCTTCCCAAAAATTGAGAAGATCACTTACTTCTGTTTTCCTCGTTTGCCACTCCTAATCTCAAGCCTAGCGAAGCGCTTCTTCAAAGTCTTCGACTCATGAGCTTTCCTCTTCTCTAGAGAACTTTCCTCAGAAGGCGAGGGTTTTTCTTTAGTAGTCGGGTTGATTGAGTCTATAGGCATGTCAAAAGTAAGATCGAAGGATTTTGAAGCATCACTGGAACCATAACCCTTAGTGGGCTTGATTTTCAAAGGGGGAAGCTTAGGTGTAGGGCTCGATTTTCTAGAGCCAGTAGGCTTTTCGGTTCCTGGCTCGAGGTTGATCTTGATTATGTCCAAATCGCATTTCATCATCTCCGCCATTGTGATGTGATCATTTGGGTCCTTTGCGCTCATGATGGTGATATATTCCTCCTGAGGCTGATCAACGTCCTCTAATCCTTCCAGTGCTCATATTTACTGTTAATCTGGACCGAGGCCAGAGCTAGAAGGGAGAGCTTGGACGATGTGCTTTATGCTAATAGAGGTTGAAGTGGTAGTGATAACGCTTGGACCCAAACCTTGAGTAGATGGTCGTGGAGGAGACAACGATGAATGACTTGTAACCTGATATACATAGTAGCATAAGTTAATGACGTTCTTTGGCGAGAGTTGAAATTTCTCAAAGACTGGAGAGAAGAGAGAAATACCTTGGTTGGGCGGAGTTTCCTTGGTTGAGGACCTAACGATTTCACCCACCTTACTAGAATATTTAGTCCGTTGGTTAGCTAGAGGAGGGAATGAGGAGTATCGACACTTAATACAAATTATTTATACACGTTCTCTTTGTCAAAACGATACCCCTTTAGGATATATTGAATTTGGTATTGGTTAAAATTCTAGTATTATCCACGTTCAACTGGATTAGTCTGTAAATAAAGTCTTTGGTTCAATAATTACACATTATTAAATTTTCTGCCCTAGACAAAGATTTTGACTTTTAGTTGATCGTAGTTAACCGTGATATTAACCTAATACAACTAAGGAGATGGATTCTCTATTGAATAATATTTATTTCCCTGTGGTTCTACTCATACCCAACTATAGTCGTTCTATGTTCTCCATGGGATGATTTAACTACAATAAAAGTGGAGTATCTATATAGAAATTCCACGGTGTTCTCAAGTCAAGAGAACCTTGTAACATTGCTATAATGAGATTTTCTTTTTGACCTAGTTGTTATTAACCAATATGAAACTCTCGAGTTAGTCATTCCATATAATCCAAAACTACAAGCACATACTCCCCTTGGTGCCCTCAGCAGCCATGAGTAAAATACTACCCAACATTTGAAGAGCGTTACGTACTCTAGTATCAACGGATGTATCAATGTCCTCTCTCATAACATCTTATCAAGGAATAATTAAAATAATGTGTTATTCTATATTGTAATAATTTTCTCATGATTACAACTATTTGTATTATTTCACATAAAAAATTGTTTATTAATTTTCTAATTAATATACGTTAAATTAGTTATTTAATTGATTATATCACAATATAGCAAGTATATAATAGACAACAAACGCTTTTATTATGAACAAAATTGATTGCAGAGTTAGATAATTTATAATAAGTTATATAATTGTTCCTATGGCATATCCTAACTTTATCAATTTCCAACATCAATATTAATCCTTAGTGTATCAAACTCTTCCTTACTCCGTATATTTTTATACAGCGACTCATTTCGAATAGGATTGTCAAGCATTGATTGTAGCACATAACCATAAGTCATTTGGGTGAATTTGTCATTAAGAGATTTAATTGGTATATAGTGACCCAATTGCCAAAATTTCGACCATTGGCATCTCATTTTTAGAAAGAATATATGGCTAAATAATAGGGTATTTGCATTCGGTAGCTTTCAGTAACTAAATTATTTTGTGTTAATCGTCTTAGATATGATTTTTTTTTCGCTGATACCTCACTTGATAAAGAAGACTCTACGTGCTTAAATTTTGATTAATTTATTTTCGTTAATTTATCCTTTTTAAGTCTTTCCCTACGTACCCCTAGAAATTTAGGTTCTATGAGTTTTGTTGCCTTAGGAAAAGCAATCATTTTAAGATCAGCTTGTATTATTAGCCTTTCACTATCACTAGCATTTTCCCATCTTTCACAACGTCCTTTAGTTTTAGATAGTTTAGTAAAATTTTAGGTCATTCGTTTTCTCCAGTGCAGTGCTAGAAATTTGTCTCCGAAAAGTACCGATAGCATAAAGATGTATAACACCATTAGAAATCTAATAATCATAGAACACGTGCACAAGGAAGACCCTTTATTTTATAGAAGACACATCCACATAATCTGATATGTGAATTAACACCATCAACTTGTCATAACTCATTAATCTTTATTAATAGTTGGCTTGGAAGCGCAACCATTTGTTCCAACCATGAACTTCCCAAAATACCCCTATATATATCTTTTAGAATATTAAATTGTTATTTCATATGATCTTCCCAATAAATTATTAATAGTAGGCTTGGAAGGCAATCTTTTGGTCCGACCGTGAACTTCCCATAATACCCCTATATATACATTTTAGAATATTAAATTGTTATTTCATATGATCTCCCCAATAAATTAGGAGATAAAATCTCCCTACAATTACTTTAGACATATTCAAATATAATTAGACTTTCAGAGAATGAGTCAAATATATATGGCTGCATTAGAATAGGTAGTGCAAGATCTTCCTAGATAAATCAACCAATCTATAAACCTTTATTAATCTTTAAAATAAAACCCCAACTTTTTGGCCCAACCGTGAAATTTCAAAAATGTCCTTCCATGCAAACAAGAGGTCATGAATTCGAATCTCAATGTGAACAAATATTAACATCTATTTCAAATGGAAATTTTAAACATAAACAATGTTACAAGTTCAAACCCTATTCCACCAAAAAAATTACATTTTCCTTTATGTTTTTCAGTTTATTTTTATCAAACTACATAGAAATTTCAAATTTAATAATTTAATAAAGAGCTTATATGCACGTGCATTGCACGTGCCAAAATATATATACTAACAGACACACACATACACATACACAAATATAATTGTTAGATATAATATTTATTAATAATTGAAATAGAAGCGCAATCTTTTGGTCCGACCATTAAGTTTCAAAAATTACACATGATTTCAATGTAAAATATGATTAAATATTTGTGCTTTTTGTAAATGTGTTTAAACATGTGCAATTTGTAGAAAAACAACTCACGTGCGAAGCGCGTGCGGTAACGCTCGTAATAATGAAGTCTAAGGCTTTGTGAGAAACAAAATTTACAAGCTCATTGAACAACAGTTATTTCTATACTTACATGCTGTTTGGGTTGTACTTTTTCCAAATCCACTTTCAATCTTGATAGGCTCACCTTGTGACTTCGAATAAGCATTTATTGAAAAAGTGCCAAATGTACAATAAGCGATGCCAAATATGAATTTAATTTGCTATGAACACTCTCAACCGTACTTGTTACCACATTGGCATAATGCTTAATTTTGTTAGTCAATGCGAGTACAAACTTCTCTATATATCTATTTAGCCAATATTTTACCATATACAAAATCACTTCCTGTATTTGGAAGACCAGTGTGTGCACAATGTCATAATGCTCATAAAGTTCATCCTTTGTGAATGAATTAGTAGTTGTGCTCTGGTCTATAAGAAGGTAATATATTGTTTTTCCTAAGAATGTTAATATTTTTTACTATCATCGATGCTACCTTCAACTTGATTTCCATCCATTTTACTAACTTTAGGAAATACCAGTTTGCAATATGCCAGTATATTCTTTCCAATATGTCGTGTACAAAGAAAGTGTGATGAAGAGGGTAAAACTTCACCTATGGATTTCATAAGGCGTACTTTAGGGTGAATCATCCATTTCCTCCGGATTCTCCTACAACTCCATAGTCATTCCAAACCGTCATTGTTAAGGACTCTAGTACTTGCTTAAGCATCGACCATAAATTATAATCGGCCTTATCCGGGGTTACCATATCATATATCAAAACGACCCGTATTCGTCAAGTATTTTTCTATTATAGTCTGATTAGAAGGCATTCAAATCCTAAGGTCAATTTAACATCCACTTTAGGGTTCGATCTCCCCGGATTGGTTAACATCCAATCTAGGGTTTGATCTCTCCAGATCGTTAAAACATCCATTCTAGGATTCAATATCACTGGGTTGTTTATCATCTAATCTAGGAATCGTTCTCTCTGGATCATTTAACATCAAATCTAGGATACGATCTTTCTGGATCATTTGTCATCCAATATAGAGTTCGATCTCTCCAGATCTTTATCGGGTCCAATTCGCTTGCTGTTCGATAAACCCAATGTCTAAGTAAGCCCATCCGCTTACCCTCAGGTAAGGGGACTTACTTTCCTATACAAGTCCATCCACTCGCACTCCAGCAAGGGAACTTGCACCTTGTGGTCATTGCCCCGTCTCTCCGGACGGGACTATCATGATCAATATCAGTCATCATGTTTCAATGGTTTTCAAAAATTAAATATTCAAATCAAAGCAATCATGCAAACATCCTAAGCATTCATCTCAGACATCCAACTCAGAGCGTGCTTAGAGACCAATTGAGGTCTCGTACACATGTAAGTGGTCTAAGGTTATTATTGTCTTACCTATTCAAAGCAGGAAGTAAAATGTGGTAAATGAACCTATCTTCCATCCATCCCGATCATGGGATTACCAATCTCGACCTAGGTCCTTGGTCATGTCTTGATGTATTCACTGCAGACGGTGTCGGTTCCGGCTGCACCATCGCAGTTTGGTTCCCTACATACTATTGTAGCTGGTTACTCCGAACCAGCTTTCCTATCAAATCATTAAGGTGTCCGTACTCATTTGTTTCATGTCCATCTAGCTCATGGAAAAGGCTAAACTTTCCAGACCTTCTCTTCCGATCCATGGGTTCTCTCCTAGTCGTTCTCCTATAGGAAATCTTCCCTACAGTACCTAAGTATATCCTATTCGGGGTTTTGGTTAGATTAGTGTAGGAAGAAAATTTTGATTCCCTCCTTTGCCTCTTTATTCCCTCGAAGTCGTCATCAGCTTTTCACTTTCCTTTGTCTTTACCATATACTACTTTGGACGATCCCCTGTCTTCCACAGTATTAACATTAGAATTCTCAGCTTCAGCATTCCCTTACACAAGTACCTTTGCCTTGTGATAGAACTCCGTAAGATCCATTGGAGGATCCTTTTCCAAAGCGATTTTAAAGTCAGTCTTATTCACAACTCCTGAAACTGCTGCCATCTCACTGATCGATCGGGCTTATGAACTACAGCGGTTACCGCATTAAACCTAGTCAAGTAACTCCTTAGGGTCTCTCCTTCCCTTTGCTTCATGCTTGATAGCATCATCACATTATTTGGTCGTGAAATGTTAACCCTGAACTGTCTCATGAACTTATTCACTAACTCGGTCCACGTGCTTATAGACTCATTCTCAAGCCGTTTGAACCACATCGCTGCTAAATCTATATGGTATAATGGAAAGCACCGTCCCATCACCTCCTCAGAAGCACCTAACACCTTCGTAAGTTGAATTTATCTCATTAGATGAATTGTTGGAACTATTTTTCCATCGTATATTTACAACATCAGAAGCTTGAAATCAGGAGGATTCCTCGCATACTAGATGTTAGGAGTAAATGGATACCTATTTATGTCCTCCAAGCTCTGGTCCACGACTCCATCCCTCACTATCCTTTTGACCAACTCAGCTATTCGATTGTCGTCGCCCAACGGAGGTCTTTGATCAACAATTGCATTTTACCCCCCGCTCCTGCTAGGGAATTCCGGCATATACTCCTCTGGCTGCGCGCTTGCACTCAGATCCGCACCTCTGACTTCATTTTGTCTCCTATTCCTATTGGGAAACTCTATCACATACTCCTTTGGTCGTGCATTTGCGTTTTGATTTGGACTTCTGACTCCAGCATTGTCCGTCCTCCAAATCCCAGCTTGTCCTAATCCCAAACCAACATTGCCTTCGTAAATTCATCTCGGCACCGAGTAGATTGGGGTCGGTACTAACTGGTTTTGGTCGTGGGGACATTGTCCCAGCTTGCTTCCCTCTAATTCCAGATATTCTTGCATTGGTTACTGGTCCTTGGTTCTGAATTCAAGCGACTCGAGCTATTCCTTGTTGTTCCATTCTTTGGAAAAATCCCTTCAGCATTTTCTGTTGTCGAGCCATTATTTCATCTTGCATCTCCTTCATCATTCTCTCCATCTCCTCTCTGGTTATGTAGATGGATCAGTTAGAACTTGAGGACACCTCCTGGCAACCGCCGTGCTCTGGTTGACTTCCTCCAATCATAGATTTAGAGTTAGGCTTCTTCCATTTCTCTAAACTTTAGATTCAAACTTTAGGTTGTCAAATCTAGTTTATTCTAAGTGAAAGCATAAAAAATGTTGATGCTAGAAGTGGCACTAACACCTTAATATCAGATGAAAGCACCAAAAATGTAGAAATCCAATTTAAATAGCAAACACAGAAAGAAAATAAGATCACACGGGCACTTTTTATTAGTGTTTTGGCGAATACTCCAGCCAAAACGTCCATTTTAATCTCTGTTATTAATTATTTTCTCTTCAGATTACAATGGTTACCACTCAAATCCAACCACAATCTAGTAGATCTCGGATTTAAGTGGTTTTGGAGTTTTTGGAAAAGAAGAAGATCGAAGAAAAATAAAATTGTGAAAAGTCCAAAAAACAATGAAGTCCTCTCCAAATTGTAGGAAGCTTGTTATTTATAGGGAAATCATCTAGTAGAACTGGATGTCCATGAAATATCTAGTCCATATCCAATTCCAAGTGTTCAGAAGAGGGCTTCAGTGCCCATACTTCAATAAAAACCACTCCATACCGAGAGGTTCCTCTTAGTACCAAGTTGTTTTTGTAAGTGGGAATTTTCCCTTCTTCCTCTATTTTGCTTCCTATCTTTGACCATTGTGTTCCACACTTTTCCTCAAAGATTGAATCATTTCTGATAGTTGCTGATATTGCTTTGTTCATCTCTGCTTTTTTTGCTTTCTTTCACAAATTCTTAGAGTTGCTCGTTTATTCTTTGAGAAAAGCACTTCGTGAAAATCACCAGAGGTAGTGCTTCAAATATAAGTGCTTTGGGAGGTCCATAATGGAGTAAAAAGCTTTTGGTACCGAGTGGTAGGGCCGGTTCTGATGTTTGAGAGACCCTAGGCAAAAATTATTTTTGAGGCCCTCACATATAAAAATATTAAAAAATAACGGTGAATGACAAAAATGAGAAAGCAAGAATATTTCATTAATGCAAAATGATAGTGCATAGTTATAATTACATAGAAATGGAACAAAAGACTTTCACATTGTACTCATTCTTCGTACATTTTGAGTACTAAAATTACTAAGCAAAACACTTAAATCAATTGATTCTAAAAAAAATTCTTGATAGTTATTGTTGCAAATCCATTCAATCTTTCTTGCGATATAGTCGTTCGAAGAAAAGATTTAATAAGTTTTGGTTTTGAGAAGCTTCTTTCCGCCGAGGCAACGGCCACGGGAATGGTCAATAATATTCTATAACCAACTCATGCATTGACATAAAGACAACCCATCCTCTTGATATAATTTAATACATCAATAGCTCTTTTTGCATTTGTTGGTAAAACCTCTCTAATGATTTACAACTCCGCAAATAACTCCGCTTCATCGATATCAGAAACCATCTCATGTTTCAAATATTTCTCAAGGTTATCACATGAAGACTTCAAACTATCATAAGAAGAATGCTTCAACCATTTTAGATCATACAAAAATCCAAATATCTCATCATACTTTTTAATTTGTTCAAATCTACTCTCAAGTGATGGCAAACCTTGATCCACGATATATAAAAAATAATTGACCCTGAAAAATTATTTTGGTGATTGCACAATGTCTTCGCTACTATTTTCATCAAATTGTCTCTTTCTATGAATATTGCGCCTTTCGAAAAATAAAGGTTCAATTCCCAATTCATTGCAATTTTTTCGGCTTCAACTAACAAAATAAGATGACGTGAGTTGGATAAAAAGTTTACGAACAAGCATAAGAATCATAACTAATTCTGTAATTTTCAGACCACAAAATTTAGAACTTCCGTTTTGTCTATTTCACAAATCGGTTAGCATCTTATTTTCTTCCATTTCAATATAAAGGCAAAATGCATTCATATTGACTATAACATTTTCACATATCGATATTTAGATAAAAATATCATAGAATCTTCTTTAATGCAGAAATTTCAACAATGATTCTCTGTCATGTTCTAAGTGTAAGTGTCCAACTTTAATGCACTGCTAAACTTATCTATGACGATTCATGTAAGAACAATTTTTATAGTATACAAATCACTAGTGCACAGTCCATTAAATTGTCTTTTTCATTCATAACCAGATCTCATGGTCATTTTTAAATTGTCCAATTTTTATAGTATACAAATCACTAGTGCACAGAAGGAAAAACAGATTTCTTTCTGGCTAACTACTGAGAAAGCAAACCATGTGCCAACAATTCCTGCTTGACTTCTGTGTGTAATGCAGACCATGGGTGAAATGAAACACTAGTGATGTTTTAATCACCGTAAACATAAAGCTACTTTATTGAACTCAAAAACAATACATTCCTAATACACCAAGTAACCACACAGAAATAACAAAAAAACTTGTAATGGTAAAAACTAATGGCAGGGCTGAAGTGGCTTTCCACACAAACACTTATTATGATCAAAGCTGGTTCGACCAAACTGCTTCATAACATCTCCATCAGGCACCTCTAACACGTTATAGCATCTATAGTTATATAGTAAACTAGCTCCCTTATGTTTCTTATAAGTTTGCGTACCTTGGAGTTGCTACAGATTTACATAAAGTAATCAAGGCAGGAACATAAACTGCTCCCCAGTAAGGAATTTCTACCTCAGGAACAAAAACTGATATTGGAATGATCACACAGTAAAAAATGAAGGTGACTGTATGTGCTACGATTTTCCCGACAAAGAAGAAACTGTAAAGAACATAGAATTTTTTCCTAAAGGACACTTTCTGCAGAGAGAAAGTAGAATTAGCTACTCAAATTTTTTTATTACTTCTGTAGATTGAAATGTAAAATTTTGAAATTAAAAAGTACCTTATTTGTTATGATCTCAAATGCCATTTTTTGAATAGATTAGCTGTGCCACAGGACCATCGATGTTGCTGAAACCGATATGCCTTGAAAGTACTCGGTAGCTCAATTTTAACCTGATGAAAAATGAAATTAAGGTCAGTCCATTTTTAACCTGATGAAAAATGAAATTCAGGTCAGTCCATTAAGGTGTGGCAACATGATGCGATAGGGTGAGTATGCTGAAATAGGGAGGCATGGTGCATAGGGAGCCTAACGTGATATGCATTGAAGATGAAATGTAGCCTATAACATGTACAAGCATGTTACATGTTTGTAAACTGATACCTGAAACAAACTGAAATATGAGTTCTCCATACACGCATGAAGCAAACTAACTGACAAGCAATATATTTAGTGAAGCAAACTCAAGTGTCCCCTATAGCAAACTGGCAAACATCATATTCATTTTCTACATGTCCTGTTTATGCCACTGCATTGCTAAAGCATGGTGAAATTGATTGAAGTTAAGATGGTTTGATAGGCATCAGGGGATCCTCTATGAGGAAAACCTTCTCCATCACTAACTCTTTTTCCATAACATTACTTTATGACAAGAAATTAAGAAAGAATGAATGATCATGTTAAATCTTTTGTGTAGCAAATCATTTAAGTAAACATTGACTTGTCTCTACTAAAAGATTGAAACATCTATTATACCTTCTCCATTAATAGGGACTTTCCGACAAACTGCTGGCTGTACAATATTCTTCGTATGTAAACTGTACTTTGTAGGCACAATCTATTTAGGTTACTAGAAGCATCAGGAAAATTCTCATTAAAATCCCCATGGAATATAGTTAGAGCTAACTCTGGACAACTAGAATGGTGTAAATCTTAAAGAAAAACTGTGCAACGAAGATGTCGGTGTGTGCATTACTAGCAAAGCTTAAGGAACTAAACATAAAAGACAAATTAGTGAGGTGGAATGAAGGAATCGACCAAACATGTGTCCTCTGTGAACAACAAATAGAAACTAAAGCCCACTTATTTTTCACATGTGAAACCATTTAGGAAGTTACTAGCAAAAATTTACAACCACCGATTATCCTATATTTGCTGGACGAGGTGCTCAAAGCAAGCAATGTTCACTTAAACAATCAATAAATGCAAACAATTCTTGAGCATACAGTTTCATCTATTATATGGCATATTTGGAGTAAAAGAAACTATAGAATATTTAAAGGAATTAAAATTCCTCACCAAATTTGACAAGTTCTAGCTCTCTAAGAAATAAAAGATCCGCTAAAAGAGGCAAATCTCAAACCAGATAACTTCAATGAAGTGGAAGTGCTGGAAAATTTTGGCTTCGTTGCTCATGACTCACAACCTTCTGATCGAAGCATCCCGCAACAATCCTGTATCTGACTTCTCTTTTTATGTTGCTTTAACACGCACAAGACCATTGGTAGCTCCAATTGATCTAAACGCAAGTGCCGATTCTCTAATCAGTGTCAAATAAAGATTGTGAAAGATATCGAGATGACCTCGAGATTTGGAAACTCTTTGGATTGAAGAAAACTGAACACTAATGTGCCGATACAATGGCTTAGGTAGAATGGTATACTCCACGATTTACCACTTGAATCGGAAAATAGTATCAAAAGAAAACTAACCTTATTATTCAATTTCGAAAATCCGATGATGATTTGCAGTCTCCTTTCAAATCTCAGGTCGATGATGATTTGCGATATGGAAGATGAAATCAGAGGGGGCGATTAGGGCAAACGAAGGGAAATGAAAGAGGGGAGCGATTAACTGGGGCGAACGTGGAGTTGGAAATGAAATTAAGTGGCGTGCTGTTTTGGGAATGGGGGGTTACGTATGCAAGTGGTTCAAAACGAATATAAAAAAAGAATTAAGAAAACTTCGCAACGGCTTTGAGTTGTTGCAAAAATATAACGGCCCAAAGCCATTTTTAAAGGTTTTACAACGGCTCAAAACCGTTGCAATTTAGCAACGGCTCAGAACCGTTGCGATTCTTCCGCTTAGGGGGGGCTACAAATCTGCCAATATGGTGTAGTGTCGACCTCGCTTTTTGACATAGGATCATCATAAGACTCGCCAAATGAATTAAAGCATTTTTTATTTTTGGAGCTTGAGACCAAATCGCTTTCACACTTTCAACATGACTTTCCCAAAGTGTTTGTGATAGTGGCTTTAGTGTAAGACCATCAACATTATCTTTAAATATTTTCCATCGTTTGGTCGAGGATGAAAACAAAGTATATATGCGTTGTACTACTCCAAAAAAAGAAATGGCTTTAGAGCAACATCTAACCATATCACAAAGGGCGAGATTAAGACTATGACAACCACAAGGGGTGTAAAATGCTCTAGGATTAACTTGTAATAATCTATATTGCACCCCTTTATTTTTTTCCTTTCATATTGGAACCGTTATCATAGCCTTTTCCTCTCACATTATCAATATCAAGTTCCAAATCATTCAAAACACTAACAAGTTCATCAAAAAGCCCCTTGTCAGAAGTGTCATCAACCACTAAAAATCCTAAGAAAAACTCTTCCACCTTCATCGTATTGTTTGAAATTTCCACACACCTCAAGATTATAGTCATTTGTTCCTCATGGCTTGCATCCGGAGTACAATCTAGTATGATAGAAAAGTACTTTGCTTCTTTAATTTTTTCAATAATTGCTTTTCTAATTTCACCCGCGATTAGAAGCATTAACTCATTTTGAATCTTGTGACTAAGATAATGGTAATGTATTTCTTTACTTTGAATTCTACGAATGTGTTCTTGCATTATTGGATAAAATTGGCAATCATTTCTATAATGCTTAAAAATATTCCATTATTCTCTTGATAAATCTTCTCATTATCACCATGAAATGCCAAATTATTTTGAGCAAGAGTTGTGACAACCGATATTATTCTTATAAGTACTTGTCTCCAATGCTCGTTTTCCTTACTAATTTGTTCTTGTACATTTTTGTCAATTGTTTCATTCTTTTGAAACCTTATTTTAAATTCAATCCATTTCTCCATGCTAGTGATATGATCAACACTAACTTCATGTGCTTTGAGTTTTTCACTAATATTTTTCCAATCATTCACTCCTTCATTTGCTAATCGAAACATCATTTTATCATTTTTGAATAACTTGCAACAAAAACAAAATACTTTATCTAAAGCTTTGGAGTATACTAACTATTTTCTATCATGCTTTTCTTCATTTGATAATTGTTTAAAATAGTGTATGGTAGAGAAACGTCTATTTGATACATCTTTAGGAAAATTAATATTATTATCTTTTGTAGGAACTCTTTGAACAATCAAATCTCTCAAGTGTTGATTCATATTTTTCCAATTTACTGGGTTACTAATATCTAAAGAAAGTGGTGCAAACTCCATAGCAATTCCTCGGTTAAATTAATCTCATTCGCATTAATAACTGCGTTCTCGCTTGTCACAACCTCATCAACTTCAACATCATTTCCCTCTATTTCAATACCAACTTCTTCCTTTTGTTTCTTGCTAAAAATTTTATTAAGCGAGCCCGCTTGTTTTCTAATATCATTTTCAATTTCAAGTTTTTTCTTTCTTTGGAAGCCCCGGACTCATATTTTCTAAAAGACATCCTGTAAAAATAATGATACCATAAACTCAATTAGTTACGATTCCATCTTTTTAATTTTCAACATTATAATTGCTTGAATTAATCTAATAACAATCAATTTAAAACTCTAAAAATATATCATCATTATTCTCAATCACCCAAACATATCGTTGAATTAGTTTACAATTTACAAACATACCGTTGTAAAAAACATTTGTTGAATTTGTGTGATAAGTTATCACACAAACATATCTAATTGCTTGAATGGTTGAATTAGTCTCAATCACTCAAGTCTGCATAAACTCAAATTGGCCACTAAAAAATAAAATACAACACTTTCTGCAACATGAATTAAATACAAATGTTAATAACCACTTGCTTTATAATTAGTATAATATACTTATGATATGGTGGCTACAGCAAATGTGCTGGCTGTGACAACATATATACCCCAATCTAGTGGCGGTGGTGCCCTCAAACATAAAATTTCTCAAATAACCGAAGTTAGAAAGAATCGTGAGAATTTTACCTAATAGTTGATTGAATTAGAAATGAGATTCCGTTGCTCTTTTGTCTCCTTAATCAATTGAACCCTAGCTGCAGTTAAAATGTTTTTAAATTTTCCAAACCGTCCAAACCCTAGCTGAAGTTGGCGTTGCTCGGCTGCTGTCTACTGAACGATTTTTTCTGTTTTTTGGGCGTGTGGTGTGTGCTTTCTGGACGATTTTTTTTCCTTTTTGCGTGTGCATGTGATGGAAGAAGAAAAGTTTTGACTGCTGCAACTACCGTACAGACTTTCTTATTCTTATTCTTCTTTCTTTCTTTATTTTTATACTTATTTTTTTGGGCATCTCAAATTTTGAAGCCCTAGGTAGTAGTCTATGCTGAAAACCGGGTCTGCCGAGTGGTTCCTCTCAGTATTGAGTGGACAATTTTGCCTCAATCCCCTTGCAATCTCTTGAGTTATTTCATACCTTCATTCTTTTAATGTTTCCAATGTTCACGGGTCATTTTTTTCATCGTTTTTTCGTCCAATTCGCTTTAAGTCTGTTTGAAGGCTGTGGAATTTTGGTTATAACACTCTACATTAGTAACAATTAGTGAAGGTATCTCATCATCTCTATATATAAGCTTATAACAATTTAGAGCCTACAATGGTTCTTATAAGTTTCTCTACTCAAGAATGCAACTACAACCGTAAAAGTAGCTCATGTGCTTTTATGTAAGACCATACGCAAAAGAGGTAACCCATATCTGTTGGTCTTGAATCCAAATGAAGAATTTGATAAAAATATTAAGCAAGTGAAACAAGTATAGGATGTGAAAGAAAAGATCGATTATCTCCTTTGTTGTTGGATCATATTTACGTTCAATAGTGTAACGCTTTTCAACAACTAATTTCATAAACTGTTGCATTGTAGATCTTCCCTCCATCGATAACAATTTCAATTTCAAAATAACATTGCATATGGTTTTTATTGTTGAGGTCAGACACCGGTCTTGTATACTAAATCCGCTTACTTTGTTTCACCTTCGGTTAATCTTCCAACATATGCATGTTCCGTTAATATATATGGAAGTGCATGTTTGGTCAATCTTCGATTTCTCGACGATGTTGCCTAGTTAAGGCATTCAAAACATTATTAATCCCCTCAAGTTTTTGCTCGAGACTTTTCAAGATATCATTAGTTTTGCTGTTGAATTCATGTTGTAACTGCCATTGTTGATTTGCTTCTTGATCAGGGATGGTTTCCATACAATGATTTCCAGGATAATCAAGATCGATCTGAGGGTTAGAGTTAGGGTTCGCCTCAGCTGAAGGCTCTGATACCAAATTGGAAGGCCCCGGTTGATCCAAGCTTATGGCCTTGGCTGTGCACGTGCATGGAAGATGGAAGTAGATTTCGAACTTGTGCACGTGCACAGATTTGTCTGTGCAGACAATTTAACAGAAATAGTTAAACTGTGGATGGCAAACTTTCAAGAAAATCAAGAAATAGAAAAATTCAACTATGACTCGAAGGAAGTATTGGAAAAGTACAAGTTTTCTCGAAGAAGAAGAAGACATGGCTACTACACAGAACAAAGACATTAACATACATGCCTATTTTGAGAAGAACCATCAATTTCAGAGAAAGTTTACTAGGAGTTTGCCAAAACATAAAAATGAACAAGATTATCAACTAAAAATCTAGGACATATCAAGAATAGTAAAAGACAGATTCAAGAACAAAACAAATTTGCAAAAAGAATGAACTGATGGACAGAGCTTCAAGGAATTTGCAAGCTACAGATAAATAAAATTGAAATCAAAAGAACAAGGATTATCAACTAAAAATTGGGAATTAATAAGGATGGTAAACGGAAAATTCAAGAACAAAGACTAATTTGCAAAAGATGAACAAAAATGGACAGAAATTGAAATAAACTATAACAAGCAAATGAATCAACAAGATATTGCTAGGTAACCAGACTAAAATGGAAAGGACTTACAAAATAAATTGGAATTGAACTGAAAAATGAAAAAAAATGGAGTTAAACTACTGACTAAAGAACAGTAATGAACAGAAAATGAATATTTGCATTCAGATTTCTTCACACTTCATCAGTCGCCTATACAATCATGTATATACATTCACACCAGTAAGTGGACCCAGATTGATACAAATAATCCAGTAATGACCCAAACTAGCCCAATCAACTCACAAAACATACATACACCAATATACAAAGTAATTCAAATATACTGCAGACATACAATGCTTCAGATCTGATGATATTAAGTGTCCACGTGCAAACATGCACACGTGAACAACTCTCTACCCCAAACCATACATCCAACTGCTTAAGCTTCTGACGGCTGCATAACATTCTCCAGAACTGTCTTCGATGATGGTGAGGCCAGCTTTGATGAACTTTGACCAGAGTGGGTTTCTTTCTTCATCTCTACTGTTAAATAGCAACCCCCTCAACCAGCATGTCAATTAAAGCTTGATTGTTACATCTCACTTCTCCTTCAAGAATGGACCTTGTCCCAAGGTCTAAGGTAGGAAACTTTCGAATGGTTGGCCAGTAGTCTTCCCATGTTGCTTCTTATATTGGTTTGTCCTTCCACTTCACTAAGATTTGTACCACGGCCTCATTGTTTCTAGGGATCATTCTTCTATCAAGAATGGTCTCTGGTTGTACCACAATCTCTTCAACAAAGCTAGGTGCATCTTCTTGTATTACTACATCATTTCCAAGTCTCTTTTTCAGCCGAGAAACATGAAATACAGGGTGTATTTTAGCTTCAGGTGGCAACTGCAGTTTGTAAGCAACCTTACCAATTTTTTCAATGATCAAATAAGGACCATAATATTTCGGAGCTAGCTTGTGAGTCCTCTGGTTTCTTGCAGTGAGCTGTTTATGTGGCTGTAGTTTCAAATACACCCAGTCCCCATTGTCGAATTCTCTCTCTGTCCTCCTTTTATCTGCATACTTTTCATTTTGTTTTGTGCAAGCTTTAAACTATCTTTCAAGAATTCTATGATAATGTCTCTAGAGTAGAGTACTTCTTCCACTTGTTCCACTTTAGGAGTGTTAGGAACATAGGATAATAAGTTGGGGGGATCTACACCATAAACTGCTTTATAAGAGGTGGTGTTAGTAGGATTCTTCCAGGTAGTATTGTACCAATATTCTGCTACTGTAAGCCATTTAACCCACTCATGTGGCTTGTGACATATAAAACACCTCAAATAGCTCTCTAGAATTTTATTCACCACTTCAGTTTGGCCATCACTATGTGGATGATAGGCAGTGCTCATCTTCAATGTGCAAACCTGTAATTTGAACAGCTCCTGCCAAAATTTACTTGTGAAAATAGCATCCCTTTCACTTCCTATGGATTTCGGTAAACCATGCAGTTTAAAGACTCCATCAAAAAATACAGTAGCTACTTCCTTTGCTGTGAAGGGGTGACTCATAGGAAAGAAGTGCGCATATTTACTCAATCTATCCACCACTACAAATACAACAGTGTACTTCTATAACGACCCACTATTTTGGACCATTCAAATCGACAATAATCCACACATGTCTGACTTGAATAATTCAAAATAACAGATTGTAATAAAATTTGGAGCAAATAAAATCAAACACAGAATCATAGACACAGAAAATCAGAATAACTCGCAGCGGAAATAAAATACCATTGTAGTTCATGAAGCTACTATATACAAACTCTCAAAACATATACAAAATATCATAGTTTAAAAATGGATACAATAGAAGTCAGGATACATAAATCACTAATGCAGAAGCAATACCGAATAGTAAATAACTGGATTAGAAGATAAGAAATAACAGATGGACAGGTAAGCTCCAGCAAATCTCTAGCTCCAGAAGATAAATTCCAAAGCTGTGATTCTCAGGCTGACCCGAGCGTAAAGTAAAACACAAAACACTCGAGTCAGGACATATATACTTATACAATGTAAACCAACTCAAGTGAATTGTAATAGCAACACATAATAACTTAGAGGATGCTTGGGATCGCCCATCCTTTAAGGATCCATAAACCATCAATTAAACAATAGTGACAATATCACAGAAATGTCCATATCGAAGTAAACCATGCAACTAACTATGTTAATGTGCATCAAACCATCACAAGGAAATCAAATGACATACAGAGAAGTATACCCGTGGATATAAAATTCCAAAATAATATTTTATACTTCAAAACAAAATATCATTTCCAATTCAAATCTTTATCATATTAAAGGTTAAATCATTTCTAAACCATTTCAATATTTCAAAATATCATATTTTTACAAAACTTAATTTCAATCATTATTTGAATTCAAATCCAATTTATCAAATAAAATACCTTTATAAAATTCCAAAATATCATTCATTTATTTTTCTATCAAATCACCCTTTAAATATTTTATATTCCAATCAAATTAATTCCTTTAAACCATCTAAAAGTGAAGTTATTATACTTTCAACTCAAGTATTCAATTTCCAAAGTTTAGACCATTCTGAGTTCATTTACTTAGTTAAAAACCATAAACATTGATAATTTTTAGCCTTTCCCAGCATTTAGAAAAAGCTGTTATAAGTTATACTTGAAAACATTTTATTTCAGCAAAGACAACACTTTAAAATTGCTGTTATATCTCATTTTAGTTGAAATTTAGTTTAAAACAGCAAAGACAGCATTTCCAGAAATGCTGTAATAGCTCAGGTTCAAAAACAAGGGTTTTACTTAATTTCAGCAAAGACAGCAGGCAGCTACAGCAGTTTACAGAACTGCTGTAATAACCCTTTATTAAATTCTTTAGCCTTTACATTTACTACAACAACTACAGCATTTCAGAAATGCTGTAATAACCTCTTTTTACTAAATTTTAGTTCAATTCTGAAATCATAGCATTTCTGAATGCTATTAAAAGTATTTTCCAGATTTTAGTGTATTTCCACCCAATAATAAAATTCATTTAAAACCCTTTTAACATTATAAAAATCATGTTTTAACATTCAAAAATGTTTATATAATATATCATTTAACACATGATTTTTTATTAAATAAATCCGTTATAGTTAAACCAAATTTCAATGAATTATTTAACAAATTCAAGTGTAAATTTCTTTTCTTCACATTTTTAATAAATAAACTCAACACTTAAATTTTATTTCCATTCTCCAATAAATTTCAAATTTCCATTTTTATTTTTATTTATATTTATATAACTTATTTTCTCATTTTAACCAAAATTCCAAAATTTTCTAACTTAAGTTATATTTTCAAAAATTCCATTTCTATTCATTTTCAACATTTTTAACTTATAGAAAATTCCTAATTTCACTATTTAAATTTATAAAAATTCAATTTAAATCAAATTTTCATATTTTTACACTTTTAAAAATTATTTAAACATTTTTTCAAAACCTTAAAAATAACCACGGGCCTGTATATAGTTTTCTAGCCTAATTCAAGTGATACAGATAATATATCATTTCAATCCATAATATACAAAAAAAATCCGGGTTTTATCATTTCAAACCCGCAATCCCAAGTAAAATAAAAAAATTGAAAATCACCCAGGCTTATCACTTCAGCCCGTAATGATTTTCCCCTATTCTAAAGTCCATTTGGATATGTATCATTTCAACCCACAATGATTCTAATCTACAGGGAACTTACAGTGTGATTAACAGATAAAAATGAACAGTTAACAATATATAACAGTAACAGATGAGATGACAGGTAAATTATCAGGTTTAACATTATATAATTAAATAATCACAGGCAGTTATAACATATCATAATATTATACACATTCAGTTGTTGTTGTTTCACATTAGTATAAGTATAAAATGTCGTGTGAGATTTACTCACCTCTTTTGCTGGACATGCAAGTTCAAATGACACAACACAAACCAGAACACAATGACAAAGCTATGAACTTGAGTGGAGAGCGAGATCCAAGTTATAGATCTTGTGTTACAACCCAAAAACAAAACCAAAACAATAGTTAAAAATCAATACGATTGAATTTGAATAAATTTGAAACAAAAAGCGATTTGAATACGAAACTTTTTGCCTTGCTTTCTCTACTTGTTTGCATGGCCTAGGGGATCAATAAGGTTAGGTTTGGGCATGGTTTGAATTAGGTATGGGTCTGGAAAAGGTACGGCTATAAGGCTAAACAAGTGGTGGAAGTTACAACTAGAGAAGGTGAAGGGGTTTCTAGGCAAACTAGTGGAGATTTGGTCAAACTTTAGGCTCGGCCATGGGTGGTTAGGCTCGGCCAGAGGGTGTACAACTCAGGTCAGAGGCTGGAGTGGTGAGGTAGGGTCTGGACAAGATGGTGGTGGCGGCCAAAGGTGGTGGTGGTGGTGGAAAATGGAGTGGTGATCAAGGGGGTGCTCGGCTATGGTTGTTTTAAGGTGTAGTTTGCATTTTTGGTGGAGTTTTGCTTCATGGGGGTTCGGCCATGGTCTGAACAGAAATGGTAGGAGGTGGTGATGATAAGGAGATGGGGTAGGAGGTTGTGGCCGTGGCTATGGTGATGAGGCCGTGCCAAAAAGAGGAAGAAAATAAGGCAAAATATCATAAAAATGGAAGAAAAGTGAAAATAAGAGGAGGCCATTACCAAGGAATTTTGTGAAGCCGTGAAGATGAGATTGAGGAACTGAAATTTTGCATGAGAAAGTGATAAAATTCACGGCTAGAAACTGAGAAGTGGACAGCAAAAATGAATTAATGAGATGGTTATGGAAAATGAAGAGTTTGGACAATGAAAAGTCTAGAAATGAAAGGCCTTTAAACTCTTCACATTTCCATTTTCAATAATTCAAATAAAAACAAAAATAAATCAGAAAATGAATTTAAAAACTGAAACAAAATAAAATAAACTGAAAATAAATAATAAATTTTAAAGAAAAAGCAAAAGAAATGAAGAAATTGCTTAAAAATCCAAAACAGGGTCCAAAATTACAAATAAATCATCACTAGTTTTGGAAAATTATATCAACACCTCTAAACCATTAAAAGGTCAAGTAAATAAGAAAAATGCTGAACAAAATAAAGTGTAAATGAAAATAAAACAAAGTCTTAAGAAAATAGAAAAATACAGTAAAGAAAATAATTTACTTAATTGAAACTAGAGTTAAAATTTGTAAATAAATTGCAGCTGACTTGGAAAATTCCATTTGTTCTTTTAAAAATGTTTTAAAACCAAAATATATACGTAACAAGTTATTTTACCCATATAAATATAAATTAGAACATTATTCGACCAAATAAAATATTATTTATAAAATTTAAAATAAACAATTTTGTTAAATATAGCAAATTTCACACAATAGTTAAAAAGGCATAACTTCCACAATATTAATCGGATTTCAATGAAACGAAAAGCAGTATTCTTAAAATTTTATTTACTTTCATAATAAAGGATAGATTTCAAAAAATTCAAATTTTAAAATTTTAAATTAAAAGTCAAAGTTTGACCATATTGACCAAAATCCACACTTTTGGGAAAATATTCTTATTTATTCATGTTTGGAATTGTAATTCATATCAAAATCAAAATTTATATTTAAAATAACAAAATTTATCCATTTAAATAAATAAAATAAAGTTTTTAAATCAAGAAATTCAATTAAAGTAATTAAAATATATAATTAAAATAATCCCAAAATACAGGGTTGTTACAACTTGTGGCATTTTGGTAAGCAAGTAATAAAGTCCATGGATATATCAACCCATATTCTTTCTGGAATAGGCAAGGGTTGCAGAAGACCAGGAACCAATATATTCTCCTCTTTATTTCTCTGACATTCATCACAAGTCTTCACGAAAGTCTCCACATCTTTTTTCATTTTTTTCCAATAGAAGACCTGCTTAATTTTTTTTAGTGTGGCCTTAATGCCTGAATGTCCTCCCAGAGGAGTTGAATGATGTTCTTTTATAAGTGGTAACAACATCTCCTTTATGTTGTGGTCAATCAATAATTTTCCTTTATGATATATCGCTTCATCCACTACTTGATATTTGTTGTTAGGTGGGGTCTGGTTTTGTAGCTGCAGTAGTTGCTGCTTGTACCATGCTGAAGAGTGCAGTGTTTTTTTAAGCTTCAGGAACCAAGGTGCCTGTACTATAGTTATAACATGTAAATCCATATTAATTTTTTTACCATGCTCCTCTTCTATTTCCTCTCTTCTAGATAGGGCATCAGCTATTATATTTTCTTTCCCACTTTTGTACTCAACTTTATAATCGAAACCATGCAAGTTGGCTAACCACTTGTGTTGTAAACTTGTATGAAGTTTTTGTGTTAATAGGTATTTGAGACTTTGGTGATCTGTTTTAATTACAAATTGCCTCCCTAACAAGTACAGGATTCATTTTTTTGTGGCTATAATAATAGCTAGTAGCTCCTTTTCATAAGTGGACAAAGTTAAATTTTTTCCATGCAAAGCTTTACTCAGATATGCAAGTGGTCTACCCATATGAGATAATACAACACCTACTCCATGTCCACTAGCATCACATTCCAGAACAAATGGCATGTTAAAGTCGGGCATAGCTAGAATGGGTGGATTAATCAAACATTTTTTCAACTATTCAAAAGACTGTTTAGATACTTCATTCCATTTAAAAGAGTTCTTCTTCAACATCTCGGTCATAGGCTTGGCTATTATCCCATAGTTCCTTATAAACTTTCTGTAATATCCAAAGAGTCCTAAAAATCCTCTCAATGCTTTTAATGTTTGAGGTAGAGGCCAATCTACAATAGCTTGGATTTTTGAAGGATCAACATCTAGCCCTCGTAAAGAAATCACATGCCCCAAGTACTCTAAGGTTTCTTTAGCAAAGCTACATTTTGATAGTTTGACCACTAATTGATTTTCCTGCAATACTTGGAAGTCTTTTTCAAGATGTTGTAGATGCTCCAACCATGATTTACTGTATACTAATATATCATCGAAAAACATCAATATGAACTTTTCAAGTAAGGTTTAAAGATATCATTCATCAAGGACTGGAAAGTGGAAGGTGCATTAACCAAACCAAAAGGCATTACGAGAAATTCATAGTGTCCCTGATGAGTTTTGAAGGCAGTCTTGGGTATATCTGGTTCATACATTCGAATTTGATGATAGCCTGATCTCAAATCCAACTTAGAAAACCATTTAGATCCCTGGAGTTCATCAAAGAGGTCATCAATCAAGGGAATAGGAAATTTATCTTTTAAAGTATGAGAATTCAAACTTCTATAATCAACACATAATCTCCACGTGCTACTAGGCCTGATAAGTCCAGTCTTTAACATGTCATTAATGATTTTCTCTAGTTCATTTTTTAGATGGTAGGAATGTCGGTATGGCTTCAAACAAATGGGTTTTGTGTTAGGCAGAAGAGGGATTTTATAATCATGGGTTCTTTGGGGTGGAAAGTTAAATTTATCAGAGGTAATTTCAAGGTATTGGTTCAATAGCTTAATGATTTCGGGTGGAACGATTGGGTCAAGTTCAAGGTCTTGTAGCATATGAAGGCATAACATCATGGCAGTTTGACCATGTGCACTCTCTTTATCCATGACCTTCCTATCAACCATTTTCACATTCTCTGGCTTAATGCCTTGCCATATATAGAGCATATTGTTATATTGAAACTTTACTTGCAAGTGTTCCAAATTCAATGTGATTTCACCCAAACTTCTCATCCATTGTGCACCAAGCACTACTTGACAGCCCTCTAAAGGCAACAAGAAAAGATCAACTGGCATCTTACATCCTTAACACTTCAGCATGACATTTCTACAAATTCCTGAACCAGTCAATTTCTCACCATTAGCTACTATAACCTCATACACCTTAGACTCATCAGTTTTCAACTTTAGCCTCCTTGCCAATTCCTCATTAATAAAGCTATGAGTAGACGCCGAGTCAATCAAGATATGTACAGGTTTATTATTGATAACTCCCCTCGCTTTAATGGTAGATAATGCAGGAATACCACACATAGCTTGTAGTGTTATAGAAAGAGTTTCTTCCATTGCAGATTCAACTTCTACCTCACCTACATCTTCTATTTCGTTATCTTCATATAATTCCTCATCCTTGAGTGTCATCATCGCTTCTAACACATATACTCGGGGAGTGGGACATTTATGATCCTTGTTCCATTTTTGTTTACAGCCATAACATAGGCCTTGCCTTCTCATCTCAACAATCTTAGTAGGAGTAAGACCCTTATTACGAGCCAAGTTCTCTAAGGTATTATTACCCTCTTTATGATTTGTGGTAGATTGGTGGTTTGGAATAGGTTTTGGTGGGTGGATGACGCAGCGGATTAAACAAAACAATCTTCAATCGGTGAAAGTAGTAATCGATGGATTGGAAGATACTGAAATGCCCAAATTCGTTGATCCGAAGATACCGAATTCTAGCTATCCCGAACTCGTTGATCGCGCACGATACTGGGTTCAAAGATCTTCAATTCTTCAAGCGTTGATCAAGCGCACTTGATTCCGCAAATCGGCTTCTACAATCGTTAAATCGAGCGCACTCGATTAACCGAAAGAGGAGATAGGAGATTACACTCAACTACCAATTTAGATGAAAGCACACAGCAATCAAAAGAGAATTTTATTCAAAAATCAACAACCCATACAAATGACTCACACGGCCTATTTATAGGCGTTTTACAACTCACGCAAAGAAAACACAAAATTACATCAACTCCTAAGTCGGCACCGACCTAACAACCTCCGACCTATCATAACTCGGTGACGACTTAAGCCCAAACAGTTACAACATAACGACTTAACAATATTACCAGTACAACACAATGCATTCGACTTAAAACAGTCGACATACGACTTAAACACAGGAAAATACAAACAGACAACCACTTAAGTTGTTGCCGACTTAACAATTCTACGCGACTCAACTTAGTAACGACTTAAGAAATCAACGGTCCAGATTAACTCGGCAGAGAATCAACGGCAACAGCTCCAACGACTCAAAAGCATGCAGCGACTTAAAGAAATCAAGGGTATAGATTAACTCGGTAGAGAATCAACGGTTTCCATCCTCAGCGACTTAACTCCTGACTCGTTAGGTCGTTTACGAGCCTTAACTAAGTCGTAACTCGGCAACGACTTATTCCCTGCTTTGTTAAGTCGTACACTCACCAAAACTAAGTCGTTAACTCGGCAACGACTTAAACCTTCGCATTTTTCAACTGGTGTTGTTCTTCCTGTAGTCTTAGGTCGTAACCCAGCACGTCCCTTAAGTCGTTGACGACTCATAGCTCCTTCCCTAAGTCGGTCACGACTTATACCTCCTTCCTTGAGTCGGTCTCGACTTATACCTTTGACAAATGTGGGTTGCGCTGCATCATCCTCCCCAGGTTGAGAAAAATTCGACCTCGAATTTGTAAATTCTTCCACATCAGCTCGCTCATCCCCATGATATGGTACGAGATGTTTAACATTGAACACATCAGAAGTGTACACATCTTCTGGTAGCTTCAATTTATAAGCATTTTCATTAATTCTCCTTAAAATTTCCACTGGACCAATCTTTCGTGCTTTCAATTTATTGTACGTTCCCACCGGAAAACGATCTTTTGTTAACACTGCATAAACCATATCTCCTTCATTAAACTCAACATTTCTTCGTTTCAAATCTGCAGATCGTTTATACTTCTCGTTTGCTTTCTCCAATCGTTCCTGAACGATTTTATGACACTCTGTCAATCCTTCAACAAAATCAGCAGCTTTCTTAATTGTCCCCTTCGAGTGTGGTATTACCATTAAATCCAACGGTCCTTTTGGCATACTAGAATATACAATCTGGAATGGACTGAACCCAGTACTTCGATTCACTGCATGATTATGAGCAAATTCTGCTTGGCATAACTTTATGTCCCAACTCTTCAGATTGTCTTGAACAAGACATCGTAACAAATTTCCCAATGATCTGTTTACCACCTCAGTCTGTCCATCAATTTGCGGATGATAAGAACTACTAAACTTCAGCTTCGTTCCCACCATTTTCCACAAACTCAACCAAAAGTGACTCAAAAATCTGGTATCTCTATCCGACACAATAGATTCTGGCAATCCATGAAATCGATAGATCTCCTTGAAAAACAATTGAGCAACATGAATAGCATCCGCCGTCTTCTTACAAGCAATAAAATGTGCCATTTTCGAAAATCGGTCAACTACCACATAAATGGAATCATTACCACGCTGCGTTCTCGGCAACCCCAACACAAAGTCCATACTCACATCAACCTATGGTTTAGTTGGTACAGGTAACGGCGTATATAACCCAGCATTAGTTGCAGTTCCTTTCGAAACCTGACAGATATGACATCGCTCCACAAACCTCTCCACTTCTTTCCTCATCGATGGCCAAAAGTAAGACTGTGAAATCAACTGTAATGTAAGGTCTCTCCCAACATGCCCTTCTTCATGTAGCTCTTTAACAATTTTCATTCTCAAACTACAATCCGGTATGCACAATCGATTTCCTTTGAACAGAAAACCGTCTACCATCATAAACTCATCCGTCTTTCACTCCTTAACTTTATCAACAAATTTTGCAAAGTAAGGATCATCGGCAAATAATTCTGGCAATACATCAAATCCTGTCACCTCAACTTTTAGTGTAGTCAACAAATGACTCCTCCTACTCAAAGCATCAGCCACTCGATTCGTTACCCCTGACTTGTGTTTAACAACAAAAGTAAACTGTTGCAGATATGCAATCCACGATGCATGTCTCGCTGAAATCTTGTCTTGCCCTTGTAAATGCTTCAACGCCTCATGATCAATGTAAAGAACAAACTCCTTCTGAAATAGATAGTGTCTCCAGTATTTAATAGATTGCACAACAGCATAAAATTCCACATCATATGTATTGTATCTCATCTTTGCTCCTGATAATTTCTTGCTAAAGTATGCAATAGGACGCCCCCTCTGACTCAACACTCCTCCAATTCCAACCTTGGATGCATCAGTATGTAATTCAAACACTAACTGAAAATCTGGTAATATTAGAATTGGCGCAGACGTCAAGAGTTCTTTGTTTCGCTCAAAAGCAACCCCGGCTTCCTTCGTCCATGCAAACTGTTTACCCTTCATGCAATCCGTAACAGGTGCCATCACACTACTAAAGTGTGGAATAAACCTTCGATAAAATGAAGCCAACCCGTGAAAACTACGAACTTCCGTTATCGTCTTGGGCTGTGGCCAATCTCTAATCGCTTCGACTTTACTTTGGTCAACCTGTATTCCTTCTTCCGATACAACATATCCCAGAAATAAAACACTCCTTGCCATAAAGACACACTTCTTTGTAGCAGCATAGAATTGTTCTTCACGAAGAATAATTAACACTTTCTTCAAATGTTGAACATGCTCTTCTGTACTAGCACTGTAGATTAGAATATCATCAAAGTAAACCACAACGAATTTTCCAATGTACGGTCTGAAAATTTGATTCATCACCCTCATGAATGTACTCGGTGCATTCGTTAGACCAAACGGCATTACCAGCCATTCATACAATCCTTCCCTCGTCTTGAATGCTGTCTTCCATTCATCCCCTGGTCTAATGCGAATCTGATGATAACTGCTCTTCAAATCAATCTTAGAAAAGATTACGGACCCACTGATCTGATCCAATAAATCATCAAGCCTCGGCATCGGAAATCTATATCTCACAGTAATCTTATTCAATGCTCGACTGTCAGTGCACATCCTTCACGTTCCATCCTTTTTGGGTACCAATAAAGCTGGTACAGCACAAGGACTTAAACTCTCCTGCACACGCCCTTGTTCAAGCAATTCTTCCACTTGCCTCCGCAACTCTTCATGTTCCTTCGGACTCATTCGATAATGTGGTCTGTGAGGTAACACAGCTCCTGGAACAAGATCTATCTGATGTTGTATATCCCTCAACGGTGGCAATTCCGTTGGTAACTCCTTTGGAAATACATCGTCAAATTCTTTCAAAACTGGCTTCGCTTCTTCCGGAATTTCAACCTCTTCTTTGCTCTCACGCCCAACCAATAAAAATACTTCAGGCTCCTCCTCTACTTCCTTCACAAACTCCTTCAAAGATAACAAAGTTTTGAGCTCTTCAATCTCCTCCAACTTGTTTTCCTCCTGTTGTCGCTTCTTTGAAACTAGAGTAATATTTGTGCCTTCAAACATGAAACTGTAACTGTTGGTACGCCCATCATGTTGCACCGCCCTATCATACTGCCACGGTCTCCCCAGCAACAAATGACAGACATCCATATCTACCACATCGCACCAGATTTCATCTTTATATTTCTTCCCAATTGAAAACTTCACACAAGCCCTTCGTCCAACCTTCACCTCCCCGCCTTTCTTCAACCACGCTAGCTTGTATGGTTTCGGATGTTTCTCAGTTTTCAATGCCAACTTCCTCACAGCTTCGGAAGAAATTATATTATCACAGATTCCAGCATCAATGACAAATTTGCAAACTTTCACCAGAATGGTACATGTTGACTGAAAAATATTGCTCCTCAACCAACTAAAATCCTCCTCTTGCTTTGATGTTAAACATGACCTCTTCATCATGAGATTATAACCTTCGTCTCCCGACACTTCTTCTTCCTCCTCATCAGGTGGTGAATTGGAACATTCAGCTTCTTCATCCTCATCCTCAACCTCTGCTATCATAGCTCTCTTCTTCGGCTTTGGACATTCGCTACTTTTGTGACCAAATTCCTGACAATTGTAACATTTGAAACCGTTGTTAACCTTTGTCTTCTCAGCCTCCTTCACTACTGGTCTACTGATAGGTTTAGAAACATTAGAACTCCCACCAACACCCTTCGCTTGATTGTTAGAATTAGTAAACACACCACTTCCTCGTCGTCCCTGTTTCTCCCAAGCCAACGCTTTCTGATGTGCTTCCGCTACAGATTTGGGATCGAACATATTAACCATATCCTGAATCTGCATTCGCAATCCCCCAATGAATCTAGATGTCAGCTGCTCTTCCGTTTCCATAATATCATTCCTCGCAATAAGCTGATAAAATTCATCCGCATAATCGTTAACGTTCTTTGTGCCATGCCTCAAATTCTGCAAACGTTGATACATCAAAGTTTGATAATTGTAAGGTAAGAACGTTGCTTTCATCAATTTCTTCATCTTCTCCCAAGATTCAACTTTTGACTTTCCCATCCGTTCACGTGTAAGCTTGGTTTGCTGCCACCATGCCAAAGCTCTACCCCTCAACCTTGTAGCAACCAACTTCACTCTACGGTGTTCTGGAACTTCTTTGAAGTCAAAAATCTCTTCAACATTAGCCACCCAATCTAGAAACTCCTCCGCTTGCATACCACCTTTGAATTCAGGAATTTCAGTCTTCATCCCCGACTCCCATTTGTGATCATACTCAGAGTGATTTCTTCCTTATCCTCGAACACTACCACCATCACACTCCTCTTCAAAATCAGATGTATATCGTTGTCTATCTCGTCCACCCACATCTCTACTACCTTCACGTCTACCACCGTCATCCCTTCTATCTACATTCCTTCGTTCACGATCATTCACGTTCCTCCCACGCCCTTGATCATTTTCAACACTTCTGTCTCGATTGGAATGTGGCGAGACTCTACTACCCCCATGGTTAGATTCAGGTGAAACCCTTCTCCGATTTTGATTCATCTCCGTCATAAGCTTCTCTAACCGGCCAATTCCTTCGTTAAGCTTTTCACTAAAGTTTTCATTGATTCTTTGCTCCATCTCATTAGCCTCTTCTCTTCGATACAAAGCTTCAACGTTTTGATGTCGATTGGCTCTCCTTGGCGGCATGATTGAAATCTTCACAAATTCTTCAAGTTCAAACACAATTCGAACTTTGATCCAAAATGAAATGGATCGAAACTTCCACTTTTGTTGCTACTTCGCGATGAACACGATGAACACAACTTCTCCAAATCACAAATCCGATCAACTTCAACTAGCTCTTGGCCGTGATAAACAAACTCAAATCTTCACTTCAACTTCAAAATGAATAGGCTCCAAGTCTCGATCTAGCTATGATTGGCTAAAACAAGCTCTGATACCAAAACTGAGGCAGCGGATTAAACAAAACAATCTTCAATCGGTGAAAGTAGTAATCGGTGGATTGGAAGATACTGAAATGCCCAAATTCGTTGATCCGAAGATACCGAATTCTAGCTATCCCGAACTCGTTGATCGCGCATGATACCGGGTTCAAAGATCTTCAATTCTTCAAGCGTTGATCAAGCGCACTTGATTCCACAATCGGCTTCTACAATCGTTGAATCGAGCGCACTCGATTAACCGAAAGAGGAGATAGGAGATTACACTCAACTACCAATTTAGATGAAAGCACACAGCAATCAAAAGAGAATTTTATTCAAAAATCAACAACCCATACAAATGACTCACATGGCCTATTTATAGGCGTTTTACAACTCACGCAAAGAAAACACAAAATTACATCAACTCCTAAGTCGGCACCGACCTAACAACCTCCGACCTATCATAACTCGGTGACGACTTAAGCCCAAACAGTTACAACATAACGACTTAACAATATTACCAGTACAACATAATGCATTCGACTTAAAACAGTCGACATACGACTTAAAGACAGGAAAATACAAACAGACAACCACTTAAGTTGTTGTCGACTTAACAATTCTACGCGACTCAACTTAGTAACGACTTAAGAAATCAACGGTCCAGATTAACTCGGTAGAGAATCAACGGCAACAGCTCCAGCGACTCAAAAGCATGCGGCGACTTAAAGAAATCAAGGGTATAGATTAACTCGGTAGAGAATCAACGGTTTCCATCCTCAGCGACTTAACTCCTGACTCGTTAGGTCGTTTACGAGCCTTAACTAAGTCGTAACTCGGCAACGACTTATTCTCTGCTTTGTTAAGTCGTACACTCACCAAAACTAAGTCGTTAACTCGGCAACGACTTAAACCTTCGCATTTTTCAACTGGTGTTGTTCTTCCCGTAGTCTTAGGTCGTAACCCAGCACGTCCCTTAAGTCGTTGACGACTCATAGCTCCTTCCCTAAGTCGGTCACGACTTATACCTCCTTCCTTGAGTCGGTCTCGACTTATACCTTTGAAAAATGTGGGCCGCGCTGCATCAGTGGAGCAGAAGTTGTCTGATTGTTTTTGGACAAGGGTAGATTGGTGTTCTTATGGCCTTTCTATGCCTATACAGATTTGCTCTCGAACATTTTAGCTAATGTTATAGCTTCTTTGAAATCCTAAGGTCTTGAAGTCAACACATCATATCGTATCTCCTCCTTCAATCCACCAATGAAGCGGTCAAGCAAAAATTTAGGTGGTAAAGTTTCAATTACAGCCTGTAACTGCTCAAATCTACTCAAATAAGCTCTAACAGTGGTGTACTGCTTTAGATTGGATAACTACACCAAAACTTACTTTTAACTACACTCATTCTCAGCGTTTGAACGTTAATTGCAGTAAAAGTTAATTAATTCAGAAAATAATTTGCGTTCAAACGCTGAGGATTCTCATGTTTCAATGTCATTTATCTGCCGCCACTCTTAATATACTTTTACCAAAAATTTCATTTTCCCTCTTCTATCAAAACTACCGCTCCCTCACCGTCCCTCATTTCATTCTCCTTCGTTTGTAGTTTCCCCCAAATTTTGCTTGTTTTTCGATGTTTCTTGGGTGGACTTGATCGTCATCACCCTAATTACGTGTTCATACTTCAGGTAGCCCTAGTTCCCTATTTTTTCTTTATTCAGTTAATCGAATTTTAGGCGTATTTCGTTTGTTGATTTTGATTTTCATATTCCAAATACCCTGCTTTGGTATTGCTGTAAGTCGAACTTTGTTCGATTATCAATTGTCGGAATGGCTTACTAGAAACTCGGTGAACTCGAGTTGTTGATAAAGTTTCGATTACTACAGGTAGCTTTAGGTGCTTCAGTAAATGAAACAAAACACTTTCATTTGATTTATATAAGCTAAGAAACTAACAGGCGACAGTTTCGCCTGAAACTTGTTTTTACGGCTCCTTGTGGACCGGTGAAGAACAGTGCTGGAGCAATTGAAATATTTGGCTCTACCTCCACCAATCGAAAATGTTTCAAAAGGTTCAAATCGTACATTAGCATATCTGAGAACGTGTAGGCTGCGGTATAGTTATGCTGCTGCTCATTGTTAGAGCACCTAGTTGTTTATTTTGTTTTTTGTTGCAGTAGTTAATGTTTTAAGTAGTAACTAACACTTTGTTTGGATGTCATGTAAAAAGGTTTTCAACTTCCTATAAGCTTGTCAATATAGTACAACACGTACTTAGTTTACATCATGACTTGACAAAGGTGGACTGTACTCATAATTTTTATCTAATATAGATGGGCCACTGAGAGCATAAATTTGGCTTGCAAATTGGGTTACCATGAAATAAGTTTTCTTAGGTTGGAATAAGTACTTTCTTTAAGGCATTGACCCATCTGTTTAGCTTTTGGGGTTCAATTGGATCAATATTCTAGTGCTTCTAGATGAAATAAGTGTGTTGCATACATAGAACATGATTGAGTATGTTTTATCGTTAGTGCTATTTCAAGCATAATGCTTATGGATTTTGAACTCATATTAAAAACTCATATATATTGAATACAAAGGAACCATGAAGGTCAGTCTTTCATAAATAGTTAAATACCCACAAATACAGAGAATATGACACAGAAAGTTGCAGGATTTAGAATATAGTTAAAGGTACCAATAATAGATACATGTTGAACTAGAACTGTATACGAAGTGCTTGAGAGGATCCTTGTATTGGAATATTATAAGGTAAAGTTTCGGCATCCAGATCATTTGCTTCCTTCTCATTGTCTTTCCTACTACCCCTTCTAATAGCAGAGAACACTTTAGTTAATATCTTGGTCTTGATTTGGCCTCTCTTAGGCGCTGGATTTCTCAGACTTGGTTTCTTCTCAATTCCGGGAACTTGGTAAGCTGTCGACATAATGATTAATTGTTTAGAAGAGTAGTGTATAGATGAAGATGAATTCTACTTAGGTTGATAACAAGCATGACAGGTTGAAGTATTTATCGATGGTAAATGGGCTTTTGACTATAGTTTGGAACTTTGGATTATTTAGAATAATATTACACTGGGCACTTTAAATTCAAACTGTCCCAGACTCCAAAGATATTTTGTACTATTTTTTTTATCCACTTAAGCCTACTGAAGATAATTTTTTGGATATAGAGGTTTATGCATATAACACATATGTGTGCATGTTTTAGCATATGTGGACACTTGGCAATCAAATTTTGTTACCTAACTTGTTAGGATTATCCATTTTGTTAAATATAATAGCTATGTTGTCAAATTTTTTTATTAAAAAGTTTATCAATCATAACTTTGCATAAGTATGCGAGAAGATATGTTAGACACTGCAGATTTTGTAGTTGATTTATACATGATCAAAAGCTTTATGTTCATATGAAATGTCAGTATATTTATTATGCAGTATAGTTTAATCATAGTGCAAAATATGCTGTATGTTTAGATGCCATGATAGTTTACATTCAAATATTTTTAATCAAAAGTATATATTATGTTATTTCAAGTGCAGCATAATCCAACTACATTATAGTATCTAGAGAAAAAAACGAAAAATAGCTAGAGCATAAAAACTTTTTGCTTAAATCTTGCTACTCATTTGTCGAATAAATTATTAATTTTGCCTTGTAATATAAAAAGTAAAGGTGTTAAACATTTAATATCATCTTATATCAAGTAATGACAATTTTGTAATAGGAATTTGTTTGTGTGAACTTCTTCCTCCTCCTTTTAATTTTTATAAACGGTTTTTGATGGAAAGAGAATCCGATCACATTCTTGAGGGCCTTACCATTATGCTAGTGGTCCTCAGCTACATGTGTGAACTTTAGGCTGATTACCGAAGTTCAGTCAAAATAAACTAAACAAACCACATTTACAATTTACTAACACTTCTTTGATCAATCTAAAAAATCATATTGTCAATGACACACACAGTTAATCAAATACAAAACTAAGTATGACAATCACTTGAGCCCAACTTCTTGGAGAATGTTCTCTATCCTTGATTGAATGTTTAAGTGCACCTTTAGAATTATGTATAGTTCTTCTATTTTGATCAAAATTGTCTCCTTTAGTGAAGATGGATATACATAGACTGGTTGAAATGTGAAGAATTTGATAAGAACAAGTTGTTCGGATGATTGGATCCCTACAACATCTTATAATTTGGGTTGATAGAGCAATTCTATGTTCTGGAATCTTTCTATAAAAATCTGTAGCTGTGAATATAAATAAGAAACTGGTTGTCTATTGCAAATTTGTTAATCATTATTAATAAAGGGAATGAAGTTTACATATGTTCTATTTTTCTAACAGCTGTTACCTTCATATATTTTTTGGAAACAATTTGGTGCTAATGTTGTATATGATTCTGACATTGTTGTATAAGTGGATAAAATTGTTGTTAATGGCGCAAGCCAAGTATCAGAAGAGGGGTAATGCATAGACATTACTCTGGTGCTACAAAATGGCGCCGTTGTAATGGCAAATTTTTTGAAAACAGTTTGGTGCTAATAACAAAATGACTAATTTGTAGAGTTCTGTCATTTTCAGTCTAATGTGGCCATGAAGTAGCTAATAACAAATTTATTTTATGCATGCAGGCTTTGAACAATTGATATTTGTAGAGTTCTGTCATTTTCAGTCTAGTGTGCTTAAACAACAAGGTATGAAACAGATGCTAAAAACTCTCAAGTATTATCATTATTGTCTATTAGTTTACCATCAAATAATTTCACAATTATGTTTTATTCCCTTCCATATTTCATCAAAAGGCTACTCTAAATTCATATCTTTTGCTGGATAAAAAACTATAATGCCTTAAATCATGCTATTAATAAACAACCAACAAAATATCACTTTGATAAATAAAAATATAGTTGTAGGAGATTCATATATTGTTACCATATAGTAACCAAGTTTTATAAAAGTTAACTAAATTAACCAAGTTTTATAAAAATTAACTAAGTTTTATAAAAATTAACTAAGTCAATAAAGTTTTATAAAAAATTAACTAAGTTGATGAAGTTTTATAAAAATTAACTAAATTTTGCAAAAAACATAACCATTTTAACTAAGTTCTATAAAAATTATACAAGTTTATAGAACTTAACCAAGTTTTATAATTTTTTCACCAAGCTAACTAAGTTTATAAAATATAACTATATTTATAAAAGTTAATTAAGTTTTATAAAAAAATTAACCGCGTTGACTAAGTTTATAAAACACTAAGCAGATGCTCCAATAATTTGCCTATCTTTTTTCCCTTGTAATGTTAGCTTTGGCCAAAAATAATGATCTGCATCTTGCTCTTTATCATCCTCTACCTTATGTTCTTGCAACAGTAGATGCTCATAGCTATGCTCTGTATGCCTGTATTGACTTTTTAAATTCAATACGCAAGCCTACCTCTGTAGATCGACCCTAAACCACCATGTTTCTATTCCGAGATTGCCATTCCGAAACCATACCTACAAATTGGTTGAAAACCGTATCTTCAAAACCCATCATCCGTTCTCTTTGAATTAAATTTTGTTTTATGCAATTGCTTTGCTTATTAGAGATAATTTTTGTTTGATTTCGTATTTTAGTATCAATTTCGGGTTAGGATTATTCCTGTGTGGATTGAGGGATATCAAAGTTGAGGTTGATGGCTGATGCATGGGGAGGTTAGCGGTACCATGTAGGAACTGCGTGGTAGTCTAGACACCCCGTATGTCGGTAGTCACATCATATAAACCTGATATGAAGAAGAAGCATTGACCATTTCTCATGTACAATATATTATTATTTTCTTTATAATACAGTGTTACCAACCATTTTTTGATATTCTTCAAATTACACCTTTAAATTCTTTGATGTCTGATTGCCTCTATAATCAGATTTTAACAGTCATTATTTTTTGTGAAGTTTATTAGCCAAACCATGGTAATGGGGTCATTTTTATATACTAGTAATGTGTACATGATTGGTTAGTAAGTTGTAAAGTTTATTTTCCCTAAATTCTTACAACTACCTTTATACAAATAAAACAGTTCAATGATAATTTAATAAAGGATATTTGTGCTTTTAACTTTTCAATCATTATAAATCAGATAATATTCTTAATAATAATTGTGAGAAATACTAAAGGGTATATACCAATTGCTTTGTTCAAAAATTGAATTTTAGATGGGAAATATCTATTCATTGTTAAATCGGAGTGGAGATTTGTTGCTTTTTAAAATCTTTCCAAAGAGCCCACTTTCTACGTGCAAATGTATAAATAAAAATTTATAAGCTCAAACATAACACATATGTATAGTACTAGCTGTCTAGTTGGTTAAATTTGTCATTTAAATAAAAATTCTTCAAAAAATAAAGTAGGATAGTAGATTTCATTTGATGACGTTAATGGCTTAAATTTAATATATGCAGTTCAATGTTTTAATTTATATCGTTTAATAAGATTAACGGAGGCTTGTTGAACTTAGGTTGAAACCATAAAGAAGATTGCAAAGGTCAAAGCTATTAAAGAGAGGAAAAAACAAGAATCAGAGGTTAGCAGTTTAGTTCTATGCAATATGTCTGGTTTGATGTTGGTCTTTTTTCTGACAAATACAAGCATTACCATCTTGTATCTTCTGCTAAGTATTCAGTTGTGTAGTTAATTGTAAAGTGTAGCTAAAAAACATGTGACATTTTCTTGAGTGTATTAGTAGTACACAACTGGTCTTGCATTCCATTACGTTATCATTTATGTGACTATAATTTGATTTTAGCAATGCACCTACGAACTAATTGATGGCATTGGGATAAATTTAGTTGTACATCTTTCTTGGATATCTACTTTGTTAGGGTTTTTACTTCAGCATGAAATGTCTTAAATGATTATATGTTTTTCTTCTTTTACTTTAAACTTGGAAAGCATATTTTTAATTCTCTAACCTGTCAATTTTAAAAGCATATCCTAGTTTTTCATATCTTTTTGGTTTGTGCGCACATGCCCTCTTGTAACTAAAATAGCACATATAACAGACTATATGTTCTTCGCATATACACATAAACACTTACGTTAAATAATTGAGAACTCTTAATATTTATTTACTTCCTACTATAATCACAGCTTGAACTTGTGTTGGTTACGGAGAAACTGCAGGAGCTTCATTCAATTAGAATTCAAAAGCTGAAGAAACAAGGCATGTACCTTTTCCTTCCTCTTTTTTCTTTTTGTTTCTTTTTTTGCAATCATTGAATAGCTAGCATCATGTGCATCTTAGTGAAACTTTAGCATCTGTTTAAATAACATCAGTTTAAATAACATGTTTGCCAAATATGGGATGTAGTTTAATTAGATATGATTGTTTTTTCTTTTATTTTTTAAAATTCTTTCAGTTTCTATTTGTACAACTTTAGCATCTGTATCACTTTTAGTTCTGATGCAATAACAAGCAACAATCATCAATGTTTAAATTGAAATACTCTCCCAACTAAAGGCCCGGATTCAGTTTTGAAACACAAACAAAGCATGATATTTGCTACCAAAAGAGTTAATCAATTTAAAGTTTGCTTGTACTATCAACTCCTGGGCTATAAAAATGAATGTTTGGTTATTACAACTGGAAGCAGAAAGTCTGTGATATTTTACTATGTTGTGTTCTTGCATTTTGACAATATATTTTTCTCTTTGGATTTGTTTGTTCTGAGCATTTGTTTTGTTGTCTTTTATACATAAAAAAATTATTTGTCCATTTCTACTAAGAACTGTTTGGTCGTTATTATCATATATATATATATATATGTATGTATGTATTGTTCATAATCAATAATTAATTTCTATTTAAATTTTAGATTCTTTGTTGCATACATATAATGTATATGCTGATGGAGAGAGATTGGTTGCATCTACATAGGTAATCATGTAGCAGCTAATTTAGACTTAAATTTAGAATTGATATTTTGATAATAAAAGCTAATATTTTTTGTTGTTTTCAAATTTTAATCATAGGACTAGTAGAGAGTATGGCCAAGGAGATCGGAATTTTGTGTGTGTTGCGAAGAAAAATTTAGGAGATGTGGAAAAAATATTCTGTCCTTGTTTAGATTGTCGAAATCTTAGTCGTCATTATGGTGAAACCGTTGTTGAGCACCTGATTATAAAGGGAATGGATCCTAAGTATAAAGATGATATATGGTATAATCATGGAGAGAAAGTGAATGATGAAAAAAAAATTAAAATGGGTGAGATGTACGACTTGCTCAAAGCGATTCACTATGAAGATGAAGATTATTTCAATCATACTTTTTTTGATGATGACAAAGATAAGGACGATGCATAAAGACGCCATGATGATTTACTTAAAAATTTGGAAGATGCAGAAACCCCACTGTATCCTGGTTGCATAGATCATACAAAGTTATCTGCCATTACTATTTTGTATAATCTTAAATGTGAAACTGGATTATCTGATACCGGTTTTGATAAACTTCTTACCGTCCAGCATTTGTTTTTACCAAAGAATAACGTACTTCCCAAGACTTTATATGAAGTAAAGAAATTCCTCAAACTATTTGATATGGGTTTTGAAAAAATTCATGCTTGTGAGAATGATTGTTGTCTTTTCCGTAAAGAGTACAAAAATTTAAATAATTGTCCGAAATGTGGTTCATCACGATGGAAGATAAATCAAGATACAAAAGAGATTATGCAGGGTATCCCAATTAAGGTGTTGCGATATTTTCCAATAATTCCAAGATTTAGAAGAATGTTTAGATCCGAAAAAATGGCAGAAGAGTTAAGATGGCATTTTAAAAATAAAAGTAATGATGGAAAGATGCGGTACCCCGTAGATTCCGTGACATGGAGCATGGTTGATGAAAATTGGAAAACATTTTCAGCCGATCCACGTAATCTTAGACTTGGTCTAGCTACAGATGGGTTCAATCCATTTTCTATGTTAAGCTCCAAGTATAGTTGCTGGCCAGTAATGCTTGTTACATATAATTTGTCGCCTTTGTTGTGCATGAAGAAAGAGAATATCATGTTAACACTTCTAATTCCAGGTCCAAAGCAACCAGGAAATGATATTGATGTATATCTAGAGCCATTAGTAGAAGACTTGCATTACTTGTGGAGTACTGGAGTTGAGACATATGATGCATTAAGTAAGACAGTTTTTAACATGAAGGCTATTTTACTATGGACGATAAATGATTTTCCAGCTTATGGTAATCTTGCTGGATGCTGTGTAAAGGGTAAAAAAGCTTGTCCATTATGTGGTATCAATACCCACCGTCGATGGTTGAAATATAGTCGGAAAAATGTTTATATGGGCCATAGAAGATTTCTACCCCATTCAAATCCATTGAGAAAAAGAAAGGCTTGGTTTGATAACACTGTGGAGGATGGTAAGATGCCTAGAGTTCTAACCGGCAAAAACATTTCTCTTATTTTGAAAGACTTTCTGAATAATTTCGAAAAAGGCGCTGAAAGCGAAAAGAAGAGTGCGAAGGGGAAAGGTAAAAAAAGGAAGATTAACGACAGTAGTGAAGATGATGATAATGGAGATAATGATCATATTAAAAAAGAGCTATCAAAGTGGAAAAAAAAATCAATCTTTTTTGACTTGCCATATTGGGAGGTTAGCAATTATTTAGATTTCAGTTTTTATTATCGATGCGGGCTGGCCACGCGAACAAATTTTTTTGTTATTTTTTTAATCCATGGCCCATGGATTAAAAAATTTTAATAAAAAAATTTGTTAAAATAAATTATAGAACACTTTATCATTTAACTAATATTTTTTATAGAAACTTCCAGTACGTCATAATTTAGACGTAATGCACGTTGAGAAAAATGTTTGTGAAAGCATATTGGGTACAATGTTGCATGACAACAAATCAAAGGATGGGATTAATTGTAGACATGATTTAGAGGATTGGGGAATTCGTCATGGTCTATATGCACAACCTCGTGGGACCAAAACTTATCTTCCACCGGCTCCATATACATTGTCAAGATTGGAAAAAAAAAATATTTTGCAAAAGGCTGTACGATTTCAAAGGACCTGATGGTTATTGCTCAAATTTCAAAAAATCCGTATCATTGATGGATTGTAAAGTTAGCGGTTTGAAGTCGCATGATTATCATGTTTTGATGCAACAAGTATTATCGGTCGCACTACGAGGTTTGTTGCCAACAAAACCTAGAAAAGCAATTATTCGTCTATGTTTATTTTTCAATAAAATATGTCAACGTGTTCTTGATAGAGAGAAGTTACAGCAACTCGATGACGAGATTTTTAAAATATTGTGTGATCTTGAAAGATATTTTCCACCTTCATTCTTCGATATTATGATACACTTGACAATTCATCTTGGAAGGGAAGCACGGTTGTGTGGACCAGTTCATTTTCGTTGGATGTATCCTTTCGAAAGATATATGAAAACGCTTAAAGATTACATGAGGAATTATGCACGACCAGAGGGATGCATTGCAGAATCCTATCTTGCAGAAGAATGCATGAAATTTTTCAAAGAATTTTTGAGTAAATCGATAAATGTGGAAAAAAAGGTCGAAATGAAGATTACGAAGATAACACAATACTTGAAGGGCGTCCAATTTCAATGTCCAATCCAGTTACGTTGTCTTTGAAGGAGAAAGAAATTGCTCATTTAGCGGTGCTAATGAATATGGCCGTGGTAGAACCATTTTTGGAGTGAGTATATATTATGTTATGTTTCCATTAATTTGTTGTGTTTGTAATTGCAATTATAAACTTAACATTGTTTTTATTATACTAGTTTGCACTTGGAGGAGTTGCAAAATTCAAACAAACGCTTAGAATAAAATGCAACATTACTTTGGAAACACCATGGAGATAATTTCGCTGATTGGATTAAAAAGAAGGTTTGTTAAAAATTTCTCTATTTTTATATGTGAATCAAGGGTACTATTTTTAAAATCCATTTTAAATATATTTTTAGATACCTATTGACTCAAATGACCATGATGAAATGTTAAAATGGATTGCATATGGTCCTAAAAATGCTGCGCTATCATGTAAAGGATATATTATAAACGGTCAACGATTTCATACAAAAGACGTTGATAGAGAAACTCAGAATAGCGGAGTGACCTATGATGCGACTACTATGTGTAGAGCAAGTGCAAAAGACATTTCTCAAGTGGTTGATGTGATCACTTACTACGGAATATTGACTGATATAATTTTATTGGATTATAATGTTTTTTATATTCCTTTGTTTAAGTGTCATTGGGCAAACATAGGAAAAGGGATGAAAGTTGAAGATGGATTTACGCTTGTTAATTTACATCAAAGTCAGGTTTCATTTTCAAGAGACCCTTATATCCTTGCATCTCAAGCGAAAAAAGTTTTCTATTCAAGGGAAAATGATTCTTTTAATTGGTATGTTGTGATGAAAGCACCGCCAAGAGGTTACCATGAATTAGAGATGAACGATTTTATTGAAGAAGTAAGCTATATTGGAGGAGATTGTGAAGAAATCGAGGATGACTTGGTCGAGGATGCTAGTTATGTTAGGGAGGATTGCGAAGGCATAATTGAGTAGTTCTAATATCACGTTTTTTTGGGTAGTCATTGCTATGTGACTGAAAGTAGTAGGCATATGTTTTGTGTGTGTGGTCATGGGGGAAACTTGTTCAGGCATTTAATAATGGAGAAGGATGTATAGAAACAGCAGGTGCACAAGGTATCATGTATTACACCGTATCATGTATTTTTATTTGTTAGCATATTTTTTTTAAACCCACAAGGTATCAGATTTTATATGTTCATATTTTAACTGTTCAGATTTTGCCTTTGATTTTAGATGTTCAGATTTTATATGTTCAGATTTTTAAACCCACACGTGAATTCAGATAACTAAGTATTGCACTATTATCAGCACTGCACTGTTATCTAATATACAAAAATCTTCAGTACTGCACTGTTATCAGCACTGCACTGTTATCTATTCACTGTTATCAGCACTGAATTCAGATTTTTAAACCGTATCGGCTCCAACAATTTTCAGTATACAAAAATCAATAAAATCTATTATAGGACTGCCATTTTAGCACTGCACTGTTATCTAAATATTTTATGTTCATCATACCAATATTATTATTTGCATTTGAATGTCATGTATATCGCGTATCAACTGTTGTTGTATCTTAGCAGCAGTTTACAAATTGATCAGCAAACCAATTTACTCTTGAATTCCTGTATCTTAGCAGCAGTTTACAAATTGATTAGCAAACCAGTTTATTTGAATACCATGAATTCCTGTGTCTGCCTGCAGAAAATGGTTAGAAGTACAAAGAAAACAACGAACAATAACTTACTCGCTATCAAAAAAGACTCGTAGAATTTGAAGATGCATCTGACAGGTCTAATGTAATGGAAGAGCATGTTGAGCCACCTTCGGAAAACATGGATGTTGGAAATGCAAGCCAGCCAATCGCATGCACAGCTCTGCAAATTGATGAAAATCCTGAAACTGCAGTGGAAGTGGATAGAGCAATTGCAGATGATGCAAAACAGGTTTCCAAAAAAAGGACTAGAGGCCCAACTAAAGTGAAAAGACTTCCTTCGAATGTTGCAAGCCGAATTGAAGTTGAGTTTAATTCATCGGGCGTACCTGTAGGAGAAGGATCAGTGAAATTATCTTCTTATTTAGGGCCACTTGTCCGTGAGCATGTTTCATTTACGCTAGATGACTGGAGGCTACTTGGTGACAATTTGAAAGTAGTTCTATGGAAATTCGTTCAGGTAATAATATAACGTTTCATATTTATTATGATGCATAAGCGTTTGCATGTAACTTCATATGACCTATTAGAATATATTTTTCCATTATCATCACCCCTTTCTGTTTTTACATTGATCTGATTAGAATATGTTGTCTGTATGTTTATTTGCACATAAATCGGGCTTCTTTGATTTCCTCAAGTAGGAATGGTTTGGTCAGAGAGTCTCTAGCACTTGCTGATAGAATCTTTTTGCACGTAATGCCTGAGAACCGATGTGTATGAGTATGAGCATTAAATAAGTCTGAAAAATATTTTATGCCTTCATTAGCTGATTTTTCCAACGCTGATTGCTATTTGCATCAAGAATGTATTTCCTTTTATTGTTAGATCTAGGAATTGACATTGTGTTGTGGAAGTATTTTAATGTCTTGTCTCCTTGAGTTTCCTTCTTTGAGTGTTTTCCAAAGCAATTTTCCGCATTAAATTAGAGAGGTGGTCATTATTTAGAGCAGTTGTACCTGACTGGAATTCTAGCATTGGCTGCATCATTAGAATTGAATTTGATGAGAATAGGAGTGTGGCCACTCAATGAATGAGGACCAAAATGAATTCCAAACTCAGTAAATTTGCTATTCCAAAATTTATTAATGAAAACTCTATCGATTTTGCTATGTATGGAAAAAATTTCTCCACCCCTCCATGTAAAGAAGTTACCTGAAAACTCAGGTTCAATTAATTTGGAATTGTTAATACAGTTCATGAAGTCAGTATCCCCTAATTTATAGTAAATGCCTTGATTTATTCTTTCTTGACTAGATAGGATAGTATTGAAGTCACCAAGAATAATCCAGGGTAGATTAAAAAGACTAGCTTGATGAATGAGATAGTGCCAGGGATTTACTCTTTGTTCTCGGATATTAAATGCGTACATCACTGTACATATTATGCACAGCCCAGTTGCATTATGAAGACTGCAAGTTATACACTGTTTATTTATGTGCATGACAATAGTTGACCAAACTGATGTGTCCCAAACTAGGAGAATTCGATTCTTTTGATTTTCATTGCAATTGTGTTTCACATATCCATTTGCCGTTTGGTTTATACATGAATTGTTCAATACTATAATTACTTAACTTATTTTCCAATATTCCCATAAAAGAGAACTTGTTACTGGTAATGAGATTCAGGATTCCAAACTGTTTAGAAGGGGAGTTCATACCCCTAAAGTTCTATACAAGGAACTCCACTAATCTGATGAGGTCGACTCACTGCTTTTAGCCACTCTATAACTCAATTAAAACTATAACTTTATGACTCGAGTACCTCTTCGATATCTAATCTATTCAATGGCATGAAATTAATACACTTAAATGATATGCCAGCATATTCAGGAACTGACATTTATGTGGATTCCATATTCAAGAAGAATTTGAATGATTATCATTTTGATAAATGTTACAGGCTAGATTTAAATTGGATGAGGAATGGCAAAAGGCTCCCGTTTTTCAGCAAATGGGATGCATTTGGAGAGGTTCGAAAAGCAAATTCGTAAAACAGATATTACAAACAAAAACCAAGGAGGAACAACTTCAACTAAAACCAGAAAACGTTGGAAGTATGAAGGAATGGAAGAAGTTTATCTAGTCAAAAATGAGCAAAGAGTTTAAGGTAATTGTAATGTAATTTTTTATTATTTCTTGTGTGTGTGTATATATATATATATATGAAATTTAAGCGTACGTAAAATGCAAATTAACTAATCAATGTGATAAATCTTGTAATCTAGCTATGAAGTGATAAATTTAAATCCATGAAGGACAAACAAATACCACACACGTGTAGTCGTCGAGGAATGGCTCGACTAACTGAAGATTTGGTGAGAAATATATTTGATTTATTACCTATGGTTAATAGTTTTGTTAATGTTATGTTTCCTTTAATGCAGAAAGAGAAAAGTAGCAGTCCTTCTTCCATTTGTAGATCTGATGTTTGGATTAAATCTCACACTCGAAAAAATGGTGAACCAGTGAACCCGCATGTTGCAGATACTATCGTAAGTGCTATGTTGTTTTTGTTTAAGCGTAATTTTTGGAAAATATATAATTTTGAACTCTTCTACAAAATATAATTTGTGTTCACTTTGTAGGAGAAAATAAAGAATGCTGAAAAGGAATCACCGTCTAGCTTAACTTGTAAGATCAAAGAAGATGCCCTCTCATTGGTGTTGGGAAAAGATAGACCGAGACGACTACGAGGAATGGGAAGGGGTGTAACCATGACCACTGCAGTTTTGTCACAAATCAAAGATAAACAAGTAGCTTAATGTCAGCATAGGATTTCAGAGCTAGAGCAGTTGATTCACACCATAATGAAAACGTCAGGTATGTCGATAATCACTTTGTGTAAATATGAAAGCTTAGTTAGCATGTATGTGATCCTTGCATTGTATGATTTTCGACTTAATTTGTGTAATCGTTCTCTTTTTAAAAGCTACATGCTAAATAAGAAGTTAAAATTTAATTCCACCTCTTATTTTCCTCAAAACATGTTTTAAATTAAACTTTTATTTTTAGTTTTCTAAAAATTAATTGTGAAAATTTGTTTATAAAAATTACTGAGTTGTGTAGCTTCAGATTTTAAATTTATTATATGTATTTGCTGTCTTTGGTTGCTGGCCTAACTTTGAATTTTTATCCTTATGAGAGTACAAATGCGATTTTGCAATATATTTTTATCCTTATGAGATTTTAAAGCATTCACTTTTAAATTAAAGCATAATATGTACTAAACCAATATTGTCTTTTCAACACTTATAAAGTAATGTATTTTCAACACTAAACTAATATTGTCTTTTCAACACTAAACCAATATTGTCTTTTCAACACTTTTAAATTAAAGCATAATATATTTTTATCCTTATGAGATTTTAAACCATCCGCTACAATTCGACCAATCTGCAAAACAAAAATACCTTTTACTTACGATTAAATTGCTGACTCCTCATCCATCTGCAAAATAAAAATATCCTTATCTGGTTACTCTACAAATGATGTATCATTTCCATACATAAGTTTGTCAATTGTTATATCAAAATTCATTCTAAAAATGTATTCTCTTTGAAATTTGTACTTGTTTTCATCATAAGTGGAATAAATATACAAGTTCACTACAGGTTCACTACAATTTCACTGCAGGTTCAAATTCTCTAATATTTTTGTAATATTATTGATTTGCAGGATAAAGAAAATTGTGGAGGAGAGAACGTATCTCAAACGGTAAAAATATACGATAGTAAGGTTAAAACATCATACATAATTTGATATCTAAATCAGAAGTTATGTATTTTATTTTTTATAAATTGCAGAGTAAGCATAATGAAATAGGTGACGGTTATAGTTTGCTGAATTGGCACGGGAATGATGATGAGGTAATTGCCGAAGGAAAAATCGTGTCAAGTGATCCAAACGATCTTCTCAATGGAGTACCTTTAGGTCCGAATGCCAAGAAAATTTTGGTAGTCCATCCTAAAAAATCTGATGTTTTTTTGTGGAGGCCTTCACCTGGTATGGTATACATAGGAGATGCCAAGAATGAGAAGATAGCATGGCCAGCTGATAGAGTTGTTATCCGCATAAAAGAAAACTCCAAAAAAGAAAACGAGGTATGAAAAACTCTCTACAAATATAGCATTGATATGTGTCTCTGCATCCACCCTTTTGAACTGGAGGTGGCAGATTCCTAGTCATGTTTTTGCCACTATTCAGAGCTTTGTTATCGTCATCTAGGAAACGATGTGGTAAATAATAAGATTTGTTTAGCATCTGCACATTAAAAATCTGTATAATGCAACGGTAAAAATATATTTATAAGAGAACCGTGGAATTAACATTGATATTATCCAAACTAGTCCATGTTCCCATTAGATTAGTACATTCTTTTACATATTAAAACTAAAATATGTGAAAATCCAACTACCGGAAGCATCAGTTCCATAGAGTTGAATACTAATTTATTACACATTTCTAGCTATGTTAGTATTATTATTTTTAATAACATTTGGTGGGTGAAATCAAGTTTAAAGTTTGACAAATGATTATTGAAAATTTAACAATGTTGATTTGCTTTGTATTGAATTGGTTGACACATGATAAAATGTTGAATGCAGTAAGACTATAGAAACAAGACTTTTATTAGATGACTATAATTTTTTTCTTTGATTGAGCAAAACCAATAGCACAGAAAACAAATGCAAGTTGTTCGATTGGGGTGGAACTGAAGTATTGGTTGCCGAAGGACGTGTGCACTCGAGTGATTCAAATCAGATTATTAATGGTGTTCCTCTTGGACCAGAAGCCGCAATAGTTTGGGTGGACAATCCGATAAAAGAAGATGCCTTTTTGTGGAGGCCCATAGCAGGTGTGACATGTATCGGAGAAGCCGTCGGTAAGACAATAACATGGCCATCATCAAAATTGGTTTTTGAAAACACAATACCATCCACTCCTATGAGCAACGTTCCAACATCTCGTACGGTAATATATTATATTGCTAATATTTATATATACGATTTGTTGATAATGTATCAATACTTTTTTTAATATCATAGAGTGCAAATTACGCGATGAATAACAAGTGCAAGTTATTTGTTGTGGAGGGCATAGGAAAAATTGTAGCTGAAGGCACCATATCTTCAACTAATCCAAATGATTTGGTTCATTCTATTCCACTAGGACCAAATGCAATAAGAGTTTGGGTGGATATTGTCAAAGACCCGAATGCGTCTTTATGGAGACCTACGTCATTCATGGAATGCTTATCAGATGCTATTGGTTCGACGGTAGCATGGCCTACTGCGAATGTTAGTGTGGACTCAACTTCAGCAGTTTGAAATATTTGTATAGTTTGGCAGTTTTCAGGTAACTACCCTTGAACTTCAAGTTATTTAATATGCTCGGGAGGGTACATCAAGTCTTAAAAACTTTTATTAGATAAAAAAAAATGCATCACAGCCCGTCAAAGAGATCTGAATATTAAAATGCAGATGAGGAATTTTATAAAATTAAGAAGATTTGTGACAAACAACTCTGTGGGTAATATATATAAATGTAGTCAAGAGAAGTAGAATTTTTATCAAATTTTATCTACTTTAATGTTTTTCTGAATAAAATAATTTATCAAGAGAAGTAGTTTATGTTGTGCTACCTTTGTAGATTAATTTACAGCAAGTAACATTTAGCTTATTTCTGGACAATCCGTCTATTAGTTGATACAGTTTATTGTTTTCTCTAACAGTTAATATGTGAATTTTCAGTTTCAGTATCCCAGTTACTGCTGATCCTACACCTCAAATGAAAAAAATGAAAGATTTTTTTAGCAAACGTAAATACTGCCAAAAAACATCAATAATAATTTTCTTAACTCTGCTATCAACGTTGTACATTTATACCTTATTACTGCCACAGCTTGGGAGAGGATGAATTGCAGACCAAAGTAGGAAATTGCTTATTTTCAATTTGAGACTTGTTAGGAAATATTCGGCACATTATTTGCTTATTCTTTATTGAGTTAGATAACCTTCTATAAGGAAGATGGTTATTTACTGAAAATTTAGCACCTAGGAGAAAAGAATTGTTTGGCATCTAGCAAAAGTATGTGACTGATAAAATTACTGCAACTTGAAAAATATGCATTAAATATATCACTGTGCAAATATTGCATAGAACTTCCAGTTACATGTTTATTGAAAAACACATTTTTTTCAACTGGAAATTGTACTCTTTATATTTAACTAACAGTTATACGTCTAAAGCTTACTGTAATTACTACTCACAGGATGTTGACAAAGCCATGGTCAGTGATAGCTCAACAACAAAAAGTCAAGAAAAAAAGACGGAAGGAGGAATCTTGCCGAGTTCAGACTGCCCTGTTGGCAACAATTCAGTAAACCAATGTCTAACTATCTTCGTACTGCCACTTTTCATTTTCAGCCTGTATTTGAACTACTTTTATGCACATTTTGTCGATAATATTAGATGCAAACTTACTTTCTAGATATTGTGCATTTGTCTAATTTTGTATGCAGTTGGTTTATAAATTTTATCTCTCTTTACGGGTTTATGTAAACTTTGTTCATGGATATTGTGTTCAACTTATTTTATGGAAGTGATTAATAGTTATGCTTTTATTTTACAATTTTTAGTTTGATTTGTTTATGTTATGTACATTAACTGATTAAAATATAATTAAATGTAGTTTATATTAATGATATGTGTGAATATTGCAATGGCACAACATTGCTGTCAATTCATTGGAAAAAAAATGCATATCCCTACAACAGCGTTTATACATTGCTGTCAATTCTTTGGAAAAAAAATGCATATCCCTACGACAGCGTTTATACATTGCTGTCAATTCATTGGAAAAAAATGCATATCCCTACGACAGCGTTTATACATTGCTGTCAATTCATTGGAAAAAAAATGCATATCCCTACGACAGCGTTTATACATTGCTGTCAATTCTTTGGAAAAAAAATGCATATCCCTACGACAGCGTTTATACATTGCTGTCAATTCATTGGAAAAAAAATGCATATCCCTACGACAGCGTTTATACATTGCTGTCAATTCATTGGGAAAAAAATGCATATCCCTACGACAGCGTTTATACCTTGCAGTAGAAAACTATTAACAGCGTTTATACCTTGTAGTAGAAAAATTATTAACAGCGTTTAAAAAACGCTGTAGAAAGTGGGTTTTTGACAGCGTTTATATTTTGCAGTTAAAAATTTAGGGTCAACGACCGCATGTCGTTATACAGCATTTTTAAAAACGCTGTGAAAACTTTTAACAGCGTTTTTCAAACGCTGTGAAAAGTCTTTTTTGTTGTAGTGGATAATGTTTCATAAGGACGCTCCATCTCTTCTGAGTTAAATCTCACTAAAATTTCCTCTTTAAACACAGGCCATAGCTCATAATTCTCTACTGTATTGGTGTACCAATGGTGCCATTGTAGGGCTTCTTTCTTCAATGAAAATGAAGTGATTTCTACCCATTGACACACATCAGTATGGTGAAATCGAAAATACTGCTCAACTTGCCTCAACCAATCAGCAACAACTTCTTCTCCAGTAAATATGGGAAAGTCAAGCTTCATGGAGGGGATGGGTTGATGGTAAGCAAGTGGTATAATTGGGGTATTCAGGAGAAGGCTAGTTAGGGTAGCAGTTTCTTGGTTGTTGAAGTGGTTCTTGTGGCCGTGGAGGAGGGTTCAAAGGTGCTTGAATGTTTCTTGGAGGAGGATGAGGGTTTCTAGGAGGTGGCATAGCATTTTTGGTTGGAGGAGAGCCATATTTCTTGAAGGTGGGTATGGTACTGGAGGAACAGGAGGTGGCATATATTGATAGTAAAGGTGTGGCTCATTTGGTTGCGGTGGTGGTACATAATTGGGATTTATTGGCGAAGTGGTATTATTCATGGGAGGTGGAACAACAACTGGTGGGGGAGGCGGTGGTATTGATGAGGATGTCTGCTCTCGACGTTGTTGCCTAGTTAAGGCATTCAAAACATTATTAAACCCCTCAAGTTTTTGCTTTAGACTTTTCAAGATATCATTAGTTTTGTTGTTGAATTCATGTTGTAACTGCCATTGTTGATCGCTTCTTGATCAGGGATGGTTTCCAAACCATGATTTCCAGGATAATCAGGATCGATCTGAGGGTAAGAGTTAGGGTTTGCCTCAGCTGAAGGCTCTGATACCAAATTGGAAGGCCCCGGTTGATCCAAGCTTATGGCCATGGCTGGTTAGGTAAGAATTTAGGAAGAAAAAGATGGAATATGGAAGATGGAAGTAGATTTCGAACTTGTGCACGTGCACAGATTTGTCTATGCAGACAATTTAACAAAAAAAGTTAAACTGTGGATGGCAAACTTTCAAGAAAATCAAGAAACAGAAAAATTCAACTGTGGCTCGAAGAAAGTATTGGAAAAGTACAAGTTTTCTCGAAGAAGAAGAAGACATGGCTACTACACAGAACAGAGACATTAACATACATGCCTATTTTGAGAAGAACCATCAATTTCAGAGAAAGTTTACTAGGAGTTTTCCAAAACATAAAAATGAATAAGATTATCAACTAAAAATCTAGGACGTATCAAGAATAGTAAAAGACAAATTCAAGAACAAAACAAATTTGCAAAAAGAATGAACTGATGGACATAGCTTCAAGGAATTTGCAAGCTACAGATTACTAAAATTGAAATCAAAAGAACAAGGATTATCAACTAATAATTGGGAATTAATAAGGATGGTAAACGGAAAATTCAAGAACAAAGACTAATTTGCAAAAGATGAACAAAAATGGATAGAAATTGAAATAAACTACAACAAGCAAATGAATCAACAAGATATTGCTAGGTAACCAGACTAAAATGGAAAGGACTGAGAAAATAAATTGGAATTGAACTGAAAAATGAAAAAATGGAGTTAAACTACTGACTAAAGAACAGTAATGAACAGAAAATGAATATTTGCGTTCAGATTTCTTCACACTTCATCAGTCGCCTATACAATCGTATATATACATTCACACCAGTAAGTGGACCCAGGTTGATACAAATAATCCAGCAATGACCCAAACTAGCCCAATCAACTCACAAAACAAACATACACCAATATACAAAGTAATTCAAATATACTACAGACATACAATGCTTCAGATTTGATGATATTAAGTGTTCATGTGCAAACATGCACACGTGAACAACTCTCTACCCCAAACCATACATCCAACTGCTTAAGCTTCTTACAGCTGCCTAACATTCTCCAAAATTGTCTTCGATGATGGTGAGGCCAGCTTTGATGAACTTCGACCAGAGTGGGTTTCTTCCTTCATCTCTACTGTTAAACAGCAACCCCCTTCAACCAGCATGTCAATTAAAGCTTGATTGTTACAAGTATTTGCTTAGTTAATCATATTCAGAAAACCCTAATTTATGCCTTTTAACGATTTCGTTAAAAAAATTCAATTAAATTTCTACATATAATTATTTCTAACCTTAATTAACAACTAATTAGCACACTTCATACTTAATTATGATCATGGTTTACTTACGTATTCCCAATCTCTAACATTTTTTGAAATGATACATGCCAATATGATTTATTTCCGATGTTATTATCCACAATTAATTTTTCAAATTATCTTTACAGCATAAAAGTAGAAGATGGCGGGAAGAGCGAAGGGGTATATTTGGAAAAGCACTTGATTTTGGTATTTATAGCGCCAGAATTAATACTGCTTATAGAAACTTTACTTGAAGGTTTTATAATTTTTTTAATAATATTTTAAGTGCTCTAATAATATAACCCAAAATTTAATGACCGTCTCAAACTTCTGGGAAAGTAGAAAATGAGTTCGACAATCAAGTTTAGCCATTATATTTAACTAGTGTGAACCCGTGCTTCACATATGGATTTCTACTATATAATTAGTGATAAGTCCGTAAAAGTTTTATCATATTGACTAAATGTTACTGGTTTTGCAAGTTGTAAGAGTGTATAAATCAAAAGTTTTGTGTTGGTTATACGTCATTGGTCTATGTTCAATGTGGAAATGGAGGGTTAGGTGTTGCATGCATTTGTCTCTATAAATAAGCTACTGGAAAAATTGAACTTACGTAGTCAGCTATTGTTAAATAAATATGCAAAGATAATTAACTCTAGATTAGTATCATGACCAAAGTTAGAATACTCGTACATTTACTCATATTATAGAGTAATATGCGTGCTCATTACAAAAATGAATCACTCATACAATACTGTAGGTCATCGAATTCAAATACAGACCATTTGCGTATGTGTATTTCTATGAATATAATTGAACAGACTAATACCTCTACCGTACAAAAAATAATATATTCATTTCATTGATTACGTCAACTTCAAGGATTAATGATATACAGAAATAACTTCACAAAGTTAACACTTGACTGTATAGTACAAAGAGAACCTATGATTTTTTTTTATATCCCATGGATTTGACAACAATAGTACAATCGTATAAATATGAATTTTCTCCCATTAGGAATGTACTACAACACCATTCTTCTAGCCTTCAGTAGTGCCTTGTTCATGAGTTGCAGTAAGTGAGAAATTAATCCTAGATAACAAAGTATATGTAGCCAATGTTGATTCATGTAACAACGTTAATGCTACTGCTGATTGCAGAAGTAAAGAGGTGTTGCAAATTGCAGCACCCACAGTACTACTATGCCGTAGCATTGTGCTGTTGAATACAGTAGCAGTCACATGGCTTCTATGCAGTAAGATATGCCAGCACGTGCAGTATTACTGCTATGATGCAGCATACCGATGGTGTCGCATGTGCTAAGCTATGATGTGCATGGCAAATGTTTGATTTTTTTTCCTTTTTGTTATAAGCATACAATACCTCTATTTTGTAGCAACGCCATCCATATTTATTGGCATGTACCAATGCCGATGAGAAAAAGAAAAGTGAACAAATCATCAACGTTCATATTTTACTCTTATTCCTCGAGACATGTCTGATAACCATAAGTGTACATGAAAACCACAAAATACCATGTTTTGCATGAAAAATCATCTTTCATAACAAAAATAATAATATGGAATCTGCCAAAGTACATAAACTTCTATGCGAGTTGCCACACTTGAGGTAGTATTATGTACTGATCGTGATACAAATCAATAGATTGCTTGACACAGTGTTGTTATTTTAATAACTTTACTTAGAAATTTGGTGTTGTTAAAAAGATATATTTTTAGTTTTTTCTAGCAGTAGAGTTACCACGAAGCAAAGCGAATAAGTGAAGTACCAAGAAGCAAAAATAAACCATTAAACAATATGAAGTGAAAGAAAATGGTTATAATATCATGCCGTGATACTGAATGCTGCAAAAAATTACAGAGACACAGGTCCATAAAATAGGCACAAACCTTGGCTTTTTATATTTCAGTAATAGCTCACACGCATGATGTTTTGGTTGTTTGAAATTGTTTTTGGAACCAATGTTACTCCAAGGCCAAATTGAGTTAAGGCTTCACGCAATGAAAATGGTATCTGATTGACAGCACCGTGCACTTTCCTGCACAATGCAAAAAAGTGTGCAATCAACATTTTTTTGACATGGAAGCAAAATTTGCCGCAATTTTATATCCCTTAGATGGGTTGATCTCAAGAAACAACCCGAATCATAGTGGAGAAGGCTGTAAGCTTATGAAAATGGAATCAAAGTAAATATTGCTCTACAAACAAATATTGAATTCTGTGCACTACTCCACACACTTTTTAATATGTCAAGGTAGATCTCTGCATGGACGAAATAGTATTTGAGAATCACACTTTTTGAATTTGAGAGGTTATTGCTCAGGAATAGCAACACAAACTAAAATACACTGATTTCATGTAGAATTCCAAAAGGACCCTTAATAAAGTAGTTCATTTGAAAATATTAAAATTATCACACATAAATTGAACGTTTGTACATATATACTTGTGTAGATTCTTTGTCGGCTGCTATAAAGTTAACTTTTAAGATAGTAGATATGGATACTTCAAGTAGATCCAACAATATATAATAGTTTAAGGGTGAACCCCACTTAAACTACATATCATGATTACATTGATTTATTGTTTTGGTCTGTGGAGTTAGAAAGAAATGTTAGTACTTATAGATGGTAGTCATTTGCAAATATAATTCTCTGATTTTACCAACTATTTGATGGCTATAATGAAAGCATATGAAAAGTTCAATCATGTTATTGCATTATGTTCTTTGTTTGACATAAGAAGAGGAGATGATAATGTTCAGCTTAGAGATACATTTCTTATTACTATCGATGGTTACTCGAAGGAAAAATATTTTTTGAAAGAAGACTATTGGTACATGCATGTGTATATATTCTTTCTGTTAATGCAAAATAACACACTTTAATGTCCAGCTTACATTAAGGCTATAGAGTTATTCTTTTACATTTGAACACTACAGAAACTTAACTTCATCTCTTATGTATATTATCACTAATATTACCTCGTTATACAAACGTTAGCATTGTGATCTACGTCAACAGAAACACCTGTGGAACTTGTCTTTTAAACCTAGGAAATTCAAATAGAGGTCTGTGGATTCCATTGTCATGTACATCTATAACAAACTAAACTAAAGAACAATGATAATAATCTTAGGGTTGGACCAAAATATTTCCTTTAAGTACAACTGACAATCTCACTTTTAGTTGAGCCACTCATATTACTGATATTGTGGAGGAACTGACTATCGTTACATTGATTTAATATTATTATTGATAAAAAATAATTTATTATAAATTATTTATATTGCTTCCTTTTAAAATATATAAAGTAAATTTATTATTATGTTATATGCATACTATAATATACGTTTGTTATATTTATATTAGTAATATCAGTATCACAGCCATCGGGTATGTTACTATCACTAATTACAATACATATTAGTATCGTCAGTTCATAATTATCAAATATCAAGCTCCCATGAGCATATTAGATCATATAGTGCCAAAATCAAAGAAATTAATATGTCAATTGAGTTGGACATCAATAAAACCAAGGAGAAAAAAGAAGAAGAAAACCATACAGAAATTTATGTTGGCAATGAGGAAAGTGACAACAATATAGGTCAAATAGCACAAAATGTTCTTGGTAAGTGCATGGGAAGATATTGTAATAGATCAGAAGAAGCAAGTGCAACTATAAGAATGTTCTCATGGTTTACCCTGTTAGCCATCAGCTTTTCTATTTTAAGAAATTCCATTTCCATAAGCAATTTTTTGTAAACGCTTCAGCGCCCTTTCCTCCAGCTGAAGAGACAGTCTTATAGTTTACAAAACCTAAAATAGATGAAACATGCAGTAAGGCAGTAGTAGTAATCAATGTTCCAATATGGTTTGATTCATGCACACTTTACTCATGTTTATGGCTTTCTAACATGGAACTTTCCCAAACATAAATTATTCACTTCTCACACACTATATTGATTCGTTTATATCTATATATAAACCCAAAGCAATGCGTTGTAACACCAGTAATTCTGTAAACTTAGATAGTAAATAAAAACGGAAATTGAAGGAGGAAAATTAAATGGGAATTACATTATTTATTTGTCATTACAAATTTATTTTTATCAATCAAATGCTATTTTTTAATTTATTCGTACATGCCAATAAATTTAAATGATGCCTTGTTGGACTTGAGAATACTTAAAAATGCCTTGTTGGTCACTTTACAAAACTTAAGAAATGCCTTACTAATAGGCTTGTCAACGGATACTTTCGATATAGATAGTGTCATATCCGCATCTACATCCGAAACCATTTTCGGATATCGAATATCTGCATCCACATATACAGATGGATATCGGATAATTATCTTATTCACTAACAATTGATAAATCAAGAAACATAAATAGAAAATTTTTGATTTAACATAATTATTTGTTAATCCTATTGAGTATGAAAGTATCCAAAATAAAACAAATATGATGATGATAAATAGTTTTGAGCAGTTAAAATGCATTACATGCATATAATACAAACTATTAACTTAATAAAACAACAAATACATATCTTTTTTATATTAAAATATGCATAAAAAAACTATAATGTCAACAAAAACCAGACGTAATTTTAGGATGCAGATGCCTCCGCATCCGCATCCATATCCGATTTTCTGAATATCAAATATTTGCCCGTATTTTGGATACAGATGCAGATGGTGTTGGATTTTTCGATATCCATTGACAGCCTTAGGTTTAAATAAATCAAATAATTTTAGCAAGTAATGTTTCAAAGGAAAAGCGTGCATAAAAATGTTAGTAGGTAAGAAAATTATGATGTGAAATAAAACTCACATCCTCGTGCCTTGCAATCAAGCGGGATGCTCTTTATCTTGCAACTCAATAATCAACTTCATTATCAGGTTTTAGATCAAATGATGCTTATCTTGCTCAATTTCCTCTATCAGTTTGCTTTTCATAATTGACCATCCCGTTTCTTCAAAACTTCTCGTCATTTTCGGCTTTGGAAAGTACTATTTTAGGAGTTTAAAATTATCTAGTCAATACATATCAAAAGGCCAAGATTTAAAACATCTACATGTTAGCTCTAACTTTTGAATGAGTATAAATAGGATAATCATATATAAAATAATGAGTAGAAAATATTTTTCTTTAACGTATGCATATTCCATATATTTGATAATGAAAGTTCATGAGTTGTGTCTGATCAACGATAGCTTTAAAAAATTTATTGACATATGAGTCTTCTCAAATATATCGCCAGTACATTATGTATTTTGATCCCTTCCAAATATCCTAGTACTATAACCAAAAATACGTGCTTGGTATACATAGGACTACTTTAGTTTCATAGGACTACTTTAGTTTCATTAACTTTACAGTAAAAATTTACCCATACATGATAATTTACCATTTTATTGCCTACGTTCTATTTCTCTCTACGCTAAATAAGCAAGTCAATAGTGGAAAAAATCTACTCATTAAAGACTTCAAGATAGTGATCGGTAGGGAAGTTAGAGACTTCCATTGTCATATTGTTTATTACGACACCCTAAAGAGAAAATTGTCGGTTTCAGGTTTGGCAAAATTTTCTAGAAAAACAAAGAAAGAAATAAAACCATATATATTAAAGGTGTTAGCATTAACTTTAGGTTATAAAAAAAACATCAGGTGAAGTGATGAGATATGTAAATGATGCAAAGTTAAGTAACGAAATGAAAATATCATTGAAGAAATACCTTGATTTTTTTTCTTTCATTGTGGTTGTATATGTTTTCTTATAACGATTAAAGAAACTAATAGATTGCAAAAAAAATAAAGCAATTGGAAAGGTATAGCAAAAAAGAACCAATTTATTGTGTTTAATGTTATTTTTCCATTGAGCACATAAATTATTTTCATAGTACCATTTATTGGTTTAATTACATCATGTTTTGTCCTTCCCTCGATAAATGGAAAAAAAAATTGCAGTTCTTTTGTACGCTCATAATCTAGTATATGGCAGCAAATCGATTACAAATTTAAAACAAACGAAGTTGGTCAAAAATAGGAAATATAAAAGTACAGGTCAGATATCGGGTTAAACTTTAATACAAATAGAATATGATACATCATTCATGGTAACTTGGCTTGGACTATGTTGAACCCAATTTGAGCCTGGCATATTACCCCATGCTTTATGCAAATTGAGTATGTAACCTTGTGCTTTTCACTTAGAATTCCCTTAACATTCTCATAACCTTATGATTTTAAAAGTCATACCTACATATATCCTGGGAATTTTCAAATGTTTACGCATAATCTGTCACAAAAGGTTGCTAAGAATTTTTTTCAAAAGAAAAGGACATATCCTGCGACTAAATGAGGAGTCACCGTAAGTTACTTATATGTCACATGAAGAGATACAAATCTAGTTGTACTAACCAACAAACAATTAGATACATTCAGTAAAATAAGTTTTTGATAATCTGAACATCCCAACATTACGATTAGTTATAGTTGAAGAGCTAAAAGACAGTCGATCCAGATAATTTTCATCTTCAATGGGAAATTAATGAAAATATACCTAATAATAGTTCAAATCGATGTATCATCTTTGATGATATCCTTAATTAATAAGAAAAAGAAGCCGAGTTGCATGATTTACGGAGTGTATATCTTTCAAATCAGACAGTACATGGTACTTTTCTTTAACGGGAGCAGAAACTGGCAGATTGGTGAAGGTAGTTGATGTTTATTATAAATCTTTATATGCAGTTTGCAGAAACATAGCAACATATAAATTATTTGTTTTCCACATAACACCTCATCACATAAAATCCTATTGAACATAACGGAAGATAATTCTGGGAAGAGATGGTAGATTTGTTGACATGCTTACTATTATGGGTCTAAGTATGAGAGATAATTTTAACGTTCTCGAAAAAAGTATATCAAAGAAAATAGGAACACGTCTAACTAATTTAATTTGATAAAATAACATGTTGGATATGATAGATCTGAACAAAAAACATATAACAAAAGGATAGATACATAAATTCACATAGCGAATTTAACAATCTATAAAAATATTTAAATATTAGGTGAAAGAAATTAAATATTAGCTCACCCGTGTAGACAAATCTTAGGTTCATTTAGAGTACATGAAAAACTAAATCCAAAACCACACAACCATATGATTTTTTTTAAAATGTTAAAGAAGGAGAAGGAGCATCAACTATGTAGACTTTGATGAAAGGAATCGGCAGTGGAAATAGTAAAATATCGGTAGAAGTCTGGTCAACAGGTTTTTATGAAATTAAAGTTTTCTACATATATTATGGGTATTTCCCAATGATGAGATAGAGAAAACAATGAATTGAATAGGTAGATGAAGCAGAATTAATTGTATACGGAAATAGTGGAGGTGGACCTAAATTATGTCGGCAGAAATAAAAACATTTTCAATCGGTAGAATTGCATAACAAAATTTATGAGAAATTAGGAACCTATAAAATAGTAGTTTAGTAACATGCCATTTTTGTATATCAAGACCACTAACAGTTTCAACGGATAATTGTTTTTCCTCTAGCAAACTAAATGAACAGCCTATTATTATTTGGAGAATAATCTTTATACATTTAAGCCAGCAAGCTCCAAAAATGAAATCCGAACTATACTCAACTCTAATCAAGTCCAAAATATAAGTAAAAACATGCGAAATATTTCAATATCAACTGCTTACAATAGTGTTTATCACATGTTATCATAAAAAGTAATAACACATCATTGGAAAGGGACTTCGGGTTTTTTTCAAAGGGCAATGAGATCATTTGCACTGTTACTTCAATTTAGTTTAGTAACCATTTCTAATGTGGATCTTTGAGAGACTCCACATCTATGCTAATCGTCAAAAATTATAACATATCATCGCATACGAGCATCATTTTTTTCAAAAGGCCCTAACCAATGAGAAATTATACACCTACATGTTTTTATGGTCATACTAATATAATTTAATTTGAAATCTAACATAAAGAAATTTGGTTAAGGTTATCAGCAAAAAAAAAGTATTGCGTAGTCCCTAAATGATGACTTTTCAAATCGATAGAAAAATTCGTTAATTACTGAACAATGTCGGCAGAAATAAAAAAGTTTTCAAATCGACAGAATTGCATTACAAAATTCATAAGAGATTATAAGCCTAATTATGTTGGCCAAAAAAGAAAGTTATCAAATGATTACCTGAACTGCATTTCAAATCGACGGAAATTCGATAATTACCTGAACTGTAGTAGGAGAAGCCTGCTATTCGATGCCGATAGGATGAGGAAGAGCAAAATCCGTGCCACGGTAGAGTAAGTTATCAAATGATTCGACGAACTGAACTAAAGTTGAAGAAGACCGCGGTTCGATGACGATGGGATGAGGATCGAAACTGCTAGGGCGATGGAGTAAGATGTAAATCAATTCCTAGGAGATAGACGCTTCGTTAGCGATAAAGCAACATGCGGTAAAAATTAGGTTTAATTGGTCAGTAGATTGGAAAATATTAGGGTAATTTGGGAGGAAATGGATATGTGAGCAAAGAGAGGATTAAAGTCAAAGTGGATATCAGGGCGATAGAGGAGGATGACAGGCGAAGGCAGGAGAAAGGGCGGACAGCTGGAGCAAAGTGGAAAAGCGCTAATTGTAGAAGAGGCGAAGGGGAGGAAGAGGGGAAAAAAAAATTGAGGGGAGCGACAGCGTGTTGTTTGTTTACGGGAAAGGAGGAGGTAGGAGAGAGGAAGTGCAGCAAAGAAAAAAACAGGAGCAGCGACGTTCTATTTCCCAAAAAAATAAGGGAGTTTCTGTGCCTGACTAATAATATAATAGTATAGATGGTTTAAATTTTACTACCACCTCCTACCTCTACGGTTAATCTTCGTCAAAGTGATGGTGATTACTATTCGTTAATTCATGTAATTTAACTGTTAACTTTGAAACCATATCAACGACATTTTGCTTACATGCATAAATTTTTAGCCTTAAATATCTTCATCTAGTGACTTCACATGCATAAATTTTTAGCCTTAATTATAAATTAAAATGGTAACAGAATTTATTGCTTGTAGGAGGGAAAATACTTGATCGGCCTTGGAAACATTAGATTGTTTTCATTATCCCTTGGTTTTAAGGAAACCTATTACTCTAATTTGGTTTGCAAAAGTAACCTTTATTAATATTTAAAGGGATAATATGCCTGCTGTTATTGTCAAATTTGACGGGCAACGGATATACATCATTTAAAATCAAGGACTCGTATAATGTCGTATGTGCACTAATTTAAGATTGGGACATGCTGACGTTTGGTTTTCAAACATTTGAAAAACGGTATCCTTTTTTCAGGATTCTGAGATGTCGATGTTTTCAGTATGCATACGTGGAGTTGTCTACAGCAACGCTATGATATAAAAATGCGTGTTCCTTCAAAATATGTTGAAATTAATATGTTGGTAGATTACCTTTTTTTTTTTTTAAGGGGATAAACAACTTATACGTGAAGATGACGATCAGTTTAATGTATCCACAGCTATGTCCCTATATGTCAAAGTTGAGGGTTCTTATTAAATTTTAACTAGAAGTTGAAGTGAATTTGTTGGTTTTTATTCCCCACTTTCGCAGTTGTTATAAATTCGGTGTATTACCGGTGGCATTCAAAAAAATACTTTCGGTTTTTTTGATAACTTACATTAATTTGTTTTAGGCATTAGCCATCCAAATACATTCAAAATAACTTCTTCCTCCTGAATTCTAGCGTTAAAATTTAACTTCTTAGGCACAAGTCAAAATCTTTGTTTCATATTTTTACTGTCAAACGCTTTCTCGTTCACATGACCATTGCATTTTCAATCCTACTTTGATTGTTGGCCTCCATCTAAGAATATAAAAATATCTGAAGAAGAAAAAATAACAAAAATGAGTTATTAATGACATCATTGGACATATTTGTAAATATTCTTAGATTGCATTGTAAATATACCACATATTTGAATGATATACATTTTAAACTACACAGATATATACAGTTCAATTTGTAAATATTTACAGTTTAAAATGCAAATATTTACAGTTTAAACTGTAATTTTTTGTAAAGTGAATGTATGTAGGGTTATCAATAGATATCTGAAAAATTTGAAATCCGTCCGCATACGCATCCGAAAAGCGGATAAATATCCGATATCCAAAAAAACAGATACGGATGCGGATATGAAGACATCCACATCCGAAAATTATCCGTCTGATTTTTGTCAAGATTACAGTTCAAATTACGTGTATTTTACTGCAATTAAAGATATTCGTTTATTATTTTATTAAGTTAGCCGTTTATATTATATACACTTAATGCTTATTACATGCTCGAAACTATTTATTATCGTCATAATTATTAATTTTTAGCACCTTTACAATCAGGGAGATTGAAAAATATTTATGCCAAACTAAAATTTTCTTTTTTAATTTTTAATTTATCGGTCGTTATCTGATATCCGTCCGTATCCACGGATGCGGATATCCGATATCCGAAAATAATTTTAAATGTAGATACGGATATAACACTATTCACGTCCGAAAACATCCATTGAAAGGCTTAAATGTACACAGTTCTGGATGCCAATAGATCTGAAAGCAAGTTGCCTCTGAAAGCCGAAGCTCATATGCAATGTGGGCATTTACTTAACAACTTATGAATGATATTCCACCGATGATGAATCCTTGAAGCTCAATAAAATCCAGCATCAACATCTTAATGAAATTAGATATCTTCTCTGTGAACATTTAGGGCCCAACCCGATAGAATCTTTAGTGCATAAAACATGTTTTAATTGTTTATTAATTTTTTTAAGACAAGAATATCGTGTCTAATCCGGATTACAAATAATTGTAAAATTGCAACATCGCTTTTTCTAATAAACAAATCGAACACAAACTAGATATTAAACAAAGTTCCATCAATTTTCAATCAGGAGTGACAATTATAAGTTTGTAACAAAGACTCGGGAACAACTCAAATTGAAACTATAAAATCCCATGCTAATACAAACTATCATGATGATCAAACTGTCTCGAATCACATCAAGCATCAAGTTGAGTTTAGATTGTATAATGCACAATTTTGATTCAACAAAACTCAAGATCCATTAGATTGGATCCTAACTGCTCGGATCAACAAGTGTAATGTCAACTAATTTGATTATTGGAATGATACAGAGAACGGTAGTGTATATATGGAACTGAATTATCTCAAAGTGATCTCAGCCCTTCTCACTGATCTCAACGGCTATATTCAATCTGCTCTTTATAAAAGCGGTTTGGAATCTGGGCTTTTAGAGACCGCAGCCTAATAGCATATATTTCTGTTTAAATAGCAAAGCTTCAGTTGTACAATGATCTGTATCATTTTTGTATCAGATATCTGTTCATAAACTGGAATCAGATTCATCAATAAATCATTTTCATATTTTCATATTCAATCTCTATATCATTTCATCATAAATTCAAATATGGTATCAGAGCCAAAATTCGTCTAACGGCACAAGAGAAATCAACTCATCAGAAAAAGGCAAGAAATCATCATTTGAGTTTATTTTCTTCTCATTGGATTTTAATATCATCATTTGAGAAAAGATTCAACCAACAAATACTACTGCCTTGCCAGTATTATCAATCTGGCTGCAATAGTATTCCTCAGTGAATCAGAGATTGAAACAGCAACAAATTTTCAAAGAAAACAGAATTCAGAATTCAGAAATCATCCACACAAGTTCAAAGAAAATGCCATTCCAAGAAAAACTCATCAGAAAACTTCATCACTTGAATTCCTGGTTGAAACGAACCTGTTTGTGTTCTGATCATCGTTCCTTACCCAGTTATCTTTTCAAGAAGTTGTAGTCTCTTGTTTTTCTTCATCTTTTCTGTTTTTGTTGGATACAGAGATCATAATGTCAGACGAAGCCCACTCTGAAACTCCAATCAGTGGCAGTGATACCACGTGTGACGACCCGACTTTTCGACCTTTGAAAATCGACAACAATACGTTCACTGTATAGCATGCCGAACAATCGAGTGCCGGAAAGACAGACTGTTAGTGGAAAAGAAAGAGGGTAGAAGAAAGAAGAAAACTAAACAAATACAGAATCTCACAACGGACTGAATATTATATAATATCAATAACTCTTTACACAAATGAAACTGTAATATACATAACTCAAATCAGAGTACACAAATCAATAATTACCAGCCTGGACAGTTATAACAGCCCGTCCTCACAATTGCTGATAATTTAAAACAAACACTGCAGCGGAATAAAACAAGTACGAGAATACGTCTTAGTCTCCAGCTCGTCTCCCGAGCTCCAAAACAATCCAAATCTATATATGTAATATGCTCGGTTCATCAAACGTCGAAAAGCCTGTGAAGACTGTAATCAGTCCTCAAAGTCAACTGGTTACAGTCCATCTTAATGAAAAGAATTATCTCCTATGGAAGCTACAGGTTGAAATTGCCCTTCAAGGATATGGTCTTGAAGGCTTTATTCAAGAAACCATTCCAATTAGGCCTGTCAACGGATACTTTCAGATGCGGATAGTGCCATATTCGCATCCGCATCCGCGGATACGGACGAATATCAGATAATTATCCTATCCGCTAACGACCGATAAATCAAGAAATATAAATATAAATTTTAAGTTTAACATACATTTTTTTCAATCCAATTGATCATAAAGTGTTAAATATAAACAAATATGGCGATAATAAATAGTTTTGAGCGGTTAATAAGCATTAAATGTATATAATATAAACTATTAACTTGATAAAACAACAAATAAATATCTTTCATTATACTAAAATACACACAATTTGTACTATAATATTGACAAAGACCGGACGGATAATTTTCGGATGCGGATGTCTTCGTATCCGTATCCGCATCCGTTTTTTCGAATATCGGATATTATCCGCTTTTCAGATACGGATGCGAATGGATTTCGGATTTTTCGGGTATCCATTGACAGCCCTAATTCCAATTCCCCCAAAGTGTATCACTGATCAAGAAAACAAGATTAATAGTAATAAAGAATATGTGCAACATCATGGGCAAGATAGACTTTATGCTCATGGTTGCTATCATCAATAAATGCAAATTTACTGACACATGTAATAGGTTGCAAAACTGCAAGTGAGATTTGAACAACAGTTGAAAAAGTTTTCAACTCACTGTCTGCTGCAAAAGTAATGTTTCATAAAAGACAACTTCACAATATCAAGAAAGACAGTCATAGCATGAGAGAGTATCTATTCAAGATCAAGTCAATATGTGACACTTTAGAGATAGCAAATCAGAAAGTTTCTGATTTAGAACAAATTATGACCATTCTAAATGGGCTAAGTGATGAATATGAAGCAGTGGTAGCAATTATAACATCTTAGAGAAATTTACCATCAACTGATGATGTGCATTCTATTCTACTGTCACATGAAGCAAGAATTGATATCAAGAAACCACAAGAATCTAATTTCTTTGCTAATTTTGCTGCTAATTATAAGGGTAAAAGCCAAAATAATAACAGAGGAGACCGATCCACTCAAAGAGGAGGATATGCAAATAGATCACGAGGAAGAGGCAGATGGAATAACAACAACAGACCCAAATGCCAAATATGTGAAATACTCGGGCATACAGTAGAAAAATGCTACTTTAGACTAAATCTCAACTATGTTCCTGGCCAGGGATCAAATACTCAAAGGAATTCAAATTACAGTGCTAACATGGCGCATATTCAGCAAGAAGCAAGCAATTTGTGAGATGTAAAAAATTCTCAAATTGAAATAGCAAAAATAGATCATATTCATGATGAATATTGATACCCTGATTCAGGAGCAATCAACCATATTACCAACAATTTAAGCAATCTAAATCTTGTAAACAAGGAGTACAAAGGTATGAATACAATATATATGGGTAATGGTAAATCCGTTGCAATTACACACACTGGTAAGTCATATATTATGGGTAAAAAACAACTGTATTTAAATAATCTATTGAGAGTTCCACTCATTAGAAAGAACTTACAAGTGTATCACAATTTGCAAGGGATAATAATGTTTACTTTGAGTTTTACCCACACTATTGCTTAGTTAAGGACATCCTAACTAAGGAAATACTTTTGCAGGGTAAATAGTGTAGGGGGCTATACAAGTTCAGTGTGGATAACTCAAGAAACTCAGATTTTAAAAGAAATTGGTGTAATAATTCTAAATTCAAACAGCAAGAAACCAGTGAGATATTTGATAAGTGGCATTGTAAACTTGGACATCCTAATGCACAATTGTTCAGCATGTATTGAATAAAAACAATATTTCTGTTAATGATATTTCTTTACCATACATATGCACATATTGTCAAATGGGTAAGAGTCATAAACCACCTTTCATAGACTCTAAAACTCAATATAATAAACCACTTGAATTAATAGCTACTGACTTATGGGGACATGCCCCTATATATACTGACTATGGATATAAATATTACATCTCTTTAGTTGATGCTTTTTCTAGATATGTGTGGATATATTTCTTAAAGTCAAAGTCGGAAACTCACAATGTAGTTTTACAATTCATAGCACAGGCAGAAAATCAAACAAGTTGTCAAAGTTACCCAAACAGACGATGGAACATATTATTTACCACTGAAAGAGTATTTTCAAAAAAGGGGAATTAATCATAGAACAACATGTCCTTACACCTCAGAACAGAATGGCCTTTTTGAAAGAAGACACAGGCAGAATGTTGAAACTGGGCTTACTTTACTGGCTCAAGCATCTGTGCCACTAAAATTTTGGCCAGATGCTTTTGCTACAGCAGTCTACTTAGTTAATAGAATGCCATCAAAAGTTTTAAATTTAAAATGTCCAATTGAAATGCTATTTGATATCAGTCCAGATTACCTTAGTCTTAAGATATTTTGGTGTTTATGCTTTCCATATATTAGACCTTATAATGCTCATAAATTGAATTTTAGGTCATCTCCATGTACATTCTTAGGTTATGCTGCCAATAAAAAGGGATATAAATGCTTAGACAAAAATGGCAAAATATTCATTTTAAGACATGCGGTTTTCAATGAAATTTTTTGCCTTTAAAGAAGAAAATATCAAAACCACTAATAAAGTGTATAACACTAAAGAGTCTTTACCACTAATACCTAGTCCACCATTTGAAATGATACAGCCTCAGGGAGAATCTATTCAGGGCAGTATCAATCATCAAGCAGCTCATCCTGACTCTCATTGTGTTGAATTCAGACTTGAACCAGTTGATGATCAAGCTGGGTCATCTACCAGACTTGAATTCAGACATCATCGCATGGGTCTTGAAAGCAAAGAACCTGGTCATAAAATCTATGCAAATCAGGGCCTAGGAATGGATGCTACCTGGTTGTAGATGTAGGAACCAGTGAAAGGCCGATCCTGTGGGAGTGGAGGGAAAGAGAAAATACTTTGCTGGGTTGAAAAGCTGGCCGACCCGGGTGTTGAAAGTAGTAATGTGATATGATGGATCAGCACTCCCATCATACTTATTAGTAGGCGTCAAGGTATGCCATCGATGGATGTATGTATTCAAGATTTCTCCAGAAAATGGTTATCCATTATTGTCATCAGATAGCACTTCGTCCCCAGCATTTCGGGCTTGAATTCAGTTGACTACCAGTGAAGACGATTCATTTCCTCTCAAAGTCCAGCATTTGCCTACTACAAGAGTGTTTGGCCCTGGTCTTAGCCAAGGTCTTTGTGGAATGGGAGATCGGTGACAATGATATGTTAGAGAGTGATGATGATGACCTAGAGAGGGGGACCTCCTCTCCCTATGTGTAGAGGGTGACCATGAATGTTTGGCCTGCCCATCTCTTGATCTCGATTTGGCCACACCCCTATGGGATCAGGAGTGTCCTTTGTTCTTTGCCGATAGCATGAGCACTGCGACTAAAATGCTCGAATCTCAAGTCTCGAGTTCCATCTACCGCTCGAAGGAGTTCAAAAGCCGACGATCGTTCTACCGAAGGAGAAAAACGATGTCTTAGTTCCCTATGCATGACCAATTCTGCTTCAATCTCAATAATTGACTTGGCATGTGTGCAGCATGCTCTTTCCTGTTGTGTACTGGAGCTACCCCAACCGAGGTTTCAAGCACCACCCACTTCTGGGCGGTATTAACAAGATTGTAGCCATTGGGGACAGTAGGTTGGATAAGGGCTAGTTAGCTACTGGAGGAGGTAGAGGATTGAAGTATACAGTCATCTGAGCATCCAACTTTGTCTTTAGGTCGTTCACTTCATGGGTAAGAGTTCCCACATTGGTTAAGCCTTGGAGTACACTTTGCTACATGTCATTGCAGAGCCCAGGAATGAGGCAATGGCACTGGAGATGGTGTTTCTGTTAGCTTCACAGTCATTTGAGTTGTTAGCTCATTCTCACCATTTAAGTTGTTAGCTTCGTTCTCACCATTAGGATTCATGGTGATAATTAGAATACATTATTTTGTGCAGAAGAAAAAGTGAAGAAATATAAGAGCTTTTGGGGGAGGCCATCCTTTTTGCGTCAAAATGTTGACTAAAAATTTAGCCTACCTTGCAATTAGACTAATAAATTTGCATTAGCAAAAGTTACTTGCTAATACTAAGAATTAAAAATGGAAAATGAGGAGTAAATGAGAAAAATAAAGTAAATAATACAATTTATAGAGTGGTTCGGCAGAAACTTGTCTACGTCCACTATGAAGATCTCCTACTACGTTGATCTCTTTTAATTAATTATAAGGAATTATAATAAAATAATAAGAAATTTGTCTTAAGCTTACAATGCTACTAAACCTAAGACTTTAAGGGTTGTGCATGTTGGAAAATGAATTCTTAGTTAGATATTCGTTAAAATTCAACCTTTTTGATGTTTTATAGCAAGGGTTATTTTTAGCGGCTGATGTAGGTGGATAGATGGCAAAGATTATGTTGCAAATAGGTGAGAATCATTCCTAGTTGTAGATATGGTCGCTTGGATTAATGGAAGATAGCTGGAAAGGTAGTCGGAATATGTGGCTAATGTTTCATGGAGATATGACCAGGCAACTAGGTACTCGGCATCCAGTAGTGCTCAACATCCAGGAGCACTCGGCATCCAGGAGTACTCGGCGTCCAGGAGTACTCGGCATTTAGTAGTATTCGGCGACCAAGAGTGCTTGGTATCCAAGGAGCGCTCGGCATGAGGAGACGTTCGGCGTGTATGAGTGTTCGGCATGGCTGGATTGACTGTCATAACTATTGGTCGGCCAGATACTTCGTTCGGCCAGAGGCATCGCTCGGCTAAAGGCAATGTTCGGCCGGAGCCATCGTTCGGCCAGAGACATCGATCGGTTAAGGGCTTCGTTTGGCCAAAGGTAGCATTCGGCCAGATGCTTCGTTCGGCCAGAGGCACGTTCGGCTTCGATTGCTATTCGATCTACTCTTCCCACACAACAAGCGCCTCGTTCGGCATGGAGAGAGTGGTTCGGCATCCCACATAACAAGCGCCTCGATCGGCATGGAAAGAGTGGTTCGGCATCCCACAACAAGCGCCTCGATCGGCATGGAGAGAGTGGTTCGGCATCCAACCGTTCGGCCTGTTTGGTTCGGCACACAGCGACCACTCCATTTGGGCCAAGGTGTTCGGCTGCCAAGCCCACCTGGGAAGTCCAACCCATCTTTGTCTATAAATAGAGGGGCAGGGGCACAGTGAAAAAGGACTTTTTTTTGGGAACACTGGGGAGACTCTGCCGCTTTCAAGACTCATCTTCTTTACTTAGAAATTGTATTCAAGCATTTGATCTACGGATTGTATCTGTAATCAATCATTAAGAAGAGCAATAAAGTTTAACCTCAAAGTGGACGTAGGCAATTACGCCGAACCACTATAAATCCGGTGTGCTTACTTTCTGTATTTAAATTAGCATATTCTTCCTTGTTTAATTTATCTTCATCACTTATATCTCTACACAATCTTTCTCAACGAGGTTAGTGACCAATTTTGGTGCTAACACTTTGGTGCTTTCACTGAGAATTGAATTCTCAGACCTCAAGGATCTGCTTTGAAGCTACTGGATTGAACAAATCCCCCAAAGAAGATCCAACTCATTGATAGGACGTCCGTTGATTCTACTCAGAGTTCATACCAATAACTCTACAATGGCAAGACCACGTACCAGGTCAGCTTCTCATAATGCGGACGCCCACGAGACTGCTAGCGTGCAACAAGCAGGACCTAGCAATCAGCAAGCGATTCCAGGTGCAGGGACTACCGCCCAGGACCAAATGCCGGTTGTCACTAGAATAGAGCTCAACAACTTGATGAGAGAACTCAGGGAAAACAGGAGACAACTAGGAGAGCAGATGCAAGCCAACGCCAACCTCATGGCACAACTCACTCAACAACAACACCAGAATGCTGGGGGCAATCCCGCTCCTTATTCCTCATCCGACAGCTCAACTTCCTCCGATGAACCTCCCAGGCGTAGACGCCGTAAGACTGAAACTGTGCGGGCTGGTGCTGCTGTTCGAACAGCTGGAGATCGTGACCAAGCCGGAGCTGGGAACTTAGGAGCTAGAGTGCATGTGGAGGCTGGAGGCCCAGACCATCAAAACACTAACGATGTCAAACCTCAAGATGCACGTTTGGCAGATCGCCAGCAGAGGAGGCATCAGCATGATTAGTTACGTAGAACATCCTCCAACCTTCCACCTTCCATACAAACACCAGATCTGACAGCCATGGTCAGACAATTGATGAAAGAGAATCAAGGCTTATCGAATGACGATTGGGGAGTGTCGAGAAGTCATACTCCATTCACAGACATCGTTCTACAGGCAGCGTACCCCAGGAAGTTTAGTATGCCAACTATCCCGACTTATAAAGGAAAGACTGATCCCAGACAGCATGTCATGAGGTATGAGTGGATGATGGATTCAGCTAGAGCAAACGATGCGATCAAGTGTAGATGCTTTCCAATTACTCTATCTAGGATCGCTACTATGTGGTTCACCCGACTCCCTCCGCGGTCCGTATCCAGTTTTGAGGAGTTGGCTAAGAAGTTTATAGAACAGTTCATGATACACACTACTCGCCCAAAGGACGTGATGTCTCTATCAAGTGTAATACAGACTCCTAGGGAGTCATTGAAGGAGTATTTACAAAGATTCCATGTTGCGGCGACTGAAGTCAGTAATCCCAATGATCATGCAATTCTAATGGCTGTGATGCAAGGTGTGGATCCGGATTCTGAGTTCGGAGACTGGCTAGCAGAAAAACCTCTGACTACGCTAGAGCGTTTTTACTCAAAGGCACACCAGTTCATAAGAAGAGAGGAAGCCAGGTGGGTGAGGCGAGATAAGGCACCGGGGCTTGTCCAGGAGTCGTAAAAAGCAACATTGCTGTGAAGCAGTCCAGAGACTACTCGGGAAAAGTCCAAGTCAATGTCCAGAACAAGCCTGGGCAGCCTAAGGAGTCCGGAGGAAGAAATCAAGGGAAGAAGAGAGAAGCGGGGAAGTGGAAGCCGAGAATTCCAAGCTACAACGAGTATACCCTGCTGAATGCGTCTCTTGAGAACATTTACCTATCAACCTGCAATACCTTTCAGTACAGAAAGCCACGCCCAAAAGAGTGAACCGAGGAACAGAAGCGGACTGGGAAATATTGCCGCTTCCATGAGACTTATGGGCACAATACAGAAGAGTGCAGACACCTACACGACGCTATAGAGAAGTTGATCAGGCAGAAAAAGTTATAGGAGTTTGTGAAGGATCCATAGGAAGGAGGACAGGGAACATCCAACCCAGGTCGTGCACCAGCTCCGCGCCATCCCGAGGAGCCTGCCCGGACTGTGGGTAGACTAGTCATAAACATGATCATCGGCGGGCCTCACCCCACAGATAAGAATTGGCAAGAGATGGAGCGGTATGCTACTTCCCTGAAGCATGCAGATTTCGAGTGTTGTTCCAACGTGGAGGATGGGACCCCTGCTAAGCAGCTGCGCGTGATGATAGACGATATAGTGTTCAGAAACAGAGATGCTGACCAAGTGGAGGCTCCAACCATCGACCCAATGGTCATATCTGCGACGATCGGACCGGCTTATGTGAAATAAATTTTGATTGATTGTGGAAGTTCTGTCAACATCATCTTCAAGAAGGCTTATGACCAGATGAAGATGGAAACGAAGGATTTGAAACCGTCTAAAGCTCGTATACACGACTTTAATGGCGCAGCGACTGATGCAATGGGGTATGTTGAGTTACCGGTTGAACTGGGACAAGGCGAGCGTCGGAGGGTGCGAATCCTACCCTTCGTAGTTTTGGATGTGGATTCTCCATACAATGTGTTCTTGGGCCGACCGGCCCTGGCTGAGTTTAGGGCAGCATTAGCCCCGTGGTGCTTGACCTTGAAGTTCCCAACTGACAAAGGAGTAGGTGTTGTTCATGGCGACCAGGCGACTGGTCGTGCCTGTTATGTGGCTGAGCTTCGAGAGGCCCATCAGAGGGAGAAAGGAAAGGTTGCGGACAATCCCGTCCGCATCCTTAAGACTGATAATTGACAAGTAGTGCCCGAGCCCTGGCTCGGGCATAATTCTCGAATCTTCAGAGACATATATTCGAGAGACGACGATGAGAAACCCAGGGAAGAAAAGGCAGCGCCGGCTGAACTAACAGTTGACATTTCAGTCAGTCGTGACGACCCATCGTGAATACTGAAGATCGGATCACAACTCGGCCCCGCAATGACTGAAGACCTTACTGATTTCCTCCAGGCGAATCTTGATGTTTTCGCCTGGACGCATTCTGATATGTGCGGGATTTCTCCCGCCATTACGGGTCATATGTTGAACATAGACCCGAAATACGTCCTGGTTAAACAAAAGAGGAGAGGAATGGACCCGGAGAGGTCCGCTGCTCTCAGAGAGGAGGTGGACAAACTCAAAGCCAATGGGTTCGTCCGCGACGTCCATTACCCTGAATGGGTATCAAACCCCGTGCTGGTGAAAAAGGCTAATGGGAAATGGAGGACTTGCGTAGACTATTCTGATTTGAACAAGGCATGCCCCAAGGACAGTTTTCCATTGCCTAGGATTGATCAATTGGTTGACTCCACTGCAGGGCACGAGCTGTTAACATTCATGGATGCATACTCGGGCTACAATCAAATCCCGATGCATATTCCGGACCAAGAACACACCAATTTCGTCATAGACGTTGGGTTATATTGCTATGTAGTAATGCCCTTCGGATTGAAAAACGCAGGAGCAACTTATCAGCGTTTAGTGAATCGAATGTTCAAACACCAGCTTGGTAGAACGATGGAAGTCTATGTGGATGACATGCTCGTGAAGTCACGACAGTCAAACGATCACATTCGAGACTTGGCAGAGATGTTCGATATACTCAGATATTATGGGATGAAGATCAACCCTCTAAAGTGTTCCTTCGGCGTTGCGTCGGGGAATTTTTTGGGATTTATTGTCAATGCTAGGGGAATTGAAGTTAACCCAGAAAAGATTCAAGCCATTCGAGATGTGCAAGTGCCCAGAACTATAAAACAGGTGCAAAGCTTGAATGGAAAAGTGGCTGCGCTGAGTCGATTCATATCTAGAGCCACGGACAAGTGCATCCCCTTCTTTGATATAATAAAGAAAGGGAAGAGGAATTTCGAATGGACATCCAACTGTGAGGAAGCATTCCGGGATCTGGTAAGGCATCTGGAGAGTCCTCCAGTGCTGTCAAAACCAGTAGACCACGAGATGCTGTACGTATACTTGGCCGTATCCCCACATGCTATAAGTGCAGCTTTGGTTCGCGAGGAGGACCGAGTCCAAAAGCCGGTATATTACGTTAGTAAGCGTTTAACGGAGGCAGAAAGAAATTACCCTAAAATTGAGAAATTGGCCTATTGCTTGGTGATTGCATCACGTAAGCTGCGCCTATACTTTCAAGCACACACAGTCAGTGTCTATACCGATCAACCCCTACGGCAGGTACTCCAACGACCAGAAACTTCTGGAAGATTGTTAAAATGGAATATCGAATTGAGCCAGTTTGATATCGCCTACTTGCCACGTAGAGCCATACAAGGGCAAGCGTTAGCAGATTTCAACGCTGAGTTTACTATATCCGACGAACCAGATAATCACAATGTCATTCCCCCTGTTCGATGGAAATTGTACACCGATGGGGCATCAAACGACCGTTGCTCCGGCGCTGGCGTAGTTCTTGTAACTCCGGAAAATCGATCGATTTGTTACGCTCTGAAGCTCGATTTCCCGGCCACGAATAATGAAGCAGAATATGAAGCACTGGTTGCTGGCTTAAACTCATTGGAGAACTCAGGGTCAAATCAGTCGAAATCTTTTGTGACTCACAGTTGGTGGTCTACCAAGTGCGGGGAGATTACCAAGCAAAGGGACAGAAGCTTGCCCCGTACCTTGTTCTGGTTCAGGAACTACTGTCGAACCTTGAGCGTTATGACATTTCGCATGTCCCGCGTGAACAGAACAAAGAAGCCGACTCATTGGCAAAATTCGCAAGCACTGGCGATGCACAGCAAATGGGATTGTTTCCCGTTGAGGCCTTGCATGCTCCAAGCATAGACGCGATGAAAGTTGATTTCGTGTTGGAAACAGGAATCGAGAGGGAATCGTGGATAACCCCATTCAAACTATACCTAACGACCGGGGTTTTACCAGAAAAAAGGAGCGAAAGACGACAGGTAATTCGAAAGGCCGCGCGATATGTGATGTAGGATGGACTAATGTATCGGAAGGGGTTCTCGGTCCCCTTATTACGATGCATCGCACATGATGAGACAAAGCGGGTCTTGAAGGAGGTTCACGAAGGAGAATGTGGTGACCATATTGGGGGGCAAACACTAGCAAAAAAGATCCTCCGCTATGGATACTATTGGCCAACCGTAAATCGGGATGCTACAGACTATGCAAGGAAATGTGACAAGTGTCAAAGATATGCGAAAATCCCGAGGACTCCACCAACAGAACTCACACAAATGGTTAGTCCCTGGCCATTTGCAATCTGGGGAATCGACATAATCGGCTCTTTGCCTATATCCAAAGGTGGTGCGAAATACGCGATAGTTGCAGTCGACTATTTCACAAAATGGGCTGAGGCAGAACCTTTGGCCACAATAACCTCTAAGAAGGTCATTAACTTTGTTGTACGAAATATTATATGCCGCTTTGGCCTCCCTCGAACCATCATTACGGACAACGGGACGCAGTTTGAAAGCAGAGAGTTCAAAGAGTTCTGTTTAAAGTATGGCGTTGAGAAGAAGTTCACCGTCATTGCGCATCCAAAAGCTAACAGACAAGTCGAGGCCGTAAACAAAATAATCAAGTCCATACTGAAGAAGCGTTTGGAGAAAGTCGGAGGCAAGTGAGTAGATGAACTCCCGACAGCATTATGGGCTTATAGAACTACCCACAAGTCCGCGACCGTCCACACTCCATTCGCCCTGGCATATGGCTCGGAAGCCGTTATACCCGTGGAACTTGAAGTTCCATCACATCGAGTGACATATTATGATCCCAAGACGAATCAGGATCTCTTGTTGGAATCGCTGGACTGCATCGATGAAAAACATGAAGAGGCCGAATTAAGGGCGGCATCACATAGGCACCGAGTCAAGCGTTACTACGACGGCAGAGTCCGCCCAAGGATTTTTGATGTGGTGATCTCGTTTTGAAACGAGTTTTCCCGGTACCATCACGTATGAATCCCAACTGGGAAGGTCCATACGTCGTTGAACGAAAGCTTGGAGAGGGAACATTCAAGCTAGCGACCGTTGATGGCGTGACACTCCCCCGAGCGTGGAACAATGAACATTTGCGACATTATTACATTTAGCATGTTTCTTTCCTGTTTTAGGCACAGTTATTTCCTATATGTTTTCGTTCCGTCATCACTTAGTTTCTTTTTAACCGTGTAATCAGGCAGTTTAGTTGGTTTTCATTAATAAAGGCTTGAAGCCGTATTTTTCATGAATTACTAATGTTTCTATATCTCATAATCGGGCGATAAACTGCTGAAGTTACCTTATTCTGTATGGTGTGCGAACTCGTGCAAACAACTTCAGTCTCCGAGTCCCCTGAGTGCGGACCGGAGTACTCTGAGTCCCCGAAACGCGGACTAGAGTATAAACGATTTCAATCTCCGAGTCCCTTGAGTGTGGACCAGAGTACTCTAAGTCCCCGGAGCGTGGACTAGAGTAAAACCGACTTCAATCTCCGAGTCCCCTGAGTGTGGACCGGAGTACTCTACGTCCCCAGAGCGTGGACTAGAGTATAAACGACTTCAATCGCCGAGCCCCCTAAGTGCGGACCGGAGTACTCTAAGCCCCCGAAATGCGAACTTAGCCCCTGAATGCGAATCAAATTGCCCTAAATCCTTGGAGCACGGATTTAGGGAAAATTCTAAGTACACAAGAATGTGAAACAAGAAATATACCACTACAGAGAATGTTCGAACAATATAAGAAAGTAGTGGGAAATTATGCAACTCAAAAGAACTTGAATTTTGACCATAGTTATTCATGAAGCTAAAGAAGCAAAAGAATCATTCAAGTGACAAAGGAACTAAACTTTATTTGATAGTCCAAAATGGGGTTACACAGCTATTCCTCCAAAACTTGGAACCAAAAATCCATCTACACAAACTACGGAAATGAAAGAATGAAAGTAGTTACAAGACCTAAACAAAATCTCGTTGAACGAGTATAGCGACTATTTCTTTAGTTTCTTCTTCTTGTCTTCCTTTGTTTCCTCAGACGATTCCTCTCCCTCACGCTTCTTCTTGGATTTCTTGCTTGCTAAAGAAGCGGAGTCAGGAGTGGGAGAAGGAACATCCAGCGGTTTGGATTTGCCAGGGAGAATGATCTTCAAAGGTCTATTCCGCGGGTCAGTAAATTCCAGTATTTCAGGCTCAACTTTGATCTCGACTTTCTTTTTCTCCTCTTCGGCGAGACGCTCTTTCATGCTCATCTTCAAAGTATGTTCGAAGGTGCCAGTGATCTCGATTGCATCACTCCCTTCGGCGGGAGATGAAGTGTCAAACTTATCATCATCTAGCGCCCCGATCACTTGAGCGTCAAGGCCAGGAGTTACTCCCGCATGAGCAACATCGCTTGTTTTCTCTGCCTCCTCCTTGGCATCGTCGCTCCTCGGAGTTGGCTCAGGATCAGAGCAGCCTGCATGAAAACATAAAGAATGAACATTAGGACAAATAACCACTACTGAAAAATGACAGATCTTTTAACTTCTAAAAGAAGAATTTTGTACCGGGTTATGGCTGGCTATCAGTTGCACGTGGAGTTTCACCCTCTAGAATAAAGGATAGCACATGAACGCCAAGCCCAGGATCTTCTGGATCGTAGCCGGCATGCTGCTCGAATGGGTCAAGTGTTGGCCGACCGGCCGATTGAGCAGAGGAAGGAGCAATAGAATGAGGAGCTGCAGTCTTAGCCCTAGATGGAACAGCTTCATCGTTTTTCTCTTTTAGTAGGGGAGAGCCTTTGCTATAAAGCGCCAAAGCTGCAGATAAGTCCGTTGGCTCGTTCCCTCTAAGAAATTCCTTCACCAGAGCATCCTCATCGACTTCTTCAGAGCCCGACTCGATTTTTTTTATTTTCACTAAAGTTTCCCAGGCCTCAGCTAGGGATTCAAGATAGCCCTCGCCTAGGAATGTCAAGTCACGATACATAAGGACGCGGGCGCCATACTCGGCAATCAACGGGTCAAACATGCACTTGACCTCTTCCCTGTCGGCCTCTGCAGCTGCTTCGAGGCGAGAATCAATCTCCTCCGAAGCTTTTCTTTTGCCCTCCTCACGGGCTTCGTCTTTCATTTTTTCAACCCTAGCGAGTTCATCATCTCAAGCTTTGTTTTTAAGAGCCGTGTAGCAACTATTTCGTCGCAGTATCGTTGTGACTCTTCTTGAGCAGCTATTTTATCCTCTTTCTCCTTAGAGAGTAATTCTTTCAACTCTCTGACTTGTATGGCAAGCGCGTCCCTTTCTTTCTGGATAGAATCTTTTTCTAAGGCAAGGGCTCCGCTGCGCTGGACTGCTTCATCGAGTTCCTTCTTATGGGGCATCTCTAAATGAGTGACGGCCTTGGCAGTGTCTTTTGCACTTTGCTCTGCGGCTTCAAGTTTCGACTTATACGAGGCAAGCTCCTCATCTTGGCTCTTGATGATATCCTTGTCAAAGCCAGCTTCCAACTTCAAACGGTCAATTTCATGTTGTCGCTCAACGGATACCTCCGAGACTTTTTCGACCAGGTGTACAAACGCGTCATGTTGAACATAGACGTCGTTGTTGCAAGCGATGGCACTCTGCTTAACGTGCCCTGGGATATGGTGAATGGCTGGGAGGAATTTCAGGCCATCGAAGTAGATTTTTGGGAATTTAGACTTAAGATCGACCATCTTCTCTGCTATAGTTGGGTCAGCCGCAGGAATAGGGGGAAGGGGCTTTGAAAGTTCTGCTCTTTTCCGATGCTCCCGAGTTTTCCTTGTGCTCGACGAACCGGAATGTTGTTCTCGGGAGACATCGGGTTGGGACCCCTTCTGCGAAAGCTTCTCTCTATTCGGCTCAGTTTGAGGAGGAGGATTACGGGAATATGAAGACTGGGAGTATGTTTTCTTTCGATAAGACGAATCGCGAGGACGGTTGTCTCGATCCTCATAATCGTCTCTGTCCCTGCGTCTACCCGAGCCTGAATCCCGTCCGGGATGGTGAAATATAGAAGAGCCGTGGAGGCGATCGAGCCCGTGGGAGTGCCCCATGTCACCTGCAAAGGATAAAAATAACAACGAGTTAAGAAAAATCGGAGTAATGGAAAAACTTGAAGTGTATGGTAAAGTACGTGTGTGCGTGTGTGTCCTAGTGTTCCCCCCGACGGACCGGTTACTTTATCTTTACTGATTGGTGTGTTATCTCCCTGGACTAGGGGTTGAACTCCCGCGTTGCCTCTAGCAGGCGAATGAAACTTAAAGACTTCCGGATCGTCGAAACCATAATTGAGTATATCATCGGGGATGGAAAGGTTCGACAGACCCTTTAAAGAACTTTCCATATGCTGTGAAGAAGCCTCTTTCTCTAACGGGATGAGCGTAACTTTTGAAGTTCCGCCAACTTTCTCCTTCCATATCTTGCACGTCAATTTCTTCTTTCCCTTCGAAGGGGAAGATGATGTTTCAATATCGTGCACTTCGACCGCCAGGTTCCAAGCGGGGCCCACATTCTCGCCTTGAGTCTCAGGAGCTTCATCCTCCTTGTTTTCACCCTCTTCGGGTGCATCGGGAGTATGGCGTGATGACGATTCGGCTTGTTTTTTCCCTCTAGCGGGAGCGGATTTAGGGATGGAAACGCCCTTCGGAAGGCTAATTCGACGACCTAGGGCTAACAAACCGAACCTCAACAATGATTCATTTGAAATAATGGTTCGGATGTCCCGATCCTCGGCAGGAAGAGCTCTAATGGCTTCGACGGCCTCAGAATATCCTCGGCTCTCAGGACGCGGGTTAATACCTGAAAAGATGAAACAAGGAGTTAGAAAAAGAATAACTCCGATTGAGCACGAATGATGACTCAGGGAAGAGACTTACTGCCTTCGACCCATCTCCTCGCAAAACCAGGAGGGCAACGCACATAGAACCATTCCTGTTTGTACAGGGCAAATTTGCTACATGCTCCGGTTAAAATCTGGCACTTGTGGTACGGCTCGAGGAACATGAAAGAGGGGCTATCTTTCCGCTTCTTGATCATATAAATATATCTGATGTCGCCAGAAGTCGGAGGCCTAGAAAAGACGGCCATGAAAAGTAGGTAGGTCCCGTATATGAACGCGTGACCGTTTGGGTGCAGCTGCGACGAGGCGATATCTATGTACTGCAACACGTCCCGAAGAAATAAATTGAAGGGAGGCACGTTGCCCATCCAGCACATGAACTTGTTACAAGCAGTATATCTGACTGGGGGCAGATGAGGATGATCATGTCTTGATGGGACCAACACATCGGCAAAAGGAATTCCATGGATGGAGCATATGCGCCGAAGCGCGACTTCGAAGCCTGTGAGTCGATCGGATTGTCCAAGATAATCGTTGACTCTAGGACATTAGGAGCTAAGTTATGAGCAGGGGATGTCGACGGATTTGAAGTGTCCACGACTTCTTGCCTTGATGATGGCCCATGCCTATTAGATATAGTAGCGGAGCTAGATTTTTTAGACATCCCCAATAAATAGTGAATCTGTCTAAGCGCTTGTGAAAACTATACTTGAAAAATATTCAATGTTAGAATTAGCAACATTAATATTCCCCCCACATGGTGTGTGAACTAGTGCAAGCAATCGTGTATAAGCATTGAGAATCTGAAGGTTACAAAGATATAAAAATGAGCTTCGAATCATCGCTTTCGGAGACCGTCATCGCCGACCGTCTCGAAAAGCCTGCCTTGTGGTGATTACAGTTTCAGATTCAGAAAACGAATGTTAATCTAAGTTCAGATTTATGTCTACTAGAGCTAGGGAGTTAATGATCCGGGTCAGTTTCATATGCTAGTGTGCTTAGGTCCTGGTCCTTGTTTTGCTATATGGACAGGCAAGGTAAATAAGTGTTCGGCCTAATTCCTGCTCGGCTAAAGGTATCCTGTTCGGCATGTTTGGTTAAGTTTTGTCCGGCCAAAACAGGTTTCAGCATTCACAAACGTCCGGTGAAGTGTGGTTCGGCATTCATGTGGTTCGGCATTCATGTTGTTCGGCATTTGTATTGTTCGGCATTTATATTGTTCGGCATTTATGATGTTCGGCGTTTGTATTGTTCAGCATTTATATTGTTCGGCATTTATGTTGTTCGGCATTTATATCGTTCGACACCCATGGTGGTTCGACATTTGTGACTGTTCGGCAAAAGCATCATTCGGCCAAAATCTTGTTCGGCCGGGACAACATTCGACATCTTATTTGGCTCATACTCCCTCCACATCCTTCCATTGCACTACCCGGCATATGACGAATGATGCCGAGCCAAGGTTACGCCGAGCGCCAACGCTCGACACACCGTCCTCTACAGCGACCTCATTCCCCTTTTTTTTCTTCCTCCATCCACACCAAACCACGAGGACGAATCGTTCGGTGAGTCGCTCTGAACCATCCCGTTCGGCATTCTAACCAACTCCTACCTTCCTCCACATCATCTGGCCCTAAAAATCCGCACAACACCTATCAATATACGAACTCGAGCTTCATGTTGAAACCCCTTTGTGGATTTAGTCAGAGGGATTGTTACCTAGTTAGTAGATCGCGACTTGGAGAAAACTGGAGTTGAGGCCGCGGTTTTGATTAATGTCGAATAAGGTTAGGAAGAGTTGTTAAGTCTTTGAAGGTTGTTAACAGGCGAGTTTCTCGAAAGCAAGATAGAAGAAGTGAGTGTGAAAAGAGAAGGAGGAAGAAGGTGTCGGCTTTTATAGGACAGAAGGAGAAGTCGAAAAGGCTATATCCGGTGGAACCGTTCAAAGCCACATTGTTCGGCATCAGTATACAAAGTCGTTCGGCATGAGGAGCGTTCGGTTTCGACTGCCTCGTTCGGCATCTATACCACGCTCGTCACACACCTCCACCGCTGATATTCTCGAGAAGGCATCTCCAAGGAGAGTTAACCTAGATTTGAAGCGAAGTATGGGGGATATGCAATTCAAAGCGTATCACGATTCAGTCACGTAATACACTTTGGGGGGCAAGTGTTTCCTAGAGATATGACCAGGCAACTAGGTACTCGACATCCAGTAGTGCTCGGCATCCAGGAGCACTCGACATCCAGGAGTACTCGGCATTTAGTAGTATTCGGCGACCAGGAGTGCTTGGTATCTAAGGAGCGCTCGGCATCAGGAGACGTTCGGCGTGTACGAGTGTTCGGCATGGCTGGATTGACTATCATAAGCTATTGGTCGGCCAGATACTTCGTTCGGCCAGAGGCATCGCTCGGCTAAAGGCAACATTCGGCCGAAGCCATCGTTCGGCCAGAGACATCGATCGGTTAAGGGCTTCGTTCGACCAAAGGTAGCGTTCGGCCAGATGCTTCGTTCGGCCAGAGGCACGTTCGGCTTCGATTGCTATTCGATCTACTCTTCCCACACAATAAGCGCCTCGTTCGGCATGGAGAGAGTGGTTCGGCATCCCACACAACAAGCGCCTCGATCGGCATGGAAAGAGTGGTTCGGCATCCCACACAACAAGAGCCTCGATCGGCATGGAGAGAGTGGTTCGACATCCAACCGTTCGGCCTGTTTGGTTCGGCACACAGCGACCACTCCATTTGGGCCAAGGTGTTCGGCTGCCAAGCCCACTTGGGAAGTCCAACCCGTCTTTGTCTATAAATAGAGGGGCAGGGGCATAGTGAAAAGGGACCTTTTTTCGGGAACACTGGGGAGACTCTGCCGCTTTCAAGACTCATCTTCTTTACTTAGCAATTGTATTCAAGCATTTGATCTATGGATTGTATCTGTAATCAATCATTAAGAAGAGCAATAAAGTTTAACCTCAAAGTGGACGTAGGCAATTACGCCGAACCACTATAAATCCGGTGTTCTTACTTTCTGTATTTAAATTAGCATATTCTTCCTTGTTTAATTTATCTTCATCACTTATATCTCTACACAATCTTTCTCAACGAGGTTAGTGACTAATTTTGGTGCTAACAGCTAATACGCATGCCAAATATGATTTTGCACCGGGCGCATGCTTTAGGTAGAGAAAGGAAGTATGCTATAAGAGTAATTATGCCTTTGGCAGACATGCTGCAGTATTAGACGTACTAAGTTATACTAGGTTGTACTTTTTCGATGTCTAGCACACTTTTTTAGGTAATAAGGCTGGAGAGAAGCTTCTTGCACAGTGATGGTCGGTTATTTCTTGTTGAAGATTGTTAAGAGCACGGATGAAGATGGCCAAGGACGAAGCCGAAAAGGACGATCGAGCCGATTGCGTGGGGATGAGATGGGATGCATGTGGCCGATTGTAGGCAGGCTGAGATAGAGCCCAGCCGTAGACCGATCGCTTTTAAGCCGGGTCAGTCAAACGAGTTAGCTGTCTTCCATCTTGGGTCGGGCTGAGCCAGGCTTTGGAGTCCAGGTTGACCTATCTTTTACTTGTGAAAGAGAAAGAAGATGAAACCTAGCTTTGTTTGATTTGAGGAACACAATGAAAATGATAGAAAATTTAGCTTTCGGAAGAGAAAGAAGAGAAGCGTCCATATTTTTCAATATTGTGGGTGTAATGTGTAGAAAGAGTTTTATTAATTTAAGGTGGGTGAGGGAATTTGTGGCATTAGGAAAAGAGAAAGTGAGAGTAAACAGCTGGAATTAGAAAATTTTAATATCCCTTTAAAGGAATTTGTAAGGGAAATCAATTCGGTTTAACGAAGCAAAAAAAAAAATTAGCCCTTTTATTTCATAATAAAAATAATACGTTACTTAAGTAGAGCACTAATTTTAATTTCCTGAGTGTTTGAATGAATGAGTTTTAAAACCTTAGTCAAGGGTGAGATACCACTTTTCACTTCAGCTAGTGTCTTTGAGCTAAAAAATTAACTTTTTATTTTAAAATATTTGTCAGAAGGACAATCAAATTATTAATTTTCTCCTCGTAGGGATAAATGGAAAGTACTATTTCAACTTTATATAATTAATTTTCTCTTTGCTTTCTATCTCCTTTTTTCCATACTCAATTTTCTCTTCAGTCTTCATCTTCAAATGTTAAATCTCATCCTCCAAATAAAAAAATAAAATATTATTTTGTGGAGAAGAACTCATCACAATCTTCATCTAACTCTCCATATCAATCGTCATTTTTTCAATCTTCATGTAAATCTTAAATGTCCATTCTATATATCTTCAGAACAACTAAATTATTTCCACAACAATACCTATTTTAATATAAAAAATTGATCCAAAGTAAAATTTAGTTTGAAAGAAACAAAAATAAAAACCATGTTATTTGGACGAAGAAACTCCAACACATCCTACAGCCAACCCAAATGCATGAATGATATCTAGTCTCCTAGAACAATCCTAACTCTTATTCGCCTTCAATTGGCATTTTCGACCAAAAAACATATATAAACATCTGTGCAGTTAATGCCCCGCTATTACCCCGCTATATCTCATAGCGGATTTCTACCGCTACGATTTTTCCATATAGCCCCAAAATATAGCCTTTCCGCTTTAAGCCCCGCTATTTCCGCTATATCCCGTTATTCCCGCTATATTCCGCTATTTCCGCTATATCTTCTTTAATAAAATGAATTGAAAATTTTCATTTATACATTATAAAAATTATGAAACTAGTTTATTTGATTTAATTTTTAATATATTTTTAGAAATGAAAATACTCTAATATTCTACTAAATTCAATTATGTTATATAACAGTTTTATGTTTATTTAAAGTATATTCGCACATGTTTTTATTTAAAATTATTTATGTATTAATTATAATTCAATTGAATGATATTTTTTCATTTAATTACCATTTATATATTTGAAAAAACATTAAGTACGAGTTTTATATGCTATTTTAGAGCCATCCGCTATATCCCGCTATATCCTCGTTGTATCTCCGCTATGACTTTTTGCACCTCCAACGCTTTGAATCCACCGAGCGCTTTAACTGCACAGATAAACATACAACAAGACAATTCATATATACAATGCACGGTTTAAACAAATATGAGTTAAACAACTATATCATCTGCATCTAGCCTATTATCAAAAACAGTGTATTGATAAGAACACATATGTAGATCAAATTAAAATCCATCTAAATCATTCAAAATTCGTTTATAAAATACGAGTAATCTTAGATTTAGTAAGAATCGCATTTTTATCATTAAAAATAGTTTGAAATACAATTAAAATCATATATCAACTTTTAAAGCATGGTGAGAGAATAGAATCATTCAACTAAGCCGTAGAATCAACAAAAACCAATAATTAAGTGTAGATTCGAGTTTGGGTAACAACACCTTCTAATTAATTGATTTAGGCTGACTTAATAAGAAAATGATGGACTTTCTGTTGGGAAGATCTGATGGTGATCAGGAGATTCATTAGATGTGAGAAATAGTGATTAGTGGCTGCTGTGAAGGCTACTATTAACTCTAATTTACAAATCAGTAGCTTAGTTTCAATATTTTTGTTTTTGTTTTTTTCTTGTTAAAAGCATTTGCACTCAACTTTTGTGCTCCCTCAGCCAAACAAGACTGCCCTTGTTAAAAACTGCCTTTACTCGACTTTCGTCCTTACTCATGCACACAGTACAACAGCGGCTCATACTGCTTTCTACTCATTTCAATTCTCCGTACCTCACTCCATTGACCCTTAACACCCTAAAATCACCGATGTCAAATTACTCCAGAACAGCCTCTTACTCAATCATACGATCTCCTATCTTTACTAGACAATACTCACCATTAGTCAATACTGAACTCAATCAGCCTTACCCATTCGACCTTAGTGTTTTTTTTTTTTCAAAAACCAGAATATTATAATAAAATGGAGAAACAAGCCTTTCTCCAACGGCGCACAAAATATAGCAAGACATACAAAGTATGCGACACACATACCCGGTAAACAAAGTATCAGAAAAAAGAAGAAAAAGCTAAGCTGACAGTAGCAACATAATACAAAGCTAAAAGGACTAAATAAACAGCCGCTCAACCAACAATCCCGCTACACCCAAAGGTGTAGGCCAGTCCACCTGAAAGTAAACCACCCACCGACATAGAGAGCAAGAACCACATAGAACCGCAATCCAACACTCGCTAACCATAGAGAACCATAAAAGCTGGCCTCAAACAAACCCAACCAGCGAAACAGCAATACCAGATGAGCTCTGGATACCAACATCCGACTAGAATAACAGAAAGCTGAAGTGTAACCAATGGAATCAATCCTGGGAGAATATAAAACTCCCTACAAAACCTGGACCTGAAAAACTAACGACCACATCAAAACAAACAATAAGGGGGGAGGGATATTCAGGAACGTTGGATGTAGACCAACGCCCTGTCAGGAACACTCAACCGATTCCCGTTCTAGCGGACCTCATCGCACAAGTAATAGAAAGTAGACCCACAAGAAGATGGATCCCGGGACTTAATCGTCCCCTGAAAGGCCGACCTCGAAAAGCAAGGAAAACATCATTCCTGACTCGCCTAATAATGGTCACGGGCTCCATAGGAGTACTATCGAAGATAGCTTTGTTCCTAGCACACCAAATGTGCCAGCAAAGGAGACAAGGAATTAAGCGATGAATGATCGCACGAAGAGATTTCCTGGAGTTCCCAGACCACCATGATGAAGGTAGATCGTTAACAGATCTGGTAATTCCTCGGACACCTACCAAATTTCCGAAGAAGTTCCAGCAAGATCTGGCTGTAGAACCAGTGAAGAATAAATGGTTCAAGGATTCTGAATCCCTGTTGTCGCAGCAACTGCAGCGGGAAACTAATGGGATGTCTATCCGCTGAATGTTCTCGTCTAAAGGAAGGCCATCATGGAATCATAATCAAGCTTTGGGTCAAGAAAGCCTCTAAGGTGAGGATCAGAAGGGAAAAAAAGGAAAGAAAATCAAATAACAAGGGAAGAAGTACACATTAAAAAAAGAAGAAAAGGAGTGCAAGGTTTCACCCTCCGGTTATATACACTTCTCGCTTGGAGCATTGCTCATGTTATGCTCAGCTATGTTATAGTCATACAAGCACTTGCTAAACACAATATGTATAACTGAGGGGGATAACTAGCAGTAAATTTTATTAACTCGCTTAAGAAATGAGATCCTTATCGCTCAGTTCCTGTTCCAACACCAGTAAAATACATGGTGACCTATTTTAAGAATTAATATGGTTAGATTTTGTTGCTATTGATATTGATATTAACAAAACTAAATTCCTAACATCACAAAAATCACATGATATTGACTTTAAAATCCACATTGCACTGATATTGTTAGGAGTGAATAGGTTAGATTATTTTGCTTCAATTAGACACGAATAAATTGCTATATTTTAAGAAAAAAAATTCTTTTCTGAATCACACATGGTTGAATGAAAAAATTGATACAACGAATATTATGTATATATGTTGTGACTGCTTGTAAAAGAACATGTGCGAATGAAGAAATAATGCTTTTATATAATTTGAAAACATGAATAAAACTTGAATGTAATTCCAATTTTGCTGTGTATTACAAAGGGGGAGTGATGTCACTACAGAATGATGCTGAAGTCAATTGGCCAGCCGTAAGTATATAACTATTGGTGCGAGATTTCCAATTCTTATAACCAACATTAAATACCATTTTCCGATGGGACCTAACCTCACACTGAGCTAAATACCGTTAATTAATTCATTTTATAGATTGAAGGATTCTGTATGGTATTAAGAGACAAGCGAGACATGCCTGTTGAGGACAGAGAATTTGAACTTATCAGCTAATGAACCACTTCAAGATTGTCAAGTGTCTGCCAACAATTTTATTTTCCACAAAGTATCAATTATTTTCATAAATCATAAACAACAAATACTTCAAATTTACTTCAAATTTTACAACAAAATTAGGTCACAATTCTAACTATCTGTCCAAACATTTTAGATTTGACTATTCCATTAAAATCACTAATCAAAATTTCTCCTAGATATGATTTAAAATAAGTTAATGAACTTTAGTTATTTTTTTTTTTTTGAAATCCCAGAAGAACCCGACGGACCGTTAAACTCCTGAGGAGGGTATAATAAAGCCGTTCGCTGATCCAAGCCCCCATACCCCCGGGTAAATTTGAAAAGTATAGGGAAGCACATGATAGGAATCGAACCTAGGTCTTTTTACCAGAACCCAAGCCTCCTTTCCACTGCGCCGCACCCGCGGACAACTTTAGTTACCTTGACTATATGAGCTTATACACTTTCTTAACAGGCACCAATCGACAGCATATATAATTTGTTGAACAACTAAAGATTTACCAAAATCTAGAAAGTAAAAGTGGAAAAAAGAAGAAGAAAAAACTTCAGTGATATTGCGATTGATAAATAGATGCTCTCTTTTATTAACAGGAAATGCTACATGATTGTAAGCCGAGAAGACAACAACAATATAGAAAGCAAGTACATTTGAAAATAATTGCATGCATAATTCATGTGAGACTTAGCTATGACCAATCAAACTTTTGCTCCTGGTGGTGGAATGTTGCGTTGTGGTGCTGGCGGAGGTGGTAGCTTCCTTCCGTTAACGTTTCTGCCTTCTGGCATCATTTCTTTATCTGAATTTATCATAAAACCAAATTATATACCGTATTAATTCAACTCAGGTCAAAGTACACTGATTTAATACTCCCTCTTTTGTTTTACAGATCACATAAACACTAAAGTCTTAGTTGAAATAATCATACACAGAAAGAGAATGGATAGAAGTCTAACCTGTTGTAAATTTAACTTCTCTTGCTTCAGTTGGTGAGATCATCAAGGTTGAGAATAGGCAAACAAGCATGAAAATAGTGAAGATTTGAGAAAATAGATGAGATTTCATGTTTGATTGATTGGTTGGTATTGAGATATGTGATTCAATCCACAAATTATTTATATATACTAGATAATAGTGTAATGGATTTATTCGTAATTAATTCATAGAGATATGGTTTGATTACAATTCTTAATCTGCCTAATATCTAACTTACTACATTTATTTTTCTGAAATGTTCTGCCTTGAAAAACTGAGCAATTAATGATTTGTAATTATTTATATACTTACATACCATTGATTAATTATTTAATGAATTAATTCGTTTAATTCATAGAGGTATTGATATAACTACAAATCTTTAACTGCCTAAAATAATAAATACTCTTCAAATTGTGTACATAATTCATAAATTAAATGGAAGTAAATTAGACTCTACCATCTATCCATTTAGTCTTTTAAATTATTCAGGCTCAAAAGCATCCGGACTGAATTTAGCATTTTGTGTGTTCTGCCTAAGGGCATCAAAATGAATAAACATTTTGTGTATTCTCTCTCATTTCCAATTCTTTCTGGGCACTCCCTCGGTCTCGGTGTCCGATCCGGCCCTTTTAGCTTTCATCCCACCTGTGGTCCTCCCTTCGGAAGGTACCATGATTGCGGATATCCTATCCACGGAGGAGATCCGCGCTAGTGTCTTCGCTCTTAGCAAGGATAGTGCCAGTGGCCCTGACGGCTTCAACGGTGTCTTTTATAGGTGTTCTTGGCCTATTATCCAGGCTGATTTTTGTCTTGCCATTCAATCCTTCTTCGCCGGGGGAAATCTTCCTGCTGGATGGACTTCCACCAACCTTATTCTTATTCCGAAGTGTGATAGTCCGAAGACTTGTGCAGATTTTCGGCCTATTAGTCTGTGCAACTTCTCTAATAAGGTTATTTCTAAAATCCTGGCATCTCGCTTGGCTCCTTTCCTTGAACGCATCATTTCTCCTTCTCAAGCTGGGTTTGTTAAAGGGCGTCTTATCTCTGACAATGTCCTTCTCGCCCAGGAACTGATCTCCCAAATTGATCGGAAAGTTTGGGGCTCTAATGTTGTCTTCAAACTAGACATGGCTAAGGCCTACGAATGCATGTCCTGGTTCTTCGTTATCAAGGTGTTGAGAACTTTCGGTTTTCCGGAGACACTTATTGATCTGGTATGGAGGCTCATCTCCAACTGCTGGTTCTCTGTCCTCATTAACGGCTCGGCCCATGGGTATTTTAAGGCTGGGAGGGGCTTACGTCAGGGCGACCCTCTTTCGCCTTCTCTTTTTGTTATTGCAGCCGAGTCCTTTATTCGCGGTCTCCAATCCTTAACCGTTTACGGTCAAATCCAACGATTCGGGATCCCTAGGGGTTGTCCCCTCATTTCCTCTTTATCATTTGCAGACGACATAGTCATTTTCTCCAATGGCAGCCGTTCCTCTGTTAGGAGGCTTCTCAGGTTCCTCCATCAATACGAGAGGTCTTCGGGCCAACTCGTTAATCCCTCCAAGTGCTGTTTTGTCCACTCGAAGGACATGTCTCACTCTCGTGCCTGCTGGATCGAGACTACCTCCGGGTTCAAGAGAACTTCCCTTCCTCTTCCCTATCTTGGGATTATCCTGTTCCGGGGAAGGAAACTTAACGCAGTTTTCGACCCCTTGACAGACAAAATTCGGGGGAAGATTTTAAGATGGAACTCGTCTATTCTTTCCCAAGCCGGTAGACTTGTTCTTATCAAATCCGTATTAGATTCGATGAGAACTCATATTTTCGCGACTATGACCCCTACCTCTTCTTTTTTCAGATCTTATCGGTCTTTGGCCTCGTCTTTTTTCTGGGGAAACAAGGACAATGGCCGTCGTCACCACTGGGTTTCTTGGGATTCGATTTGTCGGCCCAAAACTAAAGGCGGCCTGGGTCTTCGCAATCCCAGAGACCTTTGTGCGGCTTTTGCTTGTAAGTTGTGGAACAGGTTCGGCGCCAACAACTCCTTATGGGCGTCTTTCCTCCACGCTAAGTACCACAGACTTGCGAGCTCGAATTTTTCGGGCACTCCCTCTTATGCTAGCGAGACCTGGAAGCACATGCAGTCTGTGAAGCTTTTAGCTGATTCTCATGGTGGGTTGTTAGGATGGGATGGCGCTTCGTTTTCCATTCAGAAAGCCTGGTCCTCCATCAGAACTCCTTTTCCCATTCGCAATGAATTCTCCTTCATTTGGGATTCTCGCATTCCTCCCAAGGTTTCCCTATTTATGTGGCGCTTGCTACATGATGGGTTACCATTGGACGAGAATCTGCAGAAGATCGGCATCCCTTCTGTTTCCCGCTGTAGATGCTGCGGAAACGGGGATTCGGAATCTTTGACCCACTTGTTTTTGCCGGTTTCACTGCCAGAGCTTGCTGGAATTATTTTGGCAACCTTGTCGGTGTTCGCTGTCCGGCCATTTCTCCTCTTCAAATCCTCTATTCGTGGTGGAATGGGAACACTGGGAAATCCCTTCGGTCTATCGTTTTCCGGTTAATTCCTAGTCTCATATGCTGGCACGTCTGGTGTGCGCGGAATAAGGCTACTTTCGACAACATTTCGATGGATCCTCAGTCTATTATCCTTCGGGTGAGGAATGACGTTTTCCTGGCTTTCCGGGGTAGACCTTTCAGGGGCCCTATAAGCCATCGTTCTAGGCGGCTAGTTGGAATTCTGTCGATTTCTTGCTCTCCTACTGCCACTAGACTAGGCGTTGGTTAGGCCTCTGTCTTGGGGAGGTGCCATCCCCTCTCCGCTCCCATCCCATCCCCCCCTTTTTATGTTTAATTCGGCTGCTTGTTTTTAGTTTCAGGTGCTTCTGCTGTCTCCCAGTTGCGTTTTTTCTTAGGACGGATTCGCTTCTGAGTTCTGGTTTCTTCTGGCTAGAGCGCTTGGCTCTCCTTCGCCGGCTATTGCGACTTCGGTGATCTCCTATCACTTTTTTCTGTCTACACCTTCGGGAGGTGGCCTTGCCGGAGCTCGATGGTGTGGACAGGAGGGCGGATGTCTAGGATCTATCTTTCTTTGTTTTGCGGTTTCCGCCTGGCAGCACATTGGGCTTGTTGGATGGTGGTGGTTTGTTGGGTGGACTGGACTTCACCTTCTGGGTGAGGCGGGAGAGTGGGTGAGCGGGTTTCGGCACTTTTTCTGCTCTATGGACTTCGTCTTAGCTTCTTGGCTGCCCGGTGGCTTTGAGTTGTATTTTTATTCGACTACTTTCTTTTTTCTGATTTTTCTAGGGAGGTTTTGTGTTCCACAAACTTCGCCTACTGCTGTGAGCCTCTGGAGGAAGGCTTTCTCCTCCTTTTGTTATTTATAAATTTCTTTCTTAAAAAAAAAATCAAAATGAATAAACAATATGCTAAAAGTTCCGAATGAATTAAAATTCTAGCATCCAAGAATGAAAACATAAATTTTAAAAAGAAAACTAAAAGAAATGCAAGATTTGTTTTCAAATAAGATTGGTGTGCATTTATTTATTTAATAATTTTCACGGTTCACTGCTCTATAATCTTCTTTTTACATCATTATTTGCATGTGAATCTCATTTATTGGTTTAAGAGTAAAGAAAAGTGGGACATATATTTACTACTCATTTCTTATATTTATTCTTGAAACTTTCCCATTTTTGTCTTTCACTTAAACCTATTATAAAATCTATTTATTTTAAGATCCAATCAATTTAATAAATAAAACCTGAGCCCTGCTATTTACACACAAATTCTCTTCCTAATGCTGCATAATTAATAATTAAAATGAATAAGTAAATATTAACATGATAAACCGAATGATCAATTTTACGTCAAAACCTAATGTGCTTTCATACACAATTAAAACCCTAATTCTCTACCGCTATCAATAATTCATAGAGATATGTTTTGACTACAATTCCTGATAATCTGCCTAATATCTAACTTGCTACATTCGTTGATTTTTTTTTTTGAATGTTCTGCCTGGAAGATTCGAACGGCTAGTGATTTGGATTTATTTATATACTATTAATTAATGATTACTAATTGCACATGACAAAACAACACCCATCTCTCCTCTCACCCAATAAAACACTTGTCTCATCCACCTTCATCCACCTTTTTTTCCACCTTTTTTTCCTTACCATTTTGATAAAACCAAGCATCCTCTCCTTTTATTCTCTCTTCTCAAAAGGCTTTTACTTCTTAAAACTAAGATCTCAAAATCAAATTGTTGGAAATTCAGTATATCAATAATTTAAAATCAAAATTCAGTACCAAATTGTGTGCAAGTTGTTGGAATCCTATATAGGGTGTTGCATAGTCAAAATATTAACAAAAACTTCTTAAATTTTTATTTTTTATTTTTTTTTATTTTAGAAAAAGGAAATATATATATATAAGCCAACTCCAAAAGCTGTCAACATGCCTGACAGGTAACCAGGGAGAACAAAAAGAAATAAAAAACCCGCGAAACAAAAACAGACGACAATACAGAAACAAACGCCCTAAAAAAACTACAGAAGCAGGCGCACATGAGTGGAAGATGACCGCTGGACAGGAAACAGAGACAAATCAATCTGGATGAGCTCCGGAAAAACCACCACCCATCTAACATCGTCATCGAGCTCCGGCAAGGCCACCGCCCAATGACGATGTCGAATGAAATCCGTGCAAAACAACTGCAGGCAAAGAAGACGAGCCCACCAGCGCTAGCGAAGAAAACCACTCCGAATACCAGAAGGAGAGAAGACGATAGTAGACCCACCTCCGAAACCACAACAGCAACGTCGAAGAGAACAAAAAGAAAGAGAAAAGCCCCCGGGCTAAACCTGATAAACCAGAACCTGAAAAATCAGCAACCACATAAAAAGAAAAGGGGGGGGGGGAGCGAGGGCGGGATGGGCGGAACATCCCGGCCCTCGAAAAGGCCTCAGCCAATTCCAACTCTAGAGGAAGCCTAATCACAGGAAATCGATAAAAGACCCACCAACCGTCTAGAGCGGGAGCCAACTGAACCCTTAAAAGGTCTGCCACTAAATGCCAGGAAGATATCATTCCTAACCCGCCGAATAATGGAAGAGAGATCCATCGGAGAATCCTCAAAAATTGCCTTATTTCGCACGCACCAGAGGTGCCAGCAGATCAGGCAAGGAATCAAACGGGAAAGGATTGAGCGTAGAGATTTACCAGAGATCCCGTACCACCAGGTTCTCTGTAAATCAGCAGGAGAGCTGTTGTTTCCTCGGATACCTACCAGATTTCCGAAGTAATTCCAGCAGGATCTAGCAGTGAAGTCCAGAAAAAGCAAATGACCCAAGGATTCCGTATCCCCGATGCCGCAGCAGCTACAGCTGGAGACGGTAGGAATGCCAATCCTCTGGAGGTTCTCGTCTAATGGCAACCCATCATGAAGGGTTCGCCACATAAACAGAGAAACTTTAGGTGGGATTCGAGAATCCCAAAAGAAAGAGAACAAAGGGAGAACCGGAGCTGGGTTACGAGCCGAACTCCAGGCCTTGAAGATAGAAAACGAGCCGCTATCCGAACCGGATTGACCGCCATGAGAGTCAGAAAATGATTTCACCGATTGCATGTGTTTCCAAGTAATAAAATAGGTTTTACTTACAATGTTAGTCTAATTTTCATCTTCTATTAGTGGATAATATGAGCAAAACATTGCAAAAAATAATACACAACTTTAGTTAAACACTATTGGTTTACATTCAAATAATATGATTTGCGAGCGCATTAATTGATATTAATATTGCAAACATAAAAAAAATCGTTTGCAGTAGTTTACGATTTATAAAATAATTCCACTTACACTATTTACCTCTCTTTCTTCTGCCGTTGAAAGTGATAATCGATGAAATCCACATGTTTAAGAATCAAAGTCTTTTTTGATATTATGTTCTCGGTTGTGCAAGCATTTTCTTTTATTTTTAATTTCGTTTTGTCTACGGGAGCATTTTTTGATTAATTTATTTTATTATTCTTTTAATTCATGAAATGAGTGTTTTGGTGGGTGAATATTCTACTATCTTAAATTAATACGACTGTTATGGCACGCGCTTCGCGCGTGAATTGTTTTTCTTATAAACTGTATATGTTTAAATCAGTCAAAAAATGATTATTTTTTTAGTGATATTAAGATTTGTATATTTGTAAATAAGTATTTTGAATTTGTAAAGAAAATTTAATTTTAGATCCTATTTGTAGAAGCATTTTGAATTTGTAAAACATGTTTAATTGTTAGATCCTACTTATAGGGGCGTTTGAATTTGTAAAATAAGTTTAATATTAGATCCTGTATTTGAGTGATTAAGATTTGATAATACATACAGGGACGTTTTTGGTAGTTCACGTTGATACCAAAAAAGTGTGACACCAAAGCTATTACAACTATTATTAAAGGTATTTTAGGTCACAGAGATATGGCTAACTACAAAAATTTTCTACCTAAAATTAACTAAAACTCTTTGATTGTATGCATAATTCATAAAATTAAATAGAAGTAAATCATACTCTAACCATCAATAAATTTACAGTATTGGTATGGCACTATGACTTTGGATATGGTGAGGCTAAATTTTATGAGTACTCTATATGCAATTAAATTGCTATGAGATGCACACACCCTAATAATGAAATATATATTTTTACATCTTTAGGCCTTAGTTACAACATTACATTGGTAAACGTTTTCATTTACTCTCTCCTTCTCCTTTGTTTTTGAAAAAGAAAATAATGGTTAGAACAAAAATTCAGTCTGATCTTCACAACCATTTGTTGAGTAAGAATTTACGAAAATAATCCCTAAAGCTCTAAAATTTTTGAATATAAATTACTTGATCGTTTTCTTCAACAAAATCTACATGTTGAATACTTTCTTGACTAAGGATCAATATTATCTTTTTCTCATTTACAATTCCATCTGGAGGTGAGTCTGAATTCTCTATTATTTGACTAACGATTTTTGATTAAAGGATAATGATTGTTAAGGGAACTAGAGAAATGAAAGAAAGGGTAATTAGGTCAATTTTATTATAATTTGATGGGGGGGCTAGTTTGATAGTACCCCTCATAGTAAAACCTTTTTTTTAAATAAAAAATGGCATCTCTTATCCAAAATTGGAGGTTCAATAATAATATCCCGAGTTTAATCTTTGAGCTACTATTGACACCCGGTTTTTTTTTCTTCCGGGCACTATTATAATTTTATTAAATATCAATATTTTTTTTGTACTTCTGACCATCATATTCTATACTTCTACTCAGCCTTACACGGCCATACCTCTCGTCTCTTTTTAACAAATTTTACATATTTTTCAAAATTTCCAAATCCCAAACCCTAAAAAATCTCTTTTGCCTAATAAATGATGGAAGATGAAGATTTAGTGGATAATCCTAATTGTGATGATCACAAAGATGTTAGTTTTCTTTTCATGTGTTAAATTCTATTTTTCTTCAACATATCAATTATAGATACGTTATTTAGAGTTTTTCATGAAGCTATTCAGTGTATTTTATATTAAAAAAAACTTATTTATTCCTAAATGGTTTTCATATTCTCATTTAAGGAATCCACGCTCTTAAAAAGAGAAGGATTCTCACTTTCTCTTCTTGTCCACGCTCAAATTCCAACTGCTAAAGTGTGAAGAATGAAATAAAAGTTGGAATCGCTTCCACTTTCGCATGTTTAGACACTGCTGGAGATGCCCTAACTGATCTAGATGAATTAAAATTCTAGCATCCAAGAATCAAAACACGTAAATTTAAAAAGAAAAACTAGAAGAGATGCATGATTCATTCTCAAATAAGATTTGTATGGTTAAGGACTACTAGCTCAAGTGGTAAAATCTATAGAGTTTGGTTCTAGAGGTTCTGACTAGTGGTATAATCGCTCATGTGCAATTCATATTCGATCAAAGCGGAAGTTACGACGAGTGGAGGAGCATGCGTCTGTGCGTAGAATTATTGGAAGGGAGCAATTCTACGCACAGAGGCACAAGTGGTATTGTCGTTCGTGTGATTGGTTCAGTTTTAACTTTATTTTACTTTAATAATATTAATTAAGGTGGATCCCATTGAAATTTTTATCCAATCAAAGAACGAGTAACGGTCGTATGCTAGGGCATGTGTTTGTCCATAGAATTGCTATCAGAGAGCAATTTTATGCACAGACGCGTGAGTGGTATAGTTGCTCATGTGATAGTTCATTTGTAACTTTATTTTAATAATATTAAGGTGGACCCCACTAGTGAATAGAATTTATATTCAATCAAAGCATGAGTAACGGTGAGCGTAGGAGTTTGTCTATAGGTATGGTTGCTATGAGTAAAGAAAAGAGGGAGATACATTTGCAATTTGATTTTTATGTTTATTTTGGAAACTTCTATCTTTTTTCCAAATTGCAAACGGCCTCCTATTTGTGTATTATATAATCATTTATCTCCTAAGTTTTGCCAAGATAAATTTAAGCATCCCATTAAACAAAAAGAACTTTAATTCCCTTTTGAAGGAATTTATAAAATGGAATCAATTTGGTTAAGTGAAGTTTAAAAAATAACTATGTTTCTACCAAATGTTTTGCTAAGCAAACAATCAAAATAGTGATTTTCTCGTCATAACCATAAATGATGAAAATTGCTAATTTAACTTCTTTGTGATTATTATTTTCTCTCTCTACTTTTTGTGTACTCCTTTTTTAGTCCAAACCCAAAAAATTTCTTTTTGGTCTCTACACCTTTTCTTAATCTCCTAAATTGAAATAGTTATTTGTATTATACTATTGAAGATCAATACAAAATACTTTACTCTCCTTAATCCAACGCAATTAACTCTCTTCCATCCACATGGAGTAATACAAAATTTCCTTTCTTTGGCTTTATCATCACAAAAAATAGGTTTATCACTACAACACTATAGCAATTATCTCCTCCTCTCCATTTTGAAACTTCCATTCATTCTCAACCTTAAAATTTCAAGTTGTTTTCTCCAACCGCTCCACCTCTTTGTTCGATAGAAAAAAATTATAACTCCAAGTTGCTCTATAAGTTTTTTTGGTTTACATCTAACTCACAATGGTATAAGTTTATTTCCAATTTTTGTTGTGTATTATTAAACACATCTTTTTTCTTAAGACAAACCCTAATTGAAGTTCTTTCACCTTGACTATTCTTCTTATACAATTTTTTCGTTCTTTAAACCCTTTATTAACTAATTATACTAAATAAACGAAATTGAAACTCAGTAAAAGAATTGAGTGATATGAATCAACTATGACATTTTTTTTATCATTTCATGGAGACTTTGATTTTTCTTTTTTGTATCATACTCAGGAGAATCCGACGATTGATAAAATCCTAAGAGAGAATTAAGTTCTGTCAGTCCGCTTCAACTCATGACACATATAACCACCGAGTACATGGAGATGTTGATTTTTCTTATAATTTATGTAGTTTCGCATTTATTATTGTAATTTTAGTGTTTATGATTTATTTGTTTGTTAAATTATTTATCTTGTATTATGTATAGCATTTATCAGTTTACTTTTATTGATAAAGTCTAAAAGATGTTACCTCGTACTTCTTGGATTTTTATTCATAAGTACGTTGAATGTTTTTCCTTGTGCCTTCTTAATGAGGCACATAAATTTCATCACATAATTGATTGATTAAATATACGTTGAAGTATTCTTTAGGAGTACTGATATTTTTTCCCTTAATATAATTTGGAATATTTTGGACTACATTGATATTTAAAATTTGATTACTCATTAAACATTTACAAGCCATGAGTAAATATATTTGTCACTAAAGCATACATATATGTAGTATGTATGTATATTATGAGATATAGGATTTCTTGATTCAAATTTAAAATTTTAAAAAATGAATAAACAGTTCCTACTCCATGGACACGTCTTGAATTCATATAATTTGTATGTTTTCCTCCTTTTAAATATGTTACGCCAACTATGGATATCTCCATACGATGCACAAAATGTCTTAAATAGTGGATGTATATATACATCTATAATCAAAAGGTTTATAACTATCCATTAAGTATGAAGAATTGGTTTAAATGTCGCTACTCGGTTTGTGACATAAGCAAATAATTGGTCTTTTTGGCTCTTCGTTGTAGTGGTACTTAAGTTGGTTTGCGTGACTTAAAAAAATGACTGTGCGTTGCTACATATTCATTTCATATCAGGAAATAATAGAGTTAGGGGTATGCCATATGGGGCAATTATGTAATTTGTTACATGTGTCTAACACGAAAACGAATCTTGTTTGAAATAAAATGTGTTTTCTTTCTATTATATACTTGTTATATATGATATAAATAATTAAGTAATTAATTAACAATATATTTAATAGAAAATCCAAAAATGGTATTGTAGCAACCCATACCTTAATGGGCCTGAATTTTCGCTAAATCGAAAATCCAAATCCACTAGGATATGGATCATTGGTGTTGGTATCCTATAAATAAACAAAATTACATCAAGGAGCTATTGATAAGAACTCATGACGGAATAATAAAGTATAATAAACATATTATATACTAATCAAGGCTGGTACCTCTGGTATCTAGTGCCCTTGTCAGTGCAGAGCATGCATGAGGAAATCTGTTCTTCCACCGTTCTTACCTTATACAAGTACCCGTCCTTCTAAATCTATCCCATAGGTTGTGAGGAGGGGGTCACAACAACGTTCTGGTGGCTGGTAAATTACATACTTTATCCATAACACTAGTTTATGCCGATTATTTTCCATTAGATGTTATGTCTATTATTCTTAGTCATTATTTGACTTCATATATGCGTACGATATGCCCAACCTACTCGGATATAAAATAGCTATATATATAGTATTTTTTTGAAAATGGGTAATTCTTTATTAGGGCTAAGCATAGCCTAGAGAAAAAAAAGCTGTATGTATATGTGTGTGTACACACACACACATACACATAAGTATCATAGTCCCCCATAGACAAGGATATATTTCCCTCTAGTATCTGTAACTGTGCACTACACCAGGCATCCACCAATATTGTCTAGATCGAATTGCCTATGTACACCGAGGAACCTCCCGCTAGTGCCTATAAAAACTCACACCTCAATGGGCCCGAATTTTCGCTAAATCAAAAACCCAAGTCTACCAAAGTACGAATCGTTGTTATTGGTATCCTATAAATAAACAAATGTATGTCAAAGCACTATCAATAAAACTCATAGTAGAACAGTAATGTATAATAAAACATATGATCACTGACCAATGTTGACACTATTGATCTCTAGTGTCCTTGTTTGTGTCAAGCATGCATATAGAACTTTGTCCTTCCACTGTTCCTGCCTTGTACCAGTACATGTCCTACTAAAGCTATCATGTGGCTTATAATGAGGAGGGTGTCAGAACAACGTTTTCATGACCGGTAAATTACACACTTTATACATAACACTAGCTTATGTTGATTGCCTTCCATCACAATGTTATGTCTATTGTTTTACTTAGTCGTCTTGACTTTATGTACGCGTACGATACGCCCTATCTACTCGAAGGTAAATAATAACTATATATATAAGTACCACAGTCCCTCTTTGGAGTAGGATGCTTTCCCACTAGTAACCGTAACTGAACACCTCGTCGGAGTCCAACGTTAACGCAGTATCACATCCCTATCGCTGTGCATATCAAGGAACTCACGTAGTGCTTAATAACGACATTACAACTATTTAGCCATATTCTATTTGTCTTGCTTCTTATCATAAACTCAGCTCCACGGACTATCTTATTAGTTTGAAAGACCTCCATTAAAAAGTTATCTAGTCTTGCCTCCTAACAACAAATAAACAAATAACTGTGAGGCATTACATGTCCTAAACGTAGTCTACACTAGTAGAAGGTGTAGCCCGTTTAGACATAACCTTTGTCTTTCCGCTGACCGCTTAGGACCGATGATGATCTTGACCTATGTAAGCAACTCCTACTCCTCACATATGGTACCAACTTCACTGTCATAGTGCCGAGCCTACGATCACTATCCCATTTAGATTGCCTAATGCAGTCAAGGAAATGCCTATTTGGTTACTTAACACGTACCCCCTAAAGGTTGAAGCAGACTATACCTATCCTTTGACACTTCGAATAAGGAAAACCATCTTACTTTAGTATATTCCTTCACCTATATGCGAATGTATAATTGCACGGGCCCTATAGTTGGATATGTCCAACATCAGTATAATATATACACAACTGCTAGTAGCCCCTTTAGGTGGGTAGACTTATGTTGTATAACACTACTGACCTCGCATTCCAACTCATATTAATGACTATGTCATTTTAATTTCTCTAAGTTATTGATTAAATTCAATAATTCATACCCGTCATAGATGCATAATTGAGGGTACATAAATTTATTTAGTTAAAACGCTTCTTATGTTTAACTGTTGGTATTTAGTTATTTTATCCAACTTGCTTCTTGTTTCATTTACACCAATTTAATGTCATTTACCGTTTATTTCTACTTTATTAGATTAAATATCCTTTACTACTTAACTTCTACTTGATACTATTAAGTGTATTCTACTGTTCCTTTTTAACTATTAATATCTTCCTTTGATTATTATAATCTTCTTACTTACTCGTCATTGCTTTACATACACTTCTTCACTTATTGTTTATTTTCTAACTTATTGCATATGCTAGATTTATAACTAAATCATTATTATTATCTCCACTTATAATATTTTTTTGTACATAGGAATTTCTGTATTTTAATGCGTTAGAATTACATCTTCCAAAAGAAAATGTTAACATTGTAAATTTTCATAACTTATCTAAAAGTGGACTTGTGTTACATTCAGAATTACAAGAAGTTATATTTTCTATTATTAATGAAATATATGGTATAAAATACGGTAAACATCCCTATTTATGCATCTATTTCTTTTAGATATTCCTTATCATTTCAAACGGTACACTTTTATTCATATCTATAAAGCTGGATAATTTATAGAAATTTACACTTCAATACACTTTGTTCTAATGAATTAAAATACTACTTAAATCCAATCCAATTTATAGTAACTTCTAATTCATACTTACTAACGTATATCATTTAACCAACAAATCTGAAATTAGTACATAATTCATTAACTTAGGGACCACTTTCACCCTTACTTCTAGATTCAAGTGTATACAATATTTAATTCAAGTTAACAATTCACAGAATATGTAGGCGTGGTTCTCAAATTCATTACATGTATATGTTTAAGCCTACAACTCCAAAATAATTATATTCACGCATACATGGAACATATTTACAATGATACAAATCCAATAGTATATGAAAATATATAATTTTCAAATGAACAAATAAGATTCCAAATCTCTATATCTAAACCCTATTATTCATGTTTAACTCCCTTCCTTCCTACCAAAATATGTACTGAAAGAATATAAATATTTATTAGAAATTTAGATCCGGGAAGAGATTTGAATTTAATTCAGATATGGATTTATAATTTACCTTGGCTTTGGCGATTCGATTCGATCATATTCTTTTCACTATTATTCTCCGCTATTCTCCACTTATATATATATATATATATATTAGTTTATATAGATTTTATAATTTGTGGAGAAAAAAATAGCAAAGCTTCGCCATTGTTTTAGAAAATATAAGAAGAAATGTGAAGGGTTAGGCCCGTATTTATTAGGGTTCGAATTAATGTCGGCCGTTATATTAAGTTCTATTAAATCTAGACCATTTGGCCTAGGTTCAATTCACAACTGGTGCCTTCCACCGATCAACCGCTATGATGTTACTAGTTGACTATTTGCCCTCGACCGGTCCCAATAAAGGGGTCGACCGGTTGTTTTATCTATGTTAATTAATGTATGCTATTACGTTTAATTGGCTTTTGGTTAATTTAATTCTTTATGCGACCTAATTGAGATAATTTCTTTAATGTTAACCTTGCTTAAATGTTAAATAAATATTAACGTTAATTCATTACATTTATTTTCTTAATTACACATAATTATTTCTGATCTGAAATATTCAAATGTTTATAAATTTTTTGTTTGGACTTCAATCGGAAAACTTTATATATGAAAATTGATTAGAAAATGCCACGAATACAATGGTGCAAGTTTCATAGCCAAATTCCAAAGTTTGTGAAAATTCCATTTTTGGCATTACTAATTATTAATTAATTTCTTTTTAGTTAATTATCATTCAATTTACAGGATGTTACATTCTCCCACCTAACAAAATTATGTCCCTGAAATTCCTCAAAGATTGAATTATGTAACATAACACACAACCATTCTACGTTATCCAACTAATTAATGTGTAATCAATTTTGCAGCCAATAGTGCACAAGTGCATGATATATTATAACATATATGATATATGCAACGACCCACCTTTTCAACCCCCAAATATCGATACTAATACATCCATGGTATTCACGTGCCAAGCATCCTAGTGTCGGAAAGACGAATTGTTAGGGTAAAATAAAACCTAAGAGAAATAGAACAAGAAAGAAGAGAACATTGTATCAGAATCTCACTAGCAAAATGGCAATATATAAAATCAAAAGAACAGTACAAATGGTTATTCCAATATAGAAAATTACGGAGTTACAAACCTAAGTACAATCATCAGGCGGGACAGTTTACTACCTATCCTCGCAAATGCTGATATGTACAATATAGTAATACAGCGGAAATAAGAATACCATGATAGGTGAAACATCCAACTCGTCTCCTCGAGCTCCAAAGAACATCAATGAAAACCTGCCTTTCTCAAAATACTCGAAAGTGTATGTGAATTTAGAGAAAACAAAAACCAAGCATCAAACATAATTCTGGTATGAGAAACTCAAGAAATATGCGACCAACATATAGCGGTACTTTTGAGACCGCATAAAATGCTATAACAGTTATCCCCTCAAAAGAACAACAATCCAATAAGTACATAAGATGATATATTAGTTAATGTCTAGGGTGAAGAATATAAATATATAACATAGTCGAAATGGTTACATTGGTTACATTCAATAGGATATTTGTAAGAGTCCAAAAACTCGGCCTTCGAAAATCGGCACCCGTACTTCACGTGTACTCAAAATGCCGTAGATTCAAACGCCGAATCTGGCTTCCCGGAGCTTATAACACCATTAAGTATAACACAGCGGAATAAAAAGAATAATACATTGATATACATCACTGATACAATGTCTGATACAACAGAATGATAAAATGAATATCAATATACATTAGAGATATGATACAAGAAACAGCAGCGGAAAAGAAAACGATAACATCAGCAGCGGATAATCTTCATCTTCAAAGCACTAATCTAGAAATAGCTCGAACTCCCAATAACGATGTACAAAGATAAGCAAGTGCAGTCCGATCCAAAGACTGAACTAGCTCCAGATAATCTACTCAACCTGAATATCTAAGAAACCTAACTCTAGACTGCCTGTGTGGAAAATGGTGGGCACCCAGAGTTTAGGAAGGGAACAATAAACTCTGAGTCAGTCGTGGGACTGGTGTGAGCAACAAAAACAGTTTATCTTTAAACAACACAAAAGAATTTAAACATTGAAAACCGCAATGCTTTTGGAAAATGAAACTACCATAAGGCCTCCCGCACACACACAATGCAAACGCAGAATCGGAGGAGATTTCTCCTTATGATAGTCAAAGATGCTTACTACGCAAAATCATTGAATTATTATTATTAGTGCATAGTGCAGAAAACATTTCGAAAGTATAATATTAATCTTAGCCAGCATAGGCATTCCGCGTTATGCCTACTATAGCTACTATGTTCAATAGCAGGTTACTGCCACATTCCATAGTAGGTTATACAATTGCAATCGTAAAGGTTCGTATTGTTTCTTTGGATTTTCCAACAAATGGTCAGGCTAAGGAACTTCCTTCCGCCGCATGGGATCGCCTCTGGCTGGACGTCCCGAGAGACAAAATGCTCTCTGCCAACAAGGCCGGGTTACCCCTGTAACAGGTAACTCACGAATATGCCATCCCCCGGTCCTTTGGGACCTTTATCCGAGCGCTCGGTAACCAACATCACACATAATAAATAAAGTGTGTCCACATGAGTAAGTATCTGGGCTCCATACCATGATACCACCCCTTTCCAGAAGGAAATGACATACCCTAAAGGGCGCGACCCTCATAACCTTGCCGCAACATTCCTGTTTCGACCATTTCCGGGTTGTGAGGCCCTGACGAAGTCTCGTCCACAAAGCTACGCTTTGTCACAAAGCCATGCTTTGGGTCAACAGATGATCAAAGAAATGATCACAAAGATAAATGATCAAACAAATGATCATATCACAAATGATCAAACAATGATCATCACACAGCAACACTCAGCATGTCACATTACCAAATTGGGAACATATCGCTGATAACCTTCAACTACATAACCTCTGAGCTCGTACGTCTCAGAGAAGGGTGTTAAGCTAAGAGAATAAATTCTCCGCCACCAACAGAAATGTATTTGAAAGAAATCTGGTTTATATCTCAAAGTGTAATGTCAGACATGTAACCATACAAGTCTGTTCCGGGTTCGAACAGAACCGAAGGCACTTCCGAAGAAGCCCTTGCAAATCCGGATAATTTTCTAATCACGTCCGGACTTCCCATCACAAAGGATGATCAAATCTCTATACCAGGGACCAGTCGATGCAGAGACATTCGACGAGTTGTCCTTTCGTTTTCGAAAATATCCGGTCTTCACCACCGGTCTTCAAATGCTATCCATATACGACGTATCATTATTCGGAATGGGTTATACGACACAAAGGTCCTCTCCCGGCTAAACCGAATAACGAGCGCAATCTTTAAAAACATATGGATACTGGGATTTCAACTAAGTCACAACTTATTACCCAAAACTTTTCTTTCAAATGGTTTAACAAATTACCATTTTCAAATCTTTTAAAACAAAAAGATTCATTTTAACAACCTTCAACGGTTTAACAATTTCCACACTTTAATCTTTTAATCAAAAGATTCATTCACAGATCTTCCCAAATTAATTCCCATTTCAATTTGATTAACTCGTTAAATCTTTAAATCAAAGATTTAACTCATAGTTTTCAAAAAAAGAATTCATTCATAACTTGGAAAACCATTTTTCAATTCAATCTTGAAATTCCTTTAACTAAACTGGAATTTCATTTCTTATCGGAAAGCTTTTATCATTTGAAAACAAACAGTTTTCATTTTGGAAATCTGATTCATTTATACGAGTTAAGGTTCTTGGGTTAAATCCAAATTCTCAAAATTATACTTTTAAATGGTTTAATTTCATATAAACCCATAAATAAGTTGAACAGCCTTTTTAAACCCTAGTTTCCAAATCATAGAATTCAATTTCAAATATTGAATTCAAATTTAAATCAAATTATTTAAATTTCAAAACTTAATCAAGTTATTCGAAATAACTTTTATCTTTTAAATTCCATTTCAAAAGCTTTTCATTTTAAACCCAAATTTCCAATTTCAAAATCAATTGAAATTAAAATTTCAATTTCAAAAACATCAAATTTAAATTATCTGTGACTTAACCGATTTCCACGTGAAATCCATATTTGTGTGTGTAAAAGTGTAGTCCAGGGGTTTAACACAAATAGTGCAACACCATTCAATCATCACAGATCAAAATACAGGATATAGTTGATAAGCGATATAACTATAACGCTTATCGTTCATGCACCGACCACAGATATATAAATATCACAGATAATAAATTACATTCATCACAACTTGAATTAAAACAATTCATATCACACGGCATCACATAGTAGAGATATCAACAATTTAACATCCAATAACATCCAAACATCCATAAGTAGGATCAATTTATTTATCTGGTTTATTTAATCAGATTATTTACTTATGAATTTAATTACCAATCCTGGTTAATTAATATTAGTTAATTACAATTTGTGTTAATTAATTACCCCTCAATTATTTATTAATTAACCTAAATTATTTAATTCATTTAAGTTTTAACTGTAACTTAATTAACCTTTAATTACTTAATTAATTAATTCTAATCATTAATTAACATCCAATCTTTATCCATTTAATTATCCTACTAATTTAATTTAAGATAAAACTTTACTCTAACTTAAAATCGAATTACCTTTAACAAAAATTTAAATCAAATTTACGAAACCCCTTTTTATATACAAATGTTAAAGAATTCGCTTATCATTTATCAAAGAAATTTATAAGAGCTTTCAACCAATTCATTTAAATTCAAATCATTTAAAATACACTTTAGCATTTAAAAATTCGTTAAAGAATTTAATTTACAAACTTAAATTCAAATTTAAACTAGGATACAAAAATTCAGTTTTGAATCCCTATTTTAAATTTTAGTCTAAACTTTGTTTAAACTTGCATTCAAATTTAAAAATTGAATTTAAATTTTGAAACTGACAGGTTACAGAAGCCTGTAACAAAATTTACCCGAAGTCACCCTATTTACTTTGGGTCAAACCCTACCTTGCTTCGAGTAAATCATTGGATCTACTCGAGAAACTCAGACCCATCTTCCTTTTCTTCCAAAAATCTGCTTAAAGTTAATAAAAACTGGAAACAACTTCACGCTTAATCAGTCGAGTCTTTACTCGAGTCATTTCCATACCAACCCGGGTACTCCTTCGAGAAGAACAAAGCCTGAACTTCGTCATTTGTGTGCACGTGCACAATCACTCCACCCTGCTCCGATCATCACCACGATCTCAGGCAAGTCGCCGATGATCCCCTCAAGCCACGCAACCACCCAGTTCCATCAGCTAACCACGAAATCGAAAACGAGTGCAAACTCGAAGCCTGGAAGCAACGACCGGTTCACATCCACCTGACAATCATCTACGTTCACGAAATTCCGACCCCTAGAGAGCCTCAAACTTCGACCATCTATTCGTCCACATTTCCCCTACCATCACCCCAAAACTCGTCACACTCGATCATCTCGAGAGGGAGAAAAGATGAAAATACTTCGCCTTGCTAAAACTAGGTTTACAAACTGTAAAACATCACCGCCGCTTCCACGACCATCTGACCACCGCCTCCATATTTTTCCCTAAACCTACGATCACTCCCCCATCAATACAGAAGATTCCGACCTCCCAATCTACAGAGATCATCAGAAAATGCTCGAATATCAATTTCCGTTTAAGCCAGAAATACACTCCAACCCTTGTATTAAAAATCGTGATTTTTATTTCAAAAATCAAGTTACAGTTTGAGTATTTGATTCATATCCCTGAATTCATGAATCATAATAATTGAATTTTGACTTATTTTAAGATTGCTCTGTTGTTTTAATTTCTAGAGACAATACAAATTTGTTTAACTTAACCAAATTTTTTTAGCTTTAATTATTGACAAAACAACCAGATTTCGTTTGAAAATTATATCTTAACTTAGATTAGATAAAGAGATATTGTATTTTGAATAAATTAGGAACCTGGAAATCAAAAGACTGTAGTGGTATAAACAACAGTTTACACTCCTATATATACATTCATATACACAGAAGATAAGCATATTACCATACGATATTTATCACAGAAAATTTGCATAAACCATAACCATGCTTAAGTTTAAAAAAATATGTGATGTTACTCACCTTTGCTTTTGAGAAGAACAGAGCTCATCATTTATGTCGAAAACAGCTTGAACATTTAAAACTGGAAAATGGTTTGCTTTGATCTTCCTTTAAATCTTCTTGTTTGATTGTTGTTTGCAGTTGAATCTTTTGTTAAAGTATGAAATGGTGTTTACTCAGTTTTTATTTTATTTTTCATAGCTTAGAATGGACGAGAATGAAAATGATGGAGATATAGAAATGGGTTTACTGGTGATATGTATTTTGTACAAGTGATAATTTTTTGTTGTACAAATACCAGAGATATTTCTTACTTTACTTCTTTTTTTTTATCTGGCCAGGTAATATTTGTGGAGGCTGATATGATTTTAGTAGTGTACTAGTGCTTCATGCATTAAATGCTTGTCTCCTATGTATACAAACTCATCTTACAATTCAAATTTCGTATGTACTTACCAATCTTACATATGTTTATTTTTGTTTGACTTAGATGCTTAGCATACTTATCCTATTTCTATTCGTATATATTGATATGATTTCCCTGCCAACAAATCTTACAGCTACATATATACAAAGCTTGGCACATTTTCTCTTATTTTTATAAACTATTTTATTTGCCTTTGCACTATATAGATATGAAGTTGTTTTAGCCTTTGTTTATATTGATAGGTACTCATTTCACTTTGTTTAAATTTTACTTGCCTGCATACTCATTTATTTGCTTGTACTTCTTTTATTTGCTTGTATATAGACCTTTATATTATTTGTTTGTTCATATTTGAGGATATGGTTTTGTTTCCTTTTGACTTGTCTCATTACTTTATAATATAAATAAACTTCTATTTTTTTACTTTATTTTTTCCTTTATTATTTTTGTTTGTTTTATTACTTGGTATTATCTTGTATTGATTTACTAAGATATATATTTACTTTATATTGAATAAAACTATATAATTTATTCATTGTATAATATAGTTGAATTTCTAGATTTTTAATTTGTTATTGGATTTTATCCAATGTATTTATTTTATACTTTATCTATCTTATATATTTTCATTCTAAACCATTTATTTATGATTTAAATTCAAATCAAAATATATACATATATTATTTCAAATTTACTCAGATGTGTTCAAATACATATATATATTCTCATATATACACATGTATACAATATTTTAATTTTAAATGATTTATACAGAATATATTTTAATTCGAGGAAACTCGCATCATTTTATTGATAAATTTCACAAATTTAATTCAAAAATTCAATAAATTATCAATTTAAATTTAATTAAAATCCGGGGTCGTTACAATATTAGAGGCAATCGAAACCGATAAGGAACGTTCACATAATGGATTTTCCACGGAGATCCCTTCGGTCAAGCCAAAATCCAATCCCCTGCACAAGGATTAGAAAACACCTTTCGAGCATCGTATATTTCTAGATAAATATACCATAAGGTAAACACAAGTGGGCCATCTCCGAACATAAACATAAACAACATGAACAAAGTATCACCAACTCCCGCTAGCCAATAATCGATAAGCATCTCCAGATATATAGTTGATAACAATTTGACGCGGGTCAGCTAAACCCCAGGTTATGCATCCTACTCCATTTTTAGCCATTTCAGATGTTGAGGTCACATTTGACATCTTTCTCATGAGTCTTTGTCACTCGAACAGAAGATAAATCCCCAATTGGATTCCCACATCTCAAATAGATGCCGAAACCACACATGGATTCCACCACCTTGAATAGATCTACTTTCAAGAGATAGAACACTTATCTCGGTCTTGAAGTGGTTTTTGATAAGTAAAACACTTACTGATCCGGGTCTCTTCAAGACCGAATTGACAAATTTGGTCATTCAATAATAAGGAGAACGATCGCATATGAAAACCAAGCCTTGTATACTAATCACGTTTCCAATATTTTCATCTTACATCATCCCTCGGTCAAGAGTGAAGCTGGTAGGTTAGAACTCTATTGCTCATATCCCTACCCGAACATCAGTCTTAACTCCCATAAACAAACAAGTCTACATCATCGACTTTAGTGCCTAGTATACGACTAAATGTTTTCCACAAACGAGTAAACAAAAAAATTACGATCCAGTCATACAAAGCATGATTAAGTCACATAAGCAACTTCTAATCCCTTTTCATTTAATTAACCTTTTATTGATTAAATCCTCTTTTATCAATAAAACTTCTTTTATCAATAAAAACTTCATTTATGAATTTCTACTATTCATTTGTACTCTTTTAATACTTCACAAAGTATTTGTATACTTATCTCAAATGTATAAGTATATTCACAAATCATTAACAGGATTTCTTACTTTAAACCTTTGCTTTTTCTATCTTTTTCCAAAAGATTCCATATTTATAAATTCGTTCAAAATATTCATTTTAAGGATCTAAGTACTTTCACAAATCCATTCAAAAAGGCTTAAGACTAATGTTATTTAAACATTGTCACTACAAATCAAATATCATTTCACTTGTGGTTATCTTTAAAACATTCACATTCATAAAAAGGACTAAAGATGAATGTTATTAACACATTGTCACAACAAATTCAAAACCATTCCATAATTTTATTATCTTTAAAAACATTCTTCTAAAGATATAAGTTAATAATTGGTTAAGTTTGATAGTCGACTAATCGACTATCCAGTTAAAAATGATTGCTTATAGAAATCACAATTCGTATACTTAACTCATTTTCGAAATTCCAACTTAACTATTCCTTGTCCAAGAGTCAAGCCAGGTAAGTTAGAGCATTGGTTGCATATCAAAGCCTTGCCTAGGCACTTCATTCTTGAATCTCACAAATAGATAAGTTAACCTCGTCGGCTTTTAGTATTAAGTACAGTGTTAATGACTTTTATAAACAAGTAAGTAAACAATATGATTAACACGTTTCTGATATTGTTGATTTAACTATTCCTCAATCAAGAGGAAAGCCGGTAGGTTAGAGATCTGTCGCTTATATCCTTACTTGAACATCAATCTTTAATTCTTACAAATAGATAAGCCTACTCAGCTTTTAGCGTTAAGTAAAGTTAATTACTTTTCAAACAAATAAGTAAATGACAAAATTAACACATTTTTGACACTCCAACTTAACTATTCCTCGGTCAAGGGGGAAACCTGTCGGTTAGAACTCTATTGCTCATATCCCTACTTGACATCAATCTTAACTCTCACAAATAAAGAAGTCTACCACATTGGCTTTTAGTGTTAAGCCTAGTCAATTACCTTTTTACAATTTATAAATACTTTAAAAATACTTATAAATATGTTTTAAATATCTATGTAAAATATTACTTGAAAATAACCAATTTATAATTTGATGAAAAACATGCTTTATAGTATAAAACTTCTTTACTTTGAAAATACATATTTAATAATTAAAAATATATTTAAACTTCAAACCAACTTTAAAACATTTTAAGCTAGTTTATAAAACAGCTCTAAAAATATTATAGAAAAATTCTAATTTTAAATATCACTTTTAACATTTAAAACCATAAGTGACTTACTATAGCATTTATAAATGCTGTTAAAAGTCTTTGTTAAAAAACAACATTGAAAAGCACAATCTTTGCGACTAGTTTTAACCACGTTATCTAATGATAAAGACTTGAAATTTTAATATTAAGTACTACCCTTAGGGTACTTAAATACCATGAAAAGACGAATAATACCCTCCAATTTATTTATAAAAATTCCTAAAAATATGCTATATTTACAAAGTGTATTTATAACCACATTTTTGCTTCAACATTCACAACTTTGGTTCAGAATTCCTATAATTTTCCAAACCATTTCTTTACTATCTAATACACTAAAATATGTGTAGAGAACAACCAAATCAATTTACCTCAAGTTAAGATCATAAATATCCAATTTACATAAGTTAAAGTTAAGGGATATCAAAGTGCACTTATAGCGACTATTCTCGCTTCAACCGCTTTCAAACATACTTCAATTCAACACACAATCCAAACAACCATTTAAAAATCAATTCAATCCCACACCACATGTTTAAAAGGGTAAAAAAAGTGATGTTATATAATATAAAGTTATCATTTGCTTTCAAAAGAAAGAGGGGCCAAAGTTTATAACATTACTTAGTTAATGTCACTTTAACTTTGTATTTGCACACAACATATATATATATACACAATATATACAAATAGGATAGTGAGATAAATCACTTAGATCCAAGCCAAACACATGCTCAAGCACAATCAAACTCAAGAACACTTCCTACCATCATCTTTCAACCACCTTCCTTCCTTCTTTTTGCTTAAAGCTTGTTTTTCCAAGGTAGTTTGCCTTTATTGCTCACGGCCATCACTTGAGTGGGGAGCATAGCTTTGCTTCTTCCAATTATAACTACATAAAATGTGTTGTAACATTTATCTAAGGCTTGTGGTAAAGTTTGAGTGGATTTCGAGTTGATTTGCAAAAAATTTCTTTAGAACATAAAAGAAGAAGAAGAAGACATTAAAAAGCTTGATTTTGCTTTGTGAATTTGTGATTATTTAACAAGGGTATGCCCCTCCTTATATATGATTAAAATTGTGTGGCATAAGCTTGTTCTCACACCCCATCATGCCAAGGAAGCCTTACCTCCACACATGCCCATCATTTCTCCTTTACATCCCTTCCTTTTGGAAAAATACTCTTACACTCTTACTTTTTAAAATATCTCTTATCCATTAGGAAGTTTTTAGAAAGTTCTATTTGCTTTAGAACCAAAGTGTGAATTAGTTCCTAATTGTTCATTTGATCATTAGAATAGTGCACAAGAGTTCGAACAACTTATACTGAATAAAAAGTTGTTTATCGATAAACTAATTTTTGGTTACATTATCGATATTACTTCAAAGTATTTATTTTTATAAACATTTTTCAAAAACAAGTTTACCATCATACTTATGATTTAAAAGGGGGTTAAGAAGATTATTAAATCACTTTAATAACATTTAATCCAAGATTTAAATATTTAAATAATTCGGATATTTTAATATGAAGTGTCCGAAATTCCAAGTAGTTACATTCTACTCCACTTAGAATATTTCATCCTCGAAATTCCAACATGATCAACAAAAAGAAAAATCACATAGTAATACATATCGATATTCAAAACATTAGAAAACAATGCCCATGGTGTGTTCAAATTCAAAAATCCTCTTATCATACCAGGACGATAGACAATCTACTAAGCGTACCTTAGGCTCAACAACCTCAGGTTATTACTTAGTCGATGATTCACAATTCCTCATAACAAATCAAAGAGTCATCACCTAAACTCTCCATAAGCAAAAAAATCATAGTATGTAAATAATAAAGCCCATCCAATGTACATGGATCATCCAAATGCAATATCAAATCTGACCACTTGCTCGATCACTTAATTTCACTTCCAAACTAGTATATATCACTTAACCTCTCTAGTGCAGGCTCTGGTCAGGTTCCTTGATTAGAAACCCCTGTTCTCCTTACATAGCCATTACTATGATAGAAAACTTTGGAGTCTTATTAAGAATCTATATCAAGTGTTCACTATTAAGAATCTAATGAAAAATCCTTGTTCAGACTGGTGTAAACCACCTCGAAATCATGTACTTGAATACTGAATCAAGAACGGTAATGAGAATAAAATGATTTATGTACAACTTACGTACTTATCCTATTTTTTCTTATCTACACAAATTTCTCGTTATCACTTTCTTTTATACAAATAGTATGTCTTGTTATATACTAAATCATTTATGAACCATTTCACAAAAACATAACTTCAAGTTATTAAACATTTTTTAACACAAGTTCATACTCATATAATACTCCACTCATCCTAAGAGTATATACAAAACATCAAATTCAAAACTGGTTTAAATTCTACTATCTTCTAAGGTCAAGTGTTATATAAACTCGACTTTTATGTTTTCACACAAAAACATTTTTCCCCAAGTTCTATAATGATTCAGAAGTTTCTAACTGTCTAAAATCGTCGAAAAATCTCATTTCATTTTAACAAATGAAAACTACTAAACAATGTGTCATAGCATGATATACATACTATACAATCCTAATGCATAGGCTACATGTGTCCATAGAATATCTTAGCAAATTTAAATAATTTATCAAACACACTTTACCCAAAAAGGGAAAACATGATAAGTTCCAACATTTATTCTGAGCTATTCCACTACCACTCGGGCACCCAACATAGTATACACATAAAAAAATTCTACATTAAAAAGTGTTGATGAATGGGGTGTCTACAACACAGTGTAGAATGAATCTTAAGGCTATTTAAAAACTAGAAGCGGTGATGTGTGTATTTTAAATATTTAAAACTTACTTATGAATTTAAATCTCTATCTATTCAAATTGCAAATAGAAACCAATAATCATAGAACAAGTAAGTAATAAAGTAAAATGCAATAAAGTAAATAATAGCAGGAATTTTTATACTGTTTCGGATTGACTAATTCTACATCCAGTCCAGTACCGCATCGTATAAAATTTCACTATCACCGCTTCTTTCCACGGGCAGCAAGAACACCTTTACAATCTTGATTTCACTATCAGCAATTGTAACACCTCGTAAATTTTATGATAATTAATTAAAAAGAAATTAATTAATAAACAGTAAAGCCAAAAAATAGAACTTTTACAAATATCATAATTTGGCTATGAAACTTGCACCATTGGGTTTTTGGTGATTTTCCGATCAATTTTCATATATAAGGTTTTCCGATCGAAGTTCAAACAAAAAAGTTATTAACATTTGAAATTTTCAAATCGGAAATAAAAATATATATATGTAATTAAGGAAATGAATATAATTAAATAATGTTGTAACATCCCCTATTTTGAGGCCCGAAACTAAGTGCTACAGATGTTACAACCATCTATAGTATTAATTTCTGGTGATGAAATGCAACCATATTAATGGTATCCATAATACCAGAAGCATAAGAATATGAAAACAATTTGAAAACACACTTTCTCATTTTATTTCAAATTAGCATTCCATATTCCTTACATAATCCCAAAACGTTGCCTAGGTTCAGATAAAGTATAATTATTACAAATTATGTGAAGAGCGACATATGAAGATGCCCCTTGAATGATCAGAGTTACTAAATAGACAGACATGTCACTGCCCATACGTTTATACAATAACTGACGTAACACAACGAATAGTAAATATAGATAGACTCCTATGTAGAAAACTTCTAACTCCTGCATGTCTTCAGAAGCTTTATTCGCCAAAACCTACTTAACATGTAAAGACCCTTACTCCTGACCTACTCAAATCAAATTTTGAGCATCCGAGAGTTTAAAGGAAAAATATAAATTTCGAGTCAGACAAAAAGTCCATTATGAATAATAATATGCCATCTCGGTTTATAGATATTAAGTAAGACCAGGCCGCTGAGCCGAATGGGTTTTTCCCTCACTAACATTCTTTAAAATATATCCTTTTCAAATCATAGTCTTGCAACCAAATTGGTTATATAATAATATAACAATACAACAACAATGGTTATGCATGCAACTTGGATAATCTTGACTATCCGTCAAATTAGTGGACTACCTATCCCAATGTTTAGTTTTCATAGGGTAACTACCAACCTACATGGCTGACTTGGGCCTACTAGAGATAACTAATTTTCTAACCATCCTATTAGAAGAAAACTGGACGGTCTATCCAAAATGTACTATTCCTAAGGTCAACCGATCCTAATGGTTTTGCGGGCTCACTAATAACCTATCTCATCTTTGCATATTCCTTTCTGTGCGTACACCTACTTTTAGTCCAACCCATGACAAAGCCCTATGCACTACAATTTTGGACTAATATCAATTAGGGGCTAACAACTGAAGTATAGAGCGTGACCCTGACACCAGTCCCATCTAGTTTTCTAATCTCTAAGTCAATTCATCCTATCACAATTTACCCAAAAGTGATAAGAGCAATAATCTCTTTACCAAAATACTGGACTAAGTACCCTTATTATTTTCTTGAAAACAATAATTATGCCATGATATATGATTTAATAAAACAATGTTGGTGAAGTTCGAAATCATTTGAGGTCGTCGCCTCTCAAACCAACAGGCCATAAAGCCAAAACTATGAAAACCTTTACAATGATAAAGCTCGGCGACGTTATCACCAATAAGGCTCTTTGCCCTTCTTTAGTATAAATATGTTAAAACCATTAACACTTAGAACCCAAGGCCATAAGCCAAAACACTTTGCACTTCATATAGTGTCGAAGTCAAAGAGCATAAACTTGGTTGGTATAATTTAAAATCTTTTAAAATAACAAAGTTGAATTAGTTAGTCTCGACGTCACTGCCTTAGAGAAAATAGCGGCTTCATTTGAGGCGTAGTCATTAGTGGCAGCACCATAGCCATCTCCGAAAGCATACAGTAGTGTTTAAAGTCGAGGACATTATAAAAATACATGGCATTGTTAGCGCCACTATAAACCACTTCGAAAGCGCTAGGGTCAACGACGTTATAAAATATGCGGCCTCAATCCTCTTTATATAAAATGTGGTACTTAATTCATATGGCAAGACTATGTCGAAGACCATCTTTTCAACTTCGATGTTATGTCTCCGACTTCAACCAAGGCTAATCCGTTCCATACTAACTCATGTTGATATCATACATATTATTCTGGTTAACGTCGAAAATGATAAAAGTGGCAAGATAGAGGACGACATCATCCTTGTTGGCATAGCAAAACAATAATTAACATTAAAACTGCCTTTTTACAAATAAAAGCAATTTCTTTCCACCTACTCCATATGTTTGTCAAACTCTTATTGGTTGATAAAACCTTTTCAATTTCTTTTCTAGAAAATTCTTCCGCACTCTTATTTTCTGAAACCCAAAACATTTTCAAACAATATATTTTTGTATCAATATTTTAATAACTAATTAAGCCCTTCTAGCTCAAATAAATTATTAATCATACTTAAACACTTGAGAAAAATCCTCAAAAATCATATTAAATCAAATTAACCATATTCTTCAACATATAAAATTTTTAGGGCCAAATTATTTTTAAAATAATTAAAATCTAAAATAACCCATTTTCTACACTTAGAAAATTCATACTTTCTTCGAAAATTATGAAATTAAAAACCCACTTCTAAAATAATATTTCAAACATCATACTAAAATTTCAAGTCATTTGGTTGTCATATAATAGCTTTTCCAACCCAAATATATCACTAAATTTCATAAATAAATTATATAAATTAACCAATAAGCATATAATCATTCAATCGTCTAAAAAATGTCATAATATCATCAAAAGGTTCAGATTAGACTTAAAACCGAAAAAAAGATTAAAACAGGTGCATCTATTATTCACCATGTATTGATTAAGAAGGTTGAATAGTGTTTTTGATTTGAATCCTCTAAGCTTATACTTTATTCCTAGCTTTTAATTCCTCTTAAACAATTATTAATGGCCGGCCTTAGCTTTATTTGATTTCATTTGTGAATAAGTGAAGTGAGGGAGGAAATCAGAATAAGGGTTTATGATAAGAAAATGTGCTCTTTTCCTATTTTTCCCTCCACATGTACCCTCATACTTATTAATATTCTTATTGATTCTATTAATTCATTGATTAGGATCGACCCGCATTACTTTCTAAATCACAATCTCCTTATCATTTAACATTATTTTATTTTATTTACCCAATTAAATGTCCTAAATAGTGTTAGTCAAAATTAGGGTTGTTACAAATATTGATTAATGTTAACGATCGGTTAACGCTTACTTAACATTTAAGTATAATTAACATTGATCAAAGCAGAAAGAAATTATATCGGTTGCGCGTAAAGGAAATTAATCGATGGAATCAAACGACGAACGATAATTTATTAAAATACGTTAACTGATCAACCCTTTGATTGGGACTGTTCGACCACTAGCGGTCGATCGGTGGATGCATCGGCTATGAAATTTGACGTGGCCAAATAGTCTGGATTTAAAATAATTTAATCCAATGGCTAGAATTGGTTCAGACCAATATAAATATAGACCTAACCCCTCACTTTTCTTCTCATAATTCTGGAGCGACGACGAAGCTCTACCATTTTCTCTTCTCCACAAATTATTAATTCTAAAAAAACTTCAGTTTATATATGTATATAAAAGTAGAGAATAGCAAAGGAAAACTGAGAAGAAGAACAGGGTTGAATCAAATCGTCAAAGCCAAGGTAAATTATAAATTCATATCTAAAATCAAAATTAAATCAAAATCTCTTCTATAACGACCCATAAATTTTACTGTTTTAATAACGTATTTAACTGAATTTTATGAAATTTTAAATAATAAAATTTTGAAATAAAAATTTGATATTTGGAATACGTCTAATTAAACATAGCAAATGGTAAATTTTCATCTGATAGTATGAAAGTTTATTTTCTTGTATAATTTTACTTCAATTTAAATCAGTTAAATTTGATGATAATAAAATGTTTTTCAAACCTGAATATTTTTATACAATAAATTTGTAAATCCTCTTCCGAGTGAGACATCATATTTTGTTTCATCAAATTTGGAATGTTATTGCTTCGTTTATCTTATTTCTGACATTTTTGCAGCATTTCTGGTACCGATTATCGACTTTTGATCGGATAATTGTACCACTGATATCTGTATACTGTTTTGATCGTCTTGTCGTGCTGATCTCCGTAGTCTGTTTGTTCATGTGTTTCGGGGTACGATAAGTCATGGAAATTGTGAAACGATCAACCGTATCGGTTCCGAAATTTTGACTTTTAAACTTCTCGTGGCCCATTCATTTGCTCACCGTGTATAACCCTATAGCCATTGTCTTTAATTATTCTAGCTGTTTGCATTTATATTTACTAAATTCATACTTGAATTTTGTAAATCCGAGTGGTTATATATTTATATCTATTCGTTTTCTATCCTCTCGTTTCTTTTCTCTTTAGTCTTCAAAAAGAAAATTTTGTACATAAGCTTTGTTATATTTATTTTTGTTTGCTACTGCTCATTCTTCCAGAGACCAACGCGAGGCCAATTCTCCTTCTTCCACTCTTCTCTTGTCCCGTGAGCCTCCTACAATGCCGGCCTCCCTATGCTCTTCCCCATGCTTGTATCTCCTTCGGCCACTATCTTCCCACGCAGCCTAGCTCGGCCTGTCACCACCGACTCGCGCCAGATCCAACTCCATGCCGAGACCACCCCTTTCTCCTCTAGCTTCTTCCCCTCCGCTGGCCTTCGTCAGCTACACTTCCACCATGGCCGACCTTCGCCTGATCTTCCGTGCCTCATGCCAATCTCACGCAGCCAACTTCTGTCCACCCTCTTCATTTTCTAATACATGCAAGGTTTAAATATATGTATACGTGTATGTGTATAAATATATTAGTTATATAAGTATATACCCTGAACATATATCTGTTGAGCCTTAATTTATAAGTTTGTATATGACTTATTTAAATTTATATGTATATTATAATAAAGTAAGGTTATACTGAATTTTAATATCAGATGTATATAAGTATATATATTTGTTCATTTTAAAAGTAGTCGCATATTATGGAAAGCATGCAAGCTGCAACATCATTCTTTTTGGGAAAAAGTATATACTACAGGTTTTTCGTATATGAGTGGGTTGAGATCTAAACTTTATATGCATGTACTTTTACATAGTAGTCTCGTTAATATATTATCATTAAGGAAAATATTTTTGAAACAATATATATATATATATATATTTATTTTAAAATATGTGCTCAAATTTAAATTTGATTTTATAAAATAATATATATTTATAGTTTGGGAATGTTAGTTATATATTACAGTATGATATATTATATAAAAAGGTTTGTTATAAAAGGTATTGTATATTATAGTAGGTTAGTTGAGTATGTAAGTATATATTTATTAGTTTATATATACATGAGTTTGGGTTTTGTATAGGTATATATAAGTTTGTATATGTATAAAGTTATATAGGTGTTTATTTTACATTATATATATATATATTAATGTTGTCATGCTTAAATATATAAGTTAGGTAAATTTCTAGTTTATATGAACTGCAATCCGTGTGTTTATATATATATATATATTATAATATTTTACAATATGTTTAATGGTATATTTTAAGTTGTGTACAGTATAAAAGCTTTGCCTACTCATGTATATGGTCGTGTACATATATGTTACATTATCTGTTGGAGCTTATACATTATTTCTATGTTAACTATTCATACCCTATGAGTATATATATTTATATGTTAGAGTACTGTATGTGTTTAAAATATAGATATGTATATATGATATAAAGATAGTTTTCGCTTGTATGGTTGAAAGCAGCCGTACCAGATTTTTTTAAATTTACATGTATTGGTTTATATATGATAATTTCCAGTTCATATATATAAAGGTTTACTTAAGTTTATACCTATGTTTATATATTGGTATGTTAGTCTTTTAGATATATATAGTTACATAAGTTATAGAGTTTATGGATGTTTAAAATAATATTTACTTTATGCTATCAAAATCCTACTGTCTGCATTTGCATATTGTTAATATATATATATATATATATAAAGGGGTTGTTTAAAGTGTAAAAGCTATATATATTTTTTAATATATTGTTTGTATTGATTTTTTTATATAAAAATTGATAATTGGATTTTCTTTAGAAATATATTTATTGTTTTAAAATATGAGTCTATAGTGTGTGTGTATATATATATATATGTTCATACATTAGCTCATATATATAGGTTACTGGAGTTTGGTTTCAAAAAATATAATTATATATAGATTTTATTTTATAGGTGTTAAAGTTAAAAATATCGATTTTTATAAAATAATAAAATATATATATATATAAATAAATATATAAATATATATATTCTATTTCTATCAAACTGATTAATTGTTCTCATCGATTCCAGCCTTGTTTTGATCGTCGAATTCGTGCCCATCTTGTTCCGTTTTGGAATTCGTGTTTGGATCCACAATTCGCTTCCATTTCCATTCATCTCTCTAGCCTCGAAAGGTTAGTAATCACTAAGATTAACGTTCTTATATTTATTAAATTTGATTTCAATTGAAACGACAATTGAAATATGCTACTGTTAGTTATTTATATTGTTGTATATATGTTGTTATATGTATCTGTTCACCTGTGACATTTGACACCATTATATGTTATTTATATTGATGATATATGCCAGTTATGTTATTATCATATCTGTTATCACTCTGCAAATTCCCTATTAGTATAGAATTCCCTATGGGTTGAAATGATACATACCCGAACGATCTGTAGAATAAGAGAAAATCATTATGGGTTGAAATGATAAACCCAAGCGATTTTCATTGAATTGAATTTGGGATTGCGGGTTGAAAAGATATATACCCGTATATATTCAAATTGCGGATTGAAATGATAAATATCCATATCACTTGGCCATAGGATAGAAAATTATATACAGACACCGTTGGTCTATATATAAATATTTTGAAAATAATTACTATGTTTTGGAAAGAAGTATACGGTTTATTAATACTGATTTTTAAGATATTATATATAAATGTATCTATAAAGTTTAAAATTTTAGATTTTTCTAAAATCATATGTTTGAAAATTATATAGTTATAAGTTAGTTTTGAAATTATAAATTTTGATAATTTATTTATAATTTTTCTATTTTAAATTATATAAATAGATTAATGTTTAATATGTTTAAGTATTTATTGAAAATTTATAATTTCAAATATAGAGTTTATAATGATTTTAATAAATTCAGGTTGGAAATTGGTTTGAAATTATATTTATTTAAGGATTATACTTAAATAAGTTTGATTTGAAATTGATTAAATTTGAAGTTTTAAAGATATGATTTTTAACTTGAATTTGATTAAAAGTGACTTAAATAATATTTCAAAATTTATATAAATTGAAATGGAATATTGTGTTTATTTAAAATTTGTAAATTGAAGTTTTATTTAAATGATATTGAAATGATTAAGTAAGTATTTCAAAACTAAATAATAGTGAAGTAAATTTGATATATACGAAATTATCGAATTTAGTTTTGAAATGTTGAATATTTAAAGCTTCAAAATATATTGAAATTGAAATAGATTATTTTATGGTTCAAATATGTATTTGAAATCGATAGTTTGAAATGGTTTATTTAGAAACTGAATTGAGTTGAAATTTGATGTTTTGAGATTTGATTAAATTTGAATTTTGGAATTCGAGTTGATTTGGAATCGATTTGTCAAATTTGAGGAAGCTATTGTATTATGTAAAGTATTTTTTAAATTTTATTTAAAACTATTTATATATTTTTCTTTATAAATTATTTTTACTGTAAACCATTTTATTATAAACCATTTTCAATATAAACTATTTTATTTTAAACTATTTTAATATACTAATTATTTTAATATAAAAATTATTTTAACTTAAACTATTTTATTTTATATACTACTATTAATATCTAAACTGTTTAAAGGGAAGTGTTATGGTTTTCCAAAATGTTATGTTTTCGAAAATGTTATAACTTTGGAAGTATATTGGTAATGGAAATGTTATCGTATTGATATGGTTTTGAAATGGGAAATGATATTTTGGTTTGGAAGTATAAACTATTTTGAAATTACCGGGGTGTTATAATAAGGTTTGGTTGTTAAAGAGACCGGGATCAGATATTGTCATACTCTTTGCCAATATCGAAAACCACTTTAACAACTGTGTACGCGGTAGAGATTCCAGAATGAAGTAGGATGGTGGCGACGTTCTTGAGGTATATACATGGACCCAAATCCCGTGAGTTGGCATAAGGCGGCTAAAACATGAGCGATTCTTGGGCCAATGAGGTAGCTCCTCTGATCGGACACACTCCTTCGATACCATTCTATTACTTTGTGATTGATTGGGTGCACCCCTTGGATTTTGGGAGTGTGGCTCGAGGTGGGCGGTAGTGGCTGATATGCGTAATCACCAGCCCGGATGCGTAATTGGTATATCTACCCTGGCATTGCCTTGTTGTGCCGTGTCACCTACCCTAGCAAGCCTTCTATGAGTTTGTTTTGTACCATACCTATGGAGTGCCCTCTGACGATGCCCAGTACAGGGGAGATTACGGTACTGTATAGACTATGGGAATATATAAAATTTGTTAAGGTGGAAAATGTAAAGCCTTAACGCTATTTTTATAGTTTACTTTACTGTAGACATATTATAATAGCATATTGTACTACATAGTAGATAGTTTAACGGATCCTTAGAGGATGGTTATCCCAAACGTCCTTTGAGTTACTTGTATTTCAGTTGATATTTCACTTGAGTTGGATTTATTGATATAAGAACGTTAATCCTGACTCGAGTGTTTTTTGTTTTGCTTTACACTCGGGTCAGACTGAGTGATACAGCATTTGAGACTCACCTTTGGAGTTGGAGCTTCACTTGGAGATCCAGCTTTCAGTTATTCAGTTGATTCCGGTGATGTATTCTGATCTTGTATTTGACTATTGTATTGAGACTTCTATGTATTCGAGACTTCTGTTGTATCTTGTTTTAACTCTGATATATATATATATATAGTAGCTTCATGAACTACTATTCTTTTGTTTTCGCTGCTCATTGTTATATTACTCTGTGTTTTTGATTCTGTGATTTGTTTATTTACTGTACATGCTGAGTTTTGCCAAATATAAATTAACAATCTGATATTTTGAGCAATTCAAGTCCGACATGTGCATATGCGAATGGTTGAAAATTTCAGGTCGTTACAGTTGGTATCAGAGCGAGGTTTTAGGAAAAACTTAGCATATGTAGTAGATTTAATTACAGAATTAATTTCGTTCGTGCTTGAATATCTTCCTCTTTGACTCGGTTTCCTTTGGGTTTGGAACTTCCCCATTCGTTCTGAAATCCATTCTCGTCTCTCCCTATTCTTATTCACTTTGATTCGAGAGCATCCCATAGCTCCACTGTATGATTTGTAAAGGGGTTAAACTCCTTTACAATCGGTATTGATTCACCGGAGATTTTTGTATCCTTGGTTTACGACGCTGCTATCTTCTGCAATACCCGAATTCTATCTCTGACGATCGAATGTCGATTTGCTCCAGAATTCTACCTCGATCTTATCTTGAAGTCACGGTTGACCCGGTTAAGGCCGTCCGCGATTAATATCAGTATACCCATCTTTCTACCTTGCTATTTAATCATCTTATCTCCCATTCAAGCCTATCTCCTTAGTAAAATTCTATATTATTAGAGTTCCCCTAATTTGAATCTCTATCCTTGTTATGTAATCCATTTTGGAATCATCGAGTGAGGAGTGTATTTGTATTAATATTAAAATGTTTTATATTATGTTTTTTGAGTTGTTGATGTTGATTTGGGTTTTCGATCGATTCGTCTGATCAGTGATATCGATAGGATTTCCAAAACACTTGAACAGAACAAACTGACATAATATTTTCTTCAAATTGGTAAATGAAATAAATTTGTATGATTATATTGTAAATATATAAGTAAAATTTTCTGAATTTAATAAGTTAATTAAATTGGTTGTTTGAAATGATAATATTTGATTATCGTTTATTATTCTAAATTAATTTATAAACATGGTCTATAAATTGATTTGGAATTGAAATGAATTTAAATCAGGAATTTGAGAATTTAATTTTCGAAGATTTCAAACACTGGTTTAAAGTTTTAAAGTGTATATTATTTAAAGTATTTTCGAATAGAAGTTTGTTTCCAAAGAATTTTAAATGTTTAAATAAGTGCTCTCCTCGTTTGTCGCTGGAAAATAATTTCGGTGATGGCGGCTGCATCATCGACATTCATTTTCGAGTTTCAAAGTGGATAGATCATTCAGTAGCTTTGCTACACTTTTGTTTTAGAAATTAATTTGATTTGAATTTCTTAAGTATGATTTGATTTATATATATAGGTATATTATTTTAAATTAAATTTGATTTGATATATACAATATATATATATTTATCTCTTAATGGTTTGAAGTTAATTGGAAATTTAATCCTTAAATTTATGTTAAAGGTGATTTTAATTATAAAATGAAGCCAAAATTTTGAATAAATATTTAAATTTGAAATAATTGAGTTGGGAAAAGTTTACTTGTATAATACCCAATTTCATTTCAATACAACTTACCTAAATTTTCAGAAGTTGAATATGTAATTGGATAATATACAATATAAAAGGATTTTATAAATAAAATTTGAGTGTTTATAATAAATGTTATACACTTGACTTTTAATTATAAATTGTTAATAGAGATAAATAGAATAATAAGTTGATTGAATAGTAAATGAGACAAATTAAATAAAATTTTGTTTTAAAAGAAACCTTTTTGTATCAAATATTAATAAACTTAACTTAAATCAACTTAATGGAATACCTTGAATTTAAAATCAATTATTGAATATTAATTAATTTAAATTGAAATTTTTATGGGTTAAATTAATTGTTTTATTTGTATTTCAATCTCATTTTCTTTCTGGATTGTTTCTATTCTCCTACCTCCTTCCTTTTCGGGGACGAAAAGTTTTGAGTGGGGGAGAGTGTAACAACTCGTAAATTTTAACTGAATTTTGTGAAATTTTAAATAATAAAAATTTGAAATAAAAATTTGATATTTGGAATACGTCAAATTAAACATAGCAAATGGTAAATTTTCATTTAATAATATGGAAGTTTATTTTCTTGTATAATTTTATTTCAATTTAAATCAGTTAATATTTGATGATAATAAAATGTTTTCCAAACCTGAATATTTTTATACAATAAATTTGTAAATCCTCTTCTGAGCGAGACATCATATTTCGTTTCGTAAAATTTGGAAAGATATTGCTTCGTTTATCTTATTTCTGACATTTTTGCAGCATTTCCGGTACCAATTATCGACTTTTGATCGGATAATTGTACCACTGATATCTGTATACCATTTTGATCGTCTTGTCGTGCTGATCTCCGTAGTCTTTTTGTTCATGTGTTTCGGGATCCGATAAGTCACGGAAATCGTGAAACGGTCAACCGTATCGGTTTCAAAATTTTGACTTTTAAACTTCTAGTGGCCCATTCATTTGCTCACCGTGTATAAGCCTATAGCCATTGTCTTTAATTATTCCAGCTATTTGCATTTATATTTACTAAATTCATACTTGACTTTTGTAATTCTGAGTGGTTATATATTTATATCTATTCGTTTTCTATCCTCTCGTTTCTTTTCTCTTTAGTCTTCAAAAAGAAAATTTTGTATAGAAGCTTTGTTATATTTATTTTTGTTTGCTACTGCTCATTCTTCCAAAGACCAACGCGAGGCCAATTCTCCTTCTTCCACTCTTCTCTTGTCCCGTGAGCCTCCTACAACTCCGGCCTCCCTATGCTCTTCCCCATGCTTGTATCTCCTCCGGCCACTATCTTCCCACGCAGCCTAGCTCGGCCTATCACCACCGACTCGTGCCAGATCCAACTCCATGCCGAGACCACCCCTTTCTCCTCTAACTTTTTCCCCTCCGCTGGCCTTCGTCAGCTACACTTCCACCATGGCCGACCTTCGCCTGATCTTCCCTGCCTCATGCCGATCTCATGCAGCCAACTTCTGTCCACCCTCTTCATTTTCTAATCCATGCAAGGTATAAATATATGTATACGTGTATGTGTATAAATATATTAGTTATATAAGTATATACCCTGAACATATATCCGTTGAGCCTTAATTTAAAAGTTTGTGTATGACCTATTTAAATTTATATGTATATTATAATAAAGTAAGGTTATACTGAATTTTATTATCAGATGTATATAAGTATATATATTTGTTCATTTTAAAAGTAGTCGCATATTGTGGAAAGCATGCAAGCTGCAACATCATTCTTTTTGGGAAAAAGTATATACTACAGGTTTTTCGTATATGAGTGGGTTGAGATCTAAACTTTATATGCGTGTACTTTTACATAGTAGTCTCGTTAATATATTACCATACTTTTAAGGAAAAGATTTTTGAAACAATATATATATATATATATATTTTAAAATATGTGTTCAAATTTAAACTTGATTTTATAAAATAATATATATTTATAGCTTGCGAATGTTAGGTATATATTACAGTATGATATATTATATAAAAAGGTTTGTTATAAAAGGTATTGTATATTATAGTAGGTTAGTTGAGTATGTAAGTATATATTTATTAGTTTATATATACATGAGTTTGGGTTTTGTATAGGTATATATAAGTTTGTATATGTATAAAGTTATATATGTGTTTATTTTACATTATATATATTAATGCTGTCATGCTTAAATATATAAGTTAGGTTAATTTCTAGTTTATATGAACTGCAATCTGTGTGTGTGTGTGTGTATTATAATATTTTACAATATGTTTAATGGTATATTTTAAGTTGTGTACAGTATAAAAGCTATGCCTGCTCATGTATATGGTCGTGTACATATATGTTACATTATCTGTTGGAGCTTATACATTATTTCTATGTTAACTGTTCATACCCTATAAGTATATATATTTATATGTTAGAGTATTGTATGTGTTTAAAATATAGATATGTATATATGATATAAAGATAGTTTTCGCTTGTATGGTTGAAAGCAGCCATACCATATTTTTTTAAATTTATATGTATTGGTTTATATATAATAATTTCCAGTTCATATATATAAAGGTTTACTTAAGTTTATACCTATGTTTATATATTGGTATATTAGTATTTTGATATATATAGTTACATAAGTTATAGAGTTTATGGATGTTTAAAATAATATTTACTTTATGCTATCAAAATCCTACTGTCTGCATTTGCATATTATTAATATATATATATAAATAAAAAGGGGTCGTTTAAAGTGTAAAAGCTATATATATATATATTAATATATTGTTTGTATTTATTTTTTTTATAAAAATTGATAATTGGATTTTCTTTAGAAATATATATATTGTTTTAAAATATGAGTCTATAGTATATATATATATATGTTCATACATTAGCTCATATATATAGGTTACTAGAGTTTGGTTTCCAAAAATATATTTATATATAGATTTTATTTTATAGGTGTTAAAGTTAAAAATATCGATTTTTATAAAATAATATACATATATATATATTTATATATTCTATGTAACAACCCGCATATTTATCGATTTTATATTTAAATATTTTATTTAGATATTTTATCGTTAATCGGATTTTTGGTCCGAAAAGCTACTTTTTGGATACGGTCAAATTAGGACTCGAGACCACCCCCATTGAGTTCAAAATGACGTTTGCGATCTTTTTGAGTATAAACTTCGATATGTTTGGAATTAGTGGAATTTTCGCCACTTTTACTCGCTTGTGACTTTGGTTTGGACTACACCCTTCATTAGCTCAGCCCAACCCTCCTCTTCATTTCATTCATCAATTTCTAATACTTCAAGCTTCTTCAAAAATGGTGGTGGGAATGGGAAATTAAAATTCCAAGCTCTAGTCTTCATTGCAAATCCATCATTCAACTTCAAATTCAAGTGAAGATTTTGATTCAAGCTAGTGGTTGATCTTTGCATAGCATTTCAAGCTTCATCTTCATCCATATTAGTGAAAAGGTGAGATTTTTAATCTCACATCTTGCCTATAATCGTCATTGGACTGTTGGGAATGATTCCCCATCACTTTAGCATGTTTGTTTGCATTGGATTTGGATTGAATGGGTGAAAACCCCAAATTTTCGTGTGTGTTGCAATTCTGGGCCTTAGGTCGCACTGCCTTGAAGAAGAAAGACTGCAGATTTTCGCTCTGGTCTCGATAAGTCGTTCGCGTGGAAAAGTCACGCTGGCTATAGGTCGGACCTCCTTAGGTCGTTTCCGACCTTATATCATAGGGCGCCTCTAGGTCGCTCGACCCTACTAGGTCGTAGGTCGCGCATCACTTTAGGTCGCTAGGCCTTCTCTCGTTAGGTCGCTCGCGTGTTAAAACCTTAAGTCGCTCGCGTGTTAAACTCTTGGGTCGCTCGGCCGATTCACGCGCTAGGTCGTGAGTATTTAAGTTGCTAGGTCGCTTGGCATTGTGCCGCTAGGTCGCTCGACACTTTAGGTCGTTAGGTCGCTCGGGATGGTACCTCGTTAGGTCGCTCGGCACTTTGGTGTTAGGTCGTTAGACCTTGTTTTCTACTAGGTCGTTTGGCTTTGTTTAATGCTTACTCGCGAACACCCTTAGGTCGCTTGACCCCATGCCCAGTTAGGTCACGTACCTCGTTAGGTCGCGAGCCCTTTAAGTCGCGAACCCTTTAGGTCGCGTACCCCTTTAGGTCGCATGACCTTGTTTATGTTAGGTCGCTCGGCCTTATTAATTAGGTCGCTCGGCTCCTCACTGTTAGGTCGCTGGCCTTAGGTCGCTTTCCTCAGTTAGGTCGTTCATGGCCTTAAGTCGTTCACTCTTTAGGTCGTTTGACCTATTTGCTTTTAGGTCGTTCGACCATTAGGTCGTTCGGTAGTCCCTTAGGTCGCTCACACTATTGTTTTGATAGGTCGCTCGGCCTTGTTCAAGTCGTTAGCTCGTTGCTACTAGGTCGCTCGACCTGATTTTCTCTTAGGTCGCACGGCATGCCACCTTTAGGTTGTTCAACCTATTATACTTTAAGTCGTTGCACTTTAATTCGACCACGTTTGGTTGCAAGTTTATTTCTACTATGATGGCTTTGGAACTGATTTCCTTGGATTTTTCTCACGTCTTCGAATGTGAAATTTTGTGATGCGATTTGTTTCAACAATCGTTTTGTGACTTGTCACTTTAAAAATGTGAAGACTTCAATACTAGTAGTGAATATCAAAACTCTTTCATCAAAGCGATTTCAACACTGTTTTAACTACAAAGCTCTTTTCTTCAAACCATTTTCCAATCTACTAGTATATACAAGCCTTTACTTCACTCGGATGAGAAATCTAATTAAACGGCTTAGTAAAACGAGTGGTATGAAACGCTTGCATTCACTTCATCGGTTAATTCTTGGACTTGTTCGATTGAACCTTTTATGACAATTTTCTAGTGAAGATTCACAGCTTGTTCGTAAATATTTAAGTTAAGCAAGTGGTTATGGGACATGAAGCTAAACTCATATATTTACTAGCTTGGTGTGATTGACACTTCTTGATGATCATGACGATCATTTTTGTGATTTGATTTAGACTAGCAATTGTGCGATGTCTCTTTGTCTGCGAGGGAGGTTAGACCTTGTTTGTGTGATGTTTCTACTCACATTCGTGGAGCATTCGGCTCATAGGTCTTCGGACCATTCGTGGAGCATTCGGCTCATAGGTCTTCGGACCATTCGTGGAGCATTCGGCTCATTGGTCTTCGGACCGTTCGTGGAGCATTCGGCTCATACGCCTTCCCCTTTTTATGATTTCTGGATTTCGTGTGTTGATTTTTGGAATTTGTGCTTCACCAATTTTCGTGATTTTCATTGATAAGTTTGATCAATTTTTGTGCATTGGTGAATTTGTGTGTCATTGACTTGTTATGAACACAAGTTTAGGGTATGATCCCCTATTTTATCTTTGAGAAGATTCTTGTGATATTGATTAATCTCTTGTTGATTTTCATTTACATACTTATAGTAGTATGCCGTTATGGTTGTTATATGTTCATGCCATATCATTTATTCTATACCTTATCATCTGATATTTATAGCTAGACTGATCCGTTTATTATTTTCTTATAAATAATACTCGGGTCAGACCGAGATGTTACAAATGCTTCTGCTTGACTTCTCTTATGGATTATCCTGACTTTTGGCTAACTACTTAGATTAGTAGTTTTTGGATGTACACATTTAAGATATTGATTCTATGTTGTGTACTTATTCTTTTCTATAGCACGTGTTGCTATTCTTTTGTATTATCGTGGATCTTTCTGACCACTACTCTGATGTACACTTTCATGTGTTATATTTATATTCATATCTTTTTTCGCCTTTTTGATATGGATGTCTGTGACTGATTTATGTTATGTTTATTTCTATGTTTGTTTCCGAAGATTATATATAGCCACCGTGTGATAGCTTTGAGTTTGTATCGGTATGTCGGATTTCCTCCTTAAATGAAGTTCATGCTATACTATCTGACATATCGGTGCTCGCACAAAGAAGTTACATGGATGGTTGCTCCTCGACAGCCTTATTCTCCATGCTAGTCGACAGCATTACACCGTAGTGTTCTTGCCTAGCGTGGGTATAGAGGTGGGGCGTCACATTCTATTTCTATCAAACTGATTAATTGTTCTCATCGATTCTAGCCTTGTTTTGATCGTCGAATTCGTGCCCATCTTGTTCCGTTTTGGAATTCGTGTTTGGATCCATAATTCGCTTCCATTTCCATTCATCTCTCTAGCCTCGAAAGGTGAGTAATCACTCAGATTAACGTTCTTATATTTATTAAATTTGATTTCAATTGAAACGACAATTGAAATATGCTACTGTTAGTTATTTACATTGTTATATATATGCTATTATATGTATCTGTTCACCTGTGACATTTGACACCATTAACTATTATATATATTGATGATATATGCCAATTATGTTATTATCATATCTGTTATCACTCTGCAAGTTCCCTTTTAGTATAGAATTCCCTATGGGTTGAAATGATACATACCCGAACGATCTGTAGAATAAGAGAAAATCGTTATGGGTTGAAATGATAAACCCAAGCGATTTTCATTAAATTGAATTTAGGATTGCGGGTTGAAAAGATATATACCCGTATACATTCAAATTGTGGATTGAAATGATAAATATCCGTATCACTTGACCATAGGATAGAAAATTATATACAGACACCGTTGGTCTATATATAAATATTTTGAAAATGATTTCTATGGTTTTGGAAAGAAGTATATGGTTTATTAATACTGATTTTTAAGATATTATATATAAATGTATTTATAAAGTTTAAAATTTTAGATTTTTCTAAAATCACATGTTTGAAAATTGTATAGTTATAAGTTAGTTTTGAAATTGTAAATTTTAATAATTTAATTATAATTTTTCTATTTTAAATTATATAAATAGATTAATGTTTAATATGTTTAAGTATTTATTGAAAATTTATATTTTCAAATATAGAGTTTATAATGATTTTAATAAATTCAGGTTGGAAATTGGTTTGAAATCATATTTATTTAAGGATTATACTTAAATAAGTTTGATTTGAAATTTATTAAATTTGAAGTTTTAAAGATATGATTTTTAACTTGAATTTGATTAAAAGCGACTTAAATAATATTTCAAAATTTATATAAATTGAAATGGGATATTGTGTTTATTTAAAATTTGTAAATTGAAGTTTTATTTAAATGATATTGAAATGATTAAGTAAGTATTTCAAAACTAAATAATAGTGAAGTAAATTTGATATATACGAAATTATCGAATTTAGTTTTGAAATGTTGAATATTTAAAGCTTCGAAATATATTGAAATAGCTTATTTTATGGTTCAAATATGTATTTGAAATCGATAATTTGAAATGGTTTATTTAGAAACTGAATTGAGTTAAAATTTGATGTTTTGAGATTTGATTAAATTTGAATTTTCGAATTCGAGTTGATTTGGAATCGACTTTTGAAATTTTAGGAAGCTATTGTATTATGTAAAGTATTTTTTTAATTTTATTAAAACTATTTATATATTTTTCTTTATAAATTATTTTTATTGTAAACCATTTTATTATAAACCATTTTCAATATTAACTATTTTATTTTAAACTATTTTAATATACTAATTATTTTAATATAAAAACTATTTTAACTTAAATTATTTTATTTTATAAACTATTTTATTTTATATACTACTATTAATATCTAAACTGCTTAAAGGGAAGCGTTATGGTTTTCCAAAGTGTTATGTTTTCGAAAATGTTATAACTTTGGAAGTGTTATGGTAATGGAAATGTTATCGTATTGATATGGTTTTGAAATGGAAATGATATTTTGGTTTGGAAGTATAAACTATTTTGAAATGACCGCGGTGTTATAATAACGTTTGGTTGTTAAAGAGACCGGGATCGGATATTGTCATACTCTCTGCCAATACCGAAAACTACTTTAACAACTGTGTACGTGGTGGAGATTCCAGAATGAAGTAGGATGGTGGCGACGTTCTTGAGGTATATACATGGACCAAAATCCTGTGAGTTAGCATAAGGTGGCTAGAACAGGAGCGATTCTCGGGCCAATGAGGTAGCTCCTCTGATCGAATACACTCCTTCGATACCATTCTATTACTTTGTGATTGATTGGGTGCACCCCTCGGATTTTTAGGAGTGTGGTTCGTGGTGGGCGGTAGTGGCTGCTACGCGTTACCACCAGCCCGGATGCGTAATTGGTATATCTACCCTGGCATTGCCTTGTTGTGTCGTGTCACCTACCCTAGCGAGCCTTCTACGAGTTTGTTTTGTACCATACCTATGGAGTGCTCTCTAACGACGCCCAGTACGAAGGAGATTACGGTACTGTATAGACTATGGGAATATATAAAATGCGTTAAGGTGGAAAATGTAAAGCCTTAATGCTATTTTTATAGTTTACTTTACTATAGACATATTATAATAGCGTATTGTACTACATAGTAGATAGTTTAATGGATCCTTAGAGGATGGTTATCCCAAACGTCCTTTGAGTTACTTGTATTTCAGTTGATATTTCACTTGAGTTGGATTTATTGATATAAGAACGTTAATCCTGACTCGAGTGTTTTATGTTTTGCTTTACGCTCGGGTCAGACTGAGTGATACAATATATGAGACTCACCTTTGGAGTTGGTGCTTCACTTGGAGATCCAGCTATCTATCCAGCTTTCAGTTATTCAGTTGATTCCAGTGATGTATTCTGATCTTGTATTTGACTATTGTATTGAGACTTCTATGTATTCGAGACTTCTATTGTATCTTGTTTTAACTCTGATATATATAGTAGCTTCATGAACTACTATTCTTTTGTTTCCGTTGCTTATTGTTATATTACTCTGTGTTTGTGATTCTATGATTTATTTATTTACTGTATATGCTGAGTTTTTCCAAATATAAATTAACAATCTGATATTTTGAGCAATTCAAGTCCGACATATGTGGATGCGAATGGTTGAAAATTTCAGGTCGTTACATCTTCTCAAATATATATATATATATATATATATATATATATATATATATGATTGCGTAAGGGAGTCAAAATGAAATAACAAGGACTAGATCTGGACATTTGGAAAGCTTAAATGAGAGTGGGAAAATCATGTAAGTTTATATAATATTGATTTTTTCATCAAAAATATAATATTGGATTTATATCATTGTAAATTTATCCCTTGTATGCTTGGGTTTAATTATATGGAGTTGTAGACTTAATTTTATGCGTGGAATAAAATCTAAAACCCTATCTACATATTCTGTGATCGATAACTAAATTTTAATATTGCATGTACTTAAATCTAGAAAGTCTTGGGAAGTAGTAGTTCTTGAATATGATAAATTATGTGAAAGTTTTAGATTTGTAAATTAAATGACCTATGCAAGTAAAATGTAAATTTGAAAGTTATCGTAATAAAATTTTAGGATTTAAGTAGTATTTTAATTTGTTGGAATGTTGAGTGTTGCAATGTAAATTTTTATATATTATCAAATTCTGATTCATAAATAAAAGTGTATCTTTTGAAATAACAAGGAATAGGCCTAAAGGAAAGAGATGTATAAAATAGGGATATTTACCGTATTTTGTATTGTCTATGTCGATAACTATAAAATAAAACTCTTTGTAATTCCAAAAATAACGCAAATTCCCTTTCTGGATAAGGTATAGAGATTTATAGTATAAACATTTCCTTTTAAGGGAGATGTTTTCCAACGCACTAAAATGTTGAAATCCCTAAGGATGAATTAAAGAATTGTAAATGTGATAATAATAACGGGTTAGTGGAAAAAAATCATATATATGCAACAGAGATAAGATAGAAGCCGAATAATAAACGACAAAAAGGTAGGCAAGTCATAGAATAAATAATGGCAAATAATGATAAAAATATAAAGGTAAAATGAAGTCCACTAAATAAGGAAGGACAGTAAAAGTTGAAAAGAGTAGAAATAAAAGTTCAATAATGAAAAAGAGAAGTGTTGACCCAATTTTTTGTCATTAGTCTAGAGAACTCGGCCGAACCTCGAAATGTGATCGTGCCGATGAGGATACCGCCGTGCCGATGCTAGGCTTACTTTTTGGAAGCATCAACCTCGGAGGGAAGGCATGCCGTTGGTGGAGGGTGCGAAATCGTTTGATCCACAAGGTTGGTTATTGGCCAACCACCCCCAAGCGGAGGGCGGCCGGATGGGCCCTTTGCTATTGGACCGTTACTTGGAGGGAAGGTGGATTGAGATGGGTAGGAGCGAATGGAGGCGCTTGCCCCAGGTAGGGAGTATGGCGGGCTAGTGCGAACATGGAAACTTGCCGATGGCAGGAGACAGCTGAGGATGATCCTAAGGAGAACTAAGTATAGCAAGTAAATACACAACGATATATAGTGGTTCGGCCTAGTGCGGCCTAGGTCCACTATGATGTTCCCTTACTATATCGACATCTTGCAATTTACAAATTGTTACAAGAGAATAATAAAGGAGACTAGAGTAAATATTCCAAGAGCATAATATCCTAGTCTAAGGGTCTCGCGGGGAGGAGACCCGAGGGAAGACCTACCAGGAGGGTCATTCCTTGAGGAGGAGTCTTGGAGGCGGAAGAGCTCTTGAAGGAGGGGTTGCTGGCAGTGGTCGGAGGAAAGGCGCTAGAAGGAGGGCTGCTAGCTGGAGTGATAAGCTTGCTGTTGGAGGCGAAGATAGTGGTAGAGCTTGGTGGGTAGAGCACGGTAGGTTGAGTTATAGAGCTTAATGGAGGCTTTCTCTAATGGAAGTCGGGCGAAGCCGCCATTATAGAGGTTTTGGAGCAGGAGAGAGTTGATGAGGGAGAAGGGTTGGAGAAATAGTTCTATTCATCCATTTTGCTTCTCATCCCTCTGCCACATGGTATGGCAACGAGTATATATAGAGGATGTGAGGGGTGAATATATGCTCGAGTTTGTAGAACAATAGTACAAGAGAGGATCTGGACAGTGGATTGAAGGGGTTTTAAGATGGGAGCAACTGGAAAGAAGATTCTAGCCCATGGCTTAGATTGCTTACCAGCTGGAAAGAAGGGTCTATAACAGACATAGGAAAGGCGACAGGCTTTCGTAGGTATAGGTGCAAGCGTTTTGATTGGCTATCGGAAAGGTGGGGGAGAGATAAGGGCCACACGTGGAGTACTGGTGGTACTTTTCACTAATGGCTTGTACTTCAAAGCAATTGGACTGAGAAAGGTTAGGGTACTTCGTGGTAAGCTGTTTCGGGTTAAGCGGGTGGTCCTAGCCGGTAGGTTTAGGATTGCTAAGAATATAAGGCGGTCTATCCACCACGGTCGGGCGGATCCCCATGTAGGACTAGTTGGGCCATACGAGATAGCTAATTCGGTGTCGGCGCTGAACGACCCAGGCATTCGACAAAGGGCGGACATGTAGGGTCCGGTTGTAGCCGTGTGGAGAGAAAAATTAACGGACGGTCATGTGAAAGCGAAGCTACTTCTAATACTAGGATCGTGTCGAGGGCGAACCCGGGCCTTAGAGGGGGACGAAGGCCACGATGGAATGGCGTTGCATGGAAGGTGTGGCATTTGGTGCATAGATTGGGATGAAGGACTGGATCGGGCGGGTGCCGAAGAGGTCGAGGGAGGTTCGACTGCTAAGGGAAAGAATGCCAAAGAAGGCCTGGGGGTGTGACCTTGGTCTTATGCTTTTAGGAGGGATTGGCTGAGGGCTGAGCTTCCATCCATGGTGTCTCCAGATGTGGAGTAAGTGTGGTGAGCTGTTGAAGACAACGGACTGGTCACCCATTGATGGAGGTAACCAGCTGTTGAGCGAGGATCCGACGGACATGCCGAATTTAGGAGCTTCTTTAGGAAGTTTTTGTTCACCCAATATTTTGGGTAACATTTTATTCCCGAAGTTTGTCCTTGCTTGCAAGTGCGGACTTGATGTTTAGGGCTGATCCCGATCCGATGGAAGAATGACTATGGCTTGTTGATGAACTGAGCGGCTGAGAACTAGAGGGCGGTCTTGGGGAGCTTTCTTTGTAGTTTTCTTGATTTCGAGGATGGGATGCCCCGAGCCATGGTCGTGCTGATTGAGAGGTTAGCTAGTGCGTCTGCCTTCTTGCTAACTACGGATTGGGGGTGGACACCAAGAGGACATCCCTTGCTCGGCCTAGAGCGATTGAGGCATTGCTCGAATGCAGTCCGTTAAAGTCTCTGATTACTCCAGGTGGGTTCGGATGTCCTGTTGCTATGGCATTTGGAGAGCTGACGGAGGATGGCCATAGATGGAGGCAGCTACAGGAGTGCTGGAGGAGTACCTGTCTGGGGGGATCCATGTTGTGCCGGCTCTAAGCGAACATCAAGAAGCAGTCAAAATGCACGTTGCGAGCGCCTCACTGGTTCAGAGCTTCTTGGCGTGAGTTGAAGTGCATGGCCGTCTCCGGGGTCTTCGATGGGGATGCACCGCCGATTAAATAGAGATACAATCCTGAGCTCGAGTCAAACTTGTGCCAAACAAGAGTTTTGTGGCCCGCTTACTATTCCGGGTGAATAGGATGGGTGTGACTGGATGCAATCCATAATCTCGGGCGGTCCTCGTGAGAGCCCGGATGTGCCGTGGCTTACTTTCACCGGACTCTCCTAGGTAGTGGTGGATGCCTCCAGGTCTGGAGGAGGACGTTAACGGGGGGTGCAAGAATGTTGGTGCTGCCCGAGTTGCTTGGATGAAGTCGCAGAAGAGGTGACTCTGCTTCAGGACTCTAACTCTGACTGAAGTAGGATGTATGGCTATGGATGCTAGAATGTTGCGAGTCATGCTGGCCAACTTTGGAGAGACGTCGTGGCGACTTATCAGAGGGGGCGAAGAAGTGGCTCCTAGCCTTGTCGCTCTTAGGGAGTGCCGCATGAGACCGAGGAGGAGATGCTTGCAAACCCGGGGGATTCTTCGGGGTTTCCCTTCGATGCTCGAATCCGCAACCAGTATTCTTTGAAGGAGGCTAAGGGTTGAAATTCGAGGCTGCTGCCGATGGTGCATGGAAGATGGTCCTTAGCTTTGGACTCCATGTCCCAACCTTCAGATTGAGAGGTACCGCTCTCGGGTCGCTTATCGGTACTGCAAAGGATAAGGAAGGAGAGCGGGGGGAGGGGTAGGGGCGCTCTGCCGACCAGCACAGTACCTAGAGCTGCGTAGAGAGGACGGGACCACATCTCAGGGGAACACGAGATTGTGGCCGCTTTTCTCGGGAGAACATGGGACTGTGGAATAGGAAACTGAATTCCTCTTTCTTTTGGCCGGCCTTCCTTTTTTTTGGTTGGAGGGAGGAAGACGACCAGGAGACTTTTGCAACTGAACTTAGGATGTCGGCTGATGCAGGACGAGGTCGCTGCTATGAGGTCCTAATCTTATGGTCGTGTGATCGGGCCCCATGGTGAGCGCCAAAATGTTGACCCGATTTTTTGTCATGGGTACGGAAAACCCGACCGAACCTCAGAATGCAATTGCGTCGACGACTCGCCGACACTAGGTTTACTTTTTGGATGAGTCAACCCCGGTGGGAAGGCTCACCGTTGGTGGAGGGCATGAACCCGTTTGAGCCATAAGGCTGGTTGCGGGCCAACCACCCCCAGGTGGAGGGCGGTCGAATGGGCCTTTTGCTGTTGGGCCGTTGCTTGGAGGAAAGGTGGATTGAGATGGGCAAGAGCGGATAGAGGCGCTTTCCCCTATTAAGAAGTATGGCAGGCTGAGCAGACAGGAAGACTTGCCCATGGTGGGAGATGGCTGAGGATGATCCTAAGGTGAACTAAGTACAAAAAAATACATAACGATATATAGTGGTTTGGCCTAGTGCAGCCTACGTCCATTGTAATGTTCCTTTACTATATCGATGTCTTATAATTTTGCAGACTATTACAAAAGAATAATAAAAAAGACTAGGTTAAATATTACAAGAGTATCATATCGTAGTCTAAGGGTCTCACGGGGAGGAGGCCTGAGGGAAGACCCGCCGAGAGGGCCGTCTCTTGAGGAGGAGTCTTGGAGGTAGAAGAACTCTTAAAGGAAGGGTTGCTGGCAGTGGTCAGAGGGTAGGCGCAAGAAGGAGGGTCTTTATTTGGAGTGATAAGCTTGCCGTTAGAGGTGATGATTGTGGTAGAGCTTGGTGTGTAGAGCACGATGGGTTGAATTGTAGATCTTAGTGAAGGCTCTCTCTAACAGAAGTCGAGCGAAGCCACAATTAGAGAGGTTTTGAAGAAGGAGAGAGTTGACGAGGGAGAAGGGTTGGAGAAATAGTTATGTATGTCCGTTTTTCTTCTTATCCCTCTGCCATATGGTATGGCGGCAGGTATATATAGAGGATATGGGGTGTGAATGGATGGTCAAGATTGTAGAACAACAGTGCAAATGAGGCTCTGGGCTATGGACTGGAGGGGACGTAGGATGGGAGCCAGCTGGAAAGCAGATTCGAACCCACAGCTCAGATTGCTTACCAACTAGAAAGAAGGGTCTATGACAGACCTAGAAAAGGCAGCAGGTTTTAGTAGGTAGGTGTATAGGCGTTCTGATTGGCTATTGGAAAAGTGGGGGAGAGATAAGGGCTGTGTGTGGAGTACGGTTGGCAGAGGAATATTACTTTTCTCTGATGGCGTGTACTTCGGAGCAGTTGAATCGGGAATGGTTAGCGTACTTCATAGTAAGCTGTTTTGGGTTAAGCGGGTGGTCCTGTTGGTGGGTTTAGGATTGCTAAGGACACAAGGAGGTCTGTCCACCGCGGTCATGCAGATCCCTGTATAGGAGTAGTTGACCCATATGAGATAGCCAATCCGGTGTCGGCTTTGAACGACCCGGGCGACCGACGGAGAGCGGACATGCAGGGCTCGGTTACAGTCATGTGGAGAGCGAAGTTGACGGACGACCATGTGAGAGCGGAGCTACTTCTGATACTAGGATCATGACGAGGGTGAACCCGAGCCTTAGAGGGGAAGGAAGGCTATTAAGGAATAGCGTTGCAGGGAAGGTGTGGTATTTGGTGCATGGATTGGGATGAAGGACCGGATTGGGCAGGTGCTGAAGAGGCTAAGGGAGGCTCTGGCTGCTAAGGGAAAGGATGCCAAGGAAAGCCTAGGGGCATGATCTTGGACTTGTGCTTCTAGGAGAGATTGGCTAAGAGCTCAGCTTCCATCCATGGTGTCTCCGGATGCAAAGTAGGTGCGGTGGGCCGCTGAAGATGACAGATTGGTCATCCACTGACGGAGGTAACCAACTGGCTGAGCGAGGATCCGATGGACATGCCAACTTTGGGAGCTTTTCCAGGAAGTTTTTGTTTACCTAAAATTTTGGGTAACAGGAAGCAAATAAGAAAATATATTTGGATCTTTTAAAGAAAGTGGTAAATGAAATAAAATTGATATAAATGGAATAAGAAGTAAATGCATGAAAAAGTAAAGGGATACTATTAACAGTTGAATATTGCAAGCATAATAATTAAAAGAAAAGTATGAAAAGATATATATATGTATATCTATAGACATATATATATACACATACATAGTCTCAAGTACGCATTCATGATGGGTGTGAATTATTAAAGATAGCTAATAACTTAGATTAGATAAGAATGACATGGTCATTAAAATGGTTGGAATGCAATGTTAGTAGTGTTACATAACAGAAGTTTGTCCACTGCAAGGTGCTACCAACCGTTGTGTATATATTATACTAATATGGGACATATCCAACTATAGGATCCGTGAAGTTATATACATTCGCATATAGTTGAGAGATACCCAAGTAAGATGGTTTGCCTCGGTCGATGTGTCAAAGGGCAAGTAGAGTCTGCTTCAACCTTTTGGGGGGGATTAAGTAACAAGTGGGTATCACCTTGATTGCATTATGAAATCTAAATGGGATGGTGAGCAAGGATCGGTGCTATGCCAATGTATGAGTTTGGTACCATCTTAGGGAGTAGGAGCTGCACATAGGTCGAGAACGTCATTAGTCCAAAGTGGTCAGTGGAAAGACAAGGGTTACACTTAAATAACTACACCTCCTACTAGTATAGAGTATGTTAAGGTCATGCACCACTATAGTTGTTTTCTAGATTGTTTGTTAAAGGCAAGGCTAGATTATAACCTTTTATAGAGGTCTTTCAAAATGGATAGAATACGGCTAACAACTGGAACATCGTTACTAGGCACTACTGGAGTTCCTTGGCAGACACGGTGATAGGGACATAATACTACATTGATTATGGATCCTAATAAGGTGTTGGGTTACAGATACTAGCGAGGATAGTATCTTGGTCCAAAGGAGGACTTTGGTACTTATTTACACACACACCTATGTAGTTATAGTCTATCTCGGGTAGATGGGGGCATATTGTACGCGTATAGGGAGTCGAAAAGTCTAAGTAAAATAAAAGACATAACATGTAATGGAAGACAATCGACATAAACTAGTGTTATGTATAAAATGTTTAATTTACAAGTCACCAGAACGTTGCTATGACCCACTCTTCATTACAACCCACATGATAGCTTTAGAGGGACATGTAATAGTGCGAGGCGGGAAGGACAGGTTTCCTTATGCATGCTCGACACTGACAAAGACAATTGATCTCAGAAGTGTTAACCTTGGTCGATAACTATACGTTTTTATTATACTTTACTATTCTGCTATGAATTTATATCGATAGTGCTCTGGTATGAATTTAATTATTTGCAAGATACCAAACCAATGATCTGTACTTTATTGGACTTGGGTTTTTGATTTAGCTTAAACTCGAGCCCATTAAGGTGCAGGTTGTCACATTTGGTATCAGAGCTTAGGTTATTAATTATGTTAATAAAATAAATATGTTCACTTAGCATAGTCTAATTCCTATGATCGATTAACCAAAGCTCTAATATCAAATGTAACAACCCCACCTTAGTGGACCCGAATTTTCGCTAAATAAAAAACCCAAGTCCACTAAGGTACGGATTGTTGGTGTTGGTATCCTGTAAATAAACAAAAGTATACCAAACAGCTATTGATAAGAACTTACAATGGAATAATAAAGCATAATAAAACACACACATACATATTGATCATGGCTAATACCTCTAGAATCTAATGCCCTTATCAGCGTAGAGCATTCACGTTAAAATCTATCATTCCACTGTTCCTACCTTCTACCACAACCTGTCCCTCTAAATCTATCATGTGGGTTGTTATGAGGAGGGGGTCAGAACAACTTTCTGGTGACTTTATATATGGATAAGATAACATAGTCCCTTACAGACAATGATACATTCCCCGCTACTATCTGTAACTGTGCACTGCATAGGGCATCCACTAGTAGTGTCAAGGCTGAATTGCCCACGTATACTGAGGAACCTCCTGGTAGTTCCTAATAATGGTATTACAACTATTTAGACATATTCTAATTCATCTCAAAGACTTATCTAGGGGTTATCTAGGCCGCCTTCTAACGACAAACAAAGTAACAAATCAATTTGGAGGCGATTACATATCCCACACGGAACCAGTGCAGTAGGAAATGTAGTCCATCTCTAGGCAAAACCTAAGTCTTCTATAGGACCGATGGTGTTCTCAACCAAATGTATATAGCCTTACCCCTCAAATGTATGGTACCAACAATGGTGACATAGCATCGAGCTTACACCCACCATCCAATTTAGATTGCCTAGTGGAAATCAATGAAATGCCGACCTGATCACTTAGTACCCCATGTTGGGATTGAAGCAGAGCCTAATTAGTAGTTTAAGGCTTGAAACCCAAGGTGAACCTCCTTTGGTATATTTCCTACACCTATATGCGAACGTATATCCCCATAGGTCCTATAGTTGGAGATGTCCCATATCAGTACAATGTATACATAACTGCTAGTAGTCCTTTGCAGAGAGAAGACTTCTGTTGTGTAACATTACTGACCTTGCATTCCAACCTTTACTAATTACTGCGTCATTTATAGTTAATCTAAATATTGGCTAGATTTAATAGTTCACAACCATCATTAACATATTCTTGAGGCTATGTAGTAGGAGAATTATTATGCCTACTAAGTTCAATTATTAGTATTCATTTACTATTACATAAACTTATTTCTTATTTCATTAACGTCGTGAATGTCATTTACTACTTCTTTCAGTTTAATAGATTAAATACCTTTTACTACCTCATTTTTAATTAATATAATTAGTGTTGAATATGCGAGTATATGATTTTTGTTTGATGATAATAAACATATATATATATATATATATTCATTTAAATGTATTTGTTAATATACTATTTTATTTTTCACATAATTAATAAATATTTGCTGAATAAAATAAATAACATAGAATTTAAATTCAAACGGATATTTTATTCGAACAAATATTTATTACAATTTTGAATAGTACAAATCTGAGATCTCACAATATATACACAATTTCAATTACATTACAATTTCAATCACATCACAATTTTTCATTTACAAATGCACCTCACTACATATCTCTCATTCACCCGTATTTATCTTCAACTCTATTCCAGATTGAATCCAGCATCTGAGCTATCTGCAAAAATACACGCTGACACAGTAAAATTAAAAAGAAATATTTTGCAGTGTAAAATAAAATATAATTTTGAAAATATTATTTGCCTCAGTTATTTGGGTTGTTCGTCATCATTTAATTTTTGAATTCATCATACACGAACAGCTTGTGACATGCACAGTGTATCACTGTACATGCCACAAGGCCATGCACACCAATGTACACTTGATAAAATTGCAGGGACAGGTGAGCACAAGGTCACACCCAAATCAAAAGCCGGGTTCAACTCAAGTGAAATACAAATAAAATCATGACACCAACACAAGGTCAAACCCGAGCTATAAGCTGGATTCAACACAGGTGCAATCAAAATATGGTCAAGACAACAAAAACAAGCTCGACCAAAATTCAATGCATACACTTGAAAAGTGCTCGACGCACAATGAAACTGCACCAGACCAAGCTAATGAACAACAGAGATGTGTGCATACACACCAGACTATATGAATACATGGAGTAATGCAACATAGCACATTCAAGTGCATCAGATCAACATCAATGTACATGAACACAATGCAACGGTCAATGGTGAAGCAACTCGAGCCAGCATATAATATATACAACAAGGTCCAAGCAGTTGACAATGCACAAGAAAAAAAATGAAACATAAGTATGCTACAGAAATGAACAGCATGGCACAAAGACAAAAACCAACAAACAAAGCAACCAAACTCAAGTGAATAAGCAACATACACATAAGAAACCAAACTCAAGTGAATAAGCAACATACACATAAGAAGTGGTGCACTGCAAATACAAGCACGACATATACAAAGTCAATGCAATAGTGGACAGTACAAGCTCAACTACAACCATACATATATACAGAGTTGTACATGTACTTGAGAGAACATGGAAGCAGTGCACACTGCAGGTCAAAGCATAACCGAAGTCACCAACATATAAAATTGTGAACAATGCAAACAAGACTGCAGGTAACATGTTCAAAATAACCAAGTCAGTCTCATTTCAATGTTAAAGTCGCAGAGAAAAATTCAATGACGAAAGTCAACAACGTACCAGCAAATGTCAAGCCGTGGTACTCATGAATGAACAAGTCAAGTTTTTAATCAAGTCAAAAACAATATGCCGAAATGACCAAGGAAAAGATTGAAAAGTTAAGAATCGAAGCCGTGGCAATCAAGGAATCAAGTGAGTTCAAAATCAAAACAGTGATAATCAAGTAATCACAAAGTATACGAATTTGAACAAGTTAGAAAAATCATAGTCATTCAAGCATAATCAAACGGCCGAGCAAATTATCAGACGAACGAAAATCAAGGGGTTCGAACCCTATATAAATGATTAACATCATTGGCAGATGGTCATCGAGTTCAAGTAAGCAAAACAATAAAGCAAAAAGTAACAAATTACATACCGAAGTAAGTTCGAACTCGATCTAAATTGAAGGAGCCGTGTGCAAAAAGAAGAGACCATCGATCGACAAAGCAAGGAACGTAAATCATCATTCGATCGAGCTACAAGTCGTGGACTTCAATTTATACAAAGCCTTAATTTCGAACGAAGAGGAACGAACAAATTGAAGCAGCCATTATCACATACAAAAGGAACCCGCCGAATAAACAAAAAAGAAAGGGATCTAATTATTTATTTTGGGTCGGCCTTGTTATTTAAGGGCATTAGATAATTAGGGTTTTAATTTGTTTAATTTAGTTTAAATTGTTTTGAAATTTGTATTTTTATTTTAAACCGTTGAAATTTATAGTCGTGTGACTAGGGGACAAAATACGTGGCGTAGTTTGAGAATTCGCAACTCAGTGGCTGAGTTATGGCAGGGTTTTGAGCGTAGAGTTAAGGTTAGTCGATAGCGGGTGTCGCGAGTTGATGTGTGTAAGCGTCTGACTACTTAATTTCTAGAAGAAACCTTGGGGGCAGCACATAGGCAGGGTTTTGCTAAAGCTGGGTAAATCTGTATGTTCTATTTTCTGCATTTACTATTCCGCAATTATCTATGCTGCTATTATTCTGCTGTGATCGGTGTTGAAATTATTTTATATACTTCCGCAATAAATTTTTATAATTTAGTATCACCTTATTCACCCCCCCTCTAGGGTGAAATCGATCCTACAAGTGGTATCAGAGCTAGGAACAAAAGCCATTTCTGTTTTAAAAGTTTGATTTTTCAAAAACCAATTTTTGTTTTAAAAATTTGAATTTTTAAAATGGCTTCTTTTAATAATGCTTTTGTCGAGGGTCAGTCCATAGTTAGACCACCAATGTTCAATAGTGAATATGCTTACTGGAAAAATAGAATGAAATTTTTTCTGAAAACCATTGATGCTTGGAATATTGTTGAGACAGGTTATAAAGCACGAACTATAGTTGTGAATAATCAGGAAATAGAAAAACCAATTGATCGGGAGATCATTTGCCACAAGTGCAATAAACCTGGCCACATCAAGCCCAATTGTCCTCAGAATCGACACGGCCAAGAAAAGAAATCAAAAAGGAAAAGTTTTGCAGCCACGTGGAATACAAGTGATGAAGATGATAAAAGCACTAGCAGTGAGAGTGAAAATGCAGATCTATGCCTTCGAGGTGGTATAATTGAAAGCGATGATGATGATGAGCCAAGCAAGGTATCAAAACTCACTCACTCAGAATTACTTATATATTTCCACGAAGTAAATGGCTATTTTGAACGACTTAGGGAGAAATACGCTAAAATCTAATCACAAAGAGATACTTTGATAGATTTAAATAAACAACTTGATCAATTAGTTAAAAACTATCAAAGCAAGAGCCCTAAGTGTGATAAGTGTCCAACATTCGAAGATGAATTTAAAAAATCAGAAATTAAAATTAAATCACTTGAAAATGAAATTCTGAATTTGAAAGAGAGTGAAAATAAAAGGAGAGAAAATTCCATTAAAAAGTGCACACAATTATTGAACGAAAATGAATCACTAAAAATACAAGTCCAACAACTGTCAATGACTTTAGGAAAAATTTTCCAAAAGTGAAAGATCGTTGAATATGCTATTAGGGAAACAAACTGTTAATACAGATAGACAAGGACTTGGGTATAATCAATCTGAACTTGATAGAAGCAAAATTAATCAAGTCAAATCCATGTGCACAATTTGTAGAAAATTTGGACACAATCAAAATAATTGTTGGTATAGACCCAAACACGTGAAAACTATTCCAATTTGGGTTCCAAAAGGCACGAATATAAAATCCCTCAAAGTTAAACAAATCTGGGTGCCGATAGGAATGTATATAAATAGTTTTGGGTCTCCACAAATATTTTTTTTAAAATCATTTGCCACTAACAACCATGGACCTATAAAAACAAATACGTCACAATAATCCTTTATCGTGTAGGTGTGGTGGCAGGCTAAGGAACAACAAGAATGTTATCTGGATTCTGGCTGTTCCAGACACACAACGGGCAAAAAATCAAAGTTCCTTAGCCTAGTATAAAGGTGGTAGAATCACAATGGGCAACAAAGAAAAATTATCTGCAAAGGTAAAATAGGTAAAGGTATCTTGAACGATATAAGTGAAAATCTGCACCATAATTTGATTTAATTCAGCCAGTTATTGATAAAGAAATGAATGTTGATTTTGATTCCGACTTATTCAAAATGTTGACCAATCATCTTTGAACTTATTCATATAAATTTGTTTGGCCAAATGATGGTGTTTTGTTGATTGTTGATTACTCATGCTACAAGTGGATATATTTGTTTATCTTTTCTGACACTATGTTCACTGCTTGTTTATTTCCACGGTTTCAATTCAAATTCAAAAGAACTTTATTTAAAAGCCGTTAAAAATGATTTTGAGATATTTTGTTGCACACTTCACGGTTTGGTAAACGATACCCAATTAATGATAATCTCGAGTGAAAAAAAATTCAGATGCAGATTACACTGGTAATCTAGTTGATTGAAAAATTACTAGTGGACGTGATTTATGTTGAGACATTCAATAGCTGCATCGTTTTTCAAAGAAAATATCTACATATTTTTCACTTGAAATAATTTTAAATAGCAGACATTTTTTTAAAAACCCCTTCTAGAAAATCATTTTTGTTGACCTTGTTACAGATTAGTCATTTTGAAAATTTGATTTTATAATTATTTTTGGATTTGATTTTAAATGACTGCATTAACTAATCTGGCTCCTTACTGATTATCAAAAGGATAAATAGTGATTGAAAAAGTGATGAGTATTGATATTAATCATAAATTATAACTTGAGACAGTATAATTAGTAAATTTCTTTAGAAATTTAAACAAGAGTTATGAAAACTTTTGTTTGGTAAAAAGTTCCATGACCATTTCTATTTCTATCATATTTCTATCGACCATCACTCATCAAAGTTCAATATAGTATGTCAATATGTGGTATTTTAAACGGGAATTCATTCGTTTTTCAATTGATTATATTTTTAAGAAATAAAAACATCCAAAGTATTCACTCTCATTTAACAGTCCTCACGGTTATGCATGGGTGAATTACTTGGAATTTTTGATTATGTGCTTCCATGCTCATTTAAAAGTCCTGATGGTTATGCTGTATGGAACGCATATCAAAATTGATTGATTAAATAGATAAGTTGATTCTAATCCCATTTAAAAGTCCTTACGGTTATGCGTGGTTAGAAGATACTTGAATTCATTTTTTAATAAAAAATTGGAATACTACTAATCTCATTTAAAAGTCCTAACGATTATGCATGGTTAGTAGATATTCAAATTCCTGATATAAATATAACACAAATAGACACAACTATAAGGTTTTATATGATGACATTATCTCTATCATTCTAAAGTGGAATATGCGTCAAACAGAGTATTTATGATTTTTGTTTGATTTTTTATTGAAATTTATATTTATATTCGATTGATTTTTAATGTTGTATTAATGTCTATCACTTTATCTCTATTTTTCTAACACTATTACTCTTTTGTTGATAACAAAAGGGGAAGAGAAAAGTTAATATTTTGTCAAATAAAAGCAAATAAAGGTCAGATATTCTATATTTTGTATTTTCTAGGCTCATTTGCATATTTTTATTTATTCTCATGCATATATGAAAGGGGATCTTTGTGTAGAGAGGGAGTATTCAAATAGGAGGAGCAAATTGAATAATAAAATGCATTTAATAAATTCAAAATCTTAAATATATGTTTGTTATCACCAAAAGGGGGAGATTGTTGAATATGCGAGTATATGATTTTTGTTTGATGATAATAAACATATATATATATATATTCATTTAAATGTATTTGTTAATGTACTATTTTATTTTTCACATAATTAATAAATATTTGCTGAATAAAATAAATAACACAGAATTTAAATTCAAACGGATATTTTATTCGAACAAATATTTATTACAATTTTGAATAGTACAAATCTGAGCTCTCACTATATATACACAATTTCAATTACATTATAATTTCAATCACATCACAATTTTTCATTTACAAATGCACCTCACTACATATCTCTCATTCACCCGTATTTATCTTTAACTCTATTCCAGATTGAATCCAACATCTGAGCTATCTGCAAAAATACACGCTGACACAGTAAAATTGAAAAGAAATATTTTGTAGTGTAAAATAAAATGTAATTTTGAAAATATTATTTGCCTCAGCTATTTGGGTTGTTCATCATCATTTAATTTTTGAATTCATCATACACGAACAGCTTGTGACATGCACAGTGTATCACTGTACATGCCACAAGGCCGTGCACACCAATGTACACTTGATAAAATTGTAGGGACATGTGAGCACAAGGTCGAACTCAAATCAAAAGCCGGGTTCAACTCAAGTGAAATACAAATAAAATCACGACACCAACACAAGGTCAAACCCGAGCTATAAGCTGGATTCAACACAGGTGCAATCAAAATATGGTCAAGACAACAAAAACAAGCTCGACCAAAATTCAATGCGTACACTTGAAAAGTGCTCGACGCACAATGAAACTGCACCAGACCAAGCTAATGAACAACAGAGATGTGTGCATACACACCAGACTATATGAATACATGGAGTAATGCAACATAGCACATTCAAGTGCATCAGACCAACATCAATGTACATGAACACAATGCAACAGTCAATGGTGAAGCAACTCGAGCCAGCATATAATATATACAACAAGGTCCAAGCAGTTGACAATGCACAAGAACAAAAATGAAACAGAAGTATGCTACAGAAATGAACAGCATGGCACAAAGACAAAAACCAACAAACAATGCAACCAAACTCAAGTGAATAAGCAACATACACATAAGAAACCAAACTCATGTGAATAAGCACCATACACATAAGAAGTGGTGCACTGCAAATACAAGCATGACATATACAAAGTCAATGCAATAGTGGACAGTACAAGCTCAACTACAACCATACATATATATAGAGTTGTACATGTACTCGAGACAACATGGAAGTAGTGCACACTGTAGGTCAAAGCATAACCGAAGTCACCAACATATAAAACTGTGAACAATGCAAACAAGACTGCAGGTAACAGGTTCAAAATAACCAAGTCAGTCTCATTTCAATGTTAAAGTCGCAGAGAAAAATTCAATGACCAAAGTCAACAACGTACCAGCAAATGTCAAGCCGTGGTACTCATGAATGAACAAGTCAAGTTTTTAATCAAGTCAAAAAAATGCCGAAATGACTAAGAAAAAGGTCGAACAGTTAAGAATCGAAGCCGTGGCAATCAAGGAATCAAGTGAGTTCAAAATCAAAATAGTGATAATCAAGTAAGCACAAAGTATACGAATTTGAACAAGTTAGAAAAATCATTGTCATTCAAGCATAATCAAACGGCCGAGCAAATTATCAGACGAACGAAAATCAAGGGGTCCGAACCCTATATAAATGATTAACATCATCGGTAGATGGTCATCGAGTTCAAGTAAGCAAAACAATAAAGAAAAAAGTAACAAATTACATACCGAAGTAAGTTCGAACTCGATCTAAATTGAAGGAGCCGTGTGCAAAAAGAAGAGACCATCGATCGACAAAGCAAGGAACGTAAATCATCATTCGATCGAGCTACAAGTCGGTGACTTCAATTTATACAAAGCCCTAATTTCGAACGAAGAGGAATGAACAAATTGAAGTAGCCATTATCACATACAAAAGGAACCGGATGAATAATACAAAAAAGAAAGGGATCTAATTATTTATTTTGGGTCGGCCTTGTTATTTAAGGGAATTAGATAATTAGGGTTTTAATTTGTTTAATTTAGTTTAAATTGTTTTTAAATTTGTATTTTTAGTTTAAACCGTTGTAATTTCTAGTCGTGTGACTAGGGGACAAACTACGTGGCGAATACGGGTCGATCCGCAGGGAATTGATGATTTTAAAATTCTATTCAATCAAATTAACCAAAGTTGAAAGTGTGATTAGCTAAAAATGTAAGAACTAACAAAAAATAGCAAAAGAAAAATAGATAAAAATATGAGAGTTAAATTATTTAGAGATAAATCCACTCTCTAGATCATATAATTCAACAAAATGAAGTTATGATCTCTCTTTTCTTGTCATTAGTGTAATTAGTTGATGTGCTTATCATAAGTATGGTATATTTGTGCTATTAATTAGCACAATATAAACCATCAAACTATAACAGAACCACTAATACACATTTAACTCTCATGAAATATGACAACAAAGTTGAAAGAAAAATCTATTTTAAGCATGGCCTATTAACTATTGTTTAGAAATATAGGCCATCAAATTTTAATTTCAACAATCACTTTATTACCATCATCATATGTAGATGAAGAGGTAATCATTGTTTGTGATTGTTTAAGCATAGCCTATTTGGTGTCAACAATATAGGCTATCAAATTCACATCAAAAACAAGTTAAACCACTTCAAATGATTCATTAAGCACAAAAAGAGAGCATAAACATCAAAATGTTGCATCTACATACTAGAGAGCTTCATTACCCCTAAATTGTAGGGATTAGCCTCTCATATTTGTTATCATATGAACAAATGTAGAAAGCAACTTGAAACTAAAAAGAGGAAAAAGAGAGCAAATTAACAAGAATTAGAACTATTCTACTTGCATGAAAGTAAATCTACACTACAACATGAAAGAAAATAAACAAGAAAGGGAAAAGATCATATATTAAATTGCATTAAAAAAAGAAAAGAAAATTACATGAAAATAAAAATGGCTAAATAGCCATGAAAAGAGAAAGAGAAGAGTTTGTTTATTTTTGAGACTAAACTAAACTAAAGAGAGACTAAGCAAGAGAGAGGAGGTTACATAAAACATAAGGGGTCTTTATACTTATATGAAACCCTAATTCATATTTTTGGGGAATGCCCAAATTTCCCTTGAGGTAGTGTGGTGGCCAAGTAATCATTAACATCCACTAATCCCCACTTAATTGTGCATGAAGCTTTAATGTCCTTTTATCATGTGCTTAGCTCCTAATTTGAAAATCAAGGTAAGTGGGTGGGATCCTCCATGATCACCACTTTGAATTATTTCCATCTTCATTTGTTCTCTTCACTCTTATGCATGCATATATTATCATGAAGCCACTTGTAAAATTCACCAAATTTCCTACAAAACAACATAGAAAATTCCAAGTAAATTTTCATAATTTAATAAATGCACAAAAATGACCATTTTACCCCTATATGAAGATGAATATGTGACAATTTGAAAATAATTTGAATTTGGTTTAAACAAGTTAAAATACCCGATATGATCATTTATTTAATTTAAATAGATTAAATATGGTGGTAAAAATATGCACATTTACGTGCACATCAGTAGAGTTAAGGTTAGTCGATAGCGGGTGTCGCGAGTTTACGTGTGTAAGCGTCTGACTACTTAATTTCTAGTAGAAACCTTAGGGGCAGCACGTAGGCAGGGTTTTGCCGAAGCTGGGTAAATCTGTGTGTTCTATTTTCTGCATTTACTATTCCGCTATTATCTGTGTTGCTATTATTCTGCTGTGATCTGTGTTGAAATTATTTTATATACTTCCGAAATAAATTTTTATAATCATTAGTATCACCCTATTCACCCCCCTCTAGGGTGAAATCGATCCTACAATTAGGTATAATTTGCTACTCCTTTTTAACTATTAAGTATAGTTCACTATTTCTTTTTAATTCATAACTACCTTTCTTGATTACTATAACTTTCCTAATTGCTTATCCTATTGTCTTATTCATACTTTCATCGCTTATTGTTTATTTCCTAACTTATCTTGAACCATATAAATTAAATCTATAATGGAATTATTGTTATTATTTGTATTTACAATACTTTGGTTATATATTTTGTGGATTTCTATATTTTAGTGCGTTGGAATTATATCTCTTCAAAAGAAAATGTTAGCACTGTAATTTCCCATAAATTATCTATAAGAGGATTTGTGTTGTGTTTAAAATTACAATGGGTTATCATTTCGGTTTTTATTAAAATAGATAGTGCAAAATATGTTAAACATCCTTATTTTGCACATCTCTTTCTTTTAGGCATATTCCTTGTTTTTTCAAAAAACACACTTTCATATATAATTGTAAACTTTTTATAGAAGTTCACATAGAAACATTCTTCATTCCAATGAATTAAAATACAAACTCAAATCTCAATCAAGTTAGATCCGAATCTGTTATTCTTGATTGACTCCAATACTTTCTACCAAAATATATATCAAATGTATATCCATATTCATTAGAATTATAGATCTGAAAATAGATTTGAATTAAATGTAGATTTAGATTTAGATATATACTTTACCTTTTTCTTTGGAGAATCAATTCAACCCTATTCTTCTTTTTTTTGTTTTCCTCAATTCTCCACTTATATTTATATAATAATTTACAATTTCTACAATCCTTAGAATTTGTGGAGAAAAGAAAATGGCAAAGCTTTGCCCTTTGATTCAGAAAATATGAGAAGAAAAGTGATGGGCTATATCTGTATCTATAGGTGCTCGAATCAATTCTATTCGTTAGATTAGATTATATTAAATCCAGGCTATTCATCTTAGGTTCATTATTAGCCCCTAGCCTTCCACTGGTCGACTGCTCTATTTTCATGGATCGACTGGTTGAACCTAGGTTCTCGATTGGTTGTGGACAAAGCGTTTTTTTGTTTATGTTAAGTAATCTGCGTTAATTTGTTTAGTTCCTTTTAAACATTGATCTGATTTGATCTGGCTGACGATTACTTTAGCATTAAGTTTTTATTTATTAATGTCAAGTTAATGATATTTCTTTCCTTAATACATTTTTAATTATTCCCATCCGAAAACTTCAAACGTTAATAAAAAATTTATTTGAACTCCGGTCGTGAAACTATATATAAAAATTGATTAGACAATTGTTATGAACACAATGGTGCAAGTTTCATTGCCAAATTTCGAGGATCGTAAAATTATATTTTTGAGCATTAATAATTATTTATTAATATTTTTAATTAACTAATGTTTAATTTACAGGGTGTTACGAGTAAGTTTTGTGATAACAGTTACAAAGTGTTGTAACTATAAGCAATTTATCACAATGAAATTAAACATACCGTTTCAAATATTCCTAGTCAAGATGTTTCCAGACTAGATATCAATACATCATTTGAGACTAGAACACATAATACTCTCTAAATTTTGGGCAGTGTATTGCTCGTGACTGCGTGGGATACCAAGGGTTATGTACTGATAGTTATTGGATAACTATGGAATGACTCAGTTGATAGTTTTCTATTGGTTAATATAACTAAGATCAAACGAAAATATCGATGCAACTATACTGTTGACTTGAGAAAGGAGTGGAAGCATTGGAAGTGAAACACTATTCAAGAGAGGATCCGTCTCCTCAATTATATGAGGTTTGTGTCATAGTTAATTGAAGTCAACTCAAAGTCAAAGTCTCTGGCCAGAACTATTCGATTAATGATAGTTGTTGTTATTGAACCAAGGACTTTGTGTTTGGACTATAGAGCTGAATATGGATGATATTGGAATTATGGCCATTAGAAAATTCCATTAAGTCCAAAGGAATATAGTTTTGACGAAGAGAATTGATGTAAATAATTGTCACTACAAGCTAACGCTTAATAAAGAAAAATTGGATTTTATCGATAACAAGTATGCGACAAATTTGGTTATAATGTCATAACACCTACTAAGTGAAGTGTGAATGTTAATATTCTAATTGTTCGATATTAATCGTTGACCAAATTTACATCTAAGAGTCATACAACTGAAACGTTGAATACTCCTTTACCACCTAATTTAACTTGTATTTGTTATAAATTAATTAATATTTGTGAAATAGAAGTTATAGAATTTTAATTGATGTGTTGAATAATATTAAGTAGTATATTTATAATTGTTATAAATATACCGATCGATACACGATGTTGGTGAGCATTTAAATTGGATTTAAATGTAACAATTATTGTTCAGGCTATAGGGTAGCATATTTGGTCCAGCCATATAATGGTAGATAGGAAAGGAATTTTGAATTTAAAAGAGAGGGAAATGGTAAGAGAAATAAGTAGACCCCGATCCTTATTTCACTCCCTAGTCTCACTCTTATATATAATCCCTCTAACCCTCACTTTGTATCCACTTTTTTCCCTCTTCCTTTGCTACTTATACCAGGCTTCCCTCCCCTTACAACAACCCCAAAATTCTAGCACAAGCTCACATCAATTTTCTTTGATTCGATCGTCTGTGGTAAGGCTTTGATGAAAGGTAGTTTGTTGGTTTATTATTATATACTAGTGTTAATATACTTATTGTTCCATATGTTGCTTAAATAGAAATATCATGAATCGTTATATTGATGGATTGTCGCACGCTCTTGGTTGTGTGTCTGTGTGTGTATTAATAAAAAAATTATGTATGTTTGTTTGCTCCTTACAACTTATAAAAAAATTTGGTTAAAATAATATTACTAAATGTTTTAATGGATTAAATTTAAACACAAAAGATTAAATCTTGTAATGAATATATGTTAAATTATGTACAAAATTTTGTTTATACCAGAAAAGCTTTCAACATTAAAATAACAAACAAATTTTTTTCATATATACACATATTTTTTATATAGTTTAATTATTTACTTGACTAAAATTGGTTAAATAAATAAAATAAATGTATACACATTTACAAATAATATAAAATTCTGTAAAAAATTTATATGATATAAAATATACATTATGTTTTTGAAAATGAATTTTGAATTTTTTTTAGTTATTTTCATATAGTTCTTAATTTACTATAAGTATTTGATCAATAAATTATTTAAAATCAAAATTTAAAAATAAAAAAAAATAATTTTTTTATCTAGCCGAAACTAGTGGCAATACACACACATACATACATGCATACATGTATACATACAAGCATATGTATGTATGTATGTATGTATGTATGTATATGCATGAATGTATATGGGAGCATTCAATGGCATCCATGTTTTGCAACATCCCTCTAGCTCCCTGATTTCCACCACACATTCTGATTTATATAACAATTCCTTCTCTCTCTCCCATATCATATAAGAAACAAGTCCTATTTAAATCAGAATATTCGATGGAAATCAAGAGGGTTGGGAGGGGTGCTGCAACACAAGGGTGTCATAAAACACTCCTTTTATATTTATAGCTAGTTATTTATTTATATGTAATATGTATTTAAATTAATTTAAATATATTTATATATATATATATAATAATTTTAGTTTGGATTTCATAGTATAAATATTCTAAATTATTTTACAAACTAATATTTATAAAATAATTTTAAAATTTAATTATATTTATTTATATACTATATGTATTTTAACAAATGCTTTATTTAAATAATTTACAAATAATGTTTTAAAATAATTATACAATTATATTTTACATACATACATAGATATGTGTGTGTATTTATACAATATTTTGATACACACAATATATATATATATATGCACACACACATCTAGAAAATCCATTTGTATACACAAGGGTCTGACATGTCCATTGCGGTGTAAATCCCAACATTTATACATGAACATATCAAACCATGTACACATTATCCCGTTGTACGTGCATGCACACTCATATATGTATATGATACATAATATAAAAATATAAAACATATTATATAAAATAAAATTTTATTAATAAATTTAAATAAAATATTGATTTTATTTAATAGAAAATTTTTAAAAGCTCTAAATGAATTTAGACTACATAGGCCTATTAACAATCAAATAATGGAAAATTCTTGAATGAATTCATTACCCAACTGCGTTTTGGTCCAGTTACAACAATGGTATAAGAGCCAAATAGCTTATGCGGTCAAAATTAACAGTATTATGGCTTACTTAATAAAGCCTAGCCAAATAATAGGGTGTCTATAAAAGTAGTGTCTAAGGTTGCCTTTGGATAACCAAGTACTCTGCCCTACCTAGCTACTAACCTGGCCCGAAAGGATGAGATAAGCTCAGAGGTTATCTCTAATATAATGACCCAAATTGGTTTGGGTTTTGGGCTAATTTTCAAAATATGTTTTGAAACTAAATAAAAATTTAAATTTAAAATGTTAAATTTAAAATAAATAAAAATAATATTTTAGATTTAAAAGGTTAAATTTAAAATAAGTAATGATTTTATAAATGTTACAAAATAATTTTCATATATTTTTTGAAATTAAAATAAGTTTTTACAAAAAATATTAATAATTAATTAGATTAATTAAATAATTAAAAGTTAATTGATTAAATTTAAAACATATATATTGATATATGTAACATTATCCTTAAATGTTAAAGTAATATATATATATATATATATAATTTTCAGAATTAATTATAATTAGTTAAATAAATTAATTAAATGTTAGTTAATAAATAATGTAATCCATATATAAGATATATGTATATAAATATAAATGTTGTGCAAATATTCAATTTAAAATGTTTAAAATGAATAGTATAAAATCAATTAAAATGTTAATTAATTAAATTGATTAAATAAGGTTTAATTAATATATTGTTATACATAAGACTATTATATAAGTTAATTAAATTATAAAAGTTATATAATAATTAAAACTCGTATAATATGAATGTATAAATTAAAGGTGGAACGGTAAGAAATCCAATTAGACTTAAGGAATATATACATACATATAATATGTATACCATGATTTCTGATGTGTTCAACACTTGAATCATGAGGGTATTTCATAAGAAATACATTATTACCTAAGTTAATATCACTCAATTAAATATATTGAAGATTACGAATCTTTAATATAAGTGTCATCCTCTACCATTTATATATTAATAAATTACTTGCACACTCTTTGGTTGTTGAGCAAACTCAAGCTAGAGATGTTATGTGTAGTATTATTAGTATATTGACTAGACAAGGTGAGAATTATATGTATTTTATTGAGAAAATCAATGTACATATATTATACTTAAGACATCGCGAAATGGTAGGTATGAGTGAATAATCTCTTTCGATTTGTTGAGCAAACTCATAGTCGAAATGAGATTAGGACAAGGAACCACAGGTTAGGCGTTGTATATAATACAATCGATAAGGAGTAATCCATCGCTTGTGGGGCCATGACCCATTAAGCAAACTCAAGGTCAGAATCCCAAGACAAACGAGTCCTATCATCCATTAGTAAAGTCGAAAGACTTCTATATTTTGTCTTAGGATTTGGAGAAACATAAAAGACTAGTGGGAACCATATTATGAAAATGAAATGGTAACATTTAACCTTTTTAATATTGTACGAACGTACTGTTAATTATAACCTTTTTAATATCATTAACAATCAGTAGTCTTTAGGTTAGAAATGTTCCAAATGAAACAATCAGTATACCATTAAAAGTGGATATAAATATAACGAGTCCTATCTTACACTTATTGTTAATTATAATTATATATTTATATCCAAGACAAAATGAAATGATAATTATACACTATTATAGTAATGGCAGAAATAGTAGGAGCATGCTATATAGCACTTATTGGCCGCATCAAGTTATAAAAATTGTTTTCGTAAAACATACCAAACATTATTTATGAAATAATAAATGTTTTTCAGTGGTGATTGAAAAGTAGACAGTTTTATTTTAATACGAATATTATGAATATTCACTACAAAATAAAACAATAATATGGTATTTGTTTTCATAAAAAATGTAAGGCATTAGAAAATATAGAAGTATATGAAATTATTTGCAGTTATTTTGAAATTATAGATTAAGCTGTAGTTTTGAGAAATAATTTGATTATACGATTACAAATCATATGATACTATTAATTATATCTCAAAGGGTTAAGGAAAAAGCACCCATTTAGTGGGAGCAGGATAAGAGTTGATGAACTCTACGGATTGATACATATAGATGTATGCAATCATAAGTCTATTAATACCAAAACTACTTGACATACTTTGTTATATTCACCGATGAGTTCTCACCAACATGGACATGTGTATTTGATACACATGTGGTATATCTATGATAGGCTCATAGAGTATAAACGGAAGTAAATAAAATAACGTGCAATAGAAAATAATATTGATTCAATCCGATTGAATAGGTGAGTATATAGGAAAAAGTTCTGAACGTACCTAAAAATGAATCAAGATTCAATTCAAAAGTCGCTCCTCCCTATGATACATAATTATGTATCGATAAGGAGCAATCAAACTTTGTTGAACAAAGTATGATTAATAGTGAGTGAAGTTGAGTTAATTTCTTTCAGTAAGGTCGTATACTTAAGAGTAGTACACGAAGCTCATATTAGTTTCATCTAAAGAATAGTTTACAAAATCATACGAGGTAAGGGTTTATAAGAAACCCCAATATATCCTAGGCTAAGGAGTTGGCAGGTTGTGCGAGTAGAAAGACTGCCCGTAATAATTGTATGTGAGGGACGATTATCAATGGATGACCTATTTATGTGTAACAACCCTCAAATTTAACCGGTTTTAATAACGTTATTAATTGAAATTTTGTGAACTTTTAAAACGATAAAATTTTGAAATAAAATTTGATATTTGAAATACGTCTAGTTAAACATAGCAACTGCTAAATTTTCGTCCGAAAATATGAAAGTTTATTTCGCGCGTAAATTCACTTCAATTTAATCAGTTAAAAAGCAATGAAAATAAAACGTTTTCAAAACCAAAATATTTTTACATAGAAAAATTCTAAACCATCTTCTGAACAAGATGTCAGTTTGTTGTTTTTCCAAATTCGGACATCTTTGGCTCCGTCGATCTTATTTATCAGCGTTTTTCTTACATTTTCCGCCGGTTGAAAATTCGAATTTTTATAATTCAATCAAACCGCTGATATCTGTATACCGTTTCGACCGTCTCGTCGTGCTGATCTCTACGGTATACTCGATTGTCAAATTCGGAGTTCCGTTGTACGTTGCACTTTACGTAACGCTTACCGTATCGGTACCGGTTTGTGACGTTTGGTTTTCGTGCCTTTTGATTTCTTGTGGCTATTAAATTCCTACGTGTAGTAAACCAATGGCCATTTGGCATTTATTTCCTTCAATTCACAGCCTGACTTTTATTTTTCCAACTTTCCATATTCACTGCTCGTCCTTATGCATTGGGACTTCTTCCTCTTTTGTTCTGCCTTTTATACTAAAATAATAATTATAGTTTACATAAGTTTGGATCTTTTGCCTGCTCGTATATCTTTTATATGAATAAGGTTATATTTGCATTGTTTTTAATATGAAGATTTTATCATTCTGGAAAGGCTGTTCGTGCTCATGTTTTCTACCTCGACTATCTTTCCCACGTAGGCAACTCAACCAGTCCCATGCCCCACGACTCCACCACCAACCACTCTCCTACCCTTGCTGACCCGCCTCCTACCTTAGACCCACAACCCTGACCTCCGCACCTCTCTCCTGCCATCACCTCTCAGCTTGCCGAACCCATCCACCATTCCATGTCACCCGAACAACACCTCCACCAGATCTCTTCGCTCACCACCAAGCAAACCGACAGCAACCTCCAAGCCTCACTACCTTTGCCGTGACTACCCGCCTATCAACGCTCCACGCCACCAAATTCCTAAGCTTCGCCTTCCTCCCTCCTTCCTCCGTGTTTTGCTCAGCCTCCGCCCTGGCCCTCCCGTTCTTGCCGAGCAACCCACGCCCCGACCAAGCTCAGCAAACACCTGCCTCACCGCTGCCACGTCGAGATCCCACTGCTCCTCTCCTCGTTGTATGCCATGCAGTAGTTGATGAGGCTAATAGGTAAATGGATTTTGTGTTTATAATGTATATATCAGTACTGTTAATATAGATGAGTGGTTTGATTATTATATATATATATAACAATAGTAATATGTATTAGTAAGTAAACTGTTAAAGGTTATATACATGTTTCCAGTAAGTGACATATGCCAGATTTCTTATAAGTTTGTATAAATTTTGAATCTATAATATATACTAGTAAGTACAAGAGGTATTTTCATATAAATCGTATATATATAAGGTACAGTTTTTCCATATTAGGTTGTTTAATGATTTTCGTACACAAATTCTAATTTCTGTTGTATAGTAAAGTTTATATAAGTTGTACTCTATATATATAACATTATATGCTGTTTAATTCGGTTTACACAGTTTGTAAGTTTTAAAATGTTAAAAGTTATATTATTTGTAAGAAGAAAAAAAAAATAAGTAAAGATATGTTTACAAACTATATTTATTTTATTTGTTTATTCGTGTAAGAGTAAGTGGCATGTGGTCGTTACTGTTTCTATTCACTTTAAAAATGTTAGTAGTATAAGTTAGTATGACACCACATACACATATATTTATATATATTTAGTATATCAAATGTGCGCATTTCGTTTGTACATAGATAGTTGTTGCGTGAGCTATGTGTGGGTTCTTATATATAAAGGGATAGTTTATATATATGTTTGATTTGAATTATATATAGCGATATAGTAATAGTATGTGTTTTATTTTACCTATATAGATATTTTATTTTAAATGTTTGCCTTAGATTAAAATATTGATTGTATAAAATAACAATTATTTTCGTAGATATCAAACTGATTCTTATTCGGTTCATCAAACTTTGAATTTCAGCCTTGTTCGTCTAATCGTGTCAAATCCCGCCTTGCTTTGGAAATCGACATTTGGATTTGGTCAATTTCGCAATTCAAATCATAGCCTATTGTGTCGTCTATCTTCTTGTGTTCTCTAGCCTCGAAAGGTGAGCACTCACTCACGATTAACGTTCTTTTATTTATTAGATTTGATTTAAATTGAAACGACAATTGAAATATGCTGCTGTTAGTTAATTACACTGTTATATATGCTATTGCCTGTATCAGTTCACCTGTGACATCTGACACCATTATCTGTTAATTATTTATACGATGATAATACAGTTTGACTGATAATTGATTGATTGTTGATGTTTATATTGGACGTTTAATTGTTAATGTTAAAATGATAAATAGTATGCAAATTGAACTTGATATAGGATAGTTAAATGTTAAATTTGATTAACTGACATTTGTATAATATGACCCCTTTAACTGTTAAATTTATTGACACGTAGGATTTGTTTAATTACATTTTGAACCACTGAATGTATGTTGTTAAATTGATGATGTATGAAATTGTAAATTGAATGACAAGTGAAAACCGTAATGTAATAATCTTTAATCTACATGAAATGATAGTGTAGATTCTAGAAATAATTATATTAATTCGTACAAATGACAATGCGAATTAATACGGTTATTTCGGGATTATTTGAATTGATTATTGAATTGTTATTGATTGTTGTTATTGCTTGTTTATTTACTTTGACACCATCCCAGTGATCACACTGCAAGTTCCCTTTGCTATGCTTTGATTTTGAATTGAATTGGAATCGGGTTGAAATGATAAATACCCAAATTATTGAACTTTGACCTAGGATAGGAAATTAAATAAAACCCGATTGGTCAATAATTTGATTTAAAAATAAAATGAAGATTTTATTTGAAAAATAATATGGTTTTGAAATGAAGTTGAAATTTGAATTCTTAAGGAAAGGAAAATGTTAATATTTAATAATCTGAAACAAATTATTAACGATGTAATTGACGGAAGAATATTGTTTAATTTGAGAATTATTGAATTAAGTTTGAAATTATTAAACTTTGAAATTATTTAATAATTAAGTTTTGAATTATTTAGCAATTAAATAAGATTAAATTATTTAATGATTAAATTGAATTGAAATTCTTTAATAAGAAAAATTGAACTTTTGAATAAGGGAATTTTACTCCGTAAATAATTGAAATTGAGTTTTCTTTATTAACTAAGTTTTGGAAAATTATTTAAGTAAATAAATAAGTGAAATTGAATTTCTTTAACAAGAAAGGAAAATGTGATATTTTTGGAATTAATGTAAGTCTTGTAAGTGAAAGAATTGATTTGACGAATTTAATTTAATTCAAAATTGTAAGTTTTGATTTAATGAAGTTGAAATTAAGAAATTGATTTAATGAATTGGAAATTTAATAGAAATTGTTTTGAATGATAAAGTAACTTAACGAATATTGAATGAAATCGATAAATGAGTTTAAATTGATTTGAATGTTAAATTAAGTTAATTTAAATGATTTTGGAATGAAACTGATATTCGAACTTGAATCAGTATTTGAATGGTTTAAATATAAATTGAAATTGAATTATAGGATTTTTGAAATGGAAATTTGGAAGTTTTGAAACGTAAAGTATGGAAATTGGTTTTTGAAAGACAAATGAAATGTTGATTTACGAATTCTAATTGAATTGAAATTGATTTGGTTTTGAAATATATAAACGACCAATCGGTGTAATAATTACGAAAGTTATTAAAGAGACCGGGATCGGTAATGGATATACTCTCTATCTGAACCGAAACCACTTTAATAACTATACGCGGAGTGATGATCCAGAATGAAGTGGTTGGAATGATGTACGTTGATGACTGAAGAAAGAGAACGATAATGGATAGCCTTGACACTTGTGTCAAATTGGAAATGACTAAAACAGGAGCTGTGCCGGGCCAATAGAGGATTAGCTACCTCAAGTGGACACACTTCTTCGAACTACTTATACTTGTTGTCGATTGGTGCACCCTTGATTTTGGGAGTGTTGTTTCACGGTGTTGCGGGCGCTGCGGCGTTGCGTTCTCACCAGTCCGGATCAGGCGAACGGTAGTATCACTACCTTGGGTATTGCCTCATGTGCCTTGTCATACTTGTATTCCATTTATGCGCGACCACTACGATTTTGATTTGTACCTTTAGTATATGGATTGCCCTCTGGTGACTTCCGGTTTTGGGGAAACTACGGTCTTGTATATGCTTTTGGGAATAAAAATGTGTTAAGGGTGGAATGGGCCATGACTTAACACTATTTTGATATCTTATTATTACTGATAGACATTATCTACTTATCGTACATTACTACCTAGTAGATAGTTTGACGGATCCTTAAAAGATGGTTATTCCAAACATCCTTTGAGTTACTTGTATTTCAATTGCTATCTCACTTGAGTTGGATTTATTAATATAAGAATGTTAATCCTGACTCGAGTGTTTTGTGTTTTGCTTTACGCTCGGGTCAGACTGAGTGGTTCAGCTTTTGAGACTCGCCTTTGGAGTTGGAGCTTCGCTTGGGGATCCAGCTATCTATCCAGCTTTCAGATATTCGATGATTCCAGTGATGTATTCTGATTTGTATCTGATGTATGGTATTACTCTTCTGTCGTAACTCTGATGTATTTTATATATTCATATAGTAGCTTCATGAACTACTATCTCTTTTATTTCCGCTGCAATTATTACTCTGTGTCTGTGATCTGTGATTATATTTATTTACTGTATATGTTCAGTTTTGCCAAATTTAAATTAACAACGCGGTATTTTGAGCAATTCAACTCTGGCATGAGTGTCTACCTATACACTTATAATGGACGCGAATGGTCCAAAATGGCGGGTCGTTACAGTTGGTATCAGAGCTTTGGTAGCTCTAGGCAAAACTCAACATATAGGGTAAATGTATTTACAGAATCACTCTCATTCGAGTTTCAATTTCTTCCCTTGACTCAATTCCTTTGAATTTGGAACGTTCCCCTCGGTTCCGAAATTCATTCGTGTCCTTCACTATTCGTCTTCTTTCAAATTCTGGAGCACCCCATAACTCCATTTTGAATGATATCTATAATAGATCGGCGGTCTCGCCAATCTTCGAATAATTCGTAAAGGAGCAAAACTCCTTACAATTGGCATTGATTTACCGTAGATTTCTGTATCCTCGGTTTACGATGCTATCTTTCTCCTACTATACCTGAATTCCATCTCTTAAGATCGAGTGTTGATTTACCTCGGAAGTCAGCATCGATCCTATTCTTGAAGTTACGGACGACCGGTTAAGGTTGCCCGCGATTTATATAAACTTATCAATCGCCTTATTTTGTTATTTAATTATCTCGTCTTTGTTCAAACCTATATTCGAATCGAAATTCTCTTTGATTTGAGTCTATCAAAAATTTGAATCCCTATCCTTGCTTTGAAAATCCATTCCTGTATCGTCGAGCAAAGAAATGTATTTGTAAATTTATATTAAAAATGTTGTTTTCAAATTTGATAAACAAAATAGTTTTGAATGATTATATTATATATAAATATAAGTTTTCTGAAATTAAATTGTTAATGAATTTGTTGTCTGAAATAATAATATTTGATTTTTATTTATTGTTTTGTAAACCATTGACTATTGCATAAAATAAATAAATGAATTTATAAACTTGGTTATAAATTGATTGGAATTTGAAATGAATTTAATTTAGAAATTTGAGAACTTATTAGTTTTCGGTGATTTCGAACTTTGGTTTTTAAAATTTTAAAGTATATATTATTGAAAGTATTTTCAAATAGAAACCGTTTCAAAGAATTTTAAAACGTTGAAATCAGTACTCTTCTCTTTGTCGCTGGAAAATAATTTCGGTGATGGCAGCCGCATCATCGACATTCATTTTCGAGTTTCGAAGTGGAGATACTATTCTGTAGCTTTGCTACGGTTTTGTTTTGAAAAATAATAATATTTTGATTTGAATTTCTTCAGTATAATTTGATTTATAAAATATTTTATATATCTCTAAATTGTTTAAAGTTAATTGGAAATCTAATTCTTAAATTTTGTTAAAGGATGATTTTAATTATAAATAAAACCAAAATTTGGAATAAATATTTAAACTTGAATAATTGAATTGGGAAATTTTTATTGTATATTATTCAACTTCATTCTAATACAACTTACCTAAATTATTCAGAAGTTGAATATGTAATTGGATAATATATAATATAAATTGAATTATAAATAAAATTTGGGTGGTTATAATAAATGGTATACACTAAAAAACTTATAAAATGTTAATTGAAATAAATAGAATAATAAGTTAATTGAATAATAGATGAGGCAAACAGAATTTGTTTTGAAAGAATTAATAAATTGAAATTTGACAACTTATGAAAATACCTTGAATTTAAAAGCAATTAGTAAATATAAATTAATTTAAATCAAAACTTTTATGGTTTAAATAAATTTATATGGGTTAAATATATGTGATTAGATATATTAAGTAGAATAAATTTAACAATAATTTGGAATAAAGAAGAATTTAAATTGCTGAATATAAAATATGATGATAATAAAAGACTATTCAAATTTATGGTTTAGAAATTGTAAATTTAAGATAAATGGGATAATAAGATAATGAATTTAGAAATAGTTGAGATTGATTTTAGTGAAATCAAATGGATTAAATCAATTGTTGAATATCAATCAATTTAAATTTGAATTTATATGGTTTAAATAAATTGTTATTTGTATTTCAAATCTGTTTTTCTTTCTGGTTGTTTCTATTCTCCTACCTCGTTCCTTTTCGGGGATGAAAAGTTTTGAGTGGGGGAGAATGTAACGACCCTCAAATTTAACCGGTTTTAATAACGTTATTAATTGAAATTTTGTGAACTTTTAAAACGATAAAATTTTGAAATAAAATTTGATATTTGAAATACGTCTAGTTAAACATAGCAACTGGTAAATTTTCGTCCGAAAATATGAAAGTTTATTTCGCGCGTAAATTCACTTCAATTTAATCAGTTAAAAAGCAATGAAAATAAAACGTTTTCAAAACCAAAATATTTTTACATAGAAAAATTCTAAACCATCTTCTGAACAAGATGTCAGTTTGTTGTTTTACCAAATTCGGACATCTTTGGCTCCGTCGATCTTATTTATCAGCGTTTTTCTTACATTTTCCGCCGGTTGAAAATTCGAATTTTTATAATTCAATCAAACCGCTGATATCTGTATACCGTTTCGACCGTCTCGTCGTGCTGATCTCTACGGTATACTCGATTGTCAAATTCGGAGTTCCGTTGTACGTTGCACTTTACGTAACGCTTACCGTATCGGTACCGGTTTGTGACGTTTGGTTTTCGTGCCTTTTGATTTCTTGTGGCTATTAAATTCCTACGTGTAGTAAACCAATGGCCATTTGGCATTTATTTCCTTCAATTCACAGCCTGACTTTTATTTTTCCAACTTTCCATATTCACTGCTCGTCCTTATGCATTGGGACTTCTTCCTCTTTTGTTCTGCCTTTTATACTAAAATAATAATTATAGTTTACATAAGTTTGGATCTTTTGCCTGCTCGTATATCTTTTATATGAATAAGGTTATATTTGCATTGTTTTTAATATGAAGATTTTATCATTCTGGAAAGGCTGTTCGTGCTCATGTTTTCTACCTCGACTATCTTTCCCACGTAGGCAACTCAACCAGTCCCATGCCCCACGACTCCACCACCAACCACTCTCCTACCCTTGCTGACCCGCCTCCTACCTCAGACCCACAACCCTGACCTCCGCACCTCTCTCCTGCCATCACCTCTCAGCTTGCCGAACCCATCCACCATTCCATGTCACTCGAACAACACCTCCACCAGATCTCTTCGCTCACCACCAAGCAAACCGACAGCAACCTCCAAGCCTCACTACCTTTGCCGTGACTACCCGCCTATCAACGCTCCACGCCACCAAATTCCTAAGCTTCGCCTTCCTCCCTCCTTCCTCCGTGTTTTGCTCAGCCTCCGCCCTGGCCCTCCCGTTCTTGCCGAGCAACCCACGCCCCGACCAAGCTCAGCAAACACCTGCCTCACCGCTGCCACGTCGAGATCCCACTGCTCCTCTCCTCGTTGTATGCCATGCAGTAGTTGATGAGGCTAATAGGTAAATGGATTTTGTGTTTATAATGTATATATCAGTACTGTTAATATAGATGAGTGGTTTGATTATTATATATATATAACAATAGTAATATGTATTAGTAAGTAAACTGTTAAAGGTTATATACATGTTTCCAGTAAGTGACATATGCCAGATTTCTTATAAGTTTGTATAAATTTTGAATCTATAATATATACTAGTAAGTACAAGAGGTATTTTCATATAAATCGTATATATATATAAGGTACAGTTTTTCCATATTAGGTTGTTTAATGATTTTCGTACACAAATTCTAATTTCTGTTGTATAGTGAAGTTTATATAAGTTGTACTCTATATATATAACATTATATGCTGTTTAATTCGGTTTACACAGTTTGTAAGTTTTAAAATGTTAAAAGTTATATTATTTGTAAGAAGAAAAAAAAATAAGTAAAGATATGTTTACAAACTATATTTATTTTATTTGTTTATTCGTGTAAGAGTAAGTGGCATGTGGTCGTTACTGTTTCTATTCACTTTAAAAATGTTAGTAGTATAAGTTAGTATGACACCACATACACATATATTTATATATATTTAGTATATCAAATGTGCGCATTTCGTTTGTACATAGATAGTTGTTGCGTGAGCTATGTGTGGGTTCTTATATATAAAGGGATAGTTTATATATATGTTTGATTTGAATTATATATAGCGATATAGTAATAGTATGTGTTTTATTTTACCTATATAGATATTTTATTTTAAATGTTTGCCTTAGATTAAAATATTGATTGTATAAAATAACAATTATTTTCGTAGATATCAAACTGATTCTTATTCGGTTCATCAAACTTTGAATTTCAGCCTTGTTCGTCTAATCGTGTCAAATCCCGCCTTGCTTTGGAAATCGACATTTGGATTTGGTCAATTTCGCAATTCAAATCATAGCCTATTGTGTCGTCTATCTTCTTGTGTTCTCTAGCCTCGAAAGGTGAGCACTCACTCACGATTAACGTTCTTTTATTTATTAGATTTGATTTAAATTGAAACGACAATTGAAATATGCTGCTGTTAGTTAATTACACTGTTATATATGCTATTGCCTGTATCAGTTCACCTGTGACATCTGACACCATTATCTGTTAATTATTTATACGATGATAATACAGTTTGGCTGATAATTGATTGATTGTTGATGTTTATATTGGACGTTTAATTGTTAATGTTAAAATGATAAATAGTATGCAAATTGAACTTGATATAGGATAGTTAAATGTTAAATTTGATTAACTGACATTTGTATAATATGACCCCTTTAACTGTTAAATTTATTGACACGTAGGATTTGTTTAATTACATTTTGAACCACTGAATGTATGTTGTTAAATTGATGATGTATGAAATTGTAAATTGAATGACAAGTGAAAACCGTAATGTAATAATCTTTAATCTACATGAAATGATAGTGTAGATTCTAGAAATAATTATATTAATTCGTACAAATGACAATGCGAATTAATACGGTTATTTTGGGATTATTTGAATTGATTATTGAATTGTTATTGATTGTTGTTATTGCTTGTTTATTTACTTTGACACCATCCTAGTGATCACACTGCAAGTTCCCTTTGCTATGCTTTGATTTTGAATTGAATTGGAATCGGGTTGAAATGATAAATACCCAAATTATTGAACTTTGACCTAGGATAGGAAATTAAATAAAACCCGATTGGTCAATAATTTGATTTAAAAATAAAATGAAGATTTTATTTGAAAAATAATATGGTTTTGAAATGAAGTTGAAATTTGAATTCTTAAGGAAAGGAAAATGTTAATATTTAATAATCTGAAACAAATTATTAACGATGTAATTGACGGAAGAATATTGTTTAATTTGAGAATTATTGAATTAAGTTTGAAATTATTAAACTTTGAAATTATTTAATAATTAAGTTTTGAATTATTTAGCAATTAAATAAGATTAAATTATTTAATGATTAAATTGAATTGAAATTCTTTAATAAGAAAAATTGAACTTTTGAATAAGGGAATTTTACTCCGTAAATAATTGAAATTGAGTTTTCTTTATTAACTAAGTTTTGGAAAATTATTTAAGTAAATAAATAAGTGAAATTGAATTTCTTTAACAAGAAAGGAAAATGTGATATTTTTGGAATTAATGTAAGTCTTGTAAGTGAAAGAATTGATTTGACGAATTTAATTTAATTCAAAATTGTAAGTTTTGATTTAATGAAGTTGAAATTAAGAAATTGATTTAATGAATTGGAAATTTAATAGAAATTGTTTTGAATGATAAAGTAACTTAACGAATATTGAATGAAATCGATAAATGAGTTTAAATTGATTTGAATGTTAAATTAAGTTAATTTAAATGATTTTGGAATGAAACTGATATTCGAACTTGAATCAGTATTTGAATGGTTTAAATATAAATTGAAATTAAATTATAGGATTTTTGAAATGGAAATTTGGAAGTTTTGAAACGTAAAGTATGGAAATTGGTTTTTGAAAGACAAATGAAATGTTGATTTACGAATTCTAATTGAATTGAAATTGATTTGGTTTTGAAATATATAAACGACCAATCGGTGTAATAATTACGAAAGTTATTAAAGAGACCGGGATCGGTAATGGATATACTCTCTATCTGAACCGAAACCACTTTAATAACTATACGCGGAGTGATGATCCAGAATGAAGTGGTTGGAATGATGTACGTTGATGACTGAAGAAAGAGAACGATAATGGATAGCCTTGACACTTGTGTCAAATTGGAAATGACTAAAACAGGAGCTGTGCCGGGCCAATAGAGGATTAGCTACCTCAAGTGGACACACTTCTTCGAACTACTTATACTTGTTGTCGATTGGTGCACCCTTGATTTTGGGAGTGTTGTTTCACGGTGTTGCGGGCGCTGCGGCGTTGCGTTCTCACCAGTCCGGATCAAGCGAACGGTAGTATCACTACCTTGGGTATTGCCTCATGTGCCTTGTCATACTTGTATTCCATTTATTCGCGACCACTACGATTTTGATTTGTACCTTTAGTATATGGATTTCCCTCTGGTGACTTCCGGTTTTGGGGAAACTACGGTCTTGTATATGCTTTTGGGAATAAAAATGTGTTAAGGGTGGAATGGGCCATGACTTAACACTATTTTGATATCTTATTATTACTGATAGACATTATCTACTTATCGTACATTACTACCTAGTAGATAGTTTGACGGATCCTTAAAAGATGGTTATTCCAAACATCCTTTGAGTTACTTGTATTTCAATTGCTATCTCACTTGAGTTGGATTTATTAATATAAGAATGTTAATCCTGACTCGAGTGTTTTGTGTTTTGCTTTACGCTCGGGTCAGACTGAGTGGTTCAGCTTTTGAGACTCGCCTTTGGAGTTGGAGCTTCGCTTGGGGATCCAGCTATCTATCCAGCTTTCAGATATTCGATGATTCCAGTGATGTATTCTGATTTGTATCTGATGTATGGTATTACTCTTCTGTCGTAACTCTGATGTATTTTATATATTCATATAGTAGCTTCATGAACTACTATCTCTTTTATTTCCGCTGCAATTATTACTCTGTGTCTGTGATCTGTGATTATATTTATTTACTGTATATGTTCAGTTTTGCCAAATTTAAATTAACAACGCGGTATTTTGAGCAATTCAACTCTGGCATGAGTGTCTACCTATACACTTATAATGGACGCGAATGGTCCAAAATGGCGGGTCGTTACATTATGTTTTAAACATAAGTTTTGTATACTAAAGCCAAATCAGTTTTATATAAAAGGAAATTCATAAAGTGTTTAAGAATACCTTTTCTATTGCGATGAGAAACAATTGTTGTTTCGAGAAACACCAACTTCGTAATGAAGGAATTTCTTTTAGAAATTATGTGTAGTAAAGTGGATTTGGATGCGATCCAAGGGTAAAACTGATTACATGAGATGCAATGAAATAAACCAAATTTAAACAAACAAATGCATTCGGATGCCTAATAAATATTCTTGCACATTGAAGAGAAACTATGAGTTTTTTATCAATGTCGAGAATAAATAATCCTCAATAGTTAATTTAACCATTAAGCGTATTGACTCTATGATATGCAGATGTACAAATTTGAAATGGATTCCAAATACAATATCAAAATATGACTTTTATAGTTGAACCCGAAGGGATATGATCCATTGGCCGTATCAAACTACGATTTTTATAGTTGAACCCGAAGGGATATGATCCATTGGCCGTGAATGAGCCTTCAAGAGCAAGACTAATGAAGTTAGAATATAATGAACAATGTTGATTAGAATAACATTATAAATTTCAATTTTTGAAATCAGCATAATACATTCGTAATTCAATATGCTCAAGTCAATTTGATTTACTCACAAAATTATCACTTGGTAAGACTTATTGTTTTAGTACATATGTGTTGAAATGGAAAATTCTAAATAATGGTTTAGAAGAAACTGTTTGCATATAATAACCAAAATGTCTCGATGTCATTGGAAGCGATATTGAGTTTGTAGGTTTTCGGATACAATCTAAGAATTGATACGAAGGTATCATTCAATAAGCATAAGAATTAAGTATTTTGATAGAAATAGCAAATAGTTTGATTTTCAATCAAAATGCAAAGGAAGCACATGTCCATAAGAAAGAACCACTAAAAGGTACATAGATATTTCTAGGCTATAAGTAAACAACATACTACTGATTGTTTGATATACTTATGTTAAAATCAGTAAAAGTATGGTTGTTTATACTTGATATTTGATTTGTAAATTATATCTTTTATAGTAAGTATAAAGGATGTTTATAACGACCGTGATTTTATTATCGTCGTAAAAAATAAATTTAAAAAATCTGTAACGACCGTGATTTTTGAATTACTGTCGGAGTAAATAATTTTAATGAAAAAAAAATAATATACAGATTCGTTGCGAAGTCTGTTGCATATTTTCCAGTCGAGGCACGTTGGAATTTGAATGCATTTGCATCCACGTGTATATGTGCATATTGGTCCATCTCAAAGCAAAGTGATCATATTATTCACTATCATCATCTTCGTATCTAGCCGTGTGTTTTCTTGTAAAAAGTTTATTTACAGTATACTTGTTTAAAAGTTTGTAAAACAAAGGTTGGATCATATTAACTGCCGCAGTGAGCAAAGTTTTAAAACCAAATATGTGAACAATCTTCGCTGTTATCAATTAATTTAAAAAGCAGAAGTATGTAACCTTTTTTGGCTGCCATCATCATTTAGGCTAGAAATTCTTGCACGTTGCTTTGTTCCAAAATTTTGTAGCCGTGTCCTTTATATTAACTAGAGCACGTTTGCATTAAATGCACATGTACAATGTGTAGCCAGAGCATCTTCTTCATTGACTTATATACGATTTTGAAAAGAACGAAAAACTGCATCTCTCTTTTCTTCTTTTTCGTTTAAGAAAAAGAAAATTTCCAAGAAGCTCTGCAATAACGCTATGGCTTCGAATTGGGCTTACAGCTTGGATCTCTGTTAATTAGTTGCTTTCAAACCAGGTTTTAGGTGAGTTTAAATACTCACGTTTCTAAATTATTGAATGCATGCAAAATCTTAGTTGTCAGGTGCTTGGGGTAAACATAAACCTTTTTACTTCCAGGCAGTTCAATTCTTTGCGTGCATATGAGTTATGTTGTATAACCAGGCATGGTGTAAACAAAGTCGTGCGTCAGTAGAATCATCATTTGCATATAAAACAAAAAAATGCCTGATCCTTGAAATCGAAAAATGCATGCAAGTATATATATTTTTTGAAACTTGCTTGAGTATGGTCTATAGTTGGAACATGAGTTTCATTTAATAGTTTTGCTTAAAAATAGTGTCAGGTCATCAATTTTGGAAACCAGTTTGGTCTTTCTTGCGTGTAAAAGTAAGGTAGCAGGTCTTCTTGTTCTGTTTATTTTTAAATCTTGCATGCAAATATGTGTGCCTGTGCCTGTTACTATGTTTTGGGCAAGTATGCTGTGGGTGTATGAAGTTGTACATTCACGTACGTGAAGTAAAGTGCAACTTGCATTTTTATTTTTATGTTTGAAGTATACATGAGTACAAGTCCATAATTTTCGTTGTAGTGTGCTGTACGTAGTAAGCCTTGTGTTCATTTTCTATCCTCTTTTGGTTCAAGGACATGTGTCGGCATGTAGATTGCCCAAGTTGTTTTATTTTAACCTTGTATTGGTTACATGCATGCATTCCCTTTGTATTTTTGCATTAGTATGTTTTGCAAAGTACACACTAATTTCAAGTTGAGACAGTGCAACCTTTTTGGTGAAATTATAGTGGGCAGCCCACTATTTAATTTGCGTTGAACCGGTGTTACGTTTTAAAACGTATTCTGTTGCCGTTATTTTTATAACGGAATTTGTACGCCGGTAAAATATTTTTGAAGCGTGTTGTTTTGGTGACATTTTTGACGAATAAAAATTACTGTTGTTTTGACTTCAGTAACCGTCAATTTTAAAATGAATTTTAAAGCGGTTATCCCGCAACGCTGATTTGATATCCGTTTTTACGGTGTTTTGTGAAACGCAATTTCCTCGTCGAAATTGCTACAGATGTTGCTGTTTTAATCACGTGTTTTAAAAATCGTTTTAAAATAAAAGTGTTTTCAAAAAATTTATAGTTTGCGCTTTCAAAAGAATGAGGAAGCGATTTAAACGCTTCAGCAAAATTGAGGACCATGAACCCTCACTTTTACCGATTCACTTAATTCCGGACTTGTCCGTTTGAGAACGTAAAATGTTATTTATATAAAATACACAATTTTGCACTTTCAAGGAAACGATGAAGTGATTTAAACGATTTAGCAAAAGTGCGGAGTATGGAACCATACTTTTACTATTTCGGTTAATTTCGGACTCGTTAGTTAAAACATCTGCTGTTTAATGATTTTGATGATTTTGTTGGGCTTTCGAGCCACTTTGTTGGACCTTCGGGTCATTTGTTGGACCTTCGGGTCAATTACCAGTACTAGACCTTCGAGTCATTTGTTGGGCGTCAAAAATCATAGTACTTGGTAGGCTTCGGCCATTTGAGATGCACGTGCGGCGTAGCTAAAACTCGCCATTTGTTGGGATCGATCCACTTTTATGTTGATTTTCTAGTTGTCTATTTTGATTTCTAGATTTTGTAAATTGCCGTTTTGAATTCAATTGTGAATTTGAAAGTTGATTTTGATGGAGTTTGATATGATTTCTTCATTTAACTATGTTGATTTCTTATGTTGAATAGTCTCATTCGAGATTATTATTATTTTGCTTGATGTTGTTTATGATGCATTCACATCTAAGAATAAATTAGACTGATCCGTTTATTATTTTCTCTTAAATAATACTCGGGTCAGACCGAGTTATTTCAGGGTAATCTCTATCTCTGATTCCGTAGCAGCTTCAGCTTTTGGATTTCGCATCATCTTTTGTCTAGCCTTCAAGGAGTTCTTTTGGTTATTTGACTCTCATCTCATGTATGTTGATGACTTGTATATGTATATTTGATTAGTGTGAACTATCGATTGTTGTAGCATGTATCCAGACTTGTCTTCCGCTATATATCTGATATTTCTGTTCTGATGTGATTATACTATCAGTGTTGTTATTATGAGTTGTTTTGGATTTTTCTTAAGCCACTGTTGTTTTGTTTTAGATTTGAATTGAATATATATCTTTGGGAGTAATTTACAAAACTCCTATCGATGTACTCAATACTCGTCTAAGGCTTAACTTACAGATGGTCGCTTCTAACAAGCCTTATTCTTCGCAATAGCAGACGTTATTCCTTATAATAACCTTTGTTATTGTTAGCATAGAGGTGGGGCGTCACAGCTTGGTATCAGAGACACCTTACTAAAATGTTTAATGAGGAACATGTAAGATAGATTCCTTATGCTTTAGCAATATGAATTATCATTTATGTTGTACTGTCTGCAATATCGTAATTTTCTTACGTATTCGATAAATGAAGAAAATACCAAATCTAATTAAGATCACTAAATGGTAGTTTGGAGTATTCTCTGGTATTTGTGAAATACTGGAGAATTATTTACGAAAACAATGAATTCCTTGTAAAGAAATGGTCAGACAAACAACATAAGTGATGTTGAGAATAATATATCAATATTAAATTCGTGTTCAAACCTTAAATAAGAAGCTTTAGGTTAGAAATGTTCCAAATGAAACATTGTGGCTGATTCAACGAAAAGGCTAAATACATCGCCTTGAATAGCGCCACGATAAAAGCAATGTATAAATATAAATGAATAAATTTATAACCGAGCTAGAGGTGATTCCAAAATATTAAGAATACTACATGATTGTTATAAGATAACAATGTAATGCTAAGAGCTCACAAGAAATCAAGAAACATACTCTGAATAGTTCTACATGATAAAGGTAGTTTATCGGCATCGAAGAGAGTTATTGATAGAACTGATAATTAAAAAACATAGCGGATCCATTCGTGAAGGGTCTAACTCGATTAGTTCTCCTCAAAGTAATCAAAGAGATGAGATAGAGATTCCATAATTGGCTCCAAATGTTAGTGGGAGATTGATAAAGTTAGGGGTATGCTCTATGATCAATTATATAATTTATTATATATATATATATATATCTAACTCGATAACCCATCTTATTTGAAATAAAAGGTGTTTTCTTTCTATTATATACTTGTTATATTATTATATAAATAATTAAGTAATTAATTAAAAGTATGTTTAATAGAAAATCCATAAATGGTATGTTTTGTGATAGTAGTTACAAAGAGTAATTTATCCCAATGAAAACAAACATATTGTTTTAAATATTCCTAATCAAGATGTATCGAGACTGGATCAATACATCCTTTCAAACTAGAGTAAGTAACACTCTCCAAAAGTTGGGCAGTGGATTATTCATGCCTGTTAGAGGCATCAGGGGTTACATATTGATAATTATTAGATAACCATGGAATGACTCACTCGATAGTTTTCTGTTGGTTAATATAAATAAGGTCAAATAGAAAATGTCGATGCGATAATATTACACGGTTCTCTTAACTTGAGAATACTTTTGATCTTTAATATGGAAGCTCCACTATAAATCATGGCATGACGTCCATCGAATGACTATAATTAGGTCGAGTGGAAGTGTTGGAAGTGAAATGCTATTCAGGAAAGGGTTCGTCTTCTCAGTTATGTGAGGTAAGTATCACGGTCAACTGAAGTCAACTCAAAGTTAAAGTCTCTGGCTAGAGCAGTTCGGTTAATAATAATTGTTATTATTGAACTAAGGACATTATATTTGGAATATAGAGTTGAATATGGATGATATTAGAATTTTGACCATTACCAAATTCTATAAGTCCAAAGTGATATAATTTTGATGAAGAGAATTAGTGAAAATAATTGTCACTGCCAGGTAATGCTTAATAAAGTGAAATTGGATTTTACCGATATAGAGTAAGCAATAAATTTAACTATAATGTCACACCACCTGCTGAGTGAAGTGTGAACGTTAATATTCGAATTGTTCGATATTAATCGCTTATCAAATTTACACCTAAGGGTCACACAACTAAAACGTAGTATACTCCTTCTACCATCTAATTTGATTAATTTATAATTATTATAAATTAATTAAATTAATTAATAATTATTATAAATTAATTAAATTAATTAATAGTTATTATAAAATTTTATTTGATGTATTGAACAATATTAAACAGTATATTTATAATAGTTGTAAATATTCTAATCGATATACGAAATCGGTGCGCGTTTGAATTGTATTTTAATGCACTAATTATTGTTCGTGCTTGGATTAGTCTTAAGGTCCTTAAAGGGCTTGGTATCGACGTCTATACGGCAGCATATTTGGGTCGGTCATATTATGGTAAAGAGGGAAAGAATTTTGAATGCAAAAGAGAGGGAAATGGTAAGAGAAATAAGCGGATCTTGATCCTCATTTCACTCCACAGTATCTCTCTTATATAATCCCTTTAACCCTCACTTTGTAAACACTTTTTGCGTTAATTTTTTTGCTGCTCACATCAGGCCACCCTCCCCTTATAGCAACCCCAAAAATCCAAGCACAAATTCACATCAATTTGCTTCAATACGATCGCCAATGGTAAGGCAATTCGGAAGCTAACAACTTCAGGATTGGGATTGGATTTAAGGAGTCTATTTTTTTGTTTCAACGTGTGAACTTTAGGCTTCAGAAAAGTTACTTTGTTGGTCTATTATTATATATCAATGTTTATATACTTATTATTCCATATGTTTCTTAGTTAGAAATATCACAAATTAGTATATCGACAGATTGTCACATACTGATGGCTATGCATATAAGTGGATATATATATATATATATTAATAATTGTTTTTAAATATTTGTTTGTTGGTCACAACTTATAAAAAAATTTGATTAAAATAATAATATTTGATGATTTTAATGAATTAAATTTAACACAAAAGAGTAAATCATATAATATATATATATATATTAATTTATGTAAAACAAATTGTTCATACTAGAAAAGCTTTTGGCATTAAAATAATAATAAAGTTAAATTTGGTACATGTATATATATATTATAGTTTAATTATTTAATTGATTAAAATTGGTTAAATAAATAAAAAAAATGTATGCACATTTATAAATAATATAAAATTTTGCAAAAATTTATATAATATAAATATACATTAAGGTTTTGAAAATGAATTTAGAAACTTTTTTTTAATTATTTCCCTATGGTTCTTGATTTATTATAAGTATCTAATTAATAAAAAATTTAAAAATGAAATTAAAAAATATTTGGCTGAAAGCAATAGCAATATATATATATATATATATATTAATTTCGATTTGGATTTCATATTTTAAATATTCTAAATTATTTTAAAACTATTATTTACAACAATTTTAAAATTTAATCATAAATCTATGTATGTATTTATGTATGTATGTATTTTAATATATGCTTTATGTAAATTATTATTACAATTAATATTTTATAATAGTTATAGAATTATAATTTACGTGTGTGTATATATATATATAATTATTTATACAATATTTTGATACACACACAGATACACACATACACACACACATATATATACACACACACATTTAAACAATCCATTTATATACAAGAGAAGCTGACATGTTCGTTGCGGTGTAAATCCCAACATCTATACATGGACATGTCAAACCATATACATATTATCCAATTGCACGTGCATGCACACATATATGTGTATATGATACAGATATACAAAAATATAATCATATTATATTAAATATAACTTTATTTATAATTTAAATAAAATATTAATTTTATTTAATAGAAAATCTAGAAAAATTCTAAATGAATTTAGACTACATTGGCCCATTAACAATCCAATAATGGATTTTTTTTGAAATTTACTCATTTACCCCGCTGCATGCTGACCTAGTTCCTACAATTAGTTGGATCATTATTAAATCTTTGATGTTTGAAAAGTTCTACCATTGAATTTTGTTCAATTGTAGGTTTCTAAAGATATCAACCTTAAGTGTGTAATATTTACATGTTTTATCAAGAATATGGAATGTTGATTCCTTAATTACTAAGAATGAACACATATACATGCACGCATACATAGAAACATACCGGCTCCCAAAAATATTGATTTTCTATGGTATGTGGTAACTTCAGTTAATTGGAGAATAAAACAATGGAAGATGTGGATATGTCTCCTCGGTGCCTGTCAAGGACCTTTAGCTCAAGTGGTTAAATGTGACAACTCACACCCTATTGGGCCTGAATTTTCACTAAATTAAAAACCCACATCCCCCAAAGTACAGATTGTTGATTTGGTATCCTATAAATAAACAAATGCATATTATAGCACTATCGATATAAGCTCACAGTGGAATAGTAAAGTATAATAAAACATACAGTTACTGATATTGACACTTCCAATATCTAGTGTCCTTATCAACGCCGAGCATGCATAAGGAAACTTGTCCTTCCATCGTTCCTGCCTTGTACCAGTACCTGTCCTTCTAAGCTATCCCGTGGGTTGGAATGAGGAGGAGATCGGAACAACATTTAGTGACCAGTAAACTATACATTTTATACATAACAGTAGTTTATGTCGATTGTCTTCTATTACATGTTATGTCTCTTATTTTACTTAGTTGTCTCGACTCCATGTACGCGTACGATTTTCCCCATCTACTCGAAGTACATAATAACTACATATGTGTGTGTGTGTATATAAGTACCACGGTCCTCCTTTGGACTAATATATTATCCCTGCTAGTATTTGTAACCCAGCACCTCGTCAGGATCCATCATCAACGCAGTATTACGTCCTCGTCGTCGTGCATACCAAAGAACTCCCATAGTGCCTAATAACGGTGTCACAATAGTTAGCCATATTCTATCCGTATTTGAAAGACCTCCATAGTGATTTATCTAGCCTTGGCCTTAACAAACAAACTAGCAAACAACTATGGCAGTGCCTGACCTAAACGTGATCTACAATAGTAGGAGGTGTAGCCTTTTAGACATAACCCTTGTCTTTCTGCTAACCACTAAGGACTGATGACGTTCTCGACCTATGTACAGCTCTTACTCCCTAATATGGTACCAAACACACACTGACATAGAGCTGAGCTTTGCTCACCATCCCGTTTAGATTGCCTAGCGCAATCAAGTTAATACCCACTTGTTACTTAATACCTCCTAAAAGGTTAAAGCAGACTATACTTATCCTTTGACACTTCGATCAAGGCGAACCTTCCTACTTGGGTATCCCTCACCTATACACGAACGTATATAACTCCATGGGTCTTACAGTTGGATATTTCCCATATCGGTATAATGTATTCACAACTGCTGGTATCCCCTTGCGGTGGACAAACATCTATCGTGTGGCACTACCGACCTCGCATTCCAACCCATTTTCATGACTATGTCATTCTTATCTAAGCTAAGCTTAAGTCAACTTTGATAATTCACATCCGTCATAAATGTTTACTTGGTACATATGTGCGTGTGAACACACACACACACACATATCTTATATATAAAGCAAATACCTAAGCAAGTGAAGCCTTTTTCTAACTGCCAAAATTGCCCTTTTACCTTGATATTAACTTCGTGCTTTGAAAAGATTAATGTGTCTTTTAACTGGGAAAAGCCCACGTATGTTCATTTAACTACAGAATGGTAAGCACATTTTATGGTCGGCACGTTTCTCTATCTGCTTCACATGGACGCGCACTTTATTCATATCTCATTTATTCGCAAATCTTAGACCCCTTCCTCATTGAAAACAGCTGCGACTTTACCAAACCCTAGAAAGAAAAAAATCATACAAAATTGCAGATCTCTAATGCCTCACTTAGACATAAAAGCTCATGGGATCTAAAATTGAAGATGGGCCATTTCCAATTTGGTAGTCTTGATATATCAACTGGTATGTAAATGAGTTGTTTCAATTTATTACTTCGTTAGTTCTTTGAAGCTTTACTGTAGTTTTTGTTAAAGAAAAATTCATTATTATTCAGTTTATTAGCAGTTTATGATATATTCATTGTTAAGGTTTAATGTAATTTGTTAGATTCAGTTTTTAAACTAACCATGATATATGTAACTAATATGTTGTTGTTCATAATTTTATCACATACATGTGCACATCATGTTTGAAACAATGCCCGAACCACAAAAGCTAAGGTACCAATGTACGTTTCTTCACTTGGGATTCTATTCCCTACTGAATCGAGAAAACGAGGCTGAAGAAGATCGTGCCAACATTTGTACTTACTGTTATTTTCTCATTTTAAGCATGCTGCAAAAGCTTATAAATTCTCATGACCGTAGATGGACAAAAACAGTTCCACTAGAATGTTTTTATTCTGTTTTCTTGAGCATTTATCAAATTTTATTGCCTTTTAACAAAATAATAATAAAATGCACATGCTAAAGAATCCGTATGCATGATCTATCACATTTATTGATCTCTTTATTATCTCTTTTCTCATTTGGATTTACTGTATTAATGAAATAACTTCTGTTGAATGTTAAAAGCATATGTGTTTACAGTTGGCATTTGTTTTTTTGATAAGTTTATTAATGTTTCAATCTTAATAACAGATGGTTGATAGATAGACTTAATAGAATTGAGAGACTATTTGTGGAGATAACTGATATGTAGGAGTTTAGAGGTGATTATTGGACCGACTGAAATGAAGGATGATGAGATTCAAGAAAATAACACAGTAATTTCGAGTTGCCTTAATCACATGATAGGTATTTTCTCAGCTGCTACATTTATCATACCATGTTCCAACACTTACCAACTTCCTCCTCGCGTCACTACCCCCATTTCTATTCCTTTAGACCGTGACCTCAAACAATAATGGTGATCGAATATTTTGGTTAAAAAACTAAAAACTAAAACAGAGGTAATTGATTGATAATCTCCTGCCTTTATTCAATGCCTCTAAAATATTCTATTTATACTTAGTTTTTTAGTCATCTTAGTTTTAATACCTGAACTCATAATTGCTTTGACTCGCTATTTTTAGCCTTTTTGTCGTAATCGAAGATGATCGACATTAATTTCAGTTTCATAATCAAGGTTAATTAAAAAAGGCCAATTGTATGCGGTTTGTATCGAGAGCAAGCAAATCGTCAGTGATATTAAATGCGGTTGTGATTCATCAGGTATGATAAATCAACTAATATTATTTTCGCATCGATTTAACAACGAGTAGTACGTTTAACTTCCATGTTATTTTTACTTCTACAAACCATTAGAATGTAAAAGTTAGTGCTTTGTTACATTAGTTTCTAATGTAGGTGATGTGTTTACCAAAATGTTAGCAAAAAATATTAAAAAGAATAGTAATCCGACTTCCATGATAAAATGTGACTTCTTTCTAAAAACTATAGAGCAATAGAAGCTTAAACATATAGTATGTGATGCAATCAAATTAATTGTTGATATGAGATTAATGGTTAGAAATTATAAATATGCCATGCTTGCATCTCTCTGGTTAGAAAATGTTCTGTTTCATATTTTACTTTAGCCCATGCCTTTGGAATTTGACTAGAGATAACTTACAAATTTAAGATAAAATTATAAATATTAATCTAAACATATTGATATTGATGGACTATTGTTTACGTTGAATAAGATAACAACATGCATGAATTTTGAAATATTTAACGAGTTACCTTTTTTTCCTTTTTACATGAATAGTGGATCATTTTATTCTAACAAAGGAGGGTTGTATTCAAAATGAAAGAATAGGATAATATTGACAAGATTGCATAATATTTCTTTTTTTACCATATTCTATTGACCGCTCATTTTATATTTGAAGATAAAAATAACATCAACAAGGAGAATATGAAAGGTAACCTGATTTCTTTTACCAGATCATAACATTTACTATGCAAACTTCCTTTTGAGACGATTAGTAAAATGTCATGTGAAAATGTATATTTATTTTTTCTAATAGAATATTTTTTTCTTTCCTGATGTTAGTGTGCAAAAACTTATTGTTTACTACTAGCATATTGTATTGTATATAAATTTTAATTAGGGAAAAGGAAGTTGAAAGAGTTAGCACAACAATTACATAATTGAATATCAAAGTCATAAAAGTATATGCTTTGATTAGGATTTCTAAGTTTTGACTTTTGAAATAATATCCAATTGATATTTAATACGCTTGCTATTTTCGCTAAATCAAGTTGATCTAAGATATAGTCTTCAGTCTAAGTAGATTTGTTGGTCGAAACAACAAAACTGTGTGAAACTGAGTATTTAGAGATTAATATTTAACAAAAAACAGGTTTGATTAATATTTTACTCCACGAAAATCCAATTACAAATTTTCAAATAATTATATACATTGTTTATTTGCTTTTAAATAATAATTAGTATTTTTTTTCAAGTATTGATAAATTCATTCATCATCCACTTTTTTAGTTTATATACTGTGCATATTTAGTGGAACTTATAATACAACTTCTTTAGGACACATTTATTTAAATAAATGCACTTCAAAAGGCTTATGTATAATTCATTTTTTTCCATTGTTTTTCTCTAGTAGTGCCATACTGTGCCGGACATGTAGTTGTAATAAAACAGTGCAATTGTTGTGTTTGCATATGCTTACAAATCATGTTTAACTAATATAATGTATTTCATGGATATCTTATATAGCAAGATTTCTGATTGGAACATTTGATATATGTTATGTTAACTCACAAAACTCCAATTTCTACAGGCAGTCAAGATGTTTGATAGTCATAACAGTAAACGTATTAATCTTCATAATTAGCATTAATTTTTTTGAATATATATTTACACATATTGAATGCTTATTTTCAAAGTTATGTTGGAGCAACACTGTAATCAATATTAGACAATAAGGATGCAAGTGAAGTTAAAATAAATTTGAAAGATAAATATGGTTTATAAATTTGACATTTTTGTACGATTCCAAAATTTGGCTTTTTGCCACGTAAATAAATATTGTTTCTTTATTAGTATATATGCAGATTACATGGTTATGGCGAAGTTATAATCCAAAAGTCCTCGATAGCTTTGCACATCATGATAATCCTAATAAAATTTTGATAACCCTAATGTTTTATTTTATAGTTAAATTGAGTTTCCACTATTCAAATTTAAATTAAAAAAATTTAACTATGGAAATTTAATAATATAATCAATTAAAATTTTATATAACTTCTGTAATGGAATTTACATTCACTTTATTGGAAATAGAATCACATCAATTTTTAATTTTTTAATCTAAATCATTATTTATAGATATTTAAAGTTTTCATAATTTAGCCATCAATTCACCCATACGGTAAGATTACAGATTTCCATATCTAAACAGATAATGAATTACTAAGCCATCATCATAGTATAAAATGTTTACTTAAATGACATTCACCTTCATTAATTATAATATCGACTGAACTATCATGGATAACTTTTGCATTAGAATACAAGGTGTTAGTTTGATAAATCTCATAACAAAAGGTTCTATCGTCATACACAGGTCTACTTATCTTTTGACCCACAGTCGAAAGCAAACTCTCCTTGATCAAATACATTAGAAAGCAAAATAACAAGCTAAGGAATACATAGCTTTAAGCATGAGAGAATTAGGTCCTAAAAGACTTGGATATATAGAAGTAAATATATTGATTGTTTGCTCATCAAAACCGTGACATCTTCTGTTTTGTTTAACTACTTGATTATTTAATTGAAGGTTTTTTTATTTTTATGATCCTCACTAATATATTACAATTAAGTTAAAATAGTTTTTTTGTTTTTTCACTCTATATTGAATCATTGACATGGTACAAGCTTTTGCATAAAACAGTATTCGACTGAACTATGTTTTCGATTGATGCATACAGTTCTCCATTATCATCTTAAAAATATTTAGCAATTTTAACCCTTGACAAGATTCTACACATGTAAAGATATGAAAACAATTTGTGCTTTACTTTTTTCATATACATTCAATATGTTATGAATATATTTTGTTTATATATGCAAAAACATCCAAGCAAAAGATTTTTTATAAGATGATAATGACCTACCAACTATAATGTATATTTTATGTCTTTACGACCCAACACAACACTGAATTTCCTATATAAGTCCATTGCTTAAATACGACAAAAGTAAACGTTTACAACAAGGTAATCCTAAAATTTCTTTTATAATTTAATTTTTAGTTTTATGTAATTTGAATAATTTATAGTTGTTATTCCCTTATATAATGCAACAACAGATGTCATCACCTGACCAAGTTATACATACATACATACATACATATATATACATATATATATACATACATATATACATACATACATACATACATACATATACATAAATATATACATATATATATATATATATTGTGTGTGTCTACACACATGCACATATACATATGTATGTTTGTACATATACATACATATGCATGGTTATACCAAACATAAGCACTTAATCACTATGACAACTTAGCAAATTATATAGTAATACTGCAATACCAACCGCCTAACATATGTGTGTGCGTGTGCGTGCGCATGGATATACCAAACATAAGCAATTAATCACTATGGCGAATTAGTAAAAATATGAAGTAAAAAGCTATATAGAAAAAGTTACCAACATTTATTAACTACTGAAAATATTGATTTGAAGCTTTAGGCATTTGGAGCTAAGGGAAAGCCAATTGCATCGTCAACATAAATCGATGAGCCTTTTACGTTTAACGGTGGGAAAAGAAGAGTGATCGTTGAATCATGAGATGAAAGCTAAAACAACGAAAATTCAATATTATATCCATGCTTTCTTTTATACTAACAGTTTATATTTCATGAATTATACGAGTCGCTTACAATTACTTGAGCAAGAATCTAAAACATTATTGTGCTTCCTTTGTATTCATCTTTATTTTATTTATACTGGCATGATATATTAGTTTTTCAATGTACAAATGCTTGATATTAGGCATATCAGCGAAAATAACCATCCATCTATACTTCATAACTACCATCTTTCACAATATAGCTATCAGGCTATTAACCACAAGGGTTTGAAGATGAGTCTACCACCGTTTAACTAATATTTAACGACTCGTATTTTTAACTATTTTAAATTATTGAATTTAATAATGATTATTGAATAAAAATGGTTAGAAATAAAATTTTAATGATTTATTAATGTAGTTTATTTAATATGAACTCGAATAAAATTTTGAAATAACTAATTTCGAAGATTTTGGCAATAACAGATATTGAAGTGAATTTTACGTATTGAATATGTTTACAATCAATAGCTGGAATTTAATAATAAATGTTGAATTATTTAGATTAAAATAAAATAATTGTTTGATAATAAAATTCATTTGAAATCTAATATTGGGATTTATTGAAATTATAATATTGGAATTTATCGAAATTGGATTTTTGGAATATTTTAAATAAAGAAGTGGAACAAAATGTAGTAGTTGTGTTATTTGAATTCATTTTATAAGTTAAACTCTATAAGTTGAATAACTTGTATTTCAATTTTAGTGATTTATTGGATAATTAAAATTGTTTAAATTTAATATTGAAATTATTTGAATATTTGAATTCTGAATTTGTAACGATCCAGTATTTTGGACCATTCGCATCCATTATAAGTGTATAGGTAGACACTCATGCCGGAATTGAATTGCTCAAAATACCGTGTTGTTAATTTAAATTTGGCAAAACTGAACAGATACAGTAAATAAATAATCACAGATCACAAACGCAGAGTAATAAGTGCAGTGGAAATAAAAGAGATAGTAGTTCATGAAGCTACTATATAAATGTAAAAGTTACATTAGAGTTAAACTAGATACAACGGAAGAGTAATACGATACATCAGATACAAATCAGAATACATCACTGGAATCATCGAATACTGAAAGCAGAATAGATGGCTGGATCTTCAAGCAAAGCTCCAACTTCAAAGGTGAGTCTCTAATACTGGTACACTTAGTCTGACCCGAGCGTAAAGCAAAACACAAGACACTCGAGTCAGGATTAACATTCTTATATTTATAAATCCAACTCAAGTGAAATAGCAATTGAAATACAAGTAACTCAAAGGATGTTTGGAATAACCATCCTGTGACGCCCCACCTCTATACCCACGCTAGCCAAGAACACTACGGTGTAGTGCTGTCAACTAGCACGGAGAATAAGGCTGTTGAGGAGCGACCATCTATGTAATTGCCTTGTGCGAGCACCGATATGTCGGATAATAAAACATTGCATTTCATTTTTTGAGGAAACCCGACATACCGATACAAACTCAAAGCTACTACACAGTGGCTATAATAGTTTAGGACAATAGATATAAAAATAACACAGATAACATAAATGCGGAATAAAGATGGAACGAAAAGTCTCATATATATAATAACTGATATCAGTTACAATACATTTGACACAATACAAATGATACAACTACAACTGTCGACTCAAGAAGTTATATATACAAGTACATTATCGACTAATATACATGAATACATTATCATCTTAAAACAGACACACTGACTACTACAACAAGACGAAGACCATTTTAAATGATATAAAAAGTCTTCATAGCTCTAGCAGCAACCCAAAGCTAAAAATCTACAACCTGTAAATACTCGGTCTGACCCGAGTATTACATTCAAAAGAAAATAATACACGGGTCAGTCTAATTCAAACTCAGTTATTAGTTCACAGAAGCAATAATAATCAAATATCAAATAGACGACAGTCACAGAAATCTCGTATACCCAACTTCTCGATAAGAGAACCGGATAACGGCAGATATAACACTAAACAGTGTTAATCCACAAAACAGAAATCCAAAGCAATTTAAACAATTGAAATATCAATTTGAAACTGTCAAATCTGATAGGGCTGCAGTACACGCACGCTTGTACTGCCTCGCCACTATCATAAGAGATACACAAAAGCTCAGTGAAAGTCACAAATGATCACAAGGTCAAACCCCGAAATCGGGTTCAACTCAGGGATAACAAACAGTAACAAACAAAGTCAAGAGATTCAAGATTACAGAATGTAGAACCTACTCTAGACAGAATGACAACGTACATGCAAGTATACAACAGTGAACAGCAACTGTCGATCAAGCTAAAGATATCAATGCCATTGACCCAAGTACACTAACCAAATGCAATATTGAGGTCAATTCGAGTATACCATAGAGATGAATACAAATGACTAGAGGAATGCACAAAGCTGCTACAGGGAGGAACAAAATTATACAAAAGGGACTGTGCTATGCAGTGAAGACAAACAGGTCAAGGGTGAACACACGAGAAGTCACAGGTCAGGGATGCATGAAGTCAGGGATCAAAGATCAAACATGCAACTAAAACACAGCTACACAATATAGGAATGAATAAAATCAAGTCCAGATACTCAAAGGCAACAGACTCAAGTGACCAGAGTAGCTCAAGTTCAAGTAAATACATATAACCACATCAAACTGCAGCAGTGACTAAGTGAACAAGATGAAGACAGAAACAACATGCACCATTTCAAATACATGAAGACCATATTCAAGTGCATAGGTAGATCGAATACCCCAATGAAAATATAGTCACTAACAGGTACAACAAAGGGTACCAGAGAGACCAGTGAACACAACCCAAAAAGGCTACTGCTTCAAAAATCAAATTAGTCCATATGATCAAAGAAACAAGTCCAGCAACGACCAAGAACAAGGCATAGTGCGGTTTCAATGCTGCAAGGCTCAAGTATACATGAATACACATATAAGGTGACACAACGGTATGTTGAAGCACCAGAGTTACAAAACTCGAAGTCAAGTGATAAAAATCAAGTTTAAAAAGGTCATGGTGATACATGAATTGAAGCACAGAACAAAATTCACGTTACTGCCTTTCTCAATGAAAGCAACAAATTGAATACCAAAACAAGGACTCTTTGTGATTAAAATATGTACTTGTGATAAAATATATTCATGTAAAAGATACCAAACCATTGTATGGGCATGTACAGTAAGGACTAATGAACTCATGAGGATATGCAAGCAGTGTAAGCCGGTGTCACAGTTCGAATCCAAACATAGTTGCGAGTTCGAACAAGGAAACTATTATTAACAGCTGATACTACAATAGTGTAACAAATTCAATTGCAAACACAATCATAAATCAACCAAAGTCAGAGACGTGGTGAACGTGGAAAAAATCAAAGGCTCAAAATAGAAGCCATGGCAGTCAAGGAAGTCAGAAATAGTCCAAGCAATGAAGTCAATACTCAAAGAAAATACAAAATCGAATGACCGACAACAAGGGACGAATTCAACAATCAAATACGAACGAAAATTTGTCGAATTCGAACACCAATACACTCGAGGTAGGAATTAGATGTGAGATTTTACTCACCTATTTCGACGAGGCAAGCAACGAATCGAAGTGAGAATTGACCGGCCGCTTTCGATCGAGTAACCATGGCTACAAGAAAATCTCGAAGCCCCCAATTTCGCGAAGAGGAATTCAAGAAAACGAGCCTGCCCTAATTTCTTTTGAACGAGACCGCCATTTTTACTCGAATGATTTTTGGGCTTAGGGTTGAACGAATGAAAAGGTAAAGGAAACGGTGATTTTTATTTATCACGGCAAAAGGATAAAACATGGGCCGAAACAAGTTTCAAAGCCCAAACTATTTTAACAAAAATTTTCAAAAGAACTTCAAATAGATTTTAAATTTCAATAGCAATTTTAAACGTCTAATATCGAAAATCGATTGATGCAAAATACTGGGTTGTTACACATCCTTTAAGGATCCGTTAAACTATCTACTAGGTAGTAGTGTACGCTAAGTAGATAATGTCTATCAGTAATATAAAGATATCAAAATAGTGTTAAGGCATTACCATTATCCCCCTTAACACGTTTTTATTCCCAAGAGCATATACAAGACCGTAGTTTCCCCAAAACCGGAAGTCACCAGAGGGCAATCCATATACTAAAGGTACAAACCAAAATCGTAGTGGTCGCGAATAGGGATACAAGTATGACAAGGCACATGAGGCAATACCCAAGGTAGTGAAACTACCGTTTGCCTGATCCGGACTGGTGAGAACGCATCGCCACAGCGACCACAACACCGCGAAACAACACTCCCAAAATCAAGGGTGCACCAATCGACAACAAGTAATGAGTAGTTCGAAGAAGTGTGTTCGCTTGAGGTAGCTGACCTCCATTTGGCCCGGCACGGCTCCTGTTTTAGTCATTTCCAATTTGACACAAGTGTCAAGGCTATCCATTATCGTTCTCTTTCTTCAATCATCACGTACATCATTCCAACCACTTCATTCTGGATCATACTCCGCGTATGGTTATTAAAGTGGTTTTCGGTTTAGACAGTGAGTATGTCCCTAACCGATTCCGGTCTCTTTAATAACTTTCGTAATTATTACACCGATTGGTCGTTTATTCATTTCAAAAGCAATCAAATTCAATTTCAATTAGAATTTGTAAATCAACATTCATTTGTCTTCCCAAATCAATTTCCATAATTTACGTTTCAAAACTTCCAAATTCATATTTACAAAATCTTATAATTCAATTTCAATCTCTATTTAAAACAATTCAAATATTAATTCAAGTTCGTATATAAGATTCATTTCGAATCATTTAAATTAATTTAATTTAACATTTAAATCAATTTAAATTCATTTATCGATTTCATTCAATATTTATTAAGTAAATTTGCCATTCAAACAATTTCTATTAAATTTCCAATTCATTAAATCCATTATTTAAATTCAACTTCATTATATCAAAACTTACAAATTGAGTTAAATTAAATTCATCAAATCAAATTCTTCAACTTTCAAGTCTTACATTAATTTCAATAAATCACATTTTATTTCTTGTTAAAGAAATTCAATTTCACTTATTTAGTTACTTAAATAATTTTCCAAAACTTAATTAATAAAGAAAACTCAATTTCAATTATTTACGAAGTAAATTCACTTATTCAAAAGTCCAATTTTACTTATTAAAGAATTCAATTCAATTTAATCATTAAATAATTCAATCTTATTTAATTATTAAATAATTCAAACTTAATTATTAAATAATTTCAAAGTTTAATAATTTCAAACTTAATTATAATTTCAAACTTAATTATTAAATCATTTCAAACTTAATTCAATCATTTCTCAAATTAAACAACATTATTTCATCAATTACATCGTTAATCTTTTGTTTCAGATTATTAAATATTAACATTTTCCTTTCATTAAAAATTCAAATTTCAACTTCATTTCAAAACCATATTATTTATTCAAATAAAATCTTCGTTTTATTTTTAAATCAAATTATTGACCAATCGGGTTTTATTTAATTCTCTATCCTAGGTCAAAGTTCAATTTGGGTATTTATCATTTCAACCCGATTCCAATTCAATTCAAAATCAAAGCATAGTAAAGGGAACTTGCAGTGTGATAACTGGGATGGTGTCAAAGTAAATAAACAAGCAATAACAACAATCAATAACAATCCAATAATCAATTCAAATAATCCCGAAATAACCGTATTAATTCACATTGTTGTTTGTGCGAATTAATATAATTATTTCTAGAATCTACACTATCATTTCACGTAGATTAAAGATTATTCCACTAATTATTTATATGGTTCTTCACTTGTCATTCAATTTCAATTTTTTACACTACAACAATTAATCCAATATACGTCGATGGTTCAAAGTGTAATTATCACTATTCTATATGTCAATTAATTTAACAATTTAAAAGGGGTCATATTCATTAATCAAATTTAACATATAAATCAGTTTTAAAATTTTTAACTATCCTATATCCATTTCAATTTTGCATAATCATTTAACACTAACAATTTAACGTCCAATATAAACATCAACAATCAATCAATTAACAGCCAAACTGTATTATCATCGCATAAATAATTAACAGATAATGGTATCAGATGTCACAGGTGAACTGATACAGGTAATAACAGTGTAAATAACTAACAGCAGCATATTTCAATTTTCGTTTCAATTTAAATCAAATTTAATAAATAAAAGAATGTTAATCGTGAGTGATTGCTCACCTTTCGAGGCTAGAGGCGAAGGAGAATGAGAAGAGTTACGAACCCGAACACGAACTTCGAAACAAAGCAAAAAAAATGGACACGATTCGACGGAGAAGACATGCACAACGGACAAAGCTGATAAATATAAATCCATGAGAATGAATCAATTTAACTGGATAATTTAAACAAGATGATATTGCATTATTATTTTCCTTAAACCTGATATTAAATAATAATAAAAAAAACACATATACATTTTGAGACAAATCTTAAATTTTAAACTTGTATATGTTGAAATCAAAATCTACGTATATATTTCAAAATCATATGTAAACTTATAAATTTAGAACTCAACAGAACATATATATGAACTAACTATATCTACATAAACAATAACATATAAACTGACATATATATAGACCTATACGTATATTAGTAGTTTACAAAATCAAATTTTAAAATATAAATATAGAATGGTAAGCAAATATTTAACATAGGCCAAAGTACACAATAGCAAATCAACTTTCGTTCAATATGCAGCCCACGCCATATATACTATTGTATAATGTACCGTACACTAGTATATATATCAAAACTGTTCAACGATACTAGTATACATATAAATATCTGTACATATAATTTTATACACGGTTGTTATAAACCGACATAAACCATTTATAATAATAATAAATATATATACAGTAGAAAGAGGACAGGAATTAGTTCATACATGCGTATATACCTGTTTAACCAAGATACATATAAACAAATATAAACCCTTCATATATATTACGCACCCATTTAACAAAACACTTTAAACATGTTGTATATACTTTTTATGTAACTGTAGATTTGAAAAGTTATATAACAACTTTCATATGAATATATATATGTACTTAAAACATAACACATGCAACTGTGTACTACTAAAATTTCATACATTTCTTACATATTATATAATATATGTAAACTGCAGAAATTATATATAAAATATTTCTCATTAAACACTCTCTTATGTACGATATGCACTGACCTAACGAATAACAGGATATACAACTTAAATGAATAGAAACTTAATATATATACTCGCTATCGAACGTATATATCATACTAATATAAAATACATATATTTCAAGGCTGATATCAAAACTACTTATATATATTTCAAAGTCAAACACGTATTAAGTATTACAATATATATGCTTCGTAAAACAACAAATATTAAAACCATACATACGTATAGATTGAACACTATTTAAAATATCAACAAAATATATTATATTGTCAAATATAAAACTTCTCGCCTCATAACTTAAACATACTTATCATATAACACAGCTAGCATATCAATCCAACAGATTGAATACTATAACAATATCTTATTATATAAATATAACTTTTTTTTAATAAACGGCAAACCAAAAGTTTATAAACAACAGGAAGTTGCTTAAGAAAACAACTTCACCTTATATACCAATGTTTGTAAAACTGAGCTAATGCAAAAATTAATGAAAACAGAGTACATATGTACTATTATAAAATAAAGATATAGACATATATTTAAAACCAAATATACTAACAAATGACCAGAATTTTACCTAACTCAAATATACAACAGGTAGGTGTATATATATGTACAGTTGAATGTATGCACGTAGGCTCAAAAAGGATAGGCTGCCTCGGATCTGGCTACATGTGGGTAAACGGTGGAAGCAAGGCTCTGGAGTGGCTGAGCTTTGCCATAGATGGAAGGCAAGGTCACGGAACTGGGATGGTTTGGTGGTTGCGGCCTTAAGCTTGGTCGGAGGGATGGTGAAAGTTTGGGTTGATGGGATGTAGGCGGTCGAAAAGCGAAAGGCAGGGCTTCGAGCTGCTGTGTACGTGGTGGATCAAGTGTGAGGGAGAGGGGAGGAGTTTGGGTAGGCATGGCGTGGAAATGGGAAGATGTGAAAAGGTTTGGGTTAACAGCTGTTCGCATGATAGAGGAAGAAGCTATATGGATCAGTTTCTCTTTTTTTTAGAAACGAAATGAAAATGATAAATGAAAGGTACGATTTTTGAACAAACAAAAAAGAAGTTGACCCGAGAAAAATTATAACGACACATAGGTGATACCAAAAGCCTTCAAATTGAATTCAAAAAATATTTATAACTCATGGCTGTTAGAATCCAACCGGTAGATGGATGAAATGACAAAGAATCTGAAATGTGGAAAATTGGGTACCGGTGCGGTTATCGATTTGTTGATTTCACTCGGTACCGGACGTCGGAACACAGAAATGAATACACTATTGAGATCAGCATGACGGAACGAATAAGATAGTATATAGATATCAGTGGTACAATCGAATTATAAAATTTCGAATTTTCTAATAGCGGAAAATGCAAGAAAAACGCTGAAAAATAAGATCGACGGAGCCAAAGATGTCCGAATTTGGAAAAATGACAAACTGACATTTTGCTCAGAAGATGGTTTAGAATTTTTCTATGTAAAAATATTTAGGTTTCGGAAACATTTTATTTTCATCGCTTTTTAACTGATTAAATTGAAGTAAATTTACGCGCGAAATAAACTTTCATATTTTCGGGCGAAAGTTTACCGGTCGCTATGTTTAACTAGACGTATTCCAAATATTAAATTTTTATTTCAAAATTTTATCGTTTAAAATTCCACAAAAATTTAACTAATTACATTATTAAAACAGTTAAAATTTACGGGTCGTTACAGAATTTAATGTGAATGAAAATGATGTTAAAACTTGATTTAAATTTTATTTCAACAAGAAGTAAGATTGTTAACTTCTAAAATTGAATTTAAAGTGATTAAATTGATTTTTGAAATTACTTGTTTTAATTAACGTGTAAAAATAGCCATTTTGGTCACTATCTTGAATTTCAAGGAAACAAGTTTTATCAAATCGGTAATAGTGAATTACTATAGGATTTCAAGTTTTGTAGCAATCAGACTTGTTGTTTGGCCGTGTAAGCTTGAAACGTGTAGGATTTTTTTTCAGAATTTTAATTAAAGTAATTTGATTTGAAAAGCTATCTTCTGCATACGATCAAATAGGCCTTGAGACTAGTTCCATTGTGTTTGGAATAGGGGTATAACATATAGAACGCCTGGCGGCACGTCTCGTTTGGAGCTCGAGAATTCCGGATGTTATAAGTCAGTTATTTTCTAATTATAATAATATATATACTCACCCTCACACAACACTTCATAGACTCTACCTCATTCCTGTCTACCCTATACGCCCTCTTTCTCTTATTTTAAATTACAGCAGACCAACTCTAACGACCCAGATTTTAACCATCTGTTATTATAATAATTAACTAATTTTAAGTATTGAATATTAATTTTTATCAGTCGAATAAATTAAATTACTGATATAAGTAATATCTGAATATATAAATTCTGGAGACTGTATTTAAAATTTAAATTCTAATTTCTAAAAATAATTAAATAGATAAATATATGTATGTAAACTTCACAATTTCAAATTTATGACAAAACAATTCTATATGTATATATATACAAAGCTTTGTGATGTTTAGAAATATATATAAGTGTGTATATATATATTTATATGTTATAAGAATAAAGTACATGAAAATATATATATATATATATATAATTTATGATGGCAACTTTCAAACTTATGAGAAAATATATATGTATATATACCTATATATATATGTATAGGTAAGTATGTAAATACATATATGGTCAAAATAGTGTACATGTAAATCTCTATATATATATATGAATGTGTATATATATATATACACATAGGAACATCATGATGGCAAACATTAAATCATGCACACAAAATATCAAATCACATAATAAATCAAATCAAGCCCATGAAGTCAAATCAGCCCAAAATAAAGATCAAATCGGCCACCAAAGTAAAAAGAAAAAGAAAAAAAATAAAAAAATAAAAGATGAAAACCTATACATGTATATATCTCGGCCTCTTTCTTGCTTGCACTGTACACTTCCATCCTCTATATATACGACCGGTCTTGTTTACTTGTTCATACACTTATAAAAATAAATCTCTACCATTAAAAATAAAAGATCATGTTGTTCTAGAGCTTGGAGGGAAAAAGTTTTAACAGCAGTGTTCACCTATTTCAAAACCTGTGAGTAAACATCTTGTTTTATTTACTGGATATTGCATATACTTTCATAACTGATGATTTTGGATGAATCTTGATCTGTATGAAGCGTATATGTGTTTTTTTGTGGTTATGTGTGTGCATATGTATATTCGACATGGTCAGTTAAACCCAAAACACCATGCTTCTTCACAAAATCTCCTCTGTGCATTTTTAAATGATAAAATAGTAAAACCTTTCCACTTTAAAAATCTATATCTCAACATTCTTTCAGTTTTAAATCTTGATTCCAAATGGAAAGTTGTTTGTTTTTGAATACAAAACATTTTAAAATTTATTTCATTGAATTTCATCAAGCGGGGAGAGAGAAAAGAACCTATAATAGTAAGTGGTTCAATGTGGTCGAAAATTCGACTATCATAATTTAATGTATGGATTATATAGCTGTAATCGTTGTTGAAAAATACGATTTCTAAGATTGTTTGGATGATTTTTAATGGCGTGTGAAAGGAAAATCCGGGAGTTGATCGGAACAAGGCGAAATGTCAAAATCCGACGACGTAGTTGATTTCAGGCGATGGCGTCTAGTGTGGTGGTGAGTTGAGTGGTGGCGCAATTGGGAAAAATGTCGCGATAATTTTTAATTGAGTGAGTGGATGAGGCGACTTGCATTTAGGGTTTAACAGCACTGTGGGTTTTGGATCGGTTCATGGAAGATGGTCATGTGGAGAGAGAGTGTGAAGCGTGCGCATATATGGGATTAGGAAGAGGAGGGGATGGCGATGATCTAGGTGATTTTTGGTGATGGATTTTGAAATGGGGGTGATGAGGCGTTTAGATGGGTTCGACTTTCGTTACAGTGTGGGTTATAGTTCGTATTTTCGAACTGAAGCTTGGTTGTGGATTTCAGGTGGGTCGACGTGGAGTGGTGGTCATAGGTGACTTGTGTGGGGGGTCAGCGGCATGTTCGATTGGCCGTAGGTTGTATGCATGTGCACACTTATGTGCATAGTTTCGTGCATATGAATTAGAGTAAGGAAGAAGAACTAGGGAAAAGGAGAAGGAAGGGGGACGTTGGGTCAGGATTTGGTTATGGGTTGGTGTTTTGTTTTAAAGCAAAATAGAATTAATTTTTATATTAAATAATATATAAATTTTAAAACTTATTTCTCTTTCCTTTTAAATTCAATTGATGCACAAATTTTTGCGTTAGTATCCTATCGTAAGGTATTTCTATCTGAACTAATATAGTCGAGTTTTCTAAAATGAAAATTTTAATGATTTGTATATATTTGAAGTGGATAAATAAGTAATTTCTTATTTAATTAATTATACATTGGTATAATGATTTTCCATCACCACTCGTCAAATTCCAGCTCGTAAATGGCGCCCTCCTCTACCACTTCTCCTCCTCCTTTCACATCTCCCATACTACCTCCGACATCCATTCCACTCATCTCTTTCGTTCCCCCCAAGTACACCAACATCCTCGAAAACCCCTTAGCTGATAAGGCTGCCGCGGCCCTTCCTCCGCCTAAGCCCAACACCATCCCTGTCAAACCTGTAACCTTAGAAGTCCCCTCAACCAGAACCTATGCTCAGGTGGTTGCCTCATCGCCCAAACCTCAGCTCTTGCCTAAACCACCTACCAGGCGGCGTCTCCTCCTACCGACCTTCCAGAGTGTGCGTCGCACTATCGATTTTTTGAAATCAAAAAGCCGTTGCCTTCGTTGCGCGGGTCATAGACACGTGGCGAAAAACTGTCGAGATGCAAAGATTTGCTATAAATGCGGATTTTTTGGTCACCCACAATCACATTGTCCCGAGAAGCCTCGTAAACCCACACGTGCTATTAATCATAGCCCTGCCGCCCCCTCTCTCTCCTCACTAAAAACAAAACTGCTCCGAGCCAGTGGGTCCCAAAATCAAATCCATCACCAGCTCAGCAAAAAACCTCCCGCTTCCCAACACACTCCCTTTTTGCCCCTCCCGCTTCCCAATGCACTCTACCACCCCCTATCACACTTCCTAAACCCCCTGATAACCCATTCAAACCAAAAAGTAAAACTTTTCGCCGAATGGAACCTCCTCTCCTTCTTACTGCCGAGATCATCAGTGGCGTTTGGTCGATCGATTCTCTTCACCACGCCCTCACTACCAATTTTCACCATCAGGACTGGCCGATATGGCTCCTGACAAACAATTGCTTTATCCTCTTCTGCCCCTCATACGCTGTCCGGGACCAAATCCTTCTTCGTTCAACCATAGTAAGAGTAGGAGCTGCCATTCAGTTTCGACAATGGGAAGAACCAGACAACCCCACACCACCTCTAGACCAGCCAGCATGGGCAAGAGTTTCGGGTTTTCCCGAACTCTTCAGGCACAATACAGACGCCATATCAGATGCAGTTAGCCCAGCCGGTAGATTCTTGATGCAAGATGATTGTGATTGGGCAAATTTTGACCACCGCTTTCTATATATCAAAATGCAATTTTACAGCGGATTCCACTCCCCATCATCCTTTGCCGCTGTAATAAATGACGTAGCTTACCTCCTTACCATCGAGAAATGGGAGCATGAACATCCTAATAGAAGGCCTGAGAATCATCTGCTTGGTATTGATTATGAGAACGACTTTCAACAATTTGAACGACACATAGCTCCTGACAACCTGTGTTCTGAGGATAGATTTGATGTGATGAACTATGAGCCCCTCTTCTCTGACCCCTTACAGGCCCTGGACCACTTTAACGATCATTCGATTGAGGTTGTCGGTCCGAGAGGATGGGACCCTTGGCCTGTTGTCCAAGAATAGGGATGGAACCCATATGCTGATTTCGACCTATCAACACCTCAACACCAAAATATCCCACCTCCACCATCTAATCCGGACCCGCTTCCAACCTCACCTCTCCGTCCCCATTTGGCAACCCCGCACCCTATTGGCCAACCACCCACCCCTTTATCCCCGGCTCCACATCCTGATGACCATAGCCAGATACCCCAGCAAGAGGCCGGTCAGCTGTCCCAGTTCCTCACTCCGACGACCGTACGCCGGAGGTCCAGGTTGGATAAAGCGGCAACGCATCCTGGTAGTTTCTTTAAACATGTTGTTTTCTCCTCTAATAACAAAAGTATGAACAAAAAAATGGCACGTCGTCTACGACATGAAATTAATTATAATCGTTATATTTATTGTTAATTATTTTTATTAAGTTAATTTATTGTTAATTATAATCGTTATATTAATTATTGAATATCTTTCTCATATGAGGTCCGATTCGAGTGAAACGAGTCGCATTGGAATCGTATCGACGTCGTCTACGACATGAAATTAGATTGGTATTTATTTGACTCTGAAAATTTTCAGTTTCAAATAAAGGTGAGTGTTTTATAACGCTCATGACGTACTAAATATTTTTATGTTAGTTAAATTGATATCATGAAGTAATTTAATTTTATTGACCGTTGTTTGGTAAATTTAACTGACATTTAAATTGATATGAATTGAAATAATAGGAATTTAAATTGACAGTTCAAATTTGAATGGGAAATTAAATTGCTAGTTAAATTCCCGATTATTGACAAATGGTTAATTGTGGTTATATTTTGATTGATTTGGATGTTGTTTATGATCAATATTTATTGGTTGATGGATTGGATGATTGGATGTTTATTTATTTATATGTATATCCTATTGTCACCCTGTAAATTATTTGACAGTGTATAAAATTGTTATTTGTATTATTTCGAATAAATTAAGAAATAGGTTGAAATAATATATACCTATTACATTTATTTTGGATTAAAATGATATATATCCGTCCGTGAAATTAAATTGAAATAACTGATCACTTGGCCATAGGATAGAAAATCATATACGGACACCGAATTGGTTAAATTAAATTATTTTAAAATTTTTGGTTTGAAATTATTTAATTGATTTTGATTTAAAGAAATAAAAATTGAATTTATGGAGATTGAATTATTTTCGAACTTGAGTTCGAAATGTTGAAATTGAAATGTGTTAACAGAAATTGTTTAAATAATCGAATTTGAGATTTTGAATTATAATTGAAATATGATTTGAATTTCAGAAATTGATTTGTTTTAAAAGATTTGAACTTTTATTCAAACTTTGGAATATTGCTAAGTAAAAGTAACTTAAATCGATATTTCAAAATTGAGCTCGAAATTGAATTATTTTGAAGATCTGAACATTGAATGTAACATCGTAGTTAAATTTGATTTAAATGATTTAAATAGTTTTTTTGAAATCGAACTCGAAATTGATATAAATTGGAATGGTTTAAAATTGAGAATTGAGTTGAAATTTAACCATTGAATCGAATAGTTGAAGTTGAAATTGAAATCGATTTGGAATTGAAAATGAAATTAATTTGGAATTGAAATTGAAATTGATTAAAATTGGAATCGAAGTTAATTTGAATTTAAATCGAAGTTGAGTCGATTTGAATTGAATTAAGATTGGAAATGATTTGAATTAGAAGATTTGGAATTGAATCAGTTTGACTTTGAAACTATTTTCAAATAAATTATTTTAATATAAACTGTTTAAAATCTATCTTTTTAAATATTCAAATTATATTGATTTTCCAAACTATTTTACTACATAAACCATTTTCAATACTCAAACTATTTTTTATTAAACTATTTAACCTTTTAAACTATTTAAAAAATTTCAAACTATTTTCTAAAATTTCAAACCAGTCAAGGTTGGAATGTTTATATTTAAATCGTTGATTTAAATGCGAATTGGGTTAAAATGAAGTTATAACCTAAATTGTAATTCGAATCAAATGTTGAAGTGAAATTGATACATCAAACTGAATTGACACATTTTGAGTAAATATGAGGATTTTTGAAACAAATGATATTTTGAAGCAAATATGATATTTTGATATCAAGTATGAATTGTTTTCGAAATGTAAAAGAACCAACCGTTGTGTAAAACAATGTTTGGTTGTTAAAGAGACCAGGGCCTCTTATTGGCAAACTCTCTATCAATATTGGAACCACTTTAACAAATGTGTACGCGGAGGAGACTCCAGAATTAAGTGGTTGGATTTGGCATCATTTGCTAGATTTGAAGAAAAAAAACGATGATGGATAGACCCCTGGCACTTATGCCAATTTGAATGACTAAAACAGGAAGGCTTAACAGGGTCAATGAGGCTAATTAGCTCTCGCGGACATCCATTATTTGATTTTCTTTTTGGACTTAGTCCATATTAATAATCTTGATATTTGTTTCGATTAGTGCACCATGATTTGGGATGACCTCCCTTTGACTCGGTATGGGATGGATGGACGCGGTAGGCGGCCGTGGCTACGATGCGTTACCACCAGCCCTACGACCCGAACTGGTAGTATCCTATCTTGGGCATTGCCTCACGTGCCTTGTCATACTTTTATCCCGATATGAAACCACTACAATTTTGGTTTAGTGTTGTCGTATCATGGCGCATCCCTATCCCCCGACGTTCTACTATATATAAATATTTTGACAAATTCTTAAGAAATGGAAAATCCCGTAACATCTCTTGAGTTATTGCACGCACGTTATATACTGGATATGTAAAACCCCGTAAACATCTCTGACACTATTACACTCCTGTTATATTTGATTTTGATTTGACCTACATAAGGATATTTTAGTCCTGACTTGAGTGTTTTGTCTTTTCATTACGCTCGGGTCAGCCTTGAGTATTTCAGCGCATTGAAGATTATTTTCTGGAGGACGAAACTTGGTATATTATATTACTAGTATTATTCCATCACATTGTTTTTCTACGGCATTATTCTATAGTTCTGTTGTATATATAACTCTGATAAATGTTGTATAAATTATAATCAAATGTATAGTGTAAACAGCTTCATGAACTGTTTATTTGATTATTATATCTAGTCATTCCGCTGCGAGATTCTGTATTTATTTTTCTTCTTCTCTTATTTTTCTTAATTAACCCTATTGATTATCTATGTTTTAGATTTTTTGAGTTGGACATGTGTGAATTATTATTAATTTAAACTTCCGAAATGTGAGTTGTCACAGTTGGTATCAAAGCTTTGGTTTAGTGATAACCTTAGCTTTGTGGGGTTTGACTCGTTAGAGATATGGTAGTAATACCCTAGAATGAGTTGTTTGAGTGTGTGTATATATATGAGAGCGCATACTTGTTAGTGTTATAAAATGTTTTATATTGTGTTTACTTATCGTTTGAGTTGTTTTTGAATTCTGGTCGGTGCGTGGGATGCCATGTTATCGATAGGGGTTTCTAAACACTTAAACGAGGCAAGTCGACATAATATTGTTTTAAAAGAGGGTAAATGAAATAATTTTACCTAAATTATTTTTATTTATAAATTGATTACTTCTATAAATCTATATGATTATTTACGGATGTTATTTGTTAGGAGATGATAATATTTAGTTATCATCGATTATTGGTTGAATTAAAATAAAACAAATACTTTGTGAACTCCATTTCACGAAGCGTTCGATGATTAAATTGAATTGAAATTTAATTACAATAAGAATTGTTTACAATAACGAAAATGTAAATTAACAAAATATTTTCATAATAAGGTAATTAAATTGTATAAGTATATTTATAATATAGCTTATAAATAGAAAGGATTTAAAAGCTGAGAATTTTAGAATTTAAATCCCGTCGCTTTCAAAATTGTTTTCAGAGCCTTTAAAATTATTAATAATATTACTTGAAAGTGTTTTGACTAGAAATATATTTTGAAAGATTTTTGAAAGAAATAAAAGCATTGAACTCGTTTTAGTCGGGAAATAATTCTAGGGATGACTGCAGCATCGCCAGTGTTAATTTTCGAGTTTCTAAGTAAGAATTGCTACCAAAAAAATTTATTTCCTGTTAAAACAAGTTTTAGTTGTGAAAAAATATATTCCAAGTATGATTTGATAAATATATGAAAATAGTTTTGAACTTATAAATTGAAAATAGTATAGATAAGAAGTAAGTTTATAACTTATGAATTTAGTCAGGGAAATAAAACCGAATTTTAAAATGGTTGAACATTTTGGTTTAGCAAATAAAATAAAATTTAAATTTGAGATATGAAATAAAAGAATTAACCTGAGAAATGTTAAATAAATCGAGTTAGTGAAATCAAATAAATAAAATGAAGTTCAACTCAAGAAAGCATAAATGAAGATGAATTGTATTTGAAATGAATTAGATAAAATAATGAAATGAAATTTTAAGTGAATAAGTTTGTATAACTTATAGATTTGAGAAATATTAAGCTAAAAACAAATTTTAAATTTGTTGAATGTGATGATAAGAAAATTTTAACTTAAATAATGTTAAACAAACCGAGTAATGGACTAAATGAAATAAAGGTTAATTTAATAAAGTTTAAATGATTTGAACTGGATTTGAATTGAACTAGATGAATAAGTAAAGTGAATTAATTCCACTTAAGCTATAAAATGAATTAATAGAATGAATACGAACTTGAATTATAAAATAAAATGCAATTTAGGTGTGAAAGAAATTGAACAAGAATAAATGGGTGTAAGTAAAATCTATATGTAACGACCCGAAATTTTGGTTGTTTGATTTTGAACATTTAATCTAATTTTAAATGTTGAATTTGAATTATGAATTGATTTTGAATATTGAGATTTTGGTTGAATTAGTGGAATGGTTTATAATTTCAAATATAGCGATTAATTGGATTTGGTAAATATAAATTTAATATTTTAGATCGGGTAAATATAGGAATCTGGAGTTAAATGGGAATGGAAATGATTCCTAAGTTGATTTAAACTCTATTCGAATTAGAGTGATGATAGTGGACTTTTGAGATGGGATTAAAAGTCGATAAGTTAGAATTTGGAATTTTATATATTAATTTAATAGTGGAATTTAATATATAGTAATAGTGTAAATAATGGAATTTTGATTTAATATAAATCGGAATGATTTCTAATTTGGATATAAATTCTATTTGATTTATAAAGGAGTTAGTAAGTTTTTAAAATTGAAATTTCAAGCAATTCCATCTATTTTGAAAATCGCTCGATTTAATCGACGTGTTAAAATAGTCTTTCAGGGCACAGTCTCGGAATTTGATGAAACCCTATTCCATTGGATCCATAATAGTGTATTATTATTGGATTTCAAATTTCGTAGCATTTGGAGTTACTGTTTGGTCGTACGGGGTAGAAACGCGTTGAATTTAATTTCGAAAATTTAACATTTTAATTCGATTCGAAAAACTATCTTCCACATACGATCGAATTAGGCCTCAAAACATGTTCCATTGTGTTCGGAATAGGGGTAAAACATTACAAACGCCAGGTGGCACGCTTCGGTTGGAGTTCGTTTGGAAAATCATGTAAATTGTGGAAATAATATTAAAAATAATTTTTATACACGTATATATATATATATATATTGAAATAGTAAACCAATTGTTTTGGATAAGACTAAAAGGGTTGAGAGAAGTGAATGTAGGATTTTAGGTAAGTGGGTTTTGGATAAGTTAATGGGTTTGGGAGCATTTTTCCTACCTTAGAAATTTCGTGGACGAAATTCTTATAAGGGAGGAGGAATGTAACGACCCAGAATTTTTGTCGTTTGATTTTGAATGTTAATCTAATTTTAAATGTTGAATTTGAATTATTAATTGATTTTGAATATTGAGATTTTGGTTGAATTAGTGGAATGATTTATAATTTCAAATATAGCGATTAATTGGATTTGGTAAATATAAATTTAATATTTTAGATTGGGTAAATATGGAAATCTGGAGTTAAATGGGAATGGAAATGATTCCTAAGTTGATATAAACTCTATTCGAATTAGAGTGATGATAGTGGACTTTTAAAATGGGATTAAAAGTTGATAAGTTAGAATTTGGAATTTTATATATTAATTTAATAGTGGAATTTAATATATATTAATAGTGTAAATAATGGAATTTTGATTTAATATAAATCGGAATGATTTCTAATATGGATAAAAATTCTATTTGATTTATAAAGGAGTTAGTAAGTTTTTATTGAATTTCAAACAATTCCGTCTATTTTGAAAATCGCTCGATTTAATCGACGCGTTAAAATAGCCTCCGGGGCATAGTCTCGGAATTTGACAAAACCAGTTCCATTGGATCCATAATAGTGTACTATTATCGAATTTCAAATTTCGTAGCATTTGGAGTTACCGTTTGGTCGTACGGGGTAGAAACGCGTTGAATTTAATTTCGAAAATTTAACATTTTAATTCGATTCGAAAAGCTATCTTCCACATACGATCGAATTAGGCCTCAAAACATGTTCCATTGTGTTCACAATAGTGGTAAAACATTATAAACGCTAGGCGGCATGCTTCGGTTGGAGTTCGTCCGAAAAATCATGTAAATTGTGGAAATAATGTTAAAAATAATTTTTATACACGTGTATATATATATATATATATATATATGTTGAAATAGTAAACCCTAGCCCATATAGAACGCGGCCGCCTCCGTTATAAATCAATGGCCGAAATCATTAAACCTTTCCCCCTCGATTTCTCTCGATCTATGCAATATTATCGAAAACTTCCAACTAGGAAAGCTTAGAGGGCAGTGAGATCTACACATCCATACGGTGGAGCGTCGCGAAGTTCGAAGAGATGGCCAGAATAGAGCCCGTTAGGTTCTATGTTCGTGCTCGTTTTTTGAGAAAGATGGAGCACCGAGTTCGACGTGGTTCCAGGCGTTGGTGAGGTGGAGGATGGGCGTCGTGGTGGAGGTGTTGGATCGTCTTCGTTTTGAGCAAGGAGGTGGCGGCAATGGAAGGACAAACGGCGGCGTATGGGTTCGTTGGTTACAGGAAGCGTTTGAACGTGAGGGAAGAAGGAAAACGCAGCCTGGATTTTGAAATTTGAAATCAACGGGTGAGATTGGTTTAAGGTTATTTATTAAATTAATTTGTAAATTAAACTATAAATTAATTCATGTAAACTTTAAAAATGTGTATCTTGTTCATACATTGTCAGAATTGGACAAAACAAGCGGCGACGGAATCGTGGCGACGAGCCCTACGAGCTGGAGCAGATTTGGAGTCGATTGGAGCTAGCTAAAATTTTAGGAACGTGTTCGATTTAATTTAAAATTGGAACGTTGGCAAATTTTAAAACTCAAGATGAGTTAGTCTCACTCAATTTTGGACTGCTGGTATTAATTTTAAATAGTTAATATTAATTAATGATTGATTGGTTAAATTGATACATATTAATCAGTTGGATGTGATATTATATATAGTAGTATATACATATTGGAGTGATTGATATTCCCGCATATATATATATATATATATATATATATATATATATATATATATATATAGCGGATGAGACCCTATGCGCCCTGCATAATAGCGGATGACCCTATATACCGAGATATTCCACCTCGAAGCGGAATTGGTATTTTTATTGTTGTATTAACATCTATGGATGCAGGGAAAACAGGTTAGAGGGATCCAACTAGATTCCTCAAAATGTTGAATTTTAATTTCATATATGGTGATATATGTTTTGTTGGAGTAACCTGTGATAGATTATTGTGTAATTTGAATTGATTGAAAAAGAATACCAGTAATATATGGTTTGATTGAAAAAGAATTTTAAAGGGATGTTTGAAGTGAGACATTTATATATTTTGGGTTAACTGATTGATAAAATAATGGTTTTGAAATTTGTACTTAACTAATTCAAGATATTGTAATAGAGATTTTGGGATAAAAGAATATAAAAGGATTTTAAATAATAAATTCTTAAGTGATACTTGATTAAATATAAAAAGTTTAAAAATCGAGATTTTTAATAGAGTGGAAGGTTGGAAATAAGTATAAAATTGGTTATACTGGAGCTCAAATAAGATTTCCAAATTTACGAAATGAAATTAAAATCGAGAAATTGGGCTTGTTTTAAAAAGAGTATTTTTAATTATTAACTAGGTATTTAATTACTAATTAGTTACCTTATAAAGATTGTTAAAGATTTACTATTATTTAAGAATTAGTTAGCATTATTATTTTAAAAGATAAATTATTAAATATTAATATGGCTTTGTATAATAACTTTTATTTAAGTATATTTACCTAGATTAAACTTGGAAATTTATTTGAGAAACTTTTAAGCATTATTTTGAGAAAATTTTTAAATTAAGTTTTGGGAAGTAATGGTATACTCGCATGGCGTAATCGGAGGCAATGAGTGCCTGGAGTTAAGTTTTGGATTTCTCTGGGATATAGACGTAACCATTGAGCTGTGAATCCATGGATTGATACCGAAGTGTACTTTCCATATTCTTTTAAAAAGGTGTGACGCCCTACCTCTATACTCACACTAACCAAGGACAGTACGGGGTAATGCGGTCGACTAGCACGAAGAATAAGGCTGTTGAGGAGCGACCATCTGTGTAATTGCTTTGTGCGAGTACCAATATGTCAGATAGTATGACTTGCATTTCATTTCAAGAGGAAATCCGACATATCAAATACAAACTCAAAGCTATTACACAGTGGCTATGTGGGTTTCGCAAACAAATATAGAAATAAACATAACGTAAATCAGTCATGGATATTCATATCACAAAGGTGGAAACAGATATGAATATAACACATAAAAGTGTACATCAAAATAGTGGTCATACAAGATCCACTACATCACAAAAGAATAGGTACAAGTGCTAGACAAAAGAATATGTATACATCAAGGAGTCTCTATCTCAAATGTATAATAACAAAAACTACTAAGCTAAAGTAGTTAGCCAAAAGTCAGGTGACGGACCCTGATAAGAAGTCAAGCAGAAGCACCTGAAATACCTCAGTCTGACCCGAGTATTATTTAAGAAGAAATAATAAACGGATCAGTCTAGCTATAAATATAAGATAAAATGAGATAGGATAAGAGATATGACAAAAACGTATGATAACAATAATGCCATACTGTGACAAGTATACCTCAGATAACAACAAAAATCATACAATATCTCAAATCTCGTCAAATATCTAAAAAGAATATCACATTCTTTAGCTTATTCACCAAACCCCAAATATTCACAAAACATATCAGTGTCAATCGCAAAAATTGGTGAAACACAAATTCTAAAAATCATCAATTAGAAATCCAAAAATCACAGAGGGGGAGGCCTATCAAAAACGGGAGCATGAAAACTCACCAACACATGTATCACAAATGGGTCGCTATCCCATGGTCGCTAACTATGGAGCCAGTGCAACGACGTAGTACAATAACGGTACGCCGGAGGAACCTGATACTCAAGTAATTCGGAACAACGACGTAGTACAATAACGGTACGCCCGATGAACCTGATAAGCTGGAACAACGACATAGTACAATAACGGTACGCCCGATGAACCAAACTCCATAAAACCATAGGTCGCTGGCCTATTAAAAATGAATGAGACGAAGCTCCATAAAACGAGGTACAGTCCCCCACGTGGACAAAGAGACATCGCATATCGCTAGTCTAAACCATAAAATGGTCACCATTGATCAATGAAAAGTGTTGATTACACTAAGCTAGTAAATAAATGAGTTTAGCTTCATGTCCCATAACCCTTAGCTTAACATAAATATTTACGAGCAAATTTTAGATTACCACTCGAAAATTGTCACAAGATTTCAATTGAACAATTCTAAGAAATAACCGACGAAGTAAACGCAAGCATTTCATACCACTTGTTTTGCTAAGTCGTTTAATTGGATTTCTCGTACGAATGAGGTAAAGGTTTGTATATACTAATAGATTGGAAAACGGTTTTAAAAACGAGCTTTTTATTTAAAAGTAGTGTTGAAATCATTTTTGTGAAAGAGTTTGAGTATTTACTACTAATATAAAAACCTTTGTATTTTAAAGTGGCAAATCACAGAAATGATTGTAGAAACAATTAATCACCAAAAATTCACATTCGACGACGTGAAACAAAACCATAAAAACGATATCAATTCCATCAAATGGATATTCCCGAAAATTCAAAAAAAGAGTCATCAAAGTTGATTATAAGTGATAACATCTAATCGGATCAAGCAAAAATCGATTAAAACGGAAACCCACTCAAAATAGGCAATTTGGATTAAATAAGCAGCTCCAGACGTTTGGTAGACTTCCCAGACAACTGAGCTGAAAGACTGGAAATTTTCTTCCAGATCGCCCAGACGCCTGGGAAATAAGCTCAGACGTCTGAGCTGTTAGTCTGGAATTTTTATTCCGACTACCCAAACGTCTGACCCTTATACCAGACGTCTGAGCTGAAGCTCAGAGCAAAAATCGGCCTAGGCCATTAATGGCCAAGTCAAATTCGAAACAAACGAATGAGCGACGATGGCTAGAGATCGATGTCAAGCGACAACCCAACCCAATAAACACATCACTACACTCCAAATAACATGTCCAAACATCCATATAAGGATTTTCATAGATTTTGACTTCAAATATGAAAAATGGGAATATTCACCAAACCAATTCAATTCAAAAGCAAATGAACATGAAATAGGTGTTAGGAATTCATACCTAACAACTACCAAAGGTATAGACATAGACGTGAGTTCAAAAACTCACCTTCAAACCCAAAGACAATGAATGAGAAGCTTTAAAACAAGGCAAAATCAACCACTCTTCAACTTCAACTCAAGAAGCTCCAAATCTAAGATCATAAGCAAATATTCCTAAATTAGGTTATAGGAAATTTCTGAAAATTGGAGAGGAATTGAGATGGAGAAGATGAAGAGGATGCTTACCTAAGCTTCTCCTTGATTTCTAGAGCTTGAATTGGAATTTCCTAAGAATCTAGGGCTTATGTGATGACCTGTAAATCCGTACCCTTTGAATCGAATATAAACCACACATGTCCAACCCAAAAAGCACAGACTGACGGAAAGTCACGAGAAAGAAAAGGAGAGAGAAGAAGAGAAGAGAAGAAAGAGAGAAGAGAGAACCAAACAGAATAATACAGAATCTCACATCGCAGCGGAAAACATATAATATCATATCAATGATCTTTACAAAACAGAAACTGTATATACATACATCAATCAGAGTTCAACAATCAATCAATAGTTATCAGCCTGAACAGTTATAATCACATGTCCTCACAATTGCCGATAATATACAACAACTAAGCACAGCGGATAATCAAGCAAAACAGGTACGTGTATACGAAAATGAAGATCTCTAGCTCTCCCGTTGAAGCTCCAAAAGCACCAATATGAACCTGTAAATATACTCGGTCTGACCCGAGCATTGAAAGGGAAGAACACCCGGATCAGTCTGGTAAACCAGCGTGAGAAACGCACTCAACTGAATTTATTAGATTACCAAAACTTTTCCTTTATCAAAACAAAATATCTCGTAAGACATGCCCACACATAAACACGGACATGTTTTTACCTTACGATAACTAAAACATTTCATATCAAATCATCTGATATTATACTAGTGTCTAGTGTACAAATAATATTAATCATAGCTGAAATTGTTACATTGATTAAATTCCAGCATATAGCCCAAAATGGGTAATACAATCAAAATGGCAGGTACGTAGTGGTGTTTGGATTTCCATACAAATGACCACGTGAAGCTACCTTCCGAAGGGGTACACCTCTAGATGGATGTCCCGAGGCATAGAACATCTGCCCTCTACCAAAACAAGACCGGCCCACCTCTATAACTAGATGGTACCGAATATGTCATCCTCCGGTCGTTACCGACCTTTACCGAGGGCCCTCATAGCATACAAACCACAATAATCAGATACACGACGTCATAGCTTGTAAAGATATATCTAGAATAGGATGATCATATCCTACTTGGGAGCGACCCACTTAGCCTTGCCGCATCTAACCCTGTTTTGGTCATTTCCGGTTGATGAGGCCTAAGGTAACGATTACCTTTCACAATCACATCACTATGAATGCCACACGGCCATTTCCATTGACTACTAATTGCCTTCCACAAAAATACAACCCTTGAGCTCATACGTCTCAAGGAAGGGTGTTAAGCTAAGAGAAGTTGCCTTCTCCGCCACCAAACAGATGTACGTTTGTAAAAACCAATGTACGTAATCTTTAGAAATGCAATGTTAGACAAACATTCATACAAGTTGTCCAGGAACAGGACAAACCGAAGGCACTTTCCTACCACATCCTGTCGGGAAAACCCTAGGATTAGTAGCGAATAGTCCTTGCATTGAATATTTCATAATGAAGAGACCGCTGCTACTGGATATATATTGGGATTTTAATCCTAAATGATCAACAAGCAGTCCTCCACTATGAAAATCTGGAATATCAATATCATCATAAGCAACCTGTACAATCGTCGCATATACGTTGGACCGAAGTTGTTTTCAGATAAATCTGATCCCGGTCTCTTCGCACCAACAACGCAAAAGCATTTCTCAAACTCACACAGAAACTAAGTCTCATAGACTTATCACGTCCCAACTTTCAACTTACTATCCTTCAGGCCAAGAAGGAAGCTCGATAGATTGGAGTAATACTCCGCACTAACGAATAAACATCCTCAACACAAACGATAATCAAGCCTACACAGAAGGCTACGTACTAAGTGTATGACTAAATAATTCCCACATCAAGTCGAGGAACTAAAATGGCCAAATTTGGTAGTCGGTTATTTAACTATCAAAGCAAACAAACAAATATTTAGCACCGTATACAATCACTAGGCCCTTTTAATTAATCTTTTATTTATTTAAAATAAATTCAATTCATTTACAATTCAATAATCAATAAAACATCTATTTTCAAAATCACTTGAAAATCCTTTTTAATTTGAAAACATCACTTTAACATTTTTAAATTTCCAAAATAGGCCCAATGATGCAACATCACTAAATACATCAATCACGGCATCCAAATCATCATATATCACATGATAACATAATATATTACAATATCTGTAAATAAATCAACAGTGGTGAGGAATCCAGTTGGGTCCCTCCAACCTGTCACCTGCAACAAATATACATATTAGAATATGTGTACAATGTCCGCTTTGAGGCAGACGCGCGTACAAAGGGTCATCCGCTCATACACGGGAACGTATAGGGTCTCATCTGCTCCAATAGGCAGGTATATATCCAAATACCAATCAATACATATAAAATATATCATACATCATCCAAGCAATCATCATAACTAATATTTATTCTCACTTATATAAAAATATCAGTGAGTCAGAAAGAGTGAGTTGTACTCACTTTGCTTCCAGTAGCAGTTGAAGTGTTTTATTCCGAATAAAATTAAACGAGCGTTTAATTTTACCCAAAATTTACACTAGCTCCAATCAACTTCAAACCAGCTCTAAAATGTAGTGCTTGTCAATATGGACCCAACGCAATTTGTTTCGTCGAAAACAGACCTCGTATGGCAAAGTTACAACATTTTAAACATTATACGAATTTATATATAAATCAATTTCTTTTTATTCAATTTTTTTAAAACCTTTTTATCATTTGGCCGTTGATTTTTGTTTTGATCACATCAGGCCATTGTTTTAATCTTCTCCCTCTATCATTTTATTCACGTCCAAAGAAACCCATAGCCGCCGCTAGTTCACGAATTTTCGCGGCCACATCTTCCACTTCCACGACGATCGGCCACCATTGTTTGGAAGCCCGCACTCGACTCCACCTTCGGCCAAGGACCGGTCAAACCCGGTCGCGTGGTTGCTTCGAAAAAACGTAGTTGAACGCTAGACTTTGATCGATGATTTTGGTCACCTCGTCACGATCTAGGCGATCATCGCCGTATGGATGGGTAGAGCTCGAGAAGCTCTACATTTTTCATGTTGGGCTCGATGCCTGAAAGTAGATCGATTGGGAGATTTTGAGGAGAGAAGAATCGAGGTTTATGGACATTAAAAAAGGAAGTGGCGGCTAGCCCTAACCCTAGTAGGGTTTTGTAAAAATGAATAAAAGTTGGCCTTTTATAGAAAATTCTACGACACTATTCACCCGAAAATTTTCCGAACTCGAAACGAAGTGTGCCGCCTGGCATTTATAATGTTTTACCCATATTCCGAACACAATGGAATATATATCGAGAGCCAATTCGATTGTATTTGGAAGATATGTTTTCGAATCGAATTATTTAAATTTAAAATTCACTTAAACAGATTTCTACACGTTTCAGCTTGACCCGGACAAATCGTAAATCCGTTTGACATGAAATTTGAAATCTTACCATAATAAAAAATTACGGATCTAATGAAACTGGTTTCATTGAAATCCGAGACTGTTAGAAAATGACCATTTTCACTCGTCAATTAAATATTAAAATATTCAATTTCTGTAATTTAACTTTTAAATCAATTTTAAAAGTTCTCTAACATCATTCTAATTCAAATATGATTTATTACAACTTTAGAAATCATTTTTATTCACATTAATTTCAATTTTCAATTATTTACACAATTTCAAATAATTAAATTAACCATTTAATTATCCAATTAAATCCTGATATTTCAAATATAAGTTATTCAGCTTATAAAATTTACTTGTGAATATTTAAAATCAATTAAATGTACGAATTTCAAATGACAGAAATTCTGGGTCCTTACAGCTTAGGAATTTTGATTTCTTTTCTTTTCCCCCATTTTTTCTTTTAGGGCTTGAGTATTAGGAAATTGGAAATGAATGAAAAGGAGTTGGAGGAGGAGTTGGAGGAGGAGTTTGGGTATTATGTTGGGTTAGTGGGCTGAAACCCAAACCCAAAGCCCAAAATAGCAAAATTCTACTCAACTCCAAACATATCGATGTTTATACTCAAAAAGGCCGCAAACGTCATTTTGGACTCAATGGAAGGGGTCTCGAGTCCTAATTCGACTGTTTACAAAAATTAGCATTTCGGACTTTAATCCGACTAACGATGCCATATTTCAATTTCAACATTTAAATATACAATCGCAAATTATGCGGGTTGTTACAAAAGGGTTTCAAATATTTTTGAAAGATAGTTTGTGAATTTACAAAATTCGATAAGGCAAGTAAGTATTGGATAAAGAGATTTAATTTATTAAAATTAAATTAAAAAGAGATATAGAGTATTTCAGTGGAAAATGGAATATTTGGTTGAATGATTGTTTATTTGATAGTTAAATAACCGACTATCAAATTTGGACCCAAAATATAACTTAGGAATATTTAGGGGAAGTACGGGAATTATATGGTACAGTTACCGTCCGAGGTGCTATACTGTACGTATAAACTCGTCTCGTTCTTCTAGGACGTTTATAAGGAAATCCGTCCATTAACGGTTCGGAAGTGATCTCCGATCTTATCTTCGTCTGTTTATTTCCTAAAGAACCGGGGTTGAGTTCACAGGAAATATCAAACGTTGTTTTGAAGAGACCGAGATCGGATTTGCTTCATTACAGCATGATAGAGGGTTCTCACTTCGTGTTGGTGGCGAGCAGGAGACTCTTACCCCTACATGTCCCGGAGTGGTTAGTTGCAGTCGAGAGACTGGTCATAAAAGCAAATTCGAGGTACCAGTGTGGTGCCACGGCGGAAAGTGGCCGCTGCTTGGGATGGTTGAAAAGCCTACCGGGCCATCACAGTTGGTATCAGAGCTTTGGTTGGCGATCTACATAGGCTTTGGTGGGGATTACTCATTGGAGATAGAGTCAGTAGCACTCTAGAATGAGTTGAGTGTATTAATAGATATGAGCGCGTAATTGTTAGTGAATATAAAATGTTTTTATATTGTGTTGACTTATCAGTTGAGTGTTTATGAATTCTGGTCGTTACGGGAAGTACAACTGTATCGATAGGGGTTTCTAAACTCTTAAACAAGGTAAACCGACATGGTATTGTTTTGAAGTGGGTGAATGAAATAATTTTACCCAAACTATATTTTGTTATATATGAAATAATTTTCTAAAATTATTATAGTGTATATATTTGGAATGTTTGGTTGTTAATATTATAATCAGAATAGATTATAAAATTTGGAATGGCTATATATATAACCAAATAGAAATTGTGTAAGAATGATTTATACAAAGGAGTATAACTAGAATTGGATTCAAACCAGAATTTAAACCTTGGAAATTTTGGGAAATGTTTTAAATTGGGTTTGAACTAATGTTTGGGAATTTTTAAATCTTGGAGATTTTTGGAAATGTTTTTCTAAGTGGTTGAAGGAAATAATAAAGTATTATTTTGGAGATATTTTTGGAATAGAAAATTGTTTTAAAATGAATTTTGGGAGTAAGGAAGCACTGGACTCACTTCAGTAGTTGGAAAATAATTCTAGTGATGACTACCGCATTATCAGTATTCATTTTCGAGTTTCTAAGTGACGGATTGCTACCGTAGTGATTGGCTATGATTATTTATTTTGAACTTGTTTGGTAAACAAGTTTGTTTTAGAAATTTCAAAAAGGAATTGTTTTGGGCAAAAACAAGTTGTTTTGAAATCCGAAAGCATGATTAGATATACCAAAGTGGGTATATGTTATTTATGATTTCGAAATGTTTTGAAATAAAACCAAGTGATTGAAATCTGGGGTTTCCATTTAAAAGATTTGTAAAGTTAAGAGAATTTTTTTATTGAACTTATAATTTGAAGTTGGTATAGATAAGAAAGGAAAGTGTGAATTTTAATCCTGGAATTCAAAATTTGATCTGTGTAAGTTAAAGCGAATAAGATAGGTTGAAATTTAACTTAAGGTAAGTTAAATAAAAATTGAAATTGGATTTGAATTGAATGGAATATAAAGCTGAAATGTAAAATGGTTATGTAATTATAAGTTATGATTATTGAATGGAATGAATACACTTAAGTTATTAAGTGATATATATGATCCACAGTTATGATAATTAGATGTAAATGGACTCTGGTAAGCAATGTGAGATTTTAAGTAAATAAGTTTTTGAACTTATGAATTGAGAAATAGAATAGTAAACCAAAATGAAAATGGGTTGATATTATGGAAAAAGAATAGAAATTCAAAAAAATGAATTTTAAATGGAGAGTGAATCAGAATGGAGTAAATTGAGTATAAATATGAATGGTGAAGTGATTATATAACTGTATGTTATAAATATTGAATGTGAGTAAGACTTAAGTCGAAATTCGAGGAACTGTAAATAAAATAAGTTGGTGTAACTTATTAAACTGAGGGAGTGGAAAAGTATGACCAAGTTAAAATGGTTAAGTAATTGGTAACAAGAAATGAATTCAATTTAAGGGTAAATGAATTGAATATGATTTGGAATATGGATTGGATAAGGTTGGGTATGAACTTAAGTTATAAAACCAAATATGAACTTAAGTAACGATATAGAATGTTCATAAGAAACATTAGAAATAATTTTGTGAAATGGTTCATAAATAAATTAGCTTATAGGGAAGTGTCGTTCACTATAGAATAAAGTGGATAACACTATGTGAGTTAAATGAAAGTGAATGGAAAAGATGTAGGAAATACAGTTAATAGAAATGCAAGTGCAGGAACCATGTTATGATATAATAAATTGTTCGAGAATCGATCTACATGGAATGATTTCCGAAGTGGTATAGTATAAATTGGATATACTAGGTAATTGGAAGCGAATAAAGTGAATGAGAATTAATTTGAAACGAATTAGAATTTGGTTGCCATGGAAACTTAACTTAAGTGATTATTTATGAAATGATTCATAAATAAATTAACATGGATTGGAATGTTGTTTAATACAAAATGAAGCAGACAAGGTTTGGTGAATAGCATAAATGGGAATCAAATGGAAAATAGAAAAAAATGATTTAGAGTCAATTTAAAAAGGAATGAAATGGAGTTGATAAAATGAATTTGCATATAATGGGAGTCAATAATGAATGGAATGCAAATAAATTGATTGTGAATCAATTTGAAATTGAATAGAAATGAATTTATGCAAGTAAAGCACATACAAATCAATTTGGAATGGATATGGGTTTGTTTGTTGTAAATATAAATTGAATGCAATAAATGTGGTTGTAAATCATTTCGAATTGAATGAAATGATATATGGATCCATGGAAAGAAATTAAATTAGTGTTGGAACCTTAAAATTGCTTATAATATATGATTGGCATGTTTGGGTTATGAAGTTTATATGTTTAGCTAGTTAAAGGAATGAAATGTTATAACATTTCATGTTTATGAAACTTATGTGCTTATTTTGAGTAAGTACAGGTACAGGGAGCCGTTGGATAGATCATGGTTGCGTAAATGCATATAAAAATAGGCTCGCTCGCTTAATAATGCTAATAAAGGTATGCTTACGCATTAAAAGCAAAATGATAATATATTGATATATATTTTGTTTCCGACCGTGTGGGTCGATGTATATTATTTTTATCATATTTGTTATATTGCAAAAGGCTCTCCATACAAAGGAGACTCTATCAAAAATGTTCGAAAATTTAGGGTGTTAGAAAAATTTTGAAAATTTTTGGAAATTTTTTGTTAACTAGAAAAGTTGATTTTTTAACTGTATTAGAAATCAAGGTTTTTGAGTTAGAAATGGAAACAAATTGTTTAGGATAAGACTAAAAGGGTTGAGAGAAGTGAATGTAGGATTTTAGGTAAGTGGGTTTTGGATAAGTTAATGGGTTTGAGAGCATTTTTCCTACCTTAGCAATTTCGTGGACGAAATTCTTATAAGGGGGGAGGAATGTAACGACCCAGAATTTTTGTCGTTTGATTTTGAATGTAAATCTAATTTTAAATGTTGAATTTGAATTATTAATTGATTTTTAATATTGAGATTTTGGTTAAATTAGTGGAATGGTTTATAATTTCAAATATAGCGATTAATTAGATTTGGTAAATATAAATTTAATATTTACATTGGGTAAATATGGGAATCTGAGTTAAATGGGAATGGAAATGATTCCTAAGTTGATTTAAACTCTATTTGAATTAGAGTGATGATAGCGGACTTTTGAAATGGGATTAAAAGTCGATAAGTTAGAATTTAGAATTTTATATATTAATTTAATATATATAGTAATAGTGTAAATAATGGAATTTTGATTTAATATAAATTGGAATGATTTCTAATATGGATATAAATTCTATTTGATTTATAAAGGAGTTAGTAAGTTTTTAAAATTGAAATTTCAAGCAATTCCGTCTATTTTGAAAATCGCTCGATTTAATCGACGCGTTAAAATAGCCTTCCGGGGCATAGTCTCGGAATTTGACAAAACCAGTTCCATTGGATCCATAATAGTGTATTATTATCGGATTTCAAATTTTGTAGCATTTGGAGTTACCGTTTGGTCGTACGGGGTAGAAACACGTTGAATTTAATTTCGAAAATTTAACATTTTAATTCGATTCGAAAAACTATCTTCCACATACGATCGAATTAGGCCTCAAAACATGTTCCATTGTGTTCGGAATAGGGGTAAAACATTACAAATGCCAGACGGCACGCTTCGGTTGGAGTTCGTCCAGAAAATCATGTAAATTGTGGAAATAATATTAAAAATAATTTTTATACACGTATATATATATATATATATGTTGAAACAGTAAACCCTAGCCCATATAGAACGCGGCCGCCTCCATCATAAATCAATGGCCGAAATCATCAAACCTTTCCCCCTCGATTTCTCTCGTTCTATGTAATATTATCGAAAACTTCCAACTAGGAAAGCGTAGAGGGCAGTGAGATCTACACATCCATACGGTGCAGCGTCGCGAAGTTCGACGAGATGGTCAGAATAGTGCCCGTTAGGATCTACGTTCGTGCTCGTTTTTTGAGCAAGATGTAGCACCGAGTTCGACGTGGTTCCAGGCATTGGTGAGGTGGAGGATGGGCGTCGTGGTGGAGGTGTTGGATCGTCTTCGTTTTAAGCGAGGAGGTGGAGACAATGGAAGGACGAACGGCGGCGTATGGGTTCGTTGGTTACAGGAAGCGTTCGAACGTGAGGGAAGAAGGAAATCGCGGCCTGGATTTTGAAATTTGAAATCAACGACTGAGATTGGTTTAAGGTTATTTATTAAATTAATTTGTAAATTAAACTATAAATTAATTCATGTAAAATTTAAAAATGTGTATCTTGTTCATACGTTGTCAGAATTGGACAAAACAAGCGGCGTTGGAATCGTGGCGACGATTACTACGCATTGGAGCAGATTTGGAGTCGATCGGAGCTAGCTAAAATGTTAGGTTAAATCGAACGTGTTCGATTTAATTTAAAATTGGAACGTTGGAAAATTTAAAACTCAAGGTGAGTTAATCTCACTTAATTTTGGACTGCTGGTATTAATTTTAAATAGTTAAAATTAATTAGTGATTGATTGGTTAAATTGATACATTTTAATCAGTTGGATGTGATATTATATATAGTAGTATATACATATTGGAGTGATTGATATTCCCGCATATATATATATATATATATATATATATATATATATATATAGCGGATGAGACCCTATGCGCCCCGCATAATAGCGGATGACCCTATATACGGTGATATTCTGCCTCAAAGCGGAATTGGTATTTTTATTGTTGTATTAACATCTGTGGATGTAGGGAAAGCAGGTTGGTGGGATCCAACTGGATTCCTTAAAATGTTGAATTTTAATTTCATATATGGTGATATATGTTTTGTTGGAGTAATCTGTGATAGATTATTGTGTGATTTGAATTGATTGGATACTATGGCAGTTTTAGCCTAGATTTTGGTATTTTTAAATACCAGTAATATATGGTTTGATTGAAAAAGAATTCTAAAGGGATATTTGAAGTGAGACATTTATATAGAATTTTGGGTTAACTGATTGATAAAATAATGGTTTTGAAATTTGTACTTAACTAATTCAGGATATTGTAACAGAGATTTTAGGATAAAAGTATACAAAAGGATTTTAAATAATAAATTCTTAAGTGGTACTTGATTAAATATAAAAAGTTTAAAAATCAAGATTTTTAATAGATTGGAAGGATATAAGTGAATTTAGAAATAAGTATAAAATTGGTTATACTGGAGCTCAAATAAGATTTCCTAATTTACGAAATGAAATTAAAATCGAGAAATTGGGCTTGTTTTAAAAAGAGGATTTTTAATTATTAACTAGGTAACTTTAAAAGTGTTAAAAATATTCCAGAAACTAGTTATTTAGTTATTTTAGGTTGTTTAAAGCATATTTAATTATTAATTAGTTACCTTATAAAGATTGTTAAAGATTTACTATTATTTAAGAATTAGTCAGCATTATTATTTTAAAAGATAAATAATTAATATTAATATGGCTTTATATAATAACTTTTATTTAAGTATATTTACCTAGATTAAACTTGGAAATTTATTTGAGAAACTTATAAGCATTATTTTGAGAAATTTTTTAGATAAAGTTTCGGGAAGTAATGGTATACTCGCATGGCGTAATCGGAGGCAGTAAGTGCCTACAGTTAAGTTTTGGATTTCTCCGGGATAGAGACATAACCACTGAGCTGTGAATCCATGGTTTGATACCAAAGTGGTACTTTCCATATTATTTTTTAAAAAGGGTTTCAAATATTTTTGAAAGATTGTTTGTGAATTTACTAAATTCGATAAGATAAGTACATATAGTTTGGATAAAGAGATTTAATTTATTAAAATTAAATTAAAAAGAGATCTAGAGTTTTTCAATGGAAAATGGAATATTTGGTTGAATGATTGTTTATTTGATAGTTAAATAACCGACTATCAAATCTGAACCCAAAATATAACTTTGGGAATATCTAGGAGAAGTACGGGAATTATATGGTACAGTTACTATCCGAGGTGCTATACTGTACATATAAACTCGTCTTGTTCTTATAGGACGTTTATAAGGAAATCCATCCATTAACGGTTAGAAGGTGATCTCTGATCTTATCTTCATCTGTTTATTTCCTAAAGAACCGGGGTTGAGTATACCGGAAATATTGAACGTTGTTTCGAAGAGATTGGGATCGGATAAATTATCCGAAAACCACTTCGATCCAACAAGTACGTTTTAGAAAGGGAAAACAAGAGCATGGAGTCGAAGATGGAGCAGTGAAGTGCAAGGGCTAATCGCTACTAATCCTAAGGATTATTCCAAAATGGATGTAGTAGGAGTAGTGCCTTCGGTTCCGTTCGAACCCAGAACGGACTTGTATGGATGAATGCTATCAGTACGTTGTCATTGGAGGACAATGAGCATTCTAAGTGAAAATTCCTTAAAAGGCAATCGTAGCCTCTAGCCCCATCAATCGGGAATGACTGAAAATCAGGGGAGATGCAGCAAGGCTAAGTGGGTCGCACCCAATTAGGGTATGTTTATCACCTTTCTAAATAACCTCGGATATTATTTATCACTACGGTATATGGAAGGAGCTTGAGAGAGGGTTGGAACACCCGGGGTGATAGCATATTCGGCCTATCCAGGTTAAGGATAGTCCGATCTTGTGTTGCAGGGGATCCTATCGTGGTCGTCAGTACATTTTTCTAGACGTGTACTGTGACGGGTGGTACCCCAGTGCCTTATCATTCGTATGGAATCCATTCTCCAATACGTCCCTTTACGGTTTTGATTGTAATGCCTAGTATGCTGGAATTTAATTAATGTAACAATTTCAGCTATTTGAATAAGTATCTATACTTAGACACTATTATAATATCATAGGATTTGATATGAAATGTTTTTGTTATCGTCAGGTAAAAACCCGTCGTGTTTATGTGTGGCGTGGTCTTCGAGATACCTTTGATTTTCAAAGGATTTTTGGAAACTTTAATAATTCAAATTGAGTGTGTTTTCTCACGTTGGTTTTCCAGACTGACTCGGGTGTTATTTTATTATAATGCTCGGGTCAGACCGAGTATTACAGTTTCAGGTTAGGATGCTATAGAGCTCAGGAGACGAGATGGAGACCGAGACGTACTCTCGTACTTGTTTATTTCCGTTGCAGTGTTTGTTGAAATTACCAGCAATTGTGAGGGCAGGTTGTTATAACTGTCCATGCTGGTAATTATTGATTTGTGTACTTTGATGTGAGATATGTATATTACAGTTTTGATTTGTGTAAAGAACTATTTATATTATATGTTATTCAGTCCGCTTTGAGATTATGTTTTGTTTAGTTTTTCTTCTTTCTTCTACCTACTTTCTTCCCCTCAACAATCTATCTTTCCAGCACTCGATTGTTCGGCATGTTATACAATGAGCGTATTTATATCGATTTTTGAGGGTCGAAAGGGCGGGTCGTCACACTATATTAGTAATTAAATTTGATTTAAATTGGATGTAAGTAAATTGAATACAAATGGAATGAGTTTTAATAAAGTTTAATGGAAACTAATTGAATATGAAATAAGTTAATGAAATGAATTATTAGATGAAAGTTAACTTAAGAAAAGTAGAATGAAATTGATTGTGATAAAAAGAGAAAGAAAATTATTAATATGAATTTGAGTTATAAAATAAAATTTACTTAAGTAAGATTATTAAGATGAATTTGAATTAATGAATAAACTAATGAAGTGAATCAGTGAGTTAATATCAACTTAAGTTATGAAAAGAAAAATAAACAAACATGAGTTGCATTTTATAAAATGGTTGTAATAGACTTAAATGGTTCATAAATGATATTAGTATTAATGAGAATATACTAAGTGACAATGAAATAAAATTTAACTTAAATAAGGTTAAATGAAATGATTTATAAAATGGTCCGTAAATAAATTGATATGAAATATGTGATAATAAAAAGTGAAATAATTGAATGTAAATGAAAAAGATGTGAATAAATTTGAAGCAAACCAATTAAATGTTAAGAAATAATGAATGTTAACAAGAAATGATGGTGTATAAACTAAATATTGACATTGGATAATGTAAATTCACATAGTTATGAATTAATTGGATTAATTGGATGAATATTGATGGTTGAATGTATTCTTTTGTTACAAATCATTATTTTAACTGTTTTTGATTGCATATGATTGTTGTATGGTGTGTATTGGTGCTTCCGCTTATGATTTAGATTCAAAACTCATGTCATATAGTTTATTAAACTTATACATGTTACTATATCTTTTATAAGTGACTAATATTCTAAACTGAGTTGAGGTAGGTACATACGAAGATAGTTTGGATGTATATGCAGATTTGATTTGCTTTTGCTTGCTTAATATGAGCGAACTCGCTCGTATTAATAATAATAAGGTACATATTCAAATTACATACTGCATTTTTATATTTTTCCCTACGTAATGCGTCATCATTGAGATGAGATGTAAATTTGGTATATTTGTGATATATATTTGTATTTTAAAAAATTTACGATCAAGCTATGCAAAGGAGACACTATCGAAATTTTCCGTAAATCCGGATGTTAGAAAATTTTTAAGGTTTTAAAATTTTATAACTTATTTTTATATATAAGTTGAAATTTTCGTAAACCGATCAGAGTAGCGTAGTGGAAGTGTAGTATAGGTTTTCAAATAAGATTTTAATGTTATGTAAGTTTATTATTTTTAATAAAATATATCAAATGTTAAATTCCTTACTTAATCCCTTTTCGAGAACGAAAAGTTTTGAGTGGGGGAGATTGTAACGACCCGTATTTTTAACTATTTTAAATTATTGAATTTAATAATGATTGAATAAAAATGGTTAGAAATAAAAATCTAATGATTTATTAATGTAGTTTATTTAATACGAACTCGAATCAAATTTTGAAATAACTAATTTCGAAGATTTTGGCAATAACAGATATTGAAGTGAATTTTACGTATTGAATGTGTTTACAATCAATAGCCGGAATTTAATAATAAATGTTGCATTATTTATATTAAAATAAAATAATTGTTTGATAATAAAATTCATTTGAAATCTAATATTGTGGTTTATTAAAATTATAATATTGGAATTCATCGAAATTGGATTTTTGGAATATTTTAAATATTGAAGTGTAACTAAATGTGGTGGTTGTGTTATTTGAGTTCGTTTTATAAGTTAAATTCTATAAGTTGAATAACTTGTATTTCAATTTTAGTGATTTACTAGATAATTAAAATTGTTTAAATTTAATATTGAAAATTATTTGAATATTTGAATTCCAAATTTAATGTGAATGAAACTGATGTTAAAAGTTAATTTAAATTTTATTCAAACAAGAATGAAGATTGTTAACTTTTAAAATTGAATTTAAAGTGATTAAATTGATTTTTGAAATTACTTGTTTTAATTAACGTGTAAAAATAGCCATTTTGGCCACTATCTTGGATTTTGATAAAATCAGTGTCATTAGATCCGTAATAGTGAATTATTATAGAATTTCAAGTTCCATAGCGATCGGACTTGTCGTTTGGTCGTGCGAGCTTGAAATGCGTAGGGTTTATTTTCAAATTTTAATTAAAATAATTTGATTTGAAACGCTATCTTCTGCATACGATCGAATTAGGCCTCGAGACTAGTTCCATTGTGTTCGGAATAGGAGTATAACATAAAGAACGCCAGGCGGCACGCCTCGTTTGGAGCTCGAGAATTACGGACGTTATAAGTCATATATTTCCTAATTATAGTAATATATATACTCACCCTCACCCAACACTTCGTACACTCCGCCTCATTCCTGTCAACCCCGTACCCCCTCTTTCTCTCATTTCAAATTACAGCAGACAGATGAAGAAAAAAAGAAAAAAAAGACAAAACAAACAATCGCACGAACGACTGAAGGCAGAGCGCGCGTGAGGCGCGGCGACTGCTGCGGACGCGACAGGGTAATGGTCGGAGGGGCGGAGGCTCATCGTCGGGGAAGGTGCAAGGCACGATTTTCATTTGCGGCAGTTAGCGTTCACCTCGATTTCGCGCGCGACTTGGTGGTGGAACAATGGCTGTTGAGTGCTAGCGCGGCGGCGGTTCGCCTAGAGCGGTGGTGGGAGTGTTCGATCGAGTGGTTTAATAATAAAAAAATGCGAACGCCAACGAAGGAAGGAAGAAGGAGCCTGCGGCCTAAGGAAGGAACGAAGGTGATTAGTTGTTAAATATTTTTATTAAGTTAATTTATATGTTAATTATAACTATTATATTAATTATTGAATATCTTTCTCGTACGGGGTCCGATTCGAGTGAAACGAGTCGCATTAGAATCGTATCGACATCATCTACGACATTAAATTGGATTGGCATTTATTTGACTTTGAAAATTTTCAATTTCAAATAAAGGTGTGTGTTTTATAATGCTCACGACGTATCAAATATTTTTATGTTAGTTAAATTGATATCATGAAGTAATTAATTTTATTGACTGTTGTTTGGTAAATTTAACTGACATTTATATGAATTGAAATGATAGGAATTTAAATCGACAGTTCAAATTTGAATTAGAAATTAAATTGCTAGTTAAATTCCCTATTATTGACAACTGGTTAATTGTGGTGATATTTTGACTGATTTGGATGTTGTTTGTGATGAATGTCTATTGGTTGATGGATTTGATGATTGGATGTTTATTTATTTATATGTATACCCTGTTGTCACACTATAAATTATTTGATAGTATATAAAACTGTTATTTGAATTATCTAGAATAAATTTAAAAATAGGTTGAAATGATATATATACCTATGACATTTATTTTGGATTGAAATTATATATATCCATTCTTGAAATTAAATTGAAATAACTGATCACTTGGTTATATGATAGAAAATTATATACGGACATTGGATTGGTTAAATTAAATGATTTTAAAATCTTTGGTTTGAAATTATTTAAATGGTTTGGATTTAAAGAAATAAAAATCAAATTTATGGAATTGAATTATTTTTGAACTTGAGCTCGAAATGTTGAAATTGAAATTTGTTAACAGGAATTGTTAAATAATCGAATTTGAGATTTTGAAGTTATAATTGAAATGTTATTTGAATTTCGGAAATTGATTTGTTTTAAAAGATTTGGACTTTTATTCGAACTTTGAAATATTGCTAAGTAAAAGTAATTTAAATCGATATTTCAAAATTGAGCTCGGAATTGAATTATTTTAAAGATCTGAACATTGAATTGAACATCGAAGTTAAATTTGATTTAAATCAATATTTTGAAATCTAAATCAAAATTGATATAAATTGGAATGGTTTAAAATTGAGAATTAAGTTGAAATTTAACTATTGAATCGAATAGTTGAAGTTGAAATCGATTTGGAATTGAAATTAATCCAGAATTGAAATTGGTTCGAATTGAAATTGGAATCGAATTTAATTCGAATTAAAATCGAAGTTTGAGTCGATTTGAATTGAATTGAGATTGGAAATGATTTGAATTAGAAGATTTGGAATTGAATCAGTTTGACTTTGAAACTATTTTCAACTAAATTATTTTAATATAAACTATTTAAAATCTATCTATTTAAATATTCAAATTATTTTAATTTTCCAAACTATTTTACTATATAAACCATTTTCAATACTCAAACTATTTTATATTAAACTATTTAACTTTTTAAACTATTTAAGAATTTTCAAACTATGTTCTAAAAATTCAAACTGGTCAAGGTTGAAATGTTTATATTTAAATCGCCGATTTAAATGCGAATTGGGTTAAAATGAAGTTATAACCTAAATTGTAATTCGAATCGAATTTTGAAGTGAAATTGATATATCGAACCGAATTGACATATTTTGAGTAATTATGAGGATTTTTGAAACTAATGATATTTTGAAGCAAAAATGATATTTTGATATCAAGTATGAATTGTTTTTGAAATGTAAAAGAACCAACTGACATGTAAAACGATGTTTGGTTGTTAAAGAGACCAGAGCCTCTTATTGACATACTCTCTGTTAATATTGGAACCACTATAACTACCGTGTACGCGGAGGAGACTCCAGAACGAAGTGGTTGGATTTGGCGTTGATTGTTGGATTTGAAGAAAGAGAACGTTGATGGATAGACCCCGGCACTTGTGCCAATTTGAAATGACTAAAACAGGACGGCTTGTCAGGGCCAATGAGGCTAATTACCTCTAGCGGACATCCGTTCTTCGATTTTCATTTTGGACTTGATCCATATTATTACTCTTGATGTTGGTTTCGATTGGTGCACCTTGATTTGGGATGACCTTCCTTTGACTCGATATGGAATGGATGGATGCGGTGGGCGGTCGTGGCTACGATGCGTTATCACCAGCCCTGCAACCCGAAATGGTAGTATCCTACCTTGGACCTTGCCTCACGGCCTTGTCATGCTTTTATCCCTATATGAGACCACTACGATTTTGGTTTAGTGTTGTCGTATCATGACGTATCCCTATCCCCCGACATGCTACTTGGGCGTTATATGCAACTGTACGACAATGCTTAAAAACACGTTAAGAGGGATTAATGTAAAGTCTTATCGCTAAGAAAAATATTTATTTTACTGATTAGACATTATATTTAGCGTATTCTACTATATATAAATATTTTGACGAATCCTTAAGAGATGGAAATTCCCGTAACATCTCTTGAGTTATTACACGCACGTTATACACTGGATATGAGATATAAAACTCCGTAAATATCTCTAACGCTATTACACTCCTGTTATATGTGATTTTGATTTGACTCACATAAGAATATTTTAGTCCTGACTCGAGTGTTTGTCTTTTCATTACGCTCGGGTCAGCCCTGAGTATTTCAGCGCATTGAAGATTATTTTCTGGAGGATGAAGACGAAGATTTGGTATATTATATTACTAGTATTATTCCATCACCTTGTTTTTATGCTGCATTATTCTATTATTTTTTTGTATATATAATTCTGATAAATGTTGTATAAATTATAATCAAATGTATAGTATAACAACTTCATGAACTGTTTATTTGATTATTATATCTTGTCATTCCGTTGCGAGATTCTGTATTTGTTTTTCTTCTTCTCTTATTTTTCTTAATTAATCCCATTGATTATCTGTGTTTCGGAATGTTTGAGTTGGACATGTATGGATTATTGTCAATTTAAACCTTCCGATATGTAGGTCACATAATATTATCTGTATTCTTTTAGTTACTATCACAATTAGTTTAGCTGTAGTTTAGGTAATTTTAGTTTTTAGGCTATCATCTTCCATAATATGCATTTTAGTTTTACTCTCTAACTTAAAATCTTGATACATTAATTGTATCTGAACTACTAACTAATTTATTTATATTTTTTTGGCTAATAGTAAAAGCCCGGTTTTATTTTAAATAAATAAATTAACCCCTCCCATCTTAATTATGTTGTCAACAATCATGACTTCAATGCACACAAAAATCTACCTGATACTTTTGCTGAATGTTTGGTCAACCTTTTCCCATCAAACGTCAATCAAGGGATTTCCTCCACTTTGTTATAACGTACACATAGCTTCTTTTTGTAAAATTTTAAAACCAGAAAAGTCAACCATATGATTTAATCGACGGATTTTCTATCGAATTAAAATCACCGAAAAATGTAATAATAATAACCGCAAGTGTACGACGTACAATTTTAGTACATGGCGAGTATGGGTCGATCCATAGGGAATTGACATGATTCAAAATTTTTACTCAATCAAATTAACCCAAATTTGCAAGTTTGTTTAAAGTAGGAAAATTAGCAAAAGTTAAACTAGAACAAAAGTGATTGAAAATATGAGATTTGAAAACAACTTAAAGGCAAATCCACTCTCATATTTTTACATAAATCAACACACAAACAATCTATGATCTCCCTATTTTGATCTTAAGTGGAATTAGCAACGTATTTATCATAAGTATGGTCTATTTATGTTATTAATTAACATAACTTAAACCATCAAACTATAATACAACACTAAAACCACTTATCAATTGTAATGAAAATGAAGTCAAACTATAGATCATCAAATTTTGATTCTACTTTAATTTAACAATTAAAAATTAATTAGTAAAATGATGATGTAAATTGTGTTTATATTTGAGTAAAAACAACCTATTTGTGAATACAACATAGGTTATCAAATTCACTAATAAACTTACATCAATTATCCACATTCTCATGAAGCATGAAAGAGATCATAAATCACATAATATGTTAAATTTACATAATTTTAGAGAACTTCATTACCCCTAAATTAAAGGTGTGATGACCCACAAACCCGTACCTTTTGAATCAATAATAAATCACACATGTCCTACCCAAAAAGCACAGAAAGACGGAAAGTCACGAGAAAGAAGAGAGAGGGTGAGAAGAAAGAAAGAAGAGAGAAGAAGAAAAGAGAAGAGAAGAAGAAAAGAGAAACAGAACCAAAACAATATAGAATCTCACATCGTAGCAGAATAACATATAATATAGATGAATAATCTTTACAAAAGAGAAATTGTAATATACATACATCAACCAAAGTACACAAATAAATAATTATCGGCCTGGACAGTTATAACAACCCGTCCTCACAAATGCTGATAATTTACAACAACAATGTAGCGGAAAATAAACAGATACGTGTATACGACATGGAGATCTCTAGTTCGTCTACTGAAGCTCCAAAAGCACCAAATTTGAACCTGTAAATATACTCGGTCTGACCTGAGCATTGAAAAGGGAAGAACGCCCGGATCAGTCTGGTAAACTAGCGTGAGAAAAACACATCTCAACTGAATATTAAAGTTTTAAGATTACCAAACTTTCTTTATAAAAACAAAGGGTATCTTGTAAGACCACGCCCACACATAAACACGGACAGGTTTTTCCCTTTCGATAACCAAATCATTTCATATCAAATTCTGTTATATTATAATAGTGTCTATTATACAAATAATAATTAATCACATCTGGAATTGTTACATTATTAAATTCCAGCATATTAGGTTTACAAACAAAATGGTAGACACGTAGTGGATATTGGATTCCATACAAATGACAAGGTAAGGGACTACCTTTTCCGAACTCGGTACACCTCTAAAGGGATGTACCTAGGGTCGAGATACTCGGTGCCTAAAGCAACACAAGAGCGGCATACCCCTTCCTGGATAGTACCAAATATGTCATCACCCCGGTCGTTACCGACCTTTAACGGGTACCCGGGTCATACATTCACCACATACTTAGACATATGTAGAGTAAATCTTGAAGGATGATGACATCTCCTAATAGGAGCGACCCACTTAGCCTTGCTGCTTCTACCCTATTTTAGTCATTTCCTGGGGTGTGAGGCCCAAAAGAGGTATCGAATACCTTTCACATATCACATCATCATCTCTGAATGCCACATTGCCATTTCCGTTGACTACTAATTGCCGTCTATAAAAATACAACCCTTGAGCTCGTACGTCACAAGGAGAGTGTTAAGCTAAGAGAAGTTGTCTTCTCCGCCGCCATAGATGTATGTTTGTAAAAATCAATGTACGTAATCTTAGAAATGCAATGTCAGACATCCATCCATACAAGTTGTCCAGGAACATGACAAACCGAAGGTACTTTCCTACCACATCCTATCGGGAAATCCCTAGGATTAGTAGCGAATAGTCCTTGCATTGGATATCTCATAACGAGGAGACTATTGCTACTGTATGTATATTAGGATTTTAACCCCAAATGATTAACAAGCAGTCCTTCACTATGAAAATCCTGAATATCAATATCATCAACAAACCTGCACATCCATCGCATATAGGTTGGTACAAAGTAGTTTTCGGATAAACCGATCCTGGTCTCTTCGCACCAACAACGCAAAAGCGTTACTCAACATCATACAAAAACCAAGTCTCGTAGACTTATCACGTTTCCAACTTTCAACTTGCTATCCTTCGGCCAAGAAGGAAGCTCGGTAGATAGGAGGAATCACTCCGCACTACTCGAATCACCATCCTTTACACCAAACGATAATCAAGCCTACACAGATGGGTACGTACTAAGTGTACAACTAAATAGTTTCCACATCAAGTCGAGAAACTAAAATGGCCAAAAATATAATTTATCACTTAAACAATCACTAGGCCTGATTTATTAACCTTTTATTATTAAATCACTTTTCCAAATTTATGTAACGACCCGGATTATTCTATCGTTAATTTTGAATATTTAAATGGTTTAAATATTGGATTTGGAATTATAATTGAGTTAGTAAGTTTTTAAAACTGAAATTTTGAGCGATTTCGAAATAATGGAATCGTCAATTTAATTGACGCGTTAAAATAGCGATCCAGGGCACAGTCTCGAAATTCGACGAAACCTGTTCCATTAGGTCCATAATGGTATATTATTATCGGATTTCAAATTTCGTAGCATTTGGAGTTATCGTTTGGCCGTACGGTATATAAACACGTTGAATTTAATACCGAAAATTTAATATAAATAGTTGGGTCCAAAAAGATATCTTCTCCATACGATCGAATTAGGACTCGAAACCTTTTCCATTGTGTTTGAAATAGGTGTATAACATTATAAACGCCTAGCGGCATGCCTCGATAGGGGTTCGAGATTTTTAGTTATGAAAATGAGACGATCTGAAAATTTATATATATATATATATATATATATATATATATATAATTGACTTGACCTTTTTAATTCACATTAGCTGTTATTCTTCCTTTTCAAATCACTGTACATCTATCCTTATGTGCTACCTTTCCCTTCCATCTTTTCCCTCCTTCTCTTTTTAAAATGCCAACCGAACAACAGAAGAAAAAAAAGGAAAAGTTTGATCAAAAGTTAAATCGCGTCTTCCCCTTTTAATCTTCCAGTTCAAAACCAACAGAAAGAAATAAAAAGACAAATGGGTGAAGCCTCGTTTGACTTAAAAACCTGTATATAAAAATCGCGACTTCATTCCCTTCTCAGTTCGAACGCGAGTTATCTTCACCTTCCTTCTTTTCGAACAAATCAGTTTGAAAACAAAAAATATATACTATTCACGATCGAGCAAACTCACGGCGCTCGTATGCGCCCGCGTAAAGAGGAGGGTGACGTGCAAGGAGGTGGTCGACGAGGCTGAGGAGGGTGATGGGTTGGTAATCTCCGATGGAGGAAGGCAATTTTGTCCTAGAGCGGTCGATTTGAAGGAGTTTGTGTGAGAGCGTTGGGCAGCACGAGGACGAGGCGTGCTGTGGAGCGGAGGTCGAGGATGTTAATGCGACCGGAGTGGGTGGCTCGTGTTCGATGTCATTGGTAGTAGGGTCGCGGCCGTCAATCGAGTGGCATGTGGGGAAAGGCACTGAGGCGATCGAGATTGGCGAAAGGAGGGGGGAGGAAGAGCTCGTTTCCGCATTCAACATGAGGGGATGCGACTTGGGTTTTACTGGCGAAGTGTGATGTGGTGGAGGAGAGCTTCGATCTCAGGATTTAGCACTATTAGCTTCAGGGAGAAACATGAATAAAGGTAATTTAATTTAGGAACATTTTAATAAATGTTAATCATGTTGAAAAAAAATGAAAAAAAAGAATTCGTTAATAAGCAATTAGTTTGAATTAAATAATTAGTCGATTAATTGATATTGTAATCATTAATTTATATTTTTCGAAATTTGCTTATACGAGGTTCAATCAAACGGAATCTATGCAGAAAATGAAAATTTGGAACGGACTGCAAATAAAATCAAGGTGAGAATTTCTCACTCATTTAGATTGCCACATTTAAATTTAAATTATTTGATGCTTGATTGGATTGATAAATTATAGTTATCCGTTGGATGATCATATATATAGTAGTATATATATATTTGTAGTTGGATTGATATTCCCGCATATTTTTGACGGATGAGATCCTATGCACCCCGTATAATAGCGGATGACCCTATGTACCGCGATATCCCCCTCGAAGTGGGATTGGTATTTTATATTGTCTAACATCTATGGATGCAGGAAAACAGGTTGAAGGGATCCAACTGGATTCCTTAAATATATTTAGTGTTTTTCATATATATAAAATATATGATGTGATTGAATAATCTGCTGGATTATTTTGTGTTTTTAAATGTTATAACAGCATGGGAATTAACTTTGGTATATTAAATACCATACATATTATTTGATTTTTTTAGGAATTAAAAGGAGATTTTTTATATAAAAAAATATATATATCGAAATTTGGATTTATTTAAAGAAAGTTTGATTTGAATAAGCAATAATTGATTTTTGATCGTATTAAATAATGCTGGAAAATATTTTAAATAGAGATTTTAAAATAAATTATATAAAGGAATTTTTAAGACTGGATTTAAAATGATATTCGGAAATGAATATGGAAATAAGTTGAAATCGATATTAAAAATAGATTGGCAAAAATGAATGGAATTTATAAGGAATTGAATCTATAAAATGGAATTTTATAAATGGGATTATTTTTAGTGAAACTCAAAGGAGTTATAAAAATTTATAAACGATGTTTATAGATAAAGGAAATTGATATCATATGATAAATTTAGAATATAAATTTATAGGGAGAACTTACATATGGAAATAGGGTGAGAGAAAAATAATGGATACTATTTTTGAATTGAAAATGGTTAAGGAGACCGAAATGGAAGCGATGTGATGGAAATCGAGAGGGATTTATAAATTAAAATTTTGTTATTGAGATTTAAAACTATATTTTTATTAATAAGTTCAGTTTTATTTTAAAAAGGGGAATTTTGTTTATTAAACTATGTAATTTAAAGTTTGTTAGTATTGAATACTTCAGAAGTGAATTTTTCAAATACTGAATATTTATTTTAATAAATCCTAAATTTTTAAACCTGCTTTGAGAAGTGTTGTTATAAAAAGTGTTCCAATATTTAGATAATTATTTGAACATGTCTTAAAATAAATTATTATTATTGTTCTTTTAAATACTTATTTTATATATATAGAGTTTTGTAATGTTTTAAATTTATTTATAAATCTTCTCGGAAATCATAGGGAAGAACCTGGGTCTAGCTCACTTCTCCTAAGCTTTATTCAAAACATGCCTAGGCTTAATTAATCAGAAACCTAAGACTAATGAGCTCCCTACGGTGTCTAAAGTCCTCTCTTCTGCACTACTAAGATTACGTTTTGCGCCAGGTCGCAAAGCCGATTAACCTCCCGCCCTATTCAGTATATGGGATTTATAAGGGAATTCTCAAAATAGAATTGGGAAAAAAAAGTAAGAAAATTTTCGAAGTAGTTAAATAAAAGTGAACTTCGGAAAATGAAGTAGAATTCATAAATGAAATGAGATAAGGAACTTACGGATGGACTGTAAGGGATTCGAGCAAATAGGAAAATAAATGAAATATTTTCTAAGTATTGAAAAAAAAGGTTTGGGAAGTTATACTTAAGTATATTTTCTAAGTGTTTGACTGGATGGATTTGAAATATTTCAACTGCGAGGTTATTATTATAGAAATAATTTCAAAGTATTGAATTATAAATGGAATTGGAAGAAAATATTCTAAGTGTTGAGATGGTTTGAAATTATCCTGTTATGGATATAAATATTTGAAATTGTTTTCGAACTATTGAAATATTGAAAGAGATGAATGTATATCTTTGTAAACATATTTTGAAAATAAATTTGGAATAAATTTAAAATATGGCCTGATGACTGCTTATGGATGTTTATTGATAGTTAAATAACCGACTATCAATTTTGGCCAAATTCGTTAATTGTTTCGAAGAGACCGGGATCAGATTTATTATCCGAAAACCACATCGATCTGATTTTGAACATTACGAATGAATACGGCGATGATGATAAAGACGGTGATTCGGTTTGTCCAGACCCAGGACAACTTGTGTGGACGAATGCTATCAGAACATCGTCATTGGAGGACGATGAGCATTCTAAGTGAAATTTTTTCTGAAAGGTAATCGTAGCCTCTAGCCTCATCAACCGAAATGGCTGAAAATCAAGGGATATGCAGCAAGGCTAAGTGGGTCATACCCAATTAGGGTATGTTATCACCTTTCTAGATACCCTCGGATATATTCTATTATGGATATGGTGGCGCATGCGAAAGAGCTCTCGATAACGGTGGGAACACCCAGGGTGGTAACATATTTGGTTCTATCCAGGTTAAGGATAGGGCCGGTCTTTTGTTGTAGGGGATCCCGGCGAGGTCCTCGGTACATTTTTTCTAGACGTGTACCGTGATAGGTGGTACCCCAGTGCCTAGTCATTGTATGGAATCCACTCTCCAATAAGCACCGTACGGTTTTGATTGTGCCCAAATATGCTGAAACGTGAGATGCAAGCATTTCAGCTATTTTCTATTTACTTGGTCTAGACACTATTATAATATCAGATGGTTTTGATAAAAATGTTTGGTTATCGTAAGTTAAAAACCCGTCGTGTTTATATGTGACATGGTCTTACGAGATACCTTTGTTCTTCAAAGGATTTTGAAAATAATAATCATAATTCAAATTAAGTGTGTTTTCTCATGCTGGTTTTCCAGACTGACTCGGCTGTTATTTTATTATAATGCTCGGGTTAGACCGAGTATTACAGATTCAGGATAGGATGCTATGGAGCTCAAGAGACGAGCTGGATGACTGAGACGTATAACACGTACTTGGTATTTCCATTGTGTGAGTTATGTATATCAGGACAGGTTATTATAACTGTCCTGATTGATGTATTGATTGTTTTACTCTAATGATTGTAAGTATAAAACAGTTACAGATTTCTTTGTATGAAGATCTGTTATTATATATTATATTTTGTTCCGCTGCGATTGTGAGATTCTGTGTTGTTGTTTCTATTTTTCTTCTACAATTTTCTTTTGCACCCCTAATGAGCGGGTATTTCCGGCACTCGACCGCTCGGCATTCTATACAGTGGACGTATTAATGTCGATTTTCGAGGGTTGAAAACCCCGTTCATTACAGTTGGTATCAGAACTGAAGGTTAAGCGAGAACCTTGGCTCTAGTAGGAATTACTCATTAGAGATAGTGTCAGTAGTACTCTATAATGAGTTTGAGTGTATTAATAGATATGAGCGCATATTTGTTAGTGAATATAAAATGTTTTATATTGTGTTGGTTGATTTATTGAGTGTTTTGAACTCTGGTCAGCACAGTTCGTACAGCTGAATCGATAGGGGTTTCTAAACACTTGAATAGAGTAATTCGACACATTATTGTTTTGGAATGGGGTAAATGAAATAATTTTACCCAAATATATATTTGGAAATAAAAGAAATAATTTTCTGAAATTATTATATATAGTTGGAGTGTTTGGATGATAATATTATAATTAAATAAGATTATAAAATTGGAAATGGTTTATATAACCAAATGAAAATTTGTATAAGTATGAATTATACAAAGGGATTATAATTAAAATTGGATTCAGAATCTGGAAATATAAATCCCGGGAAGTTTGAAAAAAAAATGTTTTCAAAGTGGTGTGGAGAATGATAATAAGAGTATCATTTTTGGGAATATTTTTGAAAGAAAATTGTTTTAAAATGGATTTTGGAAGAGATATAGCACTGAACTCACTTCAGTCGCTGGAAAATAATTCTGGTGATGACTGCAGCATCACCAGTATTCATTTTCGTGTTTCTAGGTGACGGATTTCTACCGTAGTAATTTGATATAGAGATTTTTGTGAAAAACAAATGCTGTTTAGAGATTTTGAGGGAATTGTTTTGGGAAAAAAATCAAGTTGATTTTTGAAAGTTGAAGGAAATAGTTTGTTAAAACAAAGTTATATATTTATATGTGAGTACATATGCACGCCCAGGTAGGCCTGCATTCAATCACAACATGCATGCATTTTGAGTTATAACTGTGGAAGTAGATTTGATAGTAGCATCCTCATATTTGAACTCCGCCTAGGCAGAAGACGCTATTTTTTTTGTTCAGACTACAATAACTTTTTCATACTAACTCGGAATTAGGCGAGACTTTGATCGATGGACTTCCATCAAAATTACAGACAATAAGCAACACTCGGATACTTCATCTAGTGAACGTATACCATAGATCTTCATGGTGAATAACAGTTGTACTTAGAAAATAACAGGCAACATCCCCGTATTTGAACTCTGCCTAGGCAGAAGCCGCTATTTTTTTGTTCATACTGCAATAACTTCTTCATACTAACTCGGAATCTGGCAAAACTATGACCGATGAACTCCCACCTAAATTACAGACAATATAGAACACTCGGATACTTCAGCTTATGAACGTTTACCGTAGTTTTCCATGGTGATTAACAGTTATACTTAGAAAATAACAGGCTATATCCACACTTCAACGCTCACTATAGTTCTCCATGGTGACTAATAGTTGTACTTAGAATATAACAGGCTACATCCTCATATTTGAACTCCGCCTAGGCAGAAGCCGCTTTTTTTTTGTTCAGACTGCAATAACTTCTTCATACTAACTCGGAATCATGCAAAACTTCGACCGAAGAACTCCCACCTAAATTACGGACAATATGGTACACTCGGATACTTCAACTTGTGAACGCACACCATAGTTCTCCATGGGGACTGACAGTTTACTTGGAAAATAACATGTTACCACATCCCCATATTTAAACTCCGCCTAATGCTGAAGCCGCTATTTTTTGTTCAGATTGCAACAACTTCTTCATACTAATTCGGAATCCGGCGAGACTTCGACCGATTAACTCCCACCTAAATTGCGGACATTATGGAACACTCAAATACCTCATCTTGTGAACGCACACTATAGTTCTCCATGGGGAATGACAGTTGTACTTAGACAATAACAAGCTACCACATCCCCATATTTGAACTCCGCCTAGTGCAGAAACCGCTATTTTTTTGTTCAGACTGAAATAACTTCTTCATACTAATTTGGAATCCGACGAGACTTCGACCGATTAACTCCTACCAAAATTATGGACAATATGGCACACTCAGATGCTTCATCTTGTGAACGCACACTGTATTTCTTCAAGTGGACTGATAGTTGTACTTGGAAAATAACAGGCTACCACATCCCCATATTTGAACTCCGCCTAGTGCAGAAGCCGGTATTTTTTTGTTCAAACTGCAATAACTTCTTCATACTAACTCGGAATTAGGCGATACTTCGACCGATGAACTCCCACCTAAATTACGGACAATATGGTACACTCAGATACTTCATCTTGTGAACGCACACCGTAGTACTCCATAGGGACTGACAATTTACTTAGAAAATAACATGGTACCACATCCCCATATTTGTACTCCGCCTAGTGTAGAAGCCGCTATTTTTTTGTTCAAACTGCAATTACTTCTTCATACTAATTCGGAATCCGACGAGGCTTTGACCGATTAACTCCCAGCTAAATGACAGACAATATGAAACATTCAGATACTTCATCTTGTGAGCGCACGCTGTAGTTCTCTATCTCTATGGGGACTGATTGTTGTACTTAGAAAATAAATAGGCAACCACATTCCCATATTTGAACTCCGCCTAGTGTAAAAGCCGCTATTTTTTTGTTCTAACTGCAATAACTTCTTCATACTAACTCGCAATTAGACAATACTTCGACCAATGAAATCCCACCTAAATTACATACAATACGGTACAGTCGGATACTTCATCTTGTGAACGCACACTGTAGTTCTCCATGGTGACTAACATTTGTACTTAAAAAATAACAGGCTATATCCCCACTTCAATGTTCACTGTAGTTCTCCATGGTGGCTAATAGTTGTACTTAGAAAATAGCATGTTACATCCTCATATTTGAACTCCACCTAGGCAGAAAGCCGCTTTTTTTTCAGACTGCAATAACTTCTTTATACTAACTCGGAATCAAGCAAACTTCGACTATTGAACTCCCACCTAAATTACGGACAATATGATACACTCAGATACTTCATTTTGTGAACGGACATTGTATTTCTCTATGGGGACTGACAGTTTACTTAGAAAATAACATGCTACCACATCCCCATATTTGAACTCCGCCTAGTGCAGAAGCCGCTATTTTTTTTGTTCAGACTGCAATTTCTTCTTCATACTAATTCGGAATCCGGCGAGACTCCGACCGATTAAATCCACCTAAATTACGGACAATATGGAACACTTGGATACTTCATCTTGTGAACGCAAACTGTAGTTCTCCATGGGGACTGACAGTTGTACTTAGAAAATAATAGGCTACCACTTCCCCATATTTGAACTCCGCCTAGTGAAGAAGCCGTCTTTTTTTTGTTCAGACTACAATAACTTCTTCATACTAATTCGGAATCCGGCGAGACTTCGACCGATTAACTCCTACCTAATTACGGACAATATGACACACTCGGATACTTCATCTTGTGAACGCACACTGTACTTCTCCATGGGGACTAACAGTTGTACATAGAAAATAACAGGCTACCACATCCCATATCTGAACTCCACCTAGTGTAGAAGCCGCTATTTTTTTTGTTCAGACTGCAATAACTTCTTCATACTAATTTGGAATCCGGTGAGACTTCGAACGATTAACTCCAACCTAAATTACGGTCAATATGGAACACTCGGATACTTCATCTTGTGAACGCACACTGTAGTTCTCCAAGAGAACTGACAGTCGTACTTAGAAAATTACAGGCTACCACATCTCCATATTTGAACTCCGCCTAGTGTAGAAGCCGCTATTTTTTTTGTTCAGACTGCAATAACTTCTTCATACTAACTCGGAATCGGGCAAAATTTCGATCGATGAACACCCACCTAAATTACAGACAATTTGGTACACTTGGATACTTCATCTTTTGAACGCACACTGTAGTTCTCCAAGGGGACTGACAGTTTACTCAGAAAATAACATGCTACCACATCCCCATATTTGAACTCCACCTAGTGTAGAAGCCACTATTTTTTTTGTTCAGACTGCAATATTTTCTTCATACTAACTTGGAATCCGGCGAGACTTCGACCGATTAATTCCCACCTAAATTATGGATAATATGGAACACTCGGATACTCCATCTTGGAACGCACACTGTAGTTCTCCATGGGGACTGACAGTTGTACTCAGAAAATAACAGGCTAACACATACCAATATTTGAACTCCGCCTAGTGCAGAAGCTGCTATTCTTTTTTGTTCAGACTGCAATAACTTCTTCATACTAATTCGGAATCCGGTGAGACTTCGACTGATGAACTCTCACCTATATTACAGACAATATGAAACACTCGAATACTTCATCTTGTAAACGCACACTGTAGTTCTCCAAGGGAACTGACAGTTGTACTTAGAAAATAACAGGCTACCACATCCCTATATTTGAACTCCACCTAGTGCAGAAGCCGCTATTTTTTTTGTTCAGACTGCAATAACTTCTTTATACTAACTTGGAATTAGGCGATACTTTGACCGATGAACTCTCACCTAAATTACGGACAATATAGTACACTTTGATACTTCATCTTGTGAACGCACACCGTAGTTCTCCATAGGACTGACAGTTTACTTAGAAAATAACATGGTACCATTTCCCCATATTTGAACTCCGCCTAGTGCAGAAGCTGCTATTTTTTTGTTCAAACTACAATAACTTCTTCATACTAATTCGGATCCGGCGAGACTTCGATCGATTAACTCCCACCTAAATTACGGACAGTATGGAACACTCAGATACTTCATCTTATGAACGCATACTGTACTTGTCCATGGTGACTGACAGTTGTACTAAGAAAATAACAGACTACCACATCCCCATATTTGAAATCCGCCTAGTGCAGAAGCCGTTATTTTTTTTGTTCAAACTGCAATAACTTCTTCATGCTAACTTGGAATCAGGCGATACTTCGACCGATGAAATCCCATCTAAATTACGGAAAATACGGTACAATCATATACTTCATCTTGTGAATGCACACTGTAGTTCTCCATGGTGACTAACAGTTGTACTTAGAAAATAACAGGCTATATCCCCACTTCAACGCTAACTGTAGTTCTCCATGGTGACTAACAGTTTACTTAGAAAATAGCATGCTACCACATCCCCATATTTGAACTCCTCCTAGTGTAGAAGCCGCTATTTTTTTTGTTCAGACTTCAATAACTTCTTCATCCTAATTCGGAATCCGGCGAGACTTCGACCGATTAACTCCCACCTAAATTACGGACAATATGGAACACTCAGATACTTCATCTGGTAAATGCACACTGTAGTTCTCCATGGGGACTGACAGTTGTACTTAGAAAATAACAGGCTAACACATCCCCATATTCGGAATCCGCCTAGTGCAGAAGCCGCTATTTTTTTGTTCAGACTGCAATAACATCTTCAAACTAATTCGGAATCTGGCGAGACTTCGATCGATTAACTCCTACCTAAATTACGGACAATATGGCTCACTCGGATGCTCCATCTTGTGAACGCACACTGTAGTTCTCCAAGGGGACTGACAGTTGTACTTGGAAACTAACAGGCTACCACATCCCCATATTTGAACTCCGCCTAGTGCAGAAGCCGATATTTTTTTTGTTCAGACTGCAATAACTTCGTCATACTAATTTGGAATTCGGTGAGACTTTGACCGATTAACTCCCACCTAAATTACGGACAATATGGAACACTCAGATACTTCATCTTGTGAACGCACACTGTAGTTCTCCAAGGGGACAGACAGTTGTACTTAGAAAATAACAGGCTACTACATCTCCATATTTGAACTCCGCCTAGTGCAGAAGCCGCTATTTTTTTGTTCAGGCTGCAATAACTTCTTCATACTAACTCGAAATCAGGCAAAACTTCGACCGATGAACTCCCACCTAAATTACGGACAATATGGTACACTCGGATACTTCATCTTTTGAACGCACACGGGAGTTCTCCAAGGGGACTGACAGTTTACTTAGAAAATAACATGCTACCACATCCCCATATTTGAACTCCGCCTAGTGGAGAAGCCGCTATTTTTTTTTATTCATACAACAATATTTTCTTCATACTAACTCGGAATGCGGCGAGACATCGACCGATTAACTACCATCTAAATTACGGACAATATGGAACACTTGGATACTTCATCTTGTAAATGCACACTGTAGTTCTCCATGGGTACTGACAGTTGTACTTAGAAAATAACAGGCTGCACATCCCAATATTTGAACCCCGCCTAGTGCAGAAGCTGCTATTTTTTTGTCCAGACTGCAATAACTTATTCATACTAACTTTGCATCTGACAAAACTTTGACCGATGAACACCCACCTAAATTACAGACAATATGGTACATTCAGATACTTCATCTTGTGAACGCACACTGTAGTTCTCCATGGTGACTAACAGTTGTACTTAGAAATTAACAAGCTATATCCCCATATTTCAATACTATTTCTCTATGAGATGTAAAATGGTATATTTGGATTTCAAAAAGACACCTAGTAAATCTATTCAATGAATTATCTTTATTAGTAGTAAAGATATGTATATATTTGATTTCAAGTGGTTTGAAATGAGTACCGGGTGCTTAAAAATTTTGGAATTTGAAATTTGAAAATTAAAAATTTAAATTAAGTGTGTTTAAAGGGATTGAACAAATTGAAATTAACTCAGGCTGAGTTAAATAAGTTTGGAAATTTCAGTATGAAATTCAAATTTAACTTGTGTAAGTTAAATAAATTGGATTTGTAAAAGAAAATTTGTAGGAATTGGAATTTAACTTAAGCGAAAGTTAAGAAAATAAATTAAATGAAGTGATTATAATAAATAAAATGAAATGAGTAGAATGTGATGAGTTAACTAATAAAAGTGCATATGAATGTGTAAGTGAATGGAACAAATAAATATAAGTAAGGAAGTGTGGAAAAATTTGAAATTAGAATTAAATTCTTACTTGATTAAATTGAATGAATTAAAAATAATTCGTTTGGAATGAATAAATTTAAGTATTAATGATTAGAATATGGTTCAGAAGTATTGATTAAAGGGAATTGAAGATTAAATTAAATTGGAATTAGAAATGAAACCGAATGGAATTATATATAGAACTTGAATGGTAAAGCGTTATAATAACCATAAGTTATAAAATTTGAATGGCGTATTCATTGAATTTGGATAAATAATTTGGATAGCTTATAAAATTTAGAATTAATGGAATAAAAGTATATTTAAACCAAAAAGAGATGTATAATCTAGAGTTAGAAATAAAATGTGGATGTACTCGAGTATAAAAATTGAGGGGAATGTGAGAAAATAAGTCGTGTAACTTATAAAAATTGGAAAAAGGGAATAGAAAAGCCAAAATAAAAATGGTGCGATATTTTTAAGTGAAGAAGTAAAAATCCAAAACTTGAATTACAAAAATTGAATGTGAACTCAAGTGGATTAAATAGAGTGATTTTTGAAATAAAAATTAGATATTGAATTGTAAAATAGAAGTGAACTAGTTGGATAAATTAATTAGTTAATTTAATATGGGAATGGAATTTAACCTGATTAAATAGTATGGATTGTGGACTGAAACTGAAGTTGAATGTAGAACTTAAGTAATAAATAAAATTCGACTTATGTATATAAGCTGATTTAATATATGTTGAATGTGATCAAATAAAATTGGATTGAAATAAAAATGGCCTGAGTTATAAATAAATTCAATGTGAGTGTAAATAAATTGAATATGGTCTTGAATATTATTCGAGAATGAATGAATTTGAGTATGAAATTGAAATTTGATGTGATATGAATGGAACGCAAATGAATGGATTGAATTTGAAATGGAATAGAATTCAATATAAATTGATTTGGATTCAATTTAAAATAACTGTAAACTGAAATGGGTATTTTATAAAATGGATATTAACGAATTTGCATGGAAATTTGTCGTTTGGCGTAAACGGAAGCAAATAAATTCTATGAATTAATAGAAGGTGAATAAATTGATTTTTAATCAATTTGAAATGGATATGAAATTATTTGGTATAAATATGAGTTGAATACAAATTATTGGGTTGTGAATCATTCAAATTGAATGAATTGATATATAAATCGATTGAATGAATAATCGAATGTTAGAATCTTGTGCTTATTAATAAATCCATGCTATGACAGGATTGTTAGTGGAAAATTATATGTTTGAGGTGTTAAATGAATGAAATGTTATTGAAATTTCATATTTTGGTATTTACGTGGTTAAATTGAGTAAGTACAGGTACCTGGAGGCTAATGGGCTAGAGTTGGGTTGTATAATTGCATATAAAATAAGCCGCTTTCTTAAAAACGCTAAATAAAGGTACGTTTTCAGATTAAATACCGCAAAATATAAAATATTGATATATATTTTGTTCTCCGACCGTGTAGGTTTAAGTATACATTTTTATCTCTCTTGTCATATTGCAAAAGGCTCTCCGTACAAGGGAGACTCTGCTAAAAAATTTTGGGAATTTAGGGAGTTAGAAATTTTTTTGAAAAAATTGCAAAATTTTGTTAACAAAAAAGTTGATGTTCAAATTGAAATTGAAATCGGAAATTTTGGTTGAAAAATGGAAACTAAATGTTTTGGATAGGACTAAAGGGTTTAGAAAAGTGAATGTCAAGTTTTAACTAAGTGGGGTTTGAATAAGTATTGGGTTTGGAGCATTTTTCCTACCTTAGCAATTTCGGGGACGAAATTCTTTTAAGAGGGGAGGAATGTAACGACCCGAATTTTTCTGTCGTTTATTTTGAATATTTGAATTGTTTAAATATTGGATTTGGAATTATAATTGAGTTAGTAAATTTTTAAAACTGAAATTTTGAGCGATTTCGAAATTTTGGAATCATCAATTTAATTAATGCGTTAAAATAGCGATCCAGGGCATAGTCTCGTAATTTGACGAAACCATTTCCATTAGGTCCGTAATGGAGTATTGTTATCGGATTTCAAATTTTGTAGCATGGAGTTATCGTTTGGCTGTACGGTATATAAACACGTTGAATTTAATACCGAAAATTTAATATAAATAGTTGGGTCCAAAAAGCTATCTTCTCCATACGATCGAATTAGGACTCAAAACCTTTTCCATTGTGTTCGGAATAGGGGTATAACATTATAAATGCCTAGCAGCACACCTCGATAGGGGTTCGAGATTTTAAGTTACGAAAACGAGACGATTTGAAAATTTAAATATATATATATATATATATATATATAAAATTGACTTGACCTTTTTAATTCACTTCAGCTGTTATTCTTCCTTTTCAAATCACTGTACGTCTATCCTTACACGCTACCTTTCCCTTCCATCTTTTCCTTCCTTCTCTTTTTAAAATGCCAACCAAACAACAAAAGAAAAAAAGGTAAAGTTTGATCAAAAGTTAAATCGCGTCTTCCCCTTTTAATCTTCCAGTTCAAAACCAACAGAAATAAAGAAAAAGTAAAATGGGTGAAGCCTCGTTTGACTTAAAAACCTGTATATAAAAATCGCGACTTTATTCCCTTATCAGTTCGAATGCGAGTACTCTTCACCTTCCTTCTTTTCGAACGAATCAGTTCGAACACAAAAAAAAAATACCGATCGTGATCGAGCAAACTCACAGCGCTCGTATGCGCTCGTGTAAAGAGGAGGGCGACATGCAAAGAGGTGGTCGACGAGGCTGAGGAGGGTGATGGGTTGGTAATCTCCGATGGTGGAAGCCAATTTCGTCCTAGAACAATCAATTTGGGGGAGTTTGCGTAAGAGCGATGGGCAACACGAGGACAAGGCACGCTGTGGAGCGAAGGTCGAGGGTGAATGCGACCGAAGTAGGTGGCTCGTGGTCGATGTTATTGGTAGTGGGGTCGCTGCTAGCTAACGAGTGGCAGGTGGGGAAAAGGCACTGAGGTGATCGAGATTGGTGGTGGGGGGAAGAGCTCGTTTCCGCATTCGACATGAGGGGCTGCGACTTGGGTTTTACTGGCGATGTGCGATGTGGTGGAGGAGAGCTTCGATCTCAGGATTTAGCACTATTTGCTTCAAGGAGAAACACAAAAATAAAGGTAATTTAATTTATAAACATTTTAATTAATGTTAATCATGTTGAAAAAAAACAAAGAAAAAAAAGAATTCGTTAATAAGCAATTAGTTTGAATTAAATAATTAGTCGATTAATTGAAATTGTAATCGTTAATTTATATTTTTCGAAATTTTCTTATAAGAGGTTCAATCGAACGGAATCTATGCAGAAAATAAAAATTTGGAATGGACTGCAAATAAAATCAAGGTGAGAATTTCTCACTCATTTGGATTGCCACATTTAAATTTAAATGTTTAAATTTAAATTATTTGATGCTTGATTGGATTGATAAATTATAGTTATCCGTTGGATGATCATATATATAGTAGTATATATATATTAGTAGTTGGACTGATATTCCAATATATTTTTGGTGGATGAGATCCTATGCACCCCACATAATAGCGGATGACCGTATATACTGCGATATCCCCCTCGAAGTGGGATTGGTATTTTATATTTTCTGACATCTGTGGATGCAGGAAAACAGGTTGAAGGGATCCAAGTGGATTCCTCCAATATATTTAGTGTTTTTCATAAATATAAAATATATGATGTGATTAAATAATCTGCTGGATTATTCTGTGTTTTTAAATGTTATAACAGCATGGTAATTAACTTTGGTATATTAAATACTATAACTATTATTTGAATTTTTAAGGAATTAAAAGGAGATTTTTATTATAAAAATATGTATATCTATATTTGGAATTATTTAAAGAAAGTTTGATTTGAATAAGCAATAATTGGTTTTTAATCGTATTAAATAATGCGGGAAAAATATTTTAAATAGAGATTTTAAAATAAATTATATAAAGGAATTTTTAAGACTGGATTTAAAATGATATTCGGAAAAGAATATGGAAAGAAGTTGAAATTGATATTAAAAATAGATTGGCAAAAATAAATGGAATTTATAAGGAATTGAATCTATAAAATGGAATTTTATAAATGGGATTATTTTTAGAGAAACTCAAAGGAGTTATAAAAATTTATAAACAATTTTTATAGATAAAGGAAATCGATATCAGATGATAAATTTGGAATATAAATTTACAGGGAGAATTTATATATGGAAATAGGGTGAGAGAAAATTAGTGGATACTACTTTTGAAGTGAAAATGGTTAAGGAGACCGAAATGAAAGCGATGTGATGGAAATCGAGAGGGATTTATAAATTAAAATTTGGTTATTGAGATTTAAAAATATATTTTTATTAATAAGTTAAGTTTTATTTTAAAATGGGGAATTTTATTTATTAAACTATGTAATTTAAAGTTAGTTAGTATTGAATACTTCAGAAGTGAATTTTTCAAATACTGAATATTTATTTTAATAAATCCTAAATTTTTAAACCTGCTTTGAGAAGTGTTGTTATAAAAAGTGTTCCAATATTTTAGATAATTATTTGAACATGTCTTAAAATAATTTATTGTTATTATTCTTTTAAATACTTATTATATATATATAGAGAGTTTTGTAATGTTTTAAATTTATTTATAAATCTTCTCAGAAATCTGGAAATGGAGTTATTCAGTATATGGGATTTATAAGGGAATTCTCAAAATGGAATTGGAAAAAAAGTAAGAAAATTTCTGAAGTAGTTAAATAAAAGTGAAATTCGGAAAATGAAATAGAATTCATAAAAGAAAGGAGTTAAGGAACTTACAGATGGATTGTAAGGGATTCGAGCAAATAGGAAAATAAATGAAATATTTTCTAATTACTGAAAAAAATAAAGGATTTGGGAAGTTATACTTAAGTATATTTTCTAAGTGTTGGACTGGATGGATTTGAAATATTTCAACTGCGAGGTTATTATTATAGAAATAATTTCAAAGTATTGAATTATAAATGGAATTGGAAGAAAATATTCTAAGTGTTGAGATGGTTTGAAATTATCCTGTTATGGATATAAATATTTGAAATTGTTTTTGAAATATTGAAAGAGATGAATGTATATCTTTGTAAAGATATTTTGAAAATAAATTTGCAAAAAATTTAAAATAAGGCCTGATGACTGCTTATGGATGTTTATTGATAGTTAAATAACCGACTATCAATTTTGGCCAAATTTGTTAATCGTTTCGAAGAGACAGGGATCAGATTTATTATCCGAAAACCATTTCGATCCGATTTTGAACGTTACGAATGAATACCGTGATGATGATAAAGATGGTGATTCGGTTTGTCCAGACCCAGGACAACTTGTATGGACGAATGCTATTAGAACATCATCATTGGAGGACGATGAGCATTCTAAGTGAAATTTTTTCAGAAAGGTAATCGTAGCCTCTAGCCCCATCAACCGGAATGGTTGAAAGTCAAGGGATATGCAGCAAGGCTAAGTGGGTCATACCCAATCAGGGTATGTTATCACCTTTCTAGATACCCTCGGATATATTCTACTATGGATACGGTAGCACATCCGAAAGAGCTCTCGATAAGGGTGGGAACACCCAGGGTGGTAACATATTCGGTTCTATCCAGGTTAGGGATAGGGCCGGTCTTGTGTTGTAGGGGATCACGACGAGGTCCTTGGTACATTTTTTCTAGACGTGTACCGTGATAGGTGGTACCCCAATGCCTAGTCACTGTATGGAATCCACTCTCCAATAAGCGTCGTACGGTTTTGATTGTGTCATAATATGCTGAAACGTGAGATGCAAGCATTTCAGCTATTTTCTATTTACTTGGTTTAGACAATATTAAAATATCAGACAGTTTTGATAAAAATGTTTGGTTATCGTAAGGTAAAAACCCGTCGTGTTTATGTGTGACATGGTGTTACGAGATACCTTTGTTTTTCAAAGGATTTTGAATATAATAATAATAATTCAAATTGAGTGTGTTTTCTCACGTTGGTTTTCCAGACTGACTCGGGTGTTATTTTATTATAATGCTCGGATCAGACCGAGTATTACAGATTCAGGATAGGATGCTATGGAGCTCAAGAGATAAGCTGGATGATAGAGACGTATAACACATACTTGGTATTTCCGCTATGTGAGTTATGTATATCAAGACAGGTTATTATAACTGTCCAGATTGATGTATTGATTGTTGTACTCTGATGATTGTAAGTATAAAACAGTTACAGATTCATTTGTATGAAGATCTATTATTAAATATTATATTTTGCTCCGCTGCGATTGTGAGATTCTGTGTTGTTGTTTCTATTTTTCTTCTACCTTTTTCTTCTTCACCCCTAATGAATGGGTATTTCCGGCACTCGACTACTCGGCATTCTATACAGTGGACGTATTAATATCGATTTTCGAAGGTCGAAAACCCCGTTCGTTACAATTTATTACTTCAAATTATCTTTAAAAAGATATATTCTCAAAACCATTTCAATATTTGGAAAACATTTCATAAACTTATTTTGATAATAAGTGAATTCAAGACTTATTATATTTTCAAACCATTTAAACTCCATGTTAAAATATCACTTTCCAAAACATTCATTTTAAGGATTTTTCACTTAAAAACGTGAATATATTTCCTTTTATAAAAATCCATATTTAGCTAATCAAATTAAATTGATTTTGGATTTATTAAACAATGTTTATAAATTCCATTTATAGTTTATAAAAACTTCCTTATATAAAATTCCTTTATTAACAATTTCCATTTGTATCTCATTTTTATGTCAAAATCCCATTATAAGTTTATTTACTTATAAATCTCTTTATTTACAAATTCATTCTTTTCTAATCTTATTATTTATAAAGTCCATTATAAATTCATTTCTAAATTTCAATTGCAAATCCATTTACGAATTTGATTACAAATCCATTTCTAATATTTATAAAACACTGCTTATAAAAATCCATTTCATTAAATCTCTTTATTAATAGCATTCCTTTATAAATTTTCATTTTAACACTTATAAACTTGTTTATAATTCCATTACTTTTATTTATAAAATAACAATTTTATAAGTCTTACATATGAATCATTTATAATAAGTTCAAAATTCTCAATTTAACTTATTTTACAAAATAGTTAACTTCATATTTCAAAAATCATATTTAAGTATACTTCACAAAGCCATAATTTTTATAACATAAAAATTATAACTTTTTATTCATTTAAAATAAATTCATTTCTTTAACAATTCAAAAATTATTAAAACACATATATATAATCACTTGGAAATCCTTTTAAATTGAATCATCATTTTAATATTTTAAATTTCCAAAAATATGGCCCAATGCTGCAAAAGTACTAAATAAGGGGATTCACATCAATAATAGCAAACATGGCATCCATCACATCAAACATCACATAATACAGCATATATGACAATAAGCGTAAATGAAAATCAACAATGGTGAGGAATCCAGTCGGATCCCTCCAACCTGTAACCTGCAACAAATATACATGTGAGAAAATATATACAATGTCTGCTTTGAGGCAGACGCGCGTACAAATGGTCATCCGCTCATACACGGGAACGTATAAGGTCTCATCTGCTCCAGTAGGCAGAAATATATCCAACTACTAATAATATAGTATAACATCCAAACAATCTCAAACATCATATATTAAATTTATTCCCAGCGGGCCAGAGAGAGTGAGTTTTACTCACTTTGGTTGCAGTCGTCATTGCAGCATTTTATTTGGAATAAAATTAAACGAGCGTTTAATTTTACCCAAAAATCTTGCGAGCTCCAAATCGATCCGATCCAATTCCAATGCATAGTATTTTCAGTAATGAGTGCAACACAACTCGTTTCGTCTGAATGGGACCTCGTATGAAGAAGTTATGCAATTTATAAGATAACGCAATTTTAATACAATTAATCTCCAAATTCTTTTTTTATTAACCTCAATAATTCTACAGCTTCAGATTCTGGAAAAATGATCTCGGCCCTCCATTTCTTTCCTTCTTCTCATCATTTAACTTCCCTCAGAAAACCCTACGTGCCGCCGATACTTCCCTCGATTTTCCACACCTCCACGAGCAACCGGACTCCGATTATCCCTCATCGAGAGACACCCTAAGCTCCGCCTCGCCTCTACCAGAGATCCGCACCCCCAAAGCTCAACCACGAACCCGAAAATCACCTTCGAGCGCTGGGTATTCGAATGAAGTTTTCCACCAACACCGATCACCAACGGTGATCTCCACCGGTAGATTTTCTCCACTTGTCGCGCACTTCATTTGTTTAGTTGGAGATGAAAGCTAAAAATTCCTAGATGGGATGATAAACGTGGGGAAACGTGGGTGAATTTTGGTCGTACGTATGGAGGTGGCGGCTGAGAAAATAATACGGTTGGGATTTTGCTTTAGTTTGGGGTGTTTGAGTCCTTATATAGCCAATAATCGTGACACTATTCACGCCACGAAATTCTGGACTCTAAACGAACCATGCTGACTGGCGTTCTATATGTTATACCCCTATTTCGAACACAGTGGAACACATACCGAGAGTCAATTCCAAAGTATTTGGAAGATAGAATTTCAAATCAAATTATTTGAATTTAATTTCCTTAAACACTTTCTAGGCATTTCTAATTCGCACGATCAAACCGTAAGTCCAATCGTTACGAAATTTAGAATCCTATAACAGTATCCTATTATGGATCCAATGAAACTTGTTTCGTCCAATTCTAAGACAGTGTCCCGAATGGCTATTTTTACTCGTCTAATTTAAATTATAAAATTTCAAATTTCTGTTTATTCACTTTTAATTCAATTTTAAAATTTAATTATCTTCATTCTAATACAAATAGAATTTAAATAGCTTTATAAATCATTTTTATCTTCGTTACATTCCAGATTCAATTATTTAGATTGTTTAGCTTATAAATCTTACTTTTAAATATTTAAAATCAATTAAATATTCTAAATTCAAACGACTAAAAAACCGGGTCATTACAGAAGGGTTTTAGCTACTCATTTGTGTTATCATTTCAACACATGTAAATTTCAACATAGGAAATAAAAAAAAGTGCAAGCTAATTAAAATAAAATGAACTAACTACTTGCATAAAAATAAACTAAGCTACTAACATGAATGAAAGAGAGCATCTAAATAGAAAATGAACATAAAATAAAATAAAAGCAAAGAAGAAATAAAAGAAGAAGAGGCTTAGGAAGCCATTTCATTTCTCATTTGATTTGAGGCTACAACTTGCATAATATGATAAGTGGATAAAAGCTTCATTACATGAACATAAGAGGGTTATTTATACATGCATAAAACCCAAATCCATATTTTATGGGACTACCCAAAATACCCCTTAGGAAGTGTGGCCACCAAGTTATCATTAGCATGAATTAATCCTCCATTAAGTGTGCATGTGTTTTTAATCTCCACTAGCTTGTGCTTTAACTCCTAATTGTAGATTATGGTAAGTGGGTAGGTGGGGTCCTCCATGATTTTATGAATTCTTTTATTTCTTCATCCATTTGTCCTTCTTCACTTATACATGCATGAATATATGAAGTCTTCATCCATTTTCCATCCAAATTCCTATGAATAAAAATAAAATGTGCAAGTGAATATTCTCAAAATTAATACATGCATAAAATTAGTCACCCCTAAATAAAGATGAATGAATGATGATTTGATGAAATATGGATTTTGGTAAAAACATGTAAAAATACCCAAATATGACATTTATTTAAATTAAAGTAGATTAAATGCGGAAGTAAAAATATGCACATTTACATGCACATCAAATACCCCCATACTTATCTTTTTTTATTCGTCCTCAAATAAACTAAAACTAAGGTATATCCATTTTTATAGGAAACACGATTACATTGGGTGTATGCAACAAGCCCTTAAACCTCTTGATGTCCCTAGTAGGACGAGTGTTGTCTTGTCAGGGTTTTTAGTGGATACTACCCACAAAATCTAAATGCAACATGAGAAATTCTTAATGCAAGATTTATTTACAAAGATATGAATGCACGTTTTTGAAAATATTTACAGATGAGGAATTTACCTTTAAATTGACATGAATAAGTTAAATATAAGTTCTGGTCATTACCAAGAGATTTAAGTCCTTTTACTCATCAAAACATTCAACAAAAATTAAGTTAACATCATAATTAGACTCGAGTTTGGCTAGTTGTTTCGGTTGATAACATAGTGCAATTATGAAATGGATGCTTAGTTGATTATCAAAGTTTTTCAAAGTGGTATTTTTATTTCTTTGGAATAGAAAATCGAATAAAATAAGTGAAAATAGTGCTTGGATTTCAATTGCTTACTCTCTCTATTTTTGAAAAGTATTAACATTAGTAATATTTACACACCTAACTCAGATAAATTGAGGCCAAGTATACCGATCCTGCATTGCCTTTCTGGCTTACGTGAGAAGGGTATAGAGCATGGCGAGTGTACACACTTGCGTATGAACACATGACTCTAGGTGGTTATTTTTATTAAATCTATTTACATACACCTAACTTAGATAAACTGAGGCCAGATATACTGATCATGCACTGCCTTTTGGGCTTACGTGAGAAGAGTACAGAGCACGACGAGTGTACACACTTGCGTGTGAACACATGACTCTAGGTGTTTCTTATTTTCACAAAAAACATTTTTTTCTTTTATGTTTATTTTATATGAAGAGAGAGTGAGTTTTGCAAAATCATCTTAGCAGCACTTAACTTAGAAGATAAAAAACATTATCGCCTTTACTTTAAATCAACCACTCTTTTAAACAAAGACTTTCAATTAGGATATACTTCATAATTAACACCCATGAACCTTCCTATATACTAGTTAAGCCATAGTTACCTGTAATCAAACTTTATTTTTTGAGACAAATAAATTTTCAAAAAATTCAACTTACTAACCAAAAACATATACTTATCCTATAGTGTTTCTTTAAAAGTAAATTAATATGCTAAAAAGAAAAAAAAATGGTATTTTTTTTAGTTATTTCTAGTTTTGAGTTTTGGAAATAAAAATGCAAAAAATAAACCATGAAACCATGAAAAATGTAGATGAGACTCCGCCCCACACTTGATTTTGACTATCCCCATAGTCAATGCATGATAAAATGAGTGTAACGGGGAAAAATATGTATACATTTACAAAAGAAGGTTAACATTTCTTACTAGACATAGTTTGGCTTATGAAGAATCAAGAGCTCCTCCTCTTGATTACTTGGCAATTCCAAGTATGGTTTCAAGCGATGACCATTGACTTTGAAAATTGTTCCATCCCTGGGGATTTGTATTTCTATGGCACAATGTGGAAAAAAAGTTAGTACCACAAATGGTCCGGTCCATCTCGATTTTAGTTTCCCAGTGAATAAGTGAAGTCTAGAGTCATATAAAAGAACAATTTGGTTTCGCAAAAATGTTTTTATTAGGAGTTGTTACCCGGCTACTTGGTCCGGCTACAAAGCGATAGTTGCAGAAGTTGTAGTTAACACAAGACAAGGTTCTGGCCAAGAGGAGACTGGGGATATACGGGTTTGATGCAATCGATATGGTTCGGCATGAATGTGCAGATCGGTATGCATGGCTCGGTCAAAGGAGGATCGATAGATACCGCTCAGTCAAGAATGAAAAACGAGATGGCTCAGTCTAGGCGTCCAAGGAGAGGTCGCTCGACCACCTTCGTTCGGCACACCATCGTTCGGCCACCATCGTTCGACGACCACCATTCGGTATGCCTGGCTCGGTACATAGAAGTCGCCTACTATGGGCCGAAGTACCTTGTTCCTGGGCCTGCGAAGGGAGTCCAGCCTATCTTCTTCTATAAATACAGAGGCAGGGGTACAGTTGAAAGGACCTTTTTTTGGGAGAACTCCAGGGGAAATCTGCCATTTTTTACTCTCTTATTTTCGATTCAAACTTGTATTCAAGTTGTTAGTTTATGGATTGTATCTGTATTCAAGTGATAGGGAAAGTAATAAAGATCATATTCAAAGTGGACGTAGGCAGTTACGCTGAACCACTATAAATTTGGTGTTCTCGTTTCTGCTGTTCTTTTTGCACTCAATTGCGTTATTTTCTGTTTTAATTTACTTTCTTCATTAATCTCTCTACATAACTCTATTCAAGGGTGTTAGTGACCAATTTTGTTGCTTTCACTGAGAGTTGAATTCTCAACTTGATTGGATCTCATCGTCTACTAGTGGATTTCCATATTCGCGAGATAGATCCAGTTGTTTACCAGCAAACTTCCTATTCTACTCAGATTTGAAAGAGATCTAAGGAAGCTATTAGCCATGGGATTGGATTCCCTGATGTACGCATGATCTTGGGATTGGACGTTGGAGTTTGCACTCAAGCTAAACGAAGGCCGACACTTCTCTAAAGGCCATTCAGCTGATCTCTCATATGGTCGAACCCTTACCAAGGCAAATGTGTATATGTCGATCGCCCCAGAAAAGGCGTATGCCGATCGCTCCAAAAAAGGTGTATGCCGACCGCTCCAGAAAAGGCGTATGCCGACCGCTCCAAAACTACTGTACATCGATCGCCCCACGTACTCCGTATAGCCGAACCTCCTTGACCAAGCCAACCTTGGCCGAGCCACCCTCGGCTGAACGGCCTTGGTCGGCCGAATGGCCTTGGCCGAGCCACCCTTGGCTGAACCGCTTTGGCCGGGCCACCCTTGGTCGAACGGCCTTGGCCAAGCCACCCTTGACTGAACCACCCTTGGTCGAAACACCTTGGCAGAACCGCCTTGGTCGAACCACCTTGGCTGATCCACCGTACCTACACTACAACACTGAACCACCTTCTATTCTTGTGCTTTACAAGCATGCCGACCCAGTGTTACCGATCGTATGTTTACCGATCCATCTCTTAAAAAACCATCTGACCGGTCCATGTACAAAAAAATATGGATCGGGTACGACCTCTATTTTCAAAAAAATACTTTTTCGGGTACGACCCGAACCCTAGCCGTAGCACAGTGCCTCTGCATAGTGAATTCAAAGCTTAACTTAATGATGGTACATTCTACCCACTTCCCTGGCATCCTATGACCGACCAGGGCATAGAAGATCAAGCGTCAGCTTTGGAATGGCAACAAGGGAATGGACAAGCAAAGGCTACTCAAACGATACTCCCAAAGGTTGGAGAACATAGATGATATGAATCTAAACAAACGCCAAGATGACTCCAAGCACCATTCTTCACTGACCTAGCACTTCGAATTTAGTGACTCCAAGCAAACCAATGTTTGACTCCAAGTAATTTGTTCCAAATGCTAACAAGGATATCATACTGATCGCGTTTGAGGGGACTCAACCTCCAAATATATTTTAGTAGCTAGTTAGGTGGAGAATCTCCTACGATCATGGATCGTTTCTGTTACAAAATGAATCAAAACCAAAGTGAGGAGGAGTGGAGTAGACTAGGAAAAATAAAAATACAGAATCATTGGCTAAGGACTCAGATTCCAATAAACGAACCAAGATCTCAAAATTCGACTAATATGCTCTTTGAAAGATTCAATAGATAGCCTCTACTTGGAGACGCGCGACTTAGAGTGATACTGAAAACCAACCTCGAGAGAGTCCACCGAAGCCCAGAGAAAATCAGAGGAATGTTGTATATTCCAAGATGCTCATGATCCTAACACTAGCGATTACAAACACCTCCGAGGTGTGATCGAAAATCTGATCTGGAAAGGAAAGTTTCAACAGTATGTACATGTCCTGCAGAATGGTAGGTAGCAAACATTCGATGCCTATCAATAAAGAACTATGATTATCAATTGGACCGCTGACGGTCGACATCCCTTTGCAAGGAGCTAGGGGCAAAGTTGAATTGCAAGCACACGATGCTACTTCACTCATCAATGAGATTTAATCCAATCTTCTTAGAATTATTTCTATTTCTATTTCAATTGTTCTATGAACCACAACCAACTTGAACTAAACAACTTTCAAAAAAATGCAGGTGACCAAGTTCTCAGAGTTGGCCGCCAACCAATCCACGCAGACCGTGATCGGACCTGTGGAGTTTCATCAAGACGAGCATGATTCGACCGCTCATCATCAACCATATGCCTTTGATTTAAGGCCATGGACTAGAGATGGAAAAGCTCGTCATGGTCAGAGCCTTATACAAAGCATTCATAATTGACCGTCCATTCGTCGACCTCCATATTTGATTTGGTGGCCTAAGCAAGGCTTGGAATGTGGCCCGATCATCCATTCCTCGTGTCATAAAGTAAAGTTTGATAAAATACATATGCCTCTCATGAAGCTCAGTGATGCCGTGATCTATCTAGAGTGGACGTGATTTGATCATCTACACATCAACTCCTACCCGGAACACAAGAGGTAGCTCGAAAGCCCGACTTGAAGTAGCTGTGATGGACTGCCTACTCGTCAACCATCGCTCCCAATACATGGACACGACTGCACCTTGGAACATATGCAACTTAGTTTGTCTACTCAGTGATCCATTACCCTCATTTTCTAGATAGAGATACGAAGCAAATTGTGCGAGACTTGATTATCCAACCCCAGCATGGATGTGATCTAACCATCTATCATATAACTCCTTCCTTGACTTGATTGGAAGATCTATAATCACCAAGCGAACGAGAATTGACCGTCCATTTTTCAAGTTTCATCCTTGATGCTGGGGGCAGAGTCCCATTCCATGAGCAAACGTGGTTCGATCGTTCATTCGACAACATTAGCCTCGATATAGTAAATGAAATACAAATCAAACGGGTGGAAATACGACCGCTCTTAAGAAAAATCTCTAAGTTCATGAAGCGGACTAGAGTACTCTGAGTCCCCAGAGCGCGGACTAGAGTATAAACGACTTGAGAAAAATCTCTAAGTCCCTGATGCGGACTAGAGTACTCAGAGTCACCAGAGTGCGGACTAGAGTATAAAGGACTTGAGAAAAATCTCTAAGTCCCTGAAGCGCACTATAGTACTCTGAGTCCCCAGAGTGCGGACTAGAGTATAAACGACTTAAAAAATCTCTAAGTCCCCAGAGTGTGGACTAGAGTACTCTGAGTCCCCAGAGTGCAGATAAACGACTTAAAAAGTCTCTAAGCCCCCAAAGTGCGGACTAGAGTACTCTGAGTCCCCAAATCTCTAAGTCCCCAGAGTGCGGACTAGAGTACTTTAAGTCCCCAGAGCGCAAACTAGAGTATAAACGACTTGAGAAAAATCTCTAAGTGCCTGATGCGGACTAGAGTACTCTGAGTCCTCAGAGTGCGGACTAGAGTATAAACGACTTGAGAAAAATCTCTAAGTTCCTGAAGCGGACTAGAGTACTCTGAGTCTCCAGAGTGCGGACTAGAGTATAAACGACATAAAAAATATCTAAGTCCCTAGAGTGCGGACTAGAGTACTATGAGTCCCCAGAGTGCGGACTAGAGTATAAACGACTTAAAAAATCTCTAAGTCCCTAGAGTGCGGACTAGAGTACTCTGAGTCCCCAGAGTGCAGACTAGAGTATAAACGACTTAAAAAATCTCTAAGTTCCTAGAGTGCGGACTAGAGTGCCCTGAGTCCTCGGAGTGCGGACTAGAGTATAAACGACTTAAAAAGTCTCTATGTCCCCAGAGTGCAGACTAGAGTACTCTGAGTCCCCAGAGTGCGGACTAGAGTATAAACGATTTAAAAAATCTCTAAGTCCCTGAAGCGGATTAGAGTACTCTGAGTCCCCAGAGCGTGGACTAGAGTATAAACGACTTGAGAAAAATCTCGAAGTCCCTGAAGCGGACTAGATTACTCTGAGTCCCTAAAGCGCGGACTAGAGTATAAATGACTTGAGAAAAATCTCCAAGTCCCTGAAGCGAACTAGAGTACTTTGAGTCCCTAGAGCACGGGCTAGAGTATAAACGACTTGACGAAAATCTCTATGTCCCAAACTGTGGACTAGAGCATAAACCGTTCAACAAATCTCTAAGTCCTCAGAGCATGGACCGAAGCCTGAACACAAATTGGGCACGAGTCGACCGGGGGAAGAACAACTCTGAGTCACCAGAATGGAGAGTGGCATATAAACATCGATAAATAGATGAGTGGATTTCGACCATTTTCTATTCCGCAAACTTCGGCCTGAAATCGATGAGAGGAGTATTAACTCGCCAAGGATGGAGTTCAACCATCCGACTTGTGGCCTGGCCAAATCAATGTTGGAAGCAGGAGTACAAATCACTAAAAGCTGAATACGACAGCTCATTATAGCTCTAGCTTGGCGTTCTTTACAACTTAAGGCAATGACTGCTAGGAGGACTAAATACAGAACCAATCGGAATGGCATCCAAAGCTACGAATGACCGACTATATCATACCTCAGATCGAGGGTCAATATCGATCTGCACCAAGCACATACGAATGTGACCCAAATGTCCCTTGAAAAACGAAAACCACCAAAGTGTGGAAAGGAGAGTAAACCACGAAGACTTGGTCATTAATTCTCCAGCACCCTCCTTCGATCCGTCAAGAGGAATATGAAAGTGGATGAGGATAACCCGACTACACTTGAGCCAACTTTACCCCGAGATCTGATTACAGAACATGAACCAAAGTGGACGTAGCTGACCGTCCGGTACCTAACTTACGCCCATAAACTGACGAGGCATCGGAGTATTACCATTGGAATGAAAAACCACAATACAATCCAAGATAGGCAAGACCCAGCCTCCCATCAACTGACCTGATCCCACGATTCAACGGGAAAGAGAATAAAGTTAAAGTGGGCATGGCAGGCCTTCCTACTTATTGATATATGCCCCATACTTAGGGTCACGAGCGAGAAGCAGGATGAATGTGAACCGACTATTCACCGATCAATTCTATGTCTTTGGAGTTCAAGTGGGGGTATAAACATAGCTAGGACGAGACTCAACCGTCCACGCAGTACATTTATCAAACCGAGACTGGCAGCAGAAGCGTGATCATCCAAAGACTGGCTGTGATAGCTCAATATTGAAACTTATATATAGTGTTTACAACTACTCAAGGCTACGACCGAAAGAATGCCTAAAGATAGAATCATTAAATCGATGCCTAAGCTCGTAGGCAACTGACTATCACTCCAACCCAAAGGACGGGTAAAGAATTATGAATGCATTGAATGGACAGCGCATTACTCGAATATACAAGCAAATTCAAACTCAAAGCAAAATCCAGCGATGCAGCTTCACGCAACTCGAGGCTGACCCCTACTCAACATTTTCTTCAACGTGCTTCTAAGCCTGATCATTGGCCATTTGCAGATAATCGATCAAAGCATTCAGAGCCCTTCACTATCAGACTTAATAACTCATGACAAGACTCTAGGATTCGATCAGAGCAACCATCAACATTGACCATCCCAACCATAATTCACATTGAATGTTACGCAAAATAGTTATATCTGAATTTGTAGAATCCAAGATTGCACCGGCTAAACTGACAATCGACATTATAGTTAGCTATGGTGACCCTTCACGGGTGCTGAAGATCGGATCACAGATCAGTGCAATGATGATAAAAGAATTAGTTGGATTTCTTTGAATAAATGATGATATGTTCCATTGGACCCATTCTGACATGCGTGTGTGATTTCACCGACTATCGCGAGCCATGCATTAAATATCGACCCAAAGCTACAAAAGCTAGCATCATACAACGACCTGAGACGTTTGAAAGACTACTTAAATAGAATATCGAACTAAGCCAATTCGATATCGCTTATTTCCCTCAAAGAACTATCCAAAGACAGAAATTAGCAGATCTCATATATGAATTCACTACATCAGACTACTACTCGAAGAGTAGTGGAGAACCAACTAACAGATGGAAAATGTACGTGGATGGAGCATCCAATGATTAGTGTTATGGCGCAAGAGTCGTGTTAATGACTCCTGAGGAACGATCGATCTGCTACGCCCTGAAACTCAATTTCCTTCTAACAAACAACGAAGCTAAGTATGAAGCCTCGACTGCCAGCCTCAAACTTGCTAGATAACCTGAAGTGGAAACTTTACATGTCTTTTGTGATTCCTGATTAGTAGTATGCAAAGTTAGGGAAGTTAATCTTGCTAGGGGGCATTGTCTTACTCCTTATCTCGGCCGGGTCTAAGAGCTACTAGCCGACTTCACGTATTACATCATTGCACACATCCTCAGCGAACGAAATGAAAAGAGTCAAGTCACTGGCCAAGCTGGCCAAAATGGGTCATGGATGACTCCTATCAAAGTCTATCCACAATGAGGAATTCTTACTGAATGGAGGAATGGAAAATGACAGATCCTCCTCAAAGCTTCATGCCAAATCATCCAAGAAGAAGTCATGTGTAGGAAGGTGTTTATCCATTCCCATGCTTCGGTGTATCACCCATGATGATATCAAATGAGTCTTGAGTGAAGTCTATGAAGAAGAATGCGGCGATTACATCAGGGGGCAAACCTTGACAAAGAAAATACTCTACTATGGGTTTTACTAGCCGACTATCAATTAAGATGCGGTTGATCATGCTAGACAATGCGATGAGTGCAAGATGTTTGCAAAAAATTCGAGAGCCCCACCGATGGAAATTACTCAAATGACTAGTCCATAATCGTTTACCACTTGGGGGCATTGACATCATCGTCTCCTTGCTGATCCCAAAGGTGGTGCGAAATACATCATCGTAGCAGTTGATTACTTCACCAAATAGGCAGATGCAGAACTTTTAACCACGACCAAGATGAAGAAAATAATCGACTTCGTCGTCCGTAACATCATTTGTCCTTATGACCTTCCACGATCCATCATAACTGGTTGAAGCTATGAACAAAATCATAAAGTCTAGTCTGAAGAAAGGTTTGGAAAAGGCTAGAAGTAAATGGGAGGATGAACTCTCAACAACATTATGGGCTTATAGAACTACCCATGAGTCCATGGTGGCCGTACTCCCTTCACCCTTGCTTCCGGCTCCAAGGTCGTCATCCATGTAGAACTTGAAGTCCCCTCTCATCAAGTGGCTGGTTACAACCCTTATTTCACAAAAAATATAAACAAGGAACTGCAATCAAATTGTAATTAAACTAGATGGAATTGGTGATGACTTTTGAGCATATAAAACGCATCCGAGAGCCAATGACAAGAATGTGTGCCCAAACATGCACGTGTATATTCGAAAAAATTCGACTTCTTGAAATCAACAGAAATTGAATTTTCGCTTAGAGTTATTAAAAAACAACTGGATCAGATAGCCGAAGCTTACTAGCCTTGTAGAACCGGATACAGATGGCCACTGATGAACTACAATCCTGAATTTATACTATTGGGAATCGACCAAGCGTCATGACGGTGGAAGAAGGATACGACACTTTGGAGGATAAAATTGAAGGATAATGACTATTCAGGAGACATGGTTGATTTCTTTCTGGAGACTCTAACTTTCTTCGATTCAAAGCACGTCATGTATGCAACAAGACGTACTTTGGGGGGAAAATGTTACCCGGCTACTTGGCCCGGCTACAAAGCGACAGTTGTAGAAGTTATAGTTAACACTGGACAAGGTTCTGGCCAAGAGGAGACTGGGGATATAAGGGTTTGATGTAATCAATATGGTTCGGCATGAATGTGCGGATCGATATGTATGGCTCGATCAAAGGAGGATCGGTAGATACCGCTCGGTCAAGAATGAAAAACCAGATGGCTCTATCTAGGCGTCCAAGGAGAGGTCGCTCGGCCACCTTCGTTCGGCATGCCATCGTTCGACCACCATCGTTCGGCCACCATCGTTTGGCACACCATCGTTCGGCCACCATCGTTCGGCCATCATCGTTCGACGACCACCGTTCGGTATGCCTGGCTCGGTACACAGAATTCGCTTGCTATGGGCCAAAGTACCTTGTTTCTGGGCCTGCAATGGGAGTCCAGCCTATCTTCTTCTATAAATACAGAGGCAGGGGTACAGTTGAAAGGAACTTTTTTTGGGAGAACTCCAGGGAAACTTTGCCATTTTTTACTCTCCTATTTTCGATTCAAACTTGTATCCAAGTGGTTAGTTTATGGATTGTATCTGTATTCAAGTGATAGGGAAAGTAATAAAGATCATATTCAAAGTGGATGTAGGCAGTTACGCCGAACCACTATAAATCTGGTGTTCTCGTTTCTGCTGTTCCTTTTGCACTCAATTGCGTTATTTTTCTATTTTAATTTACTTTCTTCATTAATATCTCTACATAACTCTATTCAAGGGTGTTAGTAACCAATTTTGGTGCTAACAGGAGTGACTTGTCATGAAAAAATTATGTTCTTTCTTTTTAATTTTTATTGTTTTCATACGCGTCATTCCAAATTTCCTCTAACTCATTGTGTAATGACCTGCCAATTTATCACTTAATCAATTGTATTTATTTTTAAAATTTTGCAAATAAAAGATTGATAATACAAATAATATTGTTTCAAGTGATAATAAGTAATAATAAACTATTTTGAATAAATATTTACAAGAATATTTCCTCAAAATTTATATCGATCAGTGGCATCGTATTTATATATAGATTTATTTAAATTAAATCTAGTTTTAATGATTTAATAATGATTTTAAATTATACAAATAATTATTTGATGATAATTCATTTTGTTATAAAGTGATAATAAATCATTTATAATAGTTTTATAAAGATATATATTTGATTTGAAAGTATAAGGAAAAATTATTATCGCTTTATCGGTATAATAGCAATTTTGTAAATAATTTTTAATACTAATTTATATAGTTTTATAATTCAAATGTAATCATTTTAATTAATTTAAATGATAAGAAATTTTTTTTTATTTTTTTTTACAAATATATGTACGTTAAAGTGTAAGTGAAAATGTGACCAATAATCGGTTTATTGGATTTCAACAATTTAACGAACAAAAGTTATTCGAAGTCATTCGAAGTGTTAAAACCCTAAATATACATACAAATATATGTTACATACATATGATAACATAAATATAAACATACATATATAAATGTAATTATGTATAAGAAATATAATATAAAATAAATAATGTATTTTAATGGTTTCTTACTCTTTAAGCATAAAGAAGTCAACATATGTATACATGGGAGGATGGAAGTGATGTGCACATTGGGGTGGGTGCTTTGGCCGCGCATTGTGAAGGGAGGCAGTGTGTTGGAGAAGCCTAGAAATAGTGACAAAAGTGATGTGTACATGTTTTCTTTTATACTCTTCCTTTTTCCTATAAATACCCTACCATCTTCTCTTCCTTTTCATTCCTTTTCTTTTTCATAATTTTCAAGCTTTTGCCTCCACTTTAATGGCTTCCATTCTAAAAGAAATAATGTCCAAATTTATTTCAAAAAAAAGAAATTAAATCATAGTGTATAGTTATATATAGTTAAACACCTCAAAAAAGCTCGAATATCCATCTCTCCACCTCCTAAACCCAAGACACCACCATCCACTACCCTAGGCTGTGAGCTTCACCTCTTCACCACCATAGGCCATGAGCACCAAGGCTTGGCCAAGCCATTTCAAGGATCCAAGCTCGATTTTGTGGAGTTTCATTTCGAGATAGCGGAGTTATAGCCGTTTTAAAACTAGTTTGAAGGGAAAATAAAGGTGAGAACTCCTAATTTATTATACTATATGTTGGATGATGATATGATGTTGCAAATGGATGTTTAATATGCTTTGATCATCAAGTTCGGTTGTTTTCATATGAATATGGAATATACATGCAAGTCACGAATATACACGTCGATAAACACAAAAGGAAATCACTTTCTTTAAATTAATGAAATGGTGTATATGGAAGGTTAAACCTCTTATAAATGGTTGAAAATGTATTTGAAATGTTTTATAAACATTTAAAAGTGTTTTGGTGAAGTTTAAAGATAAATGGAAAATTTAGTTAAAAATAAGCGCATCGTGTAACGGTAGTTCGCTATTTCGCGCTATAAAAGTCAAACAAGTGTAAATGTTGGAATATAGCTTGAAATACTTCGAGATAAGAATTTTCCAAACTATTATATCCATAGATTTCCAACGAAGAAAGAAAACCTAGATTCCGATAAGTAGATTTTGAAATATGAGTAAAACAAATTTCAGAAAAATCCCGATTTTGCAGTTTGAAATCCAAAACTGGATTTCTTTGAAAATGATGTTTTAAAATTATTTAAAAATATGAAATAAATCTTATATAAAATGGTTTAAAAGCGATGTGAGTAATAAAAGTGAATTTTCATATAATAAAAAGTCGTTTTTCCAATATAGCTTAAAAAGCACTTTCCGCAGCACTTTTCCATAGCACTTTTCTATAACTTTTGAAATATAGTTTTAAACTTAACCACACTTTTCCAAATATTTTATAAATGTTTTTAATGATTTATAAAGTCTTTTAAAGATTAATTGAAGGATTTATGAAATGATTAAAAGTTTTAATGGTTTAGAGTCGATCAAATAACTTGACCGCCTTATGGGTGTTAGAGAGATAGTGTCTAGGCTTCGGTTTGGAAAACCATTTTCCTACTCTCCCTAGCTATCCTGACTGGCCCGACGGAGGGGATAGTAAATTTGATTTACTCATATCGAAATTTTCCAAAGGATAAAGAAAGATATTTTCCAGGATTTAAACAATTTGGATTTTATAGAGATGATCTTCCTGTACTCGGTGTTAAAGCCCAAAGAGGGAACACTATTCGTGGAATTTAAAAGGTTATTTCACCGTTATTCCACCCATAGTATTTGTTGAATATGGGGATTGATATTGAGTAGAATTAGATGATTTCTGTAGATTCTGCTCACTTAATATTGACTGGTTTTGGATTAACATCCTAGATAACATGGTTTCAACTAAATCAAAAGTATGAGTTTTTAAATAAAGAAATCTTTGTTAAGATTTAAATGAAATGAGTTGGGAATATTTCCCTAAGTATAAAAGAAATGATTTCAAATTAGTCCAAGTTTAAAAAGGGTTTTAAGTAATCAAAGATTTGATAAGAGAAGTTTGTTAGTTCCGTATATACCGGAAAGAAGGTTTTAGAAATATATATCTCCTAAAGAGATTTTTGATAAAATAAACTTAATCAATTAAAGAATGATTCCCTGTTCACAAAAACCTCTTTTTATCGATGATTGGATTCGAAGGAACCGGGGTTGGATCTGGGTAATCCCTATCCGAAAACCACTTCGAACCAATGTATGCGTTCGAAAAATGAAGACCTAATAAAGAGAATGAAGAATGAAGACCAAGGATTTTTGGGATGAAAGGACTGCTTATTGACAATTCTGGTTAGCTCCCAAATACTAAAGTAGTAGTGGTCCTTTCATTTTCTGAAACTCTTTAGGTTGCAAGGACTTCTTGCCACTAATCCTAGGGATAATTCCTTACAGGATGTGGTAGGAGAGTGCCTTCGGTTTCGTTCAGTCCCAGAACGAACTTGTATGGATGGATGTCTAACATTGCATTTTTTATATTTCATCGTTGACTTTTATAAATGTACATCTGTTTGGTGGTGGAGAAGGCAACTTCTTTTAGCTTAACACCCTTCTCTATGAGCTCGAAGGTTGTATATTTGTGGAAGTCAATAGTGATCGATGGAATAGCAGTGTGGCATTCAAAGGAAGAAGATGTGCTATGTGAAAGGTAATCATTACTTCAAGCCTCATACCCGGAAATGACCAAAACATGGTATATGCGGTAAGGCTTTGTGGTTCGGAACCATTAGATTATGGTCATCCCCTTTTAGATATATTTCTTCTCGCTATGACGTTCGAGATGTAAATTAATGTGGTGTATGGTAATCGAGGATCCTCGAATAGGTCGGTAACGACCAGGGTGATGACATATTCGATACTATCTAAGGAAAGGTAGGCCGACCTTGTATTGGTAGAGGTGCAGATCTTCTGTCGACCTCGGTACATTCCTCTAGAGATGTACTGTTGGAAGGTAGTCCCTTCACCTGGTCATTTGTATGGAATCCATTCTCTAATAAGTGCCTGCCAGTTTGTTTGTAGAACCCGCGTTTGTGGCTAGTATTGCTGGAATTTAATCAATGTAATAATTTCAGCTAAGATTGATAAGTTTACTTGCAAATGTTTTCAAAGATATGTCACTAAAAATAATATCAAGTATTTTGACATAGAATGTTTTGGTTATCATAAGGTAAATACCTGTTCCATGTTTATGTGCAGCGTGGTCTTATGAGATACCTTTTTGTTTTCAAAACATGTATTTGGAGTTCTCAGACCAGTCCCATGACTGACCCAGAGTTTATTTTCCTTATCCTTAAACTTTGGGTTTCTTAATTTTTCCGGCCAGCCTACCAGTCAGGTTTAGCTTAGAAGAAGCTGGATGGAGCCAAAAGCATGGAGTCGGAAGATTTACTAAAGATTCTGTCTATTTTCACCACATTCTGTACTATTGTATTCCACTTTTGTAAGAACAGGGTTTTAGAAGCGGTACGGTAAGCCCAAAGCGCGTCGGTCAATTTTTGAGACCAATCTTTATTTATTTTTATTAACAATTTTCGCCAAAAAAATTATTTGATGATTTGAAACTTCTACTTGGCCACAAGTTTGGGGATGATAAGGAGTGATAAGAAGTGGATAACTTGTGGGTTATCGAGTATTTCTTCATTAAAGTTTCAAATGAACGATTACAAAAATTGGTTCCATTATCGCTTATTATTGTAAGAGGTGTGCCGAACCTCAAAATGATGTTTTCTTTAAGGAATTTCACAACAATTCTATGGTCATTGGTTTTACACGGAACGACTTCGACCCACTTGGATACGTAAAAGACAGCAAGGAGAATGTACATATTTCCGAAAGAATTGAGAAACGGTCCTATAAAGTCAATACCCCAAATGTCAAAGATTTCGATTGTAAGAATGGGGTTCAAAGGCATCATATTTCGTTGAGAGATTCTTCCTACCATTTGGCAGCGATCACAAGTTTTACAAAATTCGAAACGAGTCTCTGAAAATAGTGGACCAGTAAAAGCCACATTAAGGTACTTTTACAGCAGTTTTCGAGGACTAAAATGAGCACTGCACGCTTGATCGTGACAAAATGAAAGAACACTTTTGATTTTGCAACCCGGGATGCAACGTCAAATGGGTCGGAACAGTATTTAAACAAGTATGGATCATCCCAATAGAAGTACTTGACTTGGGAAAGAAATTTATATTTATCTTGTTTCGACAAAAATGAAGGAGTTTCCTTAATGACTAAATAGTTCACTATGTCTGCATACCATGGATCGATAGAAACAGGAAGGAGTTGTTCATCAGTAAAGTTCTCTTTGATTGGTAAAGGAGATGGTGTGTTTGGAAGATGAGACAAATGATCAGCAATGACGTTATCGGATCCTTTTTTATCTTTGATCGTAAGGTCAAATTCTTAGAGTAAGAGGATCCGACGGATCAAACGAGACTTAGCGTCCATTTTAGCGAAATGGTATCTAAGAGCGGAGTGATCAGTGTAAATAGCAATGTGCAAGCCAAACAGATAAGGTCGAAACTTTTCGAGCGCAAAGACTACCGCTAGAAGCTCTTTTTCAAGGGTCGTGTAATTGAGTTAAGCATCGTTAAGAGTCATACTAGCATAGTAGATGACATGAAGAATTTTGTTGATGTGTGTCCTAAGACAGCACCAACTGCGAAGTTAGAAGCGTCACACATTATTTCGAAAGGAAGATCCCAATTAGGAGAGCAAATGATGGGAGTAGAAATGATTTCGTTTTTGAGGCCTTCGAAAGCAGAAACACAATCAGAATTGAAATCAAATGGAACGTCTTTTCTAATAAGAGTCGTTAAAGGTCGAGCGATTTTACTGAAGTCTTTCACAAAGCCTCGATAAAAGCCAACATGTCCAAAAAATGAACGAATGTCCTTGACAGATTTGGGAATGGGTAGATTCGCAATTACATCAACTTTCACTTTATCTACCTCAATGCCTTTATTTGAAATGACATGTCCAAGGACAATGCCATGAGTGACCATGAAGTGGCATTTTTCCTAATTTGACGTCAAGTGTTTGTCCTTGCATCATTTAAGAACCAATTCAAGACGGTGTAACCACTCAGAAAAAGGTTTTCCAGAGATAGAAAAATTGTCCATAAATACTTCCAGAAAGCGTTCAATCATATCGGAAAAGATGCTGATCATGCATCTTTGAAACGTAGCAGGGGCATTGCAAAGGCCAAAAAGGCATATGTTGATATGCAAAAGTGCCAAAGTGACACACTAAAGTTGTTTTCTCTTGATCTTCAGGAGCGATTGGAATTTGCTTATAGACGGAATAACCATCAAGAAAGCAATTGAATTCATGGCCGGCTAAAGGTTCAAGTATTTGGTTGATGAAAGGAAGAGGGAAGTGATCTTTACGTGTTGCAGCATTTATTTTTCGATAATCAATGCAAACACACCAACCCGTTTGTTCATTTGAGTCGTTCTTGATAATAGTAGGTCCAGACATTTTAGGCACGACATGAATTGGGCTAACCCATGAACTATCGGAGATTGGGTATATGATTTCGTTATCGAGAAGTTTAAGAATTTCATCACGAACCGCATCCTTCATTTATGGGTTTAGGCTTCGTTGCGTGACACGAACAGGCTTGACATCGTCAATTAAATGGATGCGATGTTGAACAAGAGCGGGACTAATTCCCTTTATATCGGTGATCGACCATCCAATTGCTTCTTTTTTCGATAGAATTGGAAGAAAGGAAGTTTCTTGATCAAGAGAGAGAGTTGAAGAAATTATGATAGGAAACGTTTCATTGTCACCTAAGTATGCGTACTTAAGGTGATAGGGAAGGGGCTTAAGATCCAACCTTAGGGTTGCTCATTGAAAGAGTTAGGTTGAAGTTTTAATTCAATAGTTCGAGGTTCAAACTGAAGTGCAATTTCAATTTCGTTAGGCTTATCATGAAACAGTTGCTCGCGTTCATGATTTAAGTCAACCGTTTTGTTATCGAAGTTTTCTTAAATGAAGCTAACTTCCAGCGTTTAGTCATGTGGTTTGTTTGGTTGATTTTCAAAATTGAAAATGTTAAGATCAAAAGTCATGTTTCCAAAAGAAATTTTCATCGAACCGTTTCGACAATTAATTAAAGCATTTGAAGTAGCTAAGAAGGGTTGGCCTAAAATCAATGGAATTTGACTCATTGGATTACTCACAGGTTAATTCTCCAAAATGATGAAATCGACGAGGAATATGAATTGACCAATTTTGATGAGTACGTCCTCGATTTCTCCCATGGGTTTCTTTATCGAACGATCGGCAAACTGAAGAGTTACTTTTGTCAGTTTTAGTTCACCCAAGCCAAGTTGTTGGTAAACTGAATAGGGAATCAAATTGACACTCGCACCCAAATCGAGTAAGCATTTATTAATCGTTTTGTCTCCTATCATGCACGAGATCATCAGACATCCAGGGTCTTTGTATTTAACAGGAATTGATTGGGACAAAACTTCGCTAAGTTCGATGGCTAAGAAAACTTTCTTGGGTACAAGAGTGTGTCGTTTTTAGGTACACAAATCCTTGAGAAATTTAGTGTAAGTTGGGACTTGCTGAACGATGTAAAGAAGCGGGAGTTAACTTTCACTCGTTTAAAAATTTCCAACATCCTTTTCATTTGGTCAAAGTGTTTCTTTGGTCGAAGGTGATTTGGAAATGGTACACGATACTCCATAGGTGGGTCTACCTGAGTAGAAGAAGAATTTGGATTGACATTTAATTCGATGTTTGGCTCAATGTTTTGTTCAGATTCGTTTGTTATTTTAGAAGTGTCGAGAGGGGTTTTCGGTAAATCGTTTGGATTAATGACTTGATTATTGATTTTTTTTTCCAAAATGCAAAGTTGTAATAGCATTCATTTGAGTTACATTGCTATCTTGAACAACATGGGCTTGATTTGAATTCGTGTTCTGATTTCTGGGATTTGGAAATTGTTGACTTGGGAATGTGCCTTATTCACGTTCGCTCATAGACATGGCTAATTGGCTCATTTAAATTTCAAGTTTTACAACCGACTGACTCGTATTCTGCATGTACAAGGTTAACAAATTTTGCAAATTATTGTTTGACTGGACGCTTTGAGTAGTTGCTTTAGCCAACGTTTCAAGTCTTTTCTCAAGTGAACTTAAACGTTTATCCTCTTGGGGAGAGGGAGCAAAAGATTGTTGCGGTTGATTTTGAGACGGACCCGCAAAATTTTGTTGAAAATGATTGGGTTGAAAGAGAGGATTCGAAGCATTATTCGGAAATGATTGAAAATTGGGACAAACCAAATTCGTGTTGGGATTATTTTGGTTCCAAGCAAAGTTCAGATGATTTCTTAAACCAGGATTGTATGTTGGAGAAAACAGGTTGTTCTTAACTTTATTAAAAGCATTGAGTTGTTTAATCGAGTTAGGACACTGATCAGCTATGTGATTTGGATCATTACATTTATAACACATAGGTTGGGAAGCTTGGTTCATTTGGTTGGATGAGAAAACGTTGTCGAATTTATTAATCATTGCATCGATTTTAGCTTCCAAAGCCAAAAATGATCCTATCGTGTGCGCTTGATCGTAAGTAAATTGATTTTTCGTTAGAACATTCCCATTAGGTTGATTTTTCGACTAGCTTTTCAAGAAATTGCAAAGCATCGTCATGGTGTTGAGCGAGAAAATTGCCTGGCACATTGATTCAAGCATGGTTCGTGAGCTGTTTTCAAGTCTATTGCATAAAATTTGGCATAGGGTCCATTTTTCGAAATTATGGTGTGGAAATTTTATTAAAAGCTCTTTTAATCTTTCAAAATATTTTCTGAATGGTTCACCCCTGAATTGATGAAAATTCATGATTTTTCACCGTAATCGGTAAGAGCAAATGGAATTAATCGAAGTTTGATTCCGTCATCACTAATTTGTTGGAGTTTAATGGTTGTGCAAACTTGCTTGAACTTTGTTAAAAAAAATGTAAGGGTCATCCTGTTCAAAATTGCCAAATTTTAGGAGCCTGGCAATATGGTTTGAATGAATTTCGAAGTGATTACCCATAGGGGCAGGTAAAGTAATACAGGAAGGAATAGAAACTCTATCAGGAAAGATTCTATCCATAAGAGTTCGAGGGGCGTTTTCATTTTCCATTTCAGGAGGATCGTTTGTTCGAGTTAAACGATTCGTAGAAGGGTCACGAGTCAAAGTATTTGTCATTGTGTCATGAGTCCAAGTACTCATGCACAAATGAAAGTCGAGAAGAGAAAGAAGTGAGAATTGAGTTTAAGAGAAAGAAGCACGGTTTAGAAAATGAGGTGAAAATTTGTATTTTTTGTTTATATATTTTTATTAAAAAAGGAGGAAAAGTATTTACCAAAAAGGATTTATTTTTAAAAAGGAAGATTGATTTTTGTTTTGTTTTTGGATTTTCAAAAAAAAAATATTTTTTATATGTTTTAGTTTTTTTTTGTTTTTTTCGAAAAGATTGTATATTTTTCGAATTTTAAAAAAATACTAACTCAAAAATTTATTTGGATTTTTTATTTTGATCGAAAAATTTGAAAGGAAAAGATTTAAAAGGATTTTTTTGAATTTTGAATTAAACAAGAACTAAGTTAAGTAAAATGTACAATTTTTTTAGTTTTGGATTTTGATTTTTTTTTCTTTTTTATTTAAATATGCATGAACTAATGCAACTAAATGAATGCAAGGACTCAATTACAAATTTTCTGTCCTTAGTAGCTCCTATCCCAAAATTGTATAATCACACTTTTTCTTAATCTAACAAAATATTTCTTAGCCAGGTAGGGCAGGAGTTTTGGTGCACTATGAATCACCGTAGCAATGCAGCCGAAAGTTTAAGTACCTTCAGAGAAACGATCGGTATTATATTTACGAATCACCGTAATATTTATAACCGATTATTGCTTTGTCATAGCCTAGTTACCAAGAAATAAAATTGTTCAAAGAAGACAACTTGTCAAGATACAATTAAGCCCTAGGTGAGCTCGCGACACCCTTAAGTTTGAAGTCTAACCATTATTATTAGTCAATTTCTAGGATTAAATGCAATTTGTAGGCCAAGGAAGGGGTGATGAAATCACCCACCTTATGTGGATTTGGGTATTGCCCTTAGAAAAGAAAATAAGATGATATGAATGCAAAACAGAAATTAAATGTGAATTAACAATGTAACTACAAATGAGATTTGATTTTGTTTTTGAATTTTTTTTAAATGCAAGCAACCAACAATGCAAAGCAAATAAAAACAAAAGATGAGAGTACGATACCAAAGTGTGCTGAATTTATTAGCAATTTATTTTAAAAGCAGCAATTTTTTTAAGCAAGCAAATTGGCAAGCAGAGTGAAGCAGCAAGCGATTCTTCCTTTTGAATTTCTTCTTTTGCAACCTGAAACTAAATAAAAGATATATATTATTTATATATATATATATATATGTATATGTATATCAAAGAAGAAACTAAAACAGATGAAAAAAACAAATCAAATTAAACTAAAACAATTCAAAACACTTGTTTTTTTTATAAGAATAACAATTACCCGGCCCAAACAACTTAGCCCAAAATAATAACAACGTGACTTATCTTTACCCAAGCTACACTTGAAAACAAATTTCAACACAACACACACGCAACAATTCACAACAAAATTCTGGATCGAACTAAATTCCCAATCGAAAATTTAAATCGCTAGTTCAATTCTCAATTCAAAATTCAACCTTCCTAATCCAATCTATTCCAAGTCAGGTTGCTAGTTTGTGGATTTGGGTTTATCAGGCATTCGCGACTCAAATTTGGTGTGTTAGGTTGCGTGGCTGAAAAGAGGGGATGCAGAGGCTTGTCGAGGTGGTTACTGGAGGTATTTGGGTACATTGGTGGTTCGAGATTGGTTTCTAGTGAACTGGGCGATGTGGGTTGCTGGAGAGCTTGTGCTTTATGGAAGTGGGGAGGTGTTGTTCTGGTTATTGCTGGTGGTGAGGAACAGAGGTAGAGGAAGAGGGGAAGACGTGCTTCACTATTGTAGATAGGTAGATGTTGAAGTATCAGATGATGGTGATGGCAGTTGTTTTAATGAGGCAGTGGTGGGCAAGGATATTAGTTATGTGGTGGTTGTGGGTGAGTTGAAAAGAGATGATGATAGTGAATTAAGATGATGGTGAAGTGAGAAGGTGGTGGTTGTTTGTCACAGTGATTGGGATTGTGTGAGTTGCAGTGATATGGTGTATGACAGAGGAGTTTGGAGAATTGTGGTAAATGCAGATTGCAATTGATGAAACAGTAGTGCAGAAGTGTGCAAGAGAAGGAGTGAGGCTATGACTGTTGTGGAAGCAAGTTGCAGTATTAAACTTGATGGAGGTATGTTGATATTGTATGGTATGTTGGATAATGGTTGATGAAGGAGGATGGTGACAAGGCAGTTTGTATATGGGTGGTGGGTATGATATGTTTTTGCTGTGAAGTTTATGTGCAGGGGAAATGGCAGCTGTTGTGATGGGGAATGGATGGCAGGGTAGATTTGTACAGAGAATTGTGGTTAGTAGAAGGTGGTTGGGTAGCTCTGCTGGCACTGTGTAGTGTGTTTGTGGCACTGAAGTATGTTGGTTAGAGGAGTGAAGTAGGTGGTATTTGATGATGTGAGGAGAAGTATGGTGAGCTAATGCAATGTGCACAGAGCAGAGCAGAAGTAGTTGTTGTATTAGGCAATTGGTGGATGAAGTATGTATGTAGTTTGGTTGTAGAAGGAAGTTTGTGATGATGGTGACAGGCAGTGGATGTTGATGATGGTTGTAGAAGGAAGTCTGGATGTTGATGATGGTGAGAAGGCAGCAAGCAAGTTGGTGAGAAGGAGTTGTGGTAGGGTTATTTGTGCAGGTTGAAGTATGTAGGCATTGTTTTGTGGAGTGCTGTGATATGGTGCAGCAAGGGGATGTTTGTGTGACTGGGTTGTGAAACAGCAAGGGAATTTGTGAAACAACAAGGGGATGTTTGTGTTACTAGACGTTGATGATGTATTTGCCAGAGAAGGAGGTTGTATGAGCAGAGGAGGGTGTTGTTGTATTTGGCAGTGAGCAAGTTGTTGTAGGGTGAAGAAAGGCAATTTGTAATGAAGATTGCAAAGGCAGTGGAAGGCTGAATTAATGGTTCTGTTTGTGGCAGAAGGATGGTCAGAGGGCAAGTAGTAGTGATAGTGGATGGTGGTAACTCAGATGTGTACGGAAGTTTTGATGTGGAGTGTTAGATGGATGAATGTATTGTGCAGATATACACAATTTGCACAGGATAAACATAGAAATACACAGAGGTGTAGTTGCAATGTTTGTGAAGTTGAAGTAATGTTTGTGAAGTTTTGCTGTAAATTTGGGTGGTTTTGGCAAGGTGAGGGCAGAAGGTAGAAGTTTTGTAACAGTTGTTGTATGTAGGGGTACAAGGAGGATGTGATGCTAATGCAAGTTGCAAGGGGAAGAGATGGCACCGTGTAGTGTGGTCCGAGGTGAAGCAGTTGGTGTGTGGGCAGATAGTGGAAGTATTTGTTTTGAAGAGGCAGTGCAGTAGTTTGAATTAGAGGCAGTGGAGGGAGATAGAGCAGTCTGAGGAGTAAAATAGTGATACAGCAGTGGAGGGAAATGTATGTATGCAGGTAGAAGTAAAACAGTGATGTATGCATGCAAGTAGAAGTAAAACAGTGAATAAAAAGTAAACAAAATTGTAATGAAATTTTTTGTTTCTGAAATGAAATTGTGGATGTTTGCGCGCACACACACAATAGAAATGCAAATAGAAAAGCAACAAAGACACAATCAAAATGCAAACAAATATCACACAAAAACACTACAATAATTTTTTTTCCCTTTTTTTCTTAAAATGCAAATTAACAAACAAAATGAAAACACACACAAATCAAAAAATAATAATTCGAAGAATAAAATTAAAATCAAACCTTTTTCTACAGCAATGACGCTAAAAACTTGTTTAATCAACGGATTTTCTATCGAATTAGAAAATCGCCGAAAAATGTAATAAAAATAACTACAAAAGCACAGCATACAATTTTAGTACATGGCGAGTACGGGTCAATCCACAGGGAATTGAAGTAATTTGAAATTTTTACTCGATCAAACTAACCCAAATTTGCAAGTTTGTTTAAACTAGGAAATTAGCAAAAGTTAAACTAGAACAAAAGTGATCGAAAACATGAGATTAGAAAACAATTTAAAGGCAAATCCACTTTCATATTTTTACATAAATCAACATACAAACAATCTATGATCTCTTTATTTTGATATTAAGTGGAATTAGTGATGTATTTATCATAAGTATAGTCTATTTATGTTATTAATTATCATAACTTAAACTGTCAAACTATAATACAACACTAAAACCACTTATCAATTGTAATGAAAATGAAGTCAAAGCAAAAGCTATTTTAAGTATGATCTATTTACTATAGCAACATAGATCATCAAATTTTGATTCTACTTTAGTTTCACAATCAAAAATCAATTAGTAAAATGATGATGTAAATTGTGTTTATATTTGAGTAAAAATAGCCTATTTGTGGGTACAACATAGGCTATCAAATTCACTAATAAACTTACATAAATCATCCGCATTCTCATGAAGCATAAAAGAGATCATAAATCACACAATATGTTGAATTTACATAATTTTTGAGAGTTCATTACCCCTAAATTGAAGGGGTTTAGCTACTCATTTGTGTTATCATTTCAACACATGTAAATTTCAACATAGGAAATAAAAGGAAAGTGCAAGCTAATTAAAATAAAAATAATATTATTAGTCAGTTGGATTTCAAGAGCACATAGGCCTCCTCCATATTTGAAAAATGAACAGCCACGTTTTTAATTTCTCTCTATTCCAAACTTTGAAACGTTATAACTTTTTCTACATTAATTGGATTTAAGAATCGATTTCACTATTAAATCTCAAATTTAATATGCTTTCCAATGATATCCATTGTTGATAGCTAAAAATAATTTTTTTAAAATCATAGTTTTTCGAATTATTCATATTATTAAAGTTATTAAATCCTTTTGACTTTATTTCTTTTAACTAATTTATGTCATTGATTGTTTTGAAAATTTCCAGCCTCTGATTCTACTTTCAAAAATTGCAGTCAAGTTTGGTGAAATCCAACATTACCAAAATACAACAACAATGTTAGATGGAATTAGAAATGGAACCAAAAAGCTCAAAAGCATTAAATACAATTATATGCTTCTTATTATATTGAATTTGCTTTGACTGTAAAAGAAATACAATGATAGTATTCACATTAAAATAAATATTGTTGAATAATGGTTGTTAGTTCCAACACTTCAGACATAAAATATGTATGCTTTAGATTTAGCATATTTTCATAAGAATCGTTTAAAACAGAAATAAATCTCTTTTTCCTCTAATCTTATCATTCTACAATAATATGATGCTATAATATTATTAGTCGGTTGGATTTCAAGAGCACACAGGCCTCCTTCATATTTTGGAAAATGAACAGTCACGTTTTTAATTTCTTTCTATTCCAAACTTTGAAATGTGATAACTTTTTCCATATTAATTAGATTTAAGAATCGATTTAACTATTAAATCTCAAATTTAATATGCTTTCCAATAATATCCATTGTTGATAGCTAAAAATAACAATTTTAAAATCATAGTTTTTCGGAGTATTCATATTATTAAAGTTATTAAGTCTGTTTGACTTTATTTCTTTTAACTAATCTATGTCATTGATTGTTTTGGAAATTTGCAGCCTCTGATTCTACTTTCACAAATTGCAGTCAAGTTTGGTGAAATCAAACATTACCAAAATACAGCAACAATTTTAGATGGAATTAGAAATGGAACCAGAAAGCTCAAAAGCATTTAATACAATTATATGCTTCTTATTATATTGAATTTGCTTTGAGTGTAAAAGAAATACAATGATATTCTTCACATTAAAATAAATATTGTTGAATAATGGTTGTTAGTTCCAACACTTCAGATATAAAATAAGCTTTAGATTTAGCATATTTTCCACAAAAATCGTTCAAAACAGAAATAAATCTCTTTATCCTCTAATCTTATCATTCTACAATAATATGATGCTACATAATGTGTTCCTAGACATAGTCAGTTATGGGATCATCATCAACACTTGCGTTCTCATGAATCATGTCAACGTTGCTTTTGGCATTTTTGGATCAATGGTCAAGTGTAAACCAAATGTTGTTACCTGCACTGCTCTTATAGATAGTTATTACTGAAGCAACAAATGGAATCAACGACATCAAGTATTAAAGGAAATGATTGATAAAGGTATCTCATCAAATGAAGTTACATATAATGCAGCTGATGCACACAATAAATTTATATGTGTATAATTTATATGTGTATTGTGTGGAAATTTTATCTTTGAAATCATTTTTGCTCGATATTTTGCAGTTGTTTATCAAGCACCAATACTATCTCCATTACTGTTTTCAAAGATTTATACACAAGTTTTAGACAAAATGCAAACTTATTGGAAAATTGATGAAAAAGATCACTATTTCTTAGTCAATGAACCATATAAATCATTTAAACATGTTATGATGATAAGAGGTTGAGTGTGGTCCGTATGCAAAGCACGGGTTCGCACTAGTTAAAATAAAAATGAACTAACTACTTGCATAAAAATAAACTAAGCAACAAACATGAAATGAAAGAGAGCATATAAATAGAAAATGAGCATAAAATAAAATAAAAACAAAGAAGAAATAGAAGAAGAGGCTTAGGAAGTCATTTTATTTCTCATTTGATTTGAGGCTACAACTTTCATAATATGATAAGTGGATAAAAGCTTCATTACATGAACATAAGAGGGAAATTTATACATGCCTAAAAGCCTAATCCATATTTTAGGAGACCCAAAATACCCTTTAGGAAGTGTGGCCACCAAATTATCATTATCATGAATTAATCCTCCATTAAGTGTGCATGTGCTTTTAATCCCCATTAACTTGTGCTTTAGCTCCTAATTGTAGATTATGGTAAGTGGGTATGTAGGATCCTCCATGATTTTATAAATTCATTTATTTCTTCATCCATATTTCCTCCTTCACTTGTGCATGCATGAATATATGAAGTCTTCATCCATTTTCCATCCAAATTCCTGTAAATAAAAATAAAATGTGCAAGTGAATATTCTCAAAATTAATACATGCATAAAATTACCATTTTGCCCCTGAATAAATATGAATGAATGATGATTTGATGAAATATGGATTTTGGTAAAAACATGTAAAAATACCCAATTATGACATTTATTTAAATAAAAGTAGATTAAATATGTAAGTAAAAATATGCACATTTACGTGCACATCACGTATTTACAACAATGTTGAAACTGGAAATAACCGTGTATGATAATGCCTTAAGCAAAGAGCTACATGACAACTCACAAGAAAATGTACAAAATAGTTTTTTCTATGATGCATAAGTTGCTATTGATCAAGAAGAAGTCCCACTATTATTTGGCCATAATGGTTCTCTTGATACAATTCCAGATTTAGTGGATGGTATTGAGCAACCTTTGCTCTGGTTTGGAAGTTTAGAAGATGATTCTTGGCATTATTCCAACTGCTCCATTACCATTAATAAATGAATTTGATCTTTCTACATAGTTACTGTTAGAAGGTGCAAATGATGCAAACTAAACATTTTAACGACTTTGATGATCTATTTACCCAATTGGTAAAGAATAATGATAACTATGTTTGCAATAAAGATATCATGAAAACAAACACGTAGCACTTTAGGATGGTGATTCTTGGATAGAGCAAGATATACATATATACATATACATACATACATACATATATATATATATATAAAGCTAAAGGTGCCTTTTTATATAATGTAAAACCTTCATATCATCTATATATCAAATATGTTTCCGTATTTCCAACACTATCTAAGTCTGAATCTGTCAAACCAAGATGAGCGGAACCAATTTAAATAGCAAAATGCCTCAGAAGAACAAATGATAATGAATTTTCAATTTAATTCAAGGGACCAGAAGAAAAAATGGTAATGAATTTTCAATTTAGTTCAGTAGACCAAAAGTAAGAACGTAATGCCAATGCCAATGTTAGCAGGAAATCTCTCAAGGCCAAACAACCCATATTACTTATGCCGGTCTCAAGCATAGGAAAGGGGACAAAATGATTGCTACGACTCTAATTTAGTCCTTCTAGATTTTTTTATAAGCTAATGCTATAGATATCAACATTGAGAAAAGAAGAGAGAACAATTATTGTAGCAACTTTGGTTTTACAAGTTGTTACGGTGACATTATTCTAGAGGAAAATTCAATATCTACACACTAACGCTAAGTGGTTTTATACTTCAATAAGTATTGGGGGTTTGTGAGGAAGAGAGAATCATGAAAAGTACGGTCACTATGGTGGACAAGAATAATTACCTCTGTATATATATTAATATAGCGGTTGATTATTTTCTTAAAGAGAGATTCTACAAGTTTTCTAGGTTCCTAATTGTAGGATGCACTAATTTTAATGTTTGTTGCATTTCTCAAGATATTGATATAATAGTTAATTACATTCGTTGCTATTTTATTATTTCATAAAATTATTTTGTCTCATTCACATTTGGACGAACAGTTGATTAGTGAAAGTATATTTGTAAAATCATACAACATTACATATACCTCAAATGTTATGTCGTAAGATCCAAGAAACCATATAAACAATGTTTTTTATACCAATTACTCCTACGCGCGTGCATCGCACGTGCCAAAGTACTCGTGTGTGTGTGTGTGTATTCATTCATTCATTCATTCATTCATTTTTATTTCATTATTATGCATCAAATGTTCAACTACTCATAGTTACTTTTATTTAACTGACTCCTTGTTTCATTCATCTTGGTAATATCATTTACCGCTTTCCTTTTGTTAATACCTAAGGATTTGGTTTTGATGACAATAACTTTATGAAATCATATAAAATATAAATACTAATGTTTTATCAAGATATATATAGTATATAGTGCAGGATATTAAACAGGTGTTGATATAAGAAGACTGTACAATATCAAGTAAAGATTGAAGAGTTAAAGATGTTGATATAGAGACTTAAGAATGAAGACTTATGAATATTCAAGAGTTTAAGATTCCTAGATATTCTAGATAAGTTATAGATTCTAGAATATTTGTTAAAATTCCTATAACACTTGATCTCTCTCTCTCTATTTTTAAATATACTTTTCAAAACAACTTCAAATAGTTTTCAATTTCTTATACTTATCACTTTAGTTTTTAATATTTTACCAAGTTATTGTTTTTATTAAATTTTGATTTATATTAGTTTATTTTTCAAAATTCCTATAATATAGTTTTACTTAAGTTTTATTATGATTATAATGTATATATATTATATTTAAACATATTTACAAAGTATAAAATTATTTCACAAATCAATACTTTTTAAAAATGATATTGTAAAATATTTTTCAAAATTACAAGAGTATGCCGACATACTCTAACCCTATATGTCGACATAATAGCCGTGAATTTCAAAATTCAATTTTCAAAAGAAATGTCTATTTGTCGTATCTCTTCACGAATAGACATGGTCGTTATTCCTCTATAAATACCTATATTTCCAACAAATTTTTTAATCACTTTTCATTGTTCTTCTCTCCTCCTTCTTCTCTCTCATTTTCTAAAATAAATTATAACCATGCTCTGTCGAATTTCAACCTGAATTAAACTCCATTACCATTAGTTTGATTCTCTATCATTTGGTCCCTGATTTCTATCATCTCTCTCACTCCAATCAAGATCTAAGTGCTATTCAAGGATTATAGGATCTTTTTTAATCAAGATTGAAGTTTTGAGTTTGTAAATCTCTACCAAATTAGTATACTTATGGGTGTGATTGTAGCCCATGAAATAAAGTTAGGTGTGCTTAGTAGCCCATAAATATAGTGGGTGTGTTTGTAGCCCATAAATCAAGCGGTTCTACTCAGAGGCCGGGATTCGGGAGGATGTGTCTTGTAGCCTTAAAATCGAGATTGTTTTTGCATTTACTAGTTGAAAAGAAATCCGTACAAGGAACTGTTTTTGTTGCTCACACCAGTCCCACGACTGACTCGGAGTTTATTGTTCCTTTCCTAAACTCTGGATGCTCATAATTTTCTACACGAGCAGTCTAGAGTTGGGTTTTTCAGATAGTCAGGTTCAGTAGATTTTCTGGAGCTAGTTCAGTCTTTGGATCGGACTGCACTTGCTTATTCTTGGTGTATCGTTATTGGGAGTTCGAGCTACTGCTGGAGTTCTCTCTTGAAGACTATCTTAGAGTTATTTGTTCCGCTGCTGATGTTAGTTATCTATTTTCTTTTCCGCTGCTATTTTTTTGTATCATATCTCTGATGTATATTGATATTCATTGTATCACTCTGTTGTATCAGATAATGTATATCAATGTATTATTCTTTTTATTCCGCTGTGTTATTTACTTAACTGTGTTATAAGCTCCGGAGAACCAGATTTGGCATTTGAATCTACGGCATTCGAGTACGATGTAAAGTACGGGTGCCGATTTTCGAAGGACAACTTTTGGGTCTTTACAAGTGGTATCAGAGCTAAGGTTGAACTTTAGCTCAGGAGTGTAACACGTTAAGTAGCTCATTAGAGATAGAGTGAAGTAAACTCTCGAATGAGTATATCCTTAAGATATCCGTTTAAACGTCTCAGTAAATTCTCTTACTATCCACTGATAGTGAGTATGAGTGCAAGAAGAGGACGAGATATGGGACAAAGGGAATACGACTATAAATGGTCAATACCCTGCAACAGTGGAAACAACTTTCTTTATCAAATTCTTTAATTCGTTTCCAAATTCTTTTGATTGCTTCGTATCAGCTACAAGAAGAAGTTTCGGTGTGATGGTGGCCCTACGAATCGTTGTAGAAAATCCTTACTAAGTATTTTCATCGGTTTCTTATCAGCTTTTTGATTTAAACCTTAATGAATTTGAAATTGGAAATTTTAAATTGAGTTAAATTGATTAATAGAATATGAAGGATAAATTGAATTAAATCAATAAAATGATTTCGTTTAAAACCAAAATTTTGAAATTCTATCGAAATTTCTTGTGAATACCAAAGTCCGAAGAGGGACAAATTGATATGTATTCTGAGATATTCCGAATTAGGTTTGGAATTCATATCGTAAGTTTGAGGAGTTATAGGAGATCGAATCTATCTATCTTTGTTGCTTTCGTGCCTGCGAATTTCGAGGACGAAATTCTTTTAAGGGGGGAAGTTTGTAACGACCCCGAATTTTAATTTAATTTAAATTTATAATTTAAAGTATTTTTGGAATAAAATCTGTAAAATCAATTGATTTTAGTGAAGCGAGTTTCCCTAAATACAAATAAGGCAAAGCAAATACAAAATATGTTCAAACTGGCATAGTCAAAGCAAGACAAAGAAAATAAAATAAAATACATAGCATAAGAGTATAGACAAGTAAACCTAAAGTACAAAAGCAAAACAGCTTGTATAAATAATTAGTAAAGCCCGTAAGTAGTTCAAAGGCAAGCAAATTTGTAGTTGTAAAATAAGTATGCAGGCTAGAGAATCATAAACAAAGCAAAGTATAATACATCTATGTACAAAATGAGATATGCAGGGAAACATATAGGACATTGCATTTAATGCTAGCATACAATTTAGTCAATTCGAATTGTATAATAAAATCAATTCAGCCAACAAAGAAGAAAAATATCACTGTAAATTGTACAAACCAATAAAAATATACATTACCCTGTACAAAAAACCTACCATCTCCTGTAAACTTGTTTCTATATATCAATCTCCTTTTCTTTTCGTTCATAAACAAATGCAAACAAGAAAATCATCAAACCTGAAAAAAATTCCAGTTTTAAAACTTCTACCTTCTCAAGCAAGACAAGGTTTTTGGAATCAAAACAACAAAGGCATACAAATTTTCAAATCAAGTTTCAGTTTTGCAAAATTTTCTCAAGCCTGTTCAAAGTGTTAGAGCAACTCTATTCTTTCTTTTTAAGGTGAGCAAACATCACCTTTAAAACTCTTATATGTTTATGTTTTGTGGAATTTGATGAATGAATAGAGTTAGATATGTTTGCATGGAAAAAAATAAAAATAAATATGTCTGTATACATGTGAAAAATATTGGGTGTAGTTTCTGTCTTTGGTTACAGGGTTTCAAAACCTGTACAAAGAAAAAAAATTCAATATATCATCATACAATCAATGATTGGTTAAGATCTTTAAAGATGAATCATGTGTAAAAGTGTGTTATGATTTTTAAAAATAATTTCAAGTTTATTTATTTAGCAAACATTCAAAAGAATTGGAATTTCTGTAACACATATTCAAGACAGGGAAATCAGTTATCACAAATTCAAATTTGGATCCCATAAATCGATTCATAATAGGAAACAATGATTTTTGATAAGATTTTCAAGATTTTTAAGCCTGGGATTAGCATGTTATCTCGAATTGAACGAAATTTGTATTATCGTCAATTGCTGTCGATCAATGGCGAATTGAAGCTAGGGATTAATTTTAAAGGTAGCTTGTGGGTTGCTAATTATCAGAAAAATGATTACTTAATTTATTGATCAACGTGGAGTAAAGGCGAGGTTGATTTAGGGTTCGAGCTAGTTTTTGGGTTGCTGAGATTTACGAGGCCACCACGATCTCTGTAGATGATCGAGCGCGACGAGGCTCTAGGGAAGGATAGCATGGGAGTTGACGAGTAGATGACCGGAGTTGTACGAAGACCGGTGGTCAAGGCGTGGAGAACGACGATGGTTTCCAGGTTTAGGTGGTGATGCTCTCGCGTGTTCCAGGTTTCATTTTTCAAGCTCGAACTCAAATGTCAAATTCGAGTTCAACTTTGGGGTTTAACGCTTGGGGGCGATGGAGGAGATCATGGGTGACTTGTTGGTATGGGCGACAATGATCGGAACTAGCGGCGGCGTGCGTGCACGTGCACGATGGCACAGATATGTCAGAGGGGTCGTGTGATGACTTGACTCGAGTGATACTCGAGAAACTGGGATGGTTGCTTCGAGTGTGGTTTGGGTGAGTGTGTGAGTTAGTTGGGTACAGCAGTTTATAATGATAGTGGAAAAAAAAGGAAGAAGAAGAGGGAGTGCGGGAGAATGGGTGAGTGTCACGGGAAAATGGATGAGGTACTCGAAGTGATACTCGAGTTAAAAGGGGAGGATTTCGAGTCAAGCTTTGTTCCAGGATTTGAACCAGAGATTGTTTTCTGTTTTGAAATCTGGAAACAAAAAAATTTAAATCTTTAGTCAATGTTTTTAACTGAGTTCAAATCAAAATGCAATTATATAACAAGTTGAATTAGAATTTACTATAAATAAAGTTTTGAAATTCAATTTTAAATTCAAATGACTTGGAAATACAATTAAGTGTATTGAAAGTAACTTGAAATATTAATAAAAAAATTATTTAGTGATTAAAATTGATAAATCAAGTGATTAAGAAATAATTTATTAAAGATAATTTATTTAATGATTTAAAATTGATTTATTTATCAAATGATTAGTGAAAGGATAATTAATTAATATGGTTAATAAATTAAATCAATTAATTTGATGATAATAAATCAAAGATAAATTTATGTAAGTGGTTAGGGATGATCACTTATTGGAATTTTATTAATTAAGTGATAATTAATTAATTAAGGGTTAAAATTTTAATTAAAGATAATTAATTAAATAATTAAAGATTAATTCTTTAAATAATTAAAGGTTGATGAATTATAATTAAAGGTTGATGAATTATAATCAAAGGTTAGTAAATTTATTATTAATGATTAATTAATAAATGATTAAAGAATAATTAACCAAAATGATTTGTAAAATATTAATGTAATTAACCAGGATGAGCGACTAATCTGATTTAAATAAATCAGACAATTAATTAACTTCACTTATGAATGTTTGGATTTCGTTGAATGACTTGATTGTTTGATATCCCTGATATGTGATGTTTTGTGATATACCTGATTATGCTGTGATCTGTAATCTACTTAGATGTGATTTCTATTTCTGTGATATATTACTATGTGAATATGAAACCCTTGGCCCGTAAATTGACATTTGAATTTCGATGCGACAGGGAGTCGGATTCCAGTTGGTTATCCGAAACCCACATCGAATTATAATTGTGAATCTTTGTAACCGATAAATTTATTTTATCTATGAATCTGTGAATGAAGATGAGCGTTATCAATTATACCGCTTATCGATATATCTGTGATGATTGATGTTGCACTACTGTGTAAAACCCCCAGACCACACTGTTACACACACAAATATGGATTTCACGTGGAAATCGGTTAAGTCATAGATAATGTAAATTTGATGTTTTTGAAATTGAAATTTTAATTTCAATTGATTTTGAAATTGGAATTTGGGTTTAAAGTGAAAAGCTTTTGAAATGGAATTTCAAAGATAAAAGTTATTTTGAATAACTTAATCGAGTTTTGAAAATTTAAATAATTGGTTTTAAATTTGAATTCAAGTTTGAAATTGAATCTTACGATTTGAAACTAGGAATATATGGGTTAAATTATTTTAAAAGTATTGATTTTGGAATGTAAATGTAATTCAAAGGCTTTAACCCGTGCAAATAAAATTGGATTTTTTTGAAACGAAAACTATTTGTTTTCAGATAATAACAGCTTTCATATAAGAAGTGAACTTCCAATTTGTGTTGAAAGGTTTCAAATTTAAAATGAAATTGAAATGTTTTGAAATGCTATGAATGAATTCTTTTTGAAAGCTATGAATTGAATCTGTTTATTTTTAACAAATTTAAAATGATGATTTGTTTAAACCATTCGAAATGACATTGTTTTGAAAGCTATAAGTTGAATCTTTAATTTAAAGATTTAACGAGTTAATCCAATTGAAACGGAAATTGTTTTGAAACCTGTAAATGGATTTTTGTTGAAACCGGGTAAACTTTGTGAAATAAATCTTTTTGTTTAAAGATTTGAAAATGGTAAATTGTTTTAACCATTTGAATGAAAAGTTTTGGTCTTTAAGCTGTGATTTAACCGAGACCCCAATATCCATATGATTTTTGAATATTGCGCCCATTTTTCGGGTTAGCCGGGAAAAGACATTTGTGTCATATAACCCATTCCGAATAATGATACGTCGTATATGGATAGCATTTGAAGACCGGTGTTGAAGACCGGATATTTACGAAAACGAAAGGACAACTCGTCGAATGTCTCTGCACCGACTGGTCCCCGGTATAGAGATTTTATCACCCTTTGTGATGGGAAGTCCGGACGGGATCGTGAATACCCGGAATTGCAAGGGCTTCGTAAGAAGTGCCTTCGATTCTGTTCGAACCCGGAACAGACTTGTATGGTTACATGTCTGACATTACACTTTGAGATATAAAGCCGATTTCTTTCAAATACATTTCTGTTGGTGGCGGAGAATTTATTCTCTTAGCTTAACACCCTTCTCTGAGACGTACGAGCTCAGAGGTTATGTAGTTGAAATTTATCAGCGATATATCCCAATTTGGTAATGTGGCATGCTGAGTGTTGCTGTGTGATGATCAGTGTTTGATCATTTGCGATATGATCATTTGTTTGATCTTATATCTTTGTGATCATAGGTTGATCATTTGTTTGACCCGAAGCATGGCTTTGTGAACAAAGCGTAGCTTTGTGGACGAGACTTCGTCGGACCTCACACCCCGGAATGGTCAAAACAGGAAAGATGCAGCAAGGTTCTAGGGAGTAGCGCCCCTTAGTGTATGTCATTTCTTTCTGGATAGAGGTGGTATCATGGTATGGAGCCCAGATACTTAACCTATGTGGTTACTGCATTATTATTCTGATGTGGTTGTTGGAAATCGAGGATCCTCGGGAAGATCGGTTACGATCGGGGGATGGCATACGCGTGTCAGTAGTTACCTATTTTTGCAGAGGTAACCCGGCCTTGTGTTGGCAGAGATCCGGTTAGGTTCTCGGGACGTCATTCCAGAGGCGTTTCCATGTGGCAATGGGAAGTTCCTTGGCCTGACCATTTGTTGGAAAGCCAAACTCCAATACGAACTTGTACGGTATTAGTTGTAGAACCTGCCATTTACTTATGGTGGTCACCACTGTTTAGATGGTAGCTATAGTAGGCATAGTTCGGAATGTCTATGCTGGCTAAGATTTATATTCTACTTTCGAAATGTTTTCTACACTATGCACTAATAATAATATCAAAAATGATTTGATTTTGCGTAGTAAGCATCTTTGACTAACATAAGAAGAAATCTCCTCCAAGTCTGCGTTTGCATTGTGTGTGTGGTGGGAGGTCTTATGGTAGTTTCATTTTCCAAAAGCATTGCGGTTTTCAATGTTTAAATTCTTTTGTGTTGTTTAAAGATAAACTGTTTTTGTTGCTCACACCAGTCCCACGACTGACTCGGAGTTTATTGTTCCTTTCCTAAACTCTGGGTGCTCATAATTTTCTACACGAGCAGTCTAGAGTTGGGTTTTTCAGATAGTCAGGTTCAGTAGATTTTCTGGAGCTAGTTCAGTCTTTGGATCGGACTGCACTTGCTTATTCTTGGTGTATCGTTATTGGGAGTTCGAGCTACTGCTGGAGTTCTCTCTTGAAGACTATCTTAGAGTTATTTGTTCCGCTGCTGATGTTAGTTATCTATTTTCTTTTCCGCTGCTATTTTTTTGTATCATATCTCTGATGTATATTGATATTCATTGTATCACTCTGTTGTATCAGATAATGTATATCAATGTATTATTCTTTTTATTCCGCTGTGTTATTTACTTAACTGTGTTATAAGCTCCGGAGAACCAGATTTGGCATTTGAATCTACGGCATTCGAGTACGATGTAAAGTACGGGTGCCGATTTTCGAAGGCCAACTTTTGGGTCTTTACAACCACTTTTTAATGGTAATAACTACACATAGCAGTCATGTAGAATGAAAATTTATTCACAATCAACTGGATTAGATACATGGAATATCACACAAACCGAGTACACTGAACCCGAGACAAATTTTACACAATGAACTGCTAAACAAAAGGCAATTGCATAAAGTAACTCTAAAACCATGAATATACTGTGTTGTTCATTAGATATAAATAAATTTAATAGAGCAACTATATGCAAGGCTGCATTTGAAATTTGGAGAACTTTGCAAGTAACACATGAAGGCACAAGTAAAGTCAAACAGACTAAGATTTACATGTTAACAAACCTATTTCAACTATTTAAAATGAGTCTGTATCTAATATGTATAGTAGATTTTAAGATATTGTACACCCACTTATTGCATTGGGTAAAAATTTCTCTAAAGAGGATCAAGTTAGAAAAATCCTCAATTCACTTACTCCTGAATGGGACCTAAAGACTCTTGCAATTAAAGAGACTAATGATATTAGTACACTAAAGGTTTAAGAGTTAATTGGCAATTTAATGTCATTTGAGGCACAAATGTTGAGAAGAAGAGAAAGCAAAGCAATAGAGAAGAAATCCATAGCATTATTCAATGCCATGACGGATAATCTGGATTCAAATAGTGATAATGATGTAGAAATTTCTTTCATGACAAGGAACTTCATAAAATTCCTTAAATATAGGAAAACAAATAATTTTAAAAGAAATGATAACAAAAATCCTAGAAACGGAAGTGAAAGTGTAAATGGCATCAGATCTTATAACTGCGATGAACTTGGTCACTTAAAACAAGATTGACCGCATCCCGAGAAGCTGAAAACAACACAAAACGCTGATTCATCTAAAAAACGGAGATGAGCCTATATTATAACACTAGATGACTCAGTCACATCATCAAGTGATAATGAATCGGATATGGAAATAGCTAACATGTGCTTCACAGCAATTCAGAATTCAAATATAATTGGTAAAGTAGGATCAGAAAATGTTACGCATTTAATATATTAAAAGATTTATATCATTTGAATTTTTGATTGTTTGATTGTTAGGAATATCCTATAGATTAATAATAATATTGGTTGAATAATGTATGATTTTTATATTATTATATTTTTATATTAAATAATATAATAATAATATAAAATATATTTAAAATTATTTTTAATTTTTTATATATTTTAAATGCAAATAATAATAATATAGTTATAGATAGTTGTATATAAATAAAGTAGGATATAGTTAAAAACAATTCAATTTTGAAAAATTCAATAGATATGTCGACATACCGATATAATATATGTTGACATACACGTCTAGAATTTCAATTTCAATTTCAATTTCAAATTTGAATTTTCCCTTCACCTTTTCACCTACCCCATTGTTCTAAAAAAGTGTCACTTAAACAGAGAACATGTCATTTTATTCTTTACTTATTACCTCTATCTCTAACCATTCAATTCACATTTCATTTCAAAATTCAAACTTTTATTAACTCTCTTATCTCCTCAAATCATTCGTCAATGGCATCCTCAAGCACTCCAACATCCATGAGACCTTTCAAAACCATCAAAAACTTTCTCTTTCAAGATCAAGAGGCTATGAAAGCCTATATTAGCTATATGAATTATGGTAAAGTTTCTATAGGAAAGTTTGTAAATTTTAATGATTTTTCTACTTATGAATTGATACTCTATGTTCTCAAAATGAAATTCTTGGTTTAATTGATGCTTCTCAAAACGATTTTGTTTGCTATCCACACTTGGTCAAAATGTTTTATGCAAATTTGAAAGGGAAATTTTATGAAGGTGGAGAAGGAGAAGTATGGAGCAGTGTTAAAGGAACTTTAATTATTTTGAATTGTGAACTTTTGGGGTACTATTCTTGGATGCAAATCCATTGGAATGGACCTTTCTGATTTCAAAATTGATGAGCAAAATCGTGAATTTTTTCATAGTATTTTCGAAGGAGATGATAATTTTGAGTTTAAAAATTGAAATTTTCATCCAGAAGCTAAAACTCTTAATCTTCTTTTGCAACATGTTATCACTCCTCGTTTGGGAAATTTCAATAATCCTACCTTAAAAGTTTGTAAAACGCTCTTTGCCATTCATGGTCAATATGACATAAATTGGGCTCAAGCTATTTTGGATGAATTCTATACCAAAATCCTTTCCATCCATGAAAACACACTACTTCATGGTATTTACCTTACTCGAATCTTTAACTAATTTGGCGCTGATTTTAAAGGAGACGAATTTGTCTCTCGTAAAGTGTTTAATCAAGAATATATAGCTCTTATGAAAATTCCACCAATTTTCGAGCCATATGAAACATTTGCGAAGAAAGAAGAAAGGTTAGCACATGAAGAGGAGAAAGAAATACATGAAGAGGAGGAAGAGGAAGAAGGGGAAGATATGGATATGGAAGAAGAAGAGGAGGAGGAGGAAACCACTTTTGAAAGCATTGACTTTCCACTTCGTCCAACCAATCAAGACGTTCTCAACAATAAAAAAAAGATTGTTTAAAATCAAAGGATTCTCAAATATTTCACGAGTAAGAAGTTAAAAACCATTTCCAACAAAATGGATAAGTTCTTTGGAAAGGTGAAACGCAAGCTTGGAATCCCTTCATCATTCTCTTCATCCATATCTTTCTAGTTTGTTTTAGTTATGTTTAAGTATGATGTACTTAGTTGTTTAATTTTGAGTTTGATGTGGTGCTATGTTTCTTTTCTTTTTGAAAAACGTAATCCTTGTCTAAGTAGTAATAAAATCCTCGTTTCCTTGCCGTTATACACTTATTACCATCTCTGAAAAACATAACTAGTATAAGCTAAATATATCAAAATATCGAAACAAAGCAATTTTACAACTTTCCGCATATATGTTGACATACCATGAGTATGTATGCCAACATATAACATCTCATTTTCAAAAAAAATTAATTTTGAAAATTGAATAGACTGCAAGTGCCTATTCAATTCTAACAAATTTCTACCCTTATAAATACACATTTAAACCAGAAAATCATTACTACTCATTCTCTTTTTCTACCTTTACTTTTCTAAACTCCAAACAATAAATAATGGCTTATCTAATTTAAAATTAACCAAAAACCCCGAACAAACGCTTGAATCCTTAAAAAACATTCTCTCTTTTATCCTACAGAACCAGAGACACTTAGAATTAAGTCAATTGCAGATGATCAAGGAGCAAGAAAGGCATTTCGATGTAATTCGATGGATGATTTCATCTCTAAACAAAAAGGAACCAACCGCTAATCTAGAATGCACCATCAACAAAGATGATGTAGATTGGGAGGCTATTAAAGCAAATCCAATCTTTGGCACTGATGGATGTGTTGAAGTCCTAAGAAATATCTAGTTTTAATAGGTTTGATTATATATAATACTTGAATAAAATTTGTTTGGTTTGTTTGGTATAATTTGATTGGTTTTGAATTTGGTTGAATTTGAAATATTTCTTTGTGTGTGACATTATGTATGCTTGAATTGATTAAAATATTGAATGATGTTTCTTATATATCATTTCTGTCATTTTGCATTTCATGATTATATTACTTATTAATTCTATATGTGTTTATATCTTATAATGTTTTAGTTAGGGAGAACTAGAATTAATATTAAGAGTTAAATTTAGAATTATAGTTAGTTATTTTTGATTGATGACAAAGGGGGAGAAATATATTAAATACTAGGCATAGGTTAAGGGGGAGTTTTGTATATTAGGCATAGATTAAGGAGGAGTTATATTATATTTTATATACAAAGTTGTCATCATAAAAAAAGGAGATTATTAGTACCTAAGGATTTGGTTTCGATGGCAACATCTTTTAAAAATCATAAAAATATAAATACTAATGTTTTATCAAGATATATATAGTATATAGTGCAGGATATTAAACAGGTGTTGATATAAGAAGACTGTACAGTATCAAGTAGAGATCGAAGAGTTAAAGATGTTGGTATAGAGACTCAAAAATGAAGACTCATGAGTATTCAAGAGTTCAAGATTCCAAGATATTTCAGCCAAGTTATAGAGTCTAGAATATTTGATAATATTCTTATAGCACTTGTTCTCTCTCTCATCTCTCTCTCACTCTATTTTTAAACAAGTATTAAATATTGTTTTCAAAATAAATTTCAAATAGTTTTCAATTTCATATACTTATCATTTTAGTTTTTAATATTTTTCCAAGTTATTGTTTTTATTAAATTTTGATTTATATTAGTTCATTTTTCAAAATTCTTATTATATAGTTTTACTTAAGTTTTATTATGATTATAATGTATGTATATTATATTTAAAAATATTTACAAAGTATAAAATTATTTACAAAGCAATACATTTTCAAAATAATATTTTAAAATGTTTTTCAAAATTACAAAGATTATGTCGACATACTCTAACTCTATATGCCAACATACTAGCCGTGAATTTCAAAATACAATTTTTAAAAGAAGTGTCTATTTGTCATATCTCTTCACATGTAGACATGACCGTTATTCCTCTATAAATACCCGTGTTTCCAATGAATTTTTTAATCACTTTTTATTGTTCTTCTCCCCTCCTTCTTCTATCTCATTTTCTAAAACAAATTATAACTATACTCTGCCGAATTTCAACAAAAATCAAACTCCATTGCCATTAGTTTGATTCTCTATCATTTGCTCTTTCATTTCTATCATCTCTCTCACTCCAATAAAGATCTAAATGCTATTCAAGGATTATAGGATCATTTGTAATCAAGGTTGAAGTTCTGAGTTTTTAAATCTCTATTAAACTAAACCGATATGCTTATGGTGTGATTGTAGCCCGTGAAATCAATTGGGTGTGCTAGTAGCTCATAAATCTAGTGAGTATGCTTGTAGCCCGCAAATCAAGCGGCTCTACCCAGAGCCCGGGATTCTGGAGGTTGTGTCTCGTAGCCTTGAAATCGAGATCGTATTTGCATTTAGTTGAAAAGAAATCCGTACAAGGAACTGCACGGGACTGGATGTAGGGTAACTTCGAACTAGTATAAAATCCTAGTGTGTTCTTTCCTTTTACCGCATTTACTGTTTATCTGTGTTTTGACTCTGTGATTGTTTCTAAGACATTAATCTCACTATTCTATGTAAAATTTCAAAAGATTTCAAAATGATTCATATAAATAAAAAAACACTATTCACTCCCCCTCTAGTGTTAATTTAGTCTTAAAATCCATATTCCGCAATCTTACACCTTTAACTAAAAAGATTTAAGTATCTTCTACTATTTATTTACTTTCTCTTATTATTGAATCTTTATGTCCATCCTTTCTTTAACCATTACCATCATCCCTTGTTTAGTGAATTGCCATACCCATATATTTTATATACTTCTTGCCTTTATTTATTTTATTTCTTGCTTTTCTTTTTATCGTTTACTATTTGATTTCTATCTTGTTTTTATTGCATATATATATATATATTAATTTTATGATTTAACCATTATTATTATCACAACTGCAATTATTTTAATTCATACTTAGGAATTTCTGTATTTTAATGCATTAGAATTACATCTCCCTCAAAAGGAAAGGTTAACACCATAAATCTCTATATCTTATCCAAAAGGGGAACTTGAGTGACGTTTGGAATTATACAGAATTATATTTTTATAGCTATTGAAATAGACAATACAAAATATGGTAAATATATTTATTTTGTACATCTCTTTTGTTTTGGCGTATTTCTTTTTATTTCAAACGATACACTTCTATTTATGAATAAATGCCAGCATTTGGATTCTTTTATTTCAAATCCAGTTCGTTGGCCTAGATTCACATTACAGCCTCCATAACACCACCGATGGACCACTTCACCTCTGTTGGTCAACCACTAACAGTCGATTGGTTGTCTAGGTGTTAACCGGTCGTGCCTATTTGGCTAGCGTTGCTTGTTTCCCTTTTTAATTTATTTTATATCGATTCCACCCAATTTAATTTAACATTGATTATACTTAAGCATTATGCAACGGTTAACGTTAACCGTCGTTAGTTAATTATATTTATTTCCTTAATTACATATATAATTATTCATGATCCAAAATGTTCAAACATTAGCAATTTTTCTTTTGAACACCGATCGTAAAACCTTATATATGAAAATTGATCAGAAAATCATCACGAACCCAACATGGTAAGTTTCATCACCAAATTTTGACATTTATAAACATTCTATTTTCAAAGTTACTATTTATTAATTAATAATCGTAAAAATTATGGGGTTTTACATTCTCCTTCCTTAAATGAATTTCATCCCTGAAATTCCTCAAGGACTAAATCATGTAACATAATGCGCAACCATTCTAAACTAACCAACCAATTAGTATGCAACCAATTTTGCAGCTAATCGTGTACAAGTGCACAATATATCACAACCTATATTTCATGTAGCAAAATAATTCTATATCGGTGCCTCCTATATGGATGTATTCTTTTCAAACAATTTTGAAAGTATGATGCAAATATCTTATATGTGCTGGCAATTCTATATGTATGCAAGTTTTAAAAATCAAAGTCGTTGTTTCCGCATCTAAATTTTCCAATTAGAAGTGTGGTTCAACCAATTTTGCATATAATCCCTACTATCCAATACTTAGCACACAATTCTCTAACGTCCAAAAATTTGAAAATCTAGTTTTCTAACCTTATACTCTTATGTCCAAAAAGGGTTTATATGGAGAATTCCGTATTTGCATCCTTCTCTTGTATACCCTTTTCCCTGTACATTGGAACCTTCTCTTTTGCCCTTAATGCTTTTCTAACTTTTAAAAGTACGGTCCACATGAGGAAATTTTACATTTAAATTTTTAAATAGAGTTATTTTAAAACTAGTTTTAGTTCACCTATCAACAAGGTATGGAAAAACGAAATTCTAGTGCTAAAATAGTTTTTTCCCTCGCCACTACCTATATTTTATCTTACTATCACTTCTGCTGCACAGTAAAATTTCTTCTTGTTAACCTGTCGACTCTTTCCTTACGTTAAGCATGTGGCATTTCAAAAATCCAAAAATTTTCTCTTTCTTCGTTCAAAGTCTATTTAAATTAAATTTTGAAATATTTGGAAAAAATTTGAATAACCTTAAAATTCATCATTTTTTTCAAAACTTTCCATGAAAGTGTTCTTATTTTTGAAATCAAAGAATTTTAAACAAAAAATTTCAAAAGTATATTATTTTTTTCAAGACAAATTATGGCACATCCTACGCAGTTATGATTTAATCAATATTTCAACGTCTATAATAGACCCTATCCTCTCACCTGGTAAATTTTCGATTTCAAAAAAAAATTCTTTAAAATAACAACCAGCATACAGGTTTATTTATAAATTTTAGCTTTTAAGGCGCACGGATAGTGACCCGTGGTTTCACAACAACCTTTCCCTGCCCTTGGCTTGCCAAAATTTATTTTCAAAAATTTAACACTTTTTCGGACTTAACTTTATTTTACTTTTAGCTGTTAATAAATTTCCTAATTTATTTTATAAACTTCCAGTATTACTTTGCACTAATTAAGTGTCCACATGATATTTCCTTACATAGTTTTCTGATATGCATAACGGTTAATTCAGAAAACCAATTTAGAAGGAACTTTTCTCGCAATATCGTACACATTTTATACAACAGAAACAACTAATGCTTACAACCTAAACCTAAAAGAAACAATTGCTGGAAGCTGCCCTTCAACATCAACTAACATTAATGATGTTGTGGCCCTAGCACCCTACTTAAATTTAATGGTTCTTTCTAATATGTCATTCTACCATAACTCACATATCAACTAACAATACTGGATGTAGGATTAGATCTCTGAACTAGTATAAAATCATGGTGTCATTTATTTTTGTTTCTTTTACTTTACTTCACATTTACTATCTATTTATTTGCATTGCTTGTGGTTCTATTACAAATCTAAGTGGATAACATTTAAATCCACAAGTTAATTTATAGTAGTTGATATACACTATTTACCCTCCATCTAATGTATTTGTGGCATTTAGATCCATTTTATATCAATGTATTTGGGCATCCAAAAATCCACTTTTAGTATCAAAGCATGGTTCTCAAAAGATTCATAATATGGACTTAGAAAAGGATAAATGACTAGTAATACTAGTGGCGCACTTTTTAATACTTTTGTAGAAGGTCAATCCACTACTAGATCACCACTCTTTAATGGTAGGAACTTTACTTATTGGTCTTGTGGAATGAAAATATATTTACAGTCAAATGTGTTATATACTTAGGATGTTACACAAACTGAAAGAACTAAGACAGTCAAAAGCGAATGAAATAGACATATTTCAAAATAATTTCCTATTTTCGATCTATAGTGGGCCTGTGAAGTCTAATGGGTTTATCACTAGTCCAATCTAGTTATTATTAGTAAAATCATATTTTATTAGCATTGACTTACTTTAGTTAAATCATATTAATTGATTTTAAATTGATACTTAATTGCATTTTACCTAAATTATTTATTAGGAATGCATCATATATACATTAAAACATACAACAACATTAGTAAACTAATGTAAAAATGCGTATAAATACACACATATCTAGATATTGGGATTTATATTCCTTGTATATACATATATATATTATACATGGATATACATATAATAATTTTACATGCATATCGGATATAAATGTCTAAGTATATACATATATTAAAGCATACTGCCATATATGTATATGGTTTGTATACATATATTAACATTACCACATGTATGTAGTTTAGACATATATATACGTATATGCCATCTTTATTGCCACTTATAAAAAAAATTTATACATGCATACACACGCACACACTCATATACATATATGTGTGTGTGTGTGTGTGTAAAGGTGTGAAATTAATTCTTTGAAAGTAGATATTTCAAAATAGAGTAAATTAAAAGAATGAACATTGAAAGGTAATTTGTGTATAATTAAATCTAATTAAATCCGAGTTAAAAAGGGAAATAATCCTCAAGTTCAATTTTACTTTACTTTTCTTCTACAATCGCCAATTTAATACCATATGAATTCTAAACTTAATTATAGCAAACATCTAAAACATTACAAACTCAAATGAAGTTATGTTATATCTAAATCTAAAAAGGCATATAATTAACTTAAAAAATTAAAATTTTTACAATGTAATTTATTGTCCTTACTGACATAATCAAATCTAAAACATAATAACTATATTTATGTACAAAAATATATGTAATAAACTGAAATATAATTTTAAAGCTTGAATTTAAATTAATTTAAAACTAATCAATTAAATAAAAGAGTTAATTTTAACGTACATATCTTCATATTACAATCTACTAAAAATTAGATCCATTGGAAAGGGAGAAAACAATAACAAAAATAGTAGTTTATTGAACAAAACCGGTTTACAATAACACACGATTTTAGATTCAACAAATAAAAGAACATGTTTCAAATCTGAAATGAAATAAAATATGAATTGTCTAGTTGAAAAAAATAATTAAATAATTATAATAATGGATGAAAATCATCAAACAAATCAATATCACAATAATTAATTGATCCTATTAAATCATTAATATTCAAATAAAACCATATATAAAAAATTCACATTTAATCGCAATGCATAGAAGAATATTAAACATATCTTAATAGGTGGCTACAATATACATATATGTGAATAATAATTATTTTTAACATCATGATTAAATAGTAAATAAGAAAAACATAACCAAAAATCTTGCCCTTTCATGTACCTTGATTTATGGCAATTTCTTTAGATTTCAAGCAAATCCGCACCAGGAGAAGGATGAATTGCCTTTGTTTTAATTTAATTTGATGTTTGATTTTGAAGTTGATTTTTCTATTTGTTTTTTTGTTTAAGGGAAGATGATGGCAGTTATTATTTTAGAGAGGAGGAGGAAGAATTTTTTGTATAAAGAAAGTCAAATGAGGAGATTTGTTTTTACTGTGATAAAAGAATCCTTTTCCATTCTCCTTATTTAACTTCCTTATTTAATTTCAATCAATCAATCCTTTCATTTTCTCCATGTATTGGCCGGCCCTAGCATGCATTCATAGTGGGCAAGGTTTCCAAGATAAATTTTTATGTAATTATTTATTTTAAACCGTTTAATAAAGATGTACCAATCTCGAATATATGTATTTGCAAATATAACTTTTGCACATGCATTTAAATAATTACTAACAACATTCAAAACATCAAATTGAATTAATTATAATTAATATTTCACAAATAATAATTAATTTAACTAATTTATAATAGTTTGCTAATTTACTAAATTGTGTGGTTTTTTGAAGAAATCACAAAATGCAGTTGCGCGACTCATAGATTTGAATTCAGTCAACAATTAATATTGAAAAGTTTAAATATTAATGTTCACACATCATCTTAGCTTATGGTGTGATAGTATTGCTGAATTCATCGCTTATAAATCCTTTCGGTAAATCCAATTTCAAATTTTCTTAAGCGGTACCTTTTAGCAATAATTATTTACCCCAATTCTAGTCAAAACTATATCAGATTATGAATTACGAAATTTGGTTTTGGTCAAAATTCCAATACCATCCACATTCAACATGATTAGTCCAAACATAAAATCTTTGATTCAATAATAACTGTTATTATTAACCATACTTCTTTGGCCAGAGACTTTGACTTTGAGTTGACAATAGTTGACCATGAAACAAACCTCATTAATTGAGGAGACGAATTCACTATTGAATAGCGTTTCACTTCTAATGCTTCAACCCAGTTATAATTGTTCAATGGAAGTCATGCCATGATTTAACTGTAATCAAAGTGAAGTGTCCACATTGAAGTTCAACAGTATCCTTAAGTCGACCGAATTGTGTAACATCATCACTTTGAGATTGTCTGTTGAGCCTTAGTTATATTAACCAACAAAGAACTCTCAAGTGAATCATTCCGTAGTTATCAAATAACTTTCTACACATAATCTCTTAGTGCCCCCACTAGTTATGAGGGATACACTACCCAACACTTGTTGAGCGTTACTGTAACATCCGTCATTCTGAAACCCAAAGATGGAACCCCAATGTGCTGCAGTCACCGGGAATTATCTTTTGGCGACAAAGATGAGATAAGTTATATTATACAGCCTTAAGTAAACATAGCAAACATGCAAAATAAAACACATCTTCATAGATTTAGCTTAACAATTGTTTTTACATCCCAAAGTCAAGCCCATACAGGGTCAAAAATATAGTATGTGGTATAGCTAGTTTCCTCCATATGATGATGTGGGCACTAACACTAAATACAATAGAAATAAACATAAATATAACACTCAAGCCTTATGCTTCGTCTTTGTCTTGCATTATTTAACTATCCCCAAAAGCAACCTGCCTAAACTCATAAAATTAGCTTACTCGAATGTCTACCCATGAGTTTATAGGGAAAATAAGAATAAAAGCACGGGTCAGACATATAGTGTAGTGTGAATAACATATTATGCCAAATCATACAAGATAGTGAGATCACGCTGCCTACATGCGGAACAGGTTATCTCCTCACTTTCCAAAGCAATAATATCAGAATGTATAGGGAGTTTAAATTGTAAGATTATTCATGTATAAGCACTACTTTGATACTGTATCCTAAAGCATATCCTCGGTTTATGTCATAAAGAAAACAACAATATTCTATTATACCGAAATACCCTACCCACGTCTACTCCAAGGGCTTTATGTACTTGTACCTTAGATATGTACCATTAAAGTTCTACCATTTGGCTCTCACAAAGGCCTTATGCCTTAATACTATATACAATAATTACATTGTTCCTCGGCTGCCACTAAGGCCTTACACATCATTGTTCTTGGTCACAACCTAGGCCTTACACCAATGCTTTCGCTCTTAAGTTGCCATGCTGGGCTTATACCTATTTTGCTTTCGATTTAGGTTGCCATACAGGCCATATACCTTCGTTTTCGTACTTCGAATACCACATAGGGCTTACTCTTTCATTTTCGGTTTCAGCCGCCACATAGGCCTTACTTATTTGCTTTCAGTTTTGGATGCCACACAGGCCTTACTCCTTTGCTTTCGGTTCCAGATCCCACAAAGGCCTTACTCCTTCAACCGAATCCACAACCTAACCATCGCTATTAGGCTCTTTGCTTAGCTAATCTATTGCTCAACTAAACATCATGTAATTATTAATATCGATTGTACTATTGTCATCAATATCTCAGGTTCCGATCTCTGCCATCTTAAGCCTTATCATGCATTATTACCTTCGGGAGTTTCATGTTCCGGTTTACTAATTTTTTCAAGGGTTACAATATCCTTAGTACTCAATGTTCTTGTCTCATCTAAAGAAGCGTGTTATAGTTTAGTTTCAGTGATTTGTGAAGTTAACTCTTTAATTTATCAGAAATCATCTCCTTTACTCATAATTTCTTATTATACATCAACCATCTTTGGGCCTTAGTTAATATCTTTAATTTTGCCAGTGTAGCATCAACCCATGCTTATCTTTGCTTTTCTACTTAAGCCATTATACTTAATATTTCAGTTATATTAACGTTTCAATTTAGCTCTACCTCCTTCGGCCTTGCCCTTCGGTATACATGAAAAACATTCTAATAAATATGCCACTGACTTTCCATAAATCGACTTTTGATTCATTTGATTTAACATTTTCTGACAGTTATCTAATATGTTCAATACAAAATGGGGATCTGGTCTACACCCAATAATTAATTAAATTCTTTAATTAAATAACGTTCTAGTCATCACCTATTTACCCTCTGGTTCCCTATTATAACCCTTCGGCCAGATTAAATTTTCTTTCGAAAACTGCCTAATTTGTTCCCATTTTTTCTATATTAGATTAATCATGTATAATATTCATTATAACTAATTAATTTTCCCCACAAATGGATCTTAATTAGTTTACAACCATTTACCTACTCAAGCATATATTCTATTATTCAAAACGGTTTTTGGCATGATATTCTTATCCCTTAATTTAATACCCCATAACGATTAAACAAGTAAAATTGTAACATCCCCACTCCAAGACTCGCAAATAGATGCCGATGATGCTACAGTCATCACCGACATCATTTTCTAGCAACAAAGTGAGTTTAATATTATTTTTCACAACATAAGTCTAAATAAATTTTCCATTACATCAATTTGAATTATATAATTCATTGCATCATTTTTAACCTAATTCATTCCCATGCAAGGGTAAATATGACAGAAAAGAAGAGTAGTATTGTGTCTGACATATGAAGATTCCAACACAACACATAACCAGTTATAATTTTTGGTTTTACACCGTGGAAATATCAAAAAAAAATATTCTCTGTATAGGCTTCTTGCTTCATCTTCTAAATCTTTTTTCATCCTTTCATTAGATATCTGTCTAACCCATAAACTCAGCCTACTTGAATGTGTATCCATGAGTTTATGGGAAATAAAAACACGGGTTATGCGTAAAGCCTATTATGAGTAAAGCTTTTACCCTAGACATCCATAGTGAGACCACGTTGCTATAACACAGAATGAGTTTTCCTTTCACTTTGCCATCATCAAGACACATCATATATGTAAACAACATTACATAAAAAGCAACCATGTGCATACATTCAATAAGAAGTGTACCCTACAACATACCACCCAGTTATGAACTATGTCATATATCAATTCAAATTTACTATACCCTATACTTATTATCCCATTATTAACCATGTCGTATAGTCATTTGCTATCCAATCAAACATCACCTAGTGTCTTATTTTAGGCTTTCTTCATTAACCATTAAAAAAATTAGGATTACCTCACTAGGCATGTCTATCACTAATTTTTCATTTCTCAAATAATGTCACCTAATGAAATGTCCACTTATTCCACCAATGGGAGCCACCCTAACTAGAGCCACGTTGACTCTTTAATGAGGTTGAATGTAAGCACCTTGAATGCATTCTAAAAAGCATCCATACTAAGTGCCAATAACCCCTCTTAGTCCCTGATGTTTTGGCATCCTTGCTTGACTCCCATTTAGAGTTTATAAATCTTTTAGGATCGAACCTATCAGGCACCCTGCAATATATCATTAGAGTTCAGACTAATAGTCAAGGCATCCTTCTGTCCAATGGCTCCATGAGCGGGTATGTCTTTGCGATCATAGTTCAACCCCCCCTTATTCGTTTATAGTGTACCCTACACTTGCTTTAGACAAATATTTTTGTCTTCTAATTTAAATGTACCCATTCATTTATTATCTTCTCTAAGCTTCAATTCATTCAGAATAAGTTAACCCAATTTTAACTTATAAATTCCTTCCTTTATTTCATCCCCATAAAATAGTCTATAAGCACTTGGAAACTATCTTCCAAGGTGCCCTAAGCATTTATTGTTTTAGGTAGAAAAATATAGCTTCCTAAACTATCATAATTTAATATTAGTTATCGCATGCTAGCTATCCCATAACTTTCGAATATTGAACCATTCATCGTGTGTTGGCTATCCCATAGCCGCCATGGGTTAATTCTCCATGAGCACCCTCTAGTATATTTCCTCTTCCTAGCTATCGTGTGTTAGCTTCTCAAGGGCTTTCGTGGGTTGATAGCATCTCAAGCAATTGTGTATCAAACTTCGGATGGTGGTCATAGGTTGTCTCCCCTATAGCCATCGCATATGGACTTCTCTATAGCCAATGTCTATAATCTCCTCTTTAACCATTGCTAAAATCTCTTTGTTAGCCGTTGCTAGTTAACTCCTCAGGAGCTATTGCATACTGATTCCTTAGATGTCATCGCATGTTAACTTCCTCATACGTCATCACATAATAATTCCTAATTGCCTTCATGGTTTAATTGTTTCACTAAGTCTTCGTATGATGACTCCAAATAGTCGCCGTGAGTTGATTCTAAGTATCCAACAAGGGTTAATAACTACAAGCTATCGTGGGTTAGCTCCAATCGACCATCGCATACAAACAGTCTTCCCTAAGCCTTCGCATATTATAACTATACTAGCAATCACGAGTAAATAATAAGTAGGCTTTTGTGGGTTTAAATTGGCAAATTTGTAATTTTGTTGAAAACCGATTCATTTTCTTACAAAGTATTAACTTTCTGCTAAATCACATTTGGTGTCAAGTTCTCTTTGGTTAATTTCCTTCTTCATAGTTTACTTTTCAGAATTGGCTAACTACATACCTAGTTAATTAATTTTCCTTAATTTATCAATTCTTCTCTTTACTAACAAATTCATACAAAACCGAAAACTAATGGGAAAAATCCTAAAAATTCACCAAAAGTCAAATCTATCATATTTCACCTTGTCCCAGTATTTCAGGTCAAAATAATTACTTTTATTATTTTTAGTAATTAATTTTCTAAAGTTAACCCTTTTCGTAAGTTAAAAAATTCATAATAATCCCAAATTTATTCCAAAAATTATGAAATTAAAAACTCATCTTTATTTCATCATGATAAACATCATTACAATTTTGAAGCATTTAACTTAGATTAATTCATGTTTTACCCCTAAACATGAACAAATTCACTTTATTAAAATTTCCAAACATAACCAACAATGTTTTAATCAATTAAACATGTTTACCATCATCAGACCATTCTTACAAGATCAAAATCCAAACCCTGATGGGTAGGGATAGGTTTTAGGAAAAGTTTTTACTCCCCTTTGATTAAGGAAAGCCTTGTTTAATCATCTTTCTTCTTTAAAGCTGATCGCTTAATCTTCAAATTTTTATTTTCCTCTTCTCCTTACCAAAATGGTGGCCGACCATGACTAGAGCTTTTGGAATTTATTTTGTAAATGAAATGTAGTGGAATGAAATAAGGGGATATGGCTAAAGAAAGTGGGCTTGTGTTTTTAGCTTGGGCTAGTATCCTATTCTAGCTTAGTCACACCATTACACTTTCCCTAACACAACCTTCTCATTAAAAATCTAAGTTATTTATTTTCATTAACAAGGCCAACTTTAATTGCTTTAATTATCCTTGGTCCATACAATTAATCTTATAAAGTGTCCCATATTCATTTAGTCAAATCTCTCTTAGGTAATTCTTGCAATTAAATTATTTTGTACATCTCGTTATTAATATCTTATTATTATGTTAATTCAATTTCCCATATTATAGACCCTCCATAATATAGGGTATTACAGTCTCACCTTTTTACAAAAATTTCATTCCCAAAATTTCGATAGGGAAAACAAGATTTACACTTACACCATGAAAGTGCAAAATCATAATTATATAAGTACATACAAGTATAAAAGATTACACTAGTACCCTAATAATGTAAACTATTAACCTTCAAACAAAAAGTATGTACAATTACTAATACATAGCCATATCATATATGAATACATTAGTACCATACTAGTCCATACAATAGACAAACAAAGCACCTTACTATATATATACACATAAATGCCTAAAACCACTCGGGATAGATATTCCTAATCCTATCCTCCACCTCCCAAGTACAATCTTCTTTGTCGTCACTCTACTGGACATGAACAAGTTTGATAACTTTGTTCCTTAATTCCTTCACATACTATACACTTTGGCCATCTCATAAAAGTAAAACTTTGCTCTATAGATAAATCCTCTGCTGCCCTCCGTTCCACTACTGGACTTGGGTATTGCACACATTTCCTTAAATGCAATATATGAAAACATTACGCACACCCATCAAATTACTTAATAACTTGACTCGATAGGTGAGTTAATCAATGCGCTCGATCATTGCAAATGATCCTACATATCTAGGTGCCAACTTTCTTTGCCTTCCCAAAGCGCATAACTCCTTGCATCGGAGAAACTTCCATGAGCACATGATCGCCTACTACGATCTCAAGCTCTTTCCTTCACTTTTCGTCCTAACTCTTCTGTCTCGATTGAACTGCCTTCATTTAGCTGCAAATCAACTCTACCTTCTCTAAAGCTTGTCTTATTAAATAGAGCCCTAACAATAGTCTATCTCTCATTTCCAACCAACAAACTGGTGACTTACATGGTCTACCATACAACCCCTTAAACGGTGTCATCCTTATACTTGACTGGTAACTATTATTGTAGGAAAACTCTACCAGGTGCAAGTGATCTTCCCATAATCCTCTGAAATTCAAAATGCATGCTCTCCGCAAATCCTCGAGTATACGGTACACCCTCTCGGTATAACCATCTGTCTGTAGGCGGTAAGCAATGCTCAAGTTCAACTCCGTATACAGTGCACTCTGCAAACTTCTCCAGAACTCACTGGTAATAAATGGGTCTCTATCGCAAAAAACACTACTCGGTATCCTATTCCCATGCAGTCTTACTACATTCTTTATATATAGCTTTGCCAAGCAAGCTGCTGTCCTTGCCGACTTCACTGGGATGAAGTGGGCACTCTTAGTCAGCCTATCGACTGTTACTTAAATGCTATCATTTCTTGTCCTCTACCTGGGAAACACATCAATAAAATCCATAAACATTGAGTCTCACTTCCAAATTAGTACTTTCAAAGGTTGAAGTAATCCACTTGGCTTCTGATGCTCAGCCTTCACTTGATGATAGGTGAAACTTCACACATTCTCCTATGTCTCTCTTCATCCCTTCCCAAATGAAAACTCTCTTCATATCATGAGACATCTTCGTGCCCTTAGGAAGAATAGTAAACTTTGAATGATGACTTTCCTCCAAACTTCCTTCTGAAGGTCTCCTACATCTAGGACAAGCGGTCTCCCTTTCTTTCTTAGCCATCCCATCAAGTCTATCTTGAATCCTTTTAGATCCTTAACATCTGCCCTCATCTCTAATCGCCTAATTCTCTCGGAAATTAGTGTGTCCTCTCTTTGCCTTGCAACAATCTTATCCATAAGTGCTGGACGTACCTCCAAACTTACAGCCATACCTGGATCTCTACTCAATCCAATATTCTGCCTATGATGCACTCCACATAAGGCTAACATCTCTAATAACTTCCATTCTTCAATCATGGCTAACACTCCATTCTAATGCTTCCTACTCAAAGCATTAGCAACCTTGTTCCCTTTTTCTGTCATGTATTCCATTCTAAAATCATATCCCACTAAAAACTCCAGCCATCTCTGTTGTCCCATATTCAACTCCTTTTGAGAGAATAAATAATTAGTGCCTTATGGTCCGTATATAACTCAAACCACTCTCCCAATAAGTAATGTTTCCAAATCTTCCGTGCAAACACCACTGCGGCAAACACTATGTCATGGGTCAGATACCTAACCTCGTGTGGCGTCAACTGCCCTGATAAACAAGCTATCACTCACCCTTTTTACATCAACATCGCCCCCAAACCTATTCCATAACCATCAGTATACACGACAAGATCCTAATTCCCTTCTAGCACAGTCAATACAAGACGTTCATTAATAACTTCTTCAACTCCGGAAATAAACCTTCGCACTTATCTGTCTATACGAACTTCTCATTCTTTCGGGTCAAATTAGTCAAGCATGTTGCTATATGGGAGACACCTTTAATGAATCTTCGGTAATCGCCAGCCAATCCCAAGAAACTTCTCACTCCGTGAACATCTCTGCATCGTCCAACCATTAATTGTTTCTATCTTTTATGGATATATTGCTAATCCATTCTCTAAAAAAACATGCCCAAGAAATTTCACCTTCCATTTCCATAATTGGCACTTTGAAAACTTCATCTTCTACTTGTGTTGTCTCAATGTCTCCAACACTAATCTAAGATGGAATTCATGGTCCCTTTCATTCTTAGAGTACACCGAAATATCATAAATGAAGACCAATAAAAATCTATCCAACTGATAGTGAAAGATTCAGTTCATAAGATCATTGAAGAACGCAAGGGCGTTGGTCAGTACAAACGACATCATTAACCATTTATATGAACGATACCTGGTTCAAAATATGATCAATAGAATACTATCTTTTGCCACTCTCAGTTGATGGAAACCAGTTGCCAAGTCTAGTTACAAGAACATCCGAGCTCCACTCAGCTGATCAAATAAGTTGTCTATCCTGGGAAAAGCACAAAGATTCGTTACTGTTAACTCATTTAGCTTTCGATAATCAATGGACATTCGTAAAGATCCATCTAGCTTTTTTAAAAATACCACGGATGCTCCCTATGATGAACTACTTAGCCTAACGAAACTTTTATCCTTAAGTTCCACTAGTTGCTTTTTGAATGCATCGATCTCCTTAGGTGGCATTTTGTTAGGCGGTCTACTAACATGCGCTCCCCCAACGTCAAATCTATCCAAAATTTAAATTGCCCTCCTTAGCATTAATCCAGTTACAGGTTCGAAAACATCTACAAATTCTCCTACTACACGTACTCTACTAATCTCGTCTTCTTGATCTCTCATAACACGTAGCATCAAGTCTGACTTCTCCTTCATTACGTCTAATGTTGTCATAATCCTTTCTCCTTTCTTTGGATTTCATATGGTGATAATCCTATCCGTAGAATAAATCCTAGCATCAACACGCACTAACCAGTCCATACTCATAATCACCTTATATCCTAAGAAGTCAAACACATATGTTTGCAAACAAACAAATGTACCAAACAAGTCAAACTCAAGGTCAGTGCAACTTAATTTAAGAGTTGCATACCCACGGATCAGATTAACCATGCGTAGGGATGTAATCAAATAGGTAGTGTCAAATTCTAACATATCAACAAAATCTCTCGAAATGGTAGAGTGAGTAGCAACAATATAAAATAGAACTCTAGTTGACATACTGAAAATCAAAATTGTATCTCCAAGCACACCCTTTCTCTTCAGTAGTCATTCCAGACGAAGGCCCTTCCAAAGCATAAACCTTTACATGCTTAACTTCTGGGCAATCTTTCTTCTTATGACCGGGCCTATTACAGATAAAGCACTTAGCCCTATCCTTGCTCTCTAGCTGAGTACACATAGTGAAGTAGTGCCCTTCTGGTTACAATTAAAATAGGTGGCATCGGTTGTATTTGGCTTCTGAGTCCTTCATTTCGAAGTCCTTCCTTCCTTTCGATTCTTTTTGCCGTTCTGATATGGATTGAATCTTTTTTCCTACCCACCATTGGGTCGAACATCAACTTTCTTCTTCTCTTAAAATAAGCGATCATACCTCCTCACCATTTCCATCATCATATTGAATGGATCTAATAGATGAGCCATCATCTTGTGATTTAGCCCCATCTCGGACCTTTAATGAACTCCTCATTCTTCTTCGACGGAGTATTGATATGCTCCCTACCATACTTTGAAAAAGCATTAAAGGGATGGATGTACTCTGCCAAAGTCATCTCTCCTTGCTTCAAGTCAATGAACTCCCTACACAAAGCACTCCTTTTGAGATTTGGGGATAAACTGAGTCTCGAATCGCTCCTTAAACTGTTTCCATGTTATTTCCTTCTCTAGCACCTCAACAATTACAGCCTTCCACCAGTCTAATACATCATCCTAGAGCTGACGAGAGGCCAATCTCCTTTTCTGAGCATTATTATATCCTAAGTCTGCGAAGATATGTTCCCATACATTCAACTAATTTAGCACCTCCAAAGAAAACTCTATTCTTGTGTACTCCTTTCCTCCACAGCTCTTGAAATCTTTGTTCATCTTAGAAAAATATGCTTCTCTTACTACTTCTTGTCTTAGTTCGAAAACTCTAACTAGTTGTTGCCTCATCATCTTCGTCACAAATTGGTGGAACAAATCATTTAGATCCATTCCTCCCTCAACTAGGTTAAGCACTTGTGTACCGGCTTCAACATGAACTTTCGAGTTTTCCTCTTCTCCTTAGCTATTAGTTTAGGCACTGTCATCTCCTCGACTAGCATTCGCCCTTATACTTCCTACTATTAAATATCTATTACGTAGATCCATTCTTAACTTCTATATAAGCAAGGGTTCATGGAAAAGGGAAGTAAAAAGAGCGAGAACAATCGTAGAGGGGTAAATATATTCTACTATATATCTATATTAAAATACAAGTACATTATATATAGCATATACCCATCCTAAGTTGTTCATTTTCAAGTAATAAGTTTCTACTTAGCTCCACTTTACTTAGGTATTTCCCTAACCTAATCTTTGATACCACGTTATAACATCCCCTACTCCGAGACTCAAAAATAGATGTCGATGGTGTTGCAGTCATCATCGAAATCATTTTCTAACAACAAATTGAGTTCAGTATTATATTGCACAACATACGTAAATAAAGTAGCTAAATAAAATTTCCATTACATCAACTTAATAATTCATTACATCATTTTTAACCCAATTCATTCCCACGCATGGCTAAATACTGTAGAATGTAAGAGTAGTTTTGTGTCCGACATATGAAGATGCTAACACAACGCATAACCAGTTATAATCCTTGGTTTTACAATGGAAATTTTAAAACATTTTTTATTCTCTAGATAAGCCTTATGCTTTGTCTTCGAAATCTCTATTCGTCTTTCCATTAGATACCTGTCTAATCCATAAACTTAGCTTACTCGAATGAGTATCCGTGAGTTTATAGGAAATAATAAAAACATAGGTCATACAATGTCTGGTATGAGTAAAATCTTTACCCTAGTCATCTATAGTAAGACCAACCCACTAACGCGTAGCGGTTTTTTCCCTTACTTTATCATCATCAAGATACATCATATATGTAAACAACATTACATAAAAATAACCATATGCGTATATTCATTCAAGAAATGTACCCTACACTTACAACCCAATTTTGAACCATGTCATATATCAATTCAAATTAAGTACACCCTATAATTATCAATGAACCATGTCATACAATGATTTGTCATCCAATCAAACATTAGCTAATCTTTTGCTTTAGGCTTTCTTTGTTAAGTTATCATTAACTTATTTAGTGACTACCACCCTAGGCATGTCTATCACTAATTTATCCTTTCTTGAAAAACATCACCCCAAGAAACGGCCGCCTATTCCACTAATGGAAGCCACCTTAACTAAATCCAGGCTGACTCACCTAAGATGCAGAATGTAAGCACCCTGAATAAATTCAGTAAATGTCTTCACTAAGTGTTAATACCCATCTTTGACCTTGAACCGTTATCATTCACGTTGTCGGTTTATTTATTTTACTTATAACACCACAATGATGTTTTGGCACTATGCCATGTCATGCTTCCTTAGCTCCCCTATAGAATTTATAATTCTTTTAGGTTTGAACCTTATTGTGGTACCCTGCCATATACTATTGGAATTTAGACTTATAGTCAACAATCTCTACCATCGAATAACTCCATGAGTAGATATATCTTTATGATCATACTTCAACCCCATTCTTTTATTCATTTATAGTGTAATCTACAATTTCTTTATATAAACATTTTTATCTTTTAATTTAAATGATATTCCATCATTTGTTATCTTCTCTAAGCTTATTTCAAAATAAGTTAAAACAATTTTAACTTATAAAGTTCTTCCTTTATTTCATCCCTTTGAAATAGATCATAAGAACTTGGAAACTGTCTTCCAAGATGCCCTAAGCCTTTCTAGTTTTACTTAGAAAATGATAGCTTCCAAGCTGTCATAATTTTACTTTAATTATTGCATGCTACCTATCCCATTGCTTTTGAATGTTGAACCTAGTCATCGTTTGTTGGCTATCCCATAGCCATCGTGGGTTAATTGTCCCTAAGCACCTAGAGTTTATTTCCTTGCTTAGCTATCATGGGTTGGCTTCTCAAGGGCTATCGTGGGTTAATAGCTTCCCATGCTATTATGTATCAAACTTCGAATAGTGGTCATCGGTTGTCTCCTCTATAGACATCGCATATGGACTTCTCTACAGTCATCACCTATAATCTTCCCTATAGCCATCCGTGAAATCTTCTTGGTAGCTGCCACAAGTTAACTCCTCGGCAGCTATTGCGTACTGATTCATATGTTAACTTGATATTACGGCACTGCATATTAATTCCTAATAGCCTTCATGTTTTAATAGTTTCATTAAGTCTTTGCTTGACGACTTCAAATTGTCATCATGAGCCGATTCCAAGAAGCAATCAAGGGTTGATAAATATCCAAGCTATCATAGGTTAACTCCAATTAGCCATCGCTTACAGATAGTCTTCCCCAAGCCTTCTCATGTTATAACTATACTAGCCATCATGAGTAAATAATAGGTAGGCTTTCGTGGGTTAAAATGGCAAAGTTGTAATTTTATTGGAAACAGATTCATCTCCTTACTAAGTATTAACATTCCACCAAATCCCATTTGGTGTCGAGTTTTAATTGGTTAATTTCCTTCTTCAGAGTTTACCTTTTAGAATTGGCTAATAACATATACAATTTATGAATTAATTGTCCTTAATTAATCAATTCTTTCCTTTACTAGTAAATTCATATAGAATTGAAAATTGATGGAAAAATCTCAAAACTTTACAAAAAATCAAATTTATTATATTTAACTTTGTCTTAAAGTTTCAGTTCAAAATAATTAATTTTAAATATTAATCTCCCAAAATTAACCCTTTTCTTAACTTGGAAAATTCATATTAATCCCGAATTAATTCCAAAAATTGGGAAATTAAAAACCCATCCATGTTTCATCATTATAAACATCATATTCCAATTTTGAAGCATTTAACTTAGATTAATGAATGTTTTACCCTACAACAAGAAAAAATTCACTTTATTAAAATTTCCAAACAAAACCAAACAATGTTTTAATCAATTAAACTGTTTACCATCATCAAAACATTCATTCAAGATTAGATTCCAAAACCAAACGGGTAAGGATAGGCTTTAGGGAAAGTTTTTACTCACCTTTGATTTAGAAAAGCCTTGTTTAATCTTCTTTCTTCTTTAAAGTTGATAGCTTGATCTTCAAATTTTGATTATCCTCTTCTCCTTAGATAAATGGTGGTCGACCTTGACTAGAGATTTAGAAATTTTTTCTATGTGAAATGAAGTGGAATGAAATGAGGGGATGTGGCTAAAGAAAGTGGGCTTTTGTTTTTAGCTTGGGCTAATATCCCATTCTAGCTTAGTCATACCATTACACTTCCCTTAACAGAATCCTTCCCATTTAAAATCTAAACCGTTCATTTTCGTCACCAAGGCCAACCATAATTGCTCTAATTATCCTTGGTCTATTCAATTAATCCTATAAAGTGTCCCACACTCAACTAGTCAAATCTCCCTTAGGTCATTCTTGCAATTAAATTATTTTGTTCATCTCATTAATATTATCTTCTTATTATTATTTTAATTCAATTTCTCGTATTGTGGACCCTCCAAAATATGGAGTGTTACATGAATCATAGGAATGCCCAAATTATCATTCGATCGTAAGGAATACAAGAGAGAAAAGTTTAGGGAGTATATTACTCACTAATAATTTTAACTGATGAAGTCACCCTTAGCCTTATTCTTTTCTTTTCTTTTTCTTGCTGTCAGCCCGCAAATACCATTAAAAAGCTCAAGCTTTTGTTTTAAGTTTTGAATGTAAACGAAAATGGAAAGAAAGAGGTGGTTATCTTTACTTCAAAAAGATAACTTGGGTCTCCGACCCACTATCCCATTTTCTTATAAATTTTATAGTCCATACAATTGCATTTAGTTCTTATTAATTTAGATTTTCAACTAGGGTATTCTTGGTGTCACTTGATTCATCCAAGCATAATAAGTAAATAAAACATTCCACATATATTTCCCCATTTTTACATTATCTCACTTCTTAACTTCATAATTAATCGCTTATTTAATTATTTATAGGGCATTACAAGCTTCCCCCTAATAGAAATTTTGTCCTCAAAATTCAAATGAGGTGTTATACGAAGCTTTAGACTTTCTTATAACTAATCTACCATGCGCATACATGGAGCTGCCAACAACTGCTATTCATTCTTGGCTCCCGCTAGTAGGGCTAAACAACTGGACCATTGAGTAACTGCTCTCTAAGACGGGTTCTTTATCCATGCGTCTCAATAAAAATGTATTAATGCTTTTAGAAATACGTAATTAAAAATCGACCATAATATCACACATATATATGGCGTGCTCTAACATACAAGCTAAGCAAATAACACTGGATCAATTCCTTTAACCTTATCCTCTATTTCTCATGTATAATCATCCCGGTCCTCACTCCATTAGATCCGAATAAGATTTACTTCTTTATTCCGAAGTTTATTCTCATCCCGGCCTATAATCTGAATAGGCTTCCTAACATAAGTCATGTTCGGTTTGAAAACCAAGTCTTTTATAGCTATTGGAATCACCATATCCCTAGGGTCTTAAACAAACTTTAGTAGATGTGATACATGAAACACATTATGCAAACCAAAAAAAGCACTTGCAAATCAAATCTATAAGTTGCACTTTCGATCTTTTCTAATATCCAGATTGGACCATCATATTTGATGCTACCTTTCCAAACCTCATAGTGCCTCTCATGGGTGCCACTTTCACAAACACAAAATCTCTCAAATTGATCTCCTAGTCTCTCCACCTCTTATTGGCATACTATTTTTCCTAGATTGGGTGTCCTTCATCATTTTTCTAATCAATTCGTTATTCTTTGAAGCCTCCCTTATTAGTTCAAACCTAGCACAAGTTTATCTCCCATCTCGCACCACTTTTTTGGAAATTTATAAGGCTTTTCATAAATGCTTCAAAAGGTGCCATCCCAATGTTCGATTGGTAAATATTATTATACGAAAACTCTACTAAGTGAAGGTGATCATCCTAAGATCCTCTGAAATCTAACACACATGCTCTTAGAAATTTCAACACTAGGTTGACCTTTCTGAGCTGGCCGTCTGTTTATGGATGGTAAGCAGTACTCACATACAGCTTTGAACCTAAAATGCTATACAAGCTTTACCAAAATGCTTTGGTAAATAATGGATCCCGGTCACTCACTATAGTACGCAATTCCATGAAGTCTTGTTTTAACCTTAACATATATTTCATCCAACTTGGCTGCCGTTCTTGTGGACTTTACTGAAATGAAACAGGCACCCTTAGTTAACCTATCAATTATAACCTTTATAGTTTTGTTCCCGGCCTTCGTCCTTGGCAATCCATCAACAAAGTCCATGGAAACCGAGCCTCATTTCCATACTAAAACTTCAAGAGGCTGCAAAAGAACACTTGGCTTTCAATGCTCTGCCTTAACTTGTTAGTATGTGAGTCACCTCCCCACACATTCTTTGACATCTCTTTTCATTCCTTCCTAGTAGAAGCTCTGCTACATATCTCGATACATGTTTGTCCCCCCAAGTAAATGGAAAACTTGGAATGATGTCACTCATCCAACACCAGCCTCTAAACGTCTCCTCGGTTCAAAACATGTCATCTTTCCATCTTCCAAAGCCAGCCTTTCTTATCAATATCGAAGCCCATCAGTTCTTCGGTCTCGATTCTACTTTTTAAGCCGTTGATCATTTCGGCACATAATGGGTCCCAATTTTGCACTTTGACAATTCTCTCTAAAAGCACTGGATGAATTTCTAAGCAAGACCACATCCTCGAATCTTGACTCGAACCAACCTTCGAACGAAACTGCACATCACATGATGCTAATGTATCGAGATATTCTACTTGTCGATCATTTGCAAAAGTACAATCCTGCTTTTTCTGGCTCAATGCGTTAGCAACTTTATTTTCCCTACCCGGGGTATAATTTATTTTAAAATCATATGATGCGAATAATTCCAAACATCTTTGTTGTTGCATGTTCAACTCATTCCAAGAGTATAAATATCTTAAAGATTTTTAGTTCGTAAATAGTTCGAACATTTCCCTAAATGGTAATGTCTCTTAATAATTAGCGCAAAGACAATTACTTCTAATTCTAAATCATAAGTTGGATACCGAACCTCATGGGGTCTTAACTGCTTGGATGCATAATTTATAACCTTGCCATTAATCTACATCAACACTGCTCCTAAACCTGAACCCAAAGCATCTAGGTAGACAACCATGGCCCCATTTCCTTCTGGTATAACCAAAACCAAAGCTTCAATTCTCGGAATGCTGCTTCACACACCTTTGTCCAAACACACCTTTCGTTCTTCTGGGTAAGTCTGGTTAATAGTGCGGCTATTCTAGAGAAGTCCTTAATGAATCTCTAATAGTATCCAGCCGACCCAAAGAAACTCCTTATTTCGATGACTGTCTCTATTATCTTCCAATCAATCATAGATTCGACTTTTGAAGCATCTATCGCTATCCCTCCTTTAAGACCACATGGCTTAGGAACTTCACTTCGTGTTTCCAAAAATGACACTATGAAAACTTTGCCTTTAACTTGTGTTGTCTTAAGGTCTCTAATACCGCTATAAGGTGAACATCATGGTCCTACTCATCCTTAAAATATGCCAAAGTACCATCTATGAAGACTAACACAAATCTATCTAACTGATCGCAAAAGACTCGATTCATTATATCTATAAAGAAAGGCAGAGCATTAGTCAACCCAAAAGGCATAACCAACCATTCATATGAATCGTGCCTTATCCTAAACGTGGTCAAACGAATGCTCTCCTTAGTTGATGGAATCCAGTGGCCAAATCTAACTGTGCGAATACTTTGGCTCTTCAACTAATCAAACAAATAAATTATTCTCGGGAGTCGATAACGGTTTTTAACCATTAGCTCATTCAACTTCCTATGATGATACACATCCGAAATGATCCATCCGACTTTTTATAAATACTACCGAAGCTCTCTATGGTGAACCATCCCCCTTTCGAAACTCTGATGCTTAAGTTTCACTAACTGCTTCTTCAATTCCTCCATCTCCTAAAGTGGCATTTCGCTAGGTAATCTGCTAAAAGGCGGGGTCTCGAGCACCAAATCAATACAAAACTCAAATCGCTCTTTTTGTAGGTAAACTCATCATTAGCTCAAATACATCAAAAATTTCTCTTGATACAAAAACTCTATCTATCACCTCTAGAAGGCTCTCTATTGCACATAACAAAACTCCCAACTCTTCTTTTATCTCATCCAAGTATACTAAAATCATGTCTCTTCCGTTAGGATTCCGTAGGGCAATAATATTCTCAACAGAATAATTCTAACCACATTCTATGCCAACCAATCCAATCCTAAATTACTCTGTACCCCTTGAAGTTAAACACAAATGGGTCACACAAAAACAAATGGCTACAAAAGATAAATTCTAGGTCGCTACACCTTAACCTGAGAGTGGCATACCCACCAATCAAATTAACCACATGTAATGAAGTAACTAAGTAGGTAACATCCTATCTTACTCTATAACCACATCCTTCGAAATAAAAGAATGTACAACTCCAGTATCAAAAAGAGCCCTAACAGAAAAAATGGAAATAAGAATCATACCTTCCAACATAAAATTATTCCCTTCTCCTCGACAAAAGGCATACTCTCGGGCCATCTAAAGAAAATAGCCTCATCTTCTTCAATCTGAGGCGGTCCTTCTTCTTATAACCTGGTTAATTACAGTTGAAACACTTGGCCATAGTTGTTGCAGCTAGTTGTGAACAGTTTGACACATAATGCACATTATGCTCGCAATTGTAATAAGTAATATCCGAAAGATCCTTTCGGCTTCCCCCTTTTAGAGCCATTCCTTTTGGCAGCTGCCTCTTCTTCCCCTTTTGGTATGGGTTAAACTTATTCTTCTACACAACCTTCGACCTTACCTCCCCTTTCTTGGGCTTGGTACATGCTGTCATACCTCCTTGCCATGTCCACAACAAATTAAAAAGGTTCCTTCAGGTGCACCATCACCTTATTACCTAAACCCTACTTTAAACCCCTAACAAACTTCTTGTTAATCTTTAACGGTGTGTTAACCAAATGTTCAATCATACTTTGCCAAGGCATTGAACTTCTGAATATATTCATCTATAGATAGATCCTCTTGCCGAAGATCAATGAAATCTCTAACCCACACACTTCTGTGGGACTCCAAAACAAAGCGGGCCTCGAATCTCTTTCTGAACCACTCCAAGTAATCTCCTCCTCTAGAGCCTCAACTGTTATGGTCCCCCACCGAACTAATGCATCTTCATGCAACCGCCTTGAAGCCAACCATCGCTTTTGCTCACCATTCACCCCAAAATCCCTAAAGTTTCTCTCACACAACTTCAACCAATTTAGCACTTCTACCATCGGCTCTCTCTTGGTAAACATCTTACACCCAAGATTCATGTCTATTTGACCTTAGTTATATTAACCAACGATTTAACTTATAAAACTCTTCCTTTATTTTATCCTTATGAAATAGTTCATTAGCACTTGGAAACTATCTTCCAAAGTGCCTTAAGTATTATTACTTTACTTAGAAGAAAATATAGCTTCCTAATCTATTGCAAGTTGACCTTAGTCATCGCTTGCTAGTTATCACATAGCTTTCAAACGTTGAACCTTGTGTTTGTGTATTGGCTAACCCGTAGCCATCATTGGTTGATTTTCCTTTAGTCGTCGCTAGCATGTTTCCTTCCTTTAACTATCGTATGTTAGCTTCTCAAGAGACTTAATGGGTTGATAGCTTCCAAGCCATTGCGTACTAAACTTCATTTAGTGGTTGTGGGTTATCTCCCTTATAGCCATCGCGTATGGTCTTCTCTATAGCTATCGTGCGTAATCCCCTCGATAGCCATCACAAATTAACACCTCAGGAGCTATTGCGTACAAATTCCTTAAGTGTCATTACATGTTATCTTCATCTTATGTCATCACATATTGATTCCTAATAGCATTTGTGGTTTAATGGTTTTACTAAGTCTTCGCATGATGACTTTAAATGGTCGTCATGTTTGATTCTGAGTAGCCACCAAGAGTTGATAACTACCCAAGCTATTATGGGTTAACTCCAATTTGCCATCATGTAAAGATAGTCTTCCCCAAGCCTTCACACGTTATAGCTATACTAGCCATCGTGAGTAGATAATATGTAGGCTTTCGGTAGTTTAAAATGGCAAAATTTTAATTTTATTGAAAACTAATTCATTTCCTTACTATGTTTAACTTTCCACTAACCCCCATTTGGTGTCGAGTTTTCATTAGTTAATTTCCTTCTTTTCACTTTACTTCTCAAAATTAGCTAATCACATACCCTTTTAATTAATTAATTTTTCCTTAATCAATCCATTCTTTCCTTTACTAATAAATTCATATAAAATTGAAAATTAATGGGAAAAATCCAAAAAAAAGTTCACCAAAAATCAAATTTATCATATTTTACCTTATGCCAAAATTTCAGGTCAAAATCATTATTTTTATTAATTATTTATCCAAAATAAACCCTTTTCTCAACTTATAAAATTCATAATAATTCCAAATCAATTTTAAAAATAATAAAATTAAAGACCCATCTTTTATTCATCATTATAATAATAATATTTCAATTTTGAAGCATTTAACTTAGCTTAACTCATGTTTTACCCTAAAACATGACTAAATTCACTTTATTAAAATTTCCAAACATAACCAAACAATGTTTTAATCATTTAAACAAGGTTACTATCATCAAAACATTCATAAAAGATCAAATCCAAACCCAAACAGATACAGATAGGTTTTAGGAAAAGTTTTTACTCACCTTTGATCGAGAGAAACCTTAGTTGATCTTCTTTCTTCTTTAAAATTGATGGCTTGAGCTCAAATTTTCCTCTTCTCTTTTGCGAAGTGGTGGCAAACCTTGAATTAAGCTGTGTTATCCGAGTTTTTAACCCATCTGGATCCAAGAGGAGACAGAACGACTTGATGAAGTCCGAACTGCTCGGAACTCAACCGAAAAGGCTAAAGCAACAAGTTAAAAGGAGCCGAGTCATATTACTAAAGCATCGATTGAGTTTGACTAAATTAAGGGACCACTGCCCGTTCGGTCCAATCAGCAGCCAAATGCGAATAACAAGTAAATTGCCATCAAAACAAAGCAATGCGCAACGGGACTACATGAAGAACATTGATACAGGGTAATGGGAATGCCAGACATCAAAGCCCAGAAAAAGACTAAGTGTATGGATCGTTAGCGATCCATACATCATGGATCGCCAAAGATCCATAAATTTCATCAGTGGGTCGCTGAACAGCTATAGCACATGGGAGCAAAGGAGCCTAGAAGATAAAATGTTAAAAATACGCTAGTGTATGGATCGCTAGCGATCCATACAAAGCCATGGAATGCTCGCAACCTGACATAGCAGCACAATGAAGAGAGGAGCTAAGTAGTTAGCTCGCAACGAACTAAGCTTATAGATCGCCGGCGATCCATAGACCATGGATCGCTAGCGATCCATGCTTTTGGCTCGGGTCATGAGCTGAACTCTACTGGATTGTCTTGTGTCCAACTGCAAGTGACTGACAAGCGGGTTTGGCCCAGAAGCTCTCCAATCTTTATAAATATCATCCTATATGCAACATAAATGGGATCTTCTCCGGACTAGTTGTTGAAGCTCTACTAGAAACTTTCTTCACTCTTCATCTCCTTCACAACAATCTCCCAAAGGATTCACTATGATTCTCCAATGTATCCCAACTCTGGGGATTCAATCTAACTAAGAAAAATCAAAAGCCTAGTAACAAAAACTACCTATAACAACAATCGGTCTAACAGAAAAACTATAAAGTGGACGTAGGCTTCGTTAACAGCCGAACCACTAAAAAAATCTTCATTTATTCTTTCTTTTACTTTTCTTTTATATACCTATTATCTGTATTAGTGCTCTATGAGAATAGGGCTTGTGCTTTCACACTCAAACTAGGGTGTTGATCCATTTTTTGGGTTAACATTTTGGTGCAATCACTGAGAATTGAACTCAGGATTTAGATTTAGCTATCTACTTTGGATCACATAAGTCCAAAAGTTAGATCCCCAATCTTTGCCGGAAGAATCTACCACTTGGAATCCATGGCTTCTGGAAAAAGAAGAACTGCCTCTGGAAGATCCATAGGGGCAGTGATAGCGGGAGAAAATGTTAATCCTCAACATACCGAAGTAAATGGCGCTAACTTAGGAAATCAGCCACCAACATCCTCCAGTCAACATGAAGTCGTTACTAGGGATGAGTTGAATAAGATGGTTGATGAAGTCAACCAAAGAATGGAAGATAGCTAGAAGGCCCTGATGGGCAAGCTTAATGCTCTTCTAACCCTACAGTCAAATCCTGCTCCAAGGACTATGTCCAAACCCGCGGCAGCTATAGAATAAGAAAATTCTTTCGTTTTTGGGCTAAACAGAAGAAACGGAAAACAGCCACAGAAAAGGGTAACAACAGGAACCATGGGACATAATGTGGAAGGAAATGTGAATACTCCATCCATCGTAAGGCAATTAAGTCTGAACTTAAATCAGGGGGCCAAGACCCCGCAAGAAGATATAGCTATGAATCTCACAGATTTAGAAGATGGAGAGCAAGACAACCAGTTGGAAGAAAATGTCAACGCATTTGATGATGCTAGGAATGTCCAAACTACCCCAATCAGGCCAACTGCAAGCCAACGAGGTCCCGTGGGAGTGGCTCTCCCAAAGACAGAAGAGCCAAGGCTTCAACCCATGAGCCAAAATCGTTTACAAAGCCAAACACTTGGTGTAGTGACTGATTGCCGTCCCCAGGATTACCAGACATCAAAGGCATACATAACAGACATGGTCAAACAATTGATGGATGGGAGTAAAAACCAAAGTGATGATGAATGAGGATCTGCTCCAAGTCGGACTCCCTCTATCGATGAAATCTTGAATGAAAAATATCCAAACAAATTCACAATGCCAACTATCCCATCCTACGACAGGACAAAGGACCCAAAACCCCATTTATACAAGTATAGCTGGTATATGGATGGAGCCAATGCTTCAGAGGCCATTCACTGCAAATGTTTCCCTATCTTTCTAGAAGGGGTTTCGTCTATGTGGTTCACCAGACTCCTCCCAAGATCTATCTCTTACCTTCGACCAATTAGCAACAAGATTCCTTGACCAATTCAAGCTCCATGCTGCACAACCAAAAGATGTCATGTCCCTATCCGGATTGTTCCAGGGACGCAACGAATCGCTGAATTCTTTCATGAGTCGGTTCAATACCACGGTGAAAAAAGTAAGCAATCCCAATGAGGACATGGTTTTTATGGCGTTAATCCATGCCATTCACCAGAGACTGAATTCGAGAAATGTGTAAAATGAAGTAGCCTACCACAAGGAAAGACTTCAATCGTAAAGCGAGTCAGTACTTACGATTGGAGGAAGCACATGAGCTGGAAAGAAAGTCTACTGATGTGCAACCGATGAACATCGGACAAAGCGATGAAGCAATAAATCAAAATGCGCACGATTCTGGAATGGCTTAGGAAGTCACAGGGAAAGATGGGAATCAAAAGAGGAAAAATCAGGACTTCAATAAAAGAAATGGCAATGGCAGCAATAAAAGGCTTAAAGGGTCAGGTACGAAGAATATACCCCTCTAAAAGACACTCCAGAGAATATTTATCTTGCAACATAGGGGACTGAAGAATAAAATAAACCCCTAAGAAGGAAGCAACCGAGCAACAAAAACGCTCGGGAAAGTTCAGTCGTTTCCATGAGACTCATGGACATAACACAAACAAATGCCGCCATTTGAAGAATCTCATTGAAGAGTTGATTTGGGAAAAAAAGATCTAGCAGTATGTGAGAAAACCACAGAACCATAATCAACCTAGGGCTGCTCAGCCCCATAGGAAACGAAGGAATCAACCAGAGCTAGTGAGGAAGGGTCCAAACGAACTGACCAAAGACTCGTTCTTGGAACAATATTTGGGGGACCACACCCCACGCAAAGAAGTTGGGGAGAGATGGAGCTTTATACAAGTTCGTTGAAGAATGCTCCATAGGAATCATGTCTCGCACTAGAAGATGAAACCCCAACCAAGCTATAGAAAGTATTGAGTGATGACATAGTGTTTCGAAATTGAGATACCGAAGGGATCGAAGCCCCACCTCTCGATCTAATGGTTGATAGTGGTAGCTCTGTTAATATTCTTTTCAAACATACTTTTGACTAGATGAAAATCGACATGAAAAGCATGTATGCATGCCAAACAAAGATCCAAGAGTTCACTGGCGAGCCCAAGCAACCTGTGGGAACAATCAACCTGTCAGTAGAGCTTGGAGAGGGTGATCAAAGAGTCACCCTCATTCAGACTTTTGTAATTGTGGATGAAATGTCAGCGTATAACGTCTTCTTGGGGTGGCCTGCTCTAGCAGATTTTAGAATAGCTCTGGCCCAATGGTGTCTAACCATGAAGTTCCCTACTGCAAATGGAACCAGAGTGGTGAAAGGAGATCAGTGTGCTTCCAGAGAATGTTACATTGTAGAATTACGCGAATCCAGAAGAAAGGAAAAAGGGAAGGATGTGGGGAGAACTCTCCACATCCGTGAACCCTCCGAATAACAACTACAGAGCAGCCCGTGGCTTGGGGACCATAGCCGATTCGACAAGGCTTTGGACCCTAGAAAGAAGAGCTTAGGGGAGGAATGGGCGGTGCCGGTAGAATTGATGGTGTCCGTCCCGGTCAGCATGGACAACCTAACTAAAGTTTTAAAAATTGGATCACACCTTTGAAACAAGATGCATATGGAGCTTACTAAATTTTTCGGCGCCAACTTGGATGTGTTCGCATGGACGAATTCCGAAATGTGTGGGGCATCTCTAGAAATCGCATGTCACGCGCTGAACATTGACCCCAAGTTCACACTAGTAAAGAAAAAGAGGCACAACCTAGGTCCCGAACGGTCCAAGGCGCTAAGAGAAGAGGTGGACAAGTTACTGGCCAACGATTTCATCCGTGATGCAACTTATCCAGAGTGGGTATCCAATCCGATCTTAGTCAAAAAGACCAATGGGAAGTGGCAAACCTATATCGACTACTTGGACTTAAATTAAACTTGCCCAAAAGACAGCTTCCCTTTCCCTAGAATAGACCAACTTATGGACGGAAGGGCAGAGCATGAGCTACTGTCATTCATGGATGCATACTTTGGGTACAACCAAATCCTAATGCATGAACCCGATCAAGAAAACACCAGCTTCATCACCGACTTGGGCCTATACTGCTATAGAGTAATGCCATTTGGTTTGAAGAACGCAGGGGCAACTAATCAAAGGTTGGTAAATACCATGTTCAAGCGTTAGATCGGGAAAACGATGGAGGTTTATGTGGATGACATGTTAGTCAAATCATGAACAGCTGTCAACCATCTGGATAACCTTGCTGAAATGTTCGAAATACTCCGAAAGTATGGAATGGAACTCAATCCACTCAAGTGTCACTTCGGAGTGGCCTCCGAAAAATTCCTAGGATTCATCGTAAGTGCCAAGGGCATCGAAGCAAATCTTGAACAAATAACGGCATTACGAGAAGTCCAAGCTCCGAAGAATAAGAAGGAACTAGAAAGTTTGAATGGAAAAGTTGCAACGCTAAGTCGATTTATCTCGAAAGCTACCGATAAGTGTATACCATTCTTTGATGTGTTGAAGAAAGGAAAGACCTTCGAATGGAGTGAAGCTTGTCAAACAACATTCGAACAACTGCTGCGGCACATAGAGGCTGTGCTAATCCCATCAAAGCCCGTGGATAGAGAAGACCTGTTCATTTACTTAGCGATCTCACCCCATGCATTGAGCGCCGCTCTGGTGCGAGAAGAAGCAAAAATCCAGCGACCCATGTATTACATTAGCAAGCGGTTTACTGGAGCAGAGAAAAAGTACCCGAAATTGGAAAAACAAGCGTATTGCCTCTTGATCGCGTCTAGGAAGTTTTGACCATACTTTCAGGCTCATCTAATTAAAGTGTTGACTAACTAGCCCCTGAAGCAAGTGTTATACTGACAGGAAACTTTTGGATGACTTCTCAAGTGGAATATAGAATTGAGCCAATATGATATCACATACCACCCAAGGAAAGCCATCAATGGTGAAGCATTAGTAGACTTCATCGCCGAATTTACTATTCGGGATGATGAGGAAGAAGTATAACTGGAAGTAGACACCCAATGGAAGCTCTTTGTCGACGACGCATCTAACAACCTCTGTTCGGGGGCGGGAGTAGTGCTTGAAACCCCCGTAGGACGAGCCATTAGCTATGCTTTGCGCTTGGAATTTCCTGCTACAAACAACGAAGCGGAATACGAAGCACTGATTGTAGACTGAAAATTGTGAAAGAGCTCAAGATAAAATCTATTCACATATATAGTGACTCCCAATTGGTCGTCTATCAAGTAAAAGGTTTTACCAGGCTCGTGGGGAGAATCTTGCCCCGTACCTGTCCAAAGTGCAAGAACTGCTAAGCGACATTGAACACTACACCATAAATCACATTCCACGGGAGCAGAACACTAAGGCAGATTATTTGGCTAAACTGGTGAGTTCCAGAGAAGCTCAGTCACTAGGGCTAGTCCCAGTTGAGACTCTATCCAACCCAAGCATAGACGAAATGGACATCGACTGGATCCATGATACTACTGTCGAAACAGATACGTGGATGACACAGATAAACAAATATTTACTTGCAGGGACTCTTCCAACTGACCGGAATCAACGGATAAAGCTTCTCCGAAAAGCACCCCGATTCATGATACAAGATGGAATACTCTACCAAAGGGGATTCTCGACCCCCCTCCTTAGGTGTGTGTCCGATGACGAAGCCCGACGAATCCTAAGGGAAGTTCACGAAGGCGAATGCGGAGACCACACTGGGGGGTCAGTCCCTTGCGATGAAAGTCGTCCTGTACGGATACTTCTGGACAACAATAAACCACGATGCTGCAGACTACGCCAGAAGATGTGATCACTGCCAAAGATTCAGAAAAATCAAAAGAACTCCTTCAATAGAGTTAATGTAGATGGCCAGCCCGTGGCCATTCGCAATATGGGGAATAGACATGATTGGCGTCCTACCGATAGCAAAAGGAGGAACCAAATATGTTATAGTTGTCGTAGATTATTTCACAAAATTGGTCGAAGCGGAACCGCTGGCCACCATAACCACAAAGAAAGTCATTAATTTTGTTACTAAAAACATTATTTGCAGGTTTGGTGTGCCACAGAAAATTATAACCGACAATGGAACTCAATTCAAAAGCGCCAAGTTCAAAGACTTCTGCAAACGCTTTTGAATTGAGTAGAGCTTTTCCACCGTGGCTCATCTGCAAGCAAACGGGCAGGTGGAAGCAATAAACAATATCATCAAGTCAACCATCAAGAAGCAACTAATTAAAGCAAAAGGAAACTGGGTTGATGAACTTCCACTCGCACTACGGGCTTACAGAACTACCCATAAGGCGGCAACCGGCCATACCCCTTTCGCTCTGGCATATGGCTCAGAAGTGATGATTCTTGTTGAATTAGAAGTCCCCACGCATCGAAGGCAACATTTTAATCAAAAGCAAAACGAGCAGTTCCTACTCGAATCGCTGGATATGATCGATGAAAGAAGGGAAGAAGTCGAGTTGAGAACCGCCCCCCACCAAAAGATGGTTGCACGGTACTAACTCCAAAGTTCACAACCAAACCTTCAAAGTGGGAGATCTTGTGCTCAAGTGAGTCTACCCCATTTCGGGGGCCTTCGGGCCAAACTGGGAAGGACCGTACGTCATCAATCGAAAGCTAAGAGACGGAACCTTCAAGCTAACAACCATCCACATAATCCAAATTCCCAGTGAATGGAACAATGAATCACTCCGTCGTTACTTCATTTGAAAACTACTTCATGTATTCTCTATTTTTCAGCAAATAAACCATCCCAGAATGCCAGGGGCATTGCAAATAGGCAAAAATCTGCCCTACTTTCCTTAATAAAATTTGATTCGCTTTTTGGACCAACAAAACTGTGTTCATAATAACCACCCGTCGGGTCAACGGAAGCAAATTGACTTAAACCGTTGGATCGGTGGAACCCGATCTTTGCCTTTGAAAAATCGGTGTAGCTCCGGTAACATCGGGAAGCTAAAATACCATCTCCTCACGTTGCCCGAAGATAGGCAACACCATGGAGTACGAAAAGCCACGCACTAAATTTCAAAATATCCACTCCTCACATTGCCTGAAGATAGGCAACACCGAGGAGTACGAAAAGCCACGCACTAAATTTCAAAATATCAACTCCTCACGTTGCCCAAAAATAGGCAACACCGAGGAGTACGAAAAGCCGTGCACTTCATAAGCCATGTACTCAATTGCAAAATACCAACTCCTCACGTGCCCGAAGATAGGCAACACCGAGGAGCATGAAAAGCCGCGCACTCCATAAGTCATGCACTGACTCTTAAAACTTAAACTCCTCACGTTGCCCTAAGATAGGAAGCATCGGGGAGCACTAAAACCATTCCGGACTGACGGGTCATATCAGTCCCAAAAGCCACACATTTCATAAGCCGCATGTTAACTCCCGAAGCTGTGAAATCACGCTCCTAAGGCATAAACTCCTCATGTTGCCCGAAGATAGGCAACACCGAGGAGCCTTAAAACCATTCTGAATCGATGAGACATATCAATCTGAAAATTCGCACATCCCATAAGTCGCATGCACTTTCAAGTCCCAAAATTGCCCCGGCAATGCCATGGAACTTACCCATATAGGAATAACCAGAATCAAGCCCCTCCAACCGTCGAAAACAATGGGGATGACTCCAACCAAACCGGAGTATGACAGATTATTACATTAAGCGTTGACAACGTGTACCTACCCACAGTCAACTTATGCGATATGCACATCTCAAACGTGCATGTATTGCATACCTACCAAAATGTTGCAAAAACTCGGACTACGTGCTCAATTCGCAAAACTAATAAAAAAAGAAAAATCAAGTTGTGATTTCGAGTGTTAACATGCAGACTATTTAAACCCTAACTTATCGGTCATTTGTCAATTGTTTGAAGTAAACAGCCTTGTTAACTGGGGGGCATACACCGGCACTTAAATAAAAACGCTTGAAAACGATAAGTTCACAAGTGCACTTAAATAAAAACGCTTGAAAACGACAAGTTCACAAGTGCACTTAAATAAAAACGCTTAAAAACGATAATTTCACAAGTGCACTTAAATAAAAACACTTTAAAACGATAAGTTCACAAGTTTTGTTATTCCAAACGAAGAGTTGTTACTCCATATAAAAATTTCGGCAGTAATCACAAGAACTGGATAAGTGAAAACAAAAGCAAGCACAAGTGCAGAGGACACATATGAACAGACAAATAAGGGTACAGTAAAAATATCAATGTATTGCTTATAATTTTCTTTATACAGGGTCAAAATGTGGGGGCCGTACCCACACAACACCGGCCAACAAAAGGAAAATACAGACCTCATAACAAAAACACTAAGTGTAGATTCTGCACTTGAACAAAACGACTCAAAACGAACCAAAACAAGATCGATCTCCACACAAGCTCCTCGGTGCTTCCTTCCACCGATCCCCTTTCTGCCCTTTGTTTGCAGTTTCTACCTCGTCTCGGGAGTGATGCCACTGCCAGTAATGTCAATGAACTCCTCAGTGGCGACGTCCTCCTCTTGCTCCATAGCCTTCTCAGAAGATTCTCCCTTCGCTTTGCGCTTCCATGATTTGCGGGAGCTCATCGAGGCTTTGATCGCTTCGACCTTCTCCTTCTTGATAGCGACTAATTCATTTTGAGTCTTAGGAGACTGCTCCGTTTGAAATTCTTGCTCCTTAACTTCCGCTGCTATTACGTCACCTTCCAAAGATATAGAAGGGTCATCTAAGCCGTGAAGCACAGCTCTCTTTTCGAACTCCGGCCTCGACTGCGAGCCAGACACGGATGTGGAAACTGGAACAGGAATAGAAACGAGCAAGGAGGCTGTGGAAATAGAAGCAGGTCCAGGCGCCGAGGATACTGGCACATCAATAGGAAGGGTAGACGGACCTATAAGATCAAAAATGAAAGCATTAAATTCTTACTGCTCTTGCGGCGTAAGCTGAAAGCTCCCAAACTCCGGAGAAACGAGAGGATCACCTGCGCCAGAAGGGTGGCCAAGAACGTCAACTTCATATTCACCGCCTTCACCCTCCTTAGACGGTTTTATTACCTAAGGGGAAGCCCCTAGCCCAGAACTTATTGGCAGATTAGGGGCTGTTCCGATGTCTCACCGGCACCAAAAAAAAAGGCTCTATAAGTGCTTCGGCGGCCGCAGTCATGGCGGCATCGGCGGGTTCTTTCTCCCTCTCAATCCACAATATCTCTTGGCCTTCCAGCAACGCCTTCTTTGATTCTTCGTTAAGATAGGAATTTTCTAACTCTCGCTCAGTGTAGACGTTGCCGCTGTCGTGAAAGCGGGTCAAGATTTCTTCCCAGACCACGGTGGGAGTGCACGGATATTTTGGGCCTAAGTAACTAAGGCTCCCTTGATGAAGTAGAGAATTGACATAGAAATTCAGGATGGTCTCATCCATCTTTTCCATCTTCCTCTCGAAAGCATTTTGAAGCTCCAGATAATCCGCCGTAATGGCGGCCTTTTCGACCTCAACACGAGACTTGTCAGCTCTAAGCTGCGTAACTTGGTCCCGCAATCGGGCGATCATCGTAGCCTGATCAGAGATAGTCTTGTTGTGCCTCTCAACGATAAGGTCATGATCAGAGATAGTTTTCTTCTGGGATTCAATCGTTGTGCTATAAGCAGCCATTTCTTCTTTTAATTTCGCATCCTCGGCATGAGCCTTATTTATCTTGCCCCTATAGACGATCTTAATTCTTCAATGAGCCTCTTTCACTTCTTTCAGCAAGCCGGTGTTTCTTTTGCTCTCTTGCAGCTCCGCTTCTTTCTCTTCCTCCAGCCATTTAATTCTGGCATCGCGTTCTGACAACGCTCTTTCAAAATTCTTATCCCACTCAAAGAGAGGATTTCCTGGTAGTTGTTGTGATCGGTATCTTCCAGCTACTTAAACAGTTTTTCCCACCCTTCGGCCTGGTCTAAATCGTTTTGAATAGCCTAAAGATGTGGCATGTAAGAATCTCTACAAACCGAATGGAGATCGCGATCTAATTTAACTCCCCTCAAAAACCACCCAGGGAGTATTGCCTCAAGCTTAGGAGGACCTGATGGAAGAATATAGGCAGGTCTCAGGTGAGGACGTGAAATGCCAGGGGCAAGCATGACGGAAGATGGTGGGACACAAGTTGAAGGCGGAACAGAGGTAGAAGTAACGGGGATTTCTTGACCCACTAAGGAATGTGTCGGAGCAAAAACTTGATGTTCCGATGAATGCAAACGGTGGTCGAACTTTGATCTCTTCGAAGGCTCCTCCCTCTCATTAATAGACCTCCTCTTCTCATACCCGCCTTTGTATGACCGGCCCCGCTCTCTTTCGTCCTAGCGACTGGTCTCGGCCTCCGGATCCTTTCTTCTCCAGTACTCCTCCTCCGTTTTCTCGGGGCTGATAACGGCCGGAAGGACGCTTAGACTAGCGCTGGGAGTCGGTGAATTCTTCGAAGTCATCATAAAGGCCGCACCCTCTTGTCATACCTGACACGAAGAAGAAACAACAAAATCTTAGTAACAGGGGATAAAATGAGTAGGATATGCGAAAGCAAGTGTAATCCCAGTGTGATGTGTAATGAGTTTCGGGGGAAGTCCTAAAGCGTTGTCACGAACCGGATTGGGCGACCGTCGTAGGCGGAATCGTGCTAACTTCAAGCGCAATACCGCTCGAGGCGACACCTCCTCAAATTTGAAATCCTCCCTTATAAACACGTCGAAGTCGACGTAGACATCACTCAAATCTCCAAATTCCGCGCCAGCATCTTTACTCGAAGAATCCTGAAGCTCTTTAATTTATGGGGCATTGTCTTTATCGCTTGCATCTGGAGGAGGTGAGCTCGGAAGTACGGGACTCATTCTCGGAGTCTCGTCGCACGATTCTGAATCCCCATCATCAGATTCTACGTGGAAGTCATCGCTAGAGGTGGACTCATCGCTACTAATCTCGAGTTCCCCCTCCTCTTTTTCTAAGCCCATTGTGGCCTTGCCTTCCCTCTGTTGGAACTCCTCTTCTCCTTCTTCCGAGATCGAAGGCATTCTGATCAGGCCGCTAAATCCGGTCGCAGTAGCATCTCCTCCTTCGTGGGTCTCTTCGGCTGATTCCTCGAACAAGCCCTCTCTCTCTTGAGAAGCACCTTTTTCAGAACCGCGAGAAGAAGAAGTAGATCATGTGCGAATCCTAGATCAAGTGGAAGAGGGGACCTCAATTTGAACAGTGGATCTCCCCGGATGCAGTAATCCGTATCGGAGCAAGTTTTCATCAGTCAAAAAAACTTTGATGGATCTTTCCTTAGCATCAATAGCCTTTAGGGTCTGAAAAACTTCATCAAGAGACACATCCCTATTTGGCTTTGGGATAACTGCGAGAAGTACACAGCTTGTTAGAAATTCCAAAACAACACGTCAGAACTCGATAAGTAGGAAAAGAAACTTACCTCCTGTCATCCAAAGACGGTTAAACCCCTCGGGGCATCTAACAAAGAAATACTGCATCTTGAACTGGGACAAGTTGCTTTGTAGACATAAAATGATTTTTTGGTTCCTTTGAGCTTCAATTACGATCAAGGATGGACATTCATCTCTTCTCTTAAACGACAAAAAGTACCGCAACTCGTCAAAGCTTGGGGCTCCGTTGAACGTTTACATGAAAAGTACGTGCAAGCAAGTCAATATGGCATAACCGTTGGGATGAATCCGGAATGGGGCAATGCCTAAGTTTGAAAGAGTCTCGCGTAGAAAGTTGTTTAAGAGAGGCACGGCTCCCTTTAGACACATATACCTATGGCAAGGGGTATATCCCGGAGGAGGCATATGGGCAAACTCATTCTTCTCCGGTAGACGTACGTCCTTCTCTGGTATACCATGTTGCACGTAGATATTGTGCAGAACTTTAGCGGAACCACCGAAGAAGCTCTCTTTGGTGGGTTGAGTAGAACTCTAAAATTGGGGGGCATTCGGTCCAAGACCGGACCAGCTGGAATCAACTGGCCGTGTTCGGCTTGCAAAGTGGAAGGAGAAAGGGCAACGGACGATGACTTGGCTGTCGAAAGTGCTGGGCTTCCTCCACTGATTTACGGCGCGAAGATGGATGCTTTATGCTAAAAAAACGGAACTCGCATTCAAAACGGCCAGGTGATTCTATTCTAAACTAAAATTTCCCCTACAACACTTGAATTCCGGATATATAGTGATTCGTGCTGACACAACGGAGTTCAAGTATGTATTGGGGCAAGTGCAGTGTGCTGTCTATAGGGGGTAAGCTCGGCGTCCAAAACACTACAGACGCTCTATCCCATGTAGATAGTTCGCTCACAGTGGAAAAAGGAAAAGGACTTTCTGTATCGTTTCCATTTGTTTTTACTCCCTCTAAACTTACCCGTTATCGATCAACGGTCGATAATGGATCCGTTGTCTAAAGGGACGTGGAAATTTCTTTTCATTATAGGGACACTGAACATGCAAAAAGCAAGTAAGGCAAATCAAAATTCTTCAGAAAAACAAGGACCAATTCGCAATGTGTCATGCAATATTAGCTATGGAACTTAGCACAAGTAAATTCTGACTTAATGGACGAAGATAGCAAAACGTGTCAAGCAACGGGATAAGGCTCGAATGTCGTTCCGAGAGAAGCTCAAGACTCGATTTCCTATCTTCCTCCATTAAGCTGCATTTAACTCAAACTTCTCACAACCTACATCATAAGCGGCCTTCGAATCGTTAAACGAACACTATGATAGCAGACCCACCTTGGATTAAACTCTAAACATGAAATTGGTTGAAGACTTAAATCAGTAAACCAAAGACAAGCTGGTGACGAGCTAAGAATTAGGTCAACAACGATCTAATGGTAGGTTGGAGGCGATTCAAGGCGCAAGCAAGGCTAGGGTTTCGATCGGTGGCAACGTGGAAGAAATCACGGCGGTGAACAAAGTGGAATCTCTAGTAAACACTTGATCAAATTTCTGCAAGTCGAAGGATCGGAGGCTAGAGTCGCTGGAAATCTTCAGATCGCACGAAGAAGGAGTTTGGGTCATGTGAAAGTGAAGAGGTAGCTCAGCTCGACTGGATATATTGGCAACTGAAAACCAAAAAGGCAAAAAAATTAAGTGCTCGGGTCGCCAGTGATCCATTGACTATGGATCGCCAGCGATCCATCCACTATGGATCGCCAATGACCCATAGAATCGCCCATCGTCGACTCTAAATTTGCATCGTGACATCCTCCTACCACTTCAAGGAATACTGAGAGACTGTAAAGAGAAGTTTGATCCGTTATGACAAGCAGTAGCAGTAGAGACCAAAACTAAGCGATAGCAGTGTAACTTGCTACGTATCCGTAGAACTCTAATACGATTACTTGGAATTCGACAAACAAATACTAAAAGTGATAACTTCCAGAGCATGCCTTGTTCCAACGAAGACGTACTCTAGGGGCCAAATGTTATCCGTGTTTTTAACCTATGACGATCCAAGAGGAGACAGAACGACTTGATGAAGTCAGAACGGCTCGGAACTCAACCGAATAGGCTAAAGCAATAAGGTAAATGGAGCCGAGTCATATTACTAAAGCATCGATTGAGTTTGACTAAATCAAGGGACCAACGCTCGTTCAGTCCAATAAGTAGCCAAATGTGAATAATAAGTAAATCGTCATCGAAACAAAGCAATGCGCAACGGGACTACGTGAAGATCGTTGATACAACGTAATGGGAATACCAGACATCAAAGTTCAGAAAATGACTAAGTGTATGGATCGCTAGCGATCCATACATCATGGATCGCTAGTAATCCATGAACTTCGTCAGTGGGCCGCTGAACAGCTATAGCACGTGGGAGCAAAGGAGCTTAGAAAACAAAATGCCAAAAATACGCTAAGTGTATGGATCGCCAGCGATCCACACACTATGGTTCGCTAGCGATCCATACAAAGCCATGGAATTCTCACGACCTGTCATACTACACAATAAAGAGAGGAGCTAAGTAGTTAGCTTCCACGCGAGCTAAGCTTATGGAGTGCTAGCGATCCATGCTTTTGGCTCGGGTCGCAATCTAAACTCTACTGGATCGTCCAGTGTCCATCTGCAAGTGACTGACAAGTGAATTTGGCCCAGAAGCTCTCCGATCTCTATAAATACCATCCTATCTACAACATAAACGGAATCTTCTCTGGACTGGTTGTTGAAACTTTGCTAGAAACTTTCTTCACTCTTCATCTCCCTCACAACAATCTCCAAAAGGGTTCACTATGATTCTCAAATGGATCCCAACTCTGGGAATTCAATCTAGCCAAGAACAGTCAAAAGCCTTGTAATCAAACACTACCTGTAATAGCAATTAGTCAATAATAAAAACTATAAAGTGGACGTGGGTTTCGTTAACAGCCGAACCACTATAAAAATCTTCTTGTCTTCTTTCTTTTACTGTTCTTTTATATACCTATTATCAGTATCAGTGCTCTGTGAGAATAGGGTTGGTGCTTTCACACTCAAACCAGGGTGTTGATCCATTTTTTGGGTTAACAAGCTTTAAGAATTTCGATTAAAAAAATGAAATGAGGTGATGTAGCCAAAGAAAGTGGGCTTGTGCTTTTAGCTTTGGCTAATATCTTATTCTAGCCTAGTCACACCATTACACTTCCCTCAATACCATCCTTCCCATTTGAAATCTAAATTCTTTATTTTCATTATCAAGGCCAACCTAAAATGCTTTAATTACTCTTAGTCCATTCAGCTAACATTTTAAAGTGTCCCACACTTAATTAATTAAGAAATTCTTGAAATTAAACTATTTTATTCATCTTTTAATAATTTTTTATTATTAATCTTATTTAATCCCATATTATGGACCGTCTAAAGTATGGGGTGCTACCGTCTCCCTACTTATAAAAATGTCATGTTGGAAATTTCAATGAAGAAAAATGAACTTAAACTAATACCCTGAAAGTGTAAAGTCATCATCATGTAAGTACACACGATTACAAAAACACTTGTACTCGACTAATGTAAACTACCAATTATCAAACAAAAAGTATTGTTTAACTACTAATACACAGCTGCACAATTTAAGCACTTAGTGGTTCTTTAGCAATGGAGGTGCAAAATGTTATTTCGGGGATAAATAGGGATATAGTGGAAAATAGCGAAGGTGCAAAAATCTTCATTCGATATAAAGCTAGATATTTAAAGTTAATGCATTCTCATAACATCATTTGTGTAGGAAAAAGAAACATTGTTTAACATTGTTTAATATTGTATAGAACAAAGAATTTCATGATTTATACATACTAGATTTAGTGACTACATTAGATTTCTAACTTATATTGAGAACTTTTGCCTTAAAATTAGATCTTCACCTTAACTTTGTTGATTGATTTAAAAGAGAACTAGTCAAATCAATCTTTGCATATTGATGTTGCTAAAGTGGGTACTAAAATGCCTTGATTTAGCGAGTATAGTAGAAAATAGAGGGGCTCAAAGTGGATCATTTATTATACGTTAAATTGAAATAGCGTGGCGATTGTAGAGCGCTATTGGCTACAACGGGGATTTTATGGGGCTTTTGCGGGGCTTTAACTGCACAGATACACAACAATGTCACATATGAATATACTAGTACCCTACTAGTCCATACAGACAAACACGCCCAACTAGATACACATGGATGTCTAAAACAACTTGGGATAGATATTCCTAATCCTATCCTATACCTCCCTGGTACAATCTTCTTTATCGTCACTCCACAGGACACAACCAAGTCTGATAAATTTGTTCCTTAACTCCTTCGTATCACAACCTATTATCTCTTTCAGTCGTCTTGCATATGTCAAATCTGGCTATAACGACCCGTATTTTTAACTATTTAAATTATTAAAATTTAATATAATTATTGAATTAAATTGGTTAGAAACAAAAATTTAATGTTTTATTTATGTAAGTTATAGAATATGAACTTGAATGAAAGTTTGAATAACCAATTTCGATGATTTGGGCAATAATGAATATTGAAGTGAATTCTACGTATTAAAGGTGTTTGTTTGTCAATAGTTGGAATTGAATAATAAATATCAAATTACTGTAAAATGGAATTAGTAGTTTTATTATTTGAATTCGTTTTAAAATTATTATTTTTTAGTTATATAACTTATATTGAAATATGGTGATTTATTGGATAATTAAATTATTTAAAATTTAATATTGAAATTTTCAAATAATTGAATTCTGGGTTTAATGTGAATGAAAATGATATCGGAAGTTGATTTAAATTTTATTTAAACAACAATGAAGATTGTTAACTTTTAAAATTAAATTTAAAGTGAATAAATTGGTTTTGGGAATTTTATAGGTTAATTAAACGAGTGAAAATTGCCACTCGGAACACTGTCTCGGAATTGGACGAAACCAGTTCCATTGTATCCGTAATAGTGAATTATTGTAGGATTTCAAATTTCATAGCGATTGGACTTACCGATTGATTGTGCGACGCTGAAACACGCTGAAATTAATTTAAGTAATTTAAATTTATATAATTTGATTTGGAACGTATCCTCCACAAATGATCGAATGGGCTCCCGATATATTTTCCATCGCGTTCGGAATGGGAGTATAACGTATAGAATGCTTGTCGGATTGTCTTGTTTGGAGTTCGTTAAATCCGGGCAAGAATAGTCTCGTTTAGATTTTTATAAAAGGACCCTACCCTACTTTTCTAAGCCCTAATCCTACATCTTTAACAGCCGCCTCCACCAAAGAAATCAATGGCTGATAGCATCCCGCCTTCTCTCCTTGATTACGCATCATCCATTCGATTTCACATCTTGGCTTCAACTAGCAAAGTGGAGAGCACAATGGGAAGCAACGATCCAACGGTCGAATCGAGCCACATCAGCAAAATGAGGTCGGAAATCCTCCTCGACTGTCGTGTCTTGGGTGGGCTCGTGTTCGATGCTGACGGGGGCGGAGGGCATGGGACTGGAGCAGGAGTTGCGCAGGGTGGTGGTGCACCCACGACGGCAAGATGATGACCTCCGGTCATCTTGGGAGGCGTGCGGTGGTGGATAAATGGAGGAAGTTGGGTTCGTGAAACTGGGAAGAAAGGGTTTCGGCTAATGACGTGGTTAACAATTAATTAAGGTTTAGTTAATTTAGTTGATGATTATTATTTTAATTAAATTATCTCAATATCAATAAATTCGTATCTTTTCCATGCGTGGTCCGTTTAGGATGAAACGAATTACGTTGGAACCGTATCGACGTCGTCTACAGCGTGGTGTGGATCAAAAATGTATTTGACTATGAAAATATTTCAGTTTCAAATAAAAGTTGAGTGTTTTATATGCCCATGATTGACTAGAATATTATTATGTTAGTTAAATTTGAAGTTATGATGTGATTTAAATTTATTAATTGTTGTTTGATAGATTAAATTGATATTTAAATCGACATCGGAAGTAATTAATTGAATTTGAATTGACAGTTAAATTGAATTAGAAATAACTACTAGAAAAATCCTCGATTATCGATAATTGGTTGATTGTTGTGATTATTGACTATTTGGATGATGGATTGAGATGGATGCTATTTACTGATATTTTGGATGTTTGGATGTTTGTTTATGTTTAATATATCTTGTTATCATACTATATATTATTTACAGTATATAAAACTGTAAATCAAATTATTTTGAATAAATTAAGAAATAGGTTGAAATGATATATACCTATGGCATTTATTTTGGATTGAAATGATATATATCCATCCCTGATTTAAAATTGGAATACCTGATTCACTTGGCTATAGGATAGAGAATTATATACGGACACCGGATTGGTTAATTAAATGATTTGATTTTAAGAAAATGAAAATCGAATTTATGGAAATCAAACTATTTTCGAACTTGAGCTCGAAGTGTTGAAATTTAAGTTTGGTAACAGGAATGTTTTAAATAAGTGAAGTTGAGATTTTGAAGTTATTATCGAAATATGATGTGAATTTCAGAAATTGATCTGTTTTAAAAGATTAGACTTTTATTCGAACTTTGAATATTGCTAAGTAAAAGTGATATAAAACGATATTTCAGAATTGAACTGGGAATTGAATTATATTTGAGGATTTGGATTTAAAATTGGATATTGAAGGTAAATTTGATTTAAGTGTTTTGAATCGATATTTTGAAAATCGAACTCGGAATTGATATAAATCGAAATGGTTTAAATTTTGAATTGAAATTAATTTGTAATTGGAATTGAAATTAATTTGGAATCGAAGTAAAATTCAACATGAAATTGGAATTGAATCGATTAAATCGAAATGGTAATTGGAATTTGAATTGGGAAATTTGGAATTGAATCGGTTTGACATTAAAACTATTTTCAAATGAATTATTTTAGTATAAATGGTTTAAAATCTATCTTCTTTAAATATTCATATTATTTTTATTTTCCAAACTATTTTACTATATAAACCATTTTTAATACTCAAACTATTTTCTATGAAACTATTTTAACTATTTAACTATTTTAAAATTATTTAAACTATTTTCTAAAAATTTAAACTGGTTAAAAGGGTGAAATGTTCATATTTCAATCTTGGATTTAAATGCGAATTGGGTTAAAGTGAAGTTATAACCTAAATTGTAATTCGAATCAAAATTTTGAAGTGAAATCGATATAACGAACTGAATTGACATTTTGAAGTAAAATATGATTTGTGAAGCGAATATGATGATTTCGAAATGGATTTGATTTTTGATGCGAATATGATGATTTCGAAAAGGAATTAATTTTTGAAATGAATATAATATTTTGATATCAAGTACGAATTGTTTTCAAAATGTAAAAGAACCAACCGGTGTGTAAAACGACGTTTGGTTGTTAAAGAGATCGGGGCCTCTTATTGGCATACTCTCTGTCAATATTGGAACCAATTTAACAACTGTGTATACGAAGGAGACTCCAGAATGAAGTGGTTGGATTTGGCGTCGTTAGCTGGATTTGAAGAAAGAGAACGATGATGGATTGGCCTGACACTTGTGTCAGTTTGAAATGACTAAAACAGGAGCCGTACCGGCCAACGAGGTTAGCTACATCTAGCGAACACACTTCTTCGTATTAATATCATGACATTGTTATTGATTCGTGCGCACCCTTGGATTTTGGGAGTGTTGGACGTGGTGGGCCGTTAGGGGTTACCACCAGTCGAGAAGGGTAAACTGGTAGTTTCCTGCCTTGGGCATTGCCTCACGTACCTTGTCATAATTTTATCCCTATACGAGACCACTACGATTTTGATTTAGTGTTGTTGTATCACGGCGCATCCCTATACACCGACGGTTTACTAGTGTTTTATATGCAAACTTTACGACAATGCTTAAAAATGCATTAAGGGGGATCAATGTAAAGCCTTAACGCAAAGTAAAATAGTTATTTTACCGATTTGACATTATATATAGCGTATTCTACTAATATAAATATTCTGATGGATCGTTAAGAGATGGAAAATCACGCAACATCTCTTGAGTTATTGCACGCACGTTATACACTGGATAGGAGATGTGAAACCCCATAAACTCTGATGCCAAGGCACTCGTGTTATATGTGATATCGATTTGACTCACATAAAAATATTTTAGTCCTGACTCGAGTGTTTTGTCTTTTCATTATGCTTGGGTCAACCTTGAATTTTTAGCTTATTGAAGATTTATTCTGGAGAACGAAGACGAAGATTTGGTATATTATTACTATTAGTATTCATGCATCATGTTGTCTGTTGCATTATTTTATTTATCCCTGTTGTATATATAACTCTGATAAATGTTGTATAAATCATAATCATATGTATAATATAAACAGCTTCATGAACTGTTTATTTGATTATTATATTTTATCGTTCCACTGTGAGATTCTGTGTTTGTTTTCTTCTTCTTTCCTTATTTTTCTTAATTAACCCCATTGATTATCTTTTTTTCCGGATTGTTTAAGTTGGACATGTGTGGATTATTGTCAATTTAAACCTTTTGAAATGTGGGTCGTCACAGTTGGTATTAGAGCTTTGGTTTAGCGATAACCTTAGCTTTGTGGGGTTTGACTCATTAGAGATAGGGTAATGATACCCTAAAATGAGTTTGTTTGGGTGTATATATATGAGAGAGCATACTTGTTAGTATTATAAACTGTTTTATATTGTGTTTACTTTCCGTTGTGTTGTTTATGAATTCTGGTCGGTGCATGGGACGCCATGCTATCGATAGGAGTTTCTAAACACTTAAACGAGACAGGTCGACATAATATTGTTTTAAAATGGGGTAAATGAAATAATTTTACCTAAATTATATTATATATATAATGATTACTAATGAAATTGTTGTTAAGAGATGATAACATTTAGTTATCATCGATTATTGGTTGAATTAAAATAAAACGAATACTTTGTGAATTTTATTTTACGAAGTGTTTGATAATTAAATTGAATTGAAATCAATTGTAATAAAAATTATTTGAGATGACAAAGTTGTAAATTAATGAAATTTGGCAATAAGGTAGTAAAAATTTGTATAAGTATATTTATAAAATGGTTTATAAATAGAAAAGATTTAAAAGTCGAAAATTTTTGAATTTAAAACCTGTTGCTTTCAAAATTTATTTTCAAAGGCTTCAAAAATTAATAATAATATTACTTGGAAGGGTTATGACTAGAAAAATGTTTTGAAAGGATTTTTGAAAGAAATAAAGCATTGAACTCGCTTTAGCCACTGGGAAATAAATTTTGGGGATGACTGCAACATCGCTAGTATTCATTTTCGAGTTTCTGAGTGGAATTGCTACCAAAAGAAATTTATTTCTAGTTAAAACAAGTTTTGATTGTGAAAAATATTCCAAGTATGATGTGATAAATATATGAAAATAGTTTTGAACTTATAAATTGAAAAAGTATAAATAAAAATAAGTTTATAACTTATAATTTGAACAGAAAAATAAAATCAAATTTTAAAATGGTTGAACATTTTGGTTTACCAAACAAAAGAAAATTTTAATTTGAGATATGAAATAAAATAATTAACTTAAGAAATGTTAAATAAATTAAGTTAGTGAAATGTAGAAAATAAAATGAAGTTTAACTCAAGGAAGCTTAAATAAAAGTGAAATGTATTTAAAATGAATTAGATAAAATAATAAAATGAAATTTTATGTGAATGAGTTTGTATAACTTATTAATTTGAGAAATATTAAGCTAAAACAAATTTAAATTTGTTAAATGTGAATGATAAGAAGAAAAAAATTTAAAATAGAGTGAAATAACATGAGAAATGGATTAAATGAAATAGAATTTCACTTAATAAAGATTAAATAAGTTGAGTTGGATTTGAATTGAACTAGAGGAATTAGTAAAGTGAATTAATTCCACTTAGGCTATAAAATGAATTAATATAATGAATACAACTTGAATTATAAAATGAAATGCAATTTGAATTGTGAAAAAAATTGAATAAAAATAAATGAGTGTAAGAAAATTAATTTGAGTAATTGAATTTAATTTAGATTGGATGTGAATAAATTAAATGCAAATGGAATGAGTTTCAATAAAATTGAATGTTAACTGATTTTGTATGGAATAAGTTAACAAATTGAATTATAAGATGAAGTTAACTTAATAAGTTGAATAAAATTGATCGTGAGAAAAGAAATTTTTTATTAATATGAATTTGAGTTATAAAATAAATTAAAAAAATACTTAAGTAAAGTTAATAATAAACTAATGAAGTGGACTAATGAAGTGAATCAATGAATTAATGTGAACTTGAATTTATGAAATGAACCAGCAAAGTGAATCAATGAATTAATATGAACTTAAGATATGAAACGATAATAAAATGAGTTGCATTTTATAAAATGTTTATAATAACTTAAATGGTTTTGTGAAAGGATATATAAATAATATTAGTATTAAATAGAACATACTAAGTGCAAATGAAATAAAATCTAACTTAAATGATTTATAAAATGGTCCATAAATGAATTTGTATGAAATATTGTTAAAATAAAAGTGAAACAATTGAATTTAACAAATTGAATTGGATAAATTGAATGTGAATGAAATAGATGTGAATAAATTTGAAGCAAACCAATTAAGTGATAATAAAAATTGGATGTTAATAAGAAATGAAGTGTATAAATTAAACATTGACATTGGATAATGTAAATTCACATGGTTATGAATTAATTGGATTAATTGGACGAATATTGATGGTTGAATGGTTTCTTTTGTTGCAAACCATTGTTTTAACTGTTTTGATTGCATATGATTGTTCTACGTTGTGTATTTGTGCTTGTGTTTATGGGTTGGATTCAAAATCCATGTTACATAGTTATATTAAACTCATGTATGCTTTCTACATCTTTATAAGTGAATAATATTCTAAACTGAGTTGAGATAGGTACATACGAAGACTGTTTGGACGTATACGCGGATTTATTTTGCTTTTGCTTGCTTAATACGAACGAACTCACTCGTATTAATAATAAGAAGGTACACATCTCGGATTACATACCGCACTTTTATAATTTTTTCCCTTCGGGATGCCTCATCACTGAGATGAGATGTATATTTGATATATATTGGGTATATTTGTGTTATATATTATATTGTAAAAAATGTCCGATCGAGCCGTGCAAAGGAGACTCTGCCGAAATTTTCCATAAATCCAGGAGATAGAAATTTTTTGAAGTTTTAAAAATTTATAACTTGTTTTCTAAAATAAATTATGATTTTCATAAAACCAATATCGTCATGGCATAATATAAGCGTAGCAATGATTTTATAAATGAGCTTTAATGTTTTATAAGTTGATAATTTTGAATAAAATATATCAAGTGTTAAATTTTGTAATTAGTCCCTTTTCGAGGACGAAAAGTTTTGAGTGGAGAAAAATGTAATGACCCGTATTTTTAACTATTTAAATTATTAAAATTTAATATAATTATTGAATTAAATTGGTTAGAAATAAAAATTTAATGTTTTATTTATGTAAGTTATTGAATATGAACTTGAATGAAAGTTTGAAATAACCAATTTCGATGATTTGGGCAATAATGAATACTGAAGTGAATTCTACGTATTGAAGGTGTTTGTTATCAATAGTTGGAATTGAGTAATAAATATTGAATTACTGTAAAATGGAATTAGTGGTTTTATTATTTGAATTCATTTTAAAATTAATTTTTTTAGTTAAATAACTTATATTGAAATATGGTGATTTATTGGATAATTAAATTATTTAAAATTTAATATTAAATTTTCAAATAATTGTATTTTTAGATTTAATGTGAATGAAAATGATGTTGGAAGTTGATTTAAATTTTATTTAAACACCAATGAAGATTGTTAACTTTTAAAATTGAATTTAAAGTGAATAAATTGGTTTTTGGAATTTTATAAGTTAATTAAACGAGTGACCATTCAGGACACTGTCTCAGAATTGGACGAAACCAGTTCCATTGGATCCATAATAGTGAATTATTGTAGGATTTCAAATTTCATAGCGATTGGACTTACCGTTTGATTGTGTGACGTTGATATGCGCTGAAATTAATTTATGTAATTTAATTTTATATAATTTGATATGGAAAATATCCTCCATAATGGATATTTGAAATTGGATTGCTAGTTAATTTTTTAAATATATATATACATACAGAAATCAGGAAAAAATAATTACAGTAAGATATATAAGCCATTTTTTAAATTTTAAAGATTTATATATATATATCTGTATACATATACAGTAAGGAAAAGTATAATAAAAATAAATATATACACACTCACATATCTATTTTAATTTAAAAAGATAAACAGCAAAACAGAAAATAATATATATATAAGATTTAGAAAATAGAAATTTTAAATGGTAGTATAAATTATTTTATAGGTATATATTTATATAGATTTTGGAATCTATATAGACTATTTTCATATGGGTATGTGTTTTCAAAAATAAAGATAAGAATAAAAAAAATACATATACATATTTTTAACTTATTAGTTTAGTTTTTATAATAATAGGTTATGGCGATTAATTTGTTTAATTTATTTTAGTTACTAAAAGATTTTTAAAGGAAAATTATTAGTTTAAAAATAAATCGTTAGTTAATTAAATTTATTAAAAAGGAAATTTATTGTTCGATTAGTTCAAATATTAATAAAATCATCTAATGTTTATACAAGGTCAAAAATCAGGAAAACCGAGTCGAGTTTGGAGTGGATTGCAAAACAAAAATCAAAGGTGAGTTAATCTCACTCAAATTGGATTATCGGTTAATTTAATTAATTAAAATTAAATTATTGGATTGAATGTTTGAATTGATAATTTATTATCACTCTGGATATGATATATTATATATAATAGTATATATATATTGGAGTAATTGATATTCCCGCATTATATAGCGGATGAGACCCTATGCGCCCCGCATAATAGCGGATGACCCTATATACCGCAATATCCCCCTCGAAGTGGGATTGGTATTTTTATTTGTTGGCGAACATCTGTGGATGCAGGGAAATAGGTTGTAGGGATCCAACTGGATTCCTCCAAATTGTTTAATTTATTTTCATATTCAGTTATATGAAATGTTGAATAATTCTGTGATATTATGTTGGAATTTATTTATTTGATGTTAACCTATTGCTGGATATATTGTGGTATTTTAAAAATATAAACATTGAAAAGGAAAATTTATAGTAAAGAGGATAAATTTAAAAAGAAAAGAATTGGGCAAAATAAATAGTTTGATTTTTAAATCCTATATAATAAATTCCGAGATATGGGAAAAATAAGGATTTTGAATAAATGTGGAAAAAGGGATTTTTAAAATAAGGACATAAGCAATTTTGTTTTGTAAGTACGAAGGAATATATTTTTAAAATCCAAGATTTAAATGGGTTGGAAAAAAATAAAAGGAGAATTTTGAAATAGAGCATGAAATTGATAATTCAGATTTAAATAAGGTTTTAAATCATAATAAAGGAGTAAAACTAGAATTAATGGATTTTGGAATAAATTTGGGAAAATCGGGAAATGAAATTTTAAAATAAAATTTAATTCAGAGAATCGATTGAAAATCGATTAAGTGTTTTGAAATAGCAATTTAAATCGAGAATGAGAATATGGAATTTATAAACGGGGTTTATAAATAAGGTGAAACAAATATCAGTGGATATTTGAGATTTTAAATTCACGATGGGAATATATAAGGAAAGCGTAATTTGTTTTAAAAATAAAAAGGTGGTTTTATTTTTAAAAGAGTGGAAAAGAAATTTACGGGATTGGGACGTAAATTAAATTGGAATAAATCGAGAAGGATTTATAAATGATTAGACGGGTTATGTGAAATGGGAAGTGTATTTCCTGAAGAGCCATGTATATTTTCGAAGAAGATTTTTAAGTATAAGTTAAAAGTTTTAAAGTTGTTTTAAAGGAATGTTTCTGGGGAAGATTTATTATTTAAATTGTTTTAAAATTTTAAAGGTAAATATTTACTAAGCTAGTTATAGTAGTAATTATTTTAACGGTTTAACTAGTATTATGATTTAAAAGATAGTTACTAAATATTTATACTTATATAAATAACTTTTATTTAAAAGGTAGTTTTGGCTTAAGTTTTTACTTTGAAAATTATTATAGAATTTCATAACTATTGTTGTGAATAAAGTGACTTAAGTAGTTTTATTTAAAATGTTTTAAAGTATATATTCTTGGATAAAGTGATTTAAATTATTTAAAAATCTAAAGTATTAAGACTTGGTGATTTTCAAGGGAAATAAAACAATTAGTGAATGATTGTTTGAATTGGTAGTTAAATAACCGACTATCAATATTGGCCAATGGGCTGATCGTGTCGAAGAGACCGGGATCGGATTTAATTATCCAAAACCACTTCGATCCAGTTTGAACATTTGCAAATGAAGACCGTGAAGATGTTGAAGATGGTGTTTCGGTTTGTCCAGACCCAGGGCAACTTGTATGGATGAATGTATCAGACCATCGTTAGGAGGACGATGAGCATTCTAAGTGAAATGTGTTCTAAAAAGGTAACGCATAGCCTCAAGCCTCATCAACCGGGAATGGCTAAAACAGGGGAGGTGCAGCAAGGCTAAGTGGCTAGACACCAATTAGGGTAAGATTTCCCCTGTCTAGATGTCCCTTTTTATTCGGCTTAGTGGGCGGTTGCTGATCCCAACTGCGGGGTGATCTTATTCGGACTATCCAGTAAGGGGTAGCTCCGGTCTTGTGTTGCAGGGGGTTGGGAGTGATCCTCGGTACTCTGATCTAGGCCAGGTACTGTGACGAGCAGTACCCTAGTAGCCCTGCCATTGTACGGAATCCAATCTCCAATAAGCGCCTGTACGGTTTTGATTGTGCCCAACTATTGCTGGAACGTGAGATGCAAGCATTTCAGCTAGATTCTATTTTACTTTCTATAGACACCATTATAATATCAAACGGTTTTGATAAAAATGTTTTGGTTATCGTAAGTTAAAAACCCGACATGTTTATTTGTGGCATGGTCTTACGGGATACCTTTGATTTCAAAGGATTTTGAAAACTTTAATAATTCAACTGAGTGTGATTTCTCACGCTGGTTTCCAGACTGACTCGGGTGTTATTTTATCATAATACTCGGGTCAGTCCGAGTATTACAGATACAGGATAGAATGCTGTAGAGCTCAGGAGACGAGCTGGATGACGAGGCGTATTTCCGTAGATTTGTATATTCCGCTGTGTAAGGACAAGTTACCAAACTGTCCAGATTTGATGTGATGATTGTGTACTCTGATGATTGTAAGTATTAAACTGTTACAGATTCTTCTGTATAAAAAATCTGTTGTTATATATTATACTTTGTTCCGTTGCGATTATGAGATTCTGATGTTGTTTTTATCTTCTTCTTCTACCTCTTTCTTCTTTAACCCTAATGGTTTGTATTTCTGTCCACTTTGAGTTGAACTGATGGAGAATATTGTCGACTCAAAGGGGTACAGATTTGCGGGCTGTTATAATAAATGATCGAATGGGCTCCCGATATATTTTCCATTGCGTTCGGAATGGGGGTAGAACATATAGAATGCTTGTCGGATCGTCTCGTTTGGAGTTCGCTAAGTCCGGGCATGAATAGTAACATTTAGATTTTTATAAAAGGACCCTACCCTACTTTTCTAAGCCGTAACCTTACATCTTTAATAGTCGCCTCCACCAAAGAAATCAATGGCCGATAGCATCCCGCCTTCTCCACTCGATTACGCATCATCCATTCGATTTCACGTCTTGGATTGAACTAGCAAAGTGGAGAGCACGATGGGAAGCAGCGATCCAACGGTCGAATCGAGCCACATTGACAAAAGGAGGTTGGAAATCCTTCTCGACTGTCGCGTCTTGGGTGGGCTCGTGTTCGATGCTGGCGACGACGGTGGGCATGGGACCGAAGCTGGGGTTGCGCAGGGTGGTGGTGCACCCACGGTGGCAAGATAATGATCTTCGGTCATCTTGGGATGCGTGCGGCAGTGGATAAATTGGAGGAAGTTGGGTTCATGAAACTGGGAAGAAAGGGTTTCAGCTAATGACGTGGTTAACAGTTAGTTCAGGTTTAGTTAATGATTATTATTTTAATTAAATTATCTCGATGATAATAAATTCATATCTTTTCCATGCGTGGTCCGTTTCAGATGAAACGAATTGCATTAGCACCGTATCTACGTCGTCTATAGTGTGGTGTGGATCTAAAATTTATTTGACTTTGAAAATATTTCAGTTTCAAATAAAAAGTGAGTGTTTTATGCGCTCACGATTGACTAGAATATTTTTATGTTAGTTAAATTTGAAGTTATGATGTGGTTTAAATTTATTGATTGTTGTTTGATAGAATAAATTGATATTTAAATCGACATTAGAATTAATGATAGAATTTGAATTGACAGTTAAATTGAATTAGAAATAACTGCTATAAAAATCCCTGATTATCGATAATTGGTTGATTGTGATTATTGACTGTTTGGATGATGGATTGAGATGGATGCAATTCATTGATATTTTGGATGTTTGGATTTTTATTTATGTTTAATGTATCCTGTTATCATACTGTATATTATATACTGTATATAAAACTGAAAATTGAATTATTTCCAATAAATTAAGAAATAGGTTGAAATGATATATACCTATGGCATTTATTTGGACTGAAATGATATATATCCATCCCTGAATTAAATTGGAATAACCGATTCACTTGGCCATAGGATAGAGAATTATATATGGGCACCGGATTGGTTAAATTAAATAATTTTAAAATTTTTATTTTGAAATTATTTAAATGATTTTATTTTAAGAAAATGAAAATCGAATTTATTGAAATCGAACTATTTTTGAACTTGAGCTAGAAGTGTTGAAATTTAAGTTTGATAACAGGAATTTTTTAAATAATTGAAGTTGAGATTTTGAAGTTATAATCGAAATATGATGTAAATTTCAGAAATTGATTTGTTTTAAAAGATTAGACTTTTATTCAAACTTTGAATATTGCTAAGTAAAAGTGATATAAAACGATATTTCGGAATTGAGCTCGGAATTGAATTATATTTGAGGATTTTGGATTTTAAATTGGATATTGAAGGTAAATTTGATTTAAATGTTTTGAATTGATATAAAAATCGAACTTGGAATTGATATAAATTGAAATGGTTTAAATTTGGAATTAAAATTATTTTGAAATTGAAATTATTTTATAATTGGAATTGAAATTAATTTGAAATTGAAATTGAAATTAATTTGGAATCGAAGTAAAATTCGACTTGAAATCGGAATTGAATCGATTAAATCGAATTGGAAATTGGAATTGATTTGAATTGGGAAATTTGGAATTGAATCGGTTTGACTTTGAAACTATTTTCAAATGAATTATTTTAGTATAAACGGTTCAAAATCTATCTTCTTTAAATATTCATATTATTTTAATTTTCCATACTATTTTACTATATAAACCATTTTTAATACTCAAACTATTTTCTATGAAACTATTTTAACTATTTAACTATTTTAAAATTATTTAACTATTTTCTAAAAATTAAAACTGGTCAAAAATGTGAAATGTTTATATTTGAATCTTGGATTTAAATGCGAATTGTGTTAAAGTGAAGGTATAACCTAAATTGTAATTCGAATAAAATTTTGAAGTGAAATTGATATATCGAACTGAATTGACATTTGAAGTAAAATATGTTTTGTGAAGTGAATATGATGATTTTGAAATGGATTTGATTTTTGAAGCGAATATGATGATTTTGAAATGGATTTGATTTTTGAAGCGAATATGATTATTTCGAAATGGAATTGATTTTTGAAGCGAATATGATATTTTGATATCAAGTACGAACTGTTTTCGAAATGTAAAAGAACTAGCCGGTGTGTAAAACAACGTTTGGTTGTTAAAGAGACCGGGGGCTCTTATTAGCATACTCTCTGTCAATATTGGAACCACTTCAACAACTGTGTACATAAAGGAGACTCCAGAATGAAGTGGTTGGATTTGGTGTCATTTGCTAGATTTGAAGAAAGAGAACGATAATGGATTGGCCTGACACTTATGTCTATTTGAAATGACTATAACAGGAGCCCTACCAGCCAATGAGGTTAGCTACATCTAGCGGACACACTTCTTCGTATTACTATCATGACATTGTTATTAATTGGTACGCACCCTCAGATTTTGGGAGCGTTGGACGCGGTGGGCTGTTAGGGGTTACCACCAGCCGGGAAGGGTAAACTGGTAGTATCTTACCTTGGGCATTACCTCGCGTTTCTTGTCATACTTTTATCCCTATACGAGACCACTACAATTTTGATTTAGTGTTGTCGTATCACAGCGCATCCCTATCCACCGACGGTTTGCTGGTGTTTTATATGCAAACTGTACGACAATGCTTAAAAACGTGTTAAGGGGGATCAATGTAAAGCCTTAACACTAAGAAAAATATTTATTTTACTGATTAGACATTATATATATAGCGTATTCTACTACATATAAATATTTTGATGGATCCTTAAGAGATGGAAAATCCCGTAACGTCTCTTGAGTTATTGCATGCACGTTATATACTGGATAGGAGAGGTGAAACCCCGTAAACATCTCTGGCGCCATGACACTCGTGTTATATGTGATATCGATTTGACTCACATAAGAATATTTTAGTCCTGACTCGAGTTTGTTGTCTTTTCATTACGCTTTGGTCAGCCCTAAGTTTTCAGCTTATTGAAGATTTATTCTGTAGGATGAAGATGAAGATTTGGTATATTATTACTATTAGTATTCCTGCATCATGGTCTGCTGCATTATTTTATTTATCCCTGTTGTATATATAACTCTGATAAACTTGTATAAATTATAATCATCTTTACTACTAATAAAGAGAATTCATTGAATAGATTTACTTGGTGTCTTTTTGAAATTCCAAATATACCCTTTTTCATTTCATAGAGAAATAGTATTGAAATATGGGGATATAGCCTCTTAATTTCTAAGTACAACTGTTAGTCACCATGGAGAGCTACAGTGTGCGTTCATAAGATGAAGTATCCGAATGTACCATATTGTCCGTAATTTAGGTGGGAATTCATCGGTCGAAGTTTTGTCAGATGCCAAGTTAGTATGAAGAAGTTATTGCAGTCTGAACAAAAAAAATAGCGGCTTCTGCACTAGGCGGGGTTTAAATATTGGGATATGGCAGCCTGTTATTTTCTAAGTACAACTGTCAGTCTCCATGGAGAACTACTATGTGCGTTCACAAGATGAAGTATCCGAGTGTTCCATATTGTCCGTAATTTAGGTGGTAGTTAATAGGTCGATGTCTTGCCGAATTCTGAGTTAGTATGAAGAAAATATTGCAGTCTGCATAAAAAAATAGCGGCTTCTCCACTAGGCGGAGTTCAAATATGGGGATGTGGTAGCATGTTATTTTCTAAGTAAACTGTCAGTCCCCTTGGAGAACTCCAGTGTGCGTTCACAAGATGAAGTATCCGAGTGTACCATATTGTCTGTAATTTAGGTGGGAGTTCATCGGTCGAAGTTTTGCCTGATTTCGAGTTAGTATGAAGAAGTTATTGCAGTTTGAACAAAAAAAATAGCGGCTTCTGCACTAGGCGAAGTTCAAATATGGAGATGTGGTAGCCTGTTATTTTCTAAGTACAATTGTCCGTCCCCTAGGAGAACTACAGTGTGTGTTCACAAGATGAAGTATCCGAGTGTTCCATATTGTCCGTAATTTAGGTGGGAGTTAATCGGTCAAAGTCTCACCGGATTCCATATTAGTATGAAGAAGTTATTGCAGTCTGAACAAAAACAATAGCGGCTTCTGCACTAGGCGGAGTTCAAATATGGAGATGTGGTAGCCTGTTATTTTCCAAGTACAACTGTCAGTCCCCTTGGAGAACTACAGTGTGCGTTCACAAGATGGAGTATCCGAGTGAGCCATATTGTCCGTAATTTAGGTAGGAGTTAATCGGTCGAAGTCTCGCCGGATTCCGAATTATTTTGAAGATGTTATTGCAGTCTGAACAAAAAAAATAGCGGCTTCAGCACTAGGCGGATTCCGAATATGGGGATGTGTTAGCCTGTTATTTTCTAAGTACAATTGTCAGTCCCCATGGAGAACTACAGTGTGCGTTTACAAGATGAAGTATCAGAGTGTTCCACATTGTCCGTAATTTAGGTGGGAGTTTATCGGTTGAAGTCTCGCCTGATTCCGAATTGGGATGAAGAAGTTATTACGGTCTGAACAAAAAAAATAGCGGCTTCTGCACTAGGCGGAGTTCAAATATGGGGATGTGGTAGCATGTTATTTTCTATGTAAACTGTCAGTCCCATAGAGAACTACAGTGAGCGTTGCAGTGGGGATATAGCCTGTTATTTTCTAAGTACAACTATTAGTCACCATGGAGAACTACAGTGTGCGTTCACAAGATGAAGTATCCGACTGTACCGTATTTTCCGTCATTTAGATGGGATTTAATCGGTCGAAGTTTCGCCTAATTCCGAATTAGCATGAAGAAGTTATTGCAGTTTGAACAAAAAAATAGCGGTTTCTACACTAGGCGGAGTTCAAATATGGAGATGTGGTAGCCTGTTATTTTCTAAGTACAACTGTCAGTCACCATGGACAAGTACAGTGTGCGTTCATAAGATGAAGTATCCGAGTGTTCCATACTGTCCGTAATTTAGGTGGGAGTTAATCGGTCAAAGTCTCGTCGGATTCCGAATTAGTATGAAGAAGTTATTGTAGTTTGAACAAAAAAATAGCGGCTTCTGCACTAGACGGAGTTCAAATATGGGGATATGGTACCATGTTATTTTCTAAGTAAACTGTCAGTCCCTATGGACAACTATGGTGTGCGTTCACAAGATGAAGTATCAGAGTGTACTATATTGTCCGTAATTTAGGTGGGAGTTCATTGGTCAAAGCATCGCCTAATTCCAAGTTAGTATGAAGAAGTTATTGCAGTCTGAACAAAAAAAATAGCGGCTTCTGCACTAGGCGGAGTTCAAATATAGGGATGTGGTAGCCTGTTATTTCTAAGTACAACTGTCAGTTCCCTTTAAGAACTACAGTGTGCGTTTACAAGATGAAGTACTTTTCGAGTGTTTCATATTGTCCGTAATATAGGTGAGAGTTCATCAGTCGAAGTCTCACCAGATTCCGAATTAGTATGAAGAAGTTATTACAGTCTGAACAAAAAAAATAGCGGCTTCTGCACTAGGCGGAGTTCAAATATTGGTATGTGTTAGCCTGTTATTTTCTAAGTACAATTGTCAGTCCCCATGGAGAACTACATTGTGCGTTCACAAGATGAAGTATCCGAGTGTTCCATATTGTCCATAATTTAGGTGGGAATTAATCGGTAGAAGTCTCGCCGGATTTCAAGTTAGTATGAAGAAAATATTGCAGTCTGAACAAAAAAATAATGGCTTCAACACTAGGTGGAGTTCAAATATGGGGATGTGGTAGCATGTTATTTTCTGAGTAAACTGTCAGTCCCCTTGGAGAACTACAGTGTACGTTCATAAGATGAAGTATCCGAGTATACCAAATTATCCGTAATTTAGGTGGGAGTTCATCGATCAAAATTTTGCCCGATTCCGATTTAGTATGAAGAAGTTATTGCAGTCTGAACAAAAAAAATAGCGGTTTCTACACTAGGCGGAGTTCAAATATGGGGATGTGGTAACCTATTATTTTCTAAGTACAACTGTCAGTCATGTTGGAGAACTACAGTGTGCGTTCACAAGATGAAGTATCCGAGTGTTCCGTATTGTCCGTAATTTAGGTGGGAGTTAATCGGTCGAAGTCTCACCGGATTCCAAATTAGTATGAAGAAGTTATTGCAGTCTGAACAAAAAAAATAGCGGCTTCTGCACTAGGTGGAGTTCGGATGTGGGATGTGGTAGCCTGTTATTTTCTAAGTACAACTGTCAGTACCCATGGATAACTACAGTGTGCGTTCACAAGATGAAGTATCCGAGTGTGTCATATTGTCCGTAATTTAGGTAGGAGTTAATCGGTCGAAGTCACGCCGGATTCCGAATTAGTATGAAGAAGTTATTGCAGTCTGAACAAAAAAAATAGCGGCTTCTTCACTAGGCGGAGTTCAAATATGGAGATGTGGTAGCCTGTTATTTTCTAAGTACAACTGTCAGTCCCCATGAGAACTGCAGTGTGCGTTCACAAGTTGAAGTATCCAAGTGTTCCATATTGTCCGTAATTTAGGTAGATTTAATCGGTCGGAGTCTCGCCGGATTCTGAATTAGTATGAAGAAGAAATTGCAGTCTGAACAAAAAAAATTGCGGCTTCTGCACTAGGCGGAGTTCAAATATGAGGATGTGGTAACATGTTATTTTCTAAGTAAAATGTCAGTCCCCATGGAGAACTACAATGCGCGTTCACAAAATGAAGTATCCGAGTGTACCATATTGTCCGTAATTTAGGTCGGAGTTCATCGGTCGAAGTTTTGCTTGATTCCGAGTTAGTATGAAGAAGTTATTGTATTCTAAAGAGAAAAAAAGCGGCTTCTGCCTAGGCGAAGTTCAAATATGAGGATGTAACATGCTATTTTCTAAGTACAACTATTAGCCACCATAGAGAACTACATTGAACGTTGAAGTGGGGATATAGCCTGTTATTTTTTAAGTACAACTGTTAGTGACCATGGAGAACTACAGTGGGCGTTCACAAGATGAAGTATCCGACTGTACCTATTGTCCGTAATTTAGTTGGGATTTCATCGGTCGAAGTATCGCCTAATTGCGAGTTAGTATGAAGAAGTTATTGCAGTTTGAATAAAAAAATAGCGGCTTTTACAGTAAGCGGAGTTCAAATATGGGAATGTGGTTGCCTGTTTATTTTCTAAGTACAACTGTCAATCCCCATGGAGAACTACAGTGTGCGTTCACAAGATGAAGTATCTGAATGTTTCATATTGTCCGTAATTTAGGTGGGAGTTAATCGGTCAAAGCCTCGCCGGATTCTGAATTAGTATGAAGAAGAAATTGCAGTCTGAACAAAAAAATAGCAGCTTCTACACTAGGCGAAGTTTAAATATGGGGATGTGGTAGCATGCTATTTTCTAAGTAAACTATCAGTCTTCATGGAGTACTGCGGTGTGCGTTCACAAGATGAAGTATCCGAGTGTACCATATTGTCCGTAATTTAGGTGGGAGTTCATCGGTCGAAGTTTTGCCTGATTTCGAGTTAGTATGAAGAAGTTATTGCAGTCTGAACAAAAAAAATAGTTGTTTCTGCCTAGGCAGAGTTCAAATATAAGGAGGTAGCCTGTTATTTTCTAAGTACAACTATTAGTCACCATGGAGAACTATAGTGAGCGTTGAAGTGTGGAAATAACCTGTTATTTTCTAAGTATAACTGTTAATCACCATGGAGAACTATGGTAAACGTTCATAAGCTGAAGTATCCGAGTGTTCTATATTGTCTGTAATTTGGGTGGGAGTTCATTGGTCGTAGTTTTGTCTGATTCCGAGTTAGTATGAAGAAGTTATTGCAGTATGAACAAAAAAATAACGGCTTCTGCCTAGACAGAGTTCAAATACGGGGATGTAGTCTGTTATTTTCTAAATACGACTATTAGTCACCATGGAGAACTATGGTATACGTTCACTAGATGAAGTATCCGAGTGTTGCTTATTGTCTGTAATTTAGATGGGAGTCCATCGGTCGGAGTCTCGCCTAATTCCGAGTTAGTATGAAAAAGTTATTGCAGTCTGAATAAAAAAATAGCACCTTCTGCCTAGGCAGAGTTCAAATATGAGGATGCTACTATCAAATCTACTTTCACAGTTATACTAAAATGCATGCACGTTGTGATTAAATGCAGGCCCACCTGGGCGTGCATATGTACTCGTATGTATAATATAAATAGCTTTATGAACTGTTTATTTGATTATTATATTTTATCGTTCCGCTGCGAGATTCTGTGTTTGTTTTCTTCTTCTTTCCTTATTTTTCTTAATTAACCCCATTGATTGTCTATACTCTGTATTGTTTAAGTTGGACACGTGTGAATTATTGTCAATTTAAACCTTCCGAAATGTGGGTCGTCAGACTGGCTCTTTAGATAAATCCTCTATCGCTCTTGGTTTCACAACCGAACTTGGGTTGTGCATACATTTCCTCAAATAAAATATATATAAAACATTATAAATACCTGCCAAACTACTTGGTATCTCAACTCAATAGACGAGTTTACCAATCCATTCGATCATTGGAAAAGGTCCAACATATCTAGGTGCCAACTTCCCCACCTTCACAAAGCTTATAACTCCTTGCATTGGAGAAACTTTCATGAATACTTGATCGCCAATCACGAACTCAAGCTCTTTTCTTTGCTTGTCGGTATAACTCTTCTATCTCGATTTTGCTACCTTCATCTTGGCACAAATCAATTCTACCTTCTTAGTGGCATCTCTTACCAAATCGGGCCCTAACCCAAGTTTATCTTCGATGTCCAACCAACAAACTGGTGACTTGCACGATCTACCATATGGCGCCTCGAACGGTGTCATTCTGATACTCGACCTGTAAATATTGTTATAGGCAAACTCAACCAAGTGAAAATGATCTTCCCAAGATCCTCCCAAATCAACAACACTTTCTCTTAGCAAATACTTGAGTACACATTTCACCCTCTCGGTCTGACCATTAGTCTTTGGGTGGTAAGCCATGCTCAAGTTCAACTCTATACCCAATGCACTATGCAATCTTCTCCAGAATTCTTTGGTAAACAATAGGTATCTATCACTAATGATACTACTGGTATCCCATGTAGTCTCACTACATTCTTTATGTATAGCTTCACTAAGCTAGTAGCCATCCTCGTCGACTTCACTTGGATGAAGTGGGCACTCTTAGTCAATCTATCGACTATCACCCAAATGCTGCCATTTCTTGTACTCGATTTGGGAAACCCATCAAAAAATCCCATAGTTACTGGATCCCACTTCCAAGTCGGTACTTCCAAAGGTTGAAGTAATCCGTTTGGCTTTTGATGCTCTACTTTCACTTACTGACTGGTGAAGCACTTCTTCACACATTTTTCTATATCTCTCTTAATCCCTTTCTAAAAGAAGATTCTCTTCATGCAGAATACATCTTCATGCCTCTAGGATGAATAGTAAATTTGACCAATGACATTCCTCCAAGGCTTCCTTTCGAAGGTATCCTACATCTGAAACACATAATCTCCCTTTCTTTCTTAGCCATCCATTCGAATCTATCTTGAATCCTTCGAGATCCTCGACATCTTCCCCCATCTCTAATTGCCTAATACTCTCGGCAATTAGTGGATACTCTCTTTTCCTTGCAACAATATTATCCACATGTGTTGGACGTACCTCCAAACTTGCTAACACCCGCAAATCTCTACTTGTCCAGTATTCTGTGTATAATGCATTCCGCAAGAGGCTAATGTCTCTAATGTCTTCCATTCTTCAATCATGGCCAACACTCCATTTTGATGTTTCTTACTCAAAGCATCAGCAACCTTGTTCATTTTTCCTAAATTATATTTTATTTTAATTTCATAAGCCGTCAGTAACTCCGACCACTTTGTTGCCTCATATTCAACTCCTTCTGGGAGAATAGATACTTAATAGACTTATGGTCCGTGTACAACTCGAATCATTCTTCCAACAAGTAATGCCTACAGATCTTCAACGTGAATACCACCGTTGTAAACTCTAAGTCTTGAGTCAGATATCTAACTTAACGTGGTCTTAACTGTCTTAATGCATAAGCTATCACTTGCCTTCTTTGCATCAGCACCGCCTCCAAAACTATTCCTCAAGCACCTGTATACACTAACAAACCCTGTTTCCCCTTAGGCACAACCAACATAGAAGTGTTTATAAATAACTTCTTCAACTCTTGTAATAATTATTTGCACCTTTGTGTCTATACGAACTTCTCTTTCTTCCTTATCAACTTAGTCAAGGTTGTTGCTATACATGAGAATTCCTTGATGAATCTGCGGTGATAGCCAGCTAATCGCAAGAAACTTCTCATCTCCGTGACCATATCTGGCCTCTTCCAACCATTAGTAGTCTCTATCTTTGATGGATCCATGGTTAATCCATTTTCCTAAACAATGTGCCCAAGAAACTCCACTTCCCATTTCCAAAAATGCCATTTTGAAAACTTCACCTTCAACTTATGTTGTCTCAACGTCTCTAGCACCAATCTCAGATGGACTTCATGACCTCTCTCATCCTTAGAGTACACTAAAAAATATTAATGAAGACCAAAACAAATCTATCTAACTAATTGAAAAAGATTTGGTTCATAAGATCAACGAAGAACGCAAAAGTCTTAGGAACCGTACCTTGTTCGAAACGTGGTCGATAGAATACTATCTTATGCTACTCTCAGCTGATGGAAACCCATTGCCAAGACTAGCTGCAAGAAAACTCGAGCTTTACTTAGTTGATCAAATAAGTCATCTATCCTGGGCAGAAGATAACGATTCTTCATTGTTAACCCATTCATCTTATGGTAATCAATGCTCATCAGTAATATCCATCTGACTTCTTTATGAATACCGCGGACTCTCCCCACGGCGAACTACTCGGCTTAATGAAACTTTTATCCACAAACTCCACTAGCCGCTTCTTTAACTCCTATATCTCCTTGGGCCACATCCTGCTAGGCAGTCTACTAACAGCCTGCACCCTCAGTGTCAAAACTATTTGGAATTTGGTTGCTTTTCTCGATGGTAATTACGTTACGAGTTTGAAAACATTTGCAAATTCTCGGTCTACACGTACTCTACTGTTTCGCATCTTCTTGATCTTCCTAGCATCATTATGCAGTAACCAGTCCATACCCAAAATCACCTCGTGCCCCATGGAGTTAAACACATATGGGTCGCAAACAAATGTATGTCCATACAAGTCAAAATTAAGGTCAATGCACCTTAATTCGAGAGTGGCATATCCACTGATTGGATTAACCACACACAAGGACATAATAAATGAGTAGTATCTAATTCTAATATATCAACAAATCTCTTAAAATGAAAGATTGAGTAGCACCAGTAACAAACAAAACAATAATAAATATACCGGAAATCAAAATCATACCTCCAAGCACACCTTTTACTTTCTTTCAAGAGTTGGTCCGAACGAATGTCCTTTCAAAGCATAAACCTTTATCTGCATTACTTCTGGGAAATCCTTCTTCGTATGGCCGATATATTTCAAATAAAGCACTTGGTCATGTCCTTGTTCTTTGGCTGGATACACTTAGTGGTGTAATTCCCCTTCTAGCCGTAATTAAAAAAAGCGACATCTACTATCTTCGGCGTCTAAGTCCCTCCTCTTAAAGTCTTTCCTCCTTTCTGATTCTTTCACCTTTCTGATATGATTGAATCTTTTTTTATACCCACCCTTGGTTCTAACATATGCCTTCTTCTCCTCCTAAAACAAGCGATCATACCTCATTGCTTTTTCACCACCATATCAAATGGAGCCAATAGATGAGCCATTACCTTATGATTCAACCCTTTCCACAATACTTTAATGAACTTCTCATTCTTCTTCAGCACAGTATTGATATGCTCTTTTCCATACTTCAACAAAGCATTAAAGGGCTGGATGTACAGTGCCAAATCATCTATCCTAGCTTCAAGTCAAGGAACTCCCTACACGAAGAACTCTTCAGAGATTCATGAATGAACTAAGCCTCGAATATCTCCTTAAACTGCTACTAGGTTATCTTCTCTAGGACCTCAGTAATTACAGCCTCCAACCAGTCTAATGCATCCACTTGGAGCTGACGAGAAGCCAATCTCCTCTTCTGAGCATTATTATATCCCAAGTCTCTGAAGACCCATTCACATACTTTCAACCAATTCAACACCCACTAGTACACAATATGCATATTGCCTCGTCTCATTTATTTCGGTTGTGTTAGCAACCGAAGCAAATAGTATCATTTGCTTCGGTCCCTTTTAATAGCCGAAGCAATTGGTACATGCAAAGCATTAGAAAGTACGATAATGTAATTTTCTTCTGTCGTTGTTTACAACTAAAGAAAATGTATATAAGCAAATAGGTCATTTGCTTCGGTTCCCTCCTAAGACCGAAGCAAATAGATACCCTTATATTTTTTCTATCATGCTACGTTGATTTATATAAATTATTATATTCATTTACAATTTACCCCTCTCCCCACGAAACATGAAAACCCTAAATAACATTTTCCTAATTCTCTTTGCTTCATGTTCTCTCTCATTCCAGATTCGATTGCCCAATTCTCTTTCTTTCCCTCCCTCTCCTTCCAAATCTATTTCAAAAACCCCAATTCTCTTCGTCAACCTAAATAATGCATAATAATCTTCAAAAAGCATTCTCACAAATCTAAGAATGTGCCGCATCGCTTTCCAATTGGTGTTTTGCACATCGAAAGCTCGAGATTCGCTGGTTAAAATAGTATGGAGATTGCAAGGTTGGTTAGGGATGGTGGCACTGCTTCAGGTGGCTCGTGAGGATGATTCACACCTAGCTAGAGGTAGATTTCAATAGCATGGTGATTGAGTGCGGCTATATGGACAAGATTGATGGAATGTGGGTGAGTGTTTATTACTTATTCTTTGCTTCAACGGTTGATTTGATCTTTGTAGCATCTCTCCTACTTTGACTTGAGGTAATACAGTTCTATGTAATGGTATTATTGAAATTTAGTGTTAAATCTTTGTTTCTAACAAGATTATGCTCCAATGTTACTTTTTACATCTACAAATTAGTCTGTCATTAATATTTATTTCCAAAAATAACATATCCACGATTAGCTCTAATCTGAATTATTAACCCTAAAAAATTTAGGGAAGATTTCATGAATTCCGTATTCGTTTCATGTCCTCTTTTAATTGTTATACATTGGTTGCAGCTTTTTAGATTGCCTATCCTTTGTACTGTTCTTTTGCTTTATGCATAGTTTGATGGTACTTTTGTTCAAATCGCAAGCATGTCATGATTTAAGTTAGTTTTATTCATAGTAGTTTTATGTGCCAATTATTGTCAATGCTACTGTGTGCGGATTTCATTAATGCTGCCATAAGCAATCTTGATTATAAGATTATTACAGCAGAAACTATATTTTGTTTAACAAAATATTCTTACATTGTAGTTGACAAGGAATTCTCTGTAAGTTTAAGTCCTAAAAAAATCCACTTCACCTGTAACTTCTCAAACTAACATTTTTTTCTTCATCACTGAGAATTTATTGATTTCATTTAATTGCCTCCACAATAACAGCCAACTATATGTGTTTTAGTTACAACCGATGTTTGAATCCAAGCCATAATCTTTGATTGTTCAATGCAGGAATATTGGCTACTCTACCATTCAATTGAAACCATTATATTCATCTTTGAGAATCCGATCAATGATAAGGTATTACATTTATGTATGTAAATCAATGGATAATTACCGTTGTTAAAGATTCAACATTTATTTCTTTGAAATTTTGCCTAATTTAGAAAAGTTTTTTTCCTAGTTGTGTGACTTGTTTTGGTTTAGGTTATTTCATTGGCATTCTACTAAATTTAAAAATTATATGAGTTTTGATTTACAATTCCTATATTTAGAGAAATAGTAGGGAGTGATGTAGTTTTGACTTTATTTCCAAGCTTTTTATTTGGAAAATTTGTTGAGTTTGATGGTTGGTGTATATGAGATAATTATGAGATGCCGTTTAATCACTTTTGTAATTTATACATGCATTACTAACCTAGCTGTTAAACATTTGAGCGAATTCACTACAAGTAACTTACAATTTCATACAAATAACAAATATTATTTCTCATGATTAAACATCTAAACTTTGTGAACCTGGAAACATTTGCCAAAATTTTAGTTTGTGTGTAACCAACATTTATGTTTACCACATTTATAAGACCTTAATGTGATCAATTTCATAGAACTTGGAAATGTTTAGAGAATACTATTCCAAACTTGTTAAGGCTGATGTGCATGGTAAGGATCAAGTATATTTCTACCTTTTCAAAAATAATTTTTATATATGATGGAATTACACACATTCTAGTGTTCTTGACCGCTTTCTTTCTTTTATCAGGAAGTTTACCCAACAAAGATTCCAAGAGTCCTAAGCTTGTGGAGAGGAAGTTTAAAAATCAAAACCATGCTATAATATTCACTCATGGGATGCTATCCAGACCGTTGACATATATCAGGTAATCTGTTGCCTAGCTCACCCTTTTCAACTTTTTGTAGTTAATTTTACTAATTCTACAGTTTAGTCAAGAGATTGATTATTTTATGTTAGTATGAAAGTATGAGTGTTATTACCGTAAAGTGGTCTAGGATGATATAACTAGCTAATCTATCCAATTGTTGTACACTATTTTTAGTTAAACTACAGTAGTTATTTATCCTTAGTTAAAACCTATAGAACCTACAAGAGAAAATTAGTATAGAATAAATTATCCTTTTCACAAGCCTCTATATTTGACTCGGCTGACTTATGCTTGCTTGAGTTTTCTAAAATTAGACTCTCAAACATTGCACAACTTTCACTTTGGCAATTATATAATTTTTTATATATTAGCAATACCGTATCATTTTATTAATGATAACTACCTTGAAGAAGTAATGGAAGCTAATAATCTTCTATAAGAGTTTCATTGTAATCACAGTCTTTGAAAACCTTCAATCCTAGGTGTACAGGAATTCTTGGTGGAGTCTATATTTAATATGAGTTTGAAAAGCTAATTATCATTATTTTATCTATATATATATACACTAGTGTGCACACGTGCTTCGCACACAGGTATGGAAAATATATTTCAGTTGCACACAATATGGTTCAATTGGTTATTGCCTGCTATAGCCAAATTTAAATTTGTTTTTTAACTGCATGGAACCCAACATAATACCATTTCAATAATGGACAGTTTATTATTTTTTTCCAGTTGAAACAAAATAAGCTTATCCATTTTTGGAAGAATATGATATGTTGTTAGGATTAGATAATATTTTGAAGCATAAGTTCTGGTGGAAATTGCGCAAGTATAGGCTATATAGTCCTTGAAAATTCATAACAGATATGCACAAATTTTAACATCTTATTTGTAAATAAAGAGCATACACAATGGTTTAATTTCCGCAAAATCAGTATGATAGTTTAGAAGAAGCATGCAATCACAGTAATTAATTCAATTGTTCATAGTAAAAACAAGTATATACCATATTCCATTAAATAGGTAAGCATAGCGGTTTCATATACATTCGCAAGAACGGTGCAATTATTAAAAAAAGGATTATTGGTAACCAAAAACTCTCATCTATTACATGATTTCAAAATAACTGTTGAAGCATACAGACACAATTTTCAAAACCTATTTGTTAAATCTTCATTACAGCCAAGGATGATTCGAGCATTTTTTTGAAATAAAGAAGTACAATATAGCTGATAGGTCGAATACACCTCACACGGAAGCAAGCATGAGTTTATATGAATAAAGTAAAAGTACTTTATGTCCAATCAGTGGAACATATTGGAACACAGCCAGCAAAACAATAGAGAATATTAAAATGCAAGGTTCGGTACAAAGATGTTGGAATGCTTAGTATAAGACATAATAGGGACAACAGTGCAGCATGAATGTTGAGACAGATAGATTCCTATAATGCAAAATGCAAGGACAATAATCCATCCAAGCCAACCACTGCCAGATGCCAAAGTTATAATTTATTTACATAGCCGATACATATCCAATCATATAAAATGCTATAGCTGAATCTCTGAGGTGTTGCACTTCATCGGCCGTGGGTGTACATTTTTAATACATTGTTAGCAAAGGAAATTCGGCAGTATATTATGAATAAGTTTGTTTGAACATCTAATATACATAACAAAAGATTAAGAACATGGAACTAATTTCATAATCGTTAGATTTTGTAGAAGAGGAAAGTAATGGAAACCCTAGTCGACATTGTCGAGGGGAATTAAATGAAATAAGAATAGCGGTCTGGCCTTAAGATTGTCTTTATAAAACCAGACTTAGGGTTACAGGGGCTGTTTAGTACTTTTGCATTGAAACCTGTATTATAAATAACATTGCCTGTAATACTGTTACACTATTCGATTCATAATAAAATCATTCTGCATTTCTTTCTCTCTGTTTTCTTAATCAAAGACAACAGTTCAATTTCTATTTTGGTATCAGAGCGAGGTTTATATTGCTAAACAGCAAAATCCTGATCATCTTCCATTAGATCAAACGATCATCACTTGGAAGATTGTGAGATTGTCTCCTCAGATTCAATTTTCATCACTGGAGAGCATTACCCTTCTGATCAAGATCACTGCTCTAAATCAGTGGTCTGCAAATTAACATCTGTTAATTTGGTTACTGCCTCGCCTGAATCTTGACTTTAACAAGACAGGCTGCAGCTCTTCCCTTCAGATTTTTCCTCATTAGAGAAGAATCCAGTTTCAATCTTTAAATCAAGAATCAGATTCTTGATTTAAAGATTCCCTCTTCCGGCTGCACTCTTCAAGACTGCCTTGCCAGGTTTCTCATCCACAGTGAACTATCAAGATCGTCTCAATGTCTGATAACAACGAGAGCAACTCTGTGGCAACTTCTCCAAAAGAAAGGAGTTCCTCAAATTTCCAAGGAACAGCAAATCTGTGCATAATAAAACCAAAGAGTCAACTTTCTGTTCAACTTGATGAGCACAATTACTTACTATGGAAATTTCAGGCTGAAACAGCAATAAGAGGTTATGGGTTAGAAGAGTATGTCAATGATACTATAGCAGTTCCACCAAAATTGACGACTGACAACAGTGGAAAGTTAACTACAAATCAAGATTTCATCAATTATCAAAGACAGGACAGCTTGCTTGCCTCCTGGTTAATGTCATCAATCAGTGTCAAATTCTTATCTCAAATTGTTGGATGTAAAACATCACAAGAAATCTGGACAAAGATCAATCAGATTTTCAATTCACAAACCGCAGCAAGAATATTACACTACAAAAGGCAACTTCAGAGTATAAGGAAAGAAGGCATGTCAATGCAGGAGTACCTGACTAAAGTCAAAACATTTTGTGACTTACTGGAGACTGCTGGCCATAAAGTGTCTGACACTGAGCAGATCTTGACCATTCTCAGCGGTCTAGATGACGAATATGAGTCTGTGGTTGCAATAATTTCCTCAAAAGAAACTCTGCCATCAATTCAGTATGTCCAGTCCACTCTTCTTGCACAAGAAGGAAGAATAGATCAGAGAAAACCACAGAATTCAGACTTGTCCATAAACTATGCTTCAAACAACAGAAACAAAAATCAAGAAAGGACATCCAATAACAGAATTCAACAGAATACTCAAAGAAGTGGACAGAACCACAGAGGCAGAGGTCGTGGAAGATCAAATAACTCCAACAGACTCAGATGTCAGATTTGTGAAAGGTTTGGGCACACGGCAGCCAAGTGTTACTTCAGATTTGATCAAAACTTCACTACAAATCAGCAAAACAACAATACTCAAAGAAACAACAACCCAAACGTAAACATTGCTCATACAAGTTCAGAAACCAAACAGCAGGGTAGCAGTTCAAGAGGTCAATCTGATACAGAACAACAAACAACAACAGATAACTTGCAGTATGAAGAATGGTACCCAGATTCAGGAGCAACAAATCACATTACCAATAACCTTGACAATCTCAATCTTGGGAATAGAGAATACAAAGGTACGCAATCTATTTTTATGGGTAATGGTAAATCAATTGAAATAACTCATACTGGAAATGCCAAAATCAGAGGCAAAAGAGAATTACAACTCAATAATCTCCTTAGAGTTCCTCAAATTAAGAAAAACCTATTGAGTGTTTCTCAGTTTGCCAATGACAACCAAGTATATTTTGAGTTTTACCTAAAATTCTGTCTAGTTAGGGATCTACTAAACAAGGAAATTTTGTTACAGGGTAATGTGCACAATGGCCTTTACATTTTCAATCTGTTGAAGAAACCTAAGTCTGCTCAAAAGACAAATTGGTGCAATTATACTAGGTGTGATTCCAATGTAAATACTAAAGATGTGTTTGATCTGTGGCATAATAGATTGGGTCATCCCAGTGTTGATGTTGTAAAACATATTTTACATAATAGAAATATAAAACTTGGAATTATATCTAGACCTTACATGTGTACTTCTTGTCAAATGGGAAAGAGTCATAAGTTACCATTCTCTAATTCAGTAACTAAACACACAAAACCATTAGAAATGGTAGCAGTTGACTTATGGGGTCCAGCCCCAATTGACTCTGATTATGGATTCAAGTATTATATTTCTTTTATAGATTCATTCTCTAGATATACTTGGATATATTTTCTAAAATCAAAGGCAGAAACCAAAGATACAATGATTCAATTCATCACTCAAGCTGAGAAACAGACAGGCAATGATCTAAAGGTGATTCAGACTGATGGAGGAGCAGAGTTTAAACCTTTAAAGGATTATTTCATCAAAAAAGGAATAATACATAGAATTACCTGTCCATATACATCAGAACAGAATGGTCTGGCTGAAAGAAAGCACAGGCACATAGTTGATACCGGTCTTACTCTTCTAGCACATGCTTCAATGCCTCTAAAATTCTGGCCAGAGTCATTTAACTCTGCTGTTTTTCTTATAAACAGGATGCCAACAAAGGTTCTGGAAAATAAAACACCACTTGAAAGATTACTTAACATATCACCAGACTACACCTTACTTAAGACATTTGGTTGCATGTGTTATCCATATTTAAGACCCTATAATTCTCACAAGTTAAGTTTTAGATCTTTACCATGCACTTTTATTGGATATCCCACCAACCAGAAGGGATACAAATGTCTTACCAGTAATGGCAAGATTGTGATCTCTAGACATGTTGCCTTTAATGAACATGTCTTTCCCTTCTCTATGAGTAACTTGAAAACTACTCAAAAAGTGTATGATGCTAAAATATCAATGCAGTCTATACCAACTTACTCAACTGAGAAGGTAATGAAGGCTCAAACTGATCATCTGATAAACTCTAAACACCTACACAAAACATCAGATGATCAGCTAGAACCTCATGTTAACACATCAGATGATCAACTTGATCATTCTGAATCAGAAGATCAAGCTGATCACTGTCATGACAAGGTATCATCAGACTCCAGAATGGATACTTCATCAAGTATGGACACCTCAACAAGCTCAGATCAAATCAATGATCCCAACATCAATAGATCTCCTCCACCTGCAAGAGAGGGACATCAGATGATGACAAGGTCAAAGCATGGCATTTTTAAGCCAAAAGTCTACATTACTGTTCTCAAGCAAAATGAACCAACCAATCATATAGAAGCACTGTCAGATAATAACTGGAAATCAGCTATGGATGATGAATACAATGCTCTAATTAAAAACAACACTTGGAGCATTGTGCAAGCACCAAAAGACAAAAACATCATTGGATGTCGATGGACTTACAAACTCAAGAAATTAGCAAATGGAAAAACAGCCAAATATAAAGCAAGGCTTGTAGCTAAGGGTTATTCTCAGCAGTGTGGTTTTGACTTTACTGAAACCTTCTCACCAGTAGTTAAACCAACTACAATCAGAGTTGTTCTTACTATTGCTATGTACAACAAATGGGACATCAGACAACTAGATGTCAACAATGCTTTTCTACATGGTGAACTACAACAAGAAGTCTATATGCAACAACCACCAGGATATGTCAAAAACAGTGACAAGAAAATGGTATGCAAACTTCACAAAGCTATCTATGGATTGAAGCAAGCTCCAAGAGTGTGGTATGAAAAACTTAAAACTACCTTGATCAGTCTTGAATACAAGCCAACCAGGTCTGATAATTCTCTTTATATCAAAATTAGTAACACTAGCACTACCTATATACTTGTATATGTTGATGACCTTATAATAACAGGTAATAGCAATGAAGAGATTAAAAATGTTACAAATTATTTACATGAAACTTTCTCTATAAAGGACTTAGGCAACTTGTCCTATTTCCTAGGAATAGAAGTTCACAGAAAATCTCAAAATGAATTAATATTATCTCAACGTAAATACATTTCTGAGATTCTTGCTAGAGCTAAGATGAGTGATGCTAAGCCTATGCCAACTCCTATGATTAGTAATTTGCACTTATCTAAGCATACAGGTGAACACATAGAGAATATCAAACAGTACAGAAGTATAGTAGGAGCCTTACAATATGTTACAATCACTAGACCAGACATATCTTTTAGTGTAAATAAAGTCTGCCAATTTATGCAGGAACCTCTAGATCAACACTGGAAAGCAGTGAAGAGGATCCTGAGATACTTGCAAGGCACAATAAACTATGGAATAAACATTAAAGCAAATAATGCATTGGATATTCAAGGATACGCAGATGCAGATTGGGCATCAGACTCAGATGATCGAAGATCTACAACTGGACACTGCATTTATCTGGGTGGTAACCCCATATCCTGGTGCTCCAAAAAGCAGCCAACAGTCTCTCGCTCAAGCACTGAAGCAGAGTACCGAAGCGTCGCTAGTGCCACAGCTGAAATAATGTGGCTGGAATCTCTCATCCAGGAAATCGGAATCACCACCTCCACTAAACCCACGATATGGTGTGACAATCTGAGTACTGTAATGCTTTCAGCCAATCCAATTCTTCACTCACGAACTAAGCACATGGAAATCGATCTCTATTTCGTTCGTGAGCAAGTGATTAACGGAAGGCTCAACATAAACCATCTTCCTGCCTCACATCAGAAGGCCGACATACTTACAAAACCACTCTCCAAGAGCAATTTTGCAAGACTGAGGTCAGCATTAGGAGTTGAGGAAGCCGCAGAATTTCTGAGAGATAAGAACGCAGATCTTCAGCCATCGGAGACTCGCTCATAACAAAACCACATGAGGCACATGATTTTGTTCGAGATCCGTCTCTTCTCTCTCTCAAGCTCAACTCTTACTTTCACTATGGAAATCTTCTTTCCTTTTCTCAAGCTAACCATCGATTGATGTTTGCATTAAAGAAGATCAGATCTGGCAGAGCAATTTTGGAATCGATTTTGTAGAAGAGGAAAGTAATGGAAACCCTAGTCGACATTGTCGAGGGGAATTAAATGAAATAAGAATAGCGGTCTGGCCTTAAGATTGTCTTTATAAAACCAGACTTAGGGTTACAGGGGCAGTTTAGTACTTTTGCATTGAAACCTGTATTATAAATAACATTGCCTGTAATACTGTTACACTATTCGATTCATAATAAAATCATTCTGCATTTCTTTCTCTCTGTTTTCTTAATCAAAGACAACAGTTCAATTTCTATTTGTTAGTATAAATGCATATGGCACTAAATTCTCTACTGTATATATGAAGCACAACACTTGTAAAACCAAGTATTAACCTTTAAATTCGCAATCCAAAAATTATAAAAATTGTAGAATTTTAATCTAAATGCAACCGTATAATGCTGCATGTAAATTAGTTGACCATAAAAAACAAAGCTGCGTTATCTCTGTTCCAATTCCTTTTGCATGAGTGTGCAACATTTGTGACTACATTTGTTTGGTGCATAGAATATTGCGAATACAAAATAATAACATCACTTATAACTATCAACACTTGCAAGCAATATAAAATACACAAATTTGTCATTTGAGAAGCAAAGCATCTACCATTTTAATTTAAAATTGCTTTTCATTAAGGTTCTAATTGATATAACATTTTTCATATAAAGATCATAATGGTTCTAAGCTTGTAATTCTGAATCTTCTTTACTTAGTGTGCAAGGTGCACATAAACCTTAATTTAAAAAGTCAACTATAGTTAGTGGTGCACCAACCATTTCTTTCTCATTTGGACACATACCATTAAACAAAATAAAATTTTAACACTACCATTTCAGATAAAAAGACAATTGCACATCATTCCCTTAAATTGCAAAATAGCCACAGATGCTTAGCAACAAATTTCAATCAAAATAGATATAGGGTCATGAAATACACAGCTGGCTACAACAACACGATAAAATCAGCAGATGACAAAAATTGTTGCAAATATGTGAAATCTAAAGGGATAAAAATAGATATAAACATTTATAAGTCTTACATTATGGATGTTGTATTCATATTTGTTTTATATGACTATGTGTACTGTGAACATATTTGTAAACCACACTATATTCGTTTTATATTATTATGTGCAAACCTATAAGGAAATAGAATGTGATGAATAAAATGTATAAAAAAGTCCACTGCTATATAGATATAATATGAGAAATTGCTGTTAGTTTGAATTAAGATCTGATAGTTGGAACAAAACAACACAAAAGTACATAGATTTTTAAAGCTACAGATCAAAATAAATAATACAACAATAAAGTTCCAGCCCAAAGTACTAATCGTAGAATATATAAAAGATCAAATAAAATTAATTTTCATATACTTAGTTCTAAGCAAGGTATGAGGTATCGTTCGAAACGCCGAAATCTCGGCTATCTCGTACAGGTCCCGACGAAAGGCGAAACGAAATTAAACCCTAATTTCGTTTCGCCATCGCTTGTTCAAAAAATCGCGATCCGAAAGCAAATTTTTTCTGCCACACACGAGATCGAAAGCAGAAAGCAAAACCGAAAGCACAAACACGAGATCGAAAAAAAAAGCAATTGCATCAACAACAGAAATAACGTGAGCACACAGTAAAGATTCGATTCGATTTTGTGTGTATAAATACAGTCGAAATCGAGCAAGAAAAATTTAAAACATTACCTACTTCTCTTCACTCACTGTCCATTGTCGAAAGCAAAGGCGACTGCAACGACGACGGCGAAGGCAAAGCAAAGGCGAAGTCGAAGTCGAGGAGAGGCGAAGCAAAGGCGAAGTCGAGGAGAGGCGAAGCACGGCGAAGTCCAGCAGAGTTGAAGCAAAGGCGAAGTCCAGCAGAGGCGAAGCAAAGGCGAAGTCCGATCGAAGACGCAGGTAATTTTTTTTTTCCTGGGTCAAATAAATTGCCGCGTGAATAAGAAATGGAGAGTTAGACAATATGCCGTGATTGATTTAGACAAAATGTTTCTTTGTAGCTGAAGTTGCAGTGGGTCAATAAGTTGTAAATGCTTTTTGTATCCATCTTCAGGATTGGTCCTACGGACCTAGTATTGTCAACTTCCATTTTGCAGCGGGCTTTAATACTATTTCGAAGCACTAACTGAGTTGAAGGGAAAAACGTTTTATGCCAAAATATATAACCCTCAATGTTGTGAATAACTATTTTTACACATATATATGCCATAAGTTTTATAATCTGATTGATTTAGACAAAATGTTCAGTTCGTTATTATAATTTTGCTTCCTAAAAATAAGTCATTTCAATACGAAATATGTTGCTGAATAAGTTGAACTGGCATATGTTGGACCTGAATATATTGAACTGACCTTATTATGCCCTGAATATTAGCCTTGAATATGCTGATGACTTGAATATTGAACTTTGAACATTGAATATTGAACTGGCATATGTTGGACCTGGCATATACTGGACTTGAATATTGAACGTGAACATTGAACTTGACTCGAAATTGTGGACTTGAATATTGAACTTTGATGACTTCGATTATTGTTTTTTAATTCATTCATATTTTATTCGTTCATATTTAATTTTTGATTTAATTTTTTGATTCGATTATTGTTTGTTAATTATAATTTCAGGTACACTATGGCAAATCCGACTGAAATTGGTTGGAATTATGGTACTGCGATCGATGTCAATCTTCGAAAAACAAAATGTAACTTTTGCAATAAAATAATTAATGGCGGTGGTGTGACACGTTTAAAGGAACATCTGGCAGGAGTGGGCGGCGACATATCGGCATGTTTAATTGTCCCTAAAGAAGTTAAATAGCTTATACGATCACATATCGTTCAAAAGAGAAATGAACGAAACAAAGGAAAGCTTGACAAGCAACGCTTACAAGAGGAATTAATGAGCAGACCGCAACAACTATCGGACAATGAAAATGAAGATGATGAACAATTTCAACGTGTCATACGACAAAGCAGAGATGAATTTAGAAACGAAGAGCTGCGTAGATCTCATACCGTAGGATGATCGGGTGGTGGTTCAAGTCAAACATTGCACAGATCTAATACCGCTGGACGATCGAGTGGTGGTGATTTTGACACCAATGCTGCTGGACGAATCGACTCATATATGCAAAAACGAGGAGGTAGAACTCAACCTTCTATCAAATCTGCAATGAAAGGTATTAAAGATGCCAAAAAACATATAGGTCGAGCAATTTCTAAGTTCTTTTTTTCAACCATATTCCACATAATGTTGCTAATAGTCCATACTATACAACAATGGTTGATGCGATTGCAGAATGCGGTCGTGGAATTGATCCACCAACTGCATATGAAATATCACACTCGTACCTTGAAATGGAAATGGAAGAAGTTGGACAATATATTAAAACATTGCACAATTTCTGGGATGAATATGGTTGCACATTAATGTGTGATGGTTGGAGTACACAGAATCGTCGAAAAATAATAAATTTTCTCGTATACTCTACCCATGGAACGGTATTTATTAAACCCGTGGATGCCACGAATGAATTCCAAAGTGGAGAATATATTTGTAGCTTAATGGATGATGTCGTGGAAACAATCGACGAAAATAGAATAGTGCAGGTTGTTACAGATAATGGAGCAAACTACAAAGCTGCCGGTCAATTATTGATGCAGAAAAGAAGGCATTTATATTGGACACCATGTGCGGCACACTGCATTGATTTAATTTTAGAAGACATTTCCAAAGAACCGGAGGTAACAACGGTTATCACAAATTGTCAGTTAATAACAACATTTATATACAATCATGGTTGGTTACTTTCCATTATGAGAAAAGAAACCAACAATAAAAAATTGATTAGACCGGCAGTGACACGATTTGCAACCCATTTCATCGCACTAGACTCTATTCATAAACATAAAGATGACCTGAGACGAATGATTACTTCAAGAGAGTGGACATCAAAAGTTCCTAGACTCAATACTAAAGATAAAAGAACAGCAAATATTGTCTCTACACTGATTTACAACAATGCTTTTTGGACTAGTGCTGCTTCCGTCATCCTTGTTTTTGAGCCAGTGGTGAAAGTTTTACGAATGGTAGATAGTGATGACAAAGCAGACATGGGATATCTTTATGAAGCAATGGATCGAGCAAAAGAATCGATTAGAAAAAATGTTGGTGGAAGGCAATGCCAAAAATGGTGGGATATAATAGACAAAAGATGGGAAAGACAGTTACATCGACCTATTCACGCTGCAGGTAATTTGTTTTATCTTATCGTCATACAAATAATGAAATATATAACATTTCAATAATATTTTAAATCTTTTCTATATAGGTTATTTTCTTAATCCTATCATTCAATATGGGGATGCAACAAACGATGGAGAAGTATTAAACGGATTTAACAATGTCGTTGAAAGAATGGTGCCAGACATTGTAAAACAAATTGAAATTGGAAAAGAGGTAAAACTAACATATATAATAGTTATGTTAAACATTTAACGTTTAAGACATATTAAATATTTAACTTCACATCACAGGTAGAAAGATATAGAATGAAAATTGGTGCATTTGGTTCTGCAAAAGCATACGCAACCGTAAAAACATGTTTTCCCGCTCAATGGTGGTCTATAATTGGAAGAGAGGATGCTCCAAATTTAACACGTTTAGCAATGCATATTTTAAGCCAAACAGTTTCATCTTCAAACTGCGAAAGAAACTGGACTACATTTTCAATGATTCATACAAAATTACGAAACAGAATCAAAATGAAAAATCTTGAAAAATTGGTATATGTGCATTACAACATGAGGCTAAGAGCAAAAAATTCAAGACGCCGCGACACTGAAAATCAGTTGATCGATCTAGACTATATATTTCATGAAGAGGATCCATTAGCAGAATGGACTACTGAAATTGAACCACCCTTGTTGGACAACGACCCTTGGATGACCAATACGCTGAATGATGCAGTCGCTGCTGATGATGGTATACCTGCACGAGCAATAAAGAATCAAAGCAATGAAAATAGTAGCAGCTCGTCAAATGATGATCATGGTAATGCAGGTGGAAGTGGCGTTGGTTTAACAGGTAATTATGGTATTGGTTTTAGTGATGGTGGTGAATTATATAGACCAACTCAAACATATTCAAGAAGAAGGGGTGCGAGCGGCAATCCTAACCGAAGAGATAGTAATTTAAATGTTGAATCCGGACATCAACATGATTATGAGCACCACAATACATATACTTCAATTGATCCACCAACCTATAGGTATTCTACTTCTGACTATACAGGTGGTAACTCATATAGTGATATCTCGAGAGATCAAAATAGTCAAGATACATATCCAACACAAAATGATGAACCATCGTCTTTTGATAATATGATGACGACATTTATGGGTCCAGGAGGACAAATGCAATATGGTTATCCATCATATTATACAACACAAGACGATGGAGAAAATTATGAAAACAATCCATATGTAGCTTCGAGAAATAGTTTCTGGATGTAGTAGTGTTGTATGTAACATTATTATTTTATTGTATGTTATATTTCTATATGAATTTGAATCGTTTATCGTTACGCTTTCTTTAAAAATGCAAAAATCCAATATCAAGACCGAAACCGAAACAAAAACCGAAACGAGCGAAATGACCGAAACTGACTGAAACAAACAAATTTTCAAATGACCGAAACCGAGACCGAAACCGAAACCGAGTTCTCGAACCTTGGTTCTAAGCCTATATAATTATAGCAGAATAACAAAAATAATTTTTTAGAGGGAAAACAAAAAAAGTTTCTTGTTAAAAAATGTAAATAGAATGGGATACATGGTCAATTTTTTAAAAAACTAAATACATGACTCTTTTCTATACCACCAAACCTATAACTATGAGAGTATTTAGGATAAAAATGTGTTTCTTGTAGGTTAAAATTTATATTTTAATGTTGTCTAAAACAATACAACCAATACACCTAATTCTGCATTAGTAGTTTAGAGAACCAGTTGCAAACACATATATAGATAGAAAATAAAATTAATGCAACAATAGTTTAGTGAAGTTAAAGAGAAAAAGCAAATCAAGAATGCAGTGGTAAGCCATTGCAATGGGAAAAATTCGACATATTGAAGTATAAATTTTTAGAAATGGAATAGATATTCATAGCAGTATAGTAACTTCAATTGCCTTTGTCAATGCGAGTCCATGAAATTCATAGCAAATGCCATTTTCTATAAGTAGAAAGCATTTTCTATGAACAATAATGCATGTAATAACAAACTTTGATTCTTCTTCCGATGCAAAACACAGTATAAAGCTTATATCCTAATTTTAATTTATTTTGGTGTTTAAAACGAAAAAATTATAAAAAACATTCATAAACAATATAATTATGAAAGAATTAATGATAACAATTATTTACTAAGAAGATAGTGATAATTCAACCTGGTTAGAAATATACAAAAAAATTCCCGATTGTAACTTGAGCCATTACCTGATTAAAGCATATGCCATATAAGTTCGTATAAGGTCCCATTAATTTAGGTCTCATTTTAGTTAGGAACGTTATGGCAAGCCCCTTAGTTTGAAAGGTTGTATTTCTTTTCTTTCGAATAAGAATGTATGTAATCTCCAATTACCAGGTAGACATTTATATTTTTCTAAATTTTCTAATGCCTTTTACAGTTATAGCACAAAATATTATCATAACCTCTAATGTATACTTGCATATCGGCTATAGAGCAACTTCTATTTATGGACATTTTAGAAAAGTGAAATAAGCAAAAGATTAACAATTGTATTAAGAAAATTGATCGTTGTAAAGTAGCAATAAGAAAAGATTTTAAATTTATAAATGAAAATTTACAGATACAATAGAAGTAACGGTGTATAAAATTTATCAAAAAAGAGGCGAAACCGAAATGGAAGCAGCTCGTCCACGCAATGGCATAAATTATCACAAAGAAATGGACAAATGAAAGCAACATCAAAGATAAAAGAAAAGGATGTATATACTTTTCCATCATTATTTTCAATGGTAAAGAAGCTAAAGAAATAATAAATATAGGAAAAGTTAATATAATTCCTACTTTTACTCGAGCAAAAGAAGAAGCACTTCACCAATAACATAAAAGAAAATTCATGAGCGAACCAAACTGATGAGGCTAGTTTTAATAACAATACCTTGCAACTCTAACGTTGGAAGGAATGCTAGTGAAGCTAGCAGCTCTATTGTATTCCACTGTATTTCAGTCCTCGCTAGATGATCAATCAACATTTCTGGATAAAAATCAATTAAAATATCAATATAAGGTTAATATTCTAGTTTTTTTTAACAAAATAGAATATAGATATATATATAGAACTTATGCTTGTCTTATTCATTAAACTCCATATAGATATTCGATTAACATGTAAAAGTAAATGTCAATTTACATGCCAAATAAAATATGAAATTCATGCTTTAAATTGCACTACTGGTTGTGACTAAAATTTCATGTTAGTTTTCACATATTTGTAAGTAAGTTACCTCTTTATTCATATATCCATTTTTATCCACCTTTAAATAATGAATTTAGTCATTAACCTCCATAAAACAATCACTTATCATTTGCTAACATAATTGTAAAATTGAGGCAATGAATCAAAATATTGATCTGAAATTTTCAACCAAATCCCCTAAGGTTTCTCCTTGCTTGCCTTATATATTTTGATTTCCTCCTTGTTCAAAATCCACTTACATTTGCTATATAACCCAAGAATTCCTAGAGTAAAGCCATAATTTAGTTTATTACTATTACTTTTTCATAGATTTGACCATTCTCTTTTGAATTTAATATACTTCTAAAACTGGTATTGGAACATGGAAAACATATGAAGAGAGAAAGACTGAGAACATTAAACAACAAAGGGAGAAGAGAGTGTGGATAGAAATTGTTTAAGGATTAGAATTAGAAGTTACCAAATCCATATATCATAGAAATAACATGGAAGATTACGTTCAACCAAAAAGCTTAGAAATGGGTTCTGTTAAGGAGGTAGTTTCTAAAAATGACAAAGTAAATTGAAGAAATATAGAAACAACAAAGTGAAACAAATTAATAATTAACATGAAAAAATCAGGACATCCAAAATCATGTTTTTGATATAATAAAGCAAAAACCTTAACTAACACAAAAAAGACAGAGCAAGAGCCTAAATAATCCAACATTGGTCGGCAGAAAGAAAGAGCAGTAGGTGCTTACATCGTCAGAAGATCCAACAACCATGCACAAAACCCTATCCCCAACCGATTTCGACCAAGCTAAAGGAGGCAGATGAGGTCGATTGAAGGCAGACACAAAGGAGGATGGAGTGGACAATTTGCAAACTACAAGGATGCTATCGCCTGGGTCTGGCGCTAGGCGGGGGGTGAGTAGGAGGGAAGACAAAGCGAAAAACGATAGGAAAAAGAAATAGGAAAAAAAGGAGTCATGTGGTTTTAAATTGAGGAAAAACCTAAAACGGCTTCTGCGCTCATGGAATGCAACTCGGTAATCATATTATAATATATATTTATATATATATTTAAAACCTTTATAGTTGTCTCATATTATAAAGCTAATTATCATTATATAATTTCTTTCATATTTTTTACAATATCCATATTACTATTTTGTTGGTGCTGATAATGCATTTAGGCAAGGTATCAACGTATATTTTTTTGTCTGTCCAAAAAAATCTTTAAAGTGTTTAAACATTTAAGGTTGAAACCCTGTTTTGATGCTTACTTGTGCATGTGCTATAATCTATTATTTCATCTTTAGTTTTATGCATAACTTTCAAAATCAAAATCTCAATCTTTTGACATATAAACTCCCTTTATGCAACCTTTTTTCTAAAGTATAACTAGAATTTTCAGTTAATTCTAAAATTGAAAAGAATAATATGCTAATGATCACCTTGAATTCTAGACTGACTATACAAGTTAAGAGAATCAGGCAATATAGACAGTTTGATTGGAAAAATAAAATAAATAGTTGTTATAGAGAATACCAACGACTGATATTATAGTTTACATTCTTTTGTTGTACTATTATTCTTGCATAAATTGACATCTTTTGAATGAATGTGAAAAATTAATAATAACTGTTTTTATCCTAGGACAAATGTATTATATTACGTTTCAGTGCATGTATAACTTAGAGTAAGCTCTAATCTCTTGTTCCTAGTTTTCAAGTCAGTATGTTTTAGTTCATTCTTACTTAGTTTGTCTCTGATATTGTAAGTTAGATCAGATACAGATGATGTTTATGCACAAATTACATTGCTACCAGAACTAGAGGCAATTAGTTTATCTAATTTATAAACAATCCATTATATGTACAAATTTATAGCCAAAGGCATAACTTCCAGCACTTGAAAAGTGCATAGTTTATTCATTTTCTAACACACTTAATTTATTTGACATGGGCATGCATGGTGGATTATCTGTGCTTAGGAGGGATGCTGTTAATTGCTTTCCTTTTTTGGTATGCCAGTAAATACATTTGGATGCATTTAAGGGTACCGGTTAACTATTAACAAACATAGATAGTTTTCTAGCCACCTAGAATAATAATACATAGATGTTATTTTAAATAGTCTGCATTTATGCATTATTGTAAATAGCTTTAAAACTGGTTCAAAAGGGAAATAATTTTATAGGACAGACGTACGGTACGATAGAAAAATAAGATATTAGTTTGAGTATTTTGATGATGTATGCAAATAATCATCTCTTTGGCACTTAGATGATGCATTAAAATTTCCTTCATTATTTTTTTCAAAAATAAAAAAAGCACTATTAATTATTTCGCTAACTTTGGACTTGTATATAGTGTAGTATCTAGATTAACCCTAGAGGGGGTGAATAGGGTTATAGCAAATTTTCTCGAATTTAAACAAACTGCAGAAAAGTAAATATGATGAAAAGTAAATCACACACAAAATTTACCCACCTTCGGCAACCCCTGCCTACTGTTGCATTCCCAGATTTCTATTAGAATTAAACAGTCTTCCGCTTACAAACACTCTAACAGACTCGCAAACCCTGCTACCGCCTATAGAGTTTTGCAAACTCGCAAACCCGGCTCACTGAACTAATCCTAACTAGACAATCTGACACTACCTAAAACCTAGGTGGTGATTTACCCTGATTTGATTCTAAGAGTACAAACTTTAAAACAAGAAAAACAAGGGCAAAGTTAAATAAAAACTTGAAACAAATTTTTCCCTTAAAATAACCCTGTCCAAAATAAATAAAAAACTTAAAGCCCTTGTTAATTTAACAAGGCCGGCCCTTTCTGTTTTCTCTAGCCCGTTCCTTTGTGTTTGTGATAATGGCGGTTTTGTTCTTCTTTCTGAAATTAGGGCTTCGGCTCTCTGCTTCCAAAATTAGGGCTTTGTGGATATTCGAAGATGCCGACTACAAGTGCTCGATTGATAAGGATGATTCAGCGCTTCCTTTTCTGTCAATCGATGGTCCCTTTTTATTACTTCGACTTGCTTTGAATTCGATCGTGTTTGAGATGGCTTCGGTATGTAATTTCTGCTCTGTGCTTTCTTTGATTTTATTGCTTGAACTCGATCAATTTTTCTTTTTCACTGCTCCCATATCGATGATGATTTTCGAGTTCTATTTATAGGGATTTCGAAACTCTAATTCTTCGTCTGATTTGATTTACTTGGCCTTCAAGTCGTTGAATATTTCCATTTTTATGTTGTGCTATTTTGGTATTTGCTTTGTACCTACGGCTTTGATTTTAAATCGTTCGATTATTCTCTGGCAGAAACTTTCCTATTTTATTAACTCTGACTTTTTTAATTAAAACATACGGCTTTGATTTTGTGATATATTTGGTCAAAACAGAATTTGATTTCTTGACCACGGCTTCGACTTTGACCTGTTTCTTTGATATTGAACTATTGACTTCAGTTCTGACCAACTTGATTTTTGGTATGCGAATCCACGACTTTGTATTAACTTCAGCCATCACCATTTCTTTGATATTGTCTCTGACCATCTTCTCTGCCCATTTGTGTTTATCTCTGACTGCTGCTTTGACATGAATTTGCTGTTCGATTTTTACCTTGTCACCATGCATGTAGATATCCATGATATAGTGATACTGCAATGTTGTATTATAGTTGCTAGTTCCCTCTTCTCTGTAGCATATACATGTTTACTTTGTAGGCTTGAGCATAGTTCATTTGCAGTTTATCCCTGACCTGTGCAATCCATTCATGTTGACTTCAGTTGTATTTGCTTTGAGATGCTTACAAGCTTGGTCTTTGAATTTAATGGTTGTTTTGCACTTCACTGCACTTGATTGTGATGTTGTGATTTATCATTTATTTGAATCAGTGTTCCATGTACACTTGATGTTGTCTGCTTTGAGCATGTTTCACTATGAAGCATTCGAGCTCTTTGAGTTGCAGTGCATCATCACTTGTCTGTTGTTCATTGTACTTGTTTGCATTGAACATTTTGTCCAGACCTTTGCATATACTCTCTGTAGCATGTATTGCTATTGGGTTGCTTTGGGATTGAACTGTGCTTGTGCACTTCTCTGTTATATGTGCATTGTGCTTCATTTGAGTTTGCATTAGAGTTGTAACTGTTGCATTCTTGTAGTCTTCACTGATATTGATTCATTTCTGTACTGTGTTCACTTTCACCTCTGGCCTAGTCTCTGTCCTGATTTACTTGAATCTGGTTCATTCAAGTTCAAAGTATTTGGTTTGTAGCCAGTTGCCTTTGTAGTTTTAAAGCTTTATTCTTTAACATGCCTATAATGTTCACTATGTACATGCACAGTTTCACTTTGTAGCTCTTTTTTCCATTTGCTGTCGTCATTGTGCATTGAGCTGCATTGATATTCATGTAGTCTGGTCTGGTCATCATGTAGTTGTATATATACATGTCTCTGATTTGATGTACTTGAGTCACTTGTGCATTTTCAAATTTCTGTTTCAATTTGGTCTGGTTAAACTTGAGACTGTAGCATTCATGTGTACATTACTTGTTTCACTGATGGTCTTTGCTTTTGGTTTCACTTGTGTTTTATCCAGCTTGCAGCTCGGATTTGACCTTGTGCTGAAAATTGTGACATTGTTTTATTGCACTTGAGTTGAACCCGGCTTTTCTTTTGGGTTTGACCTGTGCTCACCTGTCCCTGTAACATTATCAAGTGTACATTTTGGTGTGCACGGCCTTGTGGCATGTACAGTGATACACTGTGCATGTCACAAGCTATTCGTGTATGATGAATTCAAATATGATGACGAACAACCCAAATAACTGAGGCAAATATTATTTTCAAAATTCATATTTTGTTTTATACTGCAAAATCATTTTATTTTCAATTTTACTACGTCAATGTATATTTCTGCAGCTTGCTCAGATGTTGGATTCACATTGGAAAGAAGTTGAAGATATATATGAGTGTAAGTGATATGTAGTGAGGAACTGATGTAACTATGAAATTGTGATGTAATTGTATTGTGACTGAAATTTTATAGTTATAGTGAGAGCTTGAAATTGTACTATCAAAATTGTAATAAATATTTGTTTGAATAAAATATTCGTTTGAATTCCAATTCTGTGTTATTTATTTTATTCAGCAAATATTTATTTTATCTGTGAAAAATAAAATAGTACAATATCAAATACATTTAAATGAATGTATATATGTTTATTATCATCAAACAAAAATCATATACACGCATATTTAACAATCTCCCCCTTTTGATGATAACAAACATATATTTAAGATTTTGAATATATTAAATGTATTTGATCATTCAATTTGCTCCCCTTATTTGAATGCTCTCTTTCTACACAATACTCCCCCTACATATATGCATGAGAAAAAAATATTCAAATGAGCCTTGATGCAATTAGAAAATCATTGACCTTTATTTTCAAAATCTTAACTTTTCTCTCCCCCTTTTGTTATCAGCAAAAGAATAATAGTGATAGAAAAATAAAGATATAGTGATAGACATTAATACAATATTAAAACTCAATCGAGTGTAAATATTAATTTAAATAAGAAAATCAAACAAAAATCATAAATACTTTAATTGACGCATATTCCACTTTAGAATGATAGGATGATATCATCAAATAAAACCATATAGTTGTGTCTATTTGTGGTATATTTATTTCAGGAAATTTGAATAATTACTAACCATGCATAACCGTTATGACTTTTAAATGAGATTAGTAGTATTCTAAATTTTTATTTTTATTTTAAAAATGAATTCAAGTATCTTCTAACCACGCATAACCGTGAGGACTTTTAAATGGGATTAGAATCAACTTGTCTATTTAATCAATTAATTTTGATATGCGTTCCATACATGCATAGCCGTGAGGACTTTTAAATGAGCATGGAAGCTCATAATCAAAAATCCAAGTAATTCACCCATGCATAACCGTGAGGACTTTTAAATGACAGTGAATATTTTGGATATTATTATTTATTGTTAGAAATATAATAAAATTGAAGCACAAATGATTTCCCATTTAAACTACCACATATTGACATACTATATTGACTTTTTGATGAGTGATGGTCGATAGAAAGATGATAGAAAAAGAAATGATCATGGAATAATTATCAACAAAAAGTTTTTATAACTCTTGTTTAAATTTCTAAAGAAATTTTCTAATCATACTTTCTCAAGTCATAATATATGATTAATATCAATACCCATCTTATTTTCAATCACTATCTATCTTTTTAGATAATTATTAGGGGGTCAGATCGGTTAACATAGTTTTTTTAAAATCAATTTCAAAAATAGTTATATAACTAATCTGATACAAGGTCAACAGAATTTTTTTTCTAGAAGGGGTTTTTAAGAAAAATTTCTGCTAAAATAGAAATTATTTCAAGTGAAAAATATGCAGATATTTTCTTTGAAAAATGATGCAGCAAATGCATGTCTAGAAATATAATCATGTTCCACTAGTAATTTTTCTATCAACTATATTAACAGTGTGACCTGCATCTGACTTTAAATTTCACTCAATATTCACTCGTTGGATTAAGCATGGACCAGATTGTGAAATTTCAACAAACTATCTCAGAATTATTTTCAACAATCTTTAAACGAAATTTTCTTGACTTTGAATTGAAGTCGTGTTAACCATCAAACAAATATCATAGTGTCAGATTTAGAAACCGTAGGATCAACAGTCATTAAACCATCATCATTATTTCAAAACAATTTCTTGAAGTTTCACCAATAAAGTTTCAACAATTTCAACAATTTCTTAAAAACCTTTTTATAGCATGAGTAATCAGTAATCAATCAACATCATAATTTGACCAAACAGATTAAATTCAATGATGAAAAAAAATGGTTGGTCAACTTTTAAGCACAAATCAAAGTCATAGATAAGAACAAGTCATGTAAGATTATATCAAGTTAGTTAGAATCCATCAACCATCATAATTACTTCAAGTAATTCTATTCAAAGATGATTGGTTAAAATATCAGAATTAACATCATCAATCATTTCACATAACTGGCTGATTTAATTTAGATTATGGTGCATATTTTCACATTTTATCTATCGTTTGAGAATAAATACAATTACCTGTTTTACCTGTACGATAATCTTTCATTGTTTGCCCATTGTGAATCTGTCACCTTTATACTAGGCCAAGGAACGTTGAATTGTCGCCCGTTGTGTGTCTGGAACAGCCAGAATCCAGATAACACTAATGTTGTTCTTTAGCCTGCCACCACACCTACACGGTAAAAGATTTTTGTGACCTATTTGTTTTTATAGGTCCATGGTTGTTAGTGGCAGAATAATTTGATAAATATGTTTGAGTAGACCCAAAACTATTAATATATATTCCTTTTGGCACCCAATAGACATGAAATTTGTTTGTAGAATTCTTAGGAGCCCAAACTTGTATAAATTTTGTGTTCTTGTTCCTATGACTACAATTTTCAACACGATGACCAATTATTTCACATTTAGCAAAGACACTCTTACCTTTTGCATTATCATCAACTTGTGTTTTCCCAAAGCCTAGTCCTTTTCTGTTGTTAGCAAAAAGTTGGTTTCCCAATAACATGTTGAATGATTTTTCTCCTCTTGAAAAGTTATTTAGAGTTTTCTCAAGATTTTGGACTTTGGTTTTTAGTGTTGTGTTTTCAGTCACAAGTGAGGTGCATCTATTTATAAAATCCTTTTTCCTAGTGTCAATGGTTTCCTTAAGACTCAAGTTTTCTTTTTCAAGATTCTTAAAGCTATTCTTAAGTTTTGATAATTCTGAATCTAAAATTTTACATTTTTTACAGTCTAGGTTTTGAATATTTTCAAGTTCAGTTTCTAACCTAAAATTTTCATGGACAAGTTCTTTCCTATCAGATTTCAGTTTTTCAATTTTAGATTCAAGAGTATCAATTGTTTTAGCAAAATCACAACACATCAAAACAAGTTCTTTATAAGAATAGTTACTTACCTCATAAGATTCCTCTGAACTTGCTTCTGAATCTGATTTTGTCATAAGACAAATTAGCCTCCTCTGAGCTATTATTCGAAACTTCCTCTCCTTCTTCATCATCCCAAGTCGCTGCAAAGGCCTTCTTCTTCTTTTTCTTTCCTTTGTTGTTTTTGAGAAGTGGGCATTCTTGTTTGAAGTGGCCAGGCTTCTTGCAGTTATAACAAGTCAATTCATTATCGAAATTGTCAGATTCTTTTGACCTATTACCACTTGTTTTCTTCTAGCATGGCCCGAATCTTGACCATTTTCTAAGATTATTGACAGCCATTGCAAGCTCTTCAATTGGATCTTCTTCTTCTTCATTGCTCTCTTCTTTGCTCTTTAAGGCAATCGTCTTCTTCTTTGATTCGGAGTTGTTGCGTTCCTCCTTTGTTTTTAGCTCAAGCTCATATGTCATCAAGTTGCCGATCAACTCCTCCATGCTTAGTTTACTCAGATCTTTCGATTCTTGTATTGCCGTGACTTTTGCCTCAAAGTTCATCGGTAAGACTCGTAGCACCTTCCTCACAAGCTCTACCTCAGTGAATACCTTCCCAAGCGCTCTAGCATTGTACACCAAAGTTGAAAAGTGTCCAAACATGTCCTTTATGCTCTCGCCTTTGTCCATCACAAGGTTCTCGTATTCATTGCTGAATAGGGCTAGACGAGACTCCTTGACTTGAGAAGTTCCTTCATGTGTCACCTCCAAGGTATGCCAAATTTCCTACGCAGTTTTACAATGAGAAATTCTATTAAATTCATTCTTATCAAGAGCACAGATCAAAGCATTCATGGCTTTAGCATTTGTAGTTTTTAATTTCTTATCATTAGCGTCCCATCTATCCTTAGGTTTAGGAATCTCAGTATCACCAACAGTTATAGTGGGAGATTTATAGCCAGTTTCAATAATGTCCCAAACATCATAATCAACAGAACTAAGATAAATACCCATCCTAACTTTCCAATAAGCATAATCATTCCCATTAAACATGGGTGGCCTAGCAATAGATTGCCCCTCAGAAAAAGCATTATTTGGTGGATTCATGACTCTAGAGTTAAAGAAAAAATACCGAGCTCTGATACCACTTGTAGGATCTAGATTAACCCTAGAGGGGGGGTGAATAAGGTTATAGCAAATTTTCTCGAATTTAAACAAACAGTAGAAAAGTAAATATGCTGAAAAGTAAATCACACACAAAATTTACCCAGCTTCGGCAACCCCTGCCTACTGCTGCATTCCCATATTTCTATTAGAATTAAACAGTCTCCCGCTTACAAACACTCCAACAGACTCGCAAACCCTGCTACCGCCTATAGAGTTTTGCAAACTCGCAAACCCTGCTTACTGAACTAATCCTAACTAGACAATCTGACACTACCTAAAACCTTGGTGGTGATTTACCCTGATTTGATTCTAAGAGTACAAACTTTAAAACAAAAAAAACAAGGGCAAAGTTAAATAAAAACTTGAAACAAATTTTGCCCTTAAAATAACCTTGGCCAAAATAAATAAAAAACTTAAAGCCCTTGTTAATTTAACAAGGCCGGCCCTTTCTGTTTTCTCTAGCCCGTTCCTTTGTGTTTGTGATAATGGCGGTTTTGTTCTTCTTTCTGAAATTAGGGCTTCGGCTCTCTTCTTCCAAAATTAGGGCTTTGTGGATATTCGAAGATGCCGACTACAAGTGCTCGATTGATAAGGATGATTCAGCGCTTCCTTTTCTGTCAATCGATGGTCCCTTTTTATTACTTCGACTTGCTTCGAATTCGATCATGTTTGAGATGGCTTCGGTATGTAATTTCTGCTCTGTGCTTTCTTTGATTTTATTGCTTGAACTCGATCAATTTTTCTTTTTCACTGCTCCCATGTCGATGATGATTTTCGGGTTCTATTTATAGGGATTTCAAAACCCTAATTCTTCGTCTGATTTGATTTACTTGGCCTTCAAGTCGCTGAATCTTTCCATTTTTATGTTGTGCTATTTTGGTATTTGCTTTGTACCCACGGCTTTGATTTTAAATCGTTCGATTGTTCTCTGGCAGAAACTTTCCTATTTTATTAACTTTGACTTTTTCAATTAAAACATACGGCTTTGATTTTGTGATATATTTGGTCAAAACAGAATTTGGTTTCTTGACCACGGCTTCGACTTTGACCTGTTTCTTTGATATTGAACTATTGACTTCAGTTCTGACCAACTTGATTTTTGGTATGCGAATCCACGACTTTGTATTAACTTCGGCCATCACCATTTCTTTGATATTGTCTCTGATCATCTTCTCTGCCCATTTGTGTTTATCTCGGACTGCTGCTTTGACATGAATTTGCTGTTCGATTTTTACCTTGTCACCATGCATGTAGATATCCATGATATAGTGATACTGCAATGTTGTATTATAGTTGCTAGTTCCCTCTTCTCTGTAGCATATACATGTTTACTTTGTAGGCTTGAGCATAGTTCATTTGCAGTTTATCCCTGACCTGTGCAATCCATTCATGTTGACTTCAGTTGTATTTGCTTTGAGATGCTTACAAGCTTGGTCTTTGAATTTAATGGTTGTTTTGCACTTCACTGCACTTGATTGTGATGTTGTGATTTATCATTTATTTGAATCAGTGTTCCATGTACACTTGATGTTGTCTGCTTTGAGCATGTTTCACTATGAAGCATTCGAGCTCTTTGAGTTGCAGTGCATCATCACTTGTCTGTTGTTCATTGTACTTGTTTGCATTGAACATTTTGTCCAGACCTTTGCATATACTCTCTGTAGCATGTATTGCTATTGGGTTGCTTTGGGATTGAACTGTGCTTGTGCACTTCTCTGTTATATGTGCATTGTGCTTCATTTGAGTTTGCATTAGAGTTGTAACTGTTGCATTCTTGTAGTCTTCACTGATATTGATTCATTTCTGTACTGTGTTCACTTTCACCTCTGGCCTAGTCTCTGTCCTGATTTACTTGAATCTGGTTCATTCAAGTTCAAAGTATTTGGTTTGCAGCCAGTTGCCTTTGTAGTTTTAAAGCTTTATTCTTTAACATGCCTGTAATGTTCACTATGTACATGCACAGTTTCACTTTGTAGCTCTTTTTTCCATTTGCTGTTGTCATTGTGCATTGAGCTGCATTGATATTCATGTAGTCTGGTCTGGTCATCATGTAGTTGTATATATACATGTCTCTGATTTGATGTACTTGAGTCACTTGTGCATTTTCAAATTTCTGTTTCAATTTGTTCTGGTTAAACTTGAGACTGTAGCATTCATGTGTACATTACTTGTTTCACTGATGGTCTTTGCTTTTGGTTTCACTTGTGTTGAATCCAGCTTGCAGCTTCGGATTTGACCTTGTGTTGAAAATTGTGACATTGTTTTATTGCACTTGAGTTGAACCCGGCTTTTCTTTTGGGTTTGACCTGTGCTCACCTGTCCCTGTAACATTATCAAGTGTACATTTTGGTGTGCACGGCCTTGTGGCATGTACAGTGATACACTGTGCATGTCACAAGCTATTCGTGTATGATGAATTCAAATATGATGACGAACAACCTAAATAACTGAGGCAAATATTATTTTCAAAATTCATATTTTGTTTTATACTGCAAAATCATTTTATTTTCAATTTTACTACGTCAATGTATATTTTTGCAGATTGCTCAGATGCTGGATTCACATTGGAATGAAGTTGAAGATAAATACGAGTGTGAGTGATATGTAGTGAGGAACTGATGTAACTATGAAATTGTGATGTAATTGTATTGTGACTGAAATTGTATAGTTATAGTGAGAGCTTGAAATTGTACTATCAAAATTGTAATAAATATTTGTTTGAATAAAATATTCGTTTGAATTCCAATTCTGTGTTATTTATTTTATTCAACAAATATTTATTTTATCTGTGAAAAATAAAATAGTACAATATCAAATACATTTAAATGAATGTATATATGTTTATTATCATCAAACAAAAATCATATACACGCATATTTAACATATAGATCAGCATGGACTCGAATCTTTTACCGTATTTTAGATGAATCCGTACTCATCGTACAAGCAGTCAGGGGCATTTTGGGAATCTAGGAAATTTAACACCTTGGTTTTCTATTTATGCAACCCCATAACATGTTAGAAAGTTGATTTGGGATTTGTTATCTATATAACTACCATCTCTATTCCAATTTTGTTTTTATTTATTTCTTTGTTTCTCTTAACCGATCTCTCTGTTTTGAAGTATAAGTGTTTCGAATATGAGCTATTTGAGCGTGATGGAGTCTACACTGCCTCCACGTTTCATCCAATGGATGAATAGCTTGTATGTGATTATAGCTAAGAAAATTAATATTTCAAATAGCAGTAGTCAAAGAGGTTTGTATGATGAGTGCCCTGCCTTGATTTGTGTAGATTTGAATAAGTGTGAGCCATGGGATCTTCTAGGTGAGTTTTTCTTCCATGCAATATTATATTTGTAGACATCTTTATAAATTACACATGTTAGATATTTAGTTGTATAATTCAATTTCTTTCTTGATAATGATTTGTATTCAAATGGATGATAACCAATAATAATTTTTTTAGTGTATGTATGATTATAAAATTCATTTTTTCTCATGCAAATTCTCATTATTTGTACACAATTTGTGACTTTAAATTACCATAATGTTACCTGATGAAGATTATCTCCTTGTTAATTATAAGTTCAATAGTTCATAATACCATTATTCCTCTTTGCATTACTAATTTAGGTTGAACCTCTAGTCAGTGCAATAAATGTTTATTGATCTTTGAGTTATAATCATGATATATTTACATTTACACATATAGGTATTTTATTAATTTTTATTAACAAACCTTACAAATAATACTCATTTCTGTTATTATTTGTTATAATGGGTCTTTCTCTTAGAAAGTTATGTTTAACTAACTCAGAAACGACAATATTGCTTTCGCTCATAACTAAACTGTCATCATTAGAAGTTATTGATAAACATCCAGTAATAATAATTGTGACATTAATATTCCATTTCATACTAACGCAAGTCCACATTATGCCATTTTCTTTGGCTTGTTAGACTTTGTCCATTTCTTAATTTCTTTAAAATTTTGTTTTTGTAGGCATGAGAAAGACACTAGTCTTCTACCAAGGAAGAGCTCTAAAAGGAACAAAAACTGACGAGTTTCAAATGGAGTCTTTTGATCATGCCATAAAATTTCCTCTACAAAGGTATGATAATAGCTCTACTAAGTACTCTTATAAATGGTATCAACTGACTAATAACATGAGAAAATATTATAAGAACACTGGTTTTATGAAGATTATTCTACAAAGCCAGAGAATGGTTCCGAGAGCTAGTGACATGATGGACACTATGAATTATGATGATTCTATTCTTGTGGGAACATATAAAATTATAGTTGTGAAGAGTGCACAACTTGCATCCACATCTATCTATGTATACTATTTGTGCTTCCTTTTTGGTCAATGTAAGTAAACATGAACTATGTTGATAAGTAATATAATTATATTCTTTATTCGATAAGATTCTTAACTATAATGTATTTACAAATTTCTTAAATGCAATTTGATACCGTTTTAGATTTTAAAACCTAAAACGGTATTATTTTTTTCACATCAGCTAAAATTTGCTTTGGTTGTTTGGTAATGACTGAAGCAAATAAAACTCTTTTGCTTCGATCATCAAGGAAGACTGAAGAAAAAGAGCATCACTAGCTTTGGTTGTTACCAAAAGACCGAAGCAAAAGACTTCATTTACTTTGGTTCAACAACCGAAGTAATATACGTTGGACTTTTGCATCTTATTCATTTATTGCGATCATTGAACCGAAGCAATAAGGGTTAAATAACCGAACCAAATGGCTTGTTTTGTACTAGTGACCTCCAAGGAAGACTCCTTCCCTGTGAACTCCTTTCCTCCACAACTCTTGAAATCTTTGTTCATCTTAGAAAAGTCTGCCTCTTTTGCTACCTCCTATCTTAGCTCAACAACCCAAGTTAGTTGTTGCCTTTTCATCTCCATCATAAATTGGAAGAACAAAGCATTCACATTCATTTAATCTTCGGCTGGGGTAGGCACTAGAGTACCGGCTTCAGTACAAACTTCGAGCCTACCTCCCTTCCTTGGCCATTAGTTTGAGTACTGTCATCTCCTCTACTGACATTCACTCTTTTACTTTCTATAGTTAAACATCTATTATGTAGGTCCATTCTTTCCTTTTGCATAAGCAAGGAAATGTAAGAAATGGAAGTAAAGAAAGTGAGATCAATTGTAGAGGGGTAGATATATTCTACTATATATCTATATCAGAATCAAAGTTCATTATGTACAGCATATATGCTCCCCAAGGTGTTCATTCTCCATTATTAAGTTTCTACTTAACTCTATTTTACTAAGATGTTCCCTTTAACCTAAGCTTCGATACCAAGTTGTAACATCCCCCACTCTGAAACTTGAAAATAAACCCGTTGATGCTATAGTCATCACCAGAATCATTTTCTAGCGACAAAGTGAGTTCAGTATTATTTTACACAAAATAAGTAAACAGAGCAGCTATATAACTTTTTCATTACATTAATTTGAATTACGTATTTCATTACATAATTTTTAATCCAATTCGTTCACGCATGGGTAAGTATAATAGAAAATAAGAGTAGTATTTTGTCCAATATATGAAGATGCCAACACAACATGTAACTGGCTATAATTCCTAGTTTTACATAGAGGAAATTTTAAAACATCTTTATTCTCTATGGAAGCCCCATACTTTATCTTTAAAATCTTTTTTCATCCTTCCGGTAGATATTTTTCTAATCTATAAACTTAGCCTGCGTGAATGAGTAACCGTGAGTTTATGGAAAATAATAAAAACATGGGTCAGACATAAAGCCTTGTATGAGTAAAAGCTTTACACTAGTCATCCATAGTGAGACCACGCCGCTAACATGGAATGGTTTTTCGCCTCAATTTGTCATCATCAAGATACCCCATATATGTAAACAACATTACATAAAAAGCAACCATGTACATATATTTAATCAAGAAGTTTACCCTACACTTATTATCCAATCATGAACCAGATCGTATATCAATTAAAATTAAGTATACCCTATACTTATCATCCAATTATGAACCATATCATAAAAACATTCATCATCCATTCAAACATCACCGAATCTCGTTTTTAGGCTTTCATCGTTAAGTTATCATTAACTCATTTGGTGATTACCTCCTTAGGCCTATCCATTACTATTTCATCTTTTCTCGAACCAGTCACTTGATGGAATGGAGCTCATTCCACCAATGGAAGCAACCCAGACTAGAGCCACCTTGATTCTCCTAAGAGGTTGAATGTAAGCACCCTGAATACATTCTAGTAAGTGACATTACTAAGTGTCAATATCCCTTCTTAAACCTTGAACTACTATAGTTCATGTTGCTAATTTATTTATTTTAGTTATAACAACACCCTGATGTTTTAGCACCCTACTTTAACTCCCTTTTAGAGTTTATAAATCTTTAAGGAATGAACCTTATCGTGACACACTGCCATATACCACTAGACATTTGACTAATAGTCAAGGCACCCTGCCATCCAATAACACTATAAGCAGGTATATCTTTAAGTCAGTTCAACCTATTTCATTTGTTTATTTATAGTGTACCCTACACTTTATTTAGATAAATATTTTTACCTTTTAATTTAAATGATACTCTATCATTTATTAGCTTCTTTAAGCTTTCCTTCATTCAAAAATAAGTTAAAACAATTTTAACTTATAAAATCCTTACTTTATTTCATCCCCATGAAATAGTTCATTAGCACGTAGTAATTGTCTTCCAAAGCGCCTCAAGTATTCTTATTTTACTAAGAAGAAAATTTAGCTTCTTAAGTTATTGCAAGTTGACCTCAGTCATCGCATGCTGGCTATCCCATAGCTTTCGAACATTGAACCTAGTCATCGTGTGTTGGCTATCCCATAGCTATCATGGGTTGATTCACCCTAAGCCATCGCTAGTCTGTTTCCTTTCCTTAGCTATCTAGTATTAACTTCTCAAGAGCTTTCGTGGGTTGATATCTTCCCAAGCCATTGCGTATTAAATTCATGTCATAGTCATGGGTTGTTTTCCCTGTAGCTATAGTGTTTAGTCTTCTCTATATCCATTATGTGTAATCCCCTCAGTAGCCATCGCAAGTTAACTGCTTAGGAGCTATCGCATACTGATTCCTTAAGTGTCATCACATGTTAACTTCATCTTATGTCATCACATATTAATTCCTAATAGCCTTCGTGGTTTAATAGTTTCTCTAAATCTTCGCATGATGACTTTAAATAGTCATCGTGAGTTGATTCCCAGTAGCCACCAAGAGTTAATAGCAGCCCAAGCTATCATGGATTAACTCTAATTACCTACCGTATAAAGATAGCCTTCCCCAATCCTTCGTATGTTATAACTATACTAGCCATCACGAGTAGATATTATGTAGGTTTTCATGAGTATAAAATGGCAAAATTTTAATTTTACTGAAAACTAGTTCATTTCCTTGCTACATATTAACTCTCCATCAGACCTCATTTGGGGTCGAGTTTTCATTTGTTAATTTCCTTCTTTACACCTTACTTTTCAAAATTAGCTAATTACATACCCCTTTAATCAATTAATTATTCCTTAATTAATCAATTCTTTCCTTTACTAACAAATTCATATAAAATCGAAAATTGATGGGAAAAATAAAAAAATTCACCAAAAAACAAATTTATCATGTTTTCCCTTGTCCCAATATTTCAGGTTAAAATAATTATTTTTATTTTTTTAATAATTAATTTCCCGAAATTAAACTTTTTTTGAACTTATAAAATTCATAATAATGTGAAATTGATTTCAAAAATTATGAAATTAAAGACCTATCTTTATTTTATCATTATAAACATCATATTTCAATTTTGAAGCACTTAACTTAGATTAATTCATGTTTTACCCTAAAACATGAACAAATTCACTTTATTAAAATTTCCAAACATAACCAAACTATGTTTTCATCATTCAAACATGGTTACCATCATTTAAACATTTATACAAAATCAAATCTGAACCCAAACAGGTAGGGATAGGTTTTAGGGAAAGTTTTTACTCACCTTTGATTTAGAAAATCCTTATTTGATCTTCTTTCTTCTTTAAACTATATAGCTTGAACCTTCTTGCTCAAATTTTCTTCTTCTCTTTACCAATGTGGTGGACGACCTTAACTTAAGCTTTAGGGATTGTTTAGAAAAATTAAATGGGGTAAAAATAAGGGGATATGGCCAAAGAAATTGGGCTTGTGCTTTTAACTTGATCTAATATCTCATTCTAGAATAGTCACACCATTACACTTTCCTTAACACCATCCTTTTCGTTTAAAATTTAAATTGTTTATTTATATTAACAAGTCCAACCTTGATAGTTTTAATTGCCCTTGGTCCATTCAATTAACCTTTTAAAGTGTCCAACACTTTATTAATTAAATCTCCCGAAAGCAATTCTTGCAACCAAACTATTTTATTCATCTTTTAATAATTTATTATTATTAATCTAATTTAATTTTCCATATTATGGACCCTCCAAAATATGGGTGTTACAAGTTTCATTAGATGTATTGATTTCCCATCTCAAAACTTCTTGACTAGGAATATTTAAAATAATATGTTATTTTTAATATGATAAATTTCTTATAATTACAATATATTGTAATTACTATCACATAACATATCATATAAGGATTTTCTATTTAATATACTTTAAATTAATTACTTAATTAATTATATCATAATGTAACAAGTATATAATTGAAATAAAACAATTTTTATTTTGAAAAAAATTGGTTATCGAATTAGATATATGTAACAAATTATATAATTGCTCATAGGGCATACCCGTAACTCTATCAAAAACCGAATACACTAAGCTCCAAATGAACTACGTGTTAACAAGAAAACTTGTTAACACCCCAAAACAGAGTTTAACATGTAGGTGTCTCCTTCAAAAGCACCTTTCGAAGAGTTAAGGATAGCTAAGATCTATTGATCCTCTTAAGACTACCTTTCGAATAGGTTGAGGTGGTTGAAGTTCCTTCTTATATAACCTTTCGACTTGGTCGAAACACCTGACTTCCATTTATTATACCTTTCGATCCTATTCAACTGGTTTAAGATTTCGTCAAAAGTACCTTTCAAAGTTGTCAAGGTGGTTTAAGGTTGAGACTCAACGGTTTAGGGAAGTTGGTTGAATGGAGTGGTTTCGACTTCCTCAAAAGGTAGCTTTTGAGTGTGTTGATATAGATAGACCTCAATTAGGGTAAAACAAAATCATTTAACTAACTATTATCTCCAAGAATGCTGTAAACATGCTTTGAAAAGATATTCTTTACTAATTGAAGCTTAATTGTACATAGTGATTTTATCCCCCATTTGATTTAGAAATTAGGGTTTTACAAGCTTTAGAAAGTACAAGTAAGAAGTCAGAGAAATCAGATCCTCAAAACAAGACCCCTAAGGTCTTATTTATAGGTGTTGGTTGAGCACCTTTCACCTTCATTCTTTTGACACGGTCCAAAGGCCTTCTTCCATCCTTTCACGCACACCTTCTCAATGCAGTCGAAAGGTCTGCTCTCCTAACCTTTCTCACTCGTCCTTTCGCCTTTACTCTTTTGAATCATACCTTTCGACCTCGTCGAAAGTATTACATAGCCGACCTTCCGATGAAGATTGGACTTCCTTCTATCCTGCTTTGTTCCTTTCGACTTCATCAAAAGGTACATAGAAGCGTCCTTCATCTAGCTATTGATGTGTTATGCAAGTTGGCATGGGCATTGGCCTTCAATGCTGTCGAAATGTGTATTTCATAGGCTTCGAACGAGTTGAAGCACCGTGAAAGGCTTATCTACGAAAGATACCATTCGAAAGCATCCTCTTTGATCAGTGAGAAACCCCATCATTTAGTGTTGGAGGAAGTCATGTTGAACTTATATAATTCTTCCTTCATAGGTGAGGATGGCTTTAACCAATTCGAATGGCTAATATATGCTTCCGAAAGGGTTGTTTTGGCCAAACGTTCTTCTGATGAAGGTAGATGAAGATGAAGCCAATCAATTCAAATGGCTTGGCGCACATGCGGAAAGCATGTTATTCATTGCCTTCGAAAGGTGCCTATCGACCACTTTGAAATTTGAAAACCTATTATCCACTGCCTTCGAAAGGTCCAAAAATTTCTTTCAAACTACTCGAACTCCAATGAAATTCCTTTCTTAATCTTCCTACATAACATATAATAACTTCTATTAGGATCATAACCTTGTTACGAGATTTTGATGGGTAACTTTATAATTCAAGATACTATCTGGTAGTATTATTGGACAGAGCATTCAAATAAATATATGACCAAACCCTTTTAATACTAATAATAGAAATATGGAACAATATCACATGGTCAGTAGTCGTTGATTTAAGTAAATAAACCTTCCTTGAAGGCCATCACACACCAAATCCCTTTTTCTTGGGTTATGTTTTCTTCAGCCATTGGGGATTAATTCCTCACTTTCAGCGGCTTTGCTTTGTTTCCCTATTATAATCTTATTTTCATCCTTGCACTATATACTAGTAATTTTTATTCATTCATTAACAAATTGGTAGATAGTTTGGTATTTATGTTGTTTGATAACATGAAAATTAAAGAACTCTCATTCCCTTTACCATCATCTATGAGCAAAAAGAATACAAGTCTGTTTGATATCAAGCAATTCTTATCTAGAATTCCAATCTAATAATAATGTGGAAACAATGCATTTTCAGACAAATCTCAATTCCAATACGAAATCTCAAAACTCATCCAGAAAACTTATAAAGCCAAAAATTCAATGAGAAATCCTCAACTCATCATGAAAACCCAATAAAGAAATCAAGGATTCATAAAACCAGAAATTCATTAAGAAATCATCACAAAAAGAAACCGAGAATTCATTAATTTCAGGAATATAATCAAAAACTTGCTAGGATCTCATCTGTTAAATAAACTGCTCAAAACTTTACCTAATACTCATATAAAATTAGAAATTTAATAAAATTCTATAGATCATCATGGAAATTCAATGAAGGAGTCAAGAAATCAAGAATTCATAAAAATAAGAAATCATTACGAAAATCAAATGAGGAAACCAAGAATATGAAATCCATAAACCATTATAAAAGTCAATGAGGGAATACAAAACCAGAAATTTCATAAGAAATCACTATGAAAATTCAATAGGGAAACTAATAATATAAAATCCACAAATCATCCTAAAAGTCAATAAGGAAATTTCAAATTCACAAAACCCAATATGAAATCTTTATGAAAAGAAACAAGAAAATTGAAAATTTACAAAATTAGGTATTCAACCACAATCTTGTCAGGATCTCGTCTGACAAATAGACTACTCAAAATTTCATTCAATATAAATACAAAGTCAGAGAACTATCTAGTAATGGTAGACTTGGTAGATTTAGACAAAAGATCCCTAAGCCTATCTGGTCTTGATTCTAAAGTTATTCCTAAAATACTATGCCAAAGCTTTATTTAAAACTTAAGTCTTGAACAGCGACGAGGATTCTCATTATTCAAAGGAAAGTATCCTATTAATAGATGTGAAGTCCTTATAGTGCCTATAAGTTAGTAGTATTATTTTTATATTGGAGCCAAGTAGTTTCGTAAAGCCGCGCAATCATTCAGAATAGTAGTTCCGTATTACCAGTCAGTCATTTGGAGTAGTAGTTCCGTAAGACCAGTCAACCGTTCAGTAGATAGTTCTGTTCGGTTGTTCAACTTTTTAGCCGTTCAACCGTTCAGCAGGTAGTTCCGTTTAGTTGACTGGTCATTCAGAAGTGCAAGCTCCGTTTGACTAGTCGGTCGTTCAACAGTGCAAATTCTGTACTATTGCTTGGCTGTTCAGCAGTGTAGTGGTCCAAATAACTTTTTAGTGTATATATATATACACATAATATATAGACTCTTCTATCCTAAAGGGTCTCCTTATTTTTAAGGATTCAGGAGTGGTTTACTTAATTTATTCATCGGATGAAGTCACTTTCACCTTTGTAGCAAAAATTTGTTATCAATTCCATTCTTTTAGCTTTTGTATAGATCTTTGCTTTCCTTTTCATGTTAAGGATCTCTTTATCCATTTTCTCGTCTCATGTTTCTTTTTAGGATGCAAGTTCTATAGCTCTTCACTGTAAGAGTCACCTTTTAGGAATCAGATGTTTTGAAGGTTGTTAGCTGGTACTTTGTCCTTTTTCATTATGGTATTGGATGTCTTATTCATTTTTGTCTATAGAGTAGGACATCTTCATCCTTTTTCTCTTGTTTGTATTCTTTTCTCAGCATTTTCCTTTGTCTTAGATGGTAGATAAATTTATTCCTTTGACCCTTTGTTTACTTGGGCCTTGGCTTTTGTTTTGAGTTGTGGACATCTTTGTCTCTCTTCATCTGTTTGGTGCCCCCTCTAGGCTTCCCTTGGTTCTAAGGGATGTAGGTTATGTTAGGTTGACCTTCTTCTAAAAGGTTACTGATGGGTGCTTGACCTGACCCTCCCTCTAAGAGGTGAACTGGACGTTAGAGGTTTTGACCCTCCCTCTAGGAGGTGCTTCTGGAGAAGGCTTGTTAGAGGTTTTGACCTCCCTCTATGAGGTGCCTTTGGTAAGGGATTAAGAGGATTTGACCCTTCCTCCCGAAGGTGCCTTAGGTAAGGGCTTTTTTAGAGGTTTTAACCCTCCCTCTAGGAGGTGCCTTTGGTAAAGGCTTTTTTAGAGGTTTTAACCCTCCCTCTAGGAGGTGCCTTTGGTAAGGGCTTAAGAGGATTTGACCCTTCCTCCTAGAGGTGTCTTTGGTAAGGGCTTAAGAGAATTTACCCTTCCTCCCAGAGGTGCCTTTAGTAAGGGCTTTTTTAGAGGTTTTAACCCTCCCTCTACGAGGTGTCTTTGGTAAAGGCTAAAAATTGTTTTTCTCATAGTGGAAACACGAATCTCAAATAAAAAGACTAGGAGGTCATGACTCATGAACCAATAGTCTTTTAACTGAGAATTGGCTCTTTATTCAGTGTTTTAAACATTTCACTACTTTGTAAGATTTTCTTGAGAAAATACGAAAAGGCCTTTTCTTATTGCTAATTTCAGAAAGCTCAGAAAATGTTGATGCCTTAACATAAGCAGTCAAAATCCATTTTGAGCATTTACAAATGCTATATAATATCTTTAAAAGATTATATAAATCAATTCTTGAAATTAATAGATACTTGTCTTTCCCAGGCTGCAGGATAACTGAAAATAGTCTTTCTTTGAGGATACGTTTGGGAAATTTCTATTAGTAAAATGATCTATCCAAAATTGAGTTGGTGTACATTGTTTTCTCCTCTATATATATATATATAACCATACCTTGGTAGGTATTGTTTAAAGACGGAGCAATCAATTTGTAAGTTTTCCTCAAAGATTGGTGAAGGATTAATAGCCGTCCTAGGTTTCATGAGAGCAAGCCTTTGTATTGCATTGATTGAAGCATTGATAGTTATTTTGTATCAGACATTTGATCTGTCTTTCTTAGGTAGCTAGAAATTTGTTGTACTCTAAGAGTACGTTGAATGCTATGGATCGGTTCTATGTTTACCTGTAATAACACTTGAATGTTGAATTAGTATATAGCCAATTTTCAGCACAAATCAAAGTACAAATAAAAGTACAAATCAAGTTAAAAGGTTAAGAGAGAAGATAATTCATAGTTAAACTAATGTTGCAAGGCTTCATGGTTTGATAGGGGTCCAAATTTTGAAGTTGCTAAGCTGCTCCCTTCTTGGCTTGAGCAAGAAGTTTTTTTAATGAACTCCTTTAAGGTTCCTGACATGATCATATTCTAAAATATTCCAGCTAAGATGCGACACTCATCGGTCTTATATCCATTTTCTTTGTGACAATCACAATAACTTTCCCCTTTTCTTGATTCCGGCTGGCTTCGCATTTTATGAGTAGTTGAGAAACTTCCATCATCTTTTGCTGTAGCGAATATGTAAGAAAGAGGTTGGTCTAAGGCTACATAGTTGGGTTTTGGAATTCTCTTCTAAATCCTTTCACCATTCTTTGATTTTTGGTTGGACTGATTGGAACTTGATTTTTCTTCTTCTATGCCTTGTCACGATTTTTTCTTGTCATGGCACATTTCATCTAAACGGATAAACATGTCTGCTCGGGAATAGAATTATTGTAGATCTTTGCATCCATTAATATAAAGGTCTTTCCAGAAAGTGGTTTGTTCGATCAACCCTGATCGAACTACCATAAGCTTTTCTCCATCGGTTGTACTCTCTGCCTTTAATCCTTCTATACTGAATCTGTTCAAGTATTCACCAAGCAGTTCTCCTGGTTTTTGTTTGATAGTAGCTAATAAGCTAAAGTCCATAGTTGAGTCTCTGAATATATAAAATTGTATCATGAAGTCATAAGAAAATTGTTCCCAAAAAAAGATGGTTTCCATTTGGTAATTCCTATACCATTTGGTAGTTGCTCCTTGAAAAGTAACCGGGAAAAGTTTACAGCGAATTAGCCCAGGAGCATTATATAAGTTCATCTAGTTTTCAAAAGCCGCAAGGTGATCATCTGGATCAGTAGTCCCATCATATTTTAGTGAGGAAATTTGGATGTGAGGAGGGAGATTAACTGCTAGTATTTCTTCTGAAAAAGGAGTCTTTTTCAGGATAACATATTTGTCTAGGTCAGGAATTCCCTTTTCCTTATGCATATCCATTGTCATTTGGTGTAGGATGTCTTTTTGGGCAGCTTTGTTTTTGTGGCAACTTTTTCTGTTTCTTTGGATTGGACTATTTGATTGCTCGAGGGACCTTTTAGCTTTACTTTCTTCGTTTTCATATTGGTCTTTATTTGGTGATTGTGCTTCATCCTCTCCTTCCGCAATTTTTAATGATCCTTGAGATAGAGCCCCTTTAAAAAGTCTTGCATAGCCATCATTTATTATTGTAGATTCTGGACTTTAATCTCATTGTTTTCCAATCTTATTAGGGTTGAAGGTTGTTCAATTTCCATATTCTCCAAGTTGAAGTTAGGGAATATATCATTCTCCAAAGTTGATTGTGGTGCAACTTCTTCATTAGGGAAATCATTGTTACCCCTGCTCTTACCATTTTCTTCTTTCGATCGAAGAACTCTTTGCAATTAATTTGTGATGAAAGTTATTGAGAATCGGAGGTTTAAGCCCTCATTCTAGCACCAAAAATGTTAACAAGAAAACTTGTTAACACCCCAAAACGTGTGGGTGTCTCCTTCGAAAGCACCTTTCGAAGAGTTAAGGATAGCTAAGATCTATTGATCCTTTTAAGACTACCTTTCGAATAGGTTGAGGTGGTTGAAGTTCCTTCTTCTATAACCTTTCAACTTGTTCGAAACACCTGGTTTCCATTAACCATACCTTTCGAGCCTATTCAACTGGTTTATGATTATGTCGGAACCACCTTTCGAAGTTGTCAAGGTGGTTTAAGATTGAGACTCAAAGGTTTAGGGAAGTTGGTTGAATGGAGTTGTTTTGACTTCCTCGAAAGGTAGCTTTCGAGCGTGTTGATACAGATAGACCTCAATCAGGGTAACACAAAATCATTGAACTAACTATTATCTCCAAGAATGTTGTAAACATGCTTTGAAAAGATATTCTTTACTAATTGAAGCTTAATTGTACAAAGTGATTTTATCCCCCATTTGATTTAGAAATTAGGGTTTTACAAGCTTTAGAAAGTACAAGTAAGAAGTCATAGAAATCGAATCCTTAAAACAAGACCTCTAGGGTCTTATTTATAGGCGCTGGTTGACCAACTTTCGCCTTCACTCTTTTGACACGGTCGAAAGGCCTTCTTCCATCCTTTTGCACGCACCCTCTCAATGTAGTCGAAAGGTCTACTCTCCTAACCTTTCTCACTCGTCCTTTAGCCTTTACTCTTTTGAATCATACCTTTCGACTTAGTCGAAAGGAATACATAGCCGACCTTCCACTACCACTGAAGATTGGGCTTCCTTCTATCCCGCTTTGTTCCTTTCGACTTCATTGAAAGGTGCATATAGGCATCCTTCATCTAGCTATTGATGTGATGTGCAAGCTGGCATAGGTGTTGGCCTTCGACGCTGTTGAAACGTGTACGTCATGGGCTTCGAATGAATTGAAGCACCGTGAAAGGCTTAGCTGCGGCATATACCATTTGAAAGCATCCTCTTTGATCAGTTTAAAACCCCATCATTTACTGTTTGAGGAAGTCACTTTGAACTTATATAATTCTTCCTTCATAGGTAAGGATGGCTTTAACCAATTCGAAAGGCAAATATATGCTTTCGAAAGGGTTGTTTTGGCCAAACATTCTTATGATGAAGGTAGATGAAGACGAAGCCAATCGTTTCGAATGGCTTGGCGCACATGCGGAAAGCATGCTATTCATTGCCTTCGAAAGGTACCTTTTTACTGCTTTGAAAGTTGAAATTGTTATCCATTCCCTTCGAAAGGTTCCTTTCGACCTCTTCAAAAATTTATTATTTATCCATCATTCTGCTGAAATATCCCTTTGATTTCTTTGAAAGGCTTTGTGATTGTCGTTCCTCTTTGTATAGTCTTCCTTTTCATTCTTGTCGAAAGCCTTGTTTAATGTTTACATAAACCGCTCTAATTCTTTCTGAACCTCACCTATGTTCTTGCTCCTTCTTTTATACTTTCACTCTTGAGAATATTTGATGGATAACACTACGCATAATGGACCAACGATGAAAAGTCATAAGTACTCAATAATTCAAAGGCTATGAATATTCAATCCTGTGCTATGGACAAAAAGAATGTCAATTTGTAAAAATTCATTAAATTTCGAGGACTCTACATATCATACATGAACAGAATAGAAAAGTTGAACAACCTAAAATATCCATGTTGACCAAGCATTTCAACTTTATAAAATAAAATAAAATAAATCCATTTCTGACATGTATTCTAGATTGTAAGATATTTTGCATGCACTAGTGTTATTAGGAAAAACTTTCTCTAAATAGGACCAAGTACAAAATATTCTAAAATCACTCTTAAATGAATGGTATCAAAAGACTGTGGCCATTGAAGAAGTAAATGATATTAGTACCATGAAAGTTAGAATAATTAGTATGAGAGCTTGTGACCTATGAAGTACATTAGTAGGCTAAAAAGGAAAATCAAAGAAATGAGAAGTAACTAGCATTGAATACCACAAATGAAAACCATGGTTCAGATGATGATGGTGATGAGGAAATCGCTTTTATGGCCAGAAATTTCAAGAAATTCTTGAAATATAGAAGAATGAACAAACTATGAAAAACTATCAAAACTATGGATAATTTTGAAAATGGAAATGCCGTCGGGTATTTCAAATGTGATAAAACTAGTAATCTGAAAAGAGATTATAAAAGCTGAAAAAATAAAAGTACTCTTCAAATACTATCATGTTAAATAAGAATAGGAAAAGGGCTTTCGATGCAACATGGGATGATTCAGACACATCATTAAGTGGTATTGGGCCAAAAACTGGAAATGCCAACCTTTGCTTCATGACAGATGATGACCAGGTATGAGATTCTAAAGATGAATGTATAAATGTTTTAAATGACATGTATAAAGTATACAAAATACTCATAAAATAGTGAAATAATATTTTAGTCAGGATGGATAGATTGAAAATGTCTAATGAAATACTAACCAAAGGAAAACAATGTCTAGAAGATGAGCTTGAACAACCCAATAGACTTAATGAAGAAAAGGGTTTGAAATTAGAAATCTACAAAAAAGTAGAAAGAGAAAAAAGTCCATAAAAATAGAGAATCTTTCAATGCAGTTAGAGATCATTGGTCTAAATGACAAAATTACATTTCTAGACAAGTTTTTCTTAACTGTAACAAAGATAACGATAAAATGAAAATTGGTGTTTATAAATTTAACAATGGAAAAGATAATTTAGAAAATTTATTATCTACATCAAAACCCAAAAATAATAACTACGGACTTGTATATAGCCCAAAGCATAAACTGAAGAAAAATAGTACTTAAAGTACTAAATTTGTTAAGGATACCAAGTTCAAACCAAAACCTTAAAAATTGAAACTAAAACCATCAAATAAATTTACTGATATATAGGTTCCTAAAAGTTTAGATAATATTAATATGGAAGAATATATTGATGATTTTACTAATAAAATTCATTTATCTGATGATTATATTTTTAAAGGGATTTCGGCCTCTTCATGGGTTTGGCCTCTAAAAATTTAACCTCACGGGCCCTAAAAGTGAAATAAAGTACCAATATGCATATTTCTTATTATTTAAATACCCATGGATCATGCTATAAATATAATAAAGGAGAAATTGATATTAGATGGAGGATGTTCAAAAAATATGTTGGAAAATCCTCGATAACCGATAGATATTATATACAAAACAGTGGAACTATAAATTTTGAAGACTATTCAAAGGGAAATGTCATCGACATAGACATCGCCGGTAATTCTAAAACTCTTCCCATTCTAAATGTTTTACTTATTAAAAATTTAAAATATAATATGTTAAGCATATGTCATTGACATGATAATGTTTACAAAATATACTTTAAAAGGGATTTATGCATGCTTTAATGAAAAATTAAAAATTATTCCTAAAGGCAAAAGGAATAATGTTTATTATACCAAAATATCATGCATGTACATTAGTGAAAGCTGCTTAGATTAGTGAAAGTTGCTTTTGTATTATCTCTCTAATAAATAGTCACTCGATCCGAAAGAGATTGGATGGTTTTATTCAAAATTCCTAATTTAAAAGTCAAACAGTGCACATATGAAAACAAATGCTGACAAGGATTCTATATATATGTCAACATATACCAGCCAAAAAGGAAAATCTTTTCAAATTTCAAACATTTTAACTTTCCTCTCTATTTTATTGAATTCAAAATTAAAATCGACATCTTTCTAAGCTACTATAAGGCCATTCATTGTCTTTGCATCCATTCAATCATTATTCACCTCTACTTTCATTTTAAAAATTCAGATTACATCTTCTTTATTTTCTCTTCAAAACCCTCATAATGTCTACTCCACATCAAGCTTCTTCCTCTAAAAATCCAAATCTCTCAATAAAACCCAAATGTTGGCTTTACGATGACAAGGAATTCATGGAAGCACACACAAAATATGCAAAATCTATTTAAAATGTTTTCAGGTCATTTTGTAATTTTATTGGTTTTATTCTTATGAAGTAAAAAATCTTACTTTGGAATACGAGATTTATGGATTGTGTAACACCCCGCAAAAAACAATAATATATTAATTAATTAAGATAAGGCTAAAAATGAAATTTTGTAAATGTCAAAGTTTGACCATTAAAGTTGTGTCGTTACGTTCATGGCGATTTTCTAATCAATTTTCATATATAAAGTTTTAAAATTGAAGCGCAAACGAAAAATTTATTAACGTTTGAAGTTCTTGGATTTAAATTAAATCAAATGGAATTCAAATTCAAATAAATAATTAATGCCAAAGTTTGAAACTAAAAAGTTAATGGTAATTAGACTTGGGGGTTGAGTAAATGTTAAATTATGGTTAACGTTAAATATTAATTAAGAAATTAAATAAAATATCAATGACAAATAAAAATATATTCCCAAAATAACACTACTGATCGACCGCCTACCTTGGGTCGGTCGATCGGTGCTATTGTGGTGGCTAGGGTTAAGAAGTCTAGGAATATTCTAGATTATATTATTTTATGCCGACTTAAATCCGACGGTCCTAGTGACTTCCAACCACTATAAATAAGAGGCTAGCCTCCTCATTTTTATTCATAAATTATTTGGGAACTAAGCATAACACTGTCGGTCTCTCTCTTCTTCAAGATTCAGAAATTCTCTAGGATTTCAAATAAGTGATTTTTGATGTTTAATATTCAATTTCTAATTTTTATTCTCCTCCAATCTCCAAAATTCTATATCTAATTCATATACAGTCCCCTTATTGTATATTTCTAAAGGGAGAGACCCGGAAATAGATTTAAAGCAGGCGTAAACGTATTCAAGAGGAAGAGCTAAGGGCCTTTTGTGCATGGAATTTTTTTTTCTTATTTTAGTAATTGTGTAGTATAACTTGGATTTGATGTATGCCATGGGTAATTTTGTTCATGAAAAAAACAAACTAAAACCCAAAAATTCCCCAAAGCAAAATGTAAATTCTTATATTAGAATCTCAATTATTCTATATTAAAATAGCGGAATCATGTAGTTATTGCAATTTTGATGTTTTACATTCTATTTCACTTCTCACCTTTTTCCTTTGGATCCGATTAAGGGTTTCGTAACACCCCGTAAAATAAACCATAAATGAATTGAGAAAATTAAATTAAATAAGGTAGGGTTGAAAATGGAAATTTTATAAAAGTTGGAATTTTACCACGAAAGTTATTCCATTGCGTTTGTGGCAAAAATCTTATCTGTTTCCATATATAATATGTTGAAAATGAAGCTAAAATGAAGAAGTTATGAGCGTTTGAAATTTTAAGATTTAAATTAATTTAGTTTGAATTCAAGTACAAATGAGTAATTAAATTTAGGGTTTGAATTTCAAATATATTAATAGTAGGATTACTTGGGGGTTAAGTAACCATTAAGTTAAATAGTTAATTTTAAAAGTTAATTAGGGAAAAAAATAAACGAGCAACGGAAACTAATCAGCGCACCCCAAATAGGAGTAGAGGTCGACACCTCCGAACTCAAGCGGTCGACCCCTACTCCGGTGGTGGCTAGGGTTTTTTCAGCATTAAACACTCCAAATTATATGTTTCTCACCTAACTCCATCCTATGGTTTTGGTGTGTATCGACTCCTATAAATAGGACCCCATCCTCTCCATTTTTTATTCATAAATATTTGGGGAATACATCAAACCTCTGCCATTTTCTCTCTTCAGTTTGATTCAGAAATTCGATTAGAAATTCAAGTAAGGACTCTAATCCTTTTCTAGTTATTCTTTTCATCTATTTTCTTCTCCTCCAACCTCTCTGAATCTAACAAAATTATATATACACCTATCCTTTACTACGTGTATATATCAGAAGAAGGAGATCTGGAAAAGCGTTGCTTCGGTATATTTTTGAGGTCGACTTCGGTATGTTTTTGTCTTTTGAATGCTTTCGTTGATTATTTTCGAACTCGTGATTTTTCGCCGATGATGAATTGGGCATTTATAGGGATCGAAACCCTATAATTTTGTTTCGTATATTTTGGTTTGATTTCTTCAATTACTTTGCTCGGCCATTCGATTCTTGCTTGAATGATTGTGATGATTCTGACTTGTTCATTAGTTGATATATTTGAATATGTTTGAATCTATTCCATTCTTTGCTCCTATGACTTTTTCATCGATTGCTTACAGTTTGACATTTGAATTTGAGATAATCTGACTTCCTGAAGTCTGACTTGTTCATCTCCAACCTTTTCTACTTCTTGACTTTGATCGAACTACTACTGTTAATTACGATTTTTTTCTTGAACACTTCAGCAGTGCTTTTCGTTTTGCCATTTCTTTTTGAACCGACTCCTTGACTTTGTTTAAACTACTACTAATAGTTACCCATGGTTGCTTCACTGTTTTTGCTGTAGTTGGTCTGAGTTCTTGTCATTTCATTGATCTGAACAGATGTATGTGTATGTATATATGTATGTATATATATATATATGCATACATGTGTATATGTGACTGTTGCATACTCATGTTGCCTTAATGTCTCCTTTGTTGCATATGTATATACATGTCATTGTGCTTGTATACATGTCAATGTTTGCTGGGTTGATTTGGTTGAACTTGAACTCCATGCTTTCCTTGTGACTTTGTTATTCATGTTGAAACTGAACATTGCGCTTTCCTTGTGCCTTTGTTACTTTAGTCTGGTTCCATTTGTTGTACATGTTACAACTGAATGCTTGCATATCCATTTTGCTTGAACATTTTGCTTTGTACTTGGCCCTGTACTCTGAATGCCTGAGTGCATATCCATATCCATATGTACTGATCTGATCTGGTTGCAGCCCTTGTGTTCATGTCTGAATCATGTTGAGTTGATGTCATGTTGTTATTTGTTTTTGTACATTTTTGGTTGCATTTGATGGTCTGTGGTTTGCCTGGGTTATGATGACTAGTCTAGTTTCATGTTTTCATGTTGGTTGAACCTGAGCATGTTTGAAATATTGTATGTTGTTTCTTTGCACCTGACCATGCCTGAAACTTGTATTTACGCATGTAGAACTGCTTGCATGTCCATGTACATATGAACTGAACATGGAACTTGTATTCTCTGAAGTTTGGTTGCATGAACATACTGCTATCCTTGTGCACTTGTATTCTCTGGAGTCATTTGGAGTCTGGTTACATGTTGTTGTTGTGGTCTTGTTCCTCTTGAAGTCTGAGCATGTCTGGTTACATTGATGATTGTTCTTGCCTTTGTTATTGAATTTGGTCTGTGTTGCATTGTGATTTGCTTCAAGTTAAACTGTCCCTGTGTATGTGCAGACTAGCTTTTTGCCTCTGAACTCCTGTGCACTGTTGTGTTTGTCTGCATTTTCTCATTCATGTTATTGTAGCCATGCCTGAATGTAACTTGATGCATTGCTCCATTGCTTCATTGCTGTGTTGTTTGTTTTTGCATTTGAATCTGAGTTGAATCCATTCCTGGCTTGGGTTTGACCTTGTGCTCACTTGTCCCTGCAATTTTAACAAGCAAGTGTATATCGGTGTGCACGACCTTTTGGTATATACAGTGATACATTATGCATGTCATAAGTTGTTCGCGTATTTGAAATAGAAAGATGTTAAAAGAATGATGACGAGCAACCCAAATAACTAAGGCAAAAAATGTTTTCAAATAGACACTTCATTGTGCACTGCAAAACATTTCTTTTTCAATTTTACTACGTCAATGTTTATTTTGTAGATATTTTTTATGTTGGATATAGGTTGGAACATAGTTGAAGATCAAATAAAAGTGATGAGTGAATTATGTAGTAAGGTGAAATATGTATGTAAAATTGTATAGTGAAAATTGTGTTGTAATTGAAACTTGTATTTGGAATATAGTGATAGCATAAATTTGTACTATTTGAATTTGTAATAAAATATTTGTTTGAATAAAATATTTGTTAAAATAAGAATTTTGAGTTATTTATTTTATTCAACAAATATTATTTAATTATGTGGAAAAATAAAATAGTACAATAACAAATACATTTAAACGAATATATATATATATATATATATATATATATATATATATGTTTATTATCATCAAACAAAAATCATACACTAGTATATTCTACAATCTCCCCGTTTTGATGATAACAAACATATATTAAGATTTTGACTCTACCAAATGTATTTGGTCTTGATGAATTTTATTAGCTTTCCATATTTGAATACTCCCCCTACAACAAAGCTCCCCCTTCACATATGCATGAAAAAATATGCAAATAAATAGCAAATGCAAAATGAACGTAGATGAGAATATTCAATTAAAAAATGACTTAAAAAATATGACTTATTTGTCAAAATCTTAACTTCTCTCCCCCTTTGTTATCAGAAAAAGAGTAATAGTGTTAGATAAGAGTGATAAAGTGATAGACATTAATACAACATTAATACCTAATCGAGTATACGTATTAAATTTCAAGAAAAAATCAAACAAAAATCATAAATACTCTGTTAGGCGCGTATTCCATTTTAGAGTGATAGGGGTGATGTCGGCATAGAAAACCATATAGTCGTGTCCATTTGTGGTATATTTATGACAGGAATTTGAATACTTACTAACCATGCATAACCGTTAGGACTTTTAAATGAGATTAGTAGTATACTTTTTTTATTAAAAAAGAATTCCAAGCATCTTCTAATCACGCATAACCATGAGGACTTTTAAATGGGGTTAGAATCAACTCCCTTTTTCATCCAATTTTGATATGTGTTCCATACATGCATAACCGTGAGGACTTTTAAATGAACGTGAAAGCACATAATCGGAGATTTCAAGTAGTTCACCCATGCATAACCGTGAGGAATTTTAAATAAGAGTGAGTACCTTTGGATAATTTTATTACTAAAAAAAATGAATAATTTCCTGTTTAAATACCACACTTTGACATACTATATTGGATTTTGATAAGTGATTGTCGTAGAAATATGATAGAACTAGAGATGGTCACGGAATTTTTACCAACCAAAGTTATTACAAATTTTGTTTAAATTTTTAAAGAAATTTTCTAAATATACTCTCTCAAGACATAATGTATGATCAAGATCAACACTCATCACTTTTTTCAGTCACTATTTATCTTTTCGATAATCAATAGAGAGTCGGATTAGTTAACATAGGCATTTAAGATCAATATAAAATCATATTTCTAAAATGCCTAAACCGAGATGAAGTCGACAAAAACTATTTTCTGGAAGGGGTTTTGTAAAAATGTCTGCCAATTGAAAATAAGTTGAAATGAAATTTATGCAGATATTTTCTTTGGAAATGTGATCTCTAATGAAATGATGTCTAACATCTATATGCTTGGTGCGAGAATGATGTACAAGATTATTTGTGAGATCAATTGCACTTTTGCTATCACACATAAGTAGAACTCATTTAAAATTTAAACCATGGTCTTGCAAGGTTTGTATCATCAATAAGATTTGAGTAGAGAAACCGCTTAGAGCAATATACTCTGCCTCAGTAGTAGATAATGCAATACAATTTTGTTTTCGACTTGACCATGCAACTAACGAATGTCCCAACATAAAACACGTTCCACTAGTACTTTTTCTATCAACTAGACTACCAGCATAGTCTACATCTGAATACCCTTTTAAATCAAAGTTATCATTAGTTGGATACCATAGACCAAACCGTGGATGTGCAACAGATACCTTATAATCCTTTTTACAGCTTTTAAATGAGATCCTTTTAGATTTGATTGAAACCGTGCACATAAACAAACAAAGAACATAATGTCTGGTCTAGAAGCAGTAAGATAAAGGAGTGATCCAATCATATCTCGATATTTTTTTTGATCAACTACCTTACCTTTTTAATCCTTGTCAAGTTTAATTATTGTGCTCATGGGCGTTTTTGCAGGTTTGGCATCTTTCGATCTCTCTGGTTCCAGATTTCTTTGGACTTCTTTCGCGGTTGCAGTTTCTTTTGGATTTTCACTTTCATCCTTTTCGTTCTCCTCTTCGACGTTGCTTTTGATTATTTCCTTTCTTTGGTCATCAATGCCTTCATAAAATTTCACATTGATTGCCTCCACGATTGTTCTCGTCCTTTTGTTGTATACTCTATAAGCTTTGCATCTGGAAGAGTATCCCATGAACATGCCTTCGTCATCTTTTGGCTCAAATTCTCCCAGTTGATCACCTACTTTACCTTTATCGATAAATTTACATTTATCATTGTTGTCCATTGTGACTCTGCCACCTTTGTACTTCTCTAGGCTAAGGAACTTTGATTTGTCGCCCGTCAGGTGCATGGAACAGCCAAAATCCATGTACCACTCTTGTTGTTCCTTAGCCTGCCAACACACCTACACGAGAAAAGAGTTTTGTGACCTATTTTTTTTCATAGGTCCATGATTGTTAGTGACAAAGAATTTTGAAAAACAAGTTTGAGTAGAACCAAGACAGTCTATGTTCGTTCCTTTTGGCATCCAGATTTGTTTGATTTTAAGGGATTTTATATTCGTGCCTTTAGGAACCCAAATTGGTATGGTTTTCGTGTGTTTGGGTCTATACCAGCAGTTATTTTGACTGTGTCCAATTTTTCCACAAATCGTGCACTTGGAGTTGACATGTTTAGTTTCACTTCTACCTTTTTCAGATTGAGTAGACCCAAGTCCTTGTCTAATAGTATTAACAGTTTGTTTCCCTAATAGCATATTTAGTGATCTTTCTCCTTTGGAGAACTTTCCTAAAGTTGTAGACAATTGTTGGACTTATGACTTGAGAGATTCATTTTCATTCAATAACAAAGTGCACTTTTTAATGGAATTTTCTCTCCTAGTATTTTCACTTTCTTTCAAAATTAGAATTTCATTTTCAAGCGATTTAATTTTAGTTTCTGCATTTTTTATTTCCTCTTCTAATGATGGACACTTATCACACTTAGGGCTCTTATTTCTATAGTTTTGAACCAATTGATCAAGCTACTTATTTAGTTCAATCAAACTACCTTTTTGTGATTCAATTTTAGCCTACTTCTCCCTAAGTCTTTCAAAACAACCATTTAATACATGAAAATATATAAGTAATTGTGAGTGAGTAAGTTTTGATAACTCCCTGGGCTCATCATCATCGCTGTCACTTGTTTCACCTAAAAGACACAGATTTGCTCTTTCACTCTCACTGCCAATGCTTTTATCATCTTCATCACTTTCATCCCATGTTGCTGCAAAACTTCTCCTTTCAGTTTCTTTCCTTTGATGATTCGATTTTGAGGACAATTTGGCATGATATGACTAGGTTTATTGCACTCGTGAAAAATGATCTCCTGCTTTTCTGAGTTGTCTAGAACTTTGACGCTTTTGCTCTTCAGTTGTTGATTTAGGGCAGGATTTCCATATTTGCGGTTCCACCTTTTGAATATCTTTATTATCAGTGCCAATTCTGCTGCTCCTTCATCATCACCATCATCATCTTCACTTTCCATCGTTCCTTTGAGAGCTATTGATTTCTTTTGCGTATCTCCTCCTTCACGTTCTTCCTTGAATTTGATTTCTAGCTCATAAGTGGTGAGGTTTCCGATGAGTTCTTCAACTTTAACCTGTTTCAGATCCTTTGACTCTTAGATGGCAGTCACCTTTGTTTCAAAATTTCTTGGAAGAATTCTGAGAATCTTTCGGACTATTTCCAGTTCTATGTATGGTCTTCCTTGGGATTTTGATTTGTATACAAGATTAGAAAGTTGTCCATACATTTCTTTGACACTTTCATCCTTTTTGATTGTGAAGTTCTCGTAATCGCGACTAAGCATGGCAAGGCGAGATTCTTTAACCTGGGAGGTTCCTTCATGAGTCACTTCAAGTGTGTGCCAGATTTCCTACGTAGTTAGACAATGTGAGACATGGTTAAATTCAATTTTATCTAATCAACAAATAATAGAATTCACAGCTTTAGTATTAGCAGTTTGCAGTTTATTTTCAAGTTCCGTCCATTGGTCCAAAGGTTTTTCAACTTCTTGATTATCTACCATTATTGTTGGTGTGCTATATCCCGTTTCAACAATATTCCATGCATATATGGTTTTTAGAAAAAATTTCATTCTAGTTTTCCAATATGCATATTCACCATTGATTATGGGTGGTCTAGCTATGGACTGACCTTCAGCAAATGCATTATTAAAAGAAGCCATTGGAAGAAGTAAAAACTTAACAGAATATGGTTTTTGTTCCTAGCTCTGATGCCACTTGTAGGATCGTTTTCACCCTAGAGGGGGGGTGAATAGGGTCTACTGAATATTAATGCGGAATTAAAAATAAACACAGAAAGTAATGCAGTAAAGATCACACACAGTTTTACCTAGCTTCAGCAAAAACCTGCCTACGTGCTACGCCCAAGGTTTCTACTATAAATTAAGTAATCAGACGCTTACAAAAACACGTAAACTTGCGATACCCGCTAACTTGATTAATCTAACTCTAAGCTCAAAACTCTGCCACAACTAGGCCACTGAGTTGCGAATTCTCTGAACTACGCTACATAGTTCGTAACCTAGTTAAAACTAGAATTTATACAAAGCTAAGAAAAGAAAAATAAAAATTTAATCTAAAACCCAAAATTATAATTTAGCCCAAATCAAAACACTATCGTCCTAATTAAAAAAATAGCGTGGTCCATAAAAATGTGGTTCTTATCCTTTTTGAATATCTAGGCCGATATCCTCTTTCACTTTTGCTGTCTTCGATTTAAGGTTTTGTTGATCTGGTGCCGCTGCTTGGAAATAGCACTTCGAATCGTTTGTTGTATGCTTTTGTTCCTCAATTGGCTTCATTGCTTCTTCGATCAGTGTTATTCAATTGCTCCAGATTTGAGTTCGACTTCGGTATGTTTTTCTCTTGAATGCTTTCGTTGATTGTTTTCGAACTCATGATTTTTTGCCGATGATGAATAGGGCATTTATAGGGATCGAAACCCTATAATTTTGTTTCGTATATTTTGGTTTGAATTCTTCAATTACTTTGCTTGGCCATTCGATTCTTGCTTGAACGATTGTGATGATTCTGACTTGTTCATTAGTTGATATATTCGAATATGTTTGAATCTGTTCCGTTCTTTGCTCCTACGACTTGTTCGTCGGTTGCTTACAGTTTGACATTTGAATTTGAGATAATCTTTACTGAAGTTTGACTTGTTCATCTGCGACCTTTTCTACTCCTTGACTTTGATCGAACCCCTACTGTTAATTATGATTTTTTTCTTGAACACTTCAACAGTGTTTATCGTTTTGCCATTTCTTTTTGGACCAACTCCTTGACTTTGTTTGAACTGCTACTGATAGTTACCCATGGATGCTTCACTGTTTTTGCTGTAGTTGGTCTGAGTTCTTGTCATTTCATTGATCTGAACAAATATATGTATATGTATATATATATTTGCATATATGCATACATGTGTATATGTGACTGCTGCAAACTCATGCTACCTTGACGTCTCCTCTGTTGCATACGTATATACATGTCACTGTGCTTGTATACATGTCAATGTTTGCTGGGTTGATTTGGTTGAACTCGAACTCCATGCTTTACTTGTGCCTTTGTTATTCATGTTGAAACTAAACATTGCTTTCCTTGTGCCTTTGTTACTTTAGTCTGGTTCCATTTGTTGTACTTGTTGAAACTGAATGCTTGCATATCCATTTTTCTTGAAAATTTTGCTTTGTACTTGGCCCTGTACTCTGAATGCCTAAATGCATATCCATATCCATATGTACTGATCTGGTCTGGTTACAGCCCTTGTGTTCATGTCTGAATCATGTTGAGTTGCTGTCATGTTGTTATTTGCTTTTGTACATTTCTGGTTGCATTTGGTGGTTTGTGCTCTGTCTGGGTTATGATGACTGGTCTAGTTTCATGTTTTCATGTTGGTTGAACCTGAGCATGTCTGAAATGTTGTATGTTATTTCTTTGCACCTGACAATGCCTGAAACTTGTATTTATGCATGTAGAACTGCTTGCATGTCCATGTGCATATGAACTGACCATTGTACTTGTATTCTCTGAAGTCTGGTTGCATGAACATACTGCTATCCTTGTGCACTTGTGTTCTCTAGAGTCATTTGGAGTCCGGTTGCATGTTTTTGTTGTGGTATTGTTCCTCTTGAAGTCTAAGCATGTCTTGTTACATTGATGACTATTCTTTCCTTTGTTATTGAATTTGGTCTGTGTTGCATTGTGATTTGCTTCGAGTTAAATTGTCCTTGTGCTTGTGCAGACTTGCTGTTTGCCTCCGAACTCCTGTGCACTGTTGTGTTTGTTTACATTTGCTCATTTATGTTATTGTAGTCATGCCTGAATGTAGCTTGATGCATTGCTCCATTGCTATGTTGTTTGTTTTTGCATTTGCACCTGAGTTGAATCCAGTCTTGGCTTGGGTTTGACCTTGTGCTCACCTGTCCCTGCAATTTTTACAAGCAAGTGTATATCAGTGTGCACGACCTTGCAGCATATACAGTGATACACTGTGCATGTCATAAGTTGTTCGCGTATTTGAAATAGAAAGATGAATTAAAAGAATGATGACGAGCAACCCAAATAACTAAGGCAAACAATGTTTTCAAATAGACACTTCATTGTGCACTGCAAAACATTTCTTTTTCAATTTTACTACGTCAATGTTTATTTTGCAGATAGTTCAGGTGCTGGATACAAGCTAGAACATAGTTGAAGATCAAATACGAGTGATGATTGAATTATGTAGTAAGGTGAAATATGTATGTAAAATTGTATAGTGAAAATTGTGTTGTAATTGAAACTTGTATTTGGAATATAGTGAGAGCTTACATTTGGACTATTTGAATTTGTAATAAAATATTTGTTTAAATAAAATTTCTGAGTTATTTATTTTATTCAACAAATATTTATTTAATTATGTGGAAAAATAAAATAGTACAATAACAAATACATTTAAATGAATATATATATATATATATGTTTATTATCATCAAATAAAAATCATACACTAGTATATTCTACAATATTTAATCCCATGTTATAGATATTGAAATCTTGGGAATTTGCAGGAAAAGGACTTGTATTAGTATTTTGGTTAAAATAATTGAAATTTAACGCTATTTTAAGGCACTTAAACCACGCGCTAGAATTGATTAGACACCAAAATATATATATATATATATATATATATATATATATATATATATATTGCATAATAAACGTATAACTATGACATATAATTATGTAGTTAATTAGGTAGTAATCGTCATTAATTTTCCCATTTAGGAAGGTAATTAATATCTTGAGGCGTAATAAGAAAGATTCCTTATAAGGCCTTAATTTTGAAATGGTGAGATGAGTATTATATATATAAAGAGTATTTAAATTATGGCTAAGTTATAGGGATGCGAGGTCAGTAGAGTTGCACGACAAAAGTATGCTCTTCACTTTGAGACTACTAGTAATTGTGTATACTTCCTATTAATGTAAGGCATCTCCTATGGAAAATATTTATGATGACGCGAGATTAGTCCCAAATTCTATAGGGTAAATATGCCCAGCTAATCTGGCTAACTGTTCCTATGAAAAGTCGGACTAATGTGAGAGGTCATTACGAGTATGGGTCATAATACATGGGGCTTGCTTCGGGGTCTTGCTGTATTAAGTTGTTGTCTGAGGGCCCACCTCTTTTCCCCAAATGAAGTATTAAATGGCCAATGGGCTAGTTATTAGGCACAATGGGTGGTATCTCGACAGTAGTCCGCTTTGGATAAGGTATTAAGTGATTGATTGAGGATCTAGCTTTCCATAAAGAAGTATTAAGTGGCTTAAGAGATTCCATATGATGTCAGATAGATAATTACGATTGAGGGGTCCACCTTCGAAATAGGTATTAAATGATGGATTTGCCTCAATTGAGGTCTTGAATGGCCACCATTGGATAAATCCGATCTCACTCGCCGTCTATTTAGATTGCCTAGTGCAATCAAGACGATACCCCCACTCTAAAACTTGAAGCAGGCCAAATTTAACCGTGCACGTTTTGCCTTGACATAATTATAACAGATATTTATATTTATGACAGAGAATTTATAATCAAGGTAATAAGCGCAGTGCCAACCTTGGGGTATCCCTCTAGTACAAAATCGTACATTCACCACGGGTCCTATTGGTTGGATATGTTTTAGCATCCCAACCTAGTCTAACGACCTTCAGACATTCATCCACTATAATTATAACAGATAACTTATAATTATTCACACCAACCATAAACATATTCGAGGCTACTTATATATATATATATATATATATATATTAGACTGACGTATACTTATTCTTCTTTTATTTCCTTTATTGCCTCAACAACTTTTATGTTTGACTTTAAGTCTTCAGTCTAATTATGTGTTTATCTTTTATTTCAATAATTTCATCCACCGCCTCTTATTTCAGTCATTAATATCGTTGCTACAACATTCATTGATTCAACTTTGATTTCTATTCCTTTTCATTCAATTATAAGATTTAGTCCACTTCATTAATTCATCTTATTTCGCTTGCCTTTCTTTTTCATTAGCTTTTATTTTATTAATTTTTTGCTTTATTCTTATCTAAATATTCCACCTTTAGGATTTACTATATTTTAATAAATTGGAATTAAACTTTATCAACTAATTTTTACACAGTAAATTTTCATATCTTATCCAAAAGAGTGGTTTGCGTGGTGTTTGTAACTATAAGGAATTCTCTTTTTATTTACTGAAACATATAGTACAAAATACGATAGTCATCTTTATTTTGTACTTCTGTTTCTTTGTAGACATATATTTATTCCTTATCATTTCATATATCGCACTTTTATGAATTTAGACTTGATAATATATGGAAATTTACTTACAATAATACAAATTCCAATAAACTAAAATATCACTAAAATCCCAAAAGTCGAAATAATATTATTAATTAACATCGAATAAAATGACATTTTAAGTCATTACTTTTAGGTTGACTAAAATTCGACGTAAAACATATAAACTATCAGTCATAAAACATGTAAATTATCAGTCATAAAACATGTAAATTATTAGTTGTAAGATATGTAAATTATCAGTCATAAAACATGTAAATTATCAGATGTAGAAACTAATAATTCTAATCATTACATAATTACAGAAATAAACTATTCATTCGTAATTAGATAGGCAAGTTTACAGTCTTCAATTTTTCACATTTATGAATTTATTCACAGCTTAAATTCAATTTACAAACATAAAAAGATAGGTTTGCAACGATATAGTCTAGTTAAATAATATTCCCACTCACATTTAATTAGCGCTTCCAAATCTCCAAATTTAATCCAGATCTGATCCTATTATCTATATTCTCTAATTTTTGACTCCCTATTCGGATCCATATATAATATTTATACAGATCTCATTAGAAATGGGATTAGAGAGAAGTGATTTGGGTTTAGATTTATTAATTAGAACTAGATCTAAAAGTTTACCTTTCATGTAGCAATCTGATTTGAATCTATCTTCCATCTCTATCCCTTTCTATTCTTCTCTAAAGTGTATACATGCAATCTATTCTATTTTTGTGTATTTAGACTTTTTGGAGGAGAAGAGAAAGTGACAGAGCTTCTGCACTCATTAGAAAATAACGAGTTGGAAATGAAGCTGTAGGTCCTAACTATAGAGGTTCAAATCAGCGCAAACTGTCGGATTAAATTAAATCATATCTGGGGCCACACGGCCTAAACGAACTGCCACCTCCAAAACAAGATGGGTCAACCATCCCTCTCCATAGTAGATTGCTCATGGTCGACTTGGCGAATTCACGATCGACCTAGCCACTTTTAAAACGAACTAATTTGACCGTTAATTAATTATGTTTGATTTTATTTTGTTTGTTCCCTCTGTTAGTTGATTGTGTTGATTAGTTTCTCTGTTAATTTATTCTTATCAATTATTTACCCATTGATAAATCCTTTGAGAACCTAATTTGAATGTTAAAAATTATTAACATCTAACCAGATTTAATTGATTTTATTAACACATTACATATACAATTATTTCCGATACAAAATTTCAAATGTTAATAACTTTCTCGTTTGAACTTTGATCAAAAAAGTTTATATATGAAAATTGATCAGAATATTACTACAAATCCAATGGTATAAGTTTTATGGCCAAAGTCCAACATTTGTGAAAACTCTAGGGTAGATGAATTGTTTGATTAGCTTGGAGGAGCTAAAGTCTTTTCTCAATTAGACTTAGCAACTGGATTCCATCAGTTGAGGATTGCAGAAGAAAGAAAGTTACAAACTGCATTTCACACACCAAATAGACTCTATGAGTGGGAAGTGATGCCTTTTGGATTGACGAATGACCCAGCATAATTTGTGGATCTGATGAACAGTGTATTTAGCGGGCAACTTAATAAATTCATCATTGTGTTCGTAGATGATATTTTGGTTCTCTCTAAGAGCAAAGAGGAGCACGAGGATCACCTAAGAGAGATATTAGGAACCTTAAGAAGGTACCAGCTTAAGGCCAAATTTGCTAAATTCCACTTTTGAAGAAAAGAAGTTAGATTTCTTGGGCATATTGTTTCTGAGAAAGGATTGGCAGTAGACCCCGCCAAAGTAGAAGCTATTGAAGGATGGAAGACTCCTAGGAATGCATCAGAGGTTAGAAGTTTTCGGGTTGACAAGCTACTATAGAAAGTTCATCAAGAACTTTGCAAGAACAACAACCCCTTTAACCCAATTGACTAAGAAGAACCAAGTCATTTCTTGGGACAATAAATGCACTAACGCATTTGAGAAACTTAAAGAGTAATTGACTAGTACACTTGCGCTCACTACACCCGATGGAACCAAACTGTTTACAGTTTTCACGGATGCTTATGGCACAGGTTTAGGAATAGTTCTAATGTAAGAAAGAAAAGTAGTTGCTTATGCTAGTAGGAAACTTAAGGATCATGAGATGAGATATCCAGTTCATGACTTGGAGTTGGTAGCTATCGTTTTTGCCTTGAATATGTGGAGGCATGATCTTTTAGGAGAAAGGTTTAAGTTATTCACTGACCATAAATTACTCAAGTGCATGTTTTCCCAAAAAGATTTGAATCATAGGCAGCAGAAGTGGATGGAATATATAGCATTGTTCGACTTTAGTATTCAGTATACCCCTAGAAAATGGAATGTAGTCGCCGACACCCTTCGTCAGAAGCATGCTACCCTAGGTGTTATATATAAATTGAGGCAGTTCGAATTCTCTCAAATTTAACTTCCAATAGCCAACGGAACCCATCTAAGGCTTTTTTTTAGCAATTATGCAGATTAAGCCAGCCTTGATGGACCGCATAAGGTTTGACCAAGTGAAGGACAAAAAATTAGTAGAGATTTTGGAGAAGTTGAGGGAAGGAGAGCACTTTTCCCACACTAGTAGGTATTTAGTTGATGAGAATGGATGCTTAAGAAGGGATGGACACCTTTGTGTCCCTATGGTTGATGGTTTATTGAGAGAGGTGCTTATGGAGTGTCACCAATCGTAGATGACCTTTCATCCCAAAGGAGATAAGATGTATAAGGATATAAAGAGGATTTTATTTTGGCATGGAATGAAGAAGATTGTACCTAAGGTTATTGTTAAGTGCTCGACATGTCAGAGAGTGAAAGCTGAGCAAAGGAAGCCTGCTAGATTAATATTACCTTTGGAAATTCAAACTTGGAAGTAGTAACGCATTTCGATGGATTTTGTGGAAGGATTGCCTAGAAGTCAGAGGGGTAATGAATCTATTTGGGTTGTTGTGGATGGACTCACTAAGAGTGCCCATTTTATCCTGGTTAGAAACAATAGCAATGTCACTTCTCTCGCTTAGAGCTACATCAAGGAGGTAGTTCAGTTGCATGGAATTCCTGTAAGCATAATTAGTGATAGGGACCCCCTGTTTACTAGTGAGTTTTGGAGGGGCCTACAAGTAGATTTGGGAACTTCTTTGAATCTCAGCACTGCATATCACCCATGGACTGATGGTCAAATGGAGAGCATGAACAAGATTTTGGAAGACAACTTGAGAGGTTGTGTTTTGAATTTCGGAGGGCATGGGAGCAGCACCTACCATTGGTCGAGTTTGCATATAATAATAGTTATCAAGCGACGATTGTTATGACCCCTTTTGAAGTAATTTATTAGAGGGCATGCAAATCGCTAAGTTGTTGGTGGGAAACCACCAGCAAAGTATTAGTTGGACTCGATTTGATCTGTCATACCACGGAAAAGTAGAGTTGATTAGACAACGAATGAAGGCAACGCAAGGCTGCCAGAAATCTTATGAGGATAGAAGAAGGAAAGAGCTTGAGTTTGAGGTTGGGTATATAGTATTCATTAAAGTCTCGCCTCTTAGAAAAGCAGTTAGGTTTGGCAAGTCTGGAAATTAGTGCCTAGATTCGTTGGGCCATTCAAAATTTTGGAAAGGATAGGAAAACTTGCTTATCGCATGGAGCTTCCTGACAGATTGGCAGGAGTCCTTAATGTTTTCCACATTTTTCACCTTAGGAAATGCCTTCATGACACCGCTATTAGAGTTGAGCCTGATCAGTTGGTGGAATTATAGATTGAGCCAACAGTAACCCATGCCACCGCATGTATTATGGAGCACGTAACTAGGGGACTCCATAACAAAATAATTAGTCTGGTCCGAGTATAATGGGGAGACAACCCAGTGGAAAGCACATGGGAAACCGAAGAGAAAATTAAGATCACCCATCTAGAGCTTTTCAATGGTAAATTTACTCTCCAAAATTAGGATTTTGGTTGCATTGTGTTTAATAGATTGGATTGTAGGAGATGGTTGCCATACTTTTTCACAACCACTTTACAATCATGTAGAAATTTTTATGCATGTTTAGAGTATTTGCATACATACTTGCATGACATGATTCACACACTGACGCTAGGATTGAGCTCATTTTAGTATGTCTACAGTACATAATCACATTGTACTTAGGTTAAGTAAATGGTTGTGTAGATAACTTGGTTGTGTAACATGGATGTTATTGTGCATTACGCTGTCTGCCACAGAAAGATTTCGGGATGAAATCCTTTTAAAGAAGGGAAGAATGTAACACCCTATAAAATCAACCATAAATGAATTGAGAGAACTAAATTAAATAAGGAAGGGTTGAAAATGGAAATTTTACAAAAGTTGGAATTTGACCCCAAAAATTATTCCATTGCACTTATGGCGAAATTTTGATTTTTTTCCATATATAATATGCTGAAAACGAAGCTCAAACGAAGTGGTTATGAGCGTTTCAAGTTTTCAGATTTAAATTAATTTTGTTTGAATTCAAATTCAAATGAGTATTTAAAATTAGGGTTTGAATTTTAAAAAATTAACTTTTGGATTACTTGGGGTTAGGTAGCCGTTAAGTTAAAAAGTTAAAGATAAAATTTAGTCAGGAAATAAAATAAACAAGCAACAGAAACAAATTAGCGCATCCCAAATAGGAGTAGAGGTCAATACCTCCAACTCCAAGCGATCGACCCCTACTCAGGTGGTGGCTAGAGTTTTTTTAGCATCAAAAGCTCTAGATTTATCCGTTTCTCACCTAACTCCATTTTACAGTTTTGATGCGTTACGACTCCTTTAAATATGACCCTATCCTCTCTATTTTTCATTCATAAATATTTGGGAAATACATCGAACCTCTGCCATTTCCTCTCTTGAATTAGATTCAGAAATTCAGTTAGAAATTAAATTAAGGATTCTAATCCTTTCCCAATTATTTTTTAATATGTTTTTTCTCCTCCGACTTCTCTAAATCTAACAAAATTATATGTAACACCCAAAATTCTTGTCATTTGATTTTAAATGTTTAATTAATTTTAAATAATTGAATTTTATAATTTAATAACTTATAATTCAAATATAGGGAATGTTTAAATATTTGAATTATGAATTAAATCTTAATTAAATGGATTTAACAATTTTATTCAACTCCTTTTAATTAATAAATAATATTGGTGAATTTGATTTGTAAACTTATTTACTAATATAAATAGATCGAATAAATATCGATAATTAAATATAAAACAATATTTAAATCTGTGAAATTGTCATTCCGGGGCACTATCTCGGATTTTGATGAAACCAATTTCATTGGATATGTAATAATGAATTATAATATGCCGTCGAATGTAACGACCCGTATTTTTACGGATCGAAACATCGTAAAACAGTTATCATTTGGTCGCATTGTTGATACGTCATCCATAGTCTAAGTCCTAGGTCGTAGAGTAGTTAGGTCGGAGTAGACGACCTAAGAAAGTGGAGCGACCTAAGGAAGTTGGCGACCTAAGGATTTTGGGGATAGGTCGTATAGGAGATAAGTCGTGTGGTGGCATAGGTCGTGGGGTAGGTTAGGTCGAGTGAGCGACCTAGGAGATTGGAGCGACCTAAGAGTTAGCAACCTAAGGTTTGAGCGACTTAAGGAAAGGCAGCGACCTATGGAAGTTAGCGACCTATAGGATTTGGCGACCTAGTGGTTAGCGACATATAGGATTTGGCGACCTAGTGGTTAGCGACCTAGTGGTTAGCGGTATAGAGGTTAGCGAGTTAGCGTAGTTAGGTCGTAAGCGACCTAAGATAGTTAGGTCGTGAGCTTCTGTGTTCAGTTAGGTCATGTGTGTGTTAGGTCGCGTAAGAGCTAAGCTGCATCTGGGTTAGGTCGTAGGTCGCATGGATGCGCTTATGTGTTAAGTCACTAGGTCGTGAGGATGGGTAGGTCGCGTGGAAGCGCATGTGTGTTAGGTCGCGACTTAGTTAGGTCGCGTAAGGGCGAATCTGTAAGTCGCGCGCATGTGTTAGGTCATTAGGTCGTAGAAGCACGCATCTGTTAGGTCGTAAGTTGGAGTTTTCGCTAGGTCGCGTAGAGGCTGGAATTGTTAGGTCGTGGGTTTTAGGTCGTGGGTTTTTAGTTCGTGAACGACCTAAGAGCGAACGACCTAAGGTGAAATCAGCCTATAGGAGGGTTCTTCTTCATTTTTTGGGATCCGGATTTTGAAGCGACGAAGTGCTGCCATTTTGGGAGCTCGAGTTCTACACTTCTTCACTTCTTTTCTCCACTTTAATCTTGTGCTTCCTTCCATCCAAATTGAAGATCGAATTGAAGATTCAAGAGCTTAGATTGAAGATCTACATCCATCAAAGAGAGATTTCATCGTTTGAAGCGGATTTGTGATAGATCGAGTTAGATTCTTCGCTGTCCAGATCTGAAGTGTGTTGCTTTTGAGGTGTTTAGGTGATTTGGTGAGTGGTGATTATCTCTCTCATGTATCCAAAGGAGTATATCGGATTGTTGGTTTGATTTAGTGTTAAAATAGTGATTTCCATGCATTTTCTTAAACCTAAGTATAGATCTATTGTTCATGATGATTTGACATCCATTTTACTACATGATTAACCTATGCAAGTTCATTCATCAAGTTATAGAGATATTACTCATGTTTTCATGCTTGTTAGATTTCGACTCTTTATTTACAAGATTGCCATTATTGTTATAATTGTTTATTAGATCATGTTTGAATACTTGGATTAATGATTGACTTGGTTGATTGTTATGAATTAGTTGATTGATGATTAGATTTAGACAAGATGGTCGAAGATGATTCAAAAGCTAAGTGAAAGGCTCTTGAATTGGGAAAGCTGCTCGTGGCATATGTAGCGGATGATGAAGCTCATATGGATAGATTTGATGATGATGATGTTGAGATAAGGCTTTGCTAGGATGTGATGAAGCGAGGCATGATATGAGATAGTCTTGGTCTAATCCAGACGGGATCATTCCAAGCATGTTGATAACTCGGTGAAATGGTTCGAGTTTGAGGATAATGGTTTGCTCGAGAGGCGCTTGAGCTAGTATGGAAATAGTCATCGAGGAGGATGACTAGGAGGCTGAGATTTCATCATTGTTGAAGGTTCTAGCATGCTCAAAGCAAGAGTACGCTGGGCAGATTCGATAGTCCCTAAAGACTACTGATTGGTAGTCGAGTACTCTGGGCAGATTCGATAGTCCTAGGCACGGGCTGCGACGACGTGCGGAGTTATGTCTAGAACCGGGGTTTCCATTAGCCCTTGACGGACGGATGAAAGAATGAGCCGGTCATTCAATTAATGATGATATCGAAGAAATGATAACAGTGATAGCCAGAGTCATGGATGTTTGGTTGTATCGTCATTCGGTCTCAAGAGCGGTATTTTCTGGGTGCTTATCTGATCTTGGTTTAGGCCTTGGGGGTTTGTACTTGGAAAGCATCGCCCTTGACTCGAGTGATAACTGCTTTACTTTAAATTTTATGCTTTACTATGTTTGCTTCTGCTTAGTGTGTGTCTGGGGGCTATCATTGTAGAAAGAGGTGGAGTGGGAGGGTTGGATTCCTATTCCTTTTTCCTTTATGCTCTTTTGGTATGTTGTTAGTTAATTTACCGCTCACTAAGACTGTTGTCTGACTCAAGGCTTTATGTTTTAACTCTTATTGCCTTGGGCTGTTCGTCCACTTTGGGATGGGCAGACTAGGTAGCAGGTGACAGGCGCTGTTCTTAGTTTTCGACGATGCTGATGACGAAGACGAGCTGAAGGCTTGCATATTATTTTCTTACTATATGTACTGGATGATACGCTGCTTGTATAATTCTCTGAGTGATATGTAGTGAGGCTTGATGTATTGACTATTCAGATGTTTGTATTCAACCATTATGAAGTTTTATATGATGACATTCTATTCTGTGAAGCTTCACTATATATATATTCTATTGTATTTTATCCATGCGCTGTGAGTATACGATAGATTCTGCTGTTTTTTAATTCACCCTGACAATCGTCTATGGCTGCTTGGCACACTTTACAGTGCACTATCTCTAGGTTCAGTGCGGGGGTCATGGGCGGTCGTCACATTTGGTATCAGAGCTTTGGTTAATCGATTTTACCCAACGCTCGCTGACGTAACTACGTATGAGAGACGTAATTGTATTTTTATGGATGATAACTATATATAATATAGTAGCTTAGAAGGATTTGAATTCCTTATGCAGTTGTTTCTCAAGGTGTATTAATCATTCCTTTTTATAGATATTGAGAATGAGTCGAAGAGGGAGACCAGCTGCTAGGGAAGGCCGTGCTACTGAGGGGGCTGCTGATTATGTTGCTATGTTCGAAGCTATGATGACTTCGATCATGAGAAGAATGCCAGCCCCGGGGCCATCAGTAGATGTTGTAGTTCAAGTTCAAACTCCAAAACCAGTGGATTTTGCTAAGCTGTGTAAAGATTATACTGCTCTTGGAGGAAAGGTTTTCTTGGGAACGGAGTCAACCATTGAAGTCCAGAGGTGGATAGATGCTTGTAGAAGGATCTTTAGTGATTTTGGAATTGAGGATGCGACTAAGAGGAAGTTAGCATCAAGAAAGCTTCAAGGAAGAGCTTTTGATTGGTGGAACTCTATCACCATTGATACTCCGGAGGAAGAAATTACTTGGGAGCAATTCCAAGACAGATTTGAAGCTAAGTTCATTTCTACAGCCCAGAAGTCTATTCTGTTCAAGAAGTTTGTGGAGCTCAAGCAAAGTGGAAGACCAGTTCTTGAGTATGTTTCGGAGTTTGAAGCTTTGTCCAAGTATGCCCGGTCGTATATTGAATCTCCTTATCAGAAGAACGAGAAGTTTGTGACAGGCTTGGACAGTTATCTTGGGAGACAGTTGGTGGATCATTTGGACGATCCATTTGAGAAGCTTGTGGAGAAAGCTCTCAGGCATGAGAATCTGTTTCCTAAAGAGGGATCTGTTGTTGCTGTACCAAGGAAGAGTTTAAACCACAGCAGGGTGGAAGCAAGAAGAGGAAGCAGCAGCAGCAAAAGGGTAAGGATGGCCAGAAGAAGCCGAAAGGCGAAGTGACCTGCTACAATTGTCAACAGAAGGGCCATTTCTCCAGGGATTGCAAGAATCCGAATGTGCCGGTGAAGTGCCACAACTGTGACAAGCCGGGGCATGTCAAGAGGAATTGTCCAGAACCGCGGAAGGACAAGCAGATTGTGCAAGCTTATGCTTTGGGAGCTGTTCCATCATCTTCAAAAGCTCCTACCGTTGAAGAGAAAGGAAAGAGTGTGGTGGTTCAAGGTACTCTTTCCATATGTGGTGTTCCAGTGAGAGTGCTATTTGATACTGGGGCGTCGCATTCTTTTGTTTGTAGTGAACTTGTAGGCCGGTTGGGTTTAGAACCGGATATCGTTGATAGGCCATTGGTTGTGACTAATCCAGTTGGGAGTTCGCCTTGTTTGTGTATGTTATGTCGTGGTCTGATTGTATCGAGTCATGATTTCTCTTTTGTTTGTGATTGTTTTGTTCTGAACTTTGCGAGGTTCGGAATTATTTTGGGTATGGACTAGCTTAGGAAGTATGCGGCAAAGGTTGATTGTGAAAGGTTGGAGGTGACAGTCAAGAATGTGGAGGGGCGAAAGATTGTGATACGATGTAAGCATGGAGAAGGCGTCTTCATGAGCTTCATGTATTCGCTGGTTGTTCCACGGGATGGACTGTCATCTGTGCCAATCGCTAATGTATTTGAGGATGTCTTTGACGAGGTCAAAGGGTTACCACCGCATAGAGAGATCGAGTTTCGTATAGATCTAGTTGAAGGAGCCAGACCTGTTGTGATGCCTCTTAGGCGGATGGCGCCTAGGGAGCAGCAAGAGTTGAGGGTGCAGGTTGATGACCTTTTACAGAAAGGATTCATTCGGCGTAGTGTGTCCGAATGGGGTGCACCAGTTGTGTTTGCAACCAAAGCAGATGGATCGTTGAGGTTGTGTGTGGATTATCGTGAGCTGAATAAGGTGACTAAGAAGAACAAGTATCCATTGCCGAGAATAGATGACTTGTTTGATCAGCTTCACGAAGCTAAGGTGTTTTCTCAGATGGATTTGGCAACGGGATTTCACCAGTTGAGAGTGGCTAAGGATAGTGTGCCGAAGACTGCTTTTCGGACACCATCCGGTTTCTTTGAGTGGCTGGTAATGCCGTTTGGACTGACTAATGCGCCAGCATATTTTGTGGATCTTATGAATAGAGTGTTCAGAGATCAGTTGAGCAAGTTCGTGCTAGTGTTCGTGGATGATATTCTGATTTATTCCAGAACTGAAGAAGAGCACAAGACGCACTTGCATATTGTTTTGGAAATCTTACGGAAACATCAGCTGAAGGCTAAGTTTTCGAAGTGTCACTTCTGGAAGAGTGAAGTGAGGTTCTTAGGCCATATTATTTCTGGAAATGGAATAGCGGTTGATTCCGCTAAGGTGGCAACAATCCAGGATTGGGTTAGACCTAAGAATGCATCGGATGTGAGAAGTTTTCTTGGATTAGCAAGATATTATCGTCGATTTATCAAAGACTTCTCCAAGGTGGCTGCACCATTGACAGGATTGACGAAAAAGAACCAAGTATTTAGATGGGATGCTAAGTGTGAGCAAGCTTTCGGAATCCTGAAAGAGCGACTGACAAGTGCTCCTGTTTTGACTATTCCAAGTGGAAATGATGAGATGGTGGTTTACACCGACGCATGTGGTACTGGACTTGGAGTAGTGCTGATGCAGAAGGATAAAGTTGTTGCGTATGCAAGTCGACAACTGAAGCCGCATGAAAGGAATTATCCGACTCATGATTTGGAGTTAGCGGCGATTGTTTTTGCTCTGAAGATGTGGAGACATTACCTATTGGGAGTTCGATTCGAGCTGTTTACGGATCATAAGTCGTTGAAGTATCTTTTCTCCCAAAAGGATTTGAATCTTCGGGAGCAACGATGGCTAGAGTTTTTGGCATCATATGATTTTAGTATAGCCTATACTCCGGGAAAGGGTAACGCAGTGGCAGACGCGTTAAGTCGAAGACATGCAGGATTGGGAGCCATGTTTTCAGAATGGAAGAGCCTCGAGTATTTAGCTGGATTTGACTTCAGGCCCAGATGTGAATTGGAACCTGAGATGTTGGCAAACTTATCGATAAGACCGACTCTTGTCGAAATAATTGGCGAGAGCCAAAAGCGAGACGATAAGCTTGTCAAGATTATCCGTGATTTGGAATCTGGATTGGACCCAGAAAAGGATAAAGGATTCGAGGTTGATCGAGAGGGTTGGCTTCGGAAGCAAAGACGACTAGTTGTTCCCGATATAGATGAATTGAGAAATGAGGTTCTGAAGGAAAATCATCACTCGAAGTTGACAATTCATCTAGGTGGAAACAAGATGTATCGGGATATGAAGAGAACCTATTACTGGGAAGGTATGAAGAAGGATGTTGGAAATTTTATTTTCAAGTGTATGAACTGCCAGTTGGTAAAAGCCGAGCAGAAGAAGCCAAGTGGATTGCTTCAGCCATTAGAAGTTCCTACATGGAAGTGGGAGCAAATATCCATGGATTTTATTGATGGACTACCTAGAACAAGAACGGGAAATGAAGGGATTTGGGTCATTGTAGATCGTCTGACTAAGAGTGCAAGATTCATTCCTGTTCGATCGACTAGGACTGCATCAAAGTTGGCTGAGTTGTATGTTAAGTGGATAGTTCGATTCCATGGTATTCCGAAGAGTATAGTGAGCGATCGAGATCCATTGTTCACTAGTGGATTTTGGAAGAGCTTCCAGGAGGTTTTGGGAACCGAGTTGTGTTTAAGTACAGCTTATCACCCCCAAACAGATGGTCAGACCGAGAGAGTCAACCGAGTTTTGGAAGATCTCCTCAGAGCTTGTGTTTTGGATTTCGGAGGATCATGGGAAGATCACCTTCATTTGGTAGAATTTTCGTATAATAACAGTTACCAGTCAAGCATTGGTATGGCACCGTATGAAGCATTGTATGGAAGACCGTGTAACTCTCCGACATGTTGGTTAGAAACTGGAGAAAAGCTGATACTTAGGCCAGAGATGATTCGACAGACTTCGGATTGTATAGAGATCATTCGACAACGAATGAAGGCAGCTCAAGACCGTCAGAAAAGTTATGCCGATAAGCATCGTAAGGATTTGGAATTCGACGTAGGTGATATGGTTTTTGTGAAGATTTCTCCACTGAAGAATGTTATTCGATTCGGGAAGAAAGGGAAATTGACTCTGAGATTTGTTGGACCATTCCCGATCATCGAGCGAATTGGAAAGCTCGCCTACAGATTGGAATTACCAGAAAAGATGGCGAGTGTGCACAATGTTTTTCATGTATCATATCTACGGAAGTATGTGCACGACTCGAATACAGTGGTTTCTGCTGATAGCTGTGAAGATTTCGAAGTTGATCCAGTCGATAAGAGACCTCGTAAGCCGCTTCGTGTTGTGGAAACTGACACGAAACAGCTAAGGAGGAAGGTAGTTAGGTTGCTCAAGATACAATGGAGTGATAATGATAACGACTGTACATGGGAGGTGGAAGAGAGGATGAAGGCAGCTCATCCTGAACTCTTCAAGGTATGGCCCTAAGGTGTCGTGTCATCTAACGGTATTGTAACTTGTTCTAGTTTTAGAATTCTACATGCTAAGCTAGAATTGGATGCATGGTTTGTTGACTGCTATGGATGGTAGGCATGCAGAATAGTCTTTGTTTGCTCTTGTTTGTTTGGAATTTCGGGGGCGAAATTCCTAAGGGGGAGAGAATGTAACGACCCATATTTTTACGGATCGAAACATCGTAAAACAGTTATCATTTGGTCGCATTGTTGATACGTCATCCATAGTCTAAGTCCTAGGTCGTAGAGTAGTTAGGTCGGAGTAGACGACCTAAGAAAGTGGAGCGACCTAAGGAAGTTGGCGACCTAAGGATTTTGGGGATAGGTCGTATAAGAGATAAGTCGTGTGGTGGCATAGGTCGTGGGGTAGGTTAGGTCGAGTGAGCGACCTAGGAGATTGGAGCGACCTAAGAGTTAGCAACCTAAGGTTTGAGCGACTTAAGGAAAGGCAACGACCTATGGAAGTTAGCGACCTATAGGATTTGGCGACCTAGTGGTTAGCGACCTAGTGGTTAGTGGTATAGAGGTTAGCGAGTTAGCGTAGTTAGGTTGTAAGCGACCTAAGATAGTTAGGTCGTGAGCTTCTGTGTTCAGTTAGGTCGTGTGTGTGTTAGGTCGCGTAAGAGCTAAGCTGCATCTGGGTTAGGTCGTAGGTCGCGTGGATGCACTTATGTGTTAAGTCGCTAGGTAGTGAGGATGGGTAGGTCGCGTGGAAGCGCATGTGTGTTAGGTCGCGACTTAGTTAGGTCGCGTAAGGGCGAATCTGTAAGTCGCGCGCATGTGTTAGGTCGTAGAAGCGCGCATCTGTTAGGTTGTAGGTTGGAGTTTTCGCTGGGTCGCGTAGAGGCTGGAATTGTTAGGTCGTGGGTTTTTAGGTTGTGAACGACCTAAGAGCGAACGACCTAAGGTGAAATCAGCCTATAAATAGGAGGGTTCTTCTTCATTTTTTGGGATCCGGATTTTGAAGCGACGAAGTGCTGCCATTTTGGGAGCTCGAGTTCTACACTTCTTCACTTCTTTTCTCCACTTTAATCTTGTGCTTCCTTCCATCCAAATCGAAGATCGAATTGAAGATTCAAGAGCTTAGATTGAAGATCTACATCCATCAAAGAGAGATTTCATCGTTTGAAGCGGATTTGTGATAGATCGAGTTAGATTCTTCGCTGTCCAAATCTGAAGTGTGTTGCTTTTGAGGTGTTTAGGTGATTTGGTGAGTGGTGATTATCTCTCACACGGATCCAAAGGAGTATATCGGATTGTTGGTTTGATTTGGTGTTAAAATAGTGATTTCCATGCATTTTCTTAAACCTAAGTATAGATCTATTGTTCATGATGATTTGACATCCATTTTACTACATGATTAACCTATGCAAGTTCATTCATCAAGTTATAGAGATATTACTCATGTTTTCATGCTTGTTAGATTTCGACTCTTTATTTACAAGATTGCCATTATTGTTATAATTGTTTATTAGATCATGTTTGAATACTTGGATTAATGATTGACTTGGTTGATTGTTATGAATTAGTTGATTGATGATTAGATTTAGACAAGATGGTCTAAGATGATTCAAAAGCTAAGTGAAAGGCTCTTGAATTGGGAAAGCTGCTCGTGGCATATGTAGCGGATGATGAAGCTCATATGGATAGATTTGATGATGATGATGTTGAGATAAGGCTTTGCTAGGATGTGATGAAGCGAGGCATGATATGAGATAGTCTTGGTCTAATCCAGACGGGATCATTCCAAGCATGTTGATAACTCGGTGAAATGGTTCGAGTTTGAGGATAATGGTTTGCTCGAGAGGCGCTTGAGCTAGTATGGAAATAGTCATCGAAGAGGATGACTAGGAGGCTGAGATTTCATCATTGTTGAAGGTTCTAGCATGCTCAAAGCAAGAGTACGCTGGGCAGATTCGATAGTCCCTAAAGACTACTGATTGGTAGTCGAGTACTCTGGGCAGATTCGATAGTCCTAGGCACGGGCTGCGACGACGTGCGGAGTTATGTCTAGAACCGGGGTTTCCATTAGCCCTTGACGGACGGATGAAAGAATGAGCCGGTCATTCAATTAACGATGATATCGAAGCAATGATAACAGTGATAGCCAGAGTCATGGATGTTTGGTTGTATCGTCATTCGGTCTCAAGAGCGGTATTTTCTGGGTGCTTATCTGATCTTGGTTTAGGCCTTGGGGGTTTGTACTTGGAAAGCATCGCCCTTGACTCGAGTGATAACTGCTTTACTTTAAATTGTATGCTTTGCTATGTTTGCTTCTGCTTAGTGTGTGTCTGGGGGCTATCACTGTAGAAAGTGGTGGAGTGGGAGGGTTGGATTCCTATTCCTTTTTCCTTTATGCTCTTTTGGTATGTTGTTAGTTAATTTACCGCTCACTAAGACTGTTGTCTGACTCAAGGCTTTATGTTATAAATCTTATTGCCTTGGGCTGTTCGTCCACTTTGGGACGGGCAGACTAGGTAGCAGGTGATAGGTGTTGTTCTTAGTTTCCGACGATGCTGATGATGAAGACGAGCTGGAGGCTTGCATATTATTTTCTTACTATATGTACTGGATGATCCGCTGCTTGTATAATTCTCTGAGTGATATGTAGTGAGGCTTGATGTATTGACTATTCAGATGTTTGTATTCAACTATTATGAAGTTTTATATGATGACATTCTATTCTGTGAAGCTTCACTATATATATATTCTATTGTATTTTATCCATGCGCTGTGAGTATATGATAGATTCTGCTGTTTTTTAATTCACCCTGACAATCGTCTATGGCTGCCTGGCACACTTTACAGTGCACTATCTCTAGGTTTAGTGCGGGGGTCATGGGCGGTCGTCACATCGAATTTCATGGCGATCACATGTATCGTTTAGTCGTGCGAGTTCAAAACGCGTAGTAATTAATTATGGAAATTTAATATAATAATTTGTTCGAAAAGCTATCTTCTGCATATGATTGAATTAGACCTCGAAACTAGTTCCATCGCATTCGGAGTAGGGGTATAACATATAGAACGCCAAGCAGCATGCCTCTTTTGGAATTCAAAATTTTCGGGTATGTTTTGTCGAATATTTCGAATAAAATAATAGAAAATCAAATCTTTTTAAAATCCAACCCATATTCAAACACCATATCCAATCGATTCGAACCCCATACCTTCACATGTTTATGCCATACCCCTCTCCTCATTAAAATGATTATGTAGTGAAGAAAATCAAGGGTCTAATGGCTGAAAATTTCTAAAATTCAAAATCAAATTAAATAAGCAACTAAAAATCATTTTTTTGACCAGTTGAGCTCGTTTAGGTGCAAGCTTCGATCTAATTATGGTTTGGGTGATGATCGATCGTGGTTTAGGTGATGGCCAACATTCCAGTCCATCTAAGGTTCGGTTTTTGTGGATTTTAGGAGTCGAGAGGTCTCGTTATTGTTTGCATCGCGTTCGTCTTGTCGAATAGCATCCATAGCCGAAGTTTTATGGAGTGCGACGCTAGGATGGGGGGCGTCGAGCTACAATACTCGAATAAGCCCAGGTCGTGTTTTTTTAGCAAGCCATGCATGGAGATTTGGGTATGGGCGCGTAGAGATCGGAGAGGGAGAAGCAACAGCAAAGACGGCTTGTCGAATGGTGGCCTGGAGGTGTTGTTAGTGTGTGCATGTACATGGGATTTCTCGTTGTCACTGTGCATGTTCTTTGGCTTGGGGTAAGATGAGTAGAGGGTAAAGTTGTAAATAGTTTGAAAATTAGTAATTTAATTTAATCATGTAAATCCAAAAACTTATAAAATGTGTATCTCACTCATACGAGGTTGGATTCGAACGCTGTTTTTTGCATTAGACTCGTGTCGACGAGATCTTCACATTGGAATTTTTTTGGTTGGATTTGGAGCTTGTTGGAATTTATGCTAAAATTGGACGGCCGTTTGGTGTTAGTCCAAAATCGGATGTTTCAGGGGAAACGAAAGTGAGTTTAACTCACATTAAATTTTATTATACCATATCAATGATGTTATAAATGTTTATTGATTGCTTGGATGTAAGTTAAATTGTATGATTACTTATTTGGTTGAATTTCCATTTGGAAAATGGATGACATATTAATTTGATCGTTATGAACTCATATGATTATATATATATTATCCATAACCATTGTTTTATAGATAAAATCTGTAAAGAGACCCTTAGGGGCTTCTCGCCATTAGTTATGGTTTACTCTTATGCTGTTATAATTGAAATAAATCCTCATATTCCATTTAATTTGTTAAGTGTCGTTATAGCAATTTCACTATATCATCATTCATAAAATTTCATCCCCAAAACCCTATCATATGTTTTTGGACTTGAGCTTGTGTTTTCGCTAAGCAAAATGTTAAAAATTCATTAATCATTTTGGTTAACGATAATTCAAAATAATAAATCATTTTAACTAATGATTTTGAAATTAATTAACCAATTTAATAAATGATGTTTAAAATTGGTTTATCATTGATCTGGATGAGATAAAATTTAATTAATCATTTTAACTAATGATTACTTGATCTAAATTAATTATTTTAATTAATGATAATTGAAAATTAATAATCATTTTAGTTAATGATATTTAAAAGTAATTACTCATTTTAAATAATTATATTTGAATTTAATTAATCATTTAATTAATGATTGTTATAAATTAACTAATTTTATTTAACTAATGATATTTGGAATTTAGTTAAATCATTTTAGTTAATAATTTTTTTATATTTAACTAATTGTTTTAACAAATGATATTTGGAATTTAGATAAATCATTTTAATTATTGATGTTTTATAGTTAAAATCATTTTAACAAATGATGTTTTAATTAATCGTTTTAAATGAGGTTTGAATTTAATTAATCCAATTAATTTATGATTATTTGAACTTAATTAATTATTTTAATTAATGGTATTTAAAATTTATTTATCATTTTAATTAATGATGTTTGAGATGAATCATTCATTTTAACTAATGATTATTTGAATTTAATAAATCTTTTTAATTAAAGATATTTAAAGTTAATTAAGTGATTTAATAAAAGTGATTAAAGTAAATTAACAAAAATTTTAAGTTAACTTACTGATTTAATGTTTTTTTAAAGTTAATAAATTTAATAAAGATATTAAAGTTAATTTATTGATGATATAAAAGTGTTCAAAAATAATTAACTATTTTGTGTAAAATAATGGACTAGTTTACTTAAAAGAGATTTTAAAATGTGATTAGTTATCTTTCGGGATAATTAATATTGTTTTAAAGATATAAAAGGTATTTAAATTGTTTACTATCTTTGAGGTAATAAATATTGTTTTAAATTTATATACAAAAGTATATAAATGAGAAAATCCTTTAAAAGGATTTACTTTAAAATAAAGCTAAGTGTAAATTGTTTTTGGGTTTCTTATAAACAATGTTTTAACGACATTTGTTTTTGACCCCTGTTTTAATACACTTAGTATCATATATCTGTCTTATAAAATAATGTTTTGAAAGAGTATTTCTAAAAGGTTTTACCAATATTGAAATATTGAAATCAAGCACAAGTTCAGTCTTTAAAAGTTATAGTTCGATTTCGGTTATGAAAAAAAAATAGTTCCATAATCGATATCGCTTATATGGAAAGGATCTAGTCATTCTTTTAACGTTAAACGTTGAGTCTTGGACTCGTTTCTATCTCGAAGGTTAAAAATGTCGTCAAGGCGATGCCTAGAGGTAACACTACCTCAACTTATCCAGCTTCGTTTTCAACCGAGAGATAGGACTTGTCTGGAATCAACGAGTAGTGGTAAATGTATGATATTTAATTTTCATACATGATCATTTTAATTTTCCCCGATAGTTGATTCATTAATTATCGGATCCAGCTTTCTTCATGGTGTATTGTCACCTTAAAACGGTTTGCTGCTCTTTAAGCTTTGTTATCCTTTGTCGGAAATAACTAAACAAAAGTGCAAAAGAGGGCCAAGCTATGTGGGGTTGCTCCCATTAGGGTATTTTCACATCTCATCCAGATTGGATTCGGTTGTGCACTTAGATGTGAAATATTCAGATACTCGATAAGGTTTGGCGGGGTTCGGCTTGGAGTGTCTCGAGAAGTGTCATAGAGTAAATGAGCTTCTCAGAAGTATATTACTAGAGGTATACTTCAAGGAAATGGCACCTTCCTAGTCATTTGTTGGAAATTTTCCTTTCCTTATTTTATTCGAATCCTTGAATCTGTTTATCTTTAAATTACCATGAGAAGAGTCAACCATGCTTTGCGACGTTTAAGTATTGAATTAGACCATTCTATCAAGTTTGGACTGTTACCTTAATTGGTCCCTTCTATCAAATTGGACTGTTATCTTATTTTGTCCATTCTATCAAGTTTGGACTGTTATCTTATTTTGTCCATTCTATCAAATTTGAACCGTTTCCTTGTTTTATCCATTCTGTCCAGTTTGGATTTTACTCGGGTTGTTTTCATTCTTTCAAGTTTGATGTTAATATTATTTCCGCTCATTCATATTTGGATTTGTTTCCTGATGATTATTTTTGCTCTTGCCTGTATGGATGCTATTCTTGTGAGGTAAAAACTCGTTCTGCATTAGCAGCGTCGTCTCACAGAACTTTTATATGTTCCCCATTATTTGAGTTATCTCACGCTGGTATTGCCAGACTGATCCGGGTATTATTTTATTATAATGATCGGGTCAGAGAGAGTATTTTCCTAGGTTGCCTTTGGAGTTATGGAGAGCTTGGAGGGGAGATGGAGATTCATCTATCGTGGTATTTTATTTTCCATTGTATTATATAGTATTCCTATCAACATTTGTAAGGTTATGATTTTATAACTGTCCAGCTGATAAGGTTTGTTTTTAACTTTGATATACTCTTTATTTTTAGAGTGACGGTTTCTAATATCCTTATCATATTATATGTTGTCGATTCCCCTATGAGATTCTGTTTTCCTCTGTTTTCTGTTATTTTCTTTTTATTACCCTAACAATCTTCCCTTTTGTTGATTGGATGCGTGACAATAGAACATAGTGATAGTGTCTGGTGTCGACTTTCGATGGTCAAAAAGGTGGGTTGTTACATTTTGGTACCAGAGCGCAAGGTAAAGCGGGAACCTTGGCTTTGGTAGGGTTTGGCTCATTAAAGACAGGGTAATCGACAGCCTGGAATGAGTTTGAAAGTATTATATTTTTGAGAGCATATTTGTTAATGTTATAAAAACGTATTATGTTAATTGGTCTATTGAGTTTTTATGAATTCTGGTTGAGACATAGGACACCACGGTATCGATAGGGATTTCTAAACACTCGACCAAGGCCAACGGACATGGTAGTGAAATTTGTGAAATTTTGGCAAATTAAATGTTTTGCCTAGGATTATATTGTGTGTATATATATATATATATATAAAGAAATAATTCTCAAAACTTTATATGGTTATAAAGTGTGTTTGTTTAAATGTGATAATATTTATTTATTATCATTAGTGTTGTTTAGTTATGCTTAATTTGAATAAGCTGTATTGACTGTTGCTTATTAGTGTTAAATTGTGCTCGGTTTATTTAGGAGCATTTATCACTTTGATTTAAAATGAACTCTTTGTGAATTAATTTTTAAAATTTGGCTATAAGGTGTTCGGGGAAAATGTTAACTTGAAAATTCACCTTTTAATAATGGTGGTTTAAAGAATAAACTTTAATAAAAAGTTGTTAATATAATCCAAATAGTGGGATAAGATATTTAGAGAATAAATATTCGAGATAATTCTATTATAATAAAGAAGGATTATTATAATATGAAATAATTTTTATATTAAGGAAATTTTATATAAATTTAGTTTATACAACATGTTTTAAAATGAATTTTTGAATCTAAATCCCAGAATTTTAGAAAATAATTTAAAAGGATTTTGGGAAATTAAATAGTAGTATTTTTGGAAGTAACTGCAAGTATAAATATTTTAGGAAGAATTTTTTTAATGGAATGCATTTTCTTTGGGTTAATTCGGAGGAAATCGTCTCGATGTGTTTTGTGGTAAGCCAAATAATCTTTTAAGTAAAGATCAGATGTTTGCTTAGGCAAATATTGTGGATTACTTAGTAAATTATTCTCTTTATCATTGTGCGATCAAAATGAGTTCGAAATGCGAAAGAACCCAAAGTGAATTTTTATAAATAAATTTATTGTATATGAAAATATATGTGGTATGCTTTCAAAGATTAGTTTTGAAATTAAAAACTGGGTATTTATTTTAAGTTCCCCAAAAAGGAATTTGTTCCAAACAAAAGGTATTTCTGATAAGAGATTGTGTATACCCTTAGATAAGATAAGGGATAATGTAACACAAGTTTAAATTGTGTTAACTTAAGTAAGAAAGTTTTGATAAAACATCATTTTATTAAAACCATATAGTTATTTAAAACATCTAAGTAGTGTAAACTATTTGTTGATTAGGTCAACCCATAAATATTATTCATAACACTCTAAGTTAAAGAGCTGAATAGGTTGACTCGGTTTTAAGATACCATAATTTGATTTGATCCCTATCTAGATGTGTGAAAAAAGTAAGATAAAATTTGTATGTACTCTTAGGATGTAGAAGAGTATTATACAAGTATATAAAGTGGAATAAGTTATTATTTGATGTTTTATAAAGAAATGACTTTATAAAATATTTTTAAAAACTCGGGTGAAAATTTTATGAAATGATTCATAAATAATTTTAGTATTGAATAAAATACTAAGTGAAAATATAAGTGATTTAGAGGATAAATTTTTTTAAGGCAGTTAAGAAACCAATAAATTTAGAATATAACTCTCCATTTTGTCCGAGTGAGTTTGAATAATTTTCTAAGTAATGACCAAAGGCTAATGAGCAAAACGGTACACTTAGATAATTATCTATATTTTTGGACAATCATAAAAGTTTTAAACCTAAGTTGAGATTTGTTTGTTAGTCAATTGACATTTTGAAACAATGTTAAGTGATAGTTTTCCCTTATGAAATTTGATCAACTATTAGTGTTAGTTTATTCCATCGTGGAATTTGATTGATTTGATTGAATTGAATTGATTGGTTGTGTGGTTGTATGTACCATTGTTTATAAAGTTTAAATTTATAGACAAAGGATTTTACATTGTTATGATTAGGACCTAAATCCCAGTGATTTTGGAATAAGGAAACTTTTGAAGATTTTGGGAAAGGAGTGATATTTGTTTACTCTAGTTGATGGTGTTGGAGGAACCGGATACCACTGGACGCTCCATGTTGTTTTGATTCTAGAGTTTCACCGTACTTTATTAGGAGGATTTCCCTCCTTGTCACTTTGATTTTTGTTTTTTTATTTTTCTCGTCTGATAAATTTGAAAATGAATTTTTGAATTGAAAAAACTGGGTATTTAGATCTAAATTTATCATTTGAAAATTTTGGATGCATAGCATCTATTACAGAATATTCTCTGTATTTTGTCGCATATGATTGAGATATGGTTATTGGTTGCATGTAAATCTATATCAGAATAGTTTTTGCATGTAGAGTTACATCACATTTCTTTTCTTAGCTTGATTTTCTTTTAGATTTCATAAGTATAGGTATGCAAGAGATTTCCATTTGATTCTTGCACACCTGCATTTGCATAGAGATAATAAATTACTTGCCATAATATAAATAAAACACAAAAATGTACGTAATAAATTTAGAAAAATTAAATTGGTTGATGATTTTATGCTCCAGATATGGAAGGCCACTTGGCTTTTGTTTTCTTTCGTTGGTTGTGAGCCTGTAGAGGCAATTTGTAGTCGTTCTGATCCAGCTGTGCAAAGGAGACGCTGGCGAAATTTTTCATAAAATTTAAGAGTTACATTTTTTTGAGAATTTTTGAGAATTAAAATTTGATTTTTTTGAGTTATGTATTGAAATGAATGATTGGAAGGGAATTAGTTGGTATAGATGGGTGGATTTAAAAGACTTGGAAACTTTGGAATCTATTCCAACTAATTAGTTTTAAAAATAAATCTAATAACTCATTTTAATTAATAGTTTTAAGATTAAGGGTTTGGAAACATTTTCTTTCTTAGGAATTTAGGGGATGAAATTCATTTAAGGGGGGAGAATGTAACAACCCGAGATTTTGGTAATTTTTTGAGAGAAATGTGTGATCCTCTAGAGTAGAGAAGAACACACATGTACATATATATAACACCAAAAGTAAGAAGCTGCCAACAAGCCTGGCTGGTAGCTAAAAACTCCCTATACAGAAAGAAAAGAAATAAAACCCTCTCAAAAGCCTAAGAAACTAAAGATTCTCCGTAAACAAACACTCTAACAAGAAACTAAAGCCAGAAGCAGCTCCAAAAGATAAGCTTGAAAGGGACGCGGAAGATGATCTTAAGACTATTTAACACTAGAGGGGGGGTGAATAGTGTTTTAAGAATTTCTTTAAAACTTCTTTGATTTAAATTGATTTAACTAACTTAATGCAAATACACAATCACAGATCAAATCACAGAATCACAAACAGATGCAAATATAAATAAAAAGCAAGTAAAGGAAAGAACACACCAGGAATTTTATACTGGTTCGGTGTTACCCTACATCCAGTCCCGCACAACTTGTACGGCTTTCTATTCAATAATAATCTAGATTACAATCCCTCGATTCCAAGGCAACGAGGTACACCCTCCAGATTCTCAGGTCTCTGGGTAGAACCACTTGATTCATAGGACACAAGTTCACCCGATCGATTTCCAAGGACACGATCACACCTTTATAACCCTACACAAGTTTCTTTGAGTACAAATGTATCTATAACTCTGATAAGCACTGAGATTCTTTGAAGAGAGTGGCAGAGAATCAAACTAGAGATATTTTGGTTTGATTCACTTAAGATTTCGGCAGAATATGGATAGGATGATTAGAAAATAAGATAAGAGAGTAAAGAGGAGAGAAAAATGAAGAAGTAGTATATTGAAAACGTCCATAACAGTCTCTATTTATAGAGAATGAATGGATGTGTCCATTCGAAGAGGTTTAAACGAATAGACACTTCTTTTGAAAACAACCTTTGCTGTAACGGGAAGCATGTCGACATGACAGGTAAATAGGATGTCGACATGGTCTAGTAAAAAGTGATGATTTGCTTTACTTTGAAAATGATGATTTAAAACATATGCAACTTTATTCAAATGGACTCTATGTATTTGTAGAAGGTATTTAGAAGTAGAAATACTTATGAATGTATATATGTATATATACTAAAATATATTTAAAATCAAAGTAAATAAACTAAAGTAAATATAATATTAAAATAGATTTTGAGGCTAAAATATCAAGGACAATTTTGAAATCAAAATATAATAAAATGATAAATATGATTTTGAGGCTAAAACATTTTTGGAAATGTGAACGAAGGTTTTTCTTTTGAAAAGGAATATTTGAAAATCATTTTATAAAACAAGAGATAATTTTGAAAATCATTTTGAATCAAAATTAGTGGATAACAAAATAGGGCTACTATCCGTTCCACTAGATATTTCGTGAGTTCCATCTCACTAGGGTTCCATCCCTTTAACAAGAACGAAGTGGATTCCATTCCACGAGTAAATTGGATAAAAAAGAATGATAGTGCTTTCAAGGAGTTTTAACAAATATCTAACCTAACTATATTATTTGTCTTGAACTCTTGAATATCTTGAATCTCATGAGTCTTCAATCTTGAACTCTTGATCTTTGTCTTCATCAATTTTGTTTTCTTTACTGTACAGTCTTCTTTTGTTGATACCTGCATATAGATTTCCTGCACATATATATTTTATAACACTTCTATAGTTGTTGTCATCAAAACCACTATCCTATGGACTAACATTCTCCCCCTTTTTGATGATGACAACCTTTGTTTATAAAATATTTATATTCTCCTTATAACTCCCCCTAAATCTAATAACTCCCCCTTAATCTATGCCTAACTATCCTATTTTATATTTCTCCCCCTTTGTCATCAACAAAATCTATCTCTAAACTATATAACTCCCCCTAAAATTTATCACTCTATGACGTGTGATTATAATGATAGTGTTATCATAAATAATCAACACTTAAATCTAAAACAAAAATTAGTCCTAAGCCACTAACTATAAAACTCCCCCTTAAACTAACACTAGAACAAAGTATAGTAAATGAATTGTGAAAGATATTAACTTAATTATACTATAATTATTCAATAAATATGTATAAATATATTTCAGACAATATAATCAACACATACATCAAAACCAATCATGTCAGACAAGTCAAACAAATCAATCAATTCAAACAAGTTAAACAAGTCAATCAAGTCAAACAAGTCAATCAAGTCAAACAAGTCAATCAAATCAATCAAATCTACCAAAAACTAATAATCCTATATTATAAGACAGTACTACAAACTCCTCCTAAATAAGATACACTCGTTATGTATACATGTATGCAATATGTAGTTTGTAAAGCAGTATGAAGTGTATAACATATGCAATGTAGCATGAGATAATATGCGAAATGAAGTGTGACTTGTGATGCAAATGATTATGATATGCATTGTAATTTATGATGTAATATGCAATGAAATGTGATATGAAATAGAATGCATAATGATATGTAATAAAATGACAATGAAGTAAAATAATTTGCAAAATGATATGATGATATATATACTATGGTAAGAAATGTTCAGACTATAAGATAAACATGAGTGATAAGTAATATCTAGTTGACAAGCATATATATATATATCTGTGTATGTGTGTGTGTGTCTATATATGTATGTATGTATACATATATCAAACTATTTATTATAAATCACTTCAACTAAACAAAGGTAAAACACACCAATTACTAGACTTAAGTTAAGGAAACTAATGAATGTGACTGAAATAGTTGTAAAGGCAATAGTTTAAAGGTAATAAATGGTATTAAAACTGTAACATAATCGTGAAAGGTAGTAATCAAACTTAATATCAAAATTAAATGCTAAGGAATAAGGACTTATACTATATATGATCAAATATGGTTTTTATAAAGATTAATAGCCTACTTATTTAATTTATAATTATTTTAATTTAATTACTATAATCCAAACTTCCATGTTTATAAACTACTTATCTTACTAATTAAAACCTTTATATTAAATTTCTATTGACTAAAATATTTAGAAACATGTTTAAACATTTTTTTTAAAATATCATAATGAAATATTAAAAATAACAAAGATTAAAAAACTAAAATAAACATGTGTTATATTAAGGCCTCTTTCATTTAAATTTTAATTAATTACTAAAGAATATCTAAACATTAATTTTAAATATTCTAATATAAGTTAGAAAATAATTTCTAAAAAGAATAGAGAAAAATACTTAGTTTAAATATCGTTATTTTATAATTTAAAGTTTTAAGTAGAAAAGACAGCATTTACAGAATGCTATAAAAAGTTTTTTGCATTAAAAAATATATATAAAGCATTATAAAACAGAAACTGCGGTATTTACCAAATGCTGTGAAAAAAGTTTCAGAAACACTACAGCATTTCAAAGCACAGAAATGCTATAAAAACGAATTTGGAGTACTTATAAAACATTAGAGAAGAAAAGAAGCATTTTAGAAATGCTATCTAAAGTTCCGGTCATGTGATGTGGTGCAATCTTATTAATTGAAGAAATATATAAATAGAGCCTTATTCTAGCATTCTACATTCTTAAAGATATAAAATTAGTATCTTAAAAGAAATAGAGTATGAGAAGTAAAAATAAAATTAGAAAAGTTGAAATCATAAATGAATGTATGCTTTTCTACTTAGTATAGTTGTAATAAATTAGTTGTAGATTTTATTTGAAAGAAAACACATTTTAAAAGACTTTTAAAAAATTTAGACTTGTATAACGATATTTATACTATGGTGTGTCGATATATGGACCAAAATATCAAAACTTATAAAAGAGATAAATTTCTATACCTAACTAAATGCATAGATATATATTTCTAAATGCAACAATAAAGATGAAATAATAGTAAAGCGTACCAATTTTTGCATTCCATCTTTCTTACTTTGCTGGTCCTCCATTGTTGTGAACCACACATTTATATCTTTCTGAATTTGACGACGAGATATGTTCTATTGCGACGGGCTCGTTTTTCTGATCAGCGTATTATATTCATTTGCTGAATTTGAAGACCGTATGAGAAAGATACAGATGATTTAGTAAATCGATCAACTTGGCGCCAAAACTTTGAATTCGAATTTTGAATGAATGGACACTTCAACCACTATAAATAAGCCCAAAGGTCACCACTTTTCATAAAAATTCCTCCTCTTCATTTTCTTCCCGTTTTTCTATATACTATCAAACTTCTAGAAGGCATATCTCCTTCGTTTCTTAACGGAATTGGATGAAACCAGCGGCAAGTCGAAGAGGAAGGCAAGGGCTACGATCTAGTAATAGTTTGGTGTCGAATTTGGACGGTATTGTGATGCAACAGGCCGAACAGTAGAAGAAATGTAGAAGATCCCGTACACAGTTTTTCAGTTTTGGATAGCCAACTTCAAACTTTCATATCTCACTCAATTTTGATCGGAATTTGATGATCCACCCATCAAAATGACCACGAGAACAAGAACTACAATCTGAAAAGGAGTGGGAACAAAATATTCAAATCTCTGGATGAATTTTGAAGAATATCTTTGACGGATTTGCCTTCTTTTTCTCTTTGTTCACCAAAACTTCATTTGACCATAACTTGGTCATTTCTTGACGGATTCTCATGAAACCAGTGACATTGCGAAGCAGATAGAGAGAAGTACAGTATCAAATCAAGTTGTAGATGAGAACCCAAAGTTTTTAATTGATCTGGTACCCATTTCTTTGTCGATTTCCATTATATATCCACTTGTACATAACACTTCTCCTGCAAAACAAGATAACAATTTTTAAAGAATCAAGTGACTTTTCAAAATAACTAAATATAATTTTAAACAACAATATCATGATGATTCTGTGACATATTCAAATGAAAATAGTGTTAATAATTTTATAAAAAAAATTGCCATTTTAAAAATTTTCAAAATTCAGATTATGAAACTTTTGAAAACCTTGCTCTGATACCAAATGAAAGGGACGCGGAAGATGATCTTAAGGCTATTTAACACTAGAGGGGGGGTGAATAGTGTTTTAAGAATTTCTTTAAAACTTCTTTGATTTAACTAACTTAATGCAAATACACAATCACAGATCAAATCACAGAATCACAAACAGATGCAAATATAAATAAAAAGCAAGTAAAGGAAAGAACACACCAGGAATTTTATACTGGTTCGGTGTTACCCTACATCCAGTCCCGCACAACTTGTACGGCTTTCTATTCAATAATAATCTAGATTACAATCCCTCGATTCCAAGGCAACGAGGTACACCCTCCAGATTCTCAGGTCTCTGGGTAGAACCACTTGATTCACAGGACACAAGTTCACCCGATCGATTTCCAAGGACACGATCACACCTTTATAACCCTACACAAGTTTCTTTGAGTACAAATGTATCTATAACTCTGATAAGCACTGAGATTCTTTGAAGAGAGTGGCAGAGAATCAAACTAGAGATATTCTGGTTTGATTCACTTAAGATTTCGGCAGAATATGGATAGGATGATTAGAAAATAAGATAAGAGAGTAAAGAGGAGAGAAAAATGAAGAAGTAGTATATTGAAAACGTCCATAACAGTCTCTATTTATAGAGAATGAATGGATGTGTCCATTCGAAGAGGTTTAAACGAATAGACACTTCTTTTGAAAACAACCTTTGCTGTAACGGGAAGCATGTCGACATGACAGGTAAATAGGATGTCGACATGGTCTAGTAAAAAGTGATGATTTGCTTTACTTTGAAAATGATGATTTAAAACATATGCAACTTTATTCAAATGGACTCTATGTATTTGTAGAAGGTATTTAGAAGTAGAAATACTTATGAATGTATATATGTATATATACTAAAATATATTTAAAATCAAAGTAAATAAACTAAAGTAAATATAATATTAAAATAGATTTTGAGGCTAAAATATCAAGGACAATTTTGAAATCAAAATATAAGAAAATGATAAATATGATTTTGAGGCTAAAACATTTTTGGAAATGTGAACGAAGGTTTTTCTTTTGAAAAGGAATATTTGAAAATCATTTTATAAAACAAGAGATAATTTTGAAAATCATTTTGAATCAAAATTAGTGGATAACAAAATAGGGCTACTATCCGTTCCACTAGATATTTCGTGAGTTCCATCTCACTAGGGTTCCATCCCTTTAACAAGAACGAAGTGGATTCCATTCCACGAGTAAATTGGATAAAAAAGAATGATAGTGCTTTCAAGGAGTTTTAACAAATATCTAACCTAACTATATTATTTGTCTTGAACTCTTGAATCTCATGAGTCTTCAATCTTGAACTCTTGATCTTTGTCTTCATCAATTTTGTTTTCTTTACTGTACAGTCTTCTTTTGTTGATACCTGCATATAGATTTCCTGCACATATATATTTTATAACACTTCTATAGTTGTTGTCATCAAAACCACTATCCTATGGACTAACATTCTCCCCCTTTTTGATGATGACAACCTTTGTTTATAAAATATTTATATTCTCCTTATAACTCCCCCTAAATCTAATAACTCCCCCTTAATCTATGCCTAACTATCCTATTTTATATTTCTCCCCCTTTGTCATCAACAAAAACTATCTCTAAACTATATAACTCCCCCTAAAATTTATCACTCTATGACGTGTGATTATAATGATAGTGTTATCATAAATAATCAACACTTAAATCTAAAACAAAAATTAGTCCTAAACCACTAACTATAAAACTCCCCCTTAAACTAACACTAGAACAAAGTATAGTAAATGAATTGTGAAAGATATTAACTTAATTATACTATAATTATTCAATAAATATGTATAAATATATTTCAGACAATATAATCAACACATACATCAAAACCAATCATGTCAGACAAGTCAAACAAATCAATCAATTCAAACAAGTTAAACAAGTCAATCAAGTCAAACAAGTCAATCAAGTCAAACAAGTCAATCAAATCAATCAAATCTACCAAAAACTAATAATCCTATATTATAAGACAGTACTACAAACTCCTCCTAAATAAGATACACTCGTTATGTATACATGTATGCAATATGTAGTTTGTAAAGCAGTATGAAGTGTATAACATATGCAATGTAGCATGAGATAATATGCGAAATGAAGTGTGACTTGTGATGCAAATGATTATGATATGCATTGTAATTTATGATGTAATATGCAATGAAATGTGATATGAAATAGAATGCATAATGATATGTAATAAAATGACAATGAAGTAAAATAATTTGCAAAATGATATGATGATATATATACTATGGTAAGAAATGTTCAGACTATAAGATAAACATGAGTGATAAGTAATATCTAGTTGACAAGCATATATATATATATATATATATATCTGTGTATGTGTGTGTGTGTGTGTCTATATATGTATGTATGTATACATATATCAAACTATTTATTATAAATCACTTCAACTAAACAAAGGTAAAACACACCAATTACTAGACTTAAGTTAAGGAAACTAATGAATGTGACTGAAATAGTTGTAAAGGCAATAGTTTAAAGGTAATAAATGGTATTAAAACTGTAACATAATCGTGAAAGGTAGTAATCAAACTTAATATCAAAATTAAATGCTAAGGAATAAGGACTTATACTATATATGATCAAATATGGTTTTTATAAAGATTAATAGCCTACTTATTTAATTTATAATTATTTTAATTTAATTACTATAATCCAAACTTCCATGTTTATAAACTACTTATCTTACTAATTAAAACCTTTATATTAAATTTCTATTGACTAAAATATTTAGAAACATGTTTAAACATTTTTTTTAAAATATCATAATGAAATATTAAAAATAACAAAGATTAAAAAACTAAAATAAACATGTGTTATATTAAGGCCTCTTTCATTTAAATTTTAATTAATTACTAAAGAATATCTAAACATTAATTTTAAATATTCTAATATAAGTTAGAAAATAATTTCTAAAAAGAATAGAGAAAAATACTTAGTTTAAATATCGTTATTTTATAATTTAAAGTTTTAAGTAGAAAAGATAGCATTTACAGAATGCTATAAAAAGTTTTTGCATTAAAAAATATATATAAAGCATTATAAAACAGAAACTGCGGTATTTACCAAATGCTGTGAAAAAAGTTTCAGAAACACTACAGCATTTCAAAGCACAGAAATGCTATAAAAACGAATTTGGAGTACTTATAAAACATTAGAGAAGAAAAGAAGCATTTTAGAAATGCTATCTAAAGTTCCGGTCATGTGATGTGGTGCAATCTTATTAATTGAAGAAATATATAAATAGAGCCTTATTCTAGCATTCTACATTCTTAAAGATATAAAATTAGTATCTTAAAAGAAATAGAGTATGAGAAGTAAAAATAAAATTAGAAAAGTTGAAATCATAAATGAATGTATGCTTTTCTACTTAGTATAGTTGTAATAAATTAGTTGTAGATTTTATTTGAAAGAAAACACATTTTAAAAGACTTTTAAAAAATTTAGACTTGTATAACGATATTTATACTATGGTGTGTCGATATATGGACCAAAATATCAAAACTTATAAAAGAGATAAATTTCTATACCTAACTAAATGCATAGATATATATTTCTAAATGCAACAATAAAGATGAAATAATAGTAAAGCGTACCAATTTTTGCATTCCATCTTTCTTACTTTGCTGGTCCTCCATTGTTGTGAACCACACATTTATATCTTTCTGAATTTGACGACGAGATATGTTCTATTGCGACGGGCTCGTTTTTCTGATCAGCGTAGTATATTCATTTGCTGAATTTGAAGACCGTATGAGAAAGATACAGATGATTTAGTAAATTGATCAACTTGGCGCCAAAACTTTGAATTCGAATTTTGAATGAATGGACACTTCAACCACTATAAATAAGCCCAACGGTCACCACTTTTCATAAAAATTCCTCCTCTTCATCTTCTTCCCGTTTTTCTATATACTATCAAACTTCTAGAAGGCATATCTCCTTCGTTTCTTAACGGAATTGGATGAAACCAGCGGCAAGTCGAAGAGGAAGGCAAGGGCTACGATCTAGTAATAGTTTGGTGTCGAATTTGGACGGTATTGTGATGCAACAGGCCGAACAGTAGAAGAAATGTAGAAGATCCCGTACACAGTTTTTCAGTTTTGGATAGCCAACTTCAAACTTTCATATCTCACTCAATTTTGATCGGAATTTGATGATCCACCCATCAAAATGACCACGAGAACAAGAACTACAATCTGAAAAGGAGTGGGAACAAAATATTCAAATCTCTGGATGAATTTTGAAGAATATCTTTGACGGATTTGCCTTCTTTTTCTCTTTGTTCACCAAAACTTCATTTGACCATAACTTGGTCATTTCTTGACGGATTCTCACGAAACCAGTGACATTGCGAAGCAGATAGAGAGAAGTACAGTATCAAATCAAGTTGTAGATGAGAACCCAAAGTTTGAATTGATCTGGTACCCATTTCTTTGTCGATTTCTATTATATATCCACTTGTACATAACACTTCTCCTGCAAAACAAGATAACAATTTTTAAAGAATCAAGTGACTTTTCAAAATAACTAAATATAATTTTAAACAACAATATCATGATGATTCTGTGACATATTCAAATGAAAATAGTGTTAATAATTTTATAAAAAAAATTGCCATTTTAAAAATTTTCAAAATTCAGATTATGAAACTTTTGAAAACCTTGCTCTGATACCAAATGAAAGGGACGCGGAAGATGATCTTAAGGCTATTTAACACTAGAGGGGGGGTGAATAGTGTTTTAAGAATTTCTTTAAAACTTCTTTGATTTAACTAACTTAATGCAAATACACAATCACAGATCAAATCACAGAATCACAAACAGATGCAAATATAAATAAAAAGCAAGTAAAGGAAAGAACACACCAGGAATTTTATACTGGTTCGGTGTTACCCTACATCCAGTCCCGCACAACTTGTACGGCTTTCTATTCAATAATAATCTAGATTACAATCCCTCGATTCCAAGGCAACGAGGTACACCCTCCAGATTCTCAGGTCTCTGGGTAGAACCACTTGATTCACAGGACACAAGTTCACCCGATCGATTTCCAAGGACACGATCACACCTTTATAACCCTACACAAGTTTCTTTGAGTACAAATGTATCTATAACTCTGATAAGCACTGAGATTCTTTGAAGAGAGTGGCAGAGAATCAAACTAGAGATATTCTGGTTTGATTCACTTAAGATTTCGGCAGAATATGGATAGGATGATTAGAAAATAAGATAAGAGAGTAAAGAGGAGAGAAAAATGAAGAAGTAGTATATTGAAAACGTCCATAACAGTCTCTATTTATAGAGAATGAATGGATGTGTCCATTCGAAGAGGTTTAAACGAATAGACACTTCTTTTGAAAACAACCTTTGCTGTAACGGGAAGCATGTCGACATGACAGGTAAATAGGATGTCGACATGGTCTAGTAAAAAGTGATGATTTGCTTTACTTTGAAAATGATGATTTAAAACATATGCAACTTTATTCAAATGGACTCTATGTATTTGTAGAAGGTATTTAGAAGTAGAAATACTTATGAATGTATATATGTATATATACTAAAATATATTTAAAATCAAAGTAAATAAACTAAAGTAAATATAATATTAAAATAGATTTTGAGGCTAAAATATCAAGGACAATTTTGAAATCAAAATATAACAAAATGATAAATATGATTTTGAGGCTAAAACATTTTTGGAAATGTGAACGAAGGTTTTTCTTTTGAAAAGGAATATTTGAAAATTATTTTATAAAACAAGAGATAATTTTGAAAATCATTTTGAATCAAAATTAGTGGATAACAAAATAGGGCTACTATCCGTTCCACTAGATATTTCGTGAGTTCCATCTCACTAGGGTTCCATCCCTTTAACAAGAACGAAGTGGATTCCATTCCACGAGTAAATTGGATAAAAAAGAATGATAGTGCTTTCAAGGAGTTTTAACAAATATCTAACCTAACTATATTATTTGTCTTGAACTCTTGAATATCTTGAATCTCATGAGTCTTCAATCTTGAACTCTTGATCTTTGTCTTCATCAATTTTGTTTTCTTTACTGTACAGTCTTCTTTTGTTGATACCTGCATATAGATTTCCTACACATATATATTTTATAACACTTCTATAGTTGTTGTCATCAAAACCACTATCCTATGGACTAACAAAGCTGCCATCCAATAAAACTTCCACAACCTCAAACTCAACAACCATACCTGAGAAAACCTTAAAATAACAAACTGCATCTGCTCAAGCCACGAACAGTCTCCAAAACAACAAAAATCAAAATAATCCCCAAAATATCATCAACCCTCATGCATAAGACTTAGAAGCTTTAAGTTTTAAATGAGGACTTCTCCTAATATTAAATGATGAATGACTCCTACTATATCTCCTACCAGATTTGAATGCATGAGTCGAATCACAAGCATGTTTAGGAGCAATAGGAAATCTACCTATAGATGCTAGACAACAATACATTACAAATTTGAAACCCCCAGTGTGATAATAAACAGACTGCTCATAACCGACTTCTCCAATCAAACTAGAACCCACTTCTTTTATACGCCTTCCTCTTTTAGATGATGAAGAAAAAACAAAAGCACATTTGCTAATATAACAAACTCTCCCATTATTTTCTGAAAATGTAGAATTAAGATGAACAACCTCTAAATTTATATCATCGGATGATTTAATTTCCTTCTGACAACTGGCCACTTCCGCCAACCCATAATCACAACACTCCAATTCATTAAGATACCCATCCCCATCTCTACATTTATCCCCATATGAATCAGTTTTATAATTCTGAACCCTGTGCAAGCCATCTCTGGGCAAATAAACAATTACTTCGGGACTCACCTTAAACAAAGAAATAACTTCCCCAGCTAACCCATCTCCAAGGCAAGCAATCTTCTTAAACTCTTTTGGATTCTCCACCTCAACACAGTTACTAATCCTACAATACTTATCAGAAACAGTACTGTGCATATCTTCCTTGTGCACGTCACCTCCTACCAGAACATCAATAACCTCCATCTCTTCACCAACTTGAACACTACAATTTTCAACAATGTAGCTCTCTGACATACCCATCCCATTCACCAAAGCATTAGAATTATACAGAGTAGTCACTACTGCATTAACCCCAGCCATGTCTCTTAAGTTATCGACATTGGTCACCAAGCAGTTCAATATACTTCCATTGTCTTTGAGCAATTTGTCAAATGAAGCAACACAATTCTCGAGTGCAATAACACCATGCACATTAAAATCAATAACTATGTGAGCATCAACAAAAGGATCTATGATCATATATTCTCTGTGCATGCTATCCAGTGCATCTCCACAACCCATCTCCACATCATCACTAATTACCTGAAACCCACAGCAAAACTTAATTTCTTTCACCCTGTCATTCGATAAATGACCAATAACAGAACCCAGAGCATCACCAAACTTATGTTCGATTCCTTCATTTATGGAATATACTGAGCATGTATTAGTAGAAGACATGGTTCACCACCACATCTCCTTTGCCAGAGAAAACATCATTAATATTTAGCTTAACCCTATCTTTCTCTGATTTATTTAAGATCCCATCTTAACAAGCAGTATCACTATATTGAAACTAGCAGCTGCCATCCATAGCAGAGTATATGCTCTTGTTCACATCAGCTGTATCAGTGTATAAGTTTTTGTGCACAACATCCTTGTGCATATCACCACTGCAAACTTTAGATACCTCAATATTACAGTCGACACACTGATAATTCACAACAAATTCATTAAACAAATCAGAGTTCGAATTTAAAACCTCCAAAAGAATTAAGGCAATCAAAGCGGTTGGAGGTGATTAGCTCAAACTTCTTCATATCACAAGATATAGCACCAAAAATTTTAAAATGAACATTATCAAAATCTTTAATCGGATCCTTCAGCTGAACTAAAGAGACTGAATCTTCTTTAGAATAAGCAGAAAACCCAAAATTACCTACTGTAGAACTAGAAATCGATGATGAAGGGACAAAACTACAAATCAAAACAGCAGGATAAAAAAACAGAGGATCAAATTTCTTTAGCTCCTCTTTCTGAGTCACAGCAGAGATAACTGAAAAATCAAAATCACCAGAAACACCATGATTATTACTGAAATCGTTCGCCTAAACCACCTCTGAAACATCTTCTTGAAAAGAAGAAGCAAACTCTCCAAAATAATCCACCGGATCTCCAAATTTCAAACTATAATTCTTGCTAATGTTAACAAAATTGATAGCATCAAAATGACAGAGCAAATCCTCCAAGAAACCAATACCTTCTTTCCTCTACAACCAAAGATGACCTATAAGAATTCTCTTAAGTTTCATACTCTTAAGAACAAAAAGAAAACCATGCTCAGTGATACATTGATTTTTACGGGGATATAAATTCATCAAGCAATCGATCTTTTTATGTCCGTAGCAATGCATCTAAAGCATCTAATAGATATGCAGCAATCTCTAGCCAAATGAGAAGGGGCTCCACAAAGATAGCAAATCTTAATCCCTCTACTGGGATCAATCCATTTTTTGGATCTTGTCTTCTAAGAAAAAGCTTTCGGAGAAGAAAAACGAGAATCTTTCACCTCTTGATTATATGAGCAAACAAAAGATCGGTTAGAAGAAGAAGCACGATTAGTATAGGAATTATAATTGGGAAAAAAGGAATAGAAAGATGAAAAAAAGAGGAAGACGATTGCGGAAACAAAAAAGGAGCATATGCCATTTTTTCCTCGAAATTCTGGTCATTTGATTTTAAACTTTTAATTAATTTTAAATATTTAAATAATTGGATTTTAGAATTTAATAACTAATAGTTCAAATATAGGAAATGTTTGAATGTTTGAATTTTGAATTAAATCTTAATTAAATGGATTTAATAATTTTATTCAACTCCTTCTAATTAATAAATAATATTGGTGAATTCGATTTGTAAATTTATTTACAAATATTATAGATCGGATAAATATCGATAATTAAATATAAAACGATATTTAAATCTATGAAATTGTCATTACAGAGCACTGTCTCGGATTTCGATGAAACCAATTTCATTGGATCCATAATAATGAATTATAATATGCCGTCGAATTTCATGGCGATCACACGTATCACTTGGTCGTGCGAGTTAGAAACGCGTAGAAATTAATTTCAGAAATTTAATATAATAATTTCATTTGAAAAGCTATCTTCCGCATACGATTGAATTAGACCTCGAAACTAGTTCCATTGCATTTGGAATAAGGGTATAACATATAGAACGCCAGGTGGCATGCCACATTTGGAGTTCGAAATTTTTGGGTATGTTTTGTCGAATAATTTCGAATAAAATAATAGAAAATCAAAATCTTTTTTAAATCCAACCCATATTCAATACCATACCTAGTCAATTCAAACCCCATACCTTCACATGTCTATGCCAAACCCCTCTCCTCTTTAAAATGATTATGTAGTGAAGAAAATAAAGGGGCTAATGGCTGAAAATTTCTAAAATTCAAAATCAAATTAAACAAGCAACTAAAAATTGTTTTTTAATCCAATTGAGCTCATTTAGGTCTAAAATCCGATCTGATTATGGTTTGGGTGATGATCGATCATGGTTTGGGTGATGGCCGACATTCCAGTCCACATAGGGCTTTGGTTTTCGTGGATTTTAGAAGTTGAGAGGTCTCATTGTTGTTTGCATCGCGTTCATCTTGTTGAATAGCAGCCATAGCCGAAGTTTTATGGAGTATGACGCTAGGATGGGAGGGGCGACGTCGAGCTACAGTACTCGAGTAACCCTAGGTCGTGTTTTTTTTAGCAAGCCGTGCATGGAAATTTGGGTATTGGCACGTAGAGATCGAAGAAAGAGAAGCAACAGCGAAGACGACTTGTCGAATGGTGGCCTGGAGGTGTTGTTAGCGTGTGCGTGTACATGGGATTGCTCGATATCACTATGCACGTTCTTTGGATTGGGGAAGATGAGTCGAGGGTAAAGTAGTAAATAGTTTGAAAATTAGTAATTTAATTTAATTATGTAAATCCGAAAACTTATAAAATGTGTATCTCACTCATACGAGGTTGGATTCAAACGTCATTTTTTCCATTGAACTCGTGTCATTGAGATTTTCGCATTAGAATTTGTTTGGTTGGATTTGGAGCTTGTTGGAATTTATGCTAAAATCGGTGGCCATTCGGTTTTAGTCCAAAATCGGGACGTTTCCATGAAAACGAAAATCAAAGTGAGTTTAACTCACATTGAATTTTATTATATCATATCAACGATGTTATAAACATTTAATGATTGCTTGGATGTAAGTTAAATTGTTTGATTGCTTGTTTGGTCGAATTTCCGTTTGGAAAATGGATGACGTATTAATTTGATCGTTATAAACTCATATGATTATATATATTATCCATAACTATTGTTTTGCAGGGAGAATCTGTAGAGAGACCCTGAGGGGTTTCTCGCCAATAGTTATGGTTTACCTCTTTATTCTGTTATAATTGAAATAAATCCTCATATTCAATTTAATTTGTTAAGTGCCGTTATAGCGATTTCGCTATATCGTCATTCATAAAATTTCATCTCTAAAACCCTGTCAAATGTTTTTGGACTTGAGCTTGTGTTTTCGCTAAGCAAAATGTTAAAAATTCATTAATAATTTTGGTTAATGATAATTCAAAATAATTAATCATTTTAACTAATGATTTTGAAATTAATTGACCAATTTAATAAATGATGTTTAAAATTGGTTTATCTTTGATTTAGATGAGATAAGATTTAATTATCATTTTAACTAATGATACTTGAGCTTAATTAATTATTTTGATTAATGTTAATTGAAAACTAATAATCATTTTAATTAATGATATTGAAAAGTAATTAGTCATTTTAAATAATGAAATTTGAATTTAATTAATCATTTAATTAATGATTGTTTTAAATTTAACTAATTGGTTTAACTAATTATGTTTGGAACTTAGTTAAATCATTTTAATTAATGATTGTTTTAAATTTAACTAATTGTTTTAACTAATGATATTTTGAATTTAGTTCAATCATTTTAATTAATGATTTTTATTGTTAAAATCATTTCAAAAAATGATGTTTTAATTAATCATTTTAAATGAGGTTTGAATTTAATTAATCCAATTAATTTATGATTATTTGAACTTAATTAATTGTATTTACAATTTATTTATAATTTTATTTAATGATGTTTGAGATGAATTATTCATTTTAACTAATGATTATTTGAATGTAATAAATCTTTTTAATTAATGATGTTTAAAGTTAATTAATTGATTTAATAAAAGTAATTAAAGTAAATTAACTAATATTTTAAGTTAATTTACCGATTTAATGTTTATTTAAGTTAATAAATTTAATAAATATTTTAAAGTTAATTTACCGATGATATAAAAGTGTTCGAAAATAATTAACTATTTTGTGTAAAATAATGGACTAGTTTACTTAAAAGAGATTTTAAATGTGATTAGTTATCTTTCAGGATAATAAATATTATTTTTAAGTTATAAAAGGTATTTAAATTGTTTATTATCTTTAAGGTAATAAATACTGTTTTAAATTTATAAACAATGGTTTATAAATGAGAAAATCCTTTAAAAGGAATTATTTATAAATAAAGCTAAGTGTAAATTGTTTTAGGGTTTATAGTAAACAAAGTTTTAATGACATTTGTTTTTTAACCTTTTTTTAATACATTTAGTACCATAAATTTTGTCTTATAAAAGAACGTTTTGAAAGAGTATTTCTAAAAGGTTTTTACCAATATTGAAATATGGAAACTAAGCACAAGTTCAGCCTTTAAAAGTTAAAGTTCGATTTCGGTTATGAAAAAAAATAGTTTCATAATCGATATCGCTTATATGTAAAGGGTCTAGTCATTCTTTTAACGCTAAACACTACCTCGACTTGTTCGGCTTCGTATTCAACCGAGAGATAGGACTTGTTTGGAATAATTGAGTAGTGGTAAATATGTGATATTTAATTTCCATATACGATTGTTTTAATTATCCCCGATAGTTGATTTATTAATTATCGGATCCAACTTTCTTTATGGTGTATCATCACCCAAAAACGATTTGCTGCTCTTTGAGCTTTGTTATCCTTTGTCGGAAATAACTAAACCAGAAGTGCGAAAGGGGGCCAAGCTATGTGGGGTTGCTTCCATTAGGGTATTTTCACATCTCATTTAGATTGTATTCGGTTGTGCACTTAGATGTGAAAATATTCGAATACTCGGTAAGATTTGGCGGGGTCCGGCTTGGAGGGTCTCGAGAAGTGTCATAGAGTAAATGAGCTTCTCAGAAGTATATTACTAGAGGTATACTTCAAGGGAGGTGCACCTTCCTAGTCATTTGTTGAAAATTTTCCTTTCCTTATTTGATTCGAATCCTTGAATCTGTTTATCGTTAAATTGCCACGAGAAGAGTCAACCACTCTTCACGACGTTTAAGTGTTGATTTAGTCCATTCTATCAAGTTTGGACCTTACATTAATTAGTCCATTCTATCTAATTGGACTATTACCTTATTTTGTCCATTCTATCAAGTTTGGTCTGCTATCTTATTTTGTCCATTCTTTCAAATTTGGACTATTTCCTTGTTTTCTCCATTCTGTCCAGTTTGGATTTTACTTAGGTTGTTTTCATTCATTCAAGTCTGATTTTAATATTATTTCCGCTCATTCATATTTGGATTTCTTTCCTGATGATTATTTCTGCTCCTGCTTGTACGGATGCTGTTCTTGTGAGGTAAAAACCAATTCCACGTTAGCGGCGTGGTCTCACAAAACTTTTATATGTTCACTATTATTTGAGTTTTCTCATGCTGGTATTGTCAGACTGATTTGGGTGTTATTTTTTTATAATGCTCGGGTCAGACTGAGTATTTTCCTAGGTTGCCTTTGGAGTTATGGAGAGCCTGAAGGGGAGCTGGAGATTCACCTATCGTAGTATTTTATTTTCTGTTGTATTATATAGTATCCTTATCAGCATTTGTAAGGTCGGGATTTTATAACTGTCTAGTTGATAAGGTTTGTTTTTAACTCTGATATATTCTGTATTTTTGGAGTGACAGTTTCTACTGTCCTTATTATATTATATGTTGTCAATTCCACTGTGAGATTCTGTTTTCCTCTGTTCTCCGTTCTTTTCTTTTTATTTACCTTAGCAATCTGCCCTTTTGTCGATTGGATGCGCAACATTTAAACACGGTGATAGTCTCCGGTGTCGACTTTCGATGGTCAAAATAGCGGGTCGTTACATTATATATACACACCTATTCTTCGCTATGTATATATATTAAAAGAAGGAGATCTAGAAAAGAGTTTCTTTGGCATTGCAAACCCATACAAGAGAAGCTAAGGATAATCTATCAGTGGAAACATTAGTATTTTATTTCAGTAATCGATTAATATATATCTATGGATTTGAATATGCCTTAGGAATTTTGAGATTGTAAAAACAAAATAAGTAAAACCCCACAAAATTTCTTTTTATTTCGAAATGTTAATTCTAGATGGGGATTCTCGATTATTTATGTTAATTTGATGGGATTTATATCATTCTGCAATTTCTAATAATTTCATAGTCTATTCCACTTCTCCTCCTTCTTTTATTCAAATTGTGAGTTTTCAGTAATAAAATAAGAGTTTAAAGTATGAATTCTATTCGTAGTTCACACCACTTATTCCATACAAAATTCTTTCATTTATTACTATGTAAAAGAGGAGTTGAATAGAATATAAAGTTAGATTGCAATTTCTATTGTTTAGGATATTTCATTAAATTGATGTAATAAATTGGATTTTTATTTTTACAAGTCTATGTATTGTAGTTTTGGATATGAATATTTAATCTCTTGTTGAAGATATTGAAATCTTGGGAATTTGTAGGAAAAGGACTTGTATTAGTATTATGGTCAAAATAATTGACATTTAATGCTAGTTAGGCATATAAACTGCACGCTAGAATTGATTAGGCACAAATACATATACATATACATATATATATATATATATATATTTATGTTGCGTAATAAACGTATAATTATGGCATATAATTACGTAATTAATTAGGTTATAATCTTCATTAATTTCCCTATTTAGGAAAGTAATTAATATTTTGAGGCATAATAATGAAGAATCCTTATAATACCTTAGTTTTGAAAAGGTGAGATGAGTATTATATCTATGGAGAGTATTTAAATTATGGCTAAGTCATAGAGATGTGAGGTCAGTAGAGTTGCACGACAGAAGTTTGCCCTTCACTTTAAGGCTACTAGTAGTTGTGTATACTTTCTATTGATGTGAGATATCTCCTATGATAAACATTTGTGATGAAGTGAGGTTAGTTTCAAATTCTATAGGGTAAGTCTGTCTAGCTAATCGGGCTACCAGTTCCAACGAAAAGTCGAACTAATGTGAGACGTCATTACAAGTATCGTTTATAATACATGGAGTCTGCTTTGGGCCTTAAGGTATTAATGGGTTGTTTAAGGGCCCACCTCTTTTCCCCAAATGAAGTATTAAATGGCCAAGGGGCAAGCTATTAGGCATGATAGGTGGTATCTCGACATGAGTCCGCTTTGGGATAAGGTATTAAGTGACTGGTTGAGGGGTCCGCCTTTCCATAAAGAAGTATTAAGTGACATAAGAGATTCCATATAATATCAGCTAGATAGTTACGATTAAGGGGTCCACCTTGTAAATAGGTCTTAAATGAGGGGTCTATCTTAATTGAGGTTTTAAATGGCCAGAGTCTGCATATTTTATAATAGAAAGTAATACGTGGCTTGGGGTACTATTCTTGCATTGTTATATATTTATGACGTGGGATTTGGGCTATGGGATTAGGAACCTACATGGAGAATGGAAGGCATTAAGTGGTTGATTGTGGACCTACCTTCTTTCCTTATAAGAAGTATGAAATGGATTTTTGTACGTAGACATATTCTTATTTTGAAATATATTGCTTACGTACTGAAATGGTAAGACTCGATGTTTTTATTCACTAGACATTTGTTGTTCTTTCTCCCTCTTTATTACAACACAAGTTAAAGATGGGGTGATGGTAGTGACGATGCTTGAAGGTGGAGTGGCTTAAGCTTGTGGCAGTTAGTATTATCATTTATGATATTTTTATATTGTGACCATATATTTGAACAAATGATGTAAAAGATCTGTAATGACCCAAAATTTTATCGCTTTGATTTGTGAATATTTAATTAATTTTAAATATTTAATTAATGGTTCTAATAATTAAAATACCCCTTTCTAATTTATAACTAGTAATGTGAAATTATTTTCAAGATGTATTTACAAAAAAATAATTAGTTAAAAGGAAATTAGGAAATGTGACTGGAAAGCTTTTTCGAAAATATGATTTTTGATCATCTAAAAGTTGTTAAAAAGGTTGAAAACGCCTTAATAGATTTAAACACATGCTTATATCAACAATGTGTATTTAATTAAGTGTGTTAAAAATGTAAATATATGTGTGTACTTAAGTAAGTAAAAGATGTTACAATTTTCAAGTTTAAGAATTAAAATAAATGTAAGTTATGTAATGTCACATTCATGCAACTTCATGGTACAAGAGAGGGTATTATCTAGTGGACAAAAGGGGGTGCACCCTTATGTTGCGTGTGGATCTAAGGGAAGTGATGGAGGGTGGTGATGTGGTATAAATCTAGTGGAGGGTATATGACATAAGGGTATTATGGTAATTTTATTATTCCATTTCATATAAAACTAATTCAACTTTTCTCTCCCCCTCCACCATTTCTTTTTCTACTTTTTCTAAAAAATTTACATCTTCTTTTAAGTTTTAAAAAACCTTTAATGGCTTCCATTTGAATTCCGAAGTTAAAAATCATAACATTTTCCTTTAATCATTTTAAAACTTGTTTAAAACACTTACTCTCCTTCTTACAACCTCTTCTTCTTCAAAACAACACTCATACTCAACTTTACACACCATGACCATGCTCAAGCACTCTAGGCCAAGCCCAAGGCACCATGGCTGAGCCTACTTTGCTTTGTTTAGTTCCAAAAATCAAATTTTTCCAAAGGTTTTACAAAGTTCTAGGCTCTATTTCAACTTTAAAAGAGATTTGGTTGATTTGGCGAGTAAACTATTTATTTTTGGGAAAAGTTTTAAACTTTTTATGTTAGCAAAATTTCCATATGATATGTTGCTTGAAAGCGTTGGATTTTCATGTGTTGGTCTGATATATATGTTAGTTATTTGTAATGTGCTAGTTAGATTTGGAAAACGTAGTTTAAAATTTTAGATTTGTGATAAAGTTGTTAGCTTTGCTCATGTATGTAATGATTACATAAATTTGTATTTGTGAGCATGTACATTTTTTGAAGAGAAATGTGTGATCCTCTAAAGTAGAGGAGAGCACACATGTACATATATATATATATATATATATATATATATATATATATATATCACCGATAACAAAGGAACTGCCAACATGCTTGGCAGGTGACAAATCATAACACAAAAAATCTAAGAAAACAAACTCAAGTAGCTTCTTGAATGAGCTCCGGCAAAGACACCGCCCATTACACCTCAATATCGAACTCCGGCAAGCCCGTCGCCCGATAATGAAGTGTTAGAAGTACCCAAAATAATCCATTGTGCATCCAAGTGCACAAATGAGATCAATAAGCAGCTCCACCAGAGAATGAATACCTCACTGCAAACACTGATGATCTAGATCTAAAATACGAAATCTCTCCCAACAACGATCTGATGACCAGAAATCCTACAATCCTAGCGACATCAACCCAAATAGCATTCTAGCACCATATTTAAACTAAACATGTACCTGCAGGTAGAACTATTGTAACGACCTGGAATTTCACTGCTTTGATTAGTGAATATTTATTTAATTTTAAATATTCAATATAGATTTTATAACAAAAATAAACTCATTTTAATTAATTAATAAAGATGGTAAAATCGTTTTCAAAATTTATTTAACAAATTAAATAGTTCGTAGAAAAACAGACAATGTGACCGAAGAACGTTTTCTGAAATTTCGACCTTTCGACACCGGAAAGTTTTCGGAAACGTTTTTTTATCTTTGTGCACCATATACACATATATATATATAAGAGTTCATTAACTAATGAATAATACACTTAGAAATAAATAATCTTATGTTAATATGGATTAGTAAGTGATGTGACAAGACATAGTTTTAAAAATAATAAACTTATATATATATATAAGTATTGTCACATCTTAGGTTTTATATATATATTAAGTATTGTCACATCTTAGACTATAATCATTAACCATTGTTATCTCTTATCACGCCTTAGCTTTAATTAATAATTTAACTTATATATATATATATAAAGAAGGTGGTGTGACAAGTCATGGATTAAAAATATATAATGAGATTTGGAGTGATATGTATATGGATTTGATGTGACAAATCATTGTTTTTAAAAGAATATATATATATATATATAATAGAGAGTGATGTGATAAGGCATGGCGATATGACCTCTCAATATCATGACATGTTAGAATATTTTTAAAGCCATGGGTATAAAGATAATTTTCTCTCTCCTCTCTTTCTATAAATACCCACATACATCTCTCTTATTTATTTTACTTTCCATATTCATTTTCCTAACCTCTTCATTCCATTCATGTCCTCCTTCCTCTTAAACAAAAGAAAAAAAATCCTTAGAAAAATTGTTCAAAATCCACTCAAACCTTTCCCATTTTTGTCCTACTTCCTTCGGCCATAACTTCCACCTTGCTACTCCAAATCATGATTTTCTTTTCTTCAAATCGTATAAAAATCCAGTGGCTATAACTTTCATGTTGACCACTTCCTCATGTTTTGAGTTTAACTATGTCAAAAATGCTTGTCTTTATGACCCATTTTCAGACCTATGTTTTGAAGACCGAAAATACCACTTCTTCTTTTGACGATAAATTTCTCAAAATTGATCCAAATCAAGTGATTCTTTCTTTGAAATGATAGAGAAAATAATTTTCTAAAACTTTACTGTTGACAACTTTTCAAAATTCTGAGATTACCATATCGAAATGCCGAAAGGAAGTTGAGTTACTTTCGGATTACTTTTTGAGTTTTTCAAGTTTACAAGTTCTAAATCATTCAAGTTTAGGAAAGCTTTATGGTGAGTAAATTCTTAACTTTTTGGGAAAGATCTTACCTTTATATATTTGTTGGTTATATGGTTATATATATATATATATGACGTTGTGTTTGGATTATGATATGGCTTGGATGTTTTGTGTATGTGCTAACTTGTAGTTTAGCATTTGATTTGAGATTGATGGTTAGGTGATGTGTTTGATATGAATGTGGTGATTTTACTACAATATGCTAAGTATGTGATTTGGTATCTTTCATATATGCTTGGATTATGGTTGAATGGTATGGAAGATGGAACTTGAGTTATTAGTAAGGGACTTGAGATCCATTTTGGAAATCTAATCATTTACTAGATTTGAGTTAGTAAATGTTTTTGTTTAAATTCTAACTCGAGTTAAGGTTTTAAAAACCCTTTATTTTATGTATTAAAAGATAATCCAAAGTGGAATGTTAAAGTTTTAGATGGTAACTTAGAGAGCAAATTCTAAGTTATTGCATCCATAGCGATGGTTGTTATGTATGTAGTTCGGAAAAGTTTGATTTCTAACTTTAATGTTTTCTTTTAAAAATGATTTGAAACCTATTTTCAAATGTAATTAGCAACACATAAGTTAATAAGTTAGAATAAGTTAGAACGTGATTGTTTGTGTTGTATGGACATTCATTAGCAGAATAAAACACCGTTCTGTTGTAGGGTAATTGTTTGGATTGTTTGGACACGTGTTTAGCAGAATAATCCCCGTTCTTCTATTAATTGATTAAATTGTTTTGGACATTTATTTAGCAGGACAAATCACCATCCTGCTATTATGTTGTTTAGACATGTATATGTTAGTTGAGTTGTATTGACAAGTTATTCCCTGATTTGATAATTGGTTGGATTAACATATATGTTGGCCTATGTAAATAATTGATAAGTGCCTTGGAATAAAATTGAAACAAAATGGCAACTTAAATCAGTACCTTTGGGACTACTAAGCCTCATTTGGAATTTATAAAGTGTGGTTTTGAATTTACTTAAATTCTTTAATCAATTTGAGACTAAGGGTTTATAAATGGTTTTTCAAGTTATATAATTCTTATAAAGGTACTATCGGAAAGGGTTATTAAGGTGTTTTATAAATGATGTTTTGTAAATGATATTTATAAAGGAGTATAGAAAGGTTTATATAAAGAGTTTTAAAAATAGGGAAAAGGTTTAGAAATCATTTCAGAGATATGGAAAGAGGTTTATAAATTAACTTAAAGGTTTATAAAAGTGGGTTATAACTTTATTTTGAAAGTTATAAGTTAATTGAAATATGAGATGAGCTTTTAAAAAGAGAATTTTGATAAAGGATAAGTGGAATGTTTTATTTGGAAGAAATGTTTGGTTATTTAATATAATATACGATTTGGAAAGAAGAAAACTTTGAAAAGTTTGTAAATATACTTATACTGATAAGATAAGTATATGATTTTATTTCAAGGCATGAAAAGTAAAATGTTTTGGTAGTATACTTATCACATTGAGATAAGTATATAAATGTTTCCTAAGTATAAAAGGGAATGTATGGGGTTTGGGAATAGTGTTTTGAAAAGATCTTGTGATATGGTTTGATAAAGTGGTTTTATTAATTAAAGAGAATTAATAAAAGCTTAGTGGATCCCATATGGAAATTAAACCATGATTGGATGTTTGTTTATTTGATAGTTAAATAACCAACTATCAAATCTAGACAAAATGTAACTTTGGAAATATCTAGGAGAAACATGAGAATTATATGGTATAGTTACCATCGAAGGTGCTATACTGTACGTATAAACTCGTTTCGTTCTTCTAGAATGAATGATAAGAAAATCCATCCACAAACGGTTAAGAGGTGAACTCTGCACTTGTCATTTGTCTGTTTATTTCCTAAAGAATCAGGGTTGAGTTTACCGAAAATATCGAAAGTTGTTTTGAAGAGACCAGGATCAGATATGCTATCTAAAAACCACTTCGATCCAACTCAAGCATTTCGAAATGAAGACATCTTGAAGCATAGGATCGAAGATGGAGCCATTGAAGTGCAAGGGCTGCTTGCTACTAATCCTGAGGATGGTTCCAAAATGGATGTAGTAGAAGTAGTGCCTTCGGTTTGAACTTATCCTGGATAACTTGTATGGATGAATGCTGGCATTGCGGCAGAGCTATGTGGTTAGCTACCATTAGAAGCGGTCACCCGACTCTAGATGTCCCTTTCAGAGTTGGCTTGTACGCAAACATCGTGGCAGTATAAGGCCTCGGTGTCAAGGGGGTGAGGCAATCCAGTCTGACATGTTAAAGGAGCAGCCGACTCTGTGTTAGCATCAGCGCATTTTCTAGAGGTGTATCATCGGAAGGTAGTCCATTACCTTGCCATTGTTGGAATCCAATCTCCAATGCATGCCTTACATTTTTGATTGTAGAGCCTAGTATGTTGAAATGTGAGATGTAAGCATTTCAGCTATTTTTTTATTTACTTTAAACCTAGACACTATGATAATATCACTGGATTTTTATATAAAATGTTTTGGTTATCGTAAGGTAAAAATCCATCCGCTTTTATGTGTGGTGTGGTTTTACGAGATACCCTTTGTGAAAAGTTTTCTAATATAGAAATCAGTTTGGTTGCTACTTGTTGTCGAGTTTTACTCACGCTGGTTTACCAAACTGACCCAGGTATTATTCCATGTAATGATCAGAGCATGTTTTTCCCAGGTTAGCTGGATAGTTTGGAGTTGGAGAGGAGCTGGATGGTCAAGACGTATTCATGTATATTTTTCTTCCGCTATATTATAGAGTCTGTATGTTTGTCAATGTAAGGACATGTTTCTATAACTATCCAAATTTAGGATAAGTTTAGTGTACTCTGATATTGTATATATGAATAAAGATGTTTCCTTTTTGTAAAGATCATTGTTGCATTATATATTATTCGCTGCGTTGTGAGATTCTGTGTTGTTTAGTTTTCTTCTATCTTCTACCTTCTTCTTTCACCCTAACAAATCGGTATTTCCGGCACTTGAATGTTCGGCATCTAATACAGTGGACGTATTAGTGCCGATTTATGAGATTCGAAGATCCGGTTCGTTACAACTATATAAAAATATAAGAATAATACACGTACATGTATATAAATAAAATTTATATACATATATATGTATTAATGAAATAAAAGTAATAAAACCAAAGTTAAAACTATAAGACATCAAAGAAACTATAATAAGAGATAGACTAGTAAAAGGTTCAAAACTCATTATGCAAAACATCTTAACTTACTCTAATGTTATGAAATAGTGATCACGAAATCAAAAAGGCATAAAAATTAACAAAATATGAAGTTATATACTTATTAAATTTTAAAATTCTAAAAATTATTAACATTATGCTCCTTTAATCAAAAGATCATTATGATAATCAGTAAAATCATCATTCGAATTCAAATGAATGCTAATGCTGTAATTATTAATGTTAAAAATATTGTTTTTTGTTTAAATAGCTCAATGTTTTTTAACTTTATTAAGATATTCTTTAAAATGATTATTTTTAGCCGATTAATATTTTGGATTTGAGATCCAATTGAAACAAAATGATGCTATTTTAAGTACCAATTTATTAACATAACTATTGTTATTATTAAATAGCCTCTGGTTTCTCTCAAACCAAATATACCAACATATTATAATGAATAAAGTATCTAGTAAAAATCTATTTCTCTTTTTAAATTTAAATCTTAAGTTGTTCCAGTAAAAATCACAATCAGTAACTTTAGTTGCAAGAATAAAGTTAAAGATTTTAAGTGTATTATTAAGAATGTAGCAAGTATCCTTACAGTCATAATATATATGATTAAAATCTTCAAAATACAATTTACAAAAAGTACATTTATTATCAATTTGCAAATTCTTTCTTTTTAAAAGTTCGATAATATTTAACTTCCCATGCATGATTAACCACGTATGAATCTTAGCTTTTGGTGGTGCATTTGCTTTCCAGATAAGATTAAAAGTGTTATTAGTAATGTAACAACCCCGGATTTTAATTAAATTTAATTTGATAATTAATTGAATTTTTGAATTAAAATTGTAAAATTAATTGTAAATTGAAGCGAGTTTCCCCATTCAAATAGAATATATATTAAATCATATGAATTTAAATATTGTATATATGTGATTTGGATTTAAATTTCAAGTAAATGTTTTAATAATAATTTGAATATATATGTATATATATTAAGTTTTAATTAAATTTTAACTAAATGGTTTAAAGATAAATTATAATGATAAAATTTGGGATTGATGGTTTATATTAGAAATAGAAATAAAAATAAAAATAAAACAATAAGTATTACAGTAAAATTTATAATAAATATTTAAAATAGAAATGGAAGCAAAAATAATAATAATAATTTAAGCTAAAAAATAGAAATCAATATATAAAAGATAAGTTATAAAAATATTAAGAAAAATAAAACAAAGTTAGAAGCTCACTTATATCACTAAGTAATAAAGCAAATAAAAAGAAAAGAAACAAAACAAAATACATATGCAAGTAATGAAACAAGTAAACAAGCAAACAAAACATTCATGTTCAAGTAACCTGCATAATAAAGAAAATTATAAATAAAGATGTAGGCTTGCAAAGGAAGCCACCAGATTTTACTCATGCAATGTACAAATAAAATAAAGCAAAATAGTATAAGTTTGTACAACTAATTAATGCAGCCACCAAGAGGAAAAAAATATTTGGTATATGGTACAAACAAAAAAATATCACCCTATACTCATTTTATGTATATCAGCCTTCCTTATTTTTAGTTCGTCCATCCAAACTGTGAAATATGAAAATAAGCATCATTCAAACAAATATCAACTTAAAACTTCCACTTAAACATCAAAACAATTTATGCCAGTCTGAGATTAAGCAAGAAGAGCTTCAGCTATCAAATTCAAAACCCAGGTTTCAACTTTTCAAATTCAAAAAAAAAAGATTTCAACTTTCAACCTGGAAAACTTCTGGAATCAAAATGTTTAAGGTGAGTACACTCAATGATTTAACCTTAAGTATATATTGAAAAATTTGCTCTGTGTGTATATATAAATATATATCGGTGCTTCTTCTCTGTTTAGTCTCAGAGTCTCAAAACAACAAGAAAATTCAATTTCTTATTATCTAATCAGTATTAGGCCTTGGTGTCCAAAACAAATATGTATGTTTAAGTATAAGTTAATATCTAAAAATAGTTTCAAATGAAGTAGTGATATATAGTATACAAAAACTTGATTTTACAGAGTAAACTCAAACTTGAGGGAAGTTCGAATGTCTTGAAATATAAATTCAATTTCATATCTTGAATCCACACTGCAAGATAGGATTTTTAAAACTAAAATGGTGAATTTTAGTTAAGTATGTTAAGAATAGTTCTTAGTTGAATAGAAAATGCCTTTTAACCAAATTCTAGTGATCGAACAAATATTGAACGTTGAAATATTGCTCGAAGCAAGTTTGGCAACCGATTTTATCGGGAAAATTGTTGGTAAATTTTTCTATTGCAAGAAATGATGGGACGAGGGAGATTTAGGGTTTAACCCATAGTTTTGAGGAGGTTTAGTTTGTTGATTCATTCGTCATCGTCAATCGATCGAGTGCGATGGGCTTTTGGGTGATGGTAGCTAGGTCATAGACGAGTTCATGGCCGGAGTTTTGAGTTGTCTGGTGGTCGAGGTTGCGGGGATGAGGCGATGACAGGTTTTGAGGTGATGTTGCTTTTGTGTTTCCAGGTTTTCATTTTGAACTCGATTTTTGATTTCGAGTTAAGGATGGAGTTTGGGTGGTCGGAGTTTGGTTAGTGGAGGATCATCGAGTTGCTCGATATAGTGGCGACGACTGGAGTTGATCGTCGGCGTTGTGCACGTACACGGTGCACATCTGGGTTCTGATGAAGATGGGTTGAGCAGTGGAATTGTACTCGAGTTTTTACTCGAGTTGTTTAGGGAATAACTCGAAGATAACCCAGTGAGATTTGCATCGTGGCTCGGGTGAATTCATGTGTGTGCCGGGTCGTTTAAAAACTTAAACAAATTTTAAGTTGAAAATTTTCATACCGGGTCGATTTGTGGGAAACCTCGAAGCAAGGAGCACATTGGCTCAGGGAACACTCGAAGCAGCCTCGAGTTGACCATTGAAAACAGAAATTTCAATTTTTGAAATTTTAAAATTTTAAGTTTAAATGATCTCTGAATTTATTTATTTTTAAATATTGATTGTTTGTTAATGGAATATAAAGCTAATGATATTGGGAAATTTTGAAATTAATTAAGTTTAAAGATGTTTTGAACAAATTTATTTAAAATTAAATAATAAACAAAATTGTGTTGGTCTCGAAGTAGTTTTTGTTGTGGCTCGGGTAGATGTTTGTCTCAGGTTTTAAAACCTGTTCTGGTTTGAATAAATTTGAATTTCAAATTATAAATCAAAGTTTAATTCATGATTAAGGATGAACTATTTAAGAAAATTAATTACGAATTAATAATTGATTAATTAAGTAATTAGGGATAATTACCTATTATGATTAATTAAGGATAATTAATCAAATGGAGATTAAGTAAGGAATAATTAATTTGTGAATTAAGGATTATTAATTAAATATTAATTAATGATTAAAATTGATTAATCAAGTGATTAAGCAATAATTGATTTAAGATAATGTTGTTTCCTGGAGATTGGGCCAGGCAACTTAGTACTCGGCATATCCACAGTTCGGCCCAACTGGATCGTTCGGCATCTCTTTACAACCGTCACTCAGGAACGCTCGGCATCCAGGAGCGCCCGGCCAAAGGCATCGTTCGGCCAAAGACATCGTTCGGCTAAAGGCATCGTTCGGCCATCGTTCGGCCAGAGACTTCGTTCGGCCAAAGGCGTCGTTCGGCCAGAGACTTCGTTCGGCCAGAGACTTCGTTCGGCCAAAGGTAGCATTCGGCCAAATACTTCGTTCGGCCAAAGGTAGCGTTCGGCCAGAGACTTCGTTCGGCAAAGGTAGCGTTCGGCATACCAAGGACGTTCGGCAGTTAAAGATGGCTAGGCATTCTTCCCAGCACGTTCGGCTTCGATTGTTACTCGGCCTACTCTTCCCACACAACAAGCGCATCGTTCGGCATGAGGAGGATGGTTCGGCATCCGACCGTTCGGCCTGTTCGGTTCGGCATACAGAGACCACTCCATTTGGGCCAAGGTGTTCGGCTTCTAGGCCCGCCAGGGAAGTCCAACCCATCTTTGTCTATAAATAGAGAGGCAAGGGCATAGTGAAATGTACCTTTTTCGGGAACACTGGGGAGACTCTGCCGCTTTCAAGACTCATACTCTTTACCTAGCAATTGTATTCAAGTATTTGGTCTACGGATTGTATCTGTAATCAATCATCAAGTAAAGCAATAAAGTTTAACCTCAAAGTGGACGTAGGCAATTACGCTGAACCACTATAAATCCGGTTTTCTTACTTTCTGCATTCAAATTAGCATATTCTTCCTTGTTTAAATTTACTTTCATCATTTATCTCTCTACACAATCTTTCTCAACGAGGTTAATGACCAATTTTGGTGCTAAAAAATGTGATAAATTAATTAAGGTAATTAATTTGAGGAAATTAATCTATTAAAGGTTAATTAATTAATCAAGTGATTAAGAAATAATTATTAATTAAGGAGTAATCAATTAGTTATTGTAATTACTTAAGAATAATTTATTAATTGAGAATAATTAATTAAGGTGATTGATTAATTAATTTATATCAAATGATCTGTTATTAATAATCAGGATTGGATAATTAATTCATAAGTAATTAATTTAATTGGAAATAAATTGAATTAATTAGGATTAAACAATTAATAAATCCTGCTTATAAATGATTATTGAATGCTTGACCTTACTTATGAATGATTGTATTGTATGAGATGCCTTGAATTGATTGTCCTATCTACACTGTGATATTTTGTTATGTGGATTGAGCTGTGTATAATTTATTCATTTATTTGTGATACATTTGTATATTATCTGTGAATCTGTGAATGAACGATAAGCGTTATAGTTTATACCGCTTATCAACTATATTTCTGTATTCTGATCTGTGATGATTGAATGATGTCGCACTATTGTGTGAACCCCTGGACTACACCATACACACACAAATATGGATTTCAAGAGGAAATCGGTTAAGTCACAGATGATTTAAATTTAATATTTTTGAAATTGAAATTTTAATTTCAATTGATTTTGGAAATGGATTTGGGGTTAAATGTTAAAGCTTTTGAAAAGGAGTTTTTAAGATAAAAGTTATTTTGAATAACTTGGCAAAGTTTTTCAATTTAAATTATTTAATTTGGATTTGAATTCAAAATTTGGAATTGAATTCCATGTTTGGAAATTATGGTTAAAGATGTTATAAATGTGTTTATATGAATTTAAACCATTTTAAAAGTATGGTTTTGAGAATTTGAATTTAACCCAAGGACTTTAACTCGTATAAATGAATCAGATTTTCCGAAATGAAAACTATTTGTTTTCAAATAATAGAAGCTTTCATATAAGGAATGAATTTCCAAATTGTGTCAAAGAATTTCAAATTGAAATGAAAATGGTTTTCTGAGTTACGAATAAATCTTTGAAAAAGATTGTTGAACTTTGTTTTGAAATTGGAAAGGTGTACCCTTTGTATAAAAGATCGAAATGGAATTGTTTTGAAAGCTATCAATTAAAACTTTGATTTAAAGATTTAATGAGTTAATCCAATTGAAATGGAAATTGATTTGGAAAATCTATGAATGGATCTTTGTGAAACTGGGTGAACTTTGTGAGATGAATCTTTTTGTGTTAAAGATTAAAATGGTAATGTGTTTAAACCATTTGAAGAGAAGTTTTGGGTAATGAGTTGTGACTTAATTGGAATCCCATTATCCATATGTTTTTAAATATTGCGCTCATTATTCGGTTTAGCTGGGAGAGGACCTTTGCGTCATATAACCCATTCCGAATAATGATACGTCGTATATGGATTGCATTTGAAGACCGGTGGTGAAGACCGGTTATTTTCGAAAACGAAAGGATAACCCGTCGATTGTCTATGCACTGAGTCGCGCCGGTATAGAGATTCCCTAAGTGATGGGAAATTTGATCGGGATTGTGAATACCCGGATTGCAAGGGCATCTTTGGAAGTGCCTTCGGTTTTGTTCGAACCCGGAACAGACTTGTATGGTCGTATGTCTGACATTACACTTTGAGATATAAAGCTGATTTCTTTCAAATACATTTCTGTTTGGTGGCGGAGATTTATTCTCTTAGCTTAACACCCTTCTCTGAGACGTACGAGCTCAGAGGTTATGTAGTTGAAGGTTATCAGTGATATACTCCCAATTTGGTAGTGTGGCATGCTAAGTGCTACTGTGTGTTGTTGATCATTTGTGATCAAAGCATGGCTTTCGTGTAAAGCATAGCTTTGTGGACGAGACTGCATCAGGACCTCACACCCCGGAAATGGTCGAAACAGGAAAGATGCGGCAAGGTTATGAGGGTCGCTCCCTTTAGGGTATGTCATTTCCTTTTGGAAAAAGGTGGTATCATGGTATGGAGCCCAGATATTTTACCTGTGTGGTTGCTCCAATCTCATTTACTGTGTGATTGTTGCTTTGTGATCGAGGTACCTCGGATAAAGGTCGCAAACGACCGGGGGGTGGCATACTCGTGTAGTAGTTACCTAGTAAGAGGTAACCCGGCCTTGTGTTGGCAAAGAGCTAGTTAGTTCTTGGGACTTCCCTCCAGAGGCGTACCCATGTGGCAGTAGGAAGTTCCTTAGCCTGACCATTTGTTGGAAAATCCAAAGAAACAATATGAGCCCTTTACGATTGCAATTTGTATAACCTGTCACCTCAGGTGGCAGCTATAGTAGGCATAGTATAATGGTACCTATGCTGGCTAAGATTAATATTATATTTTCGAAAGGATTTTCACACTATGCACTAGTAATAATATCAAAAGAGTTTTCTCGTATTAAGCATATTTGATTATCATAAGAAGAAATCTCCTCCAAGTCTGCGAATGCATTGTGTGTGTGGTGGGAGGTCTTATGGTAGTTTCATTTTTCAAAAGCATATCGGAATTCGCTTTTGAACTGTTTTTATTTTAAACAACTGCTTTTTTTACTCCCATGACTGACCTGGAGTTTATTGTTCCCTTCCTAAACTCTGGGTGCCCACAATTTTCCACATGGGCAGTCTAGAGTTGGGGTTTTCAGATAGTCGGGTTTAGTAGATTATCGGGAGCTAGTTCAGTTTTTGGAGTTCACGGATGACCGACCTTGCTTACCTTTGTGCATCGTGATGATGGTTCGAGCTTGATGTTGGAGTTGTTGGACTCATTCTCTTTTAAAGAACATTTGGAGTGTCACTTCTGTTGTTTCCGATGTAGCATTATTTGTCTCTGATATTGTTGTATCATATTGGTATCATTGTTGTATATCATTCTGGATATTGTATTCGTTGGAGTTGTATATGATATCATTCATTTCTTTCTTCCGCTGTGTTATTATACTTAACGTGTTATAAGCTCCGGTGAGCCAGATTTGGCATTTGAATCTGTGGCATTTCGAGTACAAGTGAAGTACGGGTGCCGATTTTCGAATGCCGAGTCAGGATCGCTACAAGTAACTCCCGAAAAATTAAGAAATTTATGCGATGAATTAGAAGTGAATTTCTTACTTTTATCCCATTCTCAGTTATGTGAGCATGTATGTTGGATACGTGATACGAAAGTTAGCATCTTTATATGCTATTGAGACTTAAGATCTCTTGGAAAGGAATCAAAACTTGTTTGTTAATTTTTAAGTTACTAAAAGATTCAAAGATTAAAACTTTGTTTAATTTTAAAAATAAAAACATTTCCATATGTTTTTCAAAAGAAGCAAAGTTAAAAGTAAAGTTATAAGTGGAGTTTCGAGTAAGATCTAAATGAGATCTGGCTTTAACGAGTTGCATTCATAGAGATAGTCACTATGAATGTAGTATAGGAAAAGTTAGTGTTTTAAACCTTAAAATGATTCTTTTAGAAATGGTTTTGAAAATCTTTTTCAAAATATTAATTAAGTAAAAAAGTTAATTATTTTGGTAATTAAATATGAGTGAATTAATTACTTAAGTAATTGATTTATTAAGAGTATTATTAATTAATTGTAATTAAGTTACGTAATTAGGGTTTAATTATGAACTAAAGTTAATTATGATCCTTCCTCGTAAATTTTTAAGTTTGGTCAGGTCTTCCTTGTTGAGATTCTTTTGGACAGGCACTATACACACTAGGAAGCTTCTTCCTTGTTCATTCTCCAAGTTTGAAGCACCGCTAAACAAAGGAGGTTTGGGTATCATAAACATTGAAGGATGGAACATGGCAGCTTTCAATAAGCTCTTTCATGACTTGCTGTCCAAAAAAGACAACCTATGGGTTCACTAGGTCTGGCACAATAGAATTGGGAGAAGGAACTTCTGGATCATAGACATACCACAGTTATGCAGTTGGTCATAGAGAAATATTTTAAGGCTGAGATGGTTGTTGTTGCCTCTTATCAATACCATTTTACTGGCAGCAACACAGTTAGTTTTTGGCATGAGCCGTAGGTGGGTAAGGGAATCATCCTTTTCAAAGTATTAACTCATCGGCAACTTGAACAATCCGACATCCCTTACAATGCTACAGCAAATGACTATGTCATGGATGGCTCTGCTAACCTGCCATATAATTGCAATCAAACAATCATACTTGTTTGGGACATCATCCAGTGCCAATTCTTCAACGAACTGTCTCCCCTACTTATACCTTGGAATGGAAAAACTCACTCCATTGAGTTGGTGTACATGCACCTCACTGTTAGTTCTCTCTTGCCCATCTGTAAATGGTCTGCCATTATTTGGAGAGATGACTCAACCCCTAGAGAAAACTTGATGCTATGGAAAGTGATCAGATCAGCCATGTTGACCAAAAGCATTCTTCATGGGTTTGGGTTTCCTTGTAATACATTTTGTGACTTCTATTTTCTCTATGATGAGAACATTGACCATCTATTTCTTGAATGCCCAGCCATCTTCCCTCTATGGCAGAGACTCATGTGTACAATAGGCAGATAGAACCCAAACATTGATTCTGGAATTGAATGGAGCATAGTTTATAAAGCCACAAAATGGAAGTTTGACAAATCAAGAATAATTGCTACGATAACCAAGATTTACATTGATGTTATATGGAGGGAGAGGAATGCTATCATATTCGAAGATAAGAGAAAGTCACTTGTATGCCTATGGAATGAAATAAAAACTAGAACATATATGCAATTGAAGAGATCTAAGCTTGCTGCTGTTTTTGCCCTTCATTGGGCTTAAGTCCTCTTTGATTTTATATTTGTTTTGTTTTTTATTTTCCTTGTTTGTTGTTTGTCCTTTTTTCCCTTGAGTCAAAGCCTGTTTTGATTCATTTTATTTTATTGTTTTGCAATAAAATCTGGTAGAGGCCAGCTAACCTCGCTTGCTATGCAAAAAAAAATAAGTTAATTAATTTTAATTAATTAATTAAGGAGGTTTAATTAATGGTTAATTAAGTTAAAAACTAATTAATAATTAATTTTAATTAAGTGTAATTAATTTTAATTAATTATTATTTAATTAGTGTTAATTAATAATTAATTGCTAATTCGGCAGGGTTTAATAAAATAATCTAATCAGATTTAACTAAGATTTAAACAAGGATTAATCAAGTTTAATTAAGTTTTAATTAGACTTAACTAAGATTTAATTATTAATTAATTAATGATTTAATTAGTAATTAAATAAATATTTGATTGTTATTTAATAATGTTTTAATTTTAAACTTTATCGATTATTTTTAAGTCAATTCTTTTTATAAGTAAACTGATTCTAAACTAAGGGATCTCTTGTCTATGTTATTAAATAGCCAAACAACCATGAATGAGTTATATAATAAACTTAATTGATTGGTTGAACATCTGTCAGTAGAATAAATCCTCGTTCTGCTATAACTTAATTGAATTGATTGTTTAGGCATCTTTTAGTAGAATAAATCCCCGTTCTGGTATAATTAAACTTAATAGATTGTTTGGATACCTATTTAGCATGACAAATCACTATCCTACTATTATGTTATTTGGACATGTATCTACCAATTGGTTTATATTGACATGTTATTTCCTGATTTGGTTGTGGATTATATATATATATATATATATATATATATATATATATATATATATATATATATGTTGGCTTATGTAAATAACTATTATGTGACTTGGAAGTCAAAATTTAAATAAATTATAGCTTGCCTTAGTTTCATTGTGATCGCTAAGCCTCTTTCCAAATTTGTAAAAGTTATGTTTTAAATTAACTTAAATTCTATCAATTTGGGGTTGGGTGTTTTAAATGATTTTGTAAGTTATCCAATTATTTTATTAAAGGGACTTATAAATAATATTTTGTTTATGAAAGGGATTTTATTTTTTAAAGAATTTATTTGAAAGGATTTACAAATGATATTTTGTAAATGATATTTTATAAAAGATTTTTATAAAGGAATTATAAAGACAATTTTTTAAAAGAGTTTTATAAATAAAATGGGATTTTATAAAGGAATAAGATTGGTTTTGGCTATTTATCCTTCTTAATTACGGTGGTGTGGAAATGTTCTTCCATACTGAACACCAAAGGATAATGGTTTGGTTTATAGTAAGAAAGGTTTTAAAAGATTGTTTGGCCCATTTAAATATGAATTTTGGAATAAAGAGAAAATCTTCCCTAAGTTTTGTTAATATACTTATACCGATGACATAAGTATATGGATATGTTTTCTGAGTATTGAAAGTATGATGCTTTAATAATATACGTATACCGTTGAGATAAGTATATAAAGATTTCCAGGTATTGAAGAAGTATAAGTTGTTTGTGAAATAATATCCTTTGTAAAAGGTATTTTGAATCTTTAATCTTTAAAAGAGATTTAATTAATAAAGATTAATTAATAGAGGCTTAATGGATCCCAAATGGAATTAAATCAATGATTGATTGTGTGTTATTTGATAGTAAATCAATCGACTATCAAATATGGATCAAAATGTTACTCTGGAAATATCTAGGAGAAACACGTGAGTTAGATGGCACAATCGTCTCTGATGATGTAGTACTATGTGTATAAATCTTATTTTATATTCTTATAGGATGAATGATAAGAAGATCCATCCACTAAAATGGTTAGGGGTGATCCCCGCACTTATTCATTTGTTTGTTTGTTTCCAAAAGAACAGGGGCTAAGTTTACCGAAAACTATTGAATGTTGTTTCGAAGAGACCTGGACCAGATAAGTATAAATTATCCTAAAACCACTTCGATCTAACTCAAGCATTTCAAAGAGAAGATATCTTGAAGAATATACAATTGAAGACGGAACTTTTGACGTGCAAGGGCTACATGCTACTAATTATAAGGGTGATTCTAAAAGGATGTAGTAGAAGTAGTACTTTCGGTTTGTTTAGTGTAACGACCCCACCATTACACTTATATTATTAAACAACATTATAAATAATCTCGTCTAATAATACTGGAATACGGCTTGTTAAGGAGGACCAAATGTGAATATCACTTTAAACAAACAGTGACACGTCATACTTACAATTTTACTAAATCTCTAAAATAAAATTCGACGTGTACAATGTTAGTTCAAAGTAATAGACATATCGGTTTCTCAGAATCAGAATAGTATATCATATAAAATAGTAAATCACAACGGAATAATCAATCTCATATACATATAAAACTATGAGTCTACAACATAAATTACTAGACCTACATATTATACGTGTGTTACAAATCTCTAACTCAGATATACATCTCCAAATACAACACAAAATCCTAAATGAGATAAACTAATAGTCAAAATGGTTTATCTTTCTGCTAGCGAAATCATCTAAAGGTCTACTTGTCCTGTAACCTGAAAAGTCTCGGCCTGACCTGAGTATTATAAAATAAACGGTTAAGACTATCTCTGAATATCCAAAAGGGTAAGAACAAGATACAATACAATAATAAATAACATATAAGTAAATCCAGATGTCTAAAATATAACAAGTCACTTAATTAATTTAACTCGGAATTTATTCATGGCATAGGTATATATATGTTTGGTCACAAACACACATTAGATACTGAACACAGAATCGCAAAATAAATCATAATATTCCTAACACAATGAAACTAATTCCATACCGTGGCAAATAAACAATTATGGTATCACTCGTACCGATCCGATATCGAAGATCGAGAACATAGAATCTTGAAATGATTATAAGGATTGGAGAACATGGAATCTCAACATGATCATAAGGATCGGGAAATACAGAATCTCAACACGATCACAAGGATCGAGGAAATCCAAATCTCAACCGATCAAGATGATCATGGCAACCATGATTCGAAAATTCAATATTATTTATAAATAAATTCGTAAAGAAATCCTTGAATATACCACTTAAGGATCCATCGGTCCCACCGAACACCAAAAGATAGTATACTCTAAAGTGTCAAATACCATTATTTTGAGTTATCACAAGAACTTAACCAAAACATCACATACCACCTGATGTAATTCAAGTATTTACTAGAAGCCAGTAAATCTCACCCGTTATGGATACCAGAAAACCTGAACTATATTATCTTAAGGATCTATCGGTCCCACCAAACACCAAAAGAGAATACAACCCTAAACTATTTAATACTTCCTAATAACAATCAGTAGAATTTAACAAAGGCACCTCATACTACCTGGTGAAATTTGAGTATTCGCTAATGGGCTAGTAAGTTCCACTCAAGCATTCTATTTAATGATTTATACCATATTCGATGAAGCGTTACCTGAGAGCATTTAGACCAATTGGTAATACTAAGTCGATTATTAGTACTCCCCACATTATAGAACTAAGGTCTCAAAATATCTTTCTCTTTTTAGTTTAAAGTTGAGAAATCAAATATTATAATTGTCCATAAATCCCTTCATTGCTTCGCTTTATATAATTGCCCACTATTTGATAAAATCTTCCATAAATCTGAACTGTTCCAAAATTGCACTTATATATACATAATTGTCTCATATTTCCGTACAAAATACTTAGTCAACAAACCATGTTTTGAAAACCCCTATATATTAGTCCATTTATCTTACAAAACCACATTTATTACTCTTCCAAACTCATGTTGATATATAACCATTTTATTTCATAAATAAACTTAGTTTCGTATTTTTCCAAAAACCCATATCCCGAAAGCCACTTATATAAGTACCCGTTTATTTATGAAACCATAAACTCATTTTCCAAACCTAATTTGGTATTCAACAATTGTTTTAAAACAACTTAAGTTTATATTTCCAAAACCATATTTCCAAATCCATAACCATTTATATTAGAATTACTTAATATATATATATGATTGTTTGTAAAAGTCATTTACAAAAAAGGAATTTGATTAATTTAGAAAATAGTTTGATATTTATAACTTAAAATAAACTCTCTTTTATATAAAATAAATAGATATAAGTTTATAATATATTCCAAACCTTTGACTTAAAGAGATTCAAAGTCCATAAAGCACAATAAAATTCACTATGACAAAACACTATGTTATCACCAGATTATAGCTATGAATTAGTCCATATAATTCTAACTTTATATCATCTCCAAATTTATTTTTATAAATTTACAAACTAATGGAAATAAATTCCAAATGAGTACAAAACAATCAAGATGCTAACTGGACTTAATAAGACTATGACAGGATTGGGTAACACCTGAAAATTAGCAAAACAATGCAAGACAATGGAAGCTCTAAAACATGACAAAGTGGGGGAAACGACCTGCAACTGACGTTCTAGGCCCCGACTGGTCGACTGGTCGCATAACACCGATCGACCGATGGTATGCCTGGAACGTGCATTCCAGGAACTTCCTCCTCCACTGATCAACCCTGGGTTTTCGACGACCTACACCGGTCTTCGGCTACAGCTACTTGCCATTTAGAACTCCTATATACACTTGCAAGCTCTAAAACTGTTTCATACACAAATGATTTAGAAAGAGATAAGAATTTAGATTTTCAGCTTAATATCTCAAAGGGTTTCTCATCTCTGTTTACAGTAAATGTAATAGATAGTCAAGCAATCACAATTCATCCGAAAATTCAAATTCAAGCTAACTATTTCAACATAAAATTTGTATAATTAGAGATAGTTGTGTGAGTGATTAACTCATCTTATTTCTTAGTTCTTTAGCTAGAATTTACACTAATTACTGTAGCTACATTCTTAATCCAACAAAACCCTAAAACAGCAATTTCGCAACAATAAACAATAGATTACAAAAATACTAAAAATTAGAAATTGAGGGTTCTAAAAGATGAAGATGGAGAGGAAGATTATACGTTGAATTTCTTATAATTTTAAGGAATTTCTACAATTAGATTTTGAAGATTTTATGCTAGGCTTTGAAATAGAGTTTAGAGTTTTTCTTCCTTATCTTAATTTCTAAGTTTATGAACATACAGTATATCCAATGAAAAAATATTCTCTTCTCTTTTTCTCATTTTTACAAATGGGCTTTGACCCTATAAGAACTAATTACTTATTAATTGTTTTCAAAATCCTTTTTACATAATTTTCCAAAGCTTTAATTTATAATGAAAAGATTCCACCTTTTTCTCATTACTAAAAAAATTTCTAAACCAATTCTAAAAATCTCTCATTTCATTGATAATTTAAATAAATCAATTTAAACCAAATTCAATTTAACTTCCCGATTAATTATTCTTTTTATTATCAAAATCTTTAATTGTCAATACAATAATACTTTAATTTGAATTGAAATTATTACTAAGAAATAATAACTCCTTTCTTTTCAATTAAATTACACCAAGCATTCAAAAACTAAGTTTAATTACATGGTTAAGTTCCAAATTCACAAATTAACCTTAATTAATTAGGCTTTAACAACAGAGTTGTTACAGGCTCCCACCTTAATAAAATTGCATCTCTATAATTTCCTTAATGAAAAGAATCATAATAAAATTCTTCTAAATAAAAAATTTCTATTACAAGATTTCAAAAATTTCCATGTAAGTTTGTCCTAATTACTCATAACCTTTCTTCCAAAAAGTCTGTGAATTCCAAATTATAAACTTAAAAATTTTCATAAAATTTTCCCAAAATTTACAACATAAAAGTTGTTTTATTTTTCACTAATTTCACTGTAGCAAAATTTCATAAACAATCTCAAAAATCTTAAAATCATAACTTTACTAAACCAAATTTAAAATAAGAGAAAACCATTTTTAATCCAATTCTTTCTAAATTTTATCTCTTACTTAAGCCTTTACTACCATTAGTAATATCCAAAAAGTTTATTATTTAACAAATTTTACAATTATTAACTCAAAGTCTTAATTTTCCAAAAATATAAAAGATGATTTTTCATAATCTTAAAACTCCCATTCAAAAAGATTATTCTACTTAACTCAAATCCATTTAATTTAAAACTTTAGTAACTAAAGAAATTACTCTAATCTAATTCCTTTATATTAATCCTTTATAATCTTCACAAAATATAATCAAAGAATTTAAAAGTCAAATTCATAAGTGGAAGTAAATTTTTAATTATTTTCTTTTCACACTTTCCATTTAAATTTTATTATAAACCAATTCCAAATTTAAAACAATTTCTTTAACTTGTGTCAATATATAGAATAATATGATGCCACGAAATTAGTGATTCATTTCGTCACCTAGCTGCAAAGTTGATTACATAGAATATCGATATTGCCTCACCATGCTCTCCACTTTTCATGATTTATTCGATGGCTAAAATATTATTTTAAATTTTTTTAAGTAGAAATACTTTCCAAATTCCCAAATTAATTATTTCTTATGTCAAAATGTCTCATTCAATGTTTAGGAACTCCTATTGATAACATGGTGTCCCACATATCAATCAGAATCCTTAAACATTTTCTGGATAAGTCAACAGAATAAATAATCACGTTTTCTTAGTTATATTTATTTTATTATCACTAGCATCCATACATCCAATTTAAAATAAATACAACCAAGTAACCAATTCCTAGCAACCCATCAACCAAAACTAAATAGTCACTTACAATGGAATAATTCTATTTTTTAAAATTCCGCTGCACAACTCTGATTTTCCCTAGATTATTTAACTCTTAAACTTGTTTACTCGATTTTCCCAAATTCTCTATTAAAAGAAAATTGTTCACTTAAATCAATTTACTCCAATTTATCTCCTTTTAAAATTAATTGCCTAATAATCCAAAAGTAAATTTCCAAACTCTAAAGAATTTTAACACGTTACTTTCTAAAAGTTTATCACAACTTCCAATTTAACTAATTAAAATTTTTAAATCAAAATACATCCTAATTGATTATTCAGATAATCAGTTTATATTCCTATCCCTAAATAGGTAATTAATATAACTATCTACCACACACACCTAGGGACATGACTCTAACTCTTACTAGTTCAGATTTGTGATATTATATTCTATAATGTTCTGATTCAGATCTGATACCAAACTGTAACAACCCCACTGTTATACCCATATTATTAAAGAATATTATAAATAATGTCGTCTAATAATACAGAGAATACGACTTGTTAAGGGCGACCAAATGTGAATATCACTTTAAACTAACACTGACACATCATACTTACCATTTTACTAAATCTCTGAAATAAAATTTGACGTGTACAGTCTCATTACAAAGTAATAGACACATCAGTTTCTCAGAACCAGAAAAGTATATCATATAAAATAGTAAATCAAAGAACACAAAGGAATAATAAATCTTATATACATATACAAACTGTGAGTCTAGAAAATAAAATACTATACCCACATAATATACATGTGTTACAAATCTCTAACTTAGATATACATCTCAAATACAACTCAAAATCCTAAAAGAGATGAACTAATAGTCAAAATGGTTTATCTCCTTGGTAACCAAATCATCCAAAGGTCTACCCGTCCTATAACCTGAAATGTCTTGGCCTGACCTGAGTATTATAAAATAAACGGGCCAGACTATCTCTAAATATCCAAAAGGGTGAGAAAAAGATATAACACAAAAATAAATAACATATAAGTAAATCCAGATGTACAAAATATAACAAGTCACTTAATTAATTTAACTCAGAATTTACTTTAAGGCATAGGTATATATAATTGGTCACAAACACACATAAGTCACTAAATACAGAAGAACATAATAAATCACAATATTCCTGACACAAAGAAACCAATTCCATACCGTTGCAAAGAAACAATTGTGATATCACTTGTAATGATCTGATAATGAAGATCGGGAACACAGAATCTTGACACGATCATAAGGATTGGGGAACACGAGGGCTCGATACGATCATAAGGATCGGGGAACACAGAATCTCGACATGATGGCAAGGATTGGGGAAAACAAAATTTCGACCGATCAAGACGATCGTGGCAATCATGACTCGAAAATTCAAGATTATTCAATATTATATATATGTATGTATGTATATATTTGTGAAGAAATCCATGAGTATACATCTTAAGGATCTATCGATCCCACCGAATACCAAAAGATAGTAAACTATAAAGTGTCAAATACTATCACTGTTAGTAATCACAAAAACTTGACCAAAATGTTCCATACCGCCTGGTGAAATTCAAGTATTTACTAGAAGCTAGTAAATCTCACTCATTACGGATACCACTGAAAGACCTTAACTATACTCCCTTAAGGATCTATCTGTCCCACCGAAAACTAAAAGAGAATACAACCCTGAAGTATTAAATACTTCCTAATAGCAATCACAAGAATTTAACCAAGGCATCCCATTCAACCTGGTGAAAGTCGAATATTCGCTAATGGGCTAGTAAGTTTGACTCAAACATTCTATTCAATGAGTTATACCATATTCGATGAAGCGTGACTCGAGATCATTTAAACCAATTGGTAATACTAAGTCGATTATTAGTACTCCCCACATTATAGAACTAAGGCTCTCAAAACATCTTTCTCCTTTAAGTTTAAAGTTGGAAAGCAAATATTATAATTTTCCATATTTCCTACATTATTTAACTTTATATAATTACTCGCTATTTGATCAAATCTTCCATAAATCTGAATTGTTCCAAAATTGCACTTGGTTATGTGTTGGTGGGAAGTTCAAATTTTCCTCGCGATCACAAAATGAGGGGTTGGGGTTGTACATACAAATGGAGGTGAAACATCTAGATTTTAGAAACCCCCAGAGTCTATTTCATGAAGCAATATTCACAATTTGGTTTGGATTAAACTAACTTAGGCTAAGTGATATTTGGGTCTTTCATAATTTCTAATTTCTTTTTCTTCCTTATACTTTTATGAAAACAAGTTTCTACACACTTCTATCCTACGTCATTTTACATGAAATGTATTTTGGGTTTGGGCTTATGTATTGTTGGGCCTTGTTTTAATTTCTTCTTCTTCCTTTCTTTTCTTTATAAATTCATTTCAAAATTAAATTCAAATTCTTCTAATATTATAAAATTCCTTTTGTCATCAAAATAAATTTTAACTTACTCATTTCAAATTCGTCTACTATAATATTTGATTTATTAGTACATTCCAAAATATTTATATATATTTCCATACTTTAAAATAACTAAATGGATTACCAAATCAATATTCTTTTCAAATTAAATTCTTATCATTTCAATGAAGCTTTTCCCATCAAATTTCCAAATCATTCCTATAGTTCCATATTCATTAATTAAAAAGACATTTAATTCATTAATTATTATCATTACTAAAATTTCAGTTTATTGCTTCTCGACAACGGGTTGTTAGGAGATCGGTGATGACGAGGTAATGGAGAGTGATGGTGATGGTGATGGCAAGCCGGAGTAGGAGACCTCCTCTCCCTGTGTACAGAAGGTAACCATGAATGTCGACCCACCCCTCTCTTGATCTAGGCCTAGCTGCACCCCTATGGGATCGAGAGTGCACCGATGAGGCCCTTGACTCTTCGTCATTGGCATAAGAACCACCAGTAAGATGCTAGAACTTCAAATCTCGAGATCTATTTGTTACCCGAAGGCGTTCAAAAGTTGACTGTCATTCTATTGAAGGACAACGGTGATTCCTTGGTTCCATGTGCGTGGATATCTCTTGGTCAATGTTAATAACATGACTTGGCACATGCACAACATGACTTAGTGGATGTGCATAAACATCCACGACCGAAGTTTCAAGCACCACCCTGCCCCGGGCCTCGGTGGTGTTCATGTGGTCATAAGCATTAGGGGGATGGGTTGGAGAGGAGTCAGTTCTATTACAGAATGGGGTAGTGGAACAAAGTTCACAGTTGCTTGGGCGTCCAGCCACGTTCTTAATTCAGTTACCTCACGTGCTAGAGTTCCCACGTTGTTCAAGCTTTGGAGCACACTTCGCCACTTGTCATTGCTGAGCCTAGGGATGGGCTGGTAGCGCTGGCGACAGTGTTACTATTAGTTTCATAGTCATTAGAGTTAATGAGTTCGTTCCCACAATTAGGATTTAACATGGTGAAACATGAAAAGAGTGTGCGGAGAATGAAAAATGAAGATAGGTGAGAGCTTTTAGAGTAAGGTCCTCCTTCTAGCATCAAAATGTTGACTAATAAATTAGTCAACCTCGAAATTAGACTAATATGTTCATGGAAACAAATGTTACTTGTTAATCAATAGACTTTAAAATGTAAAATGAGAAAAAGAACGACAAATTAAAGTAAATAACACAAAGATATAAAGTGGTTCGGCTAAGCTTGCCTAAGTCAACTATGAAGATCTTTTACTATGTTTCTCTCTTACAATTATAAAAATTACAAGAGATTAATAAGAACTTATACACTTAAGATTAAAAAAATTGATCTTAAGAGCTTTGAAAGGGTTTGTTTGTTGGAAATGTGAATTGTGAGCATATAAATCTTTTGGCATTTCATTTTCTTTAATTTTTGTTTGTCGTACTGTGCGGAAATAATTGCGATCATAATTATGTGTATTCCAATGAATAAAACTATTAGCACCAACTAAACTATAGGAAAATAGCTATTACTCCGAACATACTCATATAGCCAGGCTAAAAAGGATATAGTTGAAATCTTTAGGATCAATATCAATGCAGCAAGAGTTATATCGCTTAGTCATGATGTAATGCATATAATCCTATAATTTGTTTACAATAGTATAGCAGAATGGTTTCTTAAACTACATGCATTCATTACATAATGAAATCAATACACAGATTTTGTTTACTGTCCTTTTTAATGCACAAAATGAGGAAGGTTTTTACAAATAACTACGTAGAATGCAAGGTTATAGGTCTAAAAAGAAACCACTTAATGTTCCATGATGGACTCTATCCAACTATTGTTTAAATCTTTATTTTGAAACTATATCAATTTAACCATAACCTCGCTTAATGCACGATTCATGCATTTGCAATACACACACATTCAATTGTGTGTTTGTGCTGTTGTGTAACTTACACTACCTGAATTTCAAATTCATAACGTGGCATGATTTTCATCGGACTCTAACATGACATTGGTGAAAATTTTGCATAAAGATGAACTATTGATGCTAACATAGTAGAAGTGATGTGTATCTATATCGATATCAAAATGAGATAACAATCCAGACTCTAAGAATTACCTTTTAAAGGGTTAATGTCAACTTTTTTCTTCTTCTTTTGAATGTCCTCTCTCCTCTTTTTTCAATACTAGCCTAACCATTCAAACATCTGCATCCTTTGTCATCCTTAACCACATTAGTGGCCAATTCGATCTAGCTTTAAAATCGCAACCCAAAAATGGTATAAATTGGAAGGGAATTAAAAATTATCGTTGCTTATTTATAAATATATTTTAGTTTTTATTATAAAAGCTTCGGCCTAATTTTATAATTAATTTTATGTGAGGGGGGTGGGTTGGTTGTGATTATCTTGAAGCAAGGGAGTGGAGAAATGGTATAGGATAATATGATCAATTCCACTTTTTAAGCAGTATACAGTAAGTTGCGTCTGCAAGAGAAAAATGAAATATCTGGACAAATAAATATCTATTTATGTCTTTGTGTTGAAATTAGGCCACACAATATATAGGAGAATTGAAGAGGAGGAATGTAGCTTCGTGTCGGAGAAGACGGTTCGCAAATCGGAGTCCGGAGGTGGAAGTTATAAGAGAAAAGGCGGAGAGGGTTGTTTGGAGACAGCAGCTAATTTCAGACGTCTGAAATTAGCTCCAGACGTCTGAAATTTTCTGGAGTGGTTCCAGAGAACCTTTTCAGGCGTCTGACCAAGTGGGTCAGACGTCTGATCTGGAGCCAGTCACTCCAGTGACTTATGTCAGACATCTGACCCTTATACCAGACGTCTGGTTTGAAGCGTGGTCACTCCAGTAGCTTAATCCAAACGTCTGATTTTTTGGGCCAGACGTCTGGAACGACTTCCTTCAGTTTTTCTGCATACGAACTTAGTGATTTGTTTGAGGGGCAAAGTGGTCTTTTGCTTTTGTTTTCTCCATAGTATATATTCTCTTGTTCAGGTTTAGAAGAGGAGAGGCTGATCATTCATCTAATCAAGGGTTTTATCCTCCAAATCTAGGGTTTAGGCAAATCCTATTTCTTCAATTCTAATCTTCACAAAATAATATTCTTTCTAGAATATTGTGATCATTGTTAACAATCTCTTGTACTCTTCTATTGGTGATATAATAAAAGCTCTCTCAAGTGGATGTACACTAACACAACGTTAGTGGAACCACTATAAAATCGTGTGTGATTTACTTATTGTTATTGCATTCATATATTGCTTGTATTGGTGTTGTGATCTTGTGTTGGGCTATTTTTCATTGGTTAGTGTTTGGTTGTTTTGCACTATCTATCACGATCTAGCTTTTCCGCGTTGCGATTATATTCGAGTGGTCTTGGGTGTAGTCGTAATAACATTTGGTATCAGAGCTTTGGAGTTGGTAGGTGGTTGTTGAAATGCCAGAAACGGAAACCTCCGAAAATTCAATGGTTGGTCCAAGTAGTATAGCGCCGTATGTACGTGGGTCGTATGTGGCGTCGGGATCTCAATTGGTAATCGACAAGTGGAATGGCGATAATGATTTTGAAAAATGGCAATGGAAGATGAAAGCGGTTCTAAGGAGGAATCGGGTACATCGAGTGGTGTTTGATACATATTTGTTACCGGTGGACATCTCGGATGTCAAGAGAGAGGAAATGGAAGAGTGGGCATTTACTACACTTCAACTTGCTATGGAAGAGAATGTGATCTCCGAAATTAGTGGTGAAACCACCGCTAAGGGAATTTGGGACAAGTTGGAAGAATTGTATATGAAGAAGTCTCTAACTAATCGTTTGATCTTGTTGCGAACGTTTTTCACGTATAAGATGAAAGAGGGGAGTTCGCTTAAGGCACATTTGAATGTGTTTGATGATTTGCTAATGAAGATGAAGGCGGTAGATTTGAAGATTGAGGAAGAGCAAAAGGCGATGATATTGTTATGTTCGTTGCCGGACCGTTATACGGGTTTCTCAAATAGTTTGATCTATAGCCGGGATACATTGACGTTAGATGATGTCAAGATGGGTCTTCTTAGTGAGGAATTGAGAGATCAAATGAAGGAGTTGAGTATTGGTGGTAGTAGTGCTGGAAATGGTCAAGGTTTGTTTGTGGAGAAGGAGAGATATGCGAAGAAGGAGAATCGGGGGCGTTCCAAATCTAGGAATCCCGGTTGGAGACGAAAGTCGAAGGAAAAGAAAGGCAAGTGCTATATTTGTAAGAAACACGGTCATTGGAAGAATGAGTGTCCGGACAAGGAGAAGGCCAAGAAGGAAGTAGCATCTTCATCGGTCGCGGTGGAGAGAGGTGTTGGTGAGGGAGATATGGATGTATTGACGGCGGTAGCATCAAATGTTTCGGGTAGCGAATGGGTTCTCGATTCGGGGGCATCTTATCATATGACGCCGAATAGGAATTGTTTTTCTTCTTTCGAAGCTAGAGAGGGAAATTCGATTGTTATGGGAAATGGTGCTATTTGTAAGTCGAAGGGCATTGGTTCCATGCAAATTAGAATGTTTGATGGAGTAGTTCGTACTCTCACTAATGTGCGCTATGTTCCGGGACTTAGGAAGTCCCTTATCTCTTTGGGGCAATTAGATTCTTTGGGATGCAAGATCACTATTGAGAGAGATTGGCTTGAGGGTTTCGAAGGGGGCGCTTGTGGTTATGAAAGGTGCTAGGGCTCATGGTATATATTTGCTTCAAGGTGTGACCATGGAAGGTGAAGCTAGCATTGGGGTTGATAGTTCTCGCGACTTAGATGCAACTAGATTGTGGCATTTGTGGTCAGGACATGTCTCGGAGAGGAGTTTGGATATTCTTCGGAAAAGGGAGATGATTGGTGGTGAGAGTTTCAACAAGCTAGAGTTTTGCGAAGAGTGTGTCATGGGGAAGCAAACAAAGGTTTCATTCGGTGAAGGAAAACATGATTCAAGAAGCATTCTTGAGTATGTGCATACGGATGTTTGGGGACCGGCACCGGTTGCTTCTTTAGGTGGAGCAAGGTATTATATTTCTTTTATTGATGATTTTTCTCGGAAAGTTTGGGTGTATGTAATGAAGGCTAAGTCGGAGGCATTTGCTAAGTTCAAAGTATGGAAGGCTCTGGTTGAGAATGAGAGTGGTAAGTCTTTGAAGGTTCTTAGGTCCGACAATGGCGGGGAGTATGTTTCCGGAGAATTCTTAGAGTTTTGCAAGCATCATGGGATTCGGAGACATTTTACTACACCGGGAGATCCGCAATCAAATGGAGTTGCGGAGAGGATGAATCATACTCTACTAGAGAAAGCTCGATGCTTGAGATTGACATCGGGTTTGTCTAAGGGATTTTGGGCCGAAGCTTTGTCAACCGCGGTGCATATTATTAATCGAATTCCATGCTCGGCTATTGATAACAAAATTCCGGAGGAAGTGTGGAAGGGAAAGAGTATTGACTTGAGCTATCTTCGTGTCTTTGGAAGTCCGGTTTATGTGCATGATCCGGGAAATGATAAGCTTGAACCTAGAGCTTTCAAAGGGGTTTTGCTTGGCTATACGGATGGAGTGAAAGGCTATCGGATTTGGAATCCGGAAATGAAGAAGGTAATCAACTCTCGTCATGTTACTTTTGATGAGTCGGCTATGTTCAAGGAGAATGAAAGCTCATCGGATATTCTGGTCTTGGTTCGTGATGAATCGAAGGGGAAGGAAGTTATTACCACATTTTGTCCAAGTAGTAGAGAGAGTAGATCAGTTGAAGATGCTTGTGAGGAGAAAGCGGTTGATGATACATCACATAGTCCACAAGGTGCCTCTAGTAGTGTTGGTGATGTACACGAACCTAGAGAAGATTCGGTTCAAGGTGGAGCCGAAAGGAGTTTGGGTGATAATATTGCTACTCGGGTTGGTCTTCGTGCTATAAGGCCACCCGAAAGATATGGTGATTGGAACTATCTTAGCTTTTGTGATAGGTTGGACTATGCTCTCAATGTAGTCCAAGATGAGCCTATGGACCTTGAAGACGTCATGAATTCGAGTGATAGCTCGAAGTGGATTTGTGCCATGGAGGAAGAGATGCAATCATTGATGAAGAATCAAACTTGGAGTTTGGTTCCACTTCCTAAAGGAAACCGTGCTATTGGGTGCAAATGGATTTACAAGGTGAAGGACGATGGAAGATACAAAGCTAGGTTAGTGGCTAAGGGGTTTGCACAAAGGAAAGGAAAGGAGTATGATGAGATATTCGCACCAGTTGTGCGCCATACTTCTATCCGGATATTACTTGCCATAGTTGCTATTCACAACTTGGAGTTGGAGCAACTTGATGTGAAGACCGCCTTCTTGCATGGCGACTTGGATGAAGACATTTACATGGAGCAACCGCAAGGGTTTGTTGTAAATGGTAAGTCAAATATGGTGTACAAGTTGAAGAAATCGCTATATGGGTTGAAGCAATCACCTAGGTAATGGTACAAGAGGTTTGATCATTTTATGCTTGAAAGTGGCTTTGATAGGAGCATCAAAGATGCTTGTTTTTATTTCAAGAAGTTGGAAATGATTGTTGGGTGTACTTGCTCTTGTATGTGGACGACATGCTCATTGCTTCGAAGGACAAGAATGAAATCAACAAGTTGAAATTGAAAATAAAGTCGGAATTCGAAATGAAAGACCTTGGAGAAGCAAAGAGGATATTGGGCATGGAGATAGAAAGGGACCGAAAGCGTTTTGAGTTGAAATTAACTCAAAAGGAGTACATAAAGAAGGTGCTTTGCCGGTTTAGCATGGAGAATGCAAAGGTGTCAAATACACCATTACCTTTGCACGTGAAGCTTTCGAGTAAGGATTCACCTATCTTGGAGAAAGACAAGGCTTATATGGCAAAGGTGCCATATGCAAGTGCGGTTGGTAGTTTGATGTATGCTATGGTGTGTACAAGGCCCGATATAGCAAATGCCGTCGGGGTGGTTAGTCGTTTTATGTCTAACCCGGAAAAATCGCATTGGGAAGCCGTGAAGCTTATATTGAGATACCTTAGGGGTACGTCATCTCATGGTCTTGTTTTTGGCGGTAGTGGGAAAAGGAGTTGCAACTTAGTTGGTTATTGTGATTCGGACTACGCCAGTGATAGAGATAGGAGAAAATCAACTTCCGGATATGTCTTCACACTAGGTGGTACGGCCATAAGTTGGAGATCGAGATTGCAAACCGTAGTAGCTTTATCCACTACGAAAGCGGAGTTGATAGCCGCGGTGGAGGCGGCTAAGGAGGAACTCTATTTGAAGCGTTTGTTGTGTGACTTGGGGATTGGACACGATAGCATCGATGTTCAATGTGATAGCCAAAGTGTTATTCAATTGGCGGAGAATTTGGCATTTAGCTCACGGACTAAGCACATTGAAGTGAGGGAGTCATTCTTGGTAGCCATGGATGAGGATAAGCAAGTAAGTCTTCGGAAAGTGCACACAAAGGATAATGCGGTGGATATGTTCACAAAGACATTGCCGTTTGGGAAGTTCGAGCATTGCTCGAACTTGATTCGCTTGGAGAAGTGCTAGGTGCCACGGGGTGGCACGGTTGAGAGAGATACTTGTGTAGATGAGGAAGAGTATTGGTATGAGATTGTCGTTCTACTTTTTTTGGTGTAGTGCTAGTGTACACTCCTAGTGCTCTTGTCTTTGGTGAGACGGTGTTGGATGTTTTCAACATTTCATTGGCGGGTGGGGGCTTTGTGCCTGAACTCGTTGATGGAGTGCAATGGGGGCGGCTTTGCCAGAACCCGTTGGGGAAACATTCATGTTTGATTGAAGGTAGAAGTCTTGGTAGTTGGAGCTATCGGTTGTTGATGGTATGGTACCATTGGTGTTGGAGATGGATATAGTGTTGAGGTGGAGTATTGAAATTAGGCGACACAATATATAGGAGAATTGAAGAGGAGGAATGTAGCTTCATGTCGGAGAAGACGGTTCGCAAATCGGAGTCCGGAGGTGGAAGTTATAAGAGAAAAGGCGGAGAGGGCTGTTTGGAGACAACAGCTAATTTCAGACGTCTGAAATTAGCTCCAGACGTCTGAAATTTTCTAGAGTGGTTCCAGAGAACCTTTTCAGACGTCTGACCAAGTGGGTCAGACGTCTGATCTGGAGCCAGTCACTCCAGTGACTTATGTCAGACGTCTGACCCTTATACCAGACGTCTGGTTTGAAGCGTGGTCACTCCAGTAACTTAATCCAGACGTCTGATTTTTTGGGCCAGACGTCTGGAACGACTTCCTTCAGTTTTTCTGCATACGAACTTAGTGATTTGTTTGAGGGGCAAAGTGGTCTTTTGCTTTTGTTTTCTCCATAGTATATATTCTCTTGTTCAGGTTTAGAAGAGGAGAGGCTGATCATTCATCTAATCAAGGGTTTTATCCTCCAAATCTAGGGTTTAGGCAAATCCTATTTCTTCAATTCTAATCTCCACAAAATAATATTCTTTCTAGAATATTGTGATCATTGTTAACAATCTCTTGTACTCTTCTATTGGTGATATAATAAAAGCTCTCTCAAGTGGATGTACACTAACACAACGTTAGTGGAACCACTATAAAATCATGTGTGATTTACTTATTGTTATTGCATTCATATATTGCTTGTATTGGTGTTGTGATCTTGTGTTGGGCTATTTGTCATTGGTTAGTGTTTGGTTGTTTTGCACTATCTATCACGATCTAGCTTTTCCGCATTGCGATTATATTCGAGTGGTCTTGGGTGTAGTCGTAATAACACTTTGTTACACTTTTTAGGCAGTACACAATCTAAGTTAAAAATTTCTGTATCAAACAAACATATTTGGTAAACTATTCTTGTATGTAAACTCATAAAAACATAAATTGATGGATTATACAATGGATCTTGAAATTAATGGTTCAGGGAAATTACATAGTAACCGATCACTGTTATAAAAAAACACATAAATACTTCAAAATTTTGGCAACGACACAATTACACGTATGGAATCAAATCAAAACAGCTAAACCAAACAGAAAATGTTAACCTTATTTATGCCTCTATTTAGTTTGGAGATAGTTGCAACTAGGGTTTGGTGTTATTTGTTGTTTGTCAGATCGTTTGGATAACCTACCTGCTTTCATTATTGGGGACTTTGTATTCGGGCCTTGGGCCTTGTTATTTTTATTATTTCAAAAATAAAAAATATATTTTATAAAGAAAAAGTACTATCAGAAATTGACAAAGAAGATCAAATTTGACACAATAAGAGAAAATGTGCTATATCATACGTCCATGTTGGAAACTAACATGGAACCACAGGTAATAAATGAAAATAGACTTTTCTATGATTACACTAAAGTCACTAGTCATTAAACAATCAAAGGTGCACATAAAAATTAATTTATTGAAATACGTACCTAAAATTATAAATATTCAGTGGAGCATTTTTATCATTGACGAATCCAAAAAAATTATTTTATAGGTAAACTTTTACGGTTTATATACAGCAATAAGCACATGAAGGTCCATGCAGATTTGTGTTTGTAAGATCGATCAATTTAGTTAATGGTGATGTGGGATAGTGAATTGATGACGATTGAATGGGGGAATTTGAATGGCCGTGCAAATGCATTGTGGTGGTAGTGATAGCCTTTCTAATGCTGGAAACTGATTGCGCAATGATGAATCAGATAAAGTTAAATCTCTAGGGAATTTGGAGTAATGGTGGTGATAAATTGACTAGGGCTTTTTTGAAAATTCAAAAGGACACTGTGGAAATTAGTGAATTGAGTTATATACATCCGTAATAGCAGAAATTAGTGGAATGAATGTCAAGGAATAAAGCTATCGAGCGTCAAGAAATGGAAGCCATCGCATGTGAAGGAATAAAGCTATCGACTGTTCAAGGAATAGAGCTATAGAGTGTCAAGACATGGAAGATACCACATGTAGGAATAAATTTATCGAGCGTTAAGGAATAGAGCAATCGGGTGTTAAGAAATGGAAGCTATCGCATGTGAAGGAATAGAATCATCAAGTGTCAAGGAATAAAACTATCAGGTGTCAAGAAATAGAAGCTATCACATGTAATGGAAGAAAGCTATCGAGTGTCAAGGAATAGAGCCATCGAGCGTCAAAAAAATAAAAGTTATCACATGTAAAGGAAGAAAGCTATCGAGTGTCAAGGAATAGAGCCATCAAGTGTCATGAAATGGAAGTCATCGCATGTGTAGGGATAAAGTCATCGAGTGTCAAGGTGTAGAGCAACCATATTATAAGTTGCCAAGCTATCAAAAGTCAAGGGATGGAGCTATCGAAGGACAAGGTCAAAAGTTATCAAAAACCAGGAGCTATTAAACTATTGTTGATATAAAAAGTTATGGCCATTACAAGAAACTATCAATAATGCAAAGGAGATATCAAATATATAGGAAAAGATGCTATTAAACTGGAAAAAAACTATTCAAAGAAATGGAGACATTAATGATACTATAATCAGATATACTCATTAAAATCTATTGGTTTCTCATCAAGCAAAGTAATCTAATAATAAGCAAGAAAAGAAGATTTAGGCAATATTCTACAAAAAAGGATGGAGACAAGTTAATTATATGAAGAGCTAGTACACTAATATGAGAAGGGTCTTATTTTAACTAATAATAAAAACTTCAAAACATTCCTATGCAACCATACCACATTTGCCAAAACCAAGATAACAATCCACGTGAACTACTTAAATCCTACGATTATAACATATGGCACCATCAGGACCATCCATCTTTCCAAGTCATCAATCCGTGCCAACTTCAATTAATCAATACGAGCAAGTCATGCCTCTCTCCAACAACTATAAATAGGGACCCACTTCCACATAAGAAAGTGTTCATTTACTCTTTCACTTTTTTAGCATAAATCATTTTTTGGACTTGATAGTTCTAGCTCACTTGAGAGCCTAGGACTATTTTAATAGCCGACGAAGAAGAACATGGTTTGAGCTTTTGAACTTAAGGACCCATATAAATAGAAAATTGCATATGAATCCTATTTTTGACATTTTTTACTAAAGAGAAACAATGACTTGTAATTTTGACATATTAACTAATGGAAGAAGGAAATTGCATATGTATTTGATTTTTATATGATTGCATATGCATTGAATATGACGTGAACTTTGAACATTTTGGATAATTTTTACAATGGGGATATTTTGAAAAAAAATTGAATGGCATATCTTTTTAAAGTATTTTGGATGTTGAATAAAAAAATGGTTTGACATTTAGTGCTCACCTGAGATTTTAAAATTTTGACAAAAATGCCCTTAAATTCAAAAAAATTGAATTTTTTTGAAATGTGGAAAATTGAAATTCATGAATTTTTGAAAATTTTACATTCATATAAAAATAATATTATCGGCTCTTGCTAGGGCATACACGCAGCTGGAATGTTGATAGTGCATCGTAGTGATTGACTACCTATTATCTCTCCTTGGAGTTTGGGATTGATGTGCTACTTACAGTTTATCTTATCTGCTCTGCTGCTACTCAACAAGCATATGGATGACATGACTTCTGACTTCACATACACACACATATATATATATATATATGGACTACGCCTATGTTAGTAGTTCAATCTATGAATTTGCTTATTTTACTGGATTTTCTAGCTTTTTTACCTTTTGGTTTTTCTACTCTTCTTTAAATGGTTGGTTTTTGGTTTAGGATGGGATTTTTTTATACCTTTTTTGTTATGCCGGAGGGTTTATGCTACCTGTCAGGCTTGTTGGAAGCTCCTTCTTTAAGTATGAAAATAAAAGTATATAAGTGCTCTCCTTCTTGGGAGTATCATTCGGTTTCTCAAAAAAATAAAAATAAAAATATCTTGAGGCTCGATAGAGCTATCGTAGGTAGCATCCCAAAGCTCAATAGCTTCCCAAGGTTTGATAGGACTATCGCGTGATGGAACTAAAAGCTCAATAGCTTCTCATGGCACCATAGGGGCAGAACATGAGGTTTGATAGGTCTAGCTGGGTTAAGACACTTTATAGCTATTGAAGCAAGCTATTGACGGAATGAAGGAAGGTATTGAAACAAGCTATCAAAGGAATGAAGGCAGTTATCGAAGGGATTGATCGTTGATAGCTTTTGGAAGTCAAAGCAGAATATCGATGTGGTAAAAAATGAAGTAGATAGAAGATCGTCAACGATAAACATTTCAGCCAAAGCCACAATCTTCGATCTAAAGTGAAAAGGGACTCAAGCAAATTCTTATGATGAAAAGAAATCACCGATGAAAATAACCCCTAAGGACCGCCGTATAATCGCCATCGGAAATGGTTGTAAAAAATTAAAACCTTCTAGGGTTTCACTATGATAGCGGCTAAATTTATGAAAATTTGTATAGGAAAAATCGACAACCAAAACTAGAGTGAAGCTCAACCTCTCCTATATAAGGCCCAGGTGGTTGGATAACTAGATTGGCCACTATTGAGCTGGGAAAATTAAAAACGCGTGGTTGATTTTGGATTTTTTTCCAAAATAAATTTCAGTAAGATGGTGATGGATTATGAAGATCGGCCACCATAGACGTACTCTTCATCAAGATGCACAATCACATACGATCAATTTGACGAGCAGATATATGGATTAAAATTTGCGAATAGATGACCATGATTAGCCATATCTTTGTATGAAAATCCAAGTAGAGGTAGCCATTACAGTAATTGGTATCATTGGAAAGATTTTTGAAAAAAATGAATAACTATGAAAAACGTTCGCTCATATATATCCTTGAGTGAGAAAATTCAATATTCAAAGTTTAAAAAATCGAATAATGATCAGTTTTGAGATTCAAAATTCGAAGGTTTGAACGTTCAGTACAATTAAATGTGAAACTAAACATAAAATAAAGCGAAGTAAACAAATGGGCTTCAAAAATGAAATTATATATATATATACATATATATATATATATGTATGTATGTGTGTATATTTATATGTATATGTATGTATGTATGTATGTATGTATGAATGTATGTATTAATGAATGAATTTAATCCGTCTTGTCGTGTGACAATCCACACCTCAATGGGTCTGAATTTTTGCTAAATTGAAAACTCCAATCCACTAAAGTACGAATCGCTAAAGTTAGTATCCTGTAAATAAATAAAAGTATATCAGAGCATTATCGATAAAACTCACAATGTAATACTAAAATATAATAAAACATAGAATACTGACCAAGGCTAATACCTCTAGTATCTAGCTCCCTTATCAATACTGAGCAGGCTAGGAAATCTATCCTTCCACTGTTTCCGCCTTATATCGGTATTTGTCTCTCTAAATCTATCATGTGCGTTGTAATGAGGAGGGGTCCAAAACAACGTTCTAGTGACTGGTAAACTACATATTTTATACATAACATTAGTTTATACCGATTGCTTTCCATTATGTGTTATGTCTACTTTTTAAACTTAGTCGTCTTGACTTTATATATGCGGAAGATACGCCTCACCCAATCGAGGTATAAAATAACTACATGCATATATTATATATATGTATATGTATATATATTAGTATCATAGTCCCCCTTTGGACCAGCATACATTCCCTGCAAGTATTTTTAACTCTGCATTTGTGTCAGGTATCCACCATTTGTGTCTTGATCAAATTTTCCACGTACATCGTGGATCTTTTCATTTTTTCCTAATAATGGCATTACAACTATTTGTCATATTCTACTCGTTTTGAAGACTTATCTTAGGGTTATCTAGCCTTACCTTCTAACTACAAACAAAAAACAGCTTTGAGGTAATGTGTATCCCATACGGAACTATACTAGTATGAGGTGTAGTCCATGAAGGCGTAACATATGTCTTCCATTGGCCGCTCCAGGACCGATTACGCTCTCGACCTATGTGTACAGCTCTACTCCTTATATATATGGTATTAAACTTACTGACATAGAGCTAGGCCTATGCTTACCATCTCATTTAGATTGCTGACTGAAATCAAGGAAATGCCTACTATTATTTAATACCCTCTATGAGGATTGAAGTACGCACTACATAGCCCTTTGACACTTCAAATCAAGACGAACTCACTTTGGTATATTCCCTTCACCTATACGTGAACGTATAACCACGGGTCCTACAGTTGGAGATGTCTCACGGTAGTATAATGCATGCACAACCACTGGTAGCCCTTTTCGAAGAGCTATTGTGCAACATTACTGACCTCGCATTTCAAACCATGCTAATGAATATGTCATTTTTAATCAATCTAAGTTATTAGCTAGGTTCAATAATTCACACCCGTCATAAAAACATACTGAAGGTTGCATAAATTTATTTAATTACTACGTCTTCTATGTTTAACTGTTGGTATTCAGTTATTTTTAAACAATTAGCTTCTTGTTTCATTATTATCATTTTAATGTCATTTACCGCTTACTTCTAATTTAATACATTAACTATATTTTACCACTTAGCTTTTAGTTAATACCATTAGATATATTCTACCATTCCTCTTCAATTTTTACCATTCTTCTTTGATTACTATAACCTTCCTAATTACTCATTTTGTTGCTTTGCATACAACTTTATCACTTATTGTTTATTTTCTACTTGTCGGATATATTAGATTTACACTTAAATTATTGTTATTATCTCTACTTAAAATACTTTGGTTTATACTTAGGGATTTCTGCATTTAATGCGTTGGAGTTACATCCTCCCAAAAGTGAACGTTAAACTGTAAATTTCCATAACTTATCTAAAAAGAACTTGCGTTACGTTTGAAATTTCAAGGAATTGTCTTTTATGTTCTTATTGAAATAGACGGTAGAAAATATGGTGAATATCCCAATTTTGTACATCTCTTTCTTTTAGGCATATTTCTTGTTATGTCAAACGATACATTTTTTTCATAATTATAAAACTGGATAATTTATAGAAATTTATATTACAACATACTTCATTCTATTGAATTAAAATACTACTTAAATCTAAGTCCTCGTTATAATAACTTCTAATTCACATTTGCTATCATATATTATTCAACCAACAAACCTGGAATTATTATACAAAATTATAAATTTAGGGACTACATTCACCCTTACTTTCCAGATTCAAGTATATGCAATCTTTAATCGAGGTTAACAATTCATAAAATATGTAGCCATGGTTATCAAATTCATTTTGTGTATATATTTAAGCCCACAACTCCAATATTACATTTAGTCATACAAGAAACAAATTTACAATGATATAAATCCAGTATTATGTAAAAATATATAATTCTCACTTGCCTATAAGCTTCCAATTATGTGTAGTAATTTCACATACCTTTTGAAAGCCCCCCTTGAATGCTATAAGAATCTCTGCTAAGGTGGAAAGAGGAAGTAGCATGAGTATTAGGAAAATAATAGGATGAAAGTTGTCCTTGTCTACTCTTGTTTTTAGTAAAAGTTATAAAGGATGTTTTAAAAACATTTTAAAGTTCATTTCTTAAGAAAAATGTTTTGGTATAAAAATTGAGTTTTAGGAATACAAAATGTAATAAATAGTTTGAGTTAAAAATCCCACTTTTAAGATATAAAATCTTTGTTGTGAAAAAGTTTTGAAAGAAAAATTGAATTGAAGGAAAAGGAAAGGAACTTTTTAAAATCACATTACTAGCACTTTCTTTTGGACTTCATATAAGCTTAATTCAAAAATCTTAAATTGTAGTTTTAAAAGTTAAGACACAAATTTATTTTTGAATTTAATAAAAAATTTCTATGTTTGTACTTTTAAAGATAAAAGTTTTGGAATTAAGTACTTTACAATTGTGAAGTTTTAATTTTAAAAAAAGTGGCAAAAACCAAATCATATTTTTAATGTGGAGTAGGGGATGATTACCTAGGTAAGATGGGGTAAAAGTCATGGCTATGAATAAAATATCGTTGAATGCTCGTAGAGTAGCAATAGTGGACCCTCATTGGATACAAGGAATATTAGTTTGAGCCTAAGAATGTTTCATTAAACATGTGTGAAGGCCATAAAGAAATACACATAAAGAAATGGAAAATGGTATCAAAGTACATTTATGTGATTTCTAGGGTATATCCGGATATTAGATAAGAGAAGAAATAAAACATATATCGAGATTTGAGAATACTATCAAGAGATTTAGATTAAAAAAATACAGTAATATAAATAGTTGTGATAATGGAAGTAATGGATGGACCTTATTTATTAGCAGTAAAGAGAAAAGTTAAGAATTGTGGATTATAGTAGAATTACATGTTAAAATGGTCCACTTAACTTAAGTAAGAAGTGATAGGGCTATAGTATCGTTAATGTTAGTTAATGCTGAAAGATAGCTTCCAACAATTGTTTCATCTATGTTAGTTGGGTTGCAAATCATTAGTTGTCTCTATTTTTATAAAACGCGTATGATGTTTTATGAGAAAAGTTCCTTTTTATTTCTGTGAGGATTTCCTGGATGTACTGCTATGTAATGGAAAGCAGAATAAATAAGGAAATCTCATGTAGACACTTAACTAATGCAAATAAATAAATAAAAGCCTGGAGGTTTATAAAATAAATTAGGAAATTTATTAAATTACTAAAAGAAAAGTAAAGTTAGTCCCAAAACGTACTAAAATTTTGGAAGATAAATTTTAACGAGTGAAGGATAGGGAAAGGTTGTTGCGAAAGCGCGGGTCATTATCCCTACGCCATAAAAGCTGAAATTTACAAATGAACTTGTGTGCTAGTTGTTATTGTAAAATAAAAGAAAACGTTTAGGAAATTGAAAATTTACCAGGTAGCGGAAAGGAGAAAATCATGAGTATTAACTCTTTGACTAAATTCCGACTCTGTAGGATGTGGCTTAGTTTGTTTTGAAAAGATAAAAATAAATACTTTTAGAAAAAAATCTTTGATTTTTCATAAAAAATGCTTTTGTAAAAGTTTTGGAAAAAAGTAATTTTTACCATTTCAAAATTTTAATTAAAAAGGATTTTGAACGAAAAGGAGAGAATTTTTTGATTTGAAAGGCCATATGCTTAGCATAGGGAAAAAGTTGATAGGTTAGCAAGTATGAACTTACCGTGCAGTAGATGTAACGACCCAGGGTTTGGTCGCTTAAACTAGGCAATTTTATATATATATTATATAGACAATAAATGAATTTTTATAGATAAATAAAATCATTTTAATTAATTAATAATGATGGTAAAATCATTTTCAAAATTTGTTTACCAAATTAAATAGTTCGTAGAAAAACAGAAAATGTGGCCGAAAAATTTCCCAAATTTCGACCTTTCGACACCGAAAATTTGTCGGAAACATTGTTCATCCTTATGCACTATATATACACATATACGATAGATAATTAACTATATAATAATGCGCTTAAGAATATATTATCTTATGTTAATTATGTTTAAGAAGTGATGTAACAACTCATAGGTTTAATAATAATAAACTTATATATATATATATATATATTTGTCTCCTATCATATCACTTGATATTTTCATCATTAGACATCATTATGAAGTGATATAACTAGAGAGGGGTGGGATTTGACATGGGAGAGGAAGAGAAGAGATGATGTGACTTGACAAAATGACGAGGTGTGAGATCTTGCTTATTATAAACAGCACTTGAATTTCTCATTTTCTTACCTCCTCTTCCTCCAACCATAACTTCTTCATTCCCACCTAAAATGGTGGTCTTCCTTTTTTAGAATAACCTGAAATTCCAGTGGCTACAACATTCTAGTTGACTACTTTTTCCAATTTTGAACATAGCTATATCAGAATACCCAATCTTTGCAAAGCAATTTTTCACCCAGAATTTCAAGTCTAAAAATTACCCTTCTTCTTTTGATCATAACTTCTTCAAAACAAATCGAAAATGATTGATTTTTTTAAGATGATAGAGGAAAGAATTTCCTAAGACCTTTATTTTTAACCGATTATTAAAATTTTGTGATTTACCTTTCAAAAAATCAGTGGAAATTTGACCCATTTTCTATCCATTTTTGTTGAAATCGATGATAACCCGAAGCTCCTCTACCTTCAAGCTACTACCCACATCCACCCCCACACCTCTATCTGAGCCTACATACACCTGGGCCAAGCCTATTTTGAAGGTTGCTAGCACCTAAAGCCTTCAGTCTTCAAAGCTAGTGAGTCGTTGGCAAGTTTAGCTTAAGTTTTGATAGCTTCTGCTGAAGTTTGGTGAGTATTCTAACTTATTTTTTAGTATAAAGGTTAGCTTAAATGTTGACATTATATGTGATGAGTATATAATGTCAAGATTAGTTACTTATGATGTTGATAATCATTGATTTTAATAGTGTTAGTCATTGGATTTGGTTATGCGATTTGGTTGTGATATCATGTAGTTAGTAAGCATGAATCTTTGTGAGTATATATGTGGTATATGGTAAGGATGATGTATGTTTTGTGATGTATGATTGTGTATGTGAACTGAGGCCATGATGTTTAGAAACAAAGTTAGCAACTTTGTATGTAATTGCGACGGGTCCGAGACCCGAATGGAATCATGTTTTGTTTATTTTATAAAAAAAGAGTTAAAAGTTTTAAATTGGTTTATAAAGTTTGTATATCTAAGTTTAAAGTTTGTAAAACTTTCTAAAAGGTTTATAAACATGAAATGGTAAAGTTAGTGAGGTGTTTATGCTTTAAAAATATGTTAAAGCGAACTGCACTCATAGCGACAGTCACTATGGATGCAGTTCGACTAAAGTTTTGAATTTCTATTTCATTTTTTTCATTTGAAACTGTTTTGTAAAAAGTTTTCATTAGTAACATTAAAAAGTAATTAAGTTTATAATTTAATTAATTAATTAGTTAGTTAATTAAAAGGTAACTGGCACTTAATTGGTAATTAAGAAGGTGATTAGAGGTTAATCATCACTTAAGTTAAGTTAATGACTACTAATTAATTAATAAAGTTTTAAGTAGTGATTAATGTGGTTAAGGAATAATTAAGTGATTAATAATTATTTAATGAAGATTAATGGTTAATTAATTATTTATTTAATTAACGGATTATTTAATTAATATTTGATTAATTAGGGTTTAACTTTTAAACAATTTGATTTAACCTTAACCAAGTTGCATTAGGAAGTTAATTAGTACTTAATCAAGTTCATTAAGACTAGTTAGAATTTAGTTATGATTTAATCTTGATTTAATTAGGGTCAATTAATATTTAATTAGGGTTTAAGTTGATTAAATCTATTTAAATCTTTTCAAAGGTGATTTAAAACTGAAACGAATGTGTTTTAAATAAATTTTCTTTTTAAAGCAAACTGATTCCAAATCAAAGGATCTCTTGTCCAGGCCTTTAAGTAACCTATATGATTAGGAGAATAAAATGACATCCGTTAGCAGAACCCAAAACCATTTTGCTATAGTGTAAGTGATTTGATTATGTGGATATGTGTTAAGCAGAATATATCTCCGTTCTACTATAAATTGATTCAATTGTTTAGACATCTATTTAGCAGGATAAATCACCATCCTTATGTTATGTTATTTGGACTTGTATATTCCAATTAGTTATATTGACGTGTTATTCCCTAATTGGATATGAATTGTATTTACATATATGGTAGCTTATATAAATAATTGTTATGTGATTTGGGAATCGAATTGAAATTAAATGGTAACTTAAATTAGTATCATTGGGACCACTAAGCCTCATTTGGAATTTATAAAGTATGGTTTTGAATTTACTTTAATTCTTTAATCAATTTGAGGCTAAGGGTTTATAAATGTTTTACAAGTTATATAATTCTTATAAAGGTATTCATAAATGATAACTTGTTTATAGAAAGGGGTTTTTACTAACGAAAAGGGTTATTAAGGTGTTTACAAATGATGTTTTGTAAATGATATTTATAAAGGATATTTTATAAAGGAGTATAGAAATGTTTGTATAAAGAGTTTTAAAAATAGGAAATAAGTTTATAAATTATTTCAGAGATTTGGAAAGAGGTTTATAAATTAACTTAAGGGTTTATAAAAGTGGGTTATAACTTTATTTTGAAAGTTATAAGTTAATTGAAATATGAGATGAGCTTTTAAAAAGGGAATTTCTGATAAAGGGTAAGCAAGATGTTTTATTTGGAAGAAATGTTTGGTTATTTAATAGGGGATTTGGAAAGAAGAAAACTTTGAAAAGTTTGTAAATATACTTATACTGATAAGATAAGTATATAATTTTGTTTTCAAGGCATGAAAACTAAATGTTTTGGTAATATATTTATACCATTGAGATAAGTATATAAATGTTTTTCAAGTATAAAGGAAATGTAAGGAGTTTGGAAATAGTGTTTTGAAAAGATCTTTTGATCAAGTTTTATAAAGTAGTTTTGTTAATTAAAGAGAATTAATAAAGTCTTAGCGAATCCCATATGGAAATTAAATCATGATTGGATGTTTGTTTATTTGATAGTTATACAACCAACTATCAAATCTGGAAAAAACGTAACTTTGGAAATATCTAGGAGAAACGTGAGAATTATATGGTACAGTTACCGTCGAAAGTGCTATACTATATGTATAAACTCGTTTCGTTCTTCTAGGATGAATGATAAGGAAATCCGTCCACTAACGGCTAGGATGTAAACTTCGCTCCTATCTTTGTTTGTTTATTTCCTAAAGAACCGAGATTGAGTTACCGGGACCGTCGAAAGTTGTTTTGAAGAGGCCTGGTTTGGATATGTTATCCGAAAACCACTTCGATCCAACTCAACGTTTCGTATTGAAGACATCCTAAAGAGCATGGAATCGAAGACGGAGTTTTAAAATGCAAGGGCTATTTTCTATTTTCCATGGAAGGGATTCCCCATAATGGATGTAATAGAAGTAGTGCCTTCGGTTTCGTTCAGTTCCAGAATGAACTTGTATGGATGAATGCTAGCATTACATTGATGCCTGGAGGGCAGTGTTAGCATTCCAAGTGGAAAGTGCTAAAGAAAGGTAAAATGTAACCTCAAGCCTCATCAACCAGGAATGACTAAAACATGGGAGATGCAGCAAGGCTATGTGGGTCGCACCCATTAGGGTATGTCATCGCCTTTTTAGATGACCATTCATATTTCCAAATTCAGTTGTGCATATAAGCTCAGTAAAATGGTTGGGAACAACCGGGGTTATGACATATTCGGTACTATCCAGCAAGGGTTAGGCTGGTCCTGTGTTGTCGAGGGTCATTAGGTACGTACGATCTCGGTACATTGTTCTAGAGGTGTACTGTGATGGGCGGTACCCCAATAGCCCAGTCATTAGTTGGAATCCATTCTCCAATATTAGCTTTACGGTTTTAGTTGTATACCAAATACATTGGAACGTGAGACGCAAGCATTCGAGCTATTTTAATATTTTACTTTGAACCCTTAGACATTATTATAATATCACTGGATTTTCTATAAAAGTGTTTTGGTTATCGTAAGGTAAAAACTCGTCCGTGTTTATGTGCGGTGAGGTCTTTCGAGATACCTTTGATTTCAAAGGATTTTTCAAGTTAATAAATCAATAAAGTTTTTTGTGATTTGAGTTTACTCAGGCTGGTATTCCAAACTGAACTAGGCGTTATTTCCTTATAATGCTCGAGTTAGACCGAGAATGTTTGCCAGGTTAGTAGATGCTTTGGAGCTATGGAGTTGAGTTGGAGGCCCAGGACGTACTCTCATATTTGGATATCTTCCATTGTGTATGTGTTATGTGTAGTTTGTCTGCTGTTGTAAGGACAGGTGTTATAACTGTCCAACTCTGATATGTATATGTATTAAAAAAAGGTCTCATATTTTGTAAAGACTTGATTATATTATATATTGTTCCGTTGCGTTGTGAGATTCCATATTGTTCAGTTTCTCCTTATCTTTCCTTTCTACTTTCTTTCCCCTAACAATCTGTCTTTCCAGCACTTGGTAGTTCGGCATATGAATACTGAGGATGTATTAGTGTCGACTTCTAAGGGTCAAAAAGCCAGGCCGTTATAGTAGAAGTGATAGTAAAGTATGATATGGAAATTCTAACTCGAGACCACTCAAGTGAAAACCCCAAAGCACAGTGGAAAACGAGATCGTAGTAAGAAGTGTAAAAACAACCAATCAATACTCAATCCAATCCAAAATGAATCACAATCACCCAAACAAGCAATAGAGAAACAAAGCAATAAAGAAAAATAAATCGTACACTGATATATATTGGTTCCGCTAATGTCTTGTTAGTGTATATCCACTTTGAGAGAGAGCCTTTATTAATACCAATGAGAATACTCAGAAGAGCATAAGAGATTGATTACAATGATCAATATTCAAATATAATAGATTTGTGGAGAGGAGAATTAACGAAAATAGGTTTTGATAAACCCTTGGATAAACCCTCGCTTGTTGGATACTTAGGTTGAACCCCCTTTGAATTCTGAGAAGAACTTATATAGTGAACCATCTTGCCTTTAAAAATAGCCAATGTGCTCTTTGAAGCCCTACAAGCAAATACACAAATTCTGGGCCGAAAAATAAAAACTACAGCACGTCAGACGTCAAACAAAAACCCTCAGACGTCTGTCGCAACTCTCAAGCTGTAGAATTCATGGTGGAAAACGTCTACAGGTTCTCTCAAACGTCCAGCAGAACTCGTAGTTTACAGTAAACCTGATGTTTGACATCTGGGAATTCCTGCCAAACGCCTGACACAACTTTTAGCACGTGCATCACCCAGTTTCAAATCGTGATAAGTTGAGCATCCGAGCTCTGATTCGCACGCCGTTTTCACCGTTATCAAGCTATTCTCGACCTCTTCAATTCTCTATATAGTTTTGCAATTCAACACTCCGCCTTGACACTATATTCATCTCTATCATCAAGAACTGATAGTGCCAAACCATCCTCAACTCTACTTTCTACCATACAAACTTGAATACTTTCCCAATGAGCTTTGGCAAAACCACCGCCCATTATACTCCATCAACTAGCTCCGACAAAGTCACCACCCGCCAACGAAGTGTTGAAATCACCAAATCCAAAACCGTCTCACAAAATTACTTAGGAGTGTAAACTAGTACTCACCAAGAAGATAGAACCATAACCTTTCACCGATACTCTTCATCATCCATAACCAAGCTCCTCCCTCAACCATGTCACCCCGTGACACCTAGCACTTCAACAAGCGAATTAAGTTCGAGCAATGCTTGAAATTTCAAACCGGCAATGCCTTAGTGAACATATCCACCGCATTATCCTTTGCATGCACTTTCCGAAGATATACTTGCTTATCTTCATCCACGTCGATTAAAAATGACTCTCTCACTTCAATATGCACCGTGAGCTAAATGCCAAATTCTCCGCCAAGTGAATAACACTCTGACTATCGCACCGAACATCGATACTTTCATGCTCGAATCCCAAGTCACACAACAATCGCCTCAAATAAAGTGCCTCCTTTGCTGCCTCCACTGCGGTTATCAACTCCACCTCCGTAGTGGATAAAAAACTACGGTTTGCAATCTCGATCTCCAACTTATGGTCATACCACCAAGTGTGAAAACATATCCTGAAGTTGACTTTCTCCGATCCCTATCACCGGTGTTGTCGAAATCACAATAACCAACTAACTTGCAATTCATTCCCTCACTACCGCCAAAAACAAGACCATAAGATGATGTACCTCTAAGATATCTCAATATAAGCTTCACAACTTCCCAATGCGATTTTCCTAGATTAGCCATGTACCGACTAACCATTCCTACGATATTTGCAATATCGGGCCTTGTACACACCATAGCATACATTAAACTTCCAGCATATGACACCTTAGCCATAGAAGCCTCGTCTTTCTCCAAGATAGGTGATCTCTTACTCAAAAGCTTCGCATGCAAAGATAAAGGTGTACTTGATGCCTTTGCATACTCCATGCTAAACCGGCAGAGCACTTTCTCTATATACTTCTTTTGAGTCAATTTTAACTCAAATCTTATTCGATCCCTTTCTATTTCCATGCCCAATATTCTTTTTGTTTCTCCAAGATCCTTCATTTCGAATTTTGATTTTTAAACTAAGTTTTAGCTTGTTCTTATCCTTTGAAGCAATGAGCATGTCATCCACATACAAGAGTAAATACACCCAACAATCATTTTCCACCCTCTTGAAATAAACACAAGCATCCTTTATGCTTCTATCAAACCTATTTTCAAGCGTAAAATGATCAAATCTCTTATACCATTGTCTAGGTGATTGCTTTAAACCATATAATGATTTCTTTAACTTGCAAAACTAAATTTAACTTATCATCTACAACAAAATCTTCCATTTTCTCCATATAGATGTCTTCATCCAAGTCACCATGCAGGAAGATGGTTTTCACACCGAGTTGCTCCAACTCCAAGTCGTGAATAGCAACTACAGCAAGTAATATCCGATTGAAGTATGGAACTCAACCGATGCGAAAATCTCATCATACTTTTTTCCTTCCTTTGTGCAAACCCCATGGCCACTAATCTAGCTTTGTATCTCCCATCGTCCTTCAACTTGTATAACCATTTGCACCCAATAGTGAGGTTTCCTTTAGGAAGTGGAATCAAATTCCATGTTTGATTCTTCAATAACGATTGCATCTCTTCCTCCATGGCACAAATCCACTTCGAGCTATCACTCGAACCTACGACGTCATCAAGGTCTATCAGCTCATCTTGGACTACATGAAGAGCATAGTCCAACTTATCATAAAAGCTAAGATAGTTCCAATCACCATATCTATCGGGTGGCCTTATAGCACGTCAACCCACCTGAGTAGCAATACCATCACCTAAACTCCTTTCGGCTCCACTTTGAGCCGAACCATCTCTAGAATCATTTACATCACCAACACTACTAAAGGCACCCTATGGACTATGTGATGTAACATCAACACTTCCTCCTCACAAGAATATGCAAATACTCTACTCCTTGGACGAAAGATGGGAATTACTTCTTTCTCCTTGGTTTACCATGAACCAAATCCGGAACATCCGATGAGCTCTCATTTTCTTTGAACAAAGCCGATTCATCAAAAGTAACATAACGAGAATTCACAACCTTCTTCATTTTCGGATTACATATCTAGTAGACTTTTACACTATCCGTATAGCCAAGCAGGATCCCCTTGAAAGCTCTAGGCTCAAACTTATCATTTCCAGGATCATGCACATAAACTGGACTACCAAATATACGAAGATAACTCAAGTCAATGCTCTTTCCCTTCCACACTTCCTCTAAAAATTTGTTATCAATAGTCGAGTACAGAATTCGATTAACAGTCTACACCGTGGTTGACAAAGCTTTGGTCCAAAATCCCTTTGACAAACCCGATGTCAATCTCAAGCATCGAGCTTTCTCAAGTAGAGTACGGTTCAGCCTCTCCACAACTCTATTCGATTACGAATCTCCCGATGTAGTAAAATTGTCTCCGAATACCATGGTGGTTGCAAAACTCTGAGAACTCTTCGAAAACATACTCTCTCCGCCAGTGTCGGACCTTAAAACCTTCAAATATTTACCACTCTCATTCTCAACAAGAGCCTTCCAAATATTGAACTTTGCAAATTCCTCTGACTTGGCCTTCATTACGTACATCCATACCTTCAGAGAAAAATCATCAACGAAAGAAATACAATAGCGCCCCCAAAGAAGCTACCAGTGTCGGTCCCCAAACATTCATGTGAACATACTCAAGAACCCTTCTCAAATCATGTTTTCCCTCACTGAATGATACTTTTGTTTGCTTTTCCATGACACATTCCTCACCAAAATCAAGCTTGTTGAAACTCTATTCATCTATCATCTCCCTCTTCTGACGAATATCCAAACTCCTTTCTGAGACGTGACCTAATCTCAAATGCCACAACCTAGTCACATCAAAGCCATGAGAACTATCAACACCAATGCTAGTTTCGCCTTCAATGGTCACTCCTTGAAACAAATCAACACCGTGAGTCCTAGCACCTTTCATGACCATAAGCGCACCCTTTGAAGCCCGCAAGTTATCACTCTCTATAGTGATCTTATAATCTAAAGAATCCAATTGTCCCAAAGAGATAAGAGACTTTCGAAGTCGAGAAACATAGCGTACATTAGTGAGAGTATAAACCACTCCGTTGAACATTCAAATTTTCACGGAACCTATGCCCTTAGACTTACAAATAGCACCATTAACAATAACAATTGAATTTCCCTCTTTGTCGACATAAGAAGAAAAACAATTTCGACTCGGCATCATATGATAAGATGCCCCCAAATCGAGCACCCATTCGCTACCCAAAACATCTGATGCTACCACCGTCAAAACATAAAACATTTACGTCTCCCTCACCAACTCTTCTCTCCACCGCTGCCGATGAAGGTGCTACTTCCTTCTTTGTCTTCTCCCTGTCTGGATACTCATTCTTCCAATGACCAAGTTTCTTACAAATAAAGCACTTTCCATTTCTTTCCTTTGACTTTCCTCTCCAACCGATAATCCTTAATCTAGAACGTCCATGATTCTCCTTTTCCTATCTCTTTTTCTCCATAAATAAACCTTGACCACTACTAGCACCATTACTTCCATCACCCAACTCGTTCATTTGTCATATAACTCCTCACTAAAAAGACCCGTTTTGACATCATCAAGAGTCAGTGTATCTCGGCTATAAATCAAACTATTTGAGAAACCCGTATAACGGCCCGATAACAAACTCAACAATATCGTCGTCTTTTGCTCTTCCTCAATCTTCAAATCTACCGCCTTCATCTTCATTAGCAAATCTTCAAAGACATTCAAGTGCACCTTAAACAAAATACCCTCCTTCATCTTATAGGTGAAGAACGTTCGCAATAAGTTCAAACGATTAGTTATTGGCTTCCTCATATGCAACTCCTCCAACTTGTCCCAAATACCCTTAGCAGTAGTCTCAGCACTAATTTCGAAGGTCACACTCCCTCACATAGTAAGTTGAAGTGTAGTAAATGTCCACTCTTCCATTTCCTCTCTCTCAACACCCGAGATGTCCGTCGACAACAAATGTGTGTCAAACTCTACTCGATGCACATGATTCCATCTAAGAACCGCTTTTATCTTCCATTGCCACTTTTGAAAATCACTATCATCATTCCATTTGTTAATAACCAATTATTATCCCGAAACCCCGTAAGATCTATATACATACAATGCTACACCACTTGGACTAACCATTGAGGGACTACCCAAGGTATTATCCAATACCGGTATTTCTGCAACCACCTACCAACACCCAAAGCTCTAATACCAAATGAAATGAGAATTATAACTCGACCATTCAAATCAAAACCCCAAAGCACAGTGGAAAATGAGATCGTGGTAATAAGTGTAAAAACAAGCAATCAATATCTCAATCCAAATCTCAATTCTATCCAAAACTGATTACAATCGCCCAAATAAGCAATAGATAAACAAAGCAATAACAGAAAAATAATTCACATGCAGATTTATAGTGGTTCCACTAACATCTTGTTAGTGTAGATCCACTTTGAGAGAGAGCCATTATTAATACTAACTAGTGAGTGGCCCGTGCTACGCAAACGGGAATTGTTTGAGAACATTGCTTTGGAGGTTGTCATCTAAGATCATATGGTAGTAAGTTATCTATTTTTTTGCAGCACTTACGTACTAAATAACTAAATATATTGTATTTGAAGACTGGTTGGTATTGAATGCGTTGAGCGAACAAATTTTTGGACTTCCCATATGTGTCTCCAAAAGGTTTTGGTTTAGGTAACTTAAGCATCAGTTGATATCATTCATTGTCCAACTATGCTACAATATACAACAATTATATTTAGTATTATACTCTACTGCGTATTAAATTTTGATTGTTATTATAGGTACAATGTTTTAGGTTATTATGTGTTGTTATGTGAAAATGTGTTGGGTTACTTCTTATGTTAATGAAAAGTAAATATTGATTATATATGAGAACACATAAGTCAATAGTACAGTGCATCGGTTTCGTAGATATCAGTTACAGAGGTTGAGGTGTGCTGAAATTGATATGATTGAGAGGTTGTGTAAGAATTATTAAGATGAATGCATTATACTTAAGGCAACTGATAGTACTTACTGCAAATATGGGCCAGCTCATTGTCTTTCACAACCGCAGTTTTAAATGCAGCCATGTCATATTTGTACATTTAAACTGATAGATTGAAAAAGCATGTCAAGTTACAGCAGCAGACCAGGACATTTTCATTTTACACAGTTCTGTCAAACAACATTAGTAGGTACAATAGATGCGCAAACACCTAAGCTAAGTACAAAAGCTTATAAATTTGTAGAATTCTTCAACTGAAATTAAGAAAAAACGTCAACATTTTCATTAATCGCCAAATAGTGGACTGCATCAACTTTTGCCCTCCATCTTTTACTCTTGTCCTATCCATCTGTTGTGAAGGAAAATTATGCTATATTATAATGAGTTAACTGGTATAATATAATTGAAAGATTAACAGTATGGTTTAAAAACATTGCCATGCATCAACTTTTGTAGGAATTAGAGAAAAAAAATTTCTCATGAATATGTATTCTGGTTATGAAAGCCTAGTTGGCAATCACACTGAGTGAAGTGTTTTGGTAAAAGTTTTACTCATGTCATGCAAGTGTAAATTAGCATATTATTGGTAATCTTCCAAAGGAAGAGCAATGATCGGTGTCTATGATGCTACGTATATTTTTATAGTAACTAATTAATTGAACTAATCGAGTGAAAAAAAAAACTAAGTCCATAAATGCGTTGATATATAATTAGCGAAATCCAGTGGTATTTTAATAGTAGTAAAAGTTTTAGTGCAGGAGATGGTAGCATCCAAATTCTATAAAATATTAAGACAACACTATTTATAGTACACACTGAATTTTTTTGGAAAATTTTTAGTAATACACACACATATACACACGAACATAAAAGCAGATTTGTTAAGTTAAAACAAATGTACTACAGTTCTCATCTATTCTATAAAATGGCGGCCATTTGTATCAAGAACCTAAGATTATAGGTTGTCCGCACGGTATTGAAGTATTTTTGATTTTTTAAGAACTTGATTTAATTTTAATCGATGGCCCAGTATTTCGAAAGTCAAAAGGTATTGTTTGACTACAGTGTATATAAAATTTAAGCTGCCGAGTAGTTTTTGGTATTTTCTTGCTGATTGGAAGGGAAAGAGTAGACAATTAAGTCGACCTAGAAGACAGCTAAATTCAAAGTCACTTGAAAGTGTTCAAGATGGCAGTTTGAGTATAATTCATATTTGCAATTGGTCACGCACACGTGCATATCATGTATTGTGGCTATCCAAATATAGAAATTACAGCAGCAACAAAGTCTAGTCATTTGAAGGAGCTGAAGATGAAATTACAGCTAGACGAAAGGAAAAAAAGGAAACTAAATGCAAGACGGACCATTTTATCAATTTGAAGGAATTACACTTATGTCTGAGAATAAGTATGTTTCAAACACACTTGCAAAAGTTGCAGTATCGATTATAACTGTGGAGGAGTTGTTAATCCCGACGCCAATCTAGTTGGTAAATGTTGAAAGATGTAATATCGTTTGGACCTTGTTTTTGGATGTCCAAAGTTTCAAGTTGAAAGGCTGACGGCCTAAGTGTGCTAACTTGTTTGATATGATCATATTTTCGTGTTCGACGTCCCAGAGCTATTCCATAGGGTAAAGTTAAGTAAGAGTAATTTTGGAGGAAATTGAGGATAGTGGTGAAAAAGAAAGAACATTTAGTGAAGCATACCGAATGATCAGATGTTATTGCACTTTTTAGGTAAACCAATCTCTTGGTTGAAGTTGATGCTGAAGTTTGTTATGGTATTAAACCAAACGGCTGTGTTGGAACATGGTGCCTCATTTAACGATCAGATGATTGTTTGGCGTAGTACAACTGATCGGTTATATAACAATGAATTGAGCTGCTTACTTTGTTTGACGACCACCTGATTCGGACATCTTTCGTTCTTAGATTTTCAACACCTTTGAGTATGAAATCATCCACCTATGGAAGAAAAATATAGAATAGGGTGATGCATATAATATTAAATAATGTCTAAAATAAATAGTTGGGGAATGGAACCAAAGATATGCACAGTATGCCACAGTCTTGTATTCTCCTTGGTAAGTTGTGCAAAAAGCATGATTCTACGTTTATACGGTGATGTGCGCTTATTCTAGAAGAACAAACTAATTATATATATGGTATTCTAACTTTTATTTTGAAGAAAAACACAAATGTAAGAAACCAAGTTTACGAAAAATGGTTATGTGGTACATGATGTTTGATGTTAGTTAATGGATATACAAAAAAACATCATCTGCTTGTAGTTTAATGTGGTTAGCGAAAGTTTACATGCATGAGTGTGTACTATTTGATATCTTACCATTTTTTATCACAATAGCAGACCAAAAGGGTTATTGATAAACAAATTTATGAAATGATTGTCTGCTCTATAGTAGCATCGAAAAATTAAAGTTTAAATGCTAATGACAAAGAGAAATTTAACTTACAATAAACTTGTTTACCATGTAATATACAAATTACAACGCAACAAAGGTATATTAACATTAAATATTGGATAGCAATTGAAGTCATTACATAATGTACTATATATTAGAAAAACTTTGTTCATATTTTGTTAAGTCAACCGCAATGACTGGGTAACTGACTATGGGTGACTGGTTATAAAAGAAAGGACATAAGATCATTATTTGGTGCATAATGGGTAATGAATTCATAATAGAATCACAAATGCTTTAACTCAACACCAATTGAAAGGGACCTAATCTTCACGGGCGACACTTCTTTGACAAAGGCGCTAGCAACGTGGAGGAATTTAAGTAGATAGAGTTATGAAATCATCACGTCAGAATTAACAAAATATAGTTTCCATATGTATGTAATTTCAAAAACACGTTATAACTTATTTTAGGATATATCTTAGATGACTAAACAATAGTTCCTGGTGAAACCATGTTAGTTAAAGTTTCAATAAATCCATATACTTAAATCCAGTGATATCGATTAATTAGTAATACTACATGTCTGTAGTTAAAATGATCATATAATGATAGTTATGGACGATCGGTTCTCACTCTATTTTTATTACTAATAATATGCTAATGGGAACCAATTATAAGATAAAGTGCAGTAAACTAAAATGGCAGGCCTTTCTGGTTTCAACAGGAAATGAATAACATATCTTTTATTGAATGAACACCAAAATATAGAGAAATGGGATCTAAATCCTTTACACATAAATGCACAATTTATAAAAAATAAGACTATAAAATGACAATGATGCAAATACTACTGTACCACCATAAAACAGTTTGACGTAAATGGTTAAAAAAAAGCCATGAAGATACTTTTAATATAATAATATCCATAGCAGTAGTAGTTATAAAAATAATACTAATAAGACGAAATAGTTACATTGCACTAAACTTGAGATTGAAATCCAAAAAGTGAAACAAATATGAGTATCCATTTCTCCAAATATATAAGTAAAACTAAACATTTCTGAACAAAAAAAAGTCATATAGAAAACCTAATAAAGGGGAAAAAATAATTGAATAAGCTGACAGTTCGAAGATAGGATTCCGTTTCATATAGGATTAGTATAACAATTATGAGCAGAATTTGGTATAGAAATATGGTTTGTACATTAAAAAGTAAATAATCAACGACAGTAAAATAAAATTTCATGTTTTAAACTACCATTTTCAGAAATAACACATAAAAACGATAACGTTAAACAGGTGAAGATCAGATAATTACCTGAACCAAACATACGTGATAATTAGATCAAAACATGATTTGTAGTAAATGTGTGTTTGAGCAAAATGATATACAGTCGGTTTTGGATTCAAGATTGGTGGTCGGCAATAGGAAGAAATTAAATGAAATACTACTTTTTTTTAATCTTCTCTTCTAAGTCTAAATTGCTGATATACGGAAAAAAGACTTTTTTTGTAAATAGTTTTGAACGAAGCCTAAAGCTGAAATAGATTTTTTTTCTCCAGCCTATGAAAATTTTTGCCTTGTTTAATAACCTACATGCATAGTAGCAACATTTGATAAAACATAAAAATAATAAGGTAGGAAAATTTAATGAACCAAAAATTACAACCAAATCAGTAAAATATCAAATTGTTCCATTCTAAATAAGTGAAGATGGAGAATTTTGGCCATACAATGTAAAAGGTATAGTGCAATAAATATAATGTAGTCGTCTTTCATTTATACAAAAAACTGTAAGCTTCAAAATGCATAATTCATGGAAAAATGGAGGAACCTAGTAAAGTCACATTGTTAACTGTGAAGATTGTAAATCAACTATACGTTTTTCCAAAACAAAAGGCTATCAAAGCACTTAAGGTGCTCAAATATACAATATGCATCAGTCTCTTTGTGTGTGTATATGTGAATATGACTGTACGCAGGCAAATATACATGAATGCGTGCAAGGTAATTATATATTTATTTTTAGGCTAATATGTACCTTTTCGATGTAAAAAGGAGAGAAAATCGAGGAGAATTTGCCTTTTTCTTCAAAGTAACCAACTTTTCATAAGCGCAACAGAATTCCACATACATGTTCTGCATAAAAACTGTAACCATCATAATAAGTAATTCATTTAAAAATGGAAGAACTTTCATTGCTGTAAAGAACTTGTACTCTTTAACATTCCTTTTGTTTATAAAGTATTATGTATATAACTTTTACATATAGGAGCAACTATGAATACAGTGAAAAGAAATATGCAATATAGATTAGGAATACATAGATGGCTTGATCAAATAGGCAATATCACTTGTTAACTGTGAGTACTGTTATGGGCATTTGCAGTAAGTTCACCACTTAATGTTGCTTAAATCACTCACTTCTCTATGACTAAAAGTATAACCGTCAAAGTCCAGTCAGTAATTTAAACAAACAACTCAATTGGATGGATAAATCTTTTAAACCAATAAACCATAAGCCGCTTAAAAATTGAATTGGCAACGCTGAATGGATTTAAAAAGACAATCATTCTATGAAAAAAACAGACTGACCATAGTAAGAACTTCAATTCATCAAAGTCTAGCTTCACGGCTGCAGAGGAAAATCACTTTCAATTATTATATCATTTTCAAAGCAACTGCAATATATGTTCGTGAAAATAAACATTGGAATAGGGACTGACTAAACATCAGTGGTTGTTCGATTTCAAACAATGAACGATTGAATTTACCTTTGTTTCGACTTCAAGGATAGTGAAAGATCAAAAACAAAAATCAGAAGATAGAAGTAATAAATACCAGTTGAGCACTTTCTGAAAATTAGTTGAACTATTAACCTAAATTAGGCAGCGTTTGTTCAATTGATTTTATCTGAATTAATCGCGAAGGAATTGGTTGCAACCACTGATAATGGTGTCTACTGACTTTGCCAAAAATCAATTTTGTCGAACTTGGAGGAGATCGAAATAGATTTAAAATGATAGGTGGTCGGTGACTGTTGTAGAATTTGGGGAAGACAATGGGATGCAAATTGTTTTGGACTTTTGGGGAGATAATGGGATGCAGACGATGTTGGTTTTGTAAATTTAGGAATAAAATAACCGTCTTCAAAATTTTGAGTAAGAAATGGCACGGTTGTCTTTACAGGAAAAGGAGACGGTCTGATAGAAATGACACATGAAAGAAGATAAAGAGTGTGGTTCCTGCTTTCCTATTTAAGTAATAGATGAGAAGAGTACAAGAGATTGATTACAATGATCAATATTTAAATAGAATATATTTGTGGAGAAGAGAATTGAAGAAAACTAGATTTTTGATAGATCCTTGGATAAACCTTTGCTTTTTGAAAACTTAGATTGAACCCTCTTTGAATTCTGAGAAGAACTTATAAAATGAACCATCTTGCCTTGGCAAATACCTAATTTTCCCCTTGAAGCCCTGCAAGCAAATTCATAAATTCTGGGTTGAGAAAATAAAACTATGACACATAAGCCGTTTGACAAAACCCCTCAAACGTTCGTCGCAACTTTCAGACTGCAGAATTCCTACTGCCAGACCTCTAACAAGTTCTCTCAAACGTCTGATGGAACTTGCAAGTTACAGTAAACCTACTATCAGACTTTGATGGATCCTTGTCAGACGTCTGACACAACTTTCAACATGTGCATCACCCAGCTTCAAATCGCGATAACTTGAGGATCCGAGCTCCGATTCGTACGTCGTTTTCTCTATTATCCAGCTATTCTCAACCTCTTCAATTCTCCATATAGTGTCATCAAAATTCAAGAAAGTCAAAGGCAGTAAGTGATAAGAGAAAAAGCTGTTTAAGTCTTGAGATTTCCTTTTCCACACCTTGTCGATAGGTAAACCAAACTTGTTTTAAAATAACCGTGTTTTAAAATTTCAAAATTTTTAAAGTAAATTTTCTTATGTGGACTGTACTTGAAAAGGTTGAAAAAGTATTGGAGGAAAAAAGAAGGTTTTAAGGTATAGTGAAATGGGTACACAAGAAAATGGTGGAAATATATAATTTTCCAACTAGACCCTTTTCTGACATAAGAATATAGGATTAGAAAACTGGATTTTTCAAAATTTTAGATGTTAGCAATGGTGTGCTGGATTTTGGATGGTAAGGATTAGATGCAAAACTGATTAAACGATCCTTCTATTCGTAGAAGTATAGGAAAATTTAGATGCAAAAACAAAGATTTTGATTTTTAAAATTTCATACATATAGAGCTGCCAGTATATATAGGTTGTTTGCATCATATTTTCAAAATTATTTTTGAAAGATGCATTCATATAGGAGGTTTCAATTTAGAATTATTCTACATACGTGCTATATGTGTTGTGATACACCATACAGTTGTACACTATTGGTTCAAAATTGGTTGCACACTAATTGGTTGGTTGGCTAAGATGGTTGCGCATTATGTTACATCATTCAATACTTGAGGAATTTCGAGGATGAAAATATTTTAAGGGGGGAGAAGGTAACATCCTTAAATTTAATGATAATTAATTAAAAATAAATTAATTAATAATTAGGTATGCCAAAAAATAGAATTTTTGTAAACGTTAAAATTTAGCTACGAAACTTATATCATTGGGTTCATTGTAATTTTCTGATCAATTTTCATATATAAAATTTTATGATGAGTTTAAACAAAAATGTTATTAACGTTTGAATTTCTCGGATCAAAAACAATTTAGAACCAATTAAGGAAGTAAATGTTAATAACTTAACATTAAAATGGGCATTAAGTATAAATGTTAACGTCAAATATAAATGTTAATTAAGTATGCTCAATCAAATTAAATCTAATTAAGAAAGTGTATAAGTAAATAAATTGGACGTAAAAGTAAATAAGTATTAATAATTTACGTTACTATAAAAATTAGATGTAAACCTTAAAATTTAAGTAATTGGCTATGTTGAATCTAATCAAATCAGAGATTAGAAGAAAATCATCAAAGGAAATCAACGTTAAATCAAATTAATTAGCGCTGAAAAGAAAATAAATAAATGTGAATTAATTAACGTTGAAACAAATGTTAGTAAGAAAGAATGTTAACATTTAGAGAAGGAAGTCCAGAAATAAATATTTATAATTAAATTAAATTAATGATAAAATAATTCTTAATGTCTAAGTAACGTTAAATTAACGTTAATCTCAAATGGTAAGAAATCAAGAGGAGAAGAAAATAAATGGAATAAAAAGGAATGAAATAAAAACTTAACAAAAAATGCACAACCGGTCGACCGATAGAGGGGTAGCGGTTTACCGCTTATGTGTTGGCAGCTATAGGTTAAACCTAGGTCAAACAGCCCGGATTTAATAAATTAAAATCTAATGAATGAAATTGATTTGTGATCCTATAAATACAGGTCTAACCCCTCAATTTTCTTCTCATATTTTCTAAATCAAAGAGCGAAGCTTTGCCATTTTCTTTTCTCTATAAATTCTAGAAATACAGAAATTATAAATGACTATATTATATATATATGGAGAATAGTGGAAAATAAAAGAGAAAGGAACAAGGGTGAATCAATTCTATGAAGAAAAGGTAAATCTAAATCTAAATCTCTTCTCAGATCTAGGTTTCTAATTGATGTATGCTTGCGGTATATGTATTTTGATAGGAAAGAAAAAAGGAAGTCAAACTAGAATAATAGGGAATAAATCTGTAGATTTGAAGAGATAAAAAAGGTGAGTGGGAAATTATATATTTTTATATAATGTTGTATTTATATCATTGCAAATCTGTTTCATATATGCTTGAATATAATTATTTTGGAGTTGTAGGCTTAAAGGTATACATGTAATGATTGAAAACCATGCCTACATATTTTGTGAATTATTAACTTGGATTAAATATTGTATCTACTTGAATATGGAAAGTAAGGGTGTAATGACCTGCCTTTTCGACCATCGAAAATAGGCACTCAATACTTCTACGATATTCAAATGTTGAACATCCAATTTCCAGAAAGGAAAATTGTTAGGGTAAAATAAAACGAACAACAAGGGAAATAGAATCTCACGGTGGAAATGACAACATATAATATAACAAAGACAATATAAACTATCACTCCAAGATACAAGGTACATCAGAGTTAAAAACAAACTTCATCGGCTAGACAGTTATAACTTGATGACCTTACAATTTCTACTAGGTATACAATATAGTATAGTGGAAAATAAAATACTAGGATAGGTGAACATCCAGCTCTTCTCCAAGAGCTCTGTAACACAAATTCTAACCTAGAAAATACTCGGCCTGATCCAAGCATTATAATAAAATAACACCCGGGTCAGAAATCGATGTGAAAAAACTTAAGTGATAGGGTAAACATAAAATAAATAGTAGGACCATGCCACAAAACACGGAACAAGGTTTCACTATGTAAGAATAGCCTCCATACATAAGAGAATGGACAAACAACAGAAACATATCCAAACATAAGAGATGGACACAAGTAAGGACAAATCCCATACATGAAGAATGTAAAAATCTAGACTTAAAGATTGGACAAAAATAATTTAACGCAGTGAAGAGCACACGACACTTCTCGATGCAATCAAGAGAAGATCAACTCCAAGGTTTAAATTGAAACAAGAAGAATGAATTTATCCAAAATGACTAGGAGGGTGCACCCTTTTCACCAAAAGTATACCTCTAGGTAAAATATACTTGAGAGCCCATGCCAGACACGTAATACTCTCGAGAACTTCTAAGTTGGACCCATACGACCTAGTGTAGGCATCCGAATATACTTACATCACCACATGCATGCTACCAACAAATATCCACATAAATGTGAATATACCTTAATGTGTGCGGCCCACATGGCTTGATTCCCACTCGCTCTCTAGTTTTAGTTATCCATGGTGTTGGGTGTCAATGCTCAAAATAAGCAACAAATTGTCTTAGCTTAATTAAACACAAAGAAGGATATCGAAATCGATAGTCGATGAATCAAGTATCCAAAACAAACTAATACTAACCCAGGAAAAATAATGAAGTCGGGCAAATTAGGGCACTGTTGCTTTATATCTTGACTCGACAGCATTCTTAACTTTAAGAATAGCAAATGTTGCCCCAAATGAGCAAACAAATCATCTTGAATTGATGATGCACAAAGGAGGATATTGAAATCAATAGTCAACAAATCAACTACTTGAAGTAAACGAACGATTGTATATGGAAATTAGATTGCATACACTTGTCACTAATAAACGAATCAAGCTTTTAAAACATTTGATTCTTACTTGTGCTTGCTTTTCACATCACAAATATTTGTACAACACTCTTAAAATACCGTTTAAAAATATCACTTTAAATAGCTAATTATATTTCTAAGTGTATTAAAAAGAAGGGCTAAAATGAAATGTCATTAAAACATCTTTACTATAAACCCAAAACAATTTACGCTTAGCTTTTATTTTTAGACATTCCTTTTTAAAGATTTTCTTATTTATAAACTATCATTTATAACTTTTAAAACAATACTTATTATCTCAGTAGATAACAAATCAATTTAAACTGCTTTTATAGATTTAAAAAAATGTTAATCATCCCAAAGGAAAATTAATCCAATTTATAATCTTTTATAACTTTAAAACAACATTAATTATCCCGAAGGAAAACAAATAAAAATTATAATCTTTTATATATTTAAAGCAACATTAATTATCCCGAAGGAAAACAAATCAAATTTATAATCTTTTATAAATTTAAAACAACATTAATTATCCCGAAGGAAAACAAATCAAATTTATAATCTTTTATAAGTTTAAAACAACATTAATTATCCTGAAAGATAGTTAATCAAATTTATAACTTCCTTTATAAATTTTAATCAATACTTAACCTTTATTTTCAAAAATTCTCAAAATATTTAAAAATATAGTTTAAATGACTTTCAAAGTACAAAAATGCAACTAAACATTTATTTTTTGTAAAAATACAATAACAAGTTCAACACACACAATGTATTAAGGGGGTAGTATTTTATAGTGACAGTATAGCGAAAATAGCTATAACGACATTACACAAATAAAATAGCATTTCACACATATTTCAACCAAACATCAGTATAAGCAATATAAGAACATAAATAAAACAATATTGGTGAGAAACCCCTTAGGGTCTCTCTACAAAATTCCTATGTAAATCTCCTATATATAATATATATATATATATATATATATATATATGCACTTTGGAGTGTCCCATAGCGACCTATTTGCTACAAAAACACTCTGACTTCTTCCTTTTGTCCCTTGCAACACAATGGTTATTTATGTCATCGACTATCAAGCGGGAATTCGAATCCAAACAAACAATCAAACAATAGTAACAAACAAATTATTATCAATAATTAGCAATCAATAACTAATATATCATTTACTAATTAACTCAAATATTAACTAACTTCAAAAATAATCTTTTTACTTTGCAAGCACAAAATAGTGACTTATTATGCTCGATTGATGTCCAAAATAATCTATTCAATTTAATTGTAGTAGAACGGTGTTTTATTCTGCTAAATAGATATCACAACTAAGTATAACTAATTTAACTACGGTAAACGTAATTAAATTAAATCACTATAATTTTATCATTAATTTATACTTTATTAAAACTATCAACTATCATCCAAGCATTCAACAGAAATCTATAGCAATACAGATATCATATAGTTTATTTAGAGGTGAGTAAACTTGTTGAAATTCTAGTTGACGCTTTCGCGTTCCAGTTTGATATAAAATCAAACATCGTTCAATTTTAGCTCAAATTCCTACTAGCTCCACATCCAACAAAACCAACTCTAATGCATAGATAACATTCCTACGAGTGCAGTGCAACTGACTACATCCAAACTAAACCTCGTGTGAGCAAGTTATTCAATTTATAAGAATTTGAATTAATAAATTAATTAATTACTTAACCATTTAACTAATAAATAAATTACTCCTAAATTCAATTTCTTCCCTAATCGAAAATAGCATGGTTGTGCACGATGCACACTGATACCCAACAGTCGTGCACTTTCAACCACGAATTCTCACTCCACAGTTGATGAAATCATGAACCGTCAATCGCATCATACTCCACTTCAAATTCTCTATGCGACCACCACCACCATCCAACACTCGACTCGCTCTTATAGATCACGATCGTGGCTCCCATTCACTGTTCAAGAAATGATCACGTGATCATCAGTAATGGATCGAACACCATAAAGCTTTGGGGAAAGCAGCTACTCAACACGAGAAACCCAATGGTACAACCTAAATCGCCTAACTCCATCTCTAGCTCAACCTAGGTTAAACCCTAGTTCGACTGTCTATAAGTCGATCTCATCCAACTGATGCCACAACCAACTTCGAGCATACCAGTGTAAAGATCTCCTCATTACGAACCCAACGACTCTAATTTTACAATTTATCGTTAAGTATATGAATTGATATCGATTTAAGAAGGAAATGAATTTGATATTTATTTTATTTATTTTTATTTGAAAGTGAAAGAAGAAAGAAAAAAGGAAAAACTTATTGAAAATTATTGATGTTTTGAAGTTATGTTGACTTTTTCATATTTATAAACGAAATAAATTTCTTAACTTCAAACTCAAGTAAACCAACATTTGCAAGCAACATATCATATCGCATATCAAGTGATGTCTAAAATTTTGAATTTTGGTTTGATTTAAAAGTTTTGAAAAGTAGGTTTTTATGGTATCCCGCTACACAATATTACCGCAAACGATAAAAATAAAAATAGGATTGTGCATCAAAATGTGACACAATCAAAAATCAACAATAAAATACACAAATTATTTCATTTTGTGAAATTTCACAAATGTCGTCGATTGCCGTAAAATATGTCAAAAGAAAATATAATTTTCCAATTTAAAAATCATGGAAAAATTCGATAAATTCCTTTAAAAATATGTCATTAAAAATCAATTAGTTTTACTAACAATTGATTTTCTTGTTATTTATTTGAACTATTTATTATTGTAAATTGTAATGACCCGTAATTTCGATAATAAAATTTGTTAATTTAGTGAGATTTGTGATTTAATATTGAAAGAAATAAAAATTTGTAAATTAAAAATGAAATAATAACTAAGATGAAAGATAACAAGGTTAATTAAAGTTAATCATTAACAAGTTGATGGAATTCCAATTAAATAATGTAAATTGTTATACTTGGCTATAAATTAAATGAAAGAAAAGCAAAATGTAAATATTGAATTAATGTATGAAATAGCATGATAAATGGTGATTGAATAAGATCAGTATTATATAAGAATTGTAACATTTGTTTGTGTAGAATGAATTCATAAGTGTAGTTAAAAGTTTTGATAATGATTGTTATAAGTTACCTGTTTATTTAGTATGTTAAATTTAATTAGAAATTAATTTCAATTAAATGATAGTAAATGTTACATTAATGAGATTAAGACAATAATTGCAAAATATGAATGTAATAAGATGAATGGAAATGTTAGTTTATTTCATAAAGTAATAATGGATTTAATAAAAAGAATGGAAACCAAGATTTATCAATTTATTATTGTAATGGTAACTATCTTGACCGGTAATACCTTCTTTAATGGGGACCCCTCCTTCCCTTTCAATTTCTTTTCCCGTCGACACTACCATGCCTTCCACTTCCCATCAACCTTGCCCTTCATCCCCTCTCCTTGTACCTCCTGCTGCCGGCCCATCCTTGTCTGCCTTACCTATCTCTTCCGAAGATTCTCCTATCCTTTCCATTCCTTCTGCTCCTGTCCTCTCTTCTCCTTCTCTGCCCTCCATTTCCAATCCTCCCCCCGCTTGGAACTCCCTGTTTAAAGCCAAACCCATTAATGCAGGTAGCTATGTCCCTCGTGACATCCAGTTTGTTTTTAATGGAGATGCAATTGTGCCCCCAGCTGAAGTTGTTCAGGCTGGAAATTCCTTGTGGAAGGAATACCTTGTTGGTTTTTTTAGATAACCCACTTCCTTATTTCACAGTCATATATTATCTAAAGAAGGCATGGAAATTGAAGGACTCTATAAGTGTCAAATCTGATGGTTTCCTGTTTTTATTCAAGTTTTCAAATGAGGAAGATAAGAGAAGGATATCTGAATCTGATCCAATTATGATGAAGAAAAAACTTTTTATTGTGAAGCCTTGGGATGAAAATGTAGGCAAAAGTTGTGGTAGAATCAAAGCTGTTCCAGTATGGATTAAACTTTCAAACATCCCCCTGTAAGCTTGGTCTCCATTAGGCATCAATTGGCTGGCATCTAGGGTTGGAAAACTGCTGTGTATGGATGCTTCTACCGAGAAATTTGAAAGAATATCATTTGCTAAATGTTTAGTTGAAGTTACTCCAAATCAAGAGCTCCCAGATAACTTTGTTGTGAAATTACTTGATGGAACAGATCAGATTGTGCAAGTTGATTATTTGTGGAGACCTGAAATATGTATAACTTGTAAGGAGTTTGGGCATTCAGTGGCAAGTTGCATGAAAGAATTCATGACTGAGGAAGGAAATGTTAATGTTTGTGATAAAAATGAGAAACACAAAGTTAGTGAGGTGGATCAAAGCAAGGTGAAGGCAGTTAAGAATGTAGTCAAGGAAGTTAAAGTGAATCAAGTTTGGCAAAAAGTGAATAATAATAGAGGTATAAAAACAAACACAAGAGTAGCAGCTGAAGTGATTAACTTGAATTTGTCAAAGGGGTAAGAGAATATGTCTGATGCTTATGGTAATGAGGAAATCATTTCTAGTTTTGAAGCAGGTGACAAAACAGACAAGAATGCCCATGCTAGTTCTGTTCATGTTACAACTAATAACAAGTTTAATTTGCTTCAAACTGATGAGTATGAACAAGGCAATCCAGAAGTCATAGTTTTGGAGGAAGGTGAAGTTCTCTTTGCAGGAAAAAATGATGTAATTGACAAGGAGTACACATTGTGTAATGGAAATTTTTTTGAAGTTAATGTGGATGGAGATAAAGAAGTAAATGAAGTTTCTGTTGATGTGGAACAGCAAATAACATTAAATGCAAATGATACATGCAGTATTAAAGGAGTGGAAAAAGGAATATATGCTATGTATGAATTTGGTAATACTCAAGTATCAGAAATTGACAAAAACTGGTGCATGTCTTTTGAGTCTCAATTAAGGCAATTTATAGTATCTATGCATGCTTGTGAAATGGACAATTCAATGCAATCTGCTGAGCCTCCTCACTATAATTTCTCAATTGAAATGCCAGGTTGGCCCCTAAACCTTCCTTCCCATGCACCTCAATCTGTCCTATCTTCTGATCCCACCACCTCTAATTCAACTCCAATCTCTAATCCAACCACCCCAATCCTTTGCCTATCTCAATTGATATGCCTGCTAGACAAATTGAAACAAGAGCTCTTTCAGCAAAGAGAGGAAATAAGCACCACCTATCTCTTTAATTATCCCATGAATAAAAAAGTTGCTTCTTGGAACGTTAGAGGTGCCTATTGCAATTTAAAACTTGATCAAGTGAAAAGTCTAATTTCCATGTATGACATTTGTCTTTTTGGCCTTCTTGAAACTAAACTCAATCTTCTCTTATCCCTTAAAGCAGCTGCTTACATTAATTCAGCCTGGGCATATCATCATAATCTTGATTCAGCATCTTATGGAAGAATTCTTGTTCTGTATGATCCTGCTGTGTTAACTTTAACTCCTATTCTATCTACTAGACAATTCATACACTATCATGTCCTTGTCTCTCAATCTCAAACTTCCTTCTATATCACTTTTATTTATGCAGACAACTCTATTCTTTCCAGAAATCTCCTATTTAATTCCTTGCCCCCTCTAAGACAAAATTCACATCCTTGGGTTATTTTGGGAGACTTTAATTCTTGTTTTGACTTTGATGATAAAATTGGTGGATCTCCTCTCCTTCCTAGAGATTTTTCTCCCCTTAATCTAGCCATATCTGATTCTGATCTTATCTTAATTAACAAGTATGGAGCCAAGTTTTCTTGGAACAACAGAAGCAGAAGTGGTGTACGAACCTTCACAACAATTGACCATGCCTTTTGTAACATCCCATCTCTCAATATCTGGCCTACTATGTCTGTTTTTCTTCCTCAACCCATTTTGTCAGACCACTCTCCTTTGATTCTGTCTCCTGGTCCCCATTTTAGAAGAGAAAAGAGAAGTTTTAAATTTTTTAATGCTTGGGCTAAGCATGAAGAGTTTCATATTTTAGTTTCTCAAGCTAATTCTAATTTTATTTGCTATGGTAACCCTATGTTCAAGTTTTAAGGGAAATTAAAATGCATCAAACATTCTCTCAAGCAGTGGGCTTCTACCATTTTTGGTTCAGGCAGCCTGCTATCTACCACTTTGAAGGAGCAACTGAAGAATTCTCAAGACTATATGATGGAGCATCCTGAAGATGAAAATGCAGCTGTCGAGGAAGGAAGATTATTCAGGGAGGTTAACAAAGCTCTTAGCCTGGAAGCTTGTATGAAAAGGCAACAGCTTACTGATAGATGGATTGAAGAAGGAGACAAAAACACCAAATTCTACCATGATTCTTTGAAGGTTAAGCATGCCAGAGAAAATATTAATAGCATTTATGATGAACAAGGTACTCTATATTCTACTATTGAAACTGTTGACAATGTCTTTGTTGAATATTTCTCTAAGCTTCTAGGCAATTCAACTGGTTTCATCCCTGATTTAGACCAAATCTCTTCCCTTGCCATACCATGTATTTCATTGCAAGAAGCTGTTGTTCTTATAAGGCATGTCAATGATGAAGAAATAAAGTCTGTCCTTTTTTTATGAACCAGCAGTCTTCTGGTGGGCCTGCTGGTCTCAATGTTATTTTTTTCATCTCTACTTGGAATGTGCTAGGTCACGAATTCTGTCAAGCTGTTCATAACTTCTTTAATAAATGCAAATTATTGGTAGAAGTCAATTCCACAAACATAGCATTAATTCCTAAAGTTACTCCTCCAACCAGTGTGTCCTCATTCAGACCTATATCCTGTTGTAATGTGGTTTATAAATGTATTTCCAAAATTCTAGCTTCAAGACTTGTTAATGTTCTCCCATCTATTGTGTCTAACAATCAGGCTGCATTCATTCCTACTAGGAATATTCTTGATAATGTCTTACTTGCCCAAGAGTTATTAAAAGGTTATAGAAGAGGAAATGTATCTCCAGCAGCTGCTCTTAAAATTGACATATCCAAAGCATATGATTCTGTTCATTGGGCTTCTATTGTAAGGATAATGGTCATGATGGGATTCCCAAAAGTTTTTGTGTCTTGGGTTTATGTTTGCATATCTACTCCATCTTTCTCAGTTGTTATTAATGGAAGGCCTGTTGGTTATTTCAGAAGTAAAAAAGGAATTTGTCAAGGAGATCCAATTTCTTCTTATTTATTTCTGTTGGTTATGAAACTCTTCTCTGTTCTACTAAAAACCAAGTACTCTCAAAATCTAATCAAGTATCACCCTAAGTGCTCACGCCAACAAATTTCATCTATAATGTTTGCTGATGATGTTATGTTGTTCACTAAGCCTGAGTTTTACTCTCTGAGTAGAATTTTAGAGGCTCTGCAGACCTTCAATAGCATGACTGGTCTTTCTATAAATCATTCCAAATCTACCATGCTAGTTGCAGGAGTCAGTGATGAACATGCTGCTGCATTGTATCAACATTTTGGGTCCTCATGTATGGATTCTGATATGAGATATCTTGGTCTTCCTTTAATTACTAAAAGAATTTCTAATGTTGATTGCTTTACATTGTTTAATAAAATTACCTCAGTCATGAATGGTTGGGAAAATAGACAACTTACTCAAAGTGGTAGACTAGTTCTTATTAAATCTGTTGTGCTTTCTAAACTTGTCTATTGGGCACGCACTCTAATTCTTCCAGGTAGGCTTTTGAAGCTTGTTAGGTCTGCCATGAATATATATATTTTTGGACTAGGAGTATTCACAATATGAAGTTGTTACCTTGCTCCTTTTCTAAGTTTGAAACTTCTTTGAAAATGGGTGGTCTGGGTATTATGAACATCAAGAAGTGGAATATTGCAGCATTTAGTAAGCACCTTAATGATTTATTGATTAAGAAGGATAGTTTATGGGTTAAATGGACATGGCAATTCAATATAAAGAATAAGTATTTCTGGTGTATGGAAATACCTCAACAATGCAGTTAGTCTTGGAGAAATCTGCTGAAGCTTAGGGATGTTTTCCTGCCAATGATTCAATATCATGTTAACCCTAATTCTGATGTAAGTTTTTGGCATGATCCTTGGGTGAGTAAAGGCAAGATCCTGTCTAAAGTGTTAGATCATTCTCAGATTGTTCAATCTGGTATACACTATGATGCTAAAGCCTATGACTTTATCTCTGAAAACAGCATGCAGTTACCCTATAACAGTAACCAGTTGATCAAGATGCTCTGGGGTTCTATTCAGAGTTTACACTTCTCAAGCAACCCACCTTTCACTGTTTCTTGGAATCTGAAGCAACACTCTATTGATATTGTGTACAATCAGCTCTTTGGCAATGCTATGCTCCCTGTTGCTAAGTGGTATTCTGTTATATGTAGAAGAGATTCGACCCCTAAAGAAAATCTAATGATGTGGAAGGTTTTAAGTCATGCTTTGTTGACTAGACAAGTGTTGAATAGTTATGGTATTTTTTGTTGCCTTGAGTGTGTTTTTTGTGAGTTGCATGAAGAAACTGTTGATCACCTGTTTTTTGCATGTCCGGCTATATTATTCATGTTGGAAAGAATTGTTTGCAAAACTGGGAGAGTTGTATCTTCTATTAATTCTCTCATGGACTGGAACATAATCTATAAGGCTACGAGGTGGAGGAATGAGAGAGCTAGAGAGTTGGTAGTAAGCATGAAAATATATATGGAAGTAATTTGGAGAGAAAGAAACTCTATAGTGTTTGAAAATCATAGAAGGAATTTAGATATTGTTTGCATGAGGTAAGAAAAGGAACTCACATGCAATTGAAGATGAGTGTTAGTCAATTCCGAGATGTCTTGATTCTTGGATGGGCACATTAATTCTTCTATTTTATTTTGGTTCTTTTTGCTTGTTCCTCTTGTTCCTCTCTCTTTGTTGTTTTTTTAACTTGTTGTTTGCTTGATTCAAAGCTTGTTTGGATCATTTTTTTATTGTTGTGCAATAAAATCTGGAAGGGGCCCAGTCAACCCCGCTGGCTTTGCCAAAAAAAAAGATTTATCAATTTATTGGAATTTAAATTGTAATAGTTGAAATTAGTGGAATTAAATGAAATTAATTATAACGAAAAGTGAAAGGAAGATGAAATGGAAATTATTAATGTATTAGGATATAAACCAATGTTAATTATACCCTTGAGATGACAATTGATTGAATAACGGGATTTAAAGGTCAATTAAATGGAATTATTGAAAATTTAATTTATAATTTCTAAATCTAATGAAATTGAAATTAAACACTGAAATTGATGGATTAATCAACTTTAAATTGACATCTAAATTTGTTTAAATTTTTTTAAGTGATTAAGAAATCAAAAATGATAGAAGTTGTAATTTTTTTATTTAAACTGAAATTTTGATTTAATTAATTTAATATCAATTTATTTAATTAACTTAAATATAGCCATTTTGGCCACTGACTCGGATTTTGACGAAACTAGTTTCATCGGATCCGTAACGGTGAATTATTATAGGATTTCAAGTTTCGTAACGATCGGACTTGTTGTTTGATCGTACGGGCTCGAAACGCCTTGAAATCAATTTAAATGAAATCAATTGAAATCAATTTGAAATAAATTGATTTTACCATAACTTCTTCCATTGGATTTGAAATCATCAAAAGCATCTATTTTGATATATAGGACGATTCATTTTCCATTTCGGAGTCAGAACGGGCTTTTCGGGTCGTTTATCGTTCAACTTTCAATTCAAATCAATCTGGTCCATTCTAATTTTAGCTTTTGTCTATAAATATCCTGTTATAAACCCTAGTTATCTCTTATTCTATTTGTCTGTACGTACATCTCTTCCTCAGCTCCTCTTTCTAATGGTAGACAAATCAAAAAACCCTAATTCCCCAATTGCAAATTTCAATTCAATTTCAACATCAAAAATTCAAACTCCTCAAACTTCATCGAATTATATATCAATTCGAAGCTCTCGATGAGAGCAACCCAAATTCGTGATTTATTTTTCGATTCGGGTCATAGTTTAACCTGAAATCGACCATTTATCCACGGTCGTCCATAGGTGGTCGATGGATTTGACGGTGGATCGTCGATCTTAGGACGATCAGGAAGTGGCAGCGTGTGGGGGACGCAGTGTTGGGTTCATCGGCACGGTTACGTTGAGTCATCGACGTCAGAAATCGCCGCAGCTTGGGTTTGAACGGAGTGGCAGCATTCGGTCTAGGGGTCGCTGGAGTTCGTGCGACGTCAGGTAGAGGTGCGGCCAGGGACGCGCGATCGAACGACGTTGGTGGATCGGCGGTCAGGTGAGTGGTTGGGCGAGCATTCGTGGTCAAAGGCAAGAGGTGCTGGCGGCTTTCGTTTGAGCGACGAACGAAGTTAGGGTTCGTGTTTGAACAGTAATCTGCGTAAAGAGTGGGACGTGGGCCTGTGACGTGTCAGGTGAGGGTGTATTTTTTTATATTAATTTTATTTAATTTCAATTTCAACTCGTTCTAATCGGCATAACTTCCGCATACGAGGTCCGTTTCATGCGCGGTTTGATCCGCTGGGATCGTATCAGGATTCCGGACATTCTGACGCTAGTTTGGACGATTTCTGAAACCGTTCAAATTTTTAATTTAAATTGGATTTAAATACAAAAGGTGAGTGTTTTAACCCACTCACAACTTCTAAAATTTCTTATGTTTGTTAAATTTAATTTATGATGTGATTAGGAATTTATTTATGACTCTTTGGTATATTTTAATCATCATCTCAGTTAATTTGAATTTATTTGAATAAAATTGTTATTTAATTTATTATTGAATATAAATTGCCAGTTTAATACCCGTTATTGATTATCAGTTCTATATTGATATTTATTGATTGATTTAGATGATGATTGTGATGGATGTTGATTGTTGATGTTGGTTGAATGGATGCTGTATTTTATACCGTTATAAACTACAAGTTCATTATGGATTTTTATTTATTTCGGTATTGCGGTTTGAAATGATATACAACCGTAAAATGTTTAAATTGCGGATTGAAATGATAAATATCCGTATCACTTGACCCTAGGGTAAAAAATTATATACGGACACCGGATTGGTTAAATTAAATGATTTTAAAATCCTTAAATTTTTAAATTTAATCAATTGATGTTTTGAAATAAAATTTGATTTATGTAAATTGAAGTATTATTGAAAAATCAAGTTTGTGTTGAAATGCGAATTGGTTTAAAAAGGAATTTCTTTAAGAAAGTAAATCGGAAGTTTAAAGTTAAACTTTTATGTATAAATGAAATTCTATCGAAATTGAGTGATTGAATTTGTTTGAAAATAACTTTGAAATATGTTGAAGTTGGAGTAATCCGTATTGATATTTTGAACATGGATTTAAACGATATGAAATTCGATAGTTTATTTAAATTTGGTTTGTCGATTTGGAAATTTGAAATGGTCCAAATATGTTGAAATGAAATGAGTAGTTTAAACTGATATAAATTCCAAACTCGTATTTTAATATAAACTGTTTTAAAATATATTTATAATTATTAAGATTTTCAAATTTATTAAACTATTTAACTAATATTAACTATATAAATTATTTGACTATTTAAAACAATTTAATTTATTTTAAACTAATTAAACCATTATAATTTATTTTAAATCTAATTAATCTATTTTAAGCTATTTAATCTATTTTAATTATATTTAATCTAAATTAAACCTATTTAACTATCTTAAATAAATTTAAAGGTACTTTACCTAGAATTAAACTATTTTGAAGTATTTTAACTATTTATAACTATTTAAACTACTTTCTTCCAAATTCCAAACTAAGTAAAATGGATGGGTTTATATTCAAATTCTCGATTTTTAAAGTGAATATGACTTCGAAAATATTATGGTTTTGAGAATACGATAATTTGGTATAAATTGTGAATATGACTTTTGAAAGGAAATAAAATTATCGAACTATGATTTCAAATGCGATATGATTTCAAAGGTGAATATGATTTCGAAAGTAAGTAATGATTTTGAAAGTGATATGGTTTGAATTGAATATGATATTTTGATATCAATTATGAAACGATTTTGGAAATGTAAAAGCATCATCCGGTGTGTAATAAGCGATTGGTTGTTAAAGAGACCGGGATCAGATGTTGTCATACTCTCTGCCAACACCGAAAACCACTTTGACAACTGTGTACGCGGTGGAGATCCCAGAATGAAGTAGGATGGTGGCGACGATCCTAAAGGTATATTTACGTGAACCTAACTCCCGTGAGTTAGCATAAGGTGGCTAAAACAGGAGCGATTCCGGGCCAAGTGAGGTAGCCCCTCCGATCGGACACATTCCATCGATACTATATTCTGACTTTTGATTTATTTGGTGGCCACCCTTTGATTTTTACTCGGGAGTGTGTTTCGAGTTGGGCGATAGCTGCGGTTATGTGTTACCAACATTCCGGATGCGTAATTGGTATATCTACCCTGGCATTGCCTAGTTGTGCTGTGTCACCTACCCTAGCACGCCTTTTACGAGTTTGGTTTGTACCATACCTATGGAGTGCCCTCTGACGGCACCTAGTACGGGTGGGATTACGGTACTATATAGACTATGGGAAATAAAAATATGTTAAGGGGGAAAATGTAATGCCTTAACGCTATTTTAATAGTTTATATTACTGTAGACATATTATAATAGCGTATTGTACTACATAGTAGATAGTTGTAAAGACAGGTTGCTGTTCATGTGTGTGCTTCTTGGTCTGGTGTTATTGTCCAGGCTTAGTCTATTATTGATTGGGCCGCACTTATTTGATTCAAACCCTCACTGGTTTTGCCTTAACCCTAACTAACTTTATCAATAAGTCATTATATAAACAGTTTGTACATGTATCATTAGATCATCAGATTAATAAAACGGTATCAATTCTCTTCTTTCTCTGTTCTAACAATAATGGTAGAAATTGTGATCGAATACTTTGTTTCTCTTTTATTCAAACTTTATAACATGGTATCAGAGCGTTCAACATCGATCTAAGGTTTCTAGATCTCGGTTATTCTCAAATTCTAAATTGATTCTCTAAAGTTTCAAATCGGAAAACATGACTGAAAGCAAAAGTTCACCAATGGTTGATGTTCTTCCCGTAATGTCCAAAATCACAGATCGCAAATTAAAAAGTACAAATTTTTTAGAATGGAATAAGACAATCCGATTGTATCTTCGAAGCATTGACAAAGATGATCATCTATCTGAAAATCCGCCAGTTACATCTGAGGAAAAGGATATTCTCTGGTTAAGGGAAGATGCTCGGCTATTTTTGCAAATCAGAAACACTATTGATGATGAAGTTATTAGCCTGATAAATCATTGCGATTTTGTGAAAGAATTGATTGAATATCTTGAGTTTCTATATTCTGGAAAAGGTAATCTCACTAGGATGTATGAAGTTTGTAAATCTTTTTACAGAACCGAGAAGCAAGACCAATCCCTTACAAATTATTTCATGAATTTCAAAAGAACATATGAAGAATTCAATGTACTTCTGCCTATGAGTCCTGATGTGAAGGATCAACAGCTTCAACGTTAACAAATGGCCATAATGTCTTTTCTAGCTGGTTTACCACCAGAGTATGAATCAGCCAAGTCACAAATTCTATCTGGTTCAACTATGACATCTCTTGAGGAAGTGTTTAGCCGAATACTGAGAACAGAGACTACATCATCAAACATAAACCTGAATAACGGTGCTTTACTAAGTTTAAATACTTCATCTAATACTGCTTGGAGGCCTCAAGTTGACAGTAGACCACCATGGAATCCACCTCAATCTAACAATAGACCACCTTGGAACCCTTCACACCGACCTGAATCATGGAGACCACCCTCATCGCAATCGTGGAGACCTCAAAGAAGTGGATGGAGACCAAATAACAAAGTATGCTCATATTGTAAGAAACCTGGACATCTGATCATTGAATGCAGAAAGCTACAATATAACAATCAAAACAAGAACCAAGGGGCATCGAATAGTAACAACACTCATAGAACTGTGCTTATGACCAATGAAGAATTTGACAAATTCTCTAAGTACCAGGAGGTGCAACAGAATATAGCTGTCTCTACTATTGCCAACACTGAGAAACCAACATCAAAGTGGATCACTGATTCAGGAGCCACATATCATATGTCAGGTAATCTTAAACTTTTTATAAATTTTAAAGAACATGGAGAAAATCGGGCAGTTACCCTAGCTGATGGGTCTCAATCTTGTGTTCATGGAATTGGTGATATTAACACTGTCTTCCCTCTAAAATCTGCATTGTACATCCCATCTTTAACCTACAATTTATTATCTGTGAGCAAACTAACTAAGGACTTGAACTGTAGTGTGGTTTTCTCTCCTGAAACATGTGTATTTCAGGATCTTACAACGAAACTGACTATTGGTAAAGGACAAGCATTGGGAGGACTCTATGTTTTGAACAATCTACCTGTAGCATGCACAAGTATACAGTCTGCTATCAAACTTCATCAGCAACTTGGTCATCCTTCTCTCACATTATTCAAACATCTTTACCCTTAGTACAACAATTTGTCTAGTCTTGATTGTGAACCTTGTCAGTATGCTAAACTACATAGGAGTAGCTTAAAACCTAGAGTAAATAAGTGTGCAAGTGCACCATTTGAACTAATACATTCTGATATATGGGGACCATCATCTATTGTCTCGAAATTTGGTTATAGATACTTTGTAACATTTGTTGATGACTACTCTAGAGTTACTTGGGTATTTTTGATGAAAAATAGATCTGAAGTCTTTACTATTTTTTGTACCTTTCATATAGAAATTTAGAATCAATTTAAAACATGTATTCAAACACTAAGAAGTGTTAATGCTAAGGAGTATACATCATCTACCTTTAATTCATACCTTAGTCAACATGGCATTTTGCATGAGACATCATGTGTAGACATAGCTGCACAAAATGGAGTGGCTGAAAGGAAGAATAGGCACCTCCTTGAAACTGCTAGAGCCTTGTTGTTCCAGATGAATGTACCTAAAGAATTCTGGGGAGATGCTATTTTAATAGCTTGCTTCCTCATAAACAGGATGCCTTCAACAGTCCTTAACTTTAGGATCCCCTACCAAGTGTTATGTCCTAATAAAGAAATATATCCTATTAAACCAAGAATATTTGGATGCATATGTTTTGTTAGGGATGTGAATCCTCAAGTAGGAAAACTGGACCCTAAATCACTAAAATGTATTTTTGTTGGATATTCAAGACTGCAGAAAGGGTATAGATGTTATTGCCCTAGTCTAAAAAGGTATATAGTGTCCATAGATGTGAACTTTATGGAAGAAAAACCATTTTATAAAGCACCATGTATATCAAGTCAGGAGGAGATTAGGAGTATACCACATATTTTAAATCAGGAGGAGACTGAGGAGTATGTAATTCAATCTAAGGCTCAACACAAAGATTCTGAACCAAACATTGAGGATGATACCAACTCAGCATCTTCCAGTGAAACTCTAACCTCTTTAGATCCAAGTCTTGACCTTCCCATTGCTCTCAGAAAAGAGAGAAGGAAATGCACCTATCCTATCTCAAACTACATGTCATATAACAATCTCTCACAATCAACCCACACATTTATCACATCCCTAGATTCTATAAGTACTCCTAAAACTGTTATTGAAGCCCTAACCAAACAGGAGTGGAAGGAAGCTATGATTGAGAAAATGAATGCTTTGGAACAGAATAACACATGGGAACTTGTCAAACTACCAGAAAACAAGAAGGCAATTGGGTGTAGGTGGATATACTCAGTCAAAATGAATCCTAATGGAACAGTGAACAGATATAAGGCAAGGCTTGTAGCCAAATGATATGCTCAAGTGTATGGTATGGATTATTCAGAAACCTTTTCCCCTGTAGCGAAAATGACCTCTATTAGAATATTCATTGCTTTAGCAGCTCATTTCAACTGGCATCTTCATCAATTGGATATTAAAAATGCATTCTTGCATGGAGATCTTAAAGAAGAGATTTACATGACCCAACCACCTGGATTCATTGCGCAAGGGGAGAATGGACTTGTTTGTAAGTTAAATAAAACCCTCTATGGACTCAAGCAAAGTCCACGAGCATGGTTTGGAAAATTCAGTCAAACCCTTGAAGAGTTTGGAGCAACAATATGTAAGAGTGACCATTCTGTGTTTTATAAACAGTCTGACAGAGGCATATTGCTATTGGTTGTGTATGTGGATGATATTATCATAACTGGGAATGATGAGCAAGGAATTACTTCATTGAAGCAATTTATCCATCAGAAATTTCGAACTAAAGATCTGGGGGAACTAAAGTACTTCTTGGGGGTAGAAGTGTTGAGAAGTAATCAAGGAATATTATTGTGTCAAAGGAAATATGTTATTGACTTGTTATCTGAAACTGGTAAGTTAGGTGTAAAACCTCAAAATACGCCTATAACACCTAATAACTATTTGACATCTGAGGGAGAGCTATTTGATGATCCTGAAAGGTACGGAGACTAGTAGGCAAGCTAAATTATCTAACAATAACCAGACCGGATCTTTCATTTGCGGTTAGCATGGTCAGTCAATATATGGCTTCACCCACAAAACAACATTGGCTAGCACTGGAACACATACTTGGATATCTGAAGGGTACAGCTGGACATGGTATTATATACGCTAACCATGGTCATATGAAAATTGAGAGTTTTGCTGATGCTGACTGGGCAGGATCAAAGGATGATAGGAGATCTACTACTGGTTTCTGTGTGTATCTTGGAGGGAATTTAATATCATGGAAGAGTAAAAAAACAACACATTGTATCAAGATCAAGTGCAGAATCTGAATATAGGGCTATGTCCAAGGCAGTGTGTGAAATTATGTGGATTAAACACTTAATGAATGAGTGTGGACTCAAGTTTGAAGAACCTGCCAAGTTGTGGTGTGATAACAAGACAGCTATTCATGTTGCATCTAACCTCATTTTTCATGAGCGAACTAAACACATAGAAGTTGACTGCCATTTCATTAGGGACAAGATACAAAGTGAAGAGATAACTACTCACTATATTCAAACACATGAACAACCAGCAGATTTGTTGACAAAGGCAGTAAATGGAGATAGACTCAAGTTTTTAAAAAGCAAGTTGGGTTTAATAGATATATATAACCCAACTTGAGGAGGAGTGTAAAGACAGGTTGCTGTTCATGTGTGTGCTTCTTGGTCAGGTTGCTGTTCATGTGTGTGCTTCTTGGTCTGGTGTTATTGTCCAGGCTTAGTCTATTATTGATTGGGCTGCACTCATTTGATTCAAACCCTCACTGGTTTTGCCTTAACCCTAACTAACTTTATCACCAAGTCATTATATAAATAGTTTGTACATGTATCATTAGATCATCAGATTAATAAAACAGTATCAATTCTCTTCTTTCTCTGTTCTAACAATAATGGTAGAAATTGTGATCGAATACTTTGTTTCTCTTTTATTCAAACTTTATAACAATAGTTTAACGGATCCTTAGGAGATGTGAATCCCGAACATCTCTTAAGTTACTGCACTCGCGTTAGACACTGGATAAGAGATGTTAAACCCTGTAAACATCTCCGACGCCGTTTACACTCATATTTATTTACCGTTGATTTAACTCACATAAGATCTTTTAGTTCTGACTCGAGTGTTTTGTCTTTTCAATTCGCTCGGGTCAGCCTGAGCATTTTAGGATTCGAAGACTTGTTTCTAGAGGACGAAGACAAAGATTGTATTATTATTTACTATACGATTCCACTGCATCATACTGTTCCGTTGCATTATTATTTGTTTATCTCTGATATGTGTAACTCTGATTCTGTATTGTATAAGTATAATCAAATGGTTTGTATGCAGCTTCATGAACTGTATTTGATTATTATATTTTGTCATTCCGCTGCGAGATTCTGTTTTGTTTTATTTCTTTCTCTTTTTCTTATTCACCCCAATAACAATCCGTCTTTCTGTATGGTTTGAGTCGGCATGTGTGTCTGCTTAAAGCGTACAAAAAGGCGGGATGTTACATAAATAAATTTACAAAATGAGTTCATTGTTATAATTTATTAATTAAAAGGAGTTAAATAAGACCATTAAATCCATTTAATTAATATCAAATTCACAATTCAAATATTTAGATAATCCTTATAATTGAATATAAGTTATTAAACTATACAACCCAATTATTTAAATATTTAAAATTAATAAAATATTCAAAAATCAAAATGATAAAATTTTAGGATGTTATAAAGGTTGAAAGTAGTCCCTAAGTTAATAAATTGAATAATAATTCCAAATCGGTTGGTTAAATAGTATATGTTAGCAAATATGAAATAGAAGTTATTATTAAATTGGGATTTAAGTAGTATTTTAATTCATTGGAATGAAGCACATTGTAATGTAAATTTCAATAAATTATTTAGGTTTATAAAATGAACAAATGTGTAACATTTGAAATAACATGGAATATGCCTAAAAGAAAGAGATGCACAAATTAGAGATGTTTATCATATTTTGTACTATCCTTTTCAATAATAAAAACAAAAAGATAATTTCTTGTCATTCCAAACGTAACACAAATCCCTTTTTAGGTAAGTTGTAGAAGTTTACAGTGTTAACAATTCCTTTTGGGAAAATGTAATTCCAACACATTAAAATGCAGAAATCCCTCGGTATAAACTAAAGAATTGTAAGTAGGGACAATAGCAGTCTAAATGTAAAACTAATATATGCAATTAAAGGCAAGTTAGAAATTAAATAGTAAGTGACAAATGTAGGTAAAGTAATGAAATAAGTTTGTAATAAGATTAGTAACCAAAAGAAGATGGTAAGAGATAAAAAGGAATAGTAAATAGATATTTGAATCTTTTAAGTTATAAGTAAGAGGTAAATGACACTAAAATTACATTAATGAAATAAGAAGTACACGCATGAAAAAGTAAAGAAATATTAATAATAGTTAAACATTGGAGGTATAATAAATAAATAGGTATGGGTATATGCATAGCCTCAAGTATGTGTTTATTACTGGTGTGAATTATTAAAGTTAACTAATAGTTTAGATTAAATAAGTATGACATAGTCATTAAAATGGGTTGGAATGCGAAGTCAGTAGTGTTACATAACAGAAGTCTGCCTACTACAAGGGATTACCGGTAGTTGTGTACAGTATACTAATGCAAGACATATCAAATTATAGGACCCCTGGGATTATACGTTCACATATAGGTGAAGGGACTACCAAGTAGGATGTCCGCCTTAGGTTGAAGTGTCAGAGGACAAGTAGAGTCTGCTTCAACCATGTAGGGGGTATTAAGTTAAAAGGGGTATTTCCTAAAGTGTGTTGGGCAATCTAAATGGGACGACGAGTAAGGCTCAGCGCTATGACATTGTGATTAGTACCAAATGGGAAGTAGGAGTCGCTTCATAGGTCGAGAACGTTATTAGTCATGAGCGATCAGTGGAAAGACGGGGGTTACGCCTAAATGGACTATGCCTTCTACTAGTGTAGATTCTGTTTAGGACAAGCAGCGCCTTATATTTGTTTGCTAGTTTGATTGTGATAGGAGGAAAGGCTAGATAACCCTTTGATGGAGTCTTTCAAATAAAAATAGAATATGGCAAACTACTATGACACCGTTATTAGGGACTATGGGAGTTCCTAGGTATGCACGGGAGACGAGGATGTGATACTGCATTAATGATGGATCCTGCAAGGTGTTGGGTTATGGAAATTAGCGAGGATAGTATCCTAGTCCAAAGAGGGACTTTGGTACTTATAGACACACACACACATATGTAGTAATTGCCTACTTCGAGTAGATGGGACGATACACGTACATTGAATCGAGATGACTAAGTAAAATAAATGACATAACATAAATGGAAGGCAATCAGTATAAACCAGTGTTATGTATAAAGTGTATATTTTACCAGTCACCAAAACATTGTTCTAATACTCTTCTCATTACAACCCATAGGATAGCTATAGAAGAACATGTATTGGTGCAAGGCGGGAACAATCGAAGGACCGACTTCCTTATGCATTCTCAGCACTAACAAGGATACTAGATACCAGAAATGTCAACCTTGGTCAGTAGCTTTATGTTTTATTGTACATTACTATTCCACTGTGAGTTTATATCGATTGTGCTCTAATGTGCATTTATTTAATTTGGGTTACCAAAACTAACACTCCATACTTTGGTGAACTTTTGTTTTCAATTTAGCAAAAATTTAGGCCCATTAGGGTGTTGTTGTCACAAAAAGGCTGAGGGAGATGACAGGAACCAACGGTAAAATTTGGGAAAGAAGATGTCGACATTTTTCTTACGGTAAGAGTATATTTTTACCAAATTTGTAATATTTTTTTTCAATTTCTATGATCGGTTAACCTAAGCTCTGATATTAAGTGTGACAATTTGCACCTTAGTGGGCCCGAATTTTCACTAAATCGAAAACCCAAGTCCAATAAAATACGGGCCTTTGGTGTTAGTATCTTGTAAATAAACAAAGCTATACTAGAGCACTATTGATAAAATTCTCAATAGAATAGTAAAGTATAATCAAACATAGAATGTTGACTAAGGCTAATACCTCGGTATATATCACCCTTGTAAGTGATGAGCATGTAGAGGAATTATGTCCTTCCATTATTCTCGCTTTGTACCAGTACCTTTCCCTCTAAATCTATCATGTGGGTTGTAATGAGGAGATGATCAAACAACGTTCTGGTGACTGGTAAATTACATACATTATACATAACACTAGTTTATACCGATTACTTTCAATTACGTGTTATGTCTACTTTTGAAACTTAGTAGCCTTGACTTTATATGGGCATACTGTATGCCCCAACCACTCTAGGTATACAACAACTATACACATGTGTGTGTATAGAAGTATCCATGTCCCCTTTGGACTAGAATACATCCCTACTATTATCCGTAGCTCAGCGCCTACGCCAGTTATCCACCATCTGTGTCTAGACCGAACTACCCACATATACCGAGGATCTTTCTGTTAATGCCAAATAATCGCATTACAACTATATGTCATATTCTACTCATTTTGAAGACACGTCTCGAGGTTATTTAACCTTGCCTCCTAACTACAAACAAAACAAACAACTTTGAGGCGATGTGTGTCCCATACGGAACTACACTAGTAAGAAGTGTAGTCCATGTAGGCGTAAACCCTATCTTCTAGTGACCGCTCCAAGATCGATGATGCTCTCGACCGATGTGCACAGCATTACTTCTCTTATATGTGGTACCGAACTTGCTGATATAGAGTCGTGCCTACGCTCACCATCCATTTAGATTGCTTACTGCAATCAAGGAAATTCACACTATTACTTAATACCCCTATAAGGATTGAAGCAGACCCTACTTGGCCTCTTTGACACTTCAAACTGAGGCGAACCCATTTTGGTATATTCCCTTCACTTATACGCGAACTATATTTCCACGGGTCCCATCTGAAGAGGACTTGCATTACGTTTGAAATTATAAGGAATTATCTTTTCTGTTATAACTAAAATAGACGATATAAAATGCAGTAAGCATCCATATTTTGTATAGCTCTTTCCTTTAGGAATATTCCTTGTTATTTCAAATAATAAACTTTTATTTCATAATTATAAAACTGGATAATTTATTGAAATTTACATTGCAACATACTTTATTACAATGAAATAAAATACTAGTTAAATCCTAATCCTCATTTTAATAACGTCCAATTCACGTTAACTATCATATATTATTCAACCAACAATCCTGGAATTATTATATGATATTATAAATTTGAAATCTACTTTTATCCTTACTTTCCAGATTAAAGTATATGCAATATTTAACCAAAGTTTACAATTCAAAGAATGTGTAGGCATGGTTCAGAAATTCATTTCATGTATATGTTTAAGCCTACAACTCCAAAATTACATTCAGGCATACAAGAAGCAGATTTAGAGCGATATAAATTCAATATTATATAAAAGTTTATAATTTCTCAGTCACCTCTAAGCTTCCAAAATTCTAGATCTAAATCTTGTTATTCACATTTTACTCTCTTTTCTTTCTACCAAAATATGTACCGAAAGCATATACATATTTATATAAAATTTAGATCAGTGAAGAGATTTGAATTTAATTTAGATTTGGATTTAGAATTTACCTTGATTTTGGCGATTTGATTTGATTTAATCCTATTCTTCTTCTCTTTTATTCTCTTCTATTCTCCACTTATACGCATAAATTATAGTTTATATAAATTTTAGAATTTATGGACAAACGAAAATGGCAGAGCTTCACCATTACTTTAAAAAATATAAAAATAAAAGTGAGAGCTAGGCCTGTATTTATAGAGGTTCGAATTTGTGACAACCCACCTTTTTGGACGGTTTAAATCGACAGTAAACCACACATGTCTAGCTCAACCCATTCAAAAGGGCAGATTATCAATGGATTTAATAAAAAAAGGAAAAAAGAAGGGAAACAAAACACAGAATCTCATAGCGGAATGACAAAATATAATAATCAAATAAACAGTTCATGAACCTGTTTTACAATATACATTTGATTGCGCAAATTTTTACAACATAATCAAAGTACAATCAAAAAACATACCAAAATGATGCAGCGGAATAATATGAATAATATAATATACCAAACTCCGTCTTCGTCCTCCAGAAATAATGTCTTCAACACTGAAAAGCTCAGGCTGACCCAAGCGTAATGAAAAGACAAAACACCCGAGTCAGAACTAAAAGTTCTTATGTAGGTTAAATCAACAACCATTAAATATGAGTGTAATAACTTCAGAGATGTTTATGGGATTTTACATCTCCTATCAAGTGTACAACGTGAGTGCAATAACGTAAGAGATGTTACGGGATTTTCCATCTCTTAAGGATTCGTTAAACTATCTATATGTAGTAAGATATGATATATAAATAGTGTCTATCAGTAATGTAAAGTATCAACATAGCCTTAAGGCTTTACATTGATCCCCCTTAACACATTTTTAAGCAGGTAGTCTATGTAGGTCCTGTAACACAACTAGTAACGTCGGTAGCTAGTGAGTCCCCTATAGGTACCATACTAAAACAAAATCTTAGTGGGCGCGAATAAGGATAAAGAGTATGACAAGGCATGTGAGGCGATGCCCAAGGTAGGATACTACCATTTTTCATTTCCTAACTGGTGGTAACCCCTAACAGCCCACCGCATCCAACACCCCCAAAAATCAAATCAAGGTGCACCGATCAAGCCAACATCAATATAGTAATACGAAGAGGTGTGTCCACTAGAGGTAGCTAGCCTTAGTGGTTAGGTACGACTCCTGCTTTAGTCATTTCAAATTCACACAAGTGTTGGGGTCATCCATCATTGTTCTCTTTCTTCAAATCCAGCAAACGCCTCTAATTCAACCTCTACATTCTGGATATCATCCACCGCATACACAATTGTTAAAGTGGTTTCAATATTGACAGAGAGTATGCCAATAAGAGGTCCCAGACTCTTTAATAACCAAACGTCATTTTTCACACCGGTTGGTTCTTTTACATTTCAAAACCGATTCATATTTGACATCAAAATATCATATTCAATTCAAAATATCCTTCTTTTCAGAACCATCATATTTACTCAAATATGTCATTTTCACTTGAAAGTACCATTTCAAATTCCAACTTAGGTTATAACATCATTTAACCATAATCGCATTTTAATCAACAATTTAAATATAAACATTCCAACTTTGCACAGTTTGAAAATTTAGAAAATAGTTTGAATTGTTATAAATAGTTTAAAATAATTTTATAATAGTTTAAAATAAGTTAAATAGTGTAAAATAGTTTGATATAAAATGGTTTGAGTATTAAAAATGGTTTATATAGTAAAATAGTTTGGAAAATTCAAATAATCTGAATATAAAAAAAATAGATTTTAAACAGTTTATATTAAAAATAATTTATTTTGAAAATAGTATCAAATCAAACTGTTTCCTTCCATTTCAACAAATCTGGACCCATGTCCAATTTCAAATCAACAAAACTCAATTTCCAATCTTTTAATTCAATTGACTCAATTTCAATTTAGTTACAAATCAACTTGATTTCAGTTTCAATTCGAAATAACTTCAATTTCCGAAACATTCATTTTTAACTTTAAATTCGATTCAACAATTCAATCTCATGATTTAAATTTCAATCAAATTCTTATTTTAAACCATTTCAATTCATATCGATTTCAAGTCCAATTTCAATTTACTGATTTAAAACACTTAAATCAAATTAAACGTTATTGTTCAATTTTAAGACCAAATCTTTAAAATAATTCAATTTCCCGAATTAAAGTTAGATATCGATTATAACGTTACATTTCCAGTTTATTTCTTTAAAACAATATCTTTTAACCAATTTCAATTTCAACATTTCAAAGCTTGAATTAGAAATAATTCAATTCATATAAATCCACCATTTATTTCCTTTAAAGCAATATCAATTAATCAAAAATCCAAATTCAAGATTTTTAAAACCATTTAATTTAACCAATTCGGTGTCCATATATAATTTTTTACCCTATGGCCAAATGATCATTTATTTCAATTTTAATTTCAAGGATGGATATATATCATTTCAATCCAAATCAAAGTGTCATAGGTATATATCATTTCAACCTATTCTTAATTTATTCAAAATAATTTAAATAACAGCTTATATGCTTTCAATTAATATACAAAGTGATAACAGGGATAGAATAAATAAATAAACATCCAATCATCCAATATGTCAACAAATAGACATCCATCACAGTCAACATCCAAATCAGCCAATAAAGCACAACAATTAACTGGTTAGCAATATCAGGTATTTAACTAGCAATCAATTTGAATATTAATTTAAATGACAATTTAAATTACCAAACAATAATCGATAAATTTCTTATCGCTTCATAAATTTAATTCAACTAACATAAGAAGCTTTAGTTTTGCACGAGTGGGTTAAATCACCCACCTTTGATTTATAGCCGATTAAAAATCCAATAAAAGCCCAAAATTTGAACAGTCTCCAAAATCAACGAAACTAGTTTCAGATTGTCTAGAATTTCAATATGAATCCAACCGAAGAAACCGCACGTCAATCAGAGTTCGTATGAAAAAGTTATGCACGTTAGAAGATTTGGAATTTTAAATAATTAAATTAAAATAAAGGAGGAGCAAATTAGTAATTATCATCACCTCTCAACCAATTCGAGCACGATCAGAACCCTACAGCCACCAATGTTCATCCCACTGTCGTGCCAACTCCGGCCGCCTATGACCAGATCTGACCACGCCACGAGCTCCGCCGCCTGGAGCCGCCCTCCTTGGCCTCGCGCGCCTCTCCACCGCCACCTATTAACACAATTTCTGGCAAACTGGTGGCGATCTAGGATGATCGACCACCATAGATCAATTCCTCTTGGCCGCCTCTACGACGCAGTGCCCTCCGATTGCTCCAAAGTCGAAGATCCACCGTCGAAACGAAACCCTAGTTTCAACGGATGAGAAGGATTCATTGATTTCTGGACAAACAGAGCCTCCAATCAAAAAATGAATTGTAGACGCAGATTACGTTCGTCGATAGCTTCGCGATGATATATTATATGATAAGGTTTGAGCAGTTTGAATTTTTCGATTTGATTTGGAATTGTAATTAGGGTTTGAGATGCCTGCCATTGAGAAGGAATAGATGAGATAGAAATTGTACGTACAGAAAATGAAAATAGAAAGCTGCTAGGGTTTATAACAGTCTATATATAGACAGAGCTTGAACATAATGGATGGAACAGATCGAATGGGGTCGAAGCGATAACATAGACCCGAAAAGCCCGTTTCATTCCCGAAATGAAAATAGGTCATCCCATATATCAAAATATAGGTTTTCAATATTTTTAAACTCAATGGAACTAATTTCAAACTCTAATTTTATTGTATGTAGAAGCTAGCTTTAAAAATCAAATTAATTTAATTAAATTCGTTTACTTGATTTCTACGTTTTTCGAGCTCGCACAATCAAATGATAAGTCCAATCGCTACGAAACTTGAAATCCTATAATAATTCACTATTACGGTTCCGATGAAACTAGTTTCGTCAAAATCCAAGATAGTGCCCAAAAAGACTAATTTTACATGTTAATAAAATGAATTTTATTTTAAAATCAATTTAATCACTTTTAAATTTAAATTTAAAAGTTAACCATTTTATCATTCTTGATTACACAGAAATTAATAAAAAATTTAAAATTAAATTTTCTATGTTAAATCCAATATTTAAATATTACATTAATTTCAACATTAAATTATAATAAAAGTAAAACCTAGTTTATTATAATTCAAATTTCAACAAATTCTTTTATTTTGAATTACATTCTTATTATTAAATCATCCAATACCTTATGAATTTATTAAACACAAGTTTCCATTTTATTACACTCATTACTCCGCAATTAACGTCTTTCTTCTATTAACTGCAATATTTAATTACATTGAATTTCATTGATTTACAAATAAATTCCAAACGGATTTCATAATAAGATGAGAAATGAACAGTTGTTACATTAAAATAATTTGAACACATTAATACATTTATTGTTTACAACAAAGATTATAAATTATTTACCAAAACTGATTTCATATTCTATATTAACCAATTTCAATTAAATAACATATTATTTCTATTTTTAATACAACATTTATTTTAATCCTTATTTACCCTTATTATTGTAATTGATTGAAAATACATTAAAACGGTTGTCAATTACATTCAATCAATATTATTAAATTATATTATAATCAATTTTTTTCCATTTATAAATCATAAATTTTAATTTCTCACAATATTAAATTCCAAAAATCTTATTAGATTTAATATTTTTAATTATAAAAAATACGGGTTGTTATAGAATCGAGTCGGGGAAATTTATTTAATTATTATTTTATTTCAAAATATTTAGATGGTTGTCATCATAAAAAAGGAGGATTATTAATACCACGAGTATTGATTTTAATGACAGCAACCATACAAATATCGTTATTAATAATTCTCCAAGTTTTGTAGAAAATTGTGCATGAATTTCAGGAATACGATTCAGATATATTTCATGAATATACAAGTATAGATGAATTATAGATGAAGACTAATTAGTAAGAAGACTCAAGAGCAAGATAAGAAGACAAAGAAGACTCAAGACTAGTGGGACACTAGCAATGAAAAGGACACAAGAGCTTTAAGAAAAAGACATCAAAAGAGTTCAAGAAAAGGTATTTTTGAGTCTTAGATTTTTTGTTAAAGACCCCATAGCAAATCGCTTTGATATTTCTCTATTGCTAAACTCTATTTTCATCTTTAGTATCTTTTTATAAACATATAATACTATTTTTTAAATTATGGAAGATCAAAAATATTTTTATAAAGATTTTTAAAAAACCAACATAAGTATGTCGACATACCCTTCTAGAATATGTCGACATAGTGACTGTTGGAAGTTTTATTAATTTAAATAACAGTTTTTGTTGCCATCCTATGATCAAAGGTCATGTCTCTTCATCATCTATATAAAGGTTCTAAAAAAATTTCATTAACTTCTTCTCATTATTCTCTTATTCTTTTTTCGTCACCAATATAACATCCCTCATTTTGAGGCTTGAAACTAAGCGCTATATATGCAGTCATATATAGTATTAATCTCCGATGACAAAATGCAGATATGTTAATCATATCAATAATCAGAAATACAAGAATATGAAATATTTTAAACATAATTTCAAAACAAACTTTCATATTTCATTTCAAAGATAATATTCCATATTCGTTACATAATCTCAAAACATTGCCCAAGTTCAGATAAAAAATAATTATTACAAAATACTCCAAGAGCGACATATGAAGATGCCCCCTTGGTTGATCAAAGTTACTAACCTTTACTATTAATAATGAGAATTCCATAAATAGAATTCAACCATGTCTTTTTGAATTTCCCAAAATACCCTTTATATCTCCATAAAGCAATATAGGTAACAACCGTTGGATCCTTCGTTGTTGAAGTAGTAAAAATTATTTTAACTATTTCTCAATTTGCATGTCATTCACGAATGGGCCATGATGGGCCATGTTATTAAACTTCAAGGCATCATCTCAACTCAATTAGATGCATTTGGAACAACTATCATCTTCATTCCTTAGCTTATATACAACAATAGTTAATATATTTGGTCGATGTGGGACTAATTAAAAAAATTAGAATGTTTGGAAAGATAAAAAAGGGTCATAAGTGATGGATGGTCAAGTCAATTTTATCATGTTATGTTAACTCTATGAATGGAGTTTTAAGCACCGAGTCATATTATATGAAAATGCCGTAAAATAATGTAAAAAGGGCAATACATGTTATCATATGCTACTATTTTACATGTATGATGCACCTGTCACATATTGACAGGTTTTTCTTAATAAATATGGTTAGTGAAAGGAAATATGCTTCTCATTAGAATACCGACGTTGCCCTTTATAATTCTGCATGAATATTTGAGTAAACGGCGATGGATAACACTGGACATCTATAAAAAATATGCATGATAAATGTTAAATAAGAATATGAAAAACAATAACAACACCACGAGAATCTAGAAGAAAGATTTTCAGTTTTGATAAATCTCATTTAATCATATGTTTCTCGACTGATTTATTGATTGTTTTTTGATTTCCAGTGTACCTGTTAAAGTGTCAATTTTAAATAACGAAGTACATTCACAATAATAGCAATATAAGCATCTGCGTAATATCATTTTTTTACACCGAATTGTTGTGATATATCTTATATGTTTGCACTGGGTATGTTGTTCAATTTTAATAAATTTGGTTTGTAACGAATAAAAATATACTGGATGCGAGATTGCATTAGGTTTCATGCAATATGTTTGCAGAATGTGTTAATGATAATTCTTTGAATCATAGTGTATTATATTTTGTTCTCAGATTGCAGTCTTTATAATTGATTACTATAGAAGAAAATTAAAATAACATAGGAACTCACACTTCACCTGGCCGAAAGACCACATAGATTAGCATTTTGGCTAATATTTTTATTATTCCAGATTTCACCAGTTTCATTCTCTAAGTTTAGCTTATCAGTTTTTCTTTCTAGCATTAATGAGGGTGCTAAGGTCGTACAAACAGTACTATAAGCTGAATTAATATCAACTTGCAAACAATACATCTTCATGAATTTCAGAAGCAAAATCACATATCCACTTACTTATATAGAGACCATTAAGCTTTAAGGTTGTTCTATTTACTTATTTCATCTTAGGATATGCATTTATACATTGTTCCAATCTAGAGTGAGTTTAAATACCCAAGCAATTAAACGCAAGCCCATGTTGGCATGCATATATACTCGTAGACAATAATAACATCTGTCTTACATACACTTCAATAAGATAACTTCAACATGGTAGATTAATAATATAGATAGACTCCTACATAGATAGCTTTGCCTCATGCACATCTCTAGAAGCTTTATTCGCCAAAACCTACTTAACCTGAAAAGCCTTTACTCTCAACCTACTCAAACCAAATTTTGAGCACTGAAGAGTTTAAGGGGAATATATAAACTTTGAGTCGGACAAAATCCTACTGTGAATAATAATATGCCATCTCAATTCATAGATATTCAGTGAGACCACACCGTTGAACGGAATGGATTTTCCCCTCACTAATATCCCTTTCTAAAAGTAAATCTTTTGCGAATCAAATTCTTGCAACCAAACTGGTTAAAATAGACAATATAAGCAAAAATGTGCATGCATGCTACATGGGTAACCATGACTATCCGTCAAATCAATGGACTATCCATCCTAATGTTTAGTTTTCACAGGATAACTACCAACCTATATGGCTGACTTGAGCCTATCAGATATACCAAATTTCCTAACTGATTATTAGAATATAACTTGATGGTCTGTCCAAATACACTTATCCTAGTGTTTACCTAACTATCTGCCAACCTTATAGTTTTGCTAGGCTTACTATTAACCTAAAGGTTTTACAGGTCAACATATAATCTATCTTTTCTTTATGTATCCCTTTCTGTACGTAAATCTACTTTTAGTATTACCCTTGACACAGCCCTACGCACTAGAATTTTAGACTTATATCAACTAGGGCCTAATAGCTGAAGTATAGGGTGCTACCCTACACCTGTCTCATCTGATTTTCTAATCTCCGAGTCAGTTCATCTTATCACAATAAATTCAAAAGTGATAAGAACAATAATCTCTTTAGTAAAAATCCTGGGCTAAATACCCTTTTCTATTTCCTTGAAAACAAAACCTTTGCAAATGATTTAACCTTTGAAATCATACTTTAAAACAAGGAAAATATAGCCCTTTACTTTATTCAAAATTTTTATGCCATGATATATGCTTTTATAAGTTATGTCAATGAATCTCGAAATCACTCGAAAGTTATCTCACTTCAAAACTACAGGCTATAGAGCTCAAAATAATACAAAACCTTTATGTTGATAAACGCGACAAAGATAAAGTCGACGAGGGTCTTCACCCCTTAAAGCATAGGCCAAAACAATAAAACCTTATATATTAATAGACCTTGGCGTCATTATTGCCGCTCGGGGTCATCGCCCCTCTTCAATATATAAGATGTTAATGTCTTTGAATTATAGACATAAGGGTATATAGTCAAAGTTAACCACTTCGTATAGCATATTATAAAACCTTAAGGAATGGAGTCGACATAGATAAATCTCGGCATCACTGCCTTAAGGAAAAATAAGCGGCTTCATTTGAGTCGAAGTCAATAGGAGCGACATCAAAGCCCTCTTCGAAAATAGGCAACTAGTTATAAGTGGCAAGGGATACAGCCGAAGTGACAAAATGCAGCATCATGGCCTAAGTTAAAAATGCGGCTTCCTTGCCTTTCGGAGTTATCTCAAATTGTGCGGCGTCGGTATCGCCGCTATAAGTCTCTTCGAAGAAAATGGTTTGGCGACGTTATACATAGGCAGTAGCCTGCCCAACTACAAGTTCTTTGGATTGACGATGAAGTTCATAGAGGTGAAGAGATGAAGTGCGGCATCGTGATTATCGGCGTGGCATAACCGTAATTTATAGGAAAACTGTTTTTTATACCATTAAAAGCAATTTCTTTTTACCAACCTTTATCGTTCGTCAAAATCTTATTGGTTAATAATTACTTTATCAAAATCCTTTTCTAGAAAACTTCAATAGGGAAGATTTGTAATTCTCAAAACAATTTGCAAACCACGCCTTTTATATTAATATATAATTATAATAATTAAGCTTTTCTAGCTTAAATAATTCATAATAAATCACAAACACTTGGGAAAAATCCCAAAAAATCATAATAAATCTAATTTATTATAAACTTTAAAATATAAAAATTTCGGAAACAAAAATACAATTTAATTATTTTAAATAATTAAATCACGAAATATCTCATTTTCCAACCTTTGAAAATTCACTAAATATTCTCATTAAATCAGAAAATTATGAAATTAAAAACCCAGTTTCAAAATAATGTTTCTAACATCATACTAAAATTCCAAGTCATTTGGGTATCAGATGATAGGTTTTCTAACTCAACATATCACTTAATTTCATAAATAAATTTCATAAATTCACCAATAAGCATATAATCATTGTAACTATCATGGCATGACATAATATAAGCAAAAGAATCAGATTTATACCTAAAACCGAAAATAATACTTAAAACATGAGATGCATAACTATTATTCACCTTGAATGGCTAAAAAAGGTTTAGATTTGTATTTTGATTTGATTCCCCCTAAGCTTCCTTAGATTTTCCTAGCATTCCTTCCCTTGGTTTCTCCTAGCAGTGGCTAGCCTTGTTTACTATTTTCGTTTTTATGATTGAAATGGTAATGTGTTAGTGAGGGATGAAGGGTTTTAGTTGAGGAATGTGACATATTCCCATTTTACCCCTATCATTATTCCTCCTTCATATTAAGTTTAAACTTTTCTTATTAACTCATTCATTAAGGCATGATCTATATTAATTATCAAATCCTAATCTCCTTAATGCTTTACATTATTTTATTTTATTTATAAAATTAAATCTCCTAAATAATGTTAATTAAAATTAGGGTTATTACAGATTCCCTCCTTAAAGAATTTTGTCCTCGAAATTAAAATAAGGCACACACATCAAACATAAAAGCATAGATGTAAAACATACCATCTAACAAATCATGATAAGTGTCCATAATCCTGTTCTTTGTTTCCCAATCATAGTCTCACTTGTTGTTACTCCAACGGACTTTCACTAATCTGACTGTCTTGTTCCTTAACTTTTTCTCATCTCTCGCTACAACTTGGACTGGTTGTCTTACAAAAGTCAGATCTGGTTCTACCACAAAATCTTCCAATGCAGTCGGATCACTAGTAGTCTTTGGATCATGCACATACATCCTAAGATGAGAAACATGAAACACATTTTGGACACCTACCAAACTATTCGGTAAGTCAACTCGGTACGCGAGCTTTCTAACCCTCTCTATGATGGGAAATGGTCCAACAAACCTATGTGCCAATTTTGCTGATTTTCCAAATCTTACTACACCCTTCATTGTTCATATATTGATGAAAACATGATCTTCAACTGAGTATTCTAAGTCTTTCTGTCTCTTGTTTGCATAACTTTTCTACCTAGACAAAGTTTCTTTCATTCTAGCTCGAATTAACTCAATATTTTCCACAGCTTCTCTTACCATATCTGAACCAAGAACTAGTCTATCTCTGGTCTCTAATCAACATACTAGAGATTTGCATGGTCTTCAATACAAAGCTTCGAAAGGCGTCATTCATATACTAGTTTGATAATTATTATTATAGGAAAACTCAATCAAGTACAAATGGTCTTCCCATGACCCACCAAAATCTAGTACACAAGCCCCTAATAAATTCTGAAGTACCTTATTGACTCTCTCTGTCTGTCCATCCATCTGTAGGTAATAAGCAGTACTCATCTTAAGCTTGGTACCTAACACGTTCTGTAGACTCTTCCAGAATTCACTAGTGAACAATGCATCTCTGTCATTGACTATACTACTAGAACTCCATGTTGTCTAACTATAATCTTCATGAATAATTTAGCTAAAACAGGTGTCGTTCTTGTCGACTTGACATGTATAAAGTGTGCACTCTTAGTTAGTATGTCCACTGTAACCCATATACTTTCATTTCCACTATTCGACCTTGGCAACCCACCAATGAAATCCATAGATATAGAATCCCATTTCCATACTGGTTTATTTAAAGGCTGAAGCAATCCACTAGGCTTCTGATGTTTGACTTTTACTTGTTGGCAATTCAGACACTGTTTTACCCATAAGCCTACATCCCTTTTCATACCCTCCCAGAAGAAATTTCTCTTCATATCCTGATACATATTAGTTCTTCTAGAATGAATAGTAAATTTCGATCGATGACATTCCCTAAGAACTTCTTTCTCTAGGTCACCAACATCGAGAACACACAATCATCCCTTCTTTCTTAACCATCTATTCTGGTCAAGATAAAAATCCTTCAAATCATCAGTCTCTATTCCACTTTCCAGTCTTGTAATTCTTTCAACTGGAATTGGATCATTTCTTTTCTTAGAAGCAATTTTGTCGATCAACATTGATCGAACTTCCAAACAAGATAACATTGCGGTATTCTGACTAGAACTGGTAGTCGATATTAACTACATACTACAAGTAGTCAATAGCTCTAAATCCATCCATTTAGCCAACAGAGCTAACATAAGTGCATCAGCAACTTTGTATCCTTTCCCCGGTGTATACTAAATTCCAAAATCATAAGCAGCTAAAAACTCCAACCATCTCTGTTATCTCATATTCAACTCCTTCTGAGAGAATAAGTATCTTAGCGACTCGTAATCCATTTACAACTCGAATTGATCCCCCAAAAGGTAGTTTCTCCATACCTTCAAAACAAATATTATGGTAGCCAACTATAAGTCATGAGTCGGATATCTAAATTTGTGTGGTCTGAGATGTCGGGAAGCATAGGCAATCACTTTACCCCTCTACATTAGCACAGCTCCTAATCTTGTTCCATATGCATCAGTATACACCACCAAATCATGATTCCCAACTGGAACTACTAACAGGACTCGTTAATCAATAAATATTTCAGCTTCTGGATTGCCTCCTTATATTTGTCAGTCCAAACATACTTCACATCCTTCCCTATTAGCTTAGTCATCGATGCTGCTATACGAGAGAAATCTTTGATGAATCTCTAGTAGTAGCCAGCTAGTCCAAGAAAACTCTTTATCTCAGTCACCATCTCGGGTCTCTTTCAGTTATTTACAACTTCTATTTATTGGATCTACCGACAACCCTTTTTCTAAAACTAACGATAAAGGAACTTCACCTCCTTATTTCAAAAGTGACACTTCGAAAACTTCGCCTTTAACTGTTGCTGCCTTAGTGTTTCAAGAACCATCCTAAGATGAATCTCATGATCTCTTTCATCCTTAGAATATACCAAAGTGTCATCTATGAATAACAATACAAACTATCCAAGTGCTCTCGGAAAATTCGGTTCATTAAGTCTACGAGGAAAGCGGGTGCATTGGTCAATTCGAATGGCATTACAAACCACTTGTAGAACCATATCTCATTCTAAATGTCATCAATGGAATACTGTCTTCCGCCACTCTTGATTGATGGAACCCTATCGCCAAATCCAACCAAGAAAATAACTTGGCTCCACTCAATTGATCAAATAAGTCGTCGATTCTCGGCAAGGACATCGGTTTTTTATCAACTTTTAATTCAACTTACGATAGTCGATACACAATCTTAATGACCCATCTGGTTTCTTCACAAACACCACAGCTGCTCCCTAAGGTGAACTGCTTGGTCTAATAAAACTTTTCCCCTCCAAATCCACTAGTTGCACCTTTAATTCCATCTCGGTACGTGTCATTGTACTATGCGGTCTACTTATGGGTTCAGCTCCAGGTACAAGATCTATTCGAAAATCAATAGCTCGTTTCGATGGTAGTCCTATAATAGGTTCAAAGGCATCTGTAAATTCTCTAACTACAAAACCCCAAATCAACTCATCTTCCTCCTCTATTACACCCAACAAAGCACAAACATCAAAACTTGGATTCTCTACTAAGTATACAATTTGGTCACTATTATTAGGGTGTTTTAGTGATATTTTCCTATCTTGGTTAAATATCCTAGCTCATATTTACTTAACCAGTCCATACCCAAAATAGCTCCAAAACCTATGAAATTAAACACATGCAAACTGCAGGCAAATATATGACCTAATAATGCAAACTCTAAGTAGTCACATCTCATCCTTAGAGTTGCATATCCTCCTATCAGATTCGTAATCCTTAAGGAAATAACTAGGTATGGAGGTTCTTGGTTTAGCTTTTCTACCAAACAACGAGATATAAAAGAATGTGATGCACCAATATCAACAGTACTCTAATAGATATACCATGAATCAAAAGCGTACCTCCCATCACGGCTTTTCCTTTCTCCTCAGCTGTTGGTCTCGAGGTAGTCGGTTCCAAAGAAAATACTTTTTTTTCTGCCTTGGCCACTTCTGGACATTTGTTCTTGTAATGTCTCACTTGGTCGCAGTTAAGCAATTAATATTCTTCTTTCCAACGACTTCCTTTCCCTTACTAATTCGGCACTCATAAGCATAATGCCCCTTCTTGTCACACTTGTAACACACAACCTAAAACTTTCCTTTCTTAGCACTCCACCCTTTTGAGCTTCCTTCTTCTGGTAAAACTTTCTCTTTTGATTCGGCCCACCTTGACTCTCTTTTGGCTTGTTATTACTGAACAAAGCAAGCATCTCTTCATTCCTCAAAGCCATCTCCATGACTACATTACATGGTGATGTGCATGTAAATGTGCATATCTTTACTTCCATATTTAATCTAATTTAATTAAATAAATGAGCATATAGGGTATTTTAACATGTTTAAACCAAAATTCAAATTATTTTCAAGTCATCATTCATATATCAATGTGTGGGTAAAATAGTAATTTTGTGCATGAATTAATTTTGAGAATATTTATTTGCACATTTTATTTTTAATTATAGGAATTTTGGATGGAAATTAGAAGATGTCTCATGGAAATATGCATGCACAAGGATGGAAACAAAGGAATGAAGATGGAAATAATTCAAACTCATGCATCATGGAGGACCCCACCTACCCACTTACCTTAATCTACAATTGGAAGCTAATACACAAGTTAGTGGAGGTTAAAGTTTCATGCATACTTGATGATGGATTAATTAGAGACTAATGATAACTTGGTGGCCACGCTTCCTAAATGGTATTTTGGGAAGCGCCCTAAAATATGGATTAGGGTTTTGTGCATGTATAAATAGCCCTCTTATGTTCATGTAATGGATCTTTTTCTCTTTTAATCACTTATATTAGAATGCAAGTTGTAGCTTCAAATCAAATGAGAAATAAAATGGCTTCCTAAACCTCTTTCTTTTTCTACATAATCTTTTATTTTGTGTTCATTTTTATTTACTTGCTTTCTTCATTCTCATGTTAGTAGATTAGCTTTCTCTTTTATGCACTTAGTTTAATTCTATTTTTATGCAAGTAGTTTAGTTCTTTTTTCCATTTTCATTAGCTCTTGCCTTCCTTGCTTTTGTTTAAATGTTGAAATTTACATGTGTTGATTTGATAACACAAATGAGTAGCTAAACCCATTCAATTTAGGGGTAATGAAGCTCTCTAAAAGTATGTTTATTCAACATATCTTGTCATTTATGATCTCTTTTTAATGCTTCATGAAAGTGAATTTTGATGTAAGTTTATAAAATGGAATTTGATAGCCTTTGTTGTAATTACAAATGGGTTATGCTTGCTCCACATAAACACAATTTACATCATCATTTTACTAATCGATTTTTGATTACGGAATTAAAGCAGACATAAAATTTGATGATCTATGTTACTAAATACAATAGTAAATAGATCATACTTAAAATAGCTTTTGCTTTGACTTCATTTTCATTGAAATTGATAAGTGATTTTATATGTTGTATTATAGTTTGATGGTTTAAGTTATGTTAATTAATAACATAAATAAACCATACTTATGATAAATACATCAATAATTCCATTTAGGATCAAAATAGAGAGATCACAGATTATTTGTTTGTTGATTTACAAAAATATATGAGTGGATTTGCCTCTAAATTGTTTTCTAAACACATATTTTCATTCACTTGTTCTAACTAGTTTTTACGTTTTTAGCTAATCACAAGCTCAAATTTGGTTCAATTTGATTGAATAGAAATTTTAAAATCTATATAATTCCCTGCGGATCGACCCGTAGTCACCACGTACTAGAATTGTACGTCGTGTGCTTGCGGTTATTTTTATTTAAAAAAATTCGGCGATTTTCTAACTCATAGAAAAACCGTCGTTACATGGATCCCTGAGATGTGGTAAAGTTGCCCTAGCAAGCTCAGGTCTCAGACCATGGATGAACTTCTAATTCCTTTTGGTCATAGTGCCCACAGCCGCATATCCATATCGGGATAGCTCCTCAAATCTGGTTGTGTACTCACGCGCCGTCATATCACCTTGCACCAACTCAGCAAACTTCCTTAGCAAAGTTGACTTAGCAATTTCTGACATAAACCTCTCTTCAAACCTCCTCCTAAACTCTGGCCAAGTCAAAGTCTCTTTTTCTACTCCAACAGTCACGCTATTCCACCAACACAACGCAGCTCCTTGCAATTGCCTAAACACCAGTCTCCTCTTTTGTTCTTCAGTCAAACCAAGATCAACAAAAATTCTTTTACAATTAAGCAATCAATTCTCCACTTCAATTGCATCCTTTGTTCCAATAAATGGCTTCCCTCTAAGCCTTGCGCAGTCTCTACTCAAAATAGCATAATTGTTGACAACTGGAACTACTTGATTAGCTCCTCCAACATTTTCGTCAACTAATCCAGTAGCGTCTCCTGCTTGCATCATGTTGACAAAAAACTGATACATTGCTCCCATATCAACTGGTGTTGTTCCTGTGCCCACACTTGCAGCTGCTTGTTGACCCGGATTTCTCCTAGTATTGGGCCAGACATTTCCATTTGTTGTGGTGCTTCCTCCACCGAGATTCAATCTTCTATTTTCCTCTTTCATATCTTACTTCCTTAAATCTACGTTTGAACCTTACTAAGATACAGAATAATAGCCTATGAGAGAGGGAGAATAGAGATAAAGCATATACATGTATATAGCAAATACAAGTACGTTACTATAGCATTATCCAATACTCCAATCTTATTCTTTGATTCATTTGGATTATGTTTTCAAAACTCTTTTTAAAGTTCAAAATTCCATTATTTTTACATAAACCTATGCTTTGATACCAAGTTGTAACATCCCCCATTTTGAGGTTCAAAACTAAGCGCTACAACTGCTGCATCAATCTATAGTATTAATCTCCGGTGACAAAATGCGGATATGTTAATCATATCAATAATCGAAAGCACAAGAATATGAAATATTTTAAACATAATGTCAAAACAAACTTTCACATTTCATTTGAAAGATAATATTCCATATTCATTACATAATCCCAAAACATTGCCCAGGTTTAGATAAAATATAATTATTACAAAATACTCCAAGAGAGACATATGAATGTGCCTCTTGGTTGATCAGAGTTACTAACATAGAGTAATAACATTTGCCTTACATACACTTCAACAAGGTAACTTCAACACAGTAGATTAATAACATAGATAGACTCCTACATAGCTAGATTTGCCTCTTGCACATCTCCGGAAGCTTTATTCGCCAAAACCTACTTAACCTGAAAAGCCTCTACTCTTGACCTACTCAAATAAAATTTTGAGCACCCTAGAGTTTAAGGGGAAAACATAAACTTTGAGTCGTACAAAATGCCTAGTGTGAATAATAATATGCCATCTCGGTTCATATATATTCAGTGAGACCATGCCATTGAGCGGAACTGGTTTTTCCCTCACTAATATCATTTTTTAAAAGCATATCTTTTCAAATAAAATTCTTGCACCCAAACTGGTTTAAATAGACAATATAAGCAAAAATGTGCATGCATGCTTCAAGAGTAATCAGGACTATCGGTCAAATCTGTGGAGTATCCATCCCAATGTTTAGTTTTCACAGGATAACTACCAACCTAAATGACCGACTCGGGCCTACAAGATATACCAAATTTCCTAACTGACTGTTAGAAAAGAAAACTGGACGGTCTGTCCAAATACACTTGTCCTAGTGTTTATCTGACTATCTATCAATCTCATAGTTTTGCTACGTAACCTATTAACCTAAAGGTTTTGCAGGCCAACCTATAACCTATCTTATCTTTATGTATTCCTTTCTATGCGTAAACCTACCTTTAGTCTTACTTTTGACACATCCATATGCACTGGGGACTTATATCAGCTAGGGGCTAACAGCTGAAGTATAAAAAGCTACCCTACACCAGTCCCATCGGGTTTTCTAATCTCTAAGTCAATTCATCCCATCACAATCTATCCAAAAGTTATATGAACAATAATCTCTTTAGTAAAAATCCTGGGCTAAATACCCTTCTCTATTTCTTGAAAACAAAACCTTTGCAAATGATTTAACCTTTGAAATTATACTTTAAAATAAGGAAAATATAGTCCTTTACTTTATTCAATATATTTATCCCATGATATATGCTTTTATAAATTATGTTGATGGATTTCGAAATTACTTGAAAGCTATCTCTCTTCGAAACCATAGGCTATAGAGCTCAAAACAGTAAAAAAAAACCTTTATACTGATAAAATGCGACAAAGGTAAAGTCGACGAGGGTCTTCACTCCTCAAAACATAGGCCAAAACAATAAACCTTATATGTTGATCGATCTCGACGTCATTATCGCCACTCCGGGCCATCGCCCCTCTTCAATATAAAATATGTTAAAGTCTTTGATTTATAGACATAAGGGTATATAGTCGAAGTCAACCACTTCTTGTAGCATATAATAAAATCTTAAAGAATGGGGTCGACACAGATTAATCTTGACATCACCGCCTTAAGGAAAAATAAGCGGCTTCATTAGAGTCAAAGTCAATAGGAGTGGCGCTAGAGCCCTCATCAAAAATAGGCAACTAGTTATAAAGGCGGCAAGGGATAAATCCGAAGTGATAAAATGCGACATCATTGCTAAGTTAAAAACGCGGTTTCCTTGCCTTTCGAAGTCATCTCAAAATGTGCGGCGTCAGTATTGCCGCTGTAAGCCTCTTGAAGACATTGGGGTCAGCGACGTTATACATAGGCAGTGGCCTGCCTACTTATATAAAATGCTGTAGTTAAGCTATGTGGCAATGCCATCTCCAAAGAGCTCGATGTCGACCATAATGCTTGACTTCACACATCAACCCAGACCGATCCATTCCATACCAGCTACAATTTGTGTCATATGTATTGCACTGGATTGACGATGAAGTTCATAGAGGCGGAGAGATGAAGTGCGGCATCGTCACTACTGGCGTGGCATAACTGTAATTTATAAGAAAACTGTTTTTATACCATTAAAAGCAATTTCTTTTTACCAACCCCTATTGTTTGCCAAAATCTTATTGGTTAATAATTACTTTGTCAAAATCCTTTTATAGGAAACTGCCAAAGGGTAGATTTATCATTCCCAAAATAGTTTGCAACCCACACATTTTATATTAATATATAATTATAATAATTAAAATTTTCTAGCTCAAATAATTCATAATAAATCACAAACACGTGTGAAAAATCTCCAAAAATCATAATAAATCTAATTTATTATATCCTTTAACATATAAAAATTTCAGGACCAAAAACATAATTTATTTATTTATATAATTAAATCACGAAATATCTCATTTTCCAACCTTAAAAAATTCACCAAATACTCTCATTAAATTAGAAAATTATGAAATTAAAAATCCACTTCCAAAATAATGTTTCTAACATCATATTAAATTCAAGTCATCTGGGTATATCATATGATAGGTTTTCTAACTCAACTATCACTTAATTTCATAAATAAATTTCATAAATTCACCAATAAGCATATTACTATTCAAACTATCATAGCATAACATAATCTAAGCAAAAGAATTGGATCTAAACCTAAAACCAAAAATAATACTTAAAACATGAGATGCATTACTATTATTCACCTTGAATGGCTAAAGAAGGTTGAGATATGTATTTTGATTCGATTCCCTTAAGCTTGCTGAGATTTTCCTAGCTTCCCTTCCCTTGGTTTCTCCTAGTAATGGCTGACTTTGTTTACTATTTTCGTTCTTATGATTGAAGTGGTAATGAGTCAGTGAGGGACGAAGGGTTTTAGTTGAGAATTATGACTTATTCCATTTTACCCCTATCATAATTCCTCCTTCTTATTAAGTTTTAAACATTTCTTATTAACTCATTCATTAAGGCACGACCTCTATTAATTATAAAATCTCAATCTCCTTAACCTTTTACATTATTTTATATAATTTATCCAATTAGATATCCTGAATAATATTAATTAAAATTAGGGTTGTTATAGACTCCCCTCCTTAAAGAATTTCATCCTCAAAATTACGACAAAGCATAATAATCAAACATAAAAGCATAGATGTAAAACATACCATCTAACAACTTAGGATAAGTGTGCCTAATCCTATTCTTTGTTTCCCAAGTACAGTTTCTCTTGTCGTCACTCCGCGGACTTTCACTAATCTGTCCGTCTTGTTCCTTAACTTCTTCTCATCTCTCACTATAACTTGGATTGGTTATCTTACAATAGTCAGATCTGGTTCTACCACTAAATCTTCCAATGCGGTCGGATCAATAGTAGTCTTTGGATCATGCATATATTTCCTAAGACGAGAAACATGAAACACATTATGGACACCTGCCAAACTACTTGGTAACTCAACTCGGTACGTGAGCTATCTGATCCTCTCTATGATAACAAATGGTCCAACAAACCTAGGTGCCAATTTCCCTAATTTTCCAAATCTTACTACACCCTTCATAGGTGATATATTGGTGAATACATGATCTCCACCTGAGTATTCTAAGCCTTTCCATCTCTTGTCTGCATAACTTTGCTACCTAGATTGACCTTCTTTCATTCTAACTTGAATTAACCTAATATTTTCTACAGCTTCCCTTACCATATCCAGACCTAGAACTAATCTACCTCCGATCTCTAACCAACATACCAGAGATTTTTTGTATGGTCTTCCATACAAAGTTTCGTAAGGTGTTATTCCTATACTAGTCTGATAACTATTATTATAGGAAAACTCAACAAGTGCAAATGGTCTTCCCATGGCCCACCAAAATCTAGTACACAAGCCCTTAATAAATCCTTAAGTACCTTATTGACTCTCTCTATCTGTCCATCTGTCTATAGGTGATAACCGATACTCATCTTAAGCTTGATACCTAACACTTCCTGTAGACTCTTCTGGAATTCACTAGTGAATAAAGTATCTTTGTCATTGACTGCACTACTAGAACTCCATGCGGTCTAACTATAATCTTCATGAATAATTTAGCTAAAACAGGTGTCGTTCTTGTTGACTTAATGGGTATAAAGTGTGCAATCTTAGTTAGTCTGTCCACTATAATCCAGATACTTTAATTTCCTCTATTCGACCTTGGCAACCCTTCAATGAAATCCATAGATATAAAACCTCATTTCCATATTGGTATATCCAATGGCTGAAGCAATCCACTAGGCTTTCGAAGTTCGGCTTTTACTTACTACCAATTCAGATATTGTTTTACCCATTAGCCTACATCCCTTTTCATACCCTCCTAGAAGAATCTTCTCTTCATATCCTAATACATCTTAGTTCCTCCAGAATGAATATTAAACTTCGATCGATGACATTCCCTAAGAACTTCTTTCCTTAGGTCACCAACATCGAAAACACACAATCCTCCATTCTTTCTTAACCATCCATTCTGGTCAAGATAAAAATCCTTTGAATCATCAATCTCTAATTCTTTCAACTAGAAATGGGTCATCTCTTTGCTTAGAAGAAATTCCGTCGATCAATATCGGTCAAACTTCCAAACGAGATAACATTGCGGCATTCTGACTAGAACTCGCAGTCGATCTTAATTGCATACTACAAGTAGTCAACCCCTCTAAATCCTTCCATGTAGCCAACATAGCTAACACCACATTCTGATGTTTCATGCTAAAAGCGTCAGCAATTTTGTGTCCTTTCCCCGATGTATACTCAACTCCAAAATCATAAGCAGCTAAAAACTTCAACCATCTCTGATGTCTCATATTTAACTCCTTCTGAGAGAATAAGTATCTTAGCGACTTATGATCTGTGTACAAATCGAATTGTTCTCCCAAAAGGTAGTTTCTCCACACATTCAAAGCAAATATTACAATAGCCAACTCTAAGTCATGAGTCGGATATCTAACTTCGTGCGGTCTGAGCTGCCGTGAAGCATAAGCAATTACTTACCCCTCTGCATTAACACAGCTCCTAATCCTAATCCACATGCACTAGTATACACCACCAAATCATGATTTCCATCTTGAACTACTAACATGGGGGCATTATCAATAAATGTTTCAGCTTTTGGAATGCCTCCTCACATTTATTTGTCAAACATGCTTCACGTCCTTCCCTGTTAGCTTAGTCATCGGAACTGTTATACGAGAGAAACCTTTGATGAATCTCCAGTAGTAGTCAGCTAGTCCAATAAAACTCTTTATCTCATCTCGGGTCTCTTCCAGGTATTTACAACTTCTATCTTTGTTGGATCTACTAACAATCCTTTTTTTGGGACTACGTGACCAAAGAAGTTCACATCCTTCTTCCAAAAATGACACTTCGAAGACTTTTCCTTTACTTGATGCTGCCTCAGTGTCTCAGGTACCATCCTAAGATGAATCTCATGATCTCTTTCATTCTTAAATATATCAAAATATCGTTTATAAATAACATTACAAAGCTATCCGAGTGCTCTCGGAAAATTCGATTCATTAAGTCTTCCAAAATATCAATACAAACCTATCCAAGTGCTCTCGGAATATACAAAGATAAAGTCGATGAGGGTCTTCGCCCCTTAAAACATAGGCCAAAACAATAAAACCTTATGTATTGATAGGCCTCGGTGTCATTATCGCCACTCGGGGTCATCAACCCTCTTTAATATAGAATATGTTAAAGTCTTTGATTTATAGACATAAGGGTATACAGTTGAAGTCAACCACTTCCTATAAAATATTATAAAACCTTAAAGAATGGAGTCGACATAGATAAATCTCGGCATCACTACCTTAAGGAAATATAAGCAGCTGCATTAGAGTCGAAGTCAATAGAAGCGGCACCATAGCCTTCTTCGAAAATAGGCAACTAGTTATAAAGGTGGCAAGGGATAAAGCTGAAGTGATAAAATGCAGCATCATTGCCTAAGTTAAAAATGCGGCTTCCTTACCTTTCGGAGTCATCTCAAAATGTGCAGCGTCGGTATCACCGCTATAAGTCTCTTCGAAGACATTAGAGCCGGTGACGTTATACATAGGCGACAGCCTGCCTACCTATATAAAATGCAATACTTAAACTATGCGCCAATGCCATCTTCGAAGAGCATGACGTCGACTGTGATGCTTGACTTCACACTTCGACCTAGACTGATCCATTCCACACCAACTACATTGTGTCGTATTTATCACACTGGATTGACAATGAAATTCATAGAGGTGAAGAGATGAAGCACGACATTGTGACTATCGACGTGGCACAACCGTAATTTATAGGAAAATTGTTTTTTATACAACTAAAAGTAATTTCTTTTCACCAACCTCTACTGTTTGTCAAAATCTTATTGGTTAATAATTACTTTATCAAAATGCTTTTCCAAAAAACGATCATAGGGAAAATTTATCATTCCCAAAACAATTTGCAAACACACCTTTTATATTAAAATTTAATTTTAATAATTAAGCTTTTCTAGCTTAAATAATTCATAATGAATTACAAACACTTGGGAAAATCGCCAAAAATCATAATAAATCTAATTTATTATATCCTTTAACATATAAAATTTTGGGACCAAAAACATAATTTAATTATTTTAAATAATTAAAACCGGAAATATCTCATTTTCCAACCTTAGAGATTCACCAAATATTCTCATTAAATCAAACAATTATGAAATTTAAAACCCACTTCTAGAATAATGTTTCTAACATCGTATTAAAATTTCAAGTCATTTGGGTGTCATATGGTAGGTTTTCTAACTCAACATATCACACTTAATTTTATAAATAAATTCCATAAATTTACCAATAAGCATATAATCATTCAAACTATCATAGCATGACATAATATAAGAAAAAGAATCAAAATTATACCTAAAACCAAAAATAATACTTAAAACATTATATGCATAACTACCATTCACTTGAATGGCTAAAGAAGGTTGAGATTTGTATTTTGATTTGATTCCCCTAAGCTTCCTTAGATTTTTCAAGCTTTTCTTCCCTTGATTTCTCCTAGCAATTACCAGCCTTGTTTACTATTTTCATTTTTATGAATGAAGTGGTAATGAGTTAGTGAGGGATGAAGAGTTTTAGTTGAGTAATGTGATCTATTCCCATTTTACCCTTATCATAATTCATCCTTCTTATTAAGTTTTAAACCATTCTTATTAACTCGTCATTAAGGCACGACCGCTATTAATTATCAAATCTCAATATCCTTAACCTTTTACATTATTTTATTTAATTTATTCAATTAAATCTCCTAAATAATGTTAATTAAAATTAGGGTTGTTACAATTACTTTGCTATAAAGTTCTCCTAATACTTTTGCACTTATTTTACAATTCACGCTCTCTCAATTTAATCCTTCAAGGATTTGCAAAGAAAAAGATCAAAGGGATCATACTTGAATTCTTGATCATTAACTCTCTGGCACCTTTCTATTTCTCTTGAATTTTAAAGATAGATTACTACCAGAGTCCATAGGATCTTCATATTGAAGATTGCAATAATTTGTATTGTGAAATACGATTAATTGTTACATTACTCTACTATTTAAAAAGGGAAAAGTTGCACCTTGCCATCCATTCAAAGTCGAGATTGTATATGTTAACTTGAACACCCATGGAAAGTCAATAGCCTAGGTGTGTCCTACCGCCAGTGGAAAGTCAGGATAGATGTTTTTGCCATCTGATTTAAAGTCTAGATGTTAAGGGTATCATGATACTCGTGGAAAGTCAGAAATTTTAACGTGCACTTGCCACTCGTGGAAAGCAAGTTATTATAGTAAAATTTTGTATAACGTACGGGGCTGGCATAGAATTGGATTTTTGAACCAGTATAAAAATTCTTGATGTTATTTATATTACCACTTTTATTTATGCTCTGCATAAATAATTATCTGCATATATTTATGATTTTGAGCAAACAATTTTGAAATTTACAAGTTAATTGTAAAATAATTGACATACACTACTCATTCCCCTCTTATGTATTAATTGTCTTAAGATTCATTTTGCATCGGTGTATTAGAGTAAGTAACATATCCCACAATAATGTTATATAACTTTGTTGAGCAAACTTACACAATAATGTTTATGTAACTTTGTTGAGCAAACAATAGGTTACATAACTTTCCTTACGGATATCACAAAGTGATGCGTTTATGGTATCTAATATATTTCGTGATTTGTTGAGAAAACTCAAGGTCATGAAGATGATTGAGAGCATAGTTAAAAATATGGTGAGTTATATATGTGATATAACCAGTAAAATGTTACATGTATGGAGACTACAATTTGTTAAGCAAAATCAGTGTTGTAGTAAAATGATAAACGGATCCTAAAATTTATAAAATTTTCTATCACTTTTAGGTTTTTGAGGGATAAAGAATTCAGTGGGAGCATTATTAGATAAATATAACAAACCATCCTAATTAGTGTAAGAACATATGCAATGATATCTAATTTAGTGTAATGAATTTACTCAACAATAAAGCTGTTTTTTGAAAGAAAAGAAAAAACACATTGATGGACGTAAACTATAAAACTGACTAAGAAACATCACGGTATCACTCATTATGAAAAGCTTGCTTTGATATGTTGTTGACAACGAGCCACCATTTGCTAAATCTACACCCAAAATAATTAAGACTTAGGAAGATTGATAAATGGGCTACGGAATAGCTCACTACCACATGCTATCCTGTCTATGAGCGTAAAGCTCCACAGACTCTCAATCAATTTGGGATGTTTTTTCCTTGAAAAAAAATGGAGCACGGTTTGAGTTGTGTCAACTTGATGAACCAAACCAAAGTATCAGAGGAGCAATCATTGCCAGCGTTGGCATTCACTTGAACAACGACAACATTACATACAAACCGCAGCAGCTGTAGCTTAAAGCTTTTGGGTTTTTCACTACGCTTTTAAACACGTCGTGGTTTAGTATTACACAAGCGGAAACATATCCATCCTTCAAACAAGCATCTTATACCGACTTTTCCTTTATTATTATTAATTATTTATCAAAGTTGGAACTTTTATGTTTTCATTTTGTCTTTTCTTACATGTATTTTCCTTAATATTTCTGTTTTATTTAACACTTGATTGTTGCTATGCTTATAAATATTAATGTATGATAATTCTATTGATTTCATTGGACCTGATATTTATCATCTGCCTTTTAGTTAAGGTATTTTTTATTTTATTTTAGTCTTACTTGTTGAGGGGCATACTGCTTCTTTCACACTAATGTCTAACTATTTATCAACCTCAAAAGATTGAGTTTTACGTTTTGCATCTTTTGAAGGATCGTTGTACGATGTAACTCTATAACGGCAAAAAAGGGCATTCCAAAGTTCCAAACCTGTAAAATCTACACTTACTACAGCAATACATACATACATACATATCTATGTATGTATGTATATGAGAACCATGCAGTGCAGAAACATTATCACTCTAGTTATACGAGAACCATACAGTGCAGAAACATTACCACTCTAGTTAAACAATTCACTCAGAAACATTTAGCGCAGAAACCAAAATTCTTTATTAATAATTAGAGGAGTTACCAAAATAGAACTAGCTACCCAAATTGAGTGGCTTCATTCCAGCTCCAGAATGTCGCGGATACAAAAATTCAATAGTTACAATAGCGGCCCCTTAGACAAAATTCCATCACCGATTTATAATAAGATTTTCATACGGGGAATCAACACCATTTCTTGTGGCTACAAAATTGTTGTTTTTTTTCTTCTTTACTTCAGTACATCTTGCAATGGCAATTTTTCTTCACAAACTCGTTCCCTAGCATTCAATGCCTGCAATATATATTCCAGTCACATGAACCAAGATTAGCAGTTTAAAATGTGTTAAGTTTGGGTGGCTAAAAGCAAATAGTAAGAGCTGACTGAAGTATCATGCACACCGTCCATTATTTATGAAAAATCCATAAACTTGCATGAAAGAAAAAAAAAACATTCATCTTCTAAGAAAGAAAAATAATACGGTATACATTCCCTGCTTAGAGTGGATGCTGCATCATTTATGACGTTTTCGTACATTAAAAGAATTACACAAGATGGTATGAACAGATCATAACTGAAAAATATACAGAATGTTGCAAATACAGATAACAGTGAAGAACACATACCTGTTGTTCCCAATTAGTACAGCCAGTTACAATTGCAAGAAGTAGAGTTTGCACGGTAGCTCCACAAAGTATGCCTATCCAAAGTCCTTTACCTCCAAAATGACATAGAAACCCCAGAACAACTGCTACCGGAATTCCAAAAAGATAAAATGCTCCAAGGTTTATATATGCACCTATGTGCTGCCACCCACATCCTCTTGCGACACCTACCATGTTTAACAAGTCAGCATTAATACCACATTTATGAACTAAGATTCTAATACATGTTTTTGAAATCTCAGCCTTGTAAAAGTTAAGAGTATTATTATCACTTTTGGTTCAATGTATTAACACGCTATTAAAAGATGCTTAATCAAAGTTTAAAGCACACTCAACTCTATTAATACTTCAGATGAAAAATTGATGTGAATGGTAAAATAGTTAACCTGATAGAACTCCTTGTGCACTGTCCATAATAACGGAGAGACAAACAAGAGGGACCATCTGCATTACATAGTCTGTAACCTCTTCCACACTGCTGTAAGCATATCCAACAACTCTACGTAGTAAAAAGAGGGTTACAGAAACTGTTAAAGCTTCTGTAACTGCCAACATCATCACAACTCTAACAGTTCTTTTTGCTGCTTCTGGGTTTCCAGCTCCCAGTTCATTGGATACACGTGTACTGCATAATGAATAAAGTAAACAACCTTAATTTATGCATAATATGGTTATAAAATGGAGCTCTATTCTGTTACAGATCTTCTGATGACACTCAAATCAATGTTTAGCTATCACTATACTCAGATTGATATTCGATATTCATAAAATCCTGGCATGAAATACTCTTACTATTATGAAAGTGCAATAGTATATGTTATCCACTTTGATTTGGGAGCCAATGCCAGTCGTTTCAGATGTTGGGCATAGCACGAGGATTAACTTATTAATTACTATTCAAGACATAAGCTGTCGAGTGAAACAATTACTACCTAGTGAGTTTGTTTCATGTACACTTGACCGTAGCCTGTTATTAGAACCCACTTTGTAATCTCTTTCAAAACATTAAAAGATATTACTACTGTGTCACACTCACAGATTCACAATTCATCTCGTCGATCCAAAGAATTATTAATAACTAGTGAAAGTAAAGGTAAACACAAGTAAAGTGAAAATAGTGAAACAGATATGTACCTTACACCAGCACCAAGCCCATAAGGTATTGTGTATATACAAGCAATGCTAGAGAGACTGCAAAAGAAAACGGTGTTCGTCTCAGCATTAAACTTTTATCAAATATAAGTCAACAAGTTTTCTAATGCTGCCGCTATTGTACTGGAAACTATAAACCATTTAACATAGCTTCAGAGTAACTTCATTGAAGTTTTAAAAATGTAAATGACACTATTCACAAGCATATAAATTTTTATTAAAAAATAATCAAAAGAAAGGACCTTGACAAATTAAACATGTGTGAAATTCTTACCATATCGAAAGCACGGAGGTCTCAAGCTGTGGATTAGGTAACAGTCCAGAGAGCAATACAAGCAACTCAAACGACCACCATTCTAAACTATAGAAAAGAGAACACAAGGAACATAACAAGTTAGCCATGAATCATTATACTTTTATTTTTAAAGCTGATTTTGTATTTTATGTTTATCTAGGATCAAATAAGTGTCATTTCCCATACATATCGCTCCCTGATTACCAACTATTAAACTGTTTTAAAAAAAAAATCATCCAATTTACCTAATTGAAAAAATGCAATAAACAATTATCCAATGTACCAGATTAAACATGCTAAGTGTGAAAGACTGGAACATAAGGGACTAATTGAAATAGCGAGACTGAATGGACTTGTAACAGGAATGCAAGCAAAGAATTTACAAATTGTAAGAAAACACAATATTTACCATATCATGACAGCAGAAGGAAGAGCTAGTTTCATAAATTCACCGATCCCTCTAAATGCCTCCATCGAAAAAGGTGCACGTGTTGATGCACATTCTTTTGAGTATCTGATATAAATTGCAAGTATAAATGCATTCAACCAATATGACATGCTTATGGACAGAGCAGCACCAACATTTCCCAACCCAGACTTAAATACCATAACCCAACATAGTGGAATATGAAGGCAAATAGTTAAAACTGAGCTAAACATCATAGGAAGAATTAGGCTTTGTGATTGCAAAAACTTCATCATAGGTTGAGTTGTAGCAGAGGCGAATAGCCCAGGTATCATCCACACGGCATATTTTGCTGCTTCCTGTGATATTAATGGATCCTGTCCAATAAATGCTAGTAGCTTTCCTAATGACATCCACAAGAAAGAGATTGGAATGCAAACTAGCAGAAGAGAGATTAAGGCACTGTATGCATGAATTGATAACTTTTTGTATTGCTTTGCCCCGTACGCCTGTCCGCATAATGTGTCCAATCCACTTCCCATTCCAATCTGTTTTCCACAGTTAGAAATATGATAAGATACCCAGTATTTAAACTTATCGATGTATTCGCTTCTTTATCCAGTTAAAAATAGATAAATAAATCAATCAGTAAATTAAAACTACACATTAAGTAGCCTACCTAATTTAAAGACTACTCTTTAGGAGCTCCTATGAGAAGAAGAAGAAGAAAAAGAATCATGCTTCGGAAAAAGGTGGCTTAACAATTTTAGTTTATTGGTGTTCTTAATTGAAATGCTGCTAACTGCTGACCTGGTTTATCTAAGAATGTGCATGCCCCAATATGGTCCATTAGTCCGAGTCAAGGATTAATACCAGTAAAATTTAAGTTACAATTAAAAAAAATACTATTAGGATCTAATAATAAACAAAAAACATTGAAATAGCAATATAATTTTAAAGATCTCATAGAGTAGAGTAAGAGTATATCAGAAAGACCGAGTCAAATGTGCACAGCCTAATTGTCATACTAAATGTTAGTAGCGTAAACGACAAGCATCAAATGCAGTGGATAACATGAATCCAAACTACTGAGAAAGATTATCAAATCAAGATCTCAGCATGGGTGCATATTCTGTTGAAGGAGACTGCATGAGAATATGGTAGAATCGCCAACATTTCAAACATCTGTTACTATTATAAATGCAACAATGGTTGAAGAGGTTATATTTGTACAATTCTAATTATCTTATATGGACAAGTGTTGGCCTTATATAATGCTTGGCCGACCAGTTCATTATACAGTTGTAACTGGGTATTCCACAAAAATCCTTATAACCCTAATGCATTTGCATATACTATATTCGCTGAATTGTTCTTCATTCTATTACCCCCAACAAATGTATCTAGGGTTTTTTTTTCTTCACCCCCAATTCCGCTATTGACCTCTTCAATCTTCAATCTTCAAATCTGATTTCAATCTTACAAAATTTCTTTTCGAGAGAGATTTTGTGAGTATGTCCGTCCTCTGATAACTTGCTGGTAGATGATTGATGTCTAGTTTACTTCTGATTACTTGCGAATAAAGTACAGATTAATTTCTATGTGCTTTGTTCGTGAGTGAAGTATGAGATTTGCTGTAAGGGAGACGGTACTTAAATTGTCGCACCAGATTACAGATCCCTTTGTTAGTTGGATTCCGATTTCATGGATGAGAGATTCAAGCCACATGATTTCGGCTGTTGCGCTTGCAACGCTTCTATATTCCGCCTCGGTACTGGATCGAGAGACTGTAGATTGCTTCTTGGAGCACCATGATATTAGGTTATCGCCCAAATAGATGTTGTGCTCAGTTGTAGATCTCCGGTCATCTGGATCTGATGTCCGGTCTTCATTTGCGTATCCTTGTATATTTAACAATTTACCTGTTCTAAAGCATATTCCCTGATTCGTGGTACCTTTTAGATATCTCAATATTCGCTTTACTCCTTTCCAGTGTTCGTCTAGTGGTTTCTGCATATACTGATATATCTTGTTCACACAAAATGATATGTCTGGTCTTGTAATGGTGGCATATTGTAGTGCACCAACTATACTTCTATACTGCTTTTCATTATCAATTGATTCTCCTTTGTGTTTTGATAAGTGCAAGTTGTTGACCATTGGAGTTGACATTGCTTTAGCTTGATTCATTCTTGCTCTGTCTAAGATTTCTAAAACATATTTTCGTTGGCATATTATTAATTCAGTATCTGATCTTCTGATAACTTCAATTTCTAAGAAGTAGCTTAAGTTTCTTAAGTCCTTGATTGAAAGCACTTTGTCTAAATATTGTATGACATGGTTGATTTCTTCATTGCTGCTGCTAGTAATTATAAAGTCATCCACGTAGACTAATGTATATGTTGTAGCATTGTTTCTAATCTTGATATACAGTAAGTTATCAGATCTGGTTGGTTTGTAACCTAGACTGATTAAGATTTTCTTTAATTTCTCATACCATACTCTTGGTGCTTGTTTGAGTCCATATATTGCTCTATGTAATCTGCATACCATTTCATTATTGTTGTCTTGCCTGTATCCTTGTGGTTGTTGCATATACACTTCTTCTTGAAGTTTACCAATTAGAAATGCATTGTTGACATCCATTTCTCTAACTCTCCAGTTGTTGTACAGTGCCATAGTAAGTATCACTCTAATTGTTGGTGGTTTAACTACAAGAGAAAATATTTCACTAAAATCAAAACCATATTGCTGTGTATAACCTTTAGCAACCAATCTTGCTTTGTACTTTAATATTGTTTCATCTGGATTTTTTTTGAGCTTGTAAGTCCATTTGCATCCAATAACATTCTTGTCTTTTGGTATGGGTACAATGCTCCATGTATTATTTTTCATTAGAGCATTATATTCTTCATCCATAGCTAGTTTTCATTTTTCATTCTTTATTGCTTCTTCATAGTTGGTTGGTTCATCATTACTTGCCACTACTATACATACCTTGGCTTTAAAAATTCCACTTTTGGCTCTTGTAATCATGGGATGTCCTCCTCTTCTAGGTGCTTGATCTTGGTTGACATTTGATTCACTGGTTTGATGTGTACTGGATGAAGGATCTTCATCATGCTCTGTGTCTCTATGATTGTTGACATTTTCTTGATTATTGGAACTTGAATAGTCTAGATTCTCAGTTGTATCCTGACCCGGTCCATCATTGGACACTGTGTGTTGGGATCCTGAAGTTTCTTGATTATCTATGTGGATTCTTTCAGGTTGTTCATCCTTGTACATTGGTATAGGAGAAAGTGAACTTTTGGCATTGTAGACTTTCTGAGTGGTTCTCAATTTAGTTCTTGCAAAAGGAAAAACATGTTCATTGAAGGCAACATGTCTTGAGATGATTACTTTTCCATTGATATTCAAGCATTTGTACCCTTTTTGATTTGAAGCATAGCCAATAAAGGTGTAAGGTAAGGATCTAAAACTTAGCTTGTGATCATTAAATGGTCGTAAGTATGAGAAGCATAAGCATTTAAAGGCTTTAAGTTTGGAGTAATCTGCTTTTATGTTGAGTAACATCTCTATTGGAGTTTTATTTTGCAATACTTTGGTTGGTAATCTGTTAATGAAATACACCGCGGTATTAAAAGAGTCCAGTCAAAACTTTAGAGGCAATGATGATTGAGCTAGGAGGGTGGGGTCTGTATTAACTATGTGTTTATGTTTCATTTCCACCAAGCCATTCTGCTCTGAGGTATGTGGATAGGTAATTTGTTGTAATATTCCTCTTTTCGGAAAATTCTTTCAAAAATTTAAATTCAGTTCTTTCATCGGTTCGCATTACTTTTAGTTGCTGATTTGTCTGTCTTTCTGCTTGAGTAATGAATTGAACCACTGCTCTATATGTTTCTGCTTTTGACTTAAGGAAATAGATCCAAATATATTTAGAATATGAGTCTAGAAATGAAACATAGCAGTTAAATCCATAATCTGAGTTTACTGGTGATGGACCCCACAAGTCAGCCGCTACCATTTCTGAGGGTGTTGTATTTAGTTGTTGAATCAGGAAATGGTAGCTTGTGACTTTTTCTCATTTGACATGAAATACATATATAAGGTAATGATATATTTTCAAAACTAACATTATTATTTCTCAATACTTGCTTTACAACATCAACACTGGAATGTCTCAATTTACAATGCCACATATCAAAAGTACTTTTATTATCAGCATTAATGTCAGTCTTAGAGTAATTGCACCATTTCCTCCCATATGTTGTCTTATTGTTTCTCACCATATTGAAAATATACAGACCATTGTGTACATTGGCTTGTAGTAAAATTTCTTTACTCGGTAAATCTCTAACTAGACAATATTTTGAAAAAAATTCAAAGTAGACTTTGTTATCATTGGCAAATTGAGATTTACTCATTAAGTTTTTCTTAATTTGTGGAACTCTCAGTAAATTATTAAGTTGGAGTTCTCTTTTACCTCTAACATTTGCATTTCCAGTGTGTGTGATTCTTATATATTTATCATTACCTATAAAAATAGATTGTGTGCCTTTATATTCTCTGTTTTCAAAATTGAAATTATTCAGATTGCTTGTGATTTGATTTGTTGCACCTAAATCTGGATACCAATCTTCACAGTGGATGTCCTTTGACATGGTTAGTGTTTCCAAGTCAGTCTAATTTCTTGTGATGCGTGCTTGATTTCTTGAATCCACATTTGTATGAGCAAGATTTGCATTTAGGTTGAAGTTTCTTTGATTGTTGTCTTTTGTAGTGCATAATTCTTGCTGCAGACTGAGAGTTGAAAATTTGTTCCACAGTAGTCCATATTTCTTGTGCCGACTTGCATCCAATAATTTGTGATAATAAGTTCACACTGATTGATGATAAAAGCCAAGAAGATAATAGACTGTCTTGTCTTTGATAGTTTATGTATTCCTTGTTGATTGTTAACTTTCCTTCATTATCTGCTATCATCTTTGGTGGAATTGCAATTGTGCCATCAATGCATTCTTCAGGACCATATCCTTTTATGGTTGTTTCGGTTTGATATGTCTTGTCTTTGATAGTTTATGTATTCCTTGTTGATTGTTAACTTTCCTTCATTATCTGCTATCATCTTTGGTGGAATTGCAATTGTGCCATCAATGCATTCTTCAGGACCATATCCTTTTATGGTTGTTTCGGTTTGATATTTCCACATCAAGAAATTATTTTCATCAAGTTGAATGGAGACTAATTGACTTTTGGGTTTTACGATTGAAAATACAGGAGTATCATTGACTGATGTGTTTATATTTGCTTGAGTAGGTGATGTGATGGCAGAGGCATTATCTCCTTCTCCTGCCATGATGATATTCTTGGATCAAAAAGGTAGACGATGATTCTTGGCGAGGCACACTTTCAAGTTTGCAGCCATTAAATAACCAATTGATGTAAGGCTTCAGGATGTCTTTCTAGCAAGGTATTAAAGTCCGGCCGGCACGCCGGAGTTCCGGCCACCTCGGCCCGGTTCCGGCGTGGACCGGACCGAAACCTCCATAGAAAATCGATTTCGGTTTTCTTCTACAAAAATAAGGAAAAGAAAAAATCCAACAAAAAACTACAACTCTACAGCAAATCATGTGAAGCAAATCAACAAAAGATCGAAACTTTATTCTAATCAATCGAAATCTTGTCTGCCATTAACAAATTCCAACCAACAAATTCTCGTGAGTAAGATTCGATTTTTACTCTATAAAACCAGATATAATTCATACTAAATAGACAAACAAATTAACCTCTTCTTCACTTCGCTTCTGCTTCATCTGACATTGTCAGGTCCTTGTTCGAGCTTGGCAACAACGATTGATTTTTGCAGCGTCGATCTTCCCTCGACATACCCAGAGCATTCAATCTTGGCAGCGGCGATCGGCGACCAGGTTTTTTTTTCTTTCGTTCATTGCGATTTGCGTGTGCTGATTAGGGCATAGAACGTGACTTTGAGGAAGATGGGTTGAGGTAGAGTAATGGATCAGGCTGAGGAAGTTGGGTTTATAAATAATGGGGTTAAGTGATTAAACATTAAAATGTATTAAAGTATAATGGGGTTAAGCAGTAAAAGTATTAAAGTATACGCAGTAAAATGTATTAAACATTAGTCTGCCCACTGTTCATTTAGTAGCCGATTATCGATCAATATACGCAGTAAAAGTATTAAAATGTATTAGCGTTAAGTGATTAAACATTAAATTATTTTGTTTTCTATTTAGGTGGCTGATTATGGCAAATCGTGATATCGTTTGGAATTATTGTACGGCCGTTATTGGTGAAAATAGAAAAAACAAAGGTAATTATTGTCATAAAATAATTTCTGATGGTATACCACGTATGAAAGAACATTTACCAGGACAAACAGGCGACGTGGCAGTATGTCCGACTGTTCCCAGAGAAGTCAGGAAACTTATATGAGAACATCTGAATAAAAAGAGAAGCGAAAGAAATCAAGGGAAGCTCGAAAAACAATGTGTGCAAGAAGAGTTAATGAGCATGCCCGAACAACAAAATGAAGATACCGACAGTGATGGAGGTGAAGATGACAGAGAGCTAAGATACGCCTTGCAAGAAAGTAAAGAAAGTTATATGAACTCGGGTGTAGGATCTAGTGGAACAGGTATACGATCTAGCGGACTAAAACGCAATGACCGTTCTAAATCAATCAGAATAGATGACGATTTAGCAACACGGGCAGCTGGAAGGATTGATCCTTATGTACAAAAACGAGAAGGTAGAATTCAATCTTCTATTAGAACTGCAATAAAAGGCATTAAAGATGCCAAAAAAACATAGGTCGTGCAATATCAATTTTTTTTTACTTTAATCATATCCCACACAATGCTGCTAATAGTCCTTACTATGAAACTATGGTAGAGGCCATTTAAAAAGCTGGTCTTGGAATTAAAGGACCTACAGCACATGAATTATCAAAAACATATTTAGATTTAGAGTGCACTGAAATCAAACAACACATCGACACTTACTCCAACTTTTGGGATGAGTATGGTTGTACGTTGATGTGCGACGGTTGGAGCACACAAAATAGAAGAAAAATCATAAATTTTCTTGTGTATTCTACCCAAGGAACTGTCTTTCTTAAATCTGTAGATGCTACCGACAAATTTCAAAGCGCTGAGTATATTTATGGTCTAATGGATAATGTTGTTAATTTTATTGGAGAAGATAGAATTGTGCAAATAGTAACTGACAATGGAGCAAATTACAAAGCTGCTGGCCAACTACTGATGGAAAAAAGAAGAAAACTATATTGGACACCATGTGCAGCACATTGTATCGATTTGATTCTTGAAGATATTTCAAAAGAAACTGAGGTAAAATCTATAATTTTAAATTGTCAATCAATAACAGGATTCATATACAATCATGGTTGGTTGCTTACCATAATGAGAAAAGAAACCAATAATAAAGAGCTGATTGGCCAGCAGTAACCAGGTTTGCTACTCACTTTATTGCATTGGAATCCATATACACACATAAAGAGAATCTAAGAAGAATGATTTTTTCGAGGGAGTGGAGCGCAAAGATTCCTAAACTCGGTCCTAAAAATAAAAAAACTGCAATTCTTATCTATAATTTGATTCACGGCGATAAATTTTGGGCCAATGTTGCTGCTATAATTCTCGTATTTGGTCCACTTGTAAAAGTTTTAAGAATGGTGGACAATGATGGTAAAGCAGAGATGTGATATCTATATGAAGCAATGGATCGAGCGAAGAAATCAATTAAGAAAAATGTTGGTGTAAGACAGTGTCAAAAGTGGTGGAATATAATCGATAAAAGATGGGAAAGACAATTGCATCGACCTATTCATGCAGCAGGTAATTTTTTTAATTATTGCACAATTATAAAAGTACATATCATGTTAATATTTCTTTGAAATATCAAATTGTTTTAGGTTATTTTCTCAATCCTCATATACAATACGGAGATAATGCAACAAATGATGATGAGGTACTAAATGGATGGACAAATGTTCTTGAAAAAATGGTGCCTGATATTGCTATGCAAATTGAAATTTCAAAAGAGGTAATAAACAAATTATTAAACTTAATGTTTAGCGCAAAAAATAACTTGGTTTATTATGATTGATTCGTAGGTTGAAAAATATAGAATGAAACTTGATGTATTTGGTTCTGCAAAAGCGAAACGTGCAGTTAAGTCGTGTCTTCCAGCTATGTGGTGGTCAATAATTGGTAGGGAAGCTGCTCCAAATTTAACATGCATAGCTATGCGTATTCTTAGCCAAACAGTTTCTTCTTCAAATTGTGAAAGAAATTGGACAACATTTGCAATGATTCACACGAAGTTAAGAAACAGAATAAAAATGGAGAACTTAGAAAAATTGGTATTTGTACATTATAATATGTGATTAAGAGTACGACATGCTAAACGCCAACAAACAACCGACCAACTTATTGATTTAGATTACATCTTTCATGAGGAGGATCCACTTGCAGAATGGACTAGAGAAGCTGAGAATCCACTACTTGATAATGCAAGCGATAATCCTTGGTCGGACAATGATAATGTATCTGCAGAAAATACTGAAAATGATAGTTCATCAAATGATGATTCAGGTAATGCTGGTGGTGACGGTATTGGTTCTAGTGGTTATAGTGTTGATTCCACTTTTGATGAGTCTCAAAGGCATATTCAAAGTTATGAAGCAGATGACTATAGTCGACGAAGAGATAGAAATTTGAACGTTGTACATGAAGATCAAGGGGATTATGATGACAGATATACTTCTAACAATGTCCCCAGTTTTAGGTATTCTACATCTGACTATACCGGAGGTTATTCGTATTGTGGGTTAAATCAACCGTATGATGCTGAGCCATCAAGTAGCCAAGATGAACCCTCTCCCTTTGATAATATGATGACGATATTTTTAAGTTCGGATCAGATACAGCAGTATGCTTTTCCAGCATATTATAATCTGACACAAGATGAAGAGATCGATGGACAAAATTTATATGATGCTCTGAGAAATAGCTTTTGGTATTAAATTTTTATGTTGTATGTTTTGTAACTTCTATGTGACCTGAATAATTTAGTGTAATTGCTTATCAGTATTGCATACTTATTTGCGTATTTATAACAAAAATGTACCGGAATTCACAAACCGGATTTAAAACGGAATTTCCGAAAATCCCGAAACGGGACCGAAATTTTGAATTTTTCATATGACCGGAACGGAAACCGAAACCGAAACTTCGAACCTTGCTTTCTAGTGATCAAGAACTATGTTCTTGAATGTTACAGTGGGATTATAGGTAACAATACCTTCTCCAATGAAGAAATATTCACTGAGGAGAAGCAAGTACAGCCAATCTTGGGTGATGAACTCTATCTGACAAGATTCTAGCATGACACAATAATCAGAATTCAATGATGCTGTGAAGCTGGGATTTCTGATGATCGGTGAGTGGATTCTTGGATGATTTTGATAAAAGATTAGGATATTCTCTATGATGAGGTTAACTCTGATGAGAAAAACAGGCACAACCAATCTTAGATGATGAGAATTGACTGATGGGATGCTGGCATGGTGCTTCTGCCGATGCCGCTTGGCAATTTACTCTGATATCATATTATAAATGCAACAATGGTTGAAGAGGTTATATTTGTACAATTCTAATTATCTGATATGCACAAGTGTTAGCCTTATATAATGTTTAGCCTTGACCAGTTCATTATACAGTTGTAACTGGGTATCCCACAAATACCCTTATAACCCTAATACATTTGTATATACTATATTCTCTAAATTGTTCTTCATTCTATTAGTTACCTATCACATATTGATGGAGTAATACAACTAAATTTATTATCTTTTCTTTAAAACAACAGCCATTATTGGCAATGATTAGGGGCAGCTGGTTAATATTGCTTTAATTGACGTATTGTTTGTCGTAAAGAGATTAGATGTGCAATCTTAATTCACATGCTAGATTAAGAGTTAATTTAAAGAATTAAAATTGACAATAATACAGACATATGAGATGTGTTTGGCATGGAGAAGGATGGTTTGGGAAAAACTTACAAGGGAGAGCGTATAAACTAAAGCATGGCGTTTCTAAAAAGTATAGTTTCGAAGACGAACCGGGAGTCGAACCGTGTTGGTGTAAGGTCAAAGGTTTTAGTGGTTCAACTGGTCAGATCGTGAGAACCGCGTTGGTCGATATTTTTTATTTTTCTGATTTAAATGTAAAATTATTTAAGTTAATGTAAAATTTAACGGTTATAATTAATATATTGAACTTTAAAACAATTACTTTTGAAAATTTCATAATAAATACTAATTGGAATAATTCTATAACATTTTCTTAGCGTAAAACGATAAATTTCCATATTTTTTAAGATGAAAGAAATTCGGTTCAATAATAATTCGTATAATGTACACTAATAATGTATTATGTCGTTTAAAATTGATAAGATAACCTAATAATTTAGTGGTTAAGCTTATGAAATTATTTGTTAAATTGATTATGTGAAAAAATGAAAAGTGAAGGGATAATTATTCCTCAAATTTAAAGAACCGTGTGGTTTAAAGAGGTCGATCTAGATGTTTTTTCAAGGTTTTGAGGTTGGACCGCGGGTTCATGTACGCGCAAAGTTATTTCATTTTCAAAGCCGTAGCGACTCAAGATTGAAGGTTAACCGTAGTCGAACCGAGATTGGGTTGGATCTTTTAAAACACGGCTAAAAAGTAATTGGCACAAGCTTTTGACTCATTTTTAAAAAAGGTGCATTACACATACCACTCCACATATTTAAATTAGTCATGTATTTGATCAAACAATGCTATAAAGGTATCCCAATGAATACATCAATTTAAAATAGCTAAATGTTTTCATCTATTCTAAATGACAAATATTCGTTAGTTTACACATACACATGTTAAATGTAGCTAGTAAAAGCATCATCAATGGATCAGTTATTTAAAACTAGTTACATTTTGTCAGGTAAGAGACAGAGGAACCATGGACATATTGAATCTAGCTAGTAACTAACCACCACATCAAAAAATTAACAGCGTATACGCATTCAACAAGTAATTATTTATTTATTATTTGCTAACTGCTACACATAATTTATCCGACAACTACAGCATTTAAGTAAATTAAATATCAAACTTTCGATAGTAGTCTTCAATAAAAGCACAAGACATTCAACTGCCAACTGCAACATACCTTTTACATATGATGTCTATAAAATTAATGTCTACCTCTGCTTCTTTCATTCATTTAAGCTCTATTTTTAACGAAGTATGACTTCATCATCAGATTTTAATATTGATTTGTCATCGTCTGAAATATCTTTGCAAGTATATATGGCTTCATCATCAAATTTTGATATTGATTTCTCAATCTCTAGATTGAAATATCTCTGCAATATTTTAATAAACATGCGTTGTTCATACTACTTTCCTAATTAGTTATTTCTTCCACAAACGTCCAAATAAGTGAATCCAACTTCCTGATTGTATTCACAGGAACATTCATAATACTAAACTAACATACTAATCCGAACAGTAACGTGTGAGAAAAGAAGTGAAGCTAGCATCTAAATTTGGACTACAATTTTATTCTTATCCCTATAACCTCAAATTAAAAGTGATACAACACTCACAAACAGGAGCAGTGAGAAATAAAGAGGTCTACTTTAATTTATAGGCGTAATTTTATTAACAAAAATGTTAATTGTGAAGTATATTCTCATCTTCTTAAGAAGACTATGAGAATAGATTGTTTCTTTTAACAAAAATATGTGTACAAGAGCACATGGGCCCATGCGATAGAAGAAAAGTTGTGGACAAGATCTTCTTCCTTTAACAGTATTCCAAATAATGGTTGATACATTATGATAGAAAATTTCAGTCTCTTGTTTAACCGCACAGTTTGAACATCCAACCGACAGGTAGCAGAAGCACTCTATTCTCTATGAAACTTAGTCAAATGTCATATGCACTTTAATCCTCTCTTAGATATCTGTAACTACTGCTAGAGGACTTGGCCATAAAAATAGTTAAGCCTACTAGTTAGCGCATTAATCTATCCAAATTCATGTGTTTCTCCAATATGTACCTATGAGCTTATGAGTCATAGCAAAAATATAATAAAAGGCCGTATTCAACAAAAACTCTACCTTAAGCAATTTATTTCTCTAAGTTTGTTTAATGTGAATTTAATTTATGGTGGTCTCAACGGAACATTTATATCCATGTTCCAACATGTAACGTAGTGTTACACATTGATCTAAGCGGCTTTCAAAATACCATTCAAGCATGCATAATCACAGATTGACAATTCCTGAGTGACAATAACATGTCACGTTGTGTGTGAAAAAATGCTAAACCTAGAAATCAAAACGAGTACACGTCTATACACGATAGGGAGGACCTTGTACGTGGACGCTGCAGCCTATGAGGTCCCAAAATGAAATTTTGTCTCAGCTACATAGAGACGTGCAAATTTTTTGTTTGTAAATGTAACATTTGGGGATTTTAATCGGATATTAATTCTGACTTAATTACGTCTACGAAATCATCAAAACAAAATTTGACCAATCAAATCGTCCAAACAAATAAACATACGCATTCGAAAGTAAACAAATACGTACAAGAAGGCTGAATCCGGTGACGCTGGCGAGGGAAGTAGCGAGGGCGGAGCTGGCAAGAGCAAGCTCTCCAATATGGCCGACCATCATGCTCGATGAGACTTGAATGAGGAACTGAGATAGGCTCACCACCACCATGGGGCCGGCTATGTAACCAAGGCGTTGACCTTCATTTTTTATGTCACCGATGAATCTGCTAATCGCGCCGCCGCCATTGTTTGGAAGCAGAGGCGCTTCCATTTTTATTTCTTTTTGAAATTATTTATTTCAGAAAGAGAGCCGCTTCTAATGACAATTATGGTTGGACGCGATATATATAGATAGAAAAGCTAGTTGGGGTTTTTGCATATTTGACCTTGTATAACTTTAATTTGTACAGATATGCGACTAAAATTAGGCTTTTATCATTTTGAATTCATTGAATTTTGACTTCTGCAAGTCTCCAGCAGGAAAATTTCAAATTGAATACTTTTTCTAAACATTTTAATTACAACTCATCGTCGAAACCGACACCTAAATTTAACGTATTGTCTTGAAATTTTGTTATCCTATACGATACATGAGACAAAAATTAAAAAATAAAATAAAAATAAGGGGAGGCTAAAATTGCATCGTACAAAGCCTGCATTTTCATGCTGAATACGTTCTTAATAAATTAATTTTTATTATAATAGTCGTTCTCCAAATCACGTTTGGTTTTCTGATATGCTGTTTCATTTCACTTTTACTATTAATTAAAACTAATTATATTCAGTCCTCAGGGCTTATGAAAAAATTGAGGTTAATGCTATTTTTTCCCTCATACTTAGCTGCAAAAACATTGAAAATTGTGTTAGGTGTGGCTCGCATTCGAGAGTATGTGAGTTGAACGTTAACTCACACATCACAACAAATATGACGCATAACGTGGTATATACGTGAGATTGGTGGCACGTAACATTGAGAATTCCTTTTGTTACAAGCAAGTGTTGGCAAGACCACGTGTGTGCCTGTTTCGAAAGACGGTGGATAGATGTTCAATCGGGACGCTAGCACATCAGAAACTTCATTAAGATGACGCCGTTACGGATCAGTGAAACGCGCGTTCATGTGACGCGTTGGAGTGCCGAAACACAACAAATCACATGCAATTAAGAACATAGAGGGCTGTGCATGCAAATGGTTAGCTGACAACAAACATGTGTGTAGAGAAGAGAAGGTTTGCCCATTTTAAATTTAAATACTCACATAAGAACAAAAAAGAATGACAACTGAGTCCAACTGCGATAATGGTCAAAAATGTACAAAATGCAGACGCTAATAAACAATAGTATTAGCTTGGTCCCCAAGTTGATGCTGGACCTCAGCAACGATTATATATCAAAAAAAGAGGAAGAGGAAATAGACAATTTGGATTCAGTTGAATGCAACAAACAGTAAGACGAAAATGATGTTGTAGGGTTTATTTATCCGCCGCATGCGCAAGATATGCCAAATAGATCACCTTTTTAGTACATGATTTTCACGTCATTTTTGATTTTATGACGGGTGGGTGGGCCGGACCAAAATGTGTGATTGGGTATAATCCATAACTCTTTATATCCATCCATAATGGGTAGATTCTCTTGGTTCCCTTTCCAGCCTATAAACAAAAGTGGCGCTGATGGTTGATAGGTACTAAAGATAATAACAACAGAAAAGGCTGAACCATCTTAGAAGAAGGTTGAACTATCAACGAATTTTACAAATAAGCCCAAATGAAAAACTTATGGTAAAAATAAACCTCGTTCTAACTTGCACATTTTTAATGTCAAATTCAAATTCATAATTTGTACATGCACATTTTGAAACTGCATATACAATCTATTTTTAAAAGTTGCGTTCTTCCTAATATGGTGAAAGTCATGCTTATTTCTGCAAGAATCATTATTGCTGTAATAAATACATTTTTGAGTTTATTTGTAAAATTTGTCTTTTGGTTGTTGGTGAAAGAGAGAGGTTACAGGGAAAATGGAAGAAACTTCAAATCAACGTTTAGACATTCTTTGGTTAGAAATTCATCCACAACAAGACGATTATCGGGTGGTGTGAAAGTAGTTGGAGGATACCTGAACTTGTACCTTTTGGCGTGGAGATTTAGGCTATGTTTGCTTTGCGTTTTGAGTTTTCACGATCATTTTCAGTTTTTCATTTTGAAGATTTTCGTTATTTTCCAAAATGCGTTTGGATGTTTCTTTTTTGGAAACATGTTTTCAAAACTGAAAATAGAAAAATGCGTTTGGTTTGAAATATTGTTTTCATATTTTGAAATTTTGAGTTTTCATTTTGGCAATTCAAACCAAATTAAATAAATACTAGTGTCATTATATCCAGTTACTAATTAAAAATCGAAAATAGATGAAAGATAATACACTAAATTCTAAACATAATAATTAAGCATTAAACATAACACAACATTTTAAAGTACATGAGGCCAAATTGTATAGGAATAAAATTACAATAAAAAGATTTATAATAAGGTCTTAGACAAACATAAAAGATACATCAAACAAAGATAAAACTGAAAGAGAACAACTCAAGCATCTTTCACAACAATATAATAGATTTATCAACCATAAATTTTGTAAGCAACGCGTCTGAGATGTCTTCCAAATCATATCTGCACATGGTAGTACGAATGTAAGACAAATACTGGATCATTGCACGAAATTAGAATACAAATGAGAGTTAGTATTAATCTAATATAAATGCATCTGACAATTTTTTTATAATGGACAGGTTACTAACTTAGAGAACGTAAGAACAGGCTCACGAATATGGAAAAGTTAAAAGGAAGGAACTCCTAGCATATACAAATAACCTATTATTTGAAATAATTTTTATTTTGTTGAATGATGTACCAAATGTAACATGATATAATAATCAGATGGTGAATTAATTTATTGTTTAAACTTTAATTTGCTCAGAGATAATTTACATCGTAATGAAATAAGATGGAATGAATTTTGAATTTGAAGTAGAAATAAAATTGTACCTGAACTATATATGATGAGTTGTTACGTACTCGTTCCACATCTGTGTGGCTAGTTGATTTCTAACTTGCCCCATTTGAATTGTTTGACTAACATTAAACTGCACAACTTCTTGTTCGTGACTTGACTCTAATGTGGATTGAAATATCATATTTTCGGATGACTATTCGGCAAATAGAGTATCCAATGCGTGCTCCTCCCGAATGAAGTTGTGTATTGTGCAACATGCAATTGGAATTTGTCTTTGTCTAGAAAGCGGAAAATTTGTCATCAGCTTTAAAATGGGAAATCTTGCTTTTAGAACTCCAATACAACGCTCAATGATGTTCCGACATGATGAATGTCTGTAGTTGAATAAGTCTTCCTTTCCACGTAGTCTTCCTTGTCCATTATAGTCACGTAAATGATATCTTTGTCCACGATAAGGGGAAAGAAACCCAGGTATGTTTGGATATCCGGAATCAACAAGATAAAATTGTTTTGCAAATAAATAACGAAAACCATCACTTGAGAAAATTGTATTTTTGCATTAGAAAATTATAAACATTTGTAAAAATGTTGTTATCCATCATAAATAAAGTTATTTGAGAGTACATCCTCGTGGCATTGGAAAGTTATTGCTTGGTTTTGAAACAGCATCAATAAATACTCGGGAATCATTTAGCTGTACCTTCCCATCCAGCATATACAAATATGAATCTCATGTCAAAGTCACATGCAACCATCACATTTTGTGTCACGACATTTTTCCTTCCACGAAAAGAAGTTTGCTTTGAAGAAGGAGCCCATGCTGAAACATGTGTTCCATCTATTGCCCCAATACAATTCTATTGTATGATATCAAACAACATATTATTTTTATTTTATTGCCAAGTAAATAAATATTCTATATATTTAACTATATTACCTTGAAATGAGGATATTTTCTCAAAAGACGTTCATGGATGGTATCTTGATTTTTTGGTCGAATAATCTCCGTGCCTAATGAGCAAACAGCTCGTAAAACTTTACGAAACCATTTTTGAGATTATATGATTAGAATGTTGAAAACGATCGTCAATCACACTATAGCGTGCAGTGTGTCCTATAACCATTAAAAACATAGCAACCCCCTCCTCAACGTCGACTTTTTTACCATTTCTTAATAATTCATTTTCTTTCAAAACATCACAGAAGTTCAGAAACACATGTTTCTACATACGAAACATTTGATGACAGATAGTTGGATGCCCATTTAAAATTTCAAACATAAACCTTTTTCCGGTAAGAGATGATGTCCTACAAGGTCTTCTACTAATAAAACTTCTTCGGTTAGCAACTAAATAGGTAAACATCATTATATCATCAATTTCATCTGATTTATGGTCATCCATTAAATCATCATCGCTTGAACCATCATCACTTGAACCATCATTAGAGACGTTAGAAATTTCACCAAACTGAGCAGGCATCTCGCTGTACAAAAACTTGTTATAAATTCACCACTAAGTGAACTTATGTATTTGGAATAAATTTTCAAAAGATTATCCAAAACTAGACACAATATAAATTGTAAACATACCTGGTAGAATTCACCAAGCTCTCTTCATCCATGTTATAGCAACTTCGATACATAAAACAAAGTTAGTTGAGCAAAAAGTTAGTTCACTAGTTGAATACAAATAGTGAGAATTTGCATGGGAAAAAAATGAACTTTATAGTCATGCATACACTAAATAATTTCATTATCAGTTATCATCCACTTGAATGCAAATCATTATCAAGAAAGAAACTGGATGTTCCAGCAAGGTACTTTTACATATATATTCCCATATGCCAAATGGAGTTTGAGAAAAAAAAAGGAAGTTCAGGCTAACAGAAATAAAACAGCAAGAAGGTCATACTAAAACAACAATCCAACTCTCAGCCAAAAGTAAAACAAAGTGGGAACTCACGTGGGCCATGAAGAACAAACGAATTGAAATATTGAAAAGGTAGCATTGTTGAGTAATGAAATAAGAACTAATGTTCATATAAACAGCACAAACAAATTCAGTTCACTTGTTTATCAAACTGATACTCACATTTGCATGTATTGTTATTGATAAGTACATGTATAGAATTGAGTGACAGTCATGATTCTCATAAGCATACCAATATAAAATAACTCACATTCTCGTATACTAGAAATAGTACACTGTTAATTATTATACAATGAATGATAACAAAATAGCTATGTTTTGCATATTCTTTCTGTCCACTATGATTTTAAAGCTCTGAATACTAGAAAATGTTAATGCAGTCCAAAACTGTATCATAGTCAGTAAAATTATTCACTGCAACTGAAAGTAGTAAAATTAAATTCAAAATACTTAGTCAACTACCATATCTAGCAAAATATAAGAATAACATGAGTTTAAATTAATTAAGCTCCTAACACATAATTTTGACAAATATTATGCGAATCAAAGAAGTTCTAAAATAGGCAAGCGTCTATGCTTCGACATCATCACGAACGTCATTCGAAAATCTGGATCCTTAAAAGCCTTTACTGCTTTAATATAGACTTCATTAGTCACCTCCTTCATGCTATTTAATATATTCAAACAAGCCATGTGTGAGTAAGGATCCGAAGCAGTTGGGCGAATTTCCGAAGTATGTGAACTTCTTCGAAGACGTGCAAGCTTTTCTTTCACGTATGCATTTTTCAACTCAGCTTCTTCACTTCGTATATTAATACATTGCTCCATACAAGCATCAAGTTTGTCACCCTTGCTAATTTTCGATTTCTTACGTCAACGATCAGTACTAATCGGTATCATCACTCGGACGAACGCTTGTTCCATCATCATCTTCAGCTTCTACATGCACATGCACATGCACTCCTTTGTTCAAAAAATTCTCTTCTAATTGTCGTTCTTCTTCTGATGTAGGAGGTGGCTGAGTAGAAGCATTTCCTAGTCCTCCTGTAGCAGTTGTCCCACCGAAAATCTCTCCAAGAATATCATAATGCTCACATCCTTCCTTCCTAAATTTCTTGTACTCAGTCTTGTTTTTCTATAATTGCAAAAGTAATATATTTTACATTATTTAATTAGAATATATTCAAATATCATAAATTTTAATATAACCGTATACTTTTTACAACGTATATTACCGTATAGAAGTGTTGCCAAACTTCCTCGGGAGCATTGACTTGATTTGTATTAGGATCCCATGTGACACCAGTATGTGCTAAAAGATCAGAAAACAGACGATGCTCGGAACGGAGACAGTTCCATTTTCCTTTTAGCTTGTCAATCCCGTAATCTAATTTCGTTGCTCGAATCATTTGTTGATTAATCTGGCCCCATACATCTTTTGTGAAAGTAAAACATTGTAATCTTCCAGCTTTCACATTCTCATAGAGTATACCAATAAAAAATTTCTCGTTCTTTGCGGACCATGGCATTGGTTCTTTTGTTTTTCCACCTCTCATGTTCTATTTTTTATATGAAAGCAACTTTATAAGCGTATGCTATTTAATATATCATCTTCATATTTTATAAAAGAAAATCTTATAGTATTATGGCATTGGTTCTTAACTTTATATATGGCTGAAAACTTATATATCTTTAACATACATACGCACACAATATTGTTTTCCCGCACTGAGTAATGAGTACTAAATAGAGTGGAATAGTTATTTCATCCAGTTAAGTGCTTATTGACTACTAAAATATAAAACGAGTCTCCATTAGTATGTGCGACTAACGTTTTTTGTTCTACATCAAATATCCATGTAACAAGTTCATTCCACTTAACAACAATACCCACTTTTATGAAAATTCAATGCTTATCCCTCTTTCTTTCAAACTTTTATTAAGTTTACCTAACACTATTACAAGCTATGACTATCTTATAGGCTTCTCCAACCAGCCGAGGGACTTTAGAGTTGTGCAGTATGTTTCTCTCCACACTTTAATTAAATATACGTATGGTACTGTTTAATATAGTGAAATCAGTTAGTGTTAACTTTTTTGAGTTATTATTAAAATACTAATGAATGTTATAATTTGCAACTAACATATCCTTTGTATCGTACTGTTATCTTTCAGACACAATTCATATTGCAGACTAAATTGGTAAACTAACAATGGCAAGCAGAGAGGTTGGTAGTGTATGAGACAATGGAATTGTTGTATAAATACTGTATTCATGTAAACAAGGCAACAAAAGAAATGTTTTTGAGCCAGTTTAGTAAAGATCCAAACCCAAAAGGAAAAAAGATATAACCTGATCACTCTATGTTAGACGATGGAGAAAACAATTTGAATTGCCACCTAAATTTCATCATAAAATTATAAAGCTAATTAACTCTAAACCCCAATAATTAATACAAAATAAATCAAGATCTCTCGGTAATTATCTACATTAAACAATCAAAAGAAAATAATTGATCATCATATGAATTGAAGGAGCAGTAATGAAATCAAGTTACAGAACCTTCTTTTTGAAAAAAATAAATGGCCGTGCTCTTTAAAATTTCTCCCAAACCGCCACAAATTAATCTATGCCGCATATGGGTAGAAAGAAACTTAAGGTTATTTCATAAATCGAGAGATCTTACCTAGGATAATATTCAACCAGAAGCTTGAGTCCAAGAAAACCCTAATCCATATGGGAGAAAAGGAATCGCTGCATTAAAGAGTAATGAACTTGATTTTTTTATCAATTGAATTAAAGAAGTATGAAACAAACAAATTTTGTGATTTTACCTGATTTTTGGACGAGCGATAAAAAAGTGGAGAAGATGATTTGTGCGGCCAAAAAACCGAAAGCCAGAATAAGTGCGTTTCTTTTTGCTTCTATGGTTTTGGGTTTTGGGTTTTCATCTGGGCTTCAAAACAGGGAAAACGAAAAAAAATTGTTTTCAATTTTGTGTATTCAGCCCATTTTCAAAAATGATAATTTTTTAAAATGAGTTTTGCAAAATGGTAAAAGAAACGAGTTTTCGTTGTTTTTGAAAACTGAAAACTAAAAATGGTTTGAAAATGAAAAACCAAACAAGGCCTTAATTTTCGATGAGCTGATATTCAAGCTTTTCTTATTAACCCACGTGTTATTATTATATTTTTACATAGTTTTTCTATCAAATCAAAAGGAAGTTTGTCTACGGCGAAAACTATTTCGAAATCATAGATTGTATGAAGGAGATATGGTGAAAAAATGACAGGTGTTTGCTATGATAATAGTTTGAAAACTAAACTATCACTACAAAACTACCAAAAGTCAACCTATAGAGAGACTGATCGACCAATCTAGCCTCGCGTTGACCTAGAGCTACAAACAATTGACTGTTCAAAGCCCAATGCACCATTAATAAAGGCAGTAAAATGAGTAGCTCGCGCCATCAATCATGACCACTGGTTGATCGTTCAAGGATATAGTTTGAATGTGTCTTTGAGGTGCAATTGGTTTTAAACTATTCAACTTCACAATTTTGATGGTTGGATTTTCTATGGCTGATATCTAACGACTAAGATATTATTACTATTGTGTAAAATAGAATTTCATCTTCTCTTCAAGGTTAAACTATTATCGTAATTTATATGAGAGTCAGTTGCGTGAAATTTAATTTTAAATTGGTCACCATCCAAGTTTTGTAATCAATCTCTTGTAAACCGTCCCAAGTAATAAAATATCTTTTTTCCAAAATAAGTATACATTATCACATGGATAGCGAAATGTTATCCAGGATTTTAACCCAATAGAATTCAATGGAAGTTAGGACATCTGCATCAAGTCAAAACAATTCAAGAATCAACCAGAAGGATTAAAAGTAGGAACCAAGAGGGACTCAAGAGAAAAAAGCCAAGAATAGCCTAAGGGTATGGATCGCTAGCGATCCATCACCCATGGATCGCTACCGATCCATAAATATTGCTCATGTCGTCCATTCTTCTTGCATCATGAAGCATTATCTTTTCTAGGTGAGCCTACTAAGTTTCACGATGTTCCAAGCACGCTAGATCGAGAAGTGGGCATTCATCTGATTCCAGCAATAGTTCAACGCAACTAGTACATGAATCATCATCAAAACAAGGCATCTAGTCATGAAATTACATGAAGAGCATCTACATAAGGCAAGAAGCATGATCCATGTGAAATGATTGAAAAATATTCTAGCTACATGGATCGCTAGTGATCCATGTCCTATGAAACGCTAGCGATCCATCAAATTGGCTCAACTCGCTATGGAATTCCTTGAACGTCTTTGTACTATCAAATGTGGGCTTCTGGCAAAGCGGCTTGGTCTGATAGCTCTCCAATCCCTATAAATTCTCACCCATCTGCAACATATGGGGGATCTTCTGGTCTGGTTGCTAAAACTCTACAGAAACTATTATTCACTCTTCTTCTCCCATACAATAGTCATCCAAAGGGTTCACTGTGATTCTCCAGTGAACTCTAACACTGGTGACTTGATCTGACTTACAAGATCCAACCAAATTGTAATCGGATTCAACTTGTAATTGCAGTCAGTTCATAACAAAAGTTCTAAAGTGGACGTAGGCTTCGTTAACAGCCGAACCACTATAAAAACTTTTGCCTCTTTACTTTATCTGCAAGTTATTATTCATTGTTTCTATTTTATTTGCCTTGATACAGGACTGGTGCTTTCACACTCAATTCAGGGTGTTGATCCATTTTTTGGGTTAACATTTTGGGACTTTCATTGAGAAAACTGAACTCAGACTTAGATCTAGCTATCTACTTTGGATCAGATGGGTTCAGAAGTTAGATCCTTAATCTCTGCTTAGGAAATCTACTATTGAGAATCAATGACACCTGGACGAAGGAGTACTTCCGGAAGATCCATAGGAGTTACCATTGCTGGAGAAGAAACAAACGCTCAACGAATTAAAGTCAACAACCACAACTATCTACAGTTAGGAGCTAACTCTGGAGATCAGGTTCCCGAATCCTCTATTCAGCGTGAAGTTGTCACTAGAGATGAATTAAATAAAATGGCTGATGAAATTAATCAGAAGATGGAAAACAGCCAAAGGGCTCTCATGGACAAATTGAATGCCCTATTAACCTTACAGTCACATGCTGCTCCAAGAACCATGACAGAGCCCAAGGCTGCCATGGAATAAGAAAATTCTTCCATCCCTGGCTTAAATAGGAGAAACGGGAAGCAGTCGCAGATAGGAGTGGTAGGTGGAACCGTAGGAGTCAATATGGAAGGAGACGCAAACACTCCACCAACTACGAGGCAACCAGCTACAAACTTGAATCTAAAAGCGAAAACCCATAGGAAGATATAACCATGGATCTCTTTGACTCAGAAGATGGTGAGCAACTTGATGATGATAAGTTGGGAGGAACTACCAATGCATTCAATGATGCCAGGGAGATCCAAACTGTCTTCATCAGACCAACCGTAATCCAACGGAACCCTGAGGGAGTGGCTCTCCTGAAGATAGGAGAGTCTAGGCTTCAGCCCACTCACCAAGATCATTTGGATAATCAAACACTTGGTGTAGTCACTTACAGTCGACCCCCAAATTATCGGACATCTGAGGCATATATCACGGACATGGTCAAGCGACTAATGGATGAAAGTAAGGATAGAAGGGATGATGAATAAGGATCCGCTCCAAGTCGGACTCCTTTCATTGATGACATTCTGAATGAGCGGTACCCCAAAAGGTTCACTATGTCAACTATTCTGTCTTACGACGAAACGAGAGACCCAAAACCCCACTTGTATAAGTATAGTTGGTACATGGATGGAGCGAATACTTCGGATGACGTTTGATGTAGATGTTTCCCGATTTTTCTAGAGAGAATTGCTTCCACGTGGTTCACCAGGCTTCCGCCAAGATCCATCTCCACCTTCAATCAACTAGTAATAAGATTCCTTGATCAATATAGACTTCGCACGACACAACCAAAAGATGTGATGTCCTTATTCGGCCTATTCTAGGGACGGAATGAATCTCTAAAGTCTTTCAGGAACCGGTTCAACACTACGGTAACTGAAGTAAGTAATCCGAGTGAGGATATGGTTTTCATGGCCTTAGCCTATGCATTTCACCTCGAAACTGAATTCAGGAAATGGATCAAAATGAAACAACCTACCACTAGGAAGGACTTCAACCGAAAAGCGAGCTAGTACTTGAGATTGGAAGAGGCACAGGAATTAGAAAAGAAATTTGCTGACTTACAACCAACCAACATTGGAAAGAATGGTATGGCGACAAGCCAAGACACAAATACCTCCAGGATCGTTGAAGGGAATGCAGGAAAAAAATGAGAATTAGAAAAGGAAGACTAGAATTCCGACAAGCGAAACGGAAGTAGCAAGCGACTCAAAGGTTTGAGGGCTGAAGAATACATCCCGCTCAACGATACTCTAGAAAACATTTATCTCACGACACAAGGGACGGAAGAGTACAAGAAGCCACCTAAAAAGGAAGCAACTGAACAACAAAAGTGTTTCAAAAAGTACTGCCGCTTCCTTGAGACACAACCATATGAATGAGTGTCGTCATCTGAAGAACTTGATTGAGGAGTTGATTCGGGAAAACAAGCTTTGACAGTATGTGAGGAAACCATTGAATCCTGACCAATCCGTAGTGCCCCGAGCTCCTAGAGATCAAGGGAATCAAGTTGGAACCAGTAAAGAGGGATCCAAACGGACTGACCAGAGACTCATCATTGGAACGATATCTGGAGGACCTCATCCCGTGTAGAAGAGTTGGGGAGAAATAGAGCGGTATGCAAGCTCATTAAAGCATGCTCCGAAAGATGCGTGCTTTGCAATCGAAGATGGAACCTCTGCTACGCAGCAGAGAACCCTGAACGATGACATAGTATTCCAAAATTGAGACGCTGAAGGGATAGAAGCTCCAACTCTCGACCCTATGGTCGTGACAGTAGGAATCGGACCCGCCAGGGTCCGACGAGTATTGGTAGACAGTGGCAGTTCTGTGAATATCCTTTTCAAACGCACCTTTGATTAGATGAAGATCAGCATGAAAGATGTATTCGCCTGCTAAATAAAGATTCAGGGGTTCGCCGACAAACCCAAACAACCTGTCGAAACGATTGACTTGCCGTAGAACTCGAAGAAGGCGACCGAAGAGTCAAACTCATCCAAACCTTTATGATCGTAGATGAAGTTTCCACCTACAATGCCTTCCTGGGGCAGCCCGCCTTGGTAGATTTCAGAATTGCTCTAGCTCACTGGTGTCTAACTATGAAATTTTCAACAAAGAACGGAGTCGGGTGATCTAAGGAGACTAAAGTGCCGCTAGAAAATGCTATATCGTAGAACTAAGTGAGTCTAAAAGAAGGGAAAAGGGGAAGAATGTGAGGAGACCTCTCCACATTCGTGAACCTACCGAATAGCAACTATAGAACTACCCCTGGCTTGGGGACCATAGCCGATTTGATAAGGCTTTGGACCCTAGAAAGAAGAGTTCAGGGGAGGAACGGGCAGCACCGGCAGAACTGACGATGTCTGTCCCAGTTGATATGGATGACCTAACACGGGTCCTCAAAATTGGATCGCATCTTGGAAACATGATGCGACTAGCACTCATCAAATTTCTTCGTGCTAATTTGGATTTATTCGCTTGGACGCATTCCGATATGTATGAGGCGTCGCTTGAGATAGCATGCCACGCATTTAACATTGATCCCAAGCATATGCCAGTGAAGCAGAAAAGGCGCGGCCTGGGGCCCGAGCAGTCCAAAGCACTAAGAGAAGAAGTGGACAAGCTGATGGCAAATGGTTTTATCTGTGATGCAACCTATCCTGAATGGGTATCTAACCCGGTCTTGGTCAAGAAGTCCAATGGGAAATGGAAAACCTGTATCGACTACTCGGATCTGAATAAAGCTTCCCCGAAAGACAGCTTTCCTCTGCCCAAAATCAATCAGCTTGTGGACGGGACGGCTGGACATGAATTTCTATCATTTATGGATCGTACTCGGAATACAACCAGGTCATGATACACGAACTTGATCAAGAAAATACCAGTTTCATTACTGATCTGGGACTATACTGCTACAAAGTAATGCCACTTGGTTTAAAGAATGCTGGGGCAACTTATCAACGACTAGTGAACACCATGTTTAAGCATCAGATTGGGAAAACTATGGAAGCTTATATAGACGATATGTTGGTTAAATCATGCATAGCTGCAAATTACCCAGACAACCTTGCCGAAATATTCGAAGTACTCTGCAAATATGGAATGAAGCTCAATCCACATAAGTGTCACTTTGGGGTAGCCTCTAGAAAATTCTTCGGATTCATCGTAAGTGCCAGAAGCATCGAAGCAAATCCTAAAAAAATAACCACTTTACGGGAAGTCGAGGCCTCGAGGAACAGGATAGAGTTGCAAAGCTTGAATGGAAAAGTTACAACACTGAGTCGTTTCATCTCGAAAGCAACCGACAAATGTATATCATTCTTTGATGCGCTAATGAAGGGAAAGAAGAACTTCGAATGGAATCAAGCTTGTCAAACTGCTTTTGAAGAGCTGCTGCGACATATGGAAATCCCACCAATCATATCCAAGCCGATAAACGGAGAAGATTTGTACAACTACTTAGCACTCTCGCCCCCATGCATTGAGTGCGGCATTTGTACGAGAAGAAGCTAAGATCCAGTGACCCGTATATTACGTCAGTAAACGGTTCACTAGAGCAGAAAAGAACTATCCAAAATTGGAAAAACTGGCATATTGCCTCTTGATCGCATCTAGAAAGTTACTGTAACATCCCTAATTTTTGACAACATTATTCAGAAATTTTAATTTGATAAATTAAATAGAATAAAGATGATAAAGAAATTGAGATTTGAATAAATTGTATAATGGGTCGTGCTTAATAATAAAGATTTAATAGGCTTTAAATTGGTTTATAAGATAATTAAATTACATATGGGCATATTAGTAAATCAGCCAATCTATTATACATGGCTATAACTTCTCATTTTTGTCCATTCACGTTTCATTTCTCATGATTACAAACACAAATCTAAAACCTAAACCAAAGCCGGCCATTACCAAGGAAGAAAGGAAGAAATTTATCAAAAGCTAAAGATCAAGAGCTAGAGAGGATTAAACAACAACAAATCTCAAATTCCTTATCAAGTTTAAGGTGAATAATAATCTCATACCATCTCTATTTTTATTCTATGATTATATGATTTCGGATTTATAATTTAAATTCATTTTTGTGATAAAATGGATGATGACATGCTTGAGTTATATTATGATGATTTATTTTAATTCATACGCATATGAATTTGCACGGTTTTGATGTAAAACCGAGAATCTATGATTTCAGATCGCCATGGAAAACTTTTATGTTAAGTAAAACATGATTTTGGAGATGGGTTTTAATTTTCAGAATTTTGCAAGCTATGGAAATTTTATTATTAATTTTTAATGAAAAATATGATATAATCGGGTTTAAAATTCATTTTGAATATTTCAGGATGAAATTGGCTCTAAATTTATAATATGTTTGATTACATGAACAAATCGAATTTCTGTGATTTTTAGGGATTTTTTCCAATTAAATTACAAGGGAAAATAAATTATTTTAAAAGAAGGGCTTTTCTACAAATGTCGATTTTTGTTATATAGAAATGTTTTAATGTTAAAATCCTTTAATTTGGATCTGAATAAATGCAGAATTTTTAAATGTAAAGTATTTGAAAAGTTTTACGGCAGCCAATCAGTGTTTTACAAATAGGAAAATTGTTAGAAGAAATTACTAAAGTTACTATATTTCAGCCTTTAAATTAAAAAAGGGTGTTCCGCCTTTATTACTAAGCGCCTTTTGACTCAATTGATTCCTCCTTATCCCAGTCAAAACCAACATAGTCCAAACACATGTAGTCGAAACCAATACACAAGATATCACTTAGATGGTATGTAGTGGATTGGAAGGGAGGCGGAAGCCTTGGTGTCGAAAGGGTAGCTTTTGATGGGGTCGAAACCCTGCTTTGTGTTCATAAATTAAAATTCTTGCCTTGTTTTACCTAAAGCTTTTGACATAGTCAAAACATATGTTTTCGAAAGGGTTTTATAAGTAGCCATCGAAGAAGGTTGCCATATTATGTAAGAAGTTAACTTTCGAAGGGGTACATTTTTCTTAAAAATCAGAGCTTTCGACTGATTTGGTTTTGACCTAGTTGAAACCTAGCCGCTACTCTACCTCTCTACCTTTCAACTATATTGACGAGTAATTGCTTTCGAAAGGTTATCCTTATTTTTACCTTAAACTAAGCCTTTTCATATTGCTTACGAAAGGGTTTCGGGTTTCGAAGGTGATGGAGTCGAAAGGGGGTTTCAACTCTGTCCTTCAAAGCTTTTTTTTTTTTAAGATTTTCACTTTCAACTAGATGGTTCTGACTCCATCAATTTTTTCCCAAATTAATTTTTGTTCGTTTCGAAGGAAATACTTTCGTATATAACCATTTCGACCAAAATGTTGTTTTAAAAAAAAAGAAAACCCAATGCTTTCGAAACGGGTACTTTCAATTGTTTCGAAGCTCTATATTTTAAAAGATGATTTGATACCATCGAAAGGTATGTATACAATGTTTTGAAAAGAAGTCTTTGCTTTCGAGGGAGGCTATCCGGAGGTTTCGAAAGAGATGTTTTTATGGTTTCAAAACATAAACCCAATCTCAATTTAAAGTAATAACCATGGCATAAATAAACGAAGTGTTTTGAAATGAAGAATTTTTTCTTGATTTAAAAGGTTAAAGGGGTTTAACCAAGATATTTATATAAAGATGATTTCAAGGATAATAAACCATAGATGTTGGTATTATTTGTTGTTACGTTTACTTCTACATATATTTATTCGCATTGTTATTAACCAATAACTATACTTTGGGGAAAGGGGAAGAATAACCAGTTAGGTTGACCCAGTAGTGAATATAATTAACAAATGTCAAAAATCTTAATTAAAGATATTGGCAGGGGCCAATAGGTTTACAGTAAGCCCATGAAAACTATATGATATTGGCAGGGCCCAATAGGTACATAGTCAGTCCATGAAAACTATGATTTGATACTGGTAGGGGCCAGTAGGTTTGTAGTTAGCCCATGAAAACTATATCCAGATTGGATATTGGCAGTCAGCTAATAGGTTCCTAGTTATCCCATGAAAACTAGGATAATAAATAAGATATTGGAGTTACCAATAGGTTCTTAGTGATCCAATGAAAACTAAGTAATTGGACAGATAGTCCTTAACATTTAACAGGTTAATAGTAACCTTATAAATTATAATTGAGACAGATAGTTAGAATGAATGAGGATGGGTAATCCAGAATTGATTTATTTATTTTGCATATCATCATAATATTTTGAAATACTATGTTTTAACCATTGTGGATGCTGGAGCATAGTATATGGTTTTATAAATGTTTTAGGATACTAGTGAGGGGAAAACTCGTTCCACCAAGTGGCGTGGTCTCACTAGATATCTAAATGGTTTGAGATGGTAATTATTATTCATATCAGGCTTATGTCTGACTCGAAGTTTTTGTTTTCCCCTTAAACTCTCGGGTACTCAATTGATTTTGAGTAGGTTGAGGGTTAAGGTTTCCAGGTGTTCTTTTAGACGAATAAAGCTCCCGAGGACGTGCAAGAGGCAAGCTTGTTATTAGAGTTCTTTTATTTCCGCTGTGTGTTTTGTTTGTAAAGGAAAATTGTTTTCTTTCTTATCTATATACTCTGATCTACCAAGGGGGCATCTTCATATGTCGCTCTTGGCGTATTCTGTAATAATTATATGCTACCTGAACGTGGTTTGCGAATTGGATTATGTAATCAATTTGAAATATTTTGGAATGTAATGTGGAATTTGTTTGCTATTTAATTTTTTCCATGTTCTTGTGTTTCTATTTATCAATGTATCTAATGTCGCTATATTTGGTCGCCGAGGATTAATAACTATGGATGACTGCAGCATTTGTAGCCTTTAGTTTTAGGCCTCCAAGTAAGGGGATGTTACAAGTTGGTATCAGAGCATAGGTTTATGAAACTTTAAAATAAACTTAAACCTAAAAGATTTTTCCAAACATAATCCAATGAATCAGACAATAAGATTGGGTTTTTTGTTAACGCTATATTAACGTACTTGTATTTGCTATATATAGTTATATATATATATAAGTGTGTATTCTCCGCTCTCTTAGACCGTTCTTCTGTATCTTACTAAGGCTCGTATGCAGATTTACGAGAAAGGAGATATGGAAGCAGGAAACGGAAGAGGAAATCTCGATGGAGAAAGCACCACAGCTAATGGTAATGCTCGACCCACTACCAGGAGAAACCCGGGTCGACCGGCTAATGCTAGTAACCAAAATGCTGAAGCCATTGTAGGTGCTGGAAATCCACTAGTAGATAATGGGGGTGATGTATCAGTTCTTTGCCGGTTTGATGCAAGTTGGAGCTACTGCTGGTGTTGTTGGAAATATAAGAGGAGCTAATCTAGTGGCTCCAGTTGGGAATATTGCTTTGCTGAGTAGAGATTACACCAGTTTGGGTGGGAAGCCTTTCTTGGGAACGGAAAGTGTCGTAGAAGTTCAGAACTGGCTGTTGCATTGTGAGCATATATTTTTTGATTTGGGTTTGAATGATGGGTAAAAGAGAAGGTTAGCCTCTAGACAGTTGCAAGGGTCAGCGCTACATTGGTGGAATGGTGTCACTACCGGAGTTACGGAAGATCAGTTAACTTGGGTGATATTAAAATGAGATTTGAGCAGAAGTTTGTATCTAAGTTTGCCAAGTTTGAGCTAATGAGGAAGTTTATGGATTTAGTGCAAGGAGAGATGTCAGTAGTCGAGTATGCTACTAAGTTTGAAAAACTACCTCGATATGGATATGCTATTATAGATACTGACATCAAAAGGAATGAGAAGTTTGTTCAGGGATTGAGACCCGAGCTTGCTAGAATGACCATGACACATGTCCGTGATCCTTGTAATATAGTTGTGGAGATGGCTATTTGCAATAAGGAGTTACTTACTAATTTAGCTAAAGAAAAGTCAGTGGAAACTCAGGGTTCTCAGGGGAAGAAGAAAAGGTTCTTTAAGAAGAAGGGAACCTAGAAGGGAGATACTGCCAAGAAGTCAAAGGCTGAGGTAATTTGCTATAAGTGTGACAAGAAAAGTCACTTTGCTAATGAATGCCAGTCAGGAAATAGGAAGAAAGCTGCAGTTAAGAAGAACGCGAAATGCTTCAACTGTGATCAAGTTAGGCATTACAAGAATCAGTGTCCGGAGCCAGTTAGGGAGGACAAAGGAAAGGTCTTTGCTATTGGATCAGCCAGGCCTACTGCGATTGATAAAGGAAAGACTGTGATGGAAGGTACGCTTTTGATTCAGAGTATTTCAGTTAGAGTACTTTTTGATACCGGTGCACCACATTCGTTTATATCTTAGTGTTTGGTTGATAGATTATGTCTAGAACCCACCTACCTTGTTACTTCCTTCAGGGTTGCAAATCCAATAGGAGGGTATGCAACTCTAGGGTTAAGATGTGACCAGTTAGAACTTGATTTATTCGGTCATAAGTTTGCATGTAGTTTGTATGTTATTGATTTCGTAGACATCGGAATCACTTTGGGTATGGATTGGTTTGGTAGGTATGAGGATAGAATATTTTGTCAGGATAGGGAAATATCACTGAGACACTCTAATAGTCATAACCGAGTGATATTCTCAGTAGAGAATGCTGACTGGAGTGTTAGTACCATGCTTAATGCTATGGAGGTAGGAAATGAGTTAAGTCAGGTTCGGGTAGTAAGGGAGTTTGCAGATGTCTTTGATCTAGTCACTGGACTACCCCCGAAAAGAGCTGTTGAGTTTAGAATAGATCTTGTGCCCGGAGCTGAATCTGTAAGTAGAACACCTAGCAGGATGACGCCAACTGATATGAAGGAATTGAAGGTGAAGCTAGTGGATCTAGAAGGAAGGAATTTTATTAGACCAAGCAGTTCGCCTTAGGGAGCGGTCGCGGTGTTCTTAAAAAAACCAGATGGGTCATTGAGGATATGCATCTACTATCGTAAGTTAAACGAAAGGACGATTAAGAATAAGTATCCTTTGCCAAGAATAGATGATCTGTTTGATCAGTTGAGTGGAGCCAATGTGTTTTCCCAATTGGACTTGGCGATTGGTTTCCATCAGTTAAGAGTGACAGAGGGTAGTATTCCTTTAACAGCATTTCGAACTAGATATGGTTCATATGAGTTGTTGGTAATGCCATTTGGATTGACGAATGCACCTGCTTTCTTCGTAGATTTGATGAATCGAGTTTTCCAAGAGTACTTGGATAGGTTTGTACTAGTGTTTATAGATGACATTCTAGTACACTCTAAGGATGAGAGAGAGCATGAAATTCAACTTAGAGTAGTGCTTGAGACACTGAGGCAAAATCAGCTAAAGGCGAAGTTTACCAAGTGTCATTTCTGGAAGAAAGAGATAAAATTTCTTGGTCACATGGTTTCAGAGAAAGGATTATCAGTCGATCTAGATAAGATCGAAGCTGTGAATAACTAAAAGAGACCAGAGACAGTGACTGAGATCAAGAGTTTTCTGGGACTTGCTGGTTACTACCAGAGATTCATCAAGGATTTATCGCGGATAGCTGCACCCTTAACTAAGCTAGCCAGGAAGGAGGTGAGATTTGTTTGGTCCGACAAATGTGAGGAGGCATTCCTTAAGTTAAAGTATTTGTTGACCAATGCACCCGTGTTGGTAGTTCCAGATGGAAACCAAGGTTTGGTGTTGTATACTGATGCATGTGGAACTGGGATAGGAGTGATGTTGATTTAGAGTGGTAAAGTCATTACCTACGCATCTAGGCATCTTAGACCGCATGAAGTTAGATATCCTACTTATGATTTGGATTTAGCCGTTGTGATCTTCGCATTGAAGATTTGGAGACATTATCTCTTAAGGGAGAGATTTGAGTTGTATACCGATCATGAGTCTTTACAGTATTTATTCTCTCGAAAGGAGTTGAATATGAGACAGCAGAGGTGGCTGGAGTTTTTGGCCGCTTATGATTTTGGTATAGAATATACACCAGGAAAAGGTAATAAAGGGCTGATGCTCTTAGCAGGAAATATCAGAATGTGGTGTTATCTATGTTGGTAGAATGGAAAGATTTAGAAGCTTTAGTCAGTTGTGATGTGTAGTTAAGATCGACTGTTGGTTCTAGCCAGAGTACCGCCAGATTGTCTTGCTTAGAAGTTCGACCAGCATTGATTGAGAAAATTGCTTCTAAGAAGAAGGAGGATACAGTATTAGCTGAAAGGATCAAAAGGCTTGAGGTTGGAACTAAGATCGATGATCTAAAGAATTTTAGCCTTGACCAGAAAGGTTGGCTAAGAAAGAAGGGAAGGTTGTGTGTTCCAAATTTGGAGGACTTGAGGAAAGAAGTTCTTGGAGAATGTCATCAAACCAAGTTTACGATTCATTCTGGAGGAATCAAGATGTATCAGGATATGAAGAGAAGCTTCTATTGGGAAGGCATGAAGAGGGATGTTGGCTTGTGGGTTAGGCAGTGTGCAAACTGTCAACGAGTGAAAGGTGAACATCAGAAACCAAGTGAGTTACTACAGCCTTTAGAGATTCCAGTTTGGAAATGGGATTCAATATATATAGATTTTATAGACGGGTTGCCAATGTCAAATAGAGGTAATGAAAGTATATGGGTTATAGTAGACAGATTGACCAAGAGTGTCCATTTCATTCCATTTAAGTTAACCAGAAAGACACCTCTTTTAGCTAAGTTGCTCCAAAACAACATAGTTAAACGACATGGAGTTCCTAGTAGTATAGTTAGTGACAGAGATGCATTATTCACTAGTGAATTCTGGAAGAGTCTACAGGAAGTGATGGGTACCAAGTTTAATATAAGTACTGCATATCACCCTCAGACGGATGGGCAGACGGAGAGAGTCAACAAAGTACTCGAAGATCTACTAAGAGCTTGTGTATTAGACTTTGGTGGATCTTAGGAGGATCACCTACATTTGGTTGTGTTTTCCTATAACAATAGTTATCAAACTAGTATAGGAATGGCGCCGTTTGAAGCTTTGTATGGAAGACCATGCAAATCATCAGCATGTTGGTTGGAGACTGGAGACAGATTAGTCTTAGGTCCAGATTTGGTTAGAGAGGCGTCAAAGAAGATTGAGTTAATCCGGGGAAGGATGAAGAAAGCTCAGTCCAGTCAGAAGAGTTACGCAGATAAGAGGCGTAAGGACCTATAATTCTCAGATGGAGATAAGGTTTTCATTAAGGTATCACCTATGAAGGGTGTGATACGTTTTGGAAAGTCAGGAAAGTTAGCCCCAAGATATGTAGGCCCATTCCATATTATAGAGAGGATTGGAAAGCTTGCATACAGAGTAGAGTGACGAGCAATATGGCAGATGTCCATAATGTATTTATGTGTCTCATTTTCGTAAGTATGTGCATGATCCAGAGACTACTATTCCTCCGATAGGGTTGGATGACTTAGTGGTAGAACCTAATTTTACTTTTGTTAGACAATTAGTTTGGGTTGTAGCTATAGATGAGAAAAGATTAAGGAATACGACAGTCAAGTTGGTGAAAGTTCAGTGGAGCGACAATGAGAAGGACTGTACTTGGGAGACAGAGGACAGGATTAGAGATACTTATCCCGATCTGCTTTAAGGGTATGTCTATATTAGATTTATATAGATAGTTGCTAGTTAGCTAGACTAGTATGGTTGTTAGGAGTTGTTACAGATGATTGCTATGTTTAGTATTTAGTCCTTACTGAATTTCGAGGATGAAATTCTTTAAGGGGGAGCCTGTAACATCCCTAATTTTTGACAACATTATTCAGAAAATTTAATAAGATAAATTAAATAGAATAATGATGAGAAGGAGATTGAGATTTGAATAAATTGTATAATGGGCCGTGCTAAATAATAAAGATTTAATGGGCTTTAAATTGGTTTATAAGACAATTAAATTACACATGGGAATATTAATAAATTAGCCAATCTATTATACACGGCTATAACTTCTCATTTTTGTCCATTCACGTTTCATTTCTCATGATCACAAACACAAATCTAAAACCTAAACCAAAGCCGGCAATTACCAAAGAAGAAAGGAAGAAAATTATCAAAAGCTAAAGATCAAGAGCTAGAGAGGATTAATCAACAACAAATCTCAAATTCCTTATCAAGTTTAAGGTGAATAATAATCTCATACCATCTCTATTTTTATTCTATTATTATATGATTTCAGATTTATTATTTAAGTTCGTTTTTGTGATAAAATGGATGATGATATGCTTGAGTTATACTATGATGATTTAATTTTAATTCATACGCATATGAATTTGCACGGTTTTGATGTAAAACCGAGAACCTATGATTTCAGATTGCCATGGAAATTTTTTATGTTAAGTAAAACATGATTTTGGAGATGGGTTTTAATTTTCAAAATTTTCCAAGCTATGAAAATTTTATTATGAATTTTTAATGGAAAATATGATATAATCGAGTTTAAAATTCATTTTGAATATTTCAGGATGAAATTGGGTCTAAATTTTTAATATGTTTGATTACATGAACAAATCGAATTTCTGTGATTTTTGGGGATTTTTCCCAATTGAATTACAAGGGGAAATAAATTATTTTAAAAGAAGGGCTTTGCAAATGTCGGTTTTTGTTATATGGAAACGTTTTGACGTTAAAATCTTTAATTTGGATCTAAATAAATGTAGCAGTTTTAAATGTAAAGTATTTGAAAAGTTTTATGGTAGCCAATTAGTATTTTACAAATAGGCAAGTTGTTAAAAAGAAATTACTATATTTCAGCCTTTAAATTAAAAAAGGGTGTTCCGCCTTTATTAGTAAGCGCCTTTCGACTCCATTGATTCCTCCTCATCCCAGTCGAAACGAACATAGTCGAAACCCATGTAGTCGAAATCAATACACAAGATATCATTTAGATGGTATGCAGTGGATTGGAAGGGAGGCGGAAGCCGGTCGAAACCTTGCTTTGTTTTCATAAGTTAAAATTCTTACCTTGTTTTGCCTAAAGCTTTCGACACAGTCGAAACATATGTTTTCAAAAGGGTTTTATAAGTAGCTTTCGAAGAAGGTTGCCATATTACGTAAGAAGTTAGCTTTCGAAGGGGTACATTTCTCTTAAAAATCAAAGCTTTCGACTGGATTGGTTTCGACCTAGTTGAAACCCAATCGCTACTCTACCTTTCGACTATATTGACCAGTAATTACTTTCGAAAGGTTATCCTTATTTTTGCTTTAAACTAAGCCTTTTTCTAATTGCTTTCGAAAGGGTTGAGGGTTTTGAAGGTGATGGAGTCAAAAGGGGATTTCGACTCTGTCCTTCAAAGTTTTTGTTTTTAAAGGTTTTTACTTTCGACTAGATGGTTCCGACACCATCATTTTTTCTCCAAATTAATTTTTGTTGGTTTCGAAGGAGATACTTTCGTATATAACCATTTCGACCCAAATATTGTTTTAAAAAAAAAGAAAACTCAATGCTTTCGAAAGGGGTACTTTCATTTATTTCGAAGCTCTATATTTTAAAATATGATTTGATACCATCGAAAGGTATGTATACAATTTTTTGAAAAGAAGTCTTTGCTTTCGAGGGAGGCTATCCAGAGGTTCCGAAATAGATGTTTTTATGGTTTCAAAACATAAACCCAATCTCAATTTAAAGTAATAACCATGGCCTAAATAAACGAAGTGTTTTGAAATGAAGAAATTTTCCTTGATTTAAAAGGTTAAAGGGGTTTAACCAAGATATTTATATAAAGAGGATTTCAAAGATAATAAACCCCAGGTGTTGGTATTATTTGTTGTTATGTTTACTTCTTCATATATTTATTTGCATTGTTATTAACCCATAACTGTACTTTGGGGAAAGGGGAAGAATAACCAGTTAGGTTGACCCAGTAGTGAATATAATTAACAGATGTTAAAAATCTTAATTAAAGATATTAGCATAGGCCAATAGATTTACAGTAAGCCCATGAAAACTGTATGATATTGGCAGGGGCCAATTGGTTCATAATCAGCCCATGAAAATTATGATTTGATACTGGCAGAGACCAGTAGGTTTGTAGTTAGCCCATGAAAACTATATCCGGATTAGATATTAGCAGTCATCCAGTAGGTTCCTAGTTAGTCCATGAAAACTAGGATAAGAAATAAGATATTGGAGTTAGCAATAAATTCTTAGTGATCCCATGAAAACTAAGTAATTGGACAGATAGTCCTTAACATTTAATAGGTTAATAGTATCCTTAGAAAATATAATTGAGACAAATAGTCAGAATGAATGGGGATGGGTAATTTAGATTTGATTTATTTGTTTTGCATTTCATCATAATGTTTTGAAATACTATGTTATAACCATTGTGGATGCAGGAGCACAATATATGGTTTTATAAATATTTTAGGATACTAGTGAGGGGAAAACCCATTCCGCCAAGCAGCGTGGTCTCACTAGATATCTAAATGGTTTGAGATGGTAAATTATTATTCATACCAAGCTTTATGTCCGACTCGAAGTTTTTGTTTTCCCCTTAAACTCTTGGGTACTCAATTGATTTTGAGTAGGTTGAGAGTTAAGGTTTCCAGGTATTCCTTTATATGAATAAAGCTCCCGAGGACGTGTAGGAAGCAAGCTTATTATTAGAGTTCTTTTATTTCTGTTGTGTGTTTTGTTTGTAAAGGCAAATTGTTTTCTTGCCTATCTATATACTCTTCATTACCAAAGGGGCATCTTCATATGTCGCTCTTGGCGTATTCTGTAATTATTATATGTTATCTGAACGTGGTTTGCGAATTGGGATTATGTAATCAATTTGGAATATTTTGAAATGGAATGTGGAATTTGTTTACTTTTTAATTTTTTTTCATATTCTTGTGTTTTTGTGTATCAATGTATCTAATGTCGCTGTATTTGGTCGCCGAGGATTAATTACTATGGATGACTACAGCACCTGTAGCCATTAGTTTTGGGCCTCCAAGTAGGGGGATGTTACAGTTACAACCGTACTTCCAAGCACACCCGATCAGAGTGCTGACAGATCAACCCTTGAAGTAAGTGTTATACCGCCTCGATACTCCTGGACGGCTTATCAAATGGAACATCGAATTAAGTCAGTACGAAATCGCATACCATCCTCGAAAGGCGATCAATGGGCAGGCACTGGAAGATTTCCTTGTTGAATTTACAATACGAGATAACGAGGAAGAAATGGCTCCAGAAGTGGAGACAGTTGGAAGATATTTGTCGATGGTGCATCTAACAACTTCTACTCGGGAGCAGGGGTCGTGCTCGAGACTCCCGAAGGACGGTCTGTTTGCTATGCCTTGCGCTTGGAATTCCATGTAACAAATAACAAGGCAAATTACGAAGCATTGATAGCTGGGCTAAAGATTGTGAAGGAACTCGAGATAAAATCCATACAATTCTATAGCGACTCTCAGCTAGTCGTCTGGCAGGTGAAAGACAAATACAGGCTTGGGAGGAGAACCTTGCCCCGTATCTATCTAAGGTGCAGGAACTACTGGCGACATCGAGCATTACACCATAACTCATATCCCGAGGGAAAAGAGCATGAAGGCAGATTATTTGGCCAAACTGGCCAGTTTCGGAGAAGCTCAGTCATTGGGCCTAGTTCAGTTGAAACCCTAACTTCTCCCAGCATAAGCGAAATGGATATCGATTGGATTTTTGAGACAACCAAAGAATCAGAGACATGGATGACGCCGATCAAGGATTACCTGCTCATAGGAACTCTCCCCAAAGACGAAAACCAATGGAAAAAGCTTCGCCGAAAGGCACCGCGATTTGCAATACAGGATGCAATACCCTACCGAAGGAGATTCTCTACCCCCTTGCTTAGATGTGTGACCAACGACGAAGCTCGAAGGATCCTACAAGAAGTTCATGAAGGCGACTGTGGAGATCATACCAGGGGCAAACCCTTGCAAAGAAAGTTCTCCAGTATGGGTACTTTTGGCCAAGAATAAACCGCAATGCAGCAGATTACGCTAGACGGTGTGATCAATGCCAAAAATTCAGCAAGAACAAAAGAATTCCCTCGACGGAGCTAACACAGATGGTCAGCCCATGGCCGTTCGCAATCTGGGGAATCGATTTTACTGGCACATTACCAATGGCTAAAGGAGGAGCCAAATATGCTATCGTTGTTGTTGACTATTTCACCAATGGGCCGAAGCGGAACCACTGGCCACTATTACCACAAAGAGAGTCATTAAATTCGTTACCAAAAATATTATTTGCAGGTTTAGGGTGCCACAGAAAATCATCATGGGTAACGAGACTCAATTCGAAAGGGCTGATTTCAAAGACTTTTGCAAACGCTTCCGAATAGAGAAAAGCTTTTCCATTGTCGCATATCTGCAAGCAAACGGATAAGTGAAAGCAGTAAATAAGATCATCAATCCTACCATCAAAAAGTGGCTAACTAAAGCAAAAGGAAATTGGGTCGATGAACTTCCACTCGCACAATGGGCCTACAGGACAACGCACAAATCTACAATTCGACACTCTACGTTCCCCCTAGCATATGGTTCAGAAGCAATGATCCCAGTTTAGTTAGAAGTCCCTTCTCATCGGAGGCAAAACTTCGATCAAAGGCAGAACGAACAGCTCCTACTCGAGTCGCTCGATATGGTCGATGAGAAGAGGGAAGAAGCCGAATTAAGGACTACTGCTCACCAAAAAAGGGTCGCATGGTACTTCAACTCCAAAGTTCATAACCGCACCTTCAAGGTAGGAGACCTTGTTCTCAAGAGGGTCTACCCTGTACCAGCAGCGTTCGGACCAAACTGGGAAGGACCCTATATGATCGGTCAAAAGCTAGGGGATGGCACATTCAAGCTAACAATTGTTGATGGAGCCAAAATTCCCCAAGCATGGAACAATGAATCGCTGCATCCTTACTTTATCTAAGACTATTTTATGTATTTCCTATTTCCAAAAATTAAGCCACCCTGGAATACCAAAGGCATTGTAAATAGGCAGAACTTTCCCAAACTTTCATTAATAAAATTGCTTTGCTTTCTGAACCAATAAAACTGTGTTCACAAAAGTAACCTACTGAGTCGATGGGGTCAAATCGACTCAAAACCATTCGATCGCTGCTTGAGATAGTGAAACCATGCTCAAGTATGCCACATCTACCTACTAGGTCGACGGAAGCAAATCGACTCAAACCGTTGGATCGACGGAACTTGATCACTGCCTCTAAGAACATATATTGTTTCGGCAACACCGGGAAGGCCCCAATCAAAGTTGCACACCTCCATAAGCCTCGCACTGCTTCCTGAGTCATGGAACCACGCTATCGAAACCTGAAATCCTCATGTTGCCCGAAGATTGGTAACGTCGGAAGATTCCAAACCATTCTGGAATCGACGGGTCATATCGATCCCAAAAGTCGCGCACACTCTCAAAAGCTGTGCATCTCATAAGCTGCGCATACTCTTAAAAGCCGCACATTTCATAAGCCGCGCACACTCTTAACTACTGGCATTGTCTCGGCAATGCCAGGAAACTCGTCTATTGCAGAACTAACAAGAATTAATCCATTCCCACTATCAGGAGTAATGGATATGAATCCAGCAATGAAAAACGACTACAAACTGGCAAAAAATTCCGATTGTTGACCAACAAAATCTCTAGATTTGAGATGCTCAAATCACAAGTTCCCAAAGATAGGGACCGCAAAATAGACTCTGTTGCATACATCTAAAGAGTCACACGGATCAACTAGTCATTTGTCAAGTTTTTGAAGTAAACAGCCCCGCGAACTGGGGGGAACACACATCGATACTCAAAAACAAAAACCAAGTACTTCACAGTTTTGTTACTCCAAACAAAGAATTTTGACGGTAATTATAGTACTAGATAAAATAGCAGTAAATAAAATTGGCATAAGTGCATGAAACATAGATAAGTAGAAAAATAAAGTTATAATCAAAATGTCAACATTGTATTACTTATAGCATTTTCTATACAAAGTCAAAATGTGATGGCCGTATCCACACAATATCGGCCAACAAAAAAGGAAAATACAGATGCTACAACAACAAAAGCAATAAGTGCAGACTCTGCACTTGTACAAAACATGTATCAAACAAATCGGAATGTCCCAAAATCTGGCTCCACTACTACTCGAGCCTGTTAATGTTTCTTTCCACCGCTCCCCTTCCCACCTTTGGTCGGAAGTTTCTTCTTCCTCTCAGAATCCCTGCTAGGAGTTGTGTCGCTGCCAGAAATATCAACTATCTCCATTGTGTCAACATCTCTTCCCTTCTCTTTAACCTTCTGAAAGACTCCCCCTTGGTCCTATGCTTTCGGGACTTGCGGGAGCTCCTTGAAGATTTTCTCTCCTCGATCTTTTCCTTCTTAACGACCACCATCTGTTGTTCAGTTTTATTTAGCTAGCTAGTTTGGTCTTCCTGCTTTCAAGCTTCAACTTTTGTGAAATCACCTCCAAAAATATGGAAGGGTCGTTCAGACCGTGCAATGAAGCAATCTTCTCGGATTCCAGCCCTGGTTGTGAGCCAGACACAGGTGCAACCATCGAAGCAGCCACGAAAACAAGCATTGAGGTCGTTGAAATAGCAGCAAGCCCAGGAACCAAAGAGATCGACAGGTCGATAGGTAAAGAAGACGAACCTATAAGATCAAAAATGAAAGCATTTAGTTCGTCTTGTTCTTGCGGTGTGAGTTGAAAGTTCTCAAACTTGGGGGAAATAAGAAGGTTATCTACATTAGAATAATAGCCGAGAATTTCAACCTCATACTCCCCACCTTCTCCTTCTTTGGATGGCTGTACGATCTGTGGAGAAGTTTCAGAACCACCCGAGGCCTTCGAGACAACTGTTGGAAGGGAAGACAACAAAGAAGTACCGTCTGAGCTCGCTAACCGATCGCGGGGCTTTTCTGATGATTTGCCAGGCCCGAAAATGAAAGGCTCTAGCGATGCTTTGGCAGTTGCAGTCATAGCAACATCGACGACCTCATGTTCCCTCTCAATTCGAATGATCTTCCGACCCTCTATCAAAGCTTTCATCGACTCTTCATTGAGATAGGCATCATCCAACTCTTTCTCGGTGTATACATCCCCGTTCTCTCGAAAATGAGCCAGAACTTCTTCCCAAACCACAACAAGAGTACGTAGGAATTTGGAGCCCAGATAGCTGAGGCTACCCTGATGCAGCAAGGAGTCAACATAGAAGTTCAAGATAGTATCATCCATCTTCTCCATTTTCCTTTCAAAAGTATCCTTCAACTCCAAGTAGTCCACTGTCACGGCGGCCTTCTCAACTTCAATTCGGGTCTTCTCAGCATTAAGCTGTGCGACTCTTTCTTTGAGCGAAGCAATCATTTGAGTATGATCAGAAATGGTCTTGTCATGGGATTCCACCATCCCCGCGTAATCAGCAATTGTCTTTTTATAGGCTTTGACAACTTTGTTATGATCAGTGATAGTTTTCCTCTGAGCTTCAATGATCACGTCACGGGATTTAAGCTCCTCTTTCAGCTTAACCTCATCCGCGTGGGCCTTCTTAATTTCATCTCAAAACATGGTTTCTACTTTTGTATGGGCTCTTCAATTCCTTCAGCAAGCTGGCATTGCTCTTACTCTCTTGGAGTGCAGTGTCCTCTCCTTTTTTAATTGCTCAATTATGGTGTCACGTTCCGCTAACGCCCTCTCATAATCGTTCTTTTCTGATTTAAAGGAAAGGATATCTTGGTAATTGTTGCGGTCCGTGTCTACTAGTTGCTTGCATAGCTTTTCCCATTCTTAAGCTTGATCCAAATCGCTTTGAATCACCTAGAGATGAGGTATATAGGAATCTTTACGGATTGGGCGCAGGTCGCGATCAAATTTAACTCCCTTCAGAAACTTTCTGAGGAGCACAGCTTCGAGTGTAGGGGGACCAGACGGGAGAATATAAGCCAGCCTCCTGTGAGGACGTGAAGAACCAGAAGCAGGCACTATGTGAGTTGATGGAGCTTGGGATGAAGTTGAAACTTGAAAGTGGAAGTCGGAACTTAAATTCCGACAGAGATTGGAGCCGAGGCAAATGCTTGGTGCTCGGAGGGATGAGAACAGTGATATACCTTCGGCTTCTTGGGCGGCTCTTCTCGATCGTCTGGAGTTTTTCTATTCTCATAGCCACTCTTGTAAACCCTACCCCGTTCTCTGTCGTCCTGATAACGTACTTCGGCTTCCAAGTCTTTCCTCCTTATCCACTCTTCCTCGGTCTCATGGGCCTGATGGCGGCTTGAAGACCGTCTTGACCAGTATTGCAAATCAGTGAATTGTTCAAGGTCCTTGTAAAGTCCACAGCCTCTCATAGTACCTGATATAAAAAAATAAAGAGCTTTAGCGACAAGAAATGAACCTAAATAATGCATTTGTAAGTGAAGGTGACCCTAGTGAAATGTATAACATGTCATAGGCGGCCTAAAAGGACGTCACAAACCAGACCGGGAAGTCACCAAGGTAGAAATCGAGCTGACTCTAGACACAATATGACCGGGATGAGGAGACGATCTCTCGAACTCGAAATCTTCTCCCATGAGTTCATCAATATCTACATAAACATTGCTCGAATCCCCAAAGTTAATACTGATTTCTTTAAGTGGGGAGTCAGGAAGTCGCTTGGCTGCTGGAGGGCATCTGTAACACGAATCCCTTAGGAAGGAAAATCCGGGAGAATGGGACTCATTCTCGGAGTTTCATCACACGATTCAAAGTTTCCATTACCAGAACTTGCATCGAATTCATCATCACTAGATGAGGGATCATAAATGCTGCTGCTCTCAATTTCACCCTCCTCCTTTTTCGTTGTCATCACAGCTTTGCCCTCACGTTGCTTGAATTCTTCTTCCTCCTCCTCCGGAATTAGGGGCATCCTGGGCGGGCAGTTGGCTTCAGTCGTAACACCTCTTCCTTCATGAATTTCTTCGGTCGACCCGCCAGGCGGACCTTCTCCTTTTGGGAGATCACCCCCCTTCGAAGCCGTGTGATGAAGAAGTGAAATGTGTTCAAATTCTGGAATGAGAAGCAGACAGAACTTCAACTGCCACGGAAAATCTCTCAGGATGCAACAGTCCATACTTAAGCAAATTCTCATCTATTAGCGAAAACTTGGCCGATCTCTCTTTGGCGTCTATGACCTTAAGAGTATGGAAAATCAGATCGAGTGATGGATCTTTGTTCGGCCTTAAAATAACTACAAGAAGTATTCAATCTATCAAAAACCCTATAGCGACGTATTAAATCTCACTAAGTAAAAGAGAAGACTTACCCCCCATCGTCCAAAGACGATTAAATCCCTTAGGACACCTAACGAAGAAATACCGGGTCTTGAATTGGGATAGGTTGCTTTGAAGTTGCAGCATGATCCTGCAGTTTCTTTAGGCCTCGATGACCATGAGGGACGGGTATTCATCTCTCTTCTTGAATGAGAGAAAATATCTTAACTCATCGAAACTCGGGGCATGATTAAATGTCTGCATAAACAAGACATGAAGGCAGGTCAAGATCACATACCCAATAGGATGAATCTGAAATGGAGCAATTTCCAAGTTCAAAAGAGTTTCTCTCAAGAAGTGATTGAAAGGGGACACTACTCCATTTAAGCACATATACTGGTGGCAAGCGGTGTACCTCGAAGGCGGCATATGTGCAAACTCATTTTTTGACGGAAGGCGCACGTCATCGTCCGAAATGCCATGTTGTAAACAAATGTTATGCAAAACTTTAGTAGAGATTATGGAGGAAACTCTCTCGGGAGGATTGAGTAGAACTCTAAAATTTGGAGGAGTCCGGTCTACAATCGGACCAACCGAAACCAATTGACCATATTTAGCTCGCGGTATTGAAGAATTAGGTGCTACTGAAACTGTTTGTGAAGAAGCAATTAATGACGATTCAGCTTCTAAAAGTGCCGGACTTTCTCCACTGGACTTACGATGAGATGACTAGTGCTTCATTTTATACAACAAACTTGTACCTAACGCGGTTAGGTAATCCTATTTTTAACTAAAAGTCCCCCCACGACACTCGAACTCCGAAAAAATATTGATTTATGCTGACACGTCGGGTTCCAAGTGTTGACTGGGGCAAGTGTAGTGTGTTATCTATGTGGGATGGGCTCGGAGTCCTGAACACTCCTGCGTAGACAGATCACTCGTAGTTAAGTAAGAAAAGAGCTTCTCGTATCACTCATTAAAGTTATTTCTCCTACACTTACCAGTTATCGACCGACGATCGATAATGGATCCGCTGTTCGAAGAGACACAGAAAGCTCTTCCCATTCCAGGTACATCGATTGTGCAATAATGAGACCAATCAGAAGTGAGCAACTATAGATTGATGGGTCCAAATCAAGTAGAGAAATCTCAACATGATTCGACCTCAGCTCTCCGGAAGTGATAACAGCATAAGCTCCACACAAGACGCTACCCTAAGCTATTATCACCTCCGAGAAAAACCCAAACCAATCCGCAAGACATCGTGTCGGATTAACAATGTAACTCAGTGCAAGTTAATTCTGATTCTATGGACGAAGATAGCAAAACATGTCAAGCATCAGGGCAAAGCCCAGATTTCATTTCGTGAAGAACTCAAGACTCGATTTACTATCTTCTTCCACAAAATGGAAATCAACTCGAATTCTTCGTAACGTTCACCACCAATACAACCTCATCGTTGAATTGCTAAACAAACGCCAAAATATGCATTTCCCACCTCCAGTCAAAAGTCAAAAGATGAACATGGTTGAACTTAGATTGTTGGTGACCTAAGGTAGGAATGATCGGTGGTGATCCAAGTGGGTAAGGTCAGCTATGATCCTAAAAGACAAAGCAATAGGAACTATGGGTTAGGTTAAGTTGATGGCGAAATCCAGTATGGTCGATGGCAAGAAGCTCCAGCGGCTGAGATCCGCGACGACGATGGAAAAAGAGAATTTAGGGTTTGAATGCTCTAGATCGGGTCGTAAGGCAGGAAGCTCGGTTCGCAAGAGAAAATAAGGTAGAGAAGGAAGGATCGGCTCGAATGGGAAGCTAAATAAGAGATTGAACAAAAAACTGCTAAGTCTTTGGATCACTAGCGATCTATGGGCTATGAATCGCTAGCGATCCATCAAATTGCAACCAATCTCCTACAAATTTGCCAAGCATGATCCACGTGTTATTTGAAAGCATCGTAAAAGTTGTGGGACCGAAATTGATTTATTGTTATGAGCTATGACGATTCCCATCAGTACTCAATAGATGGCTGAATAAACAAAGCCAAATTTGCATGATGGCCCCAACATGATCATTTGAACATCACTAAACAGAAACTCAAAAGCAATAACTTCCAGAGCACACCTTATTTCCAACGAAGGCATACTCTGGGGGGCAAATGTTATTCGGGATTTTACCTAATAGAATTCAATGGAAGTTAGGACATCCGCATCAAGTCAAAACAACTCAAGAATCAACCAGAAGGATCAAAAGAAGGAACCAAGAGGGACTCAAGAGAAAAAAAGCAAAGAATAGCCTGAGGGTATGGATCGCTGGCAATCCATCACCCATAGATCACTAGCGACCCATAAATATTGCTCATGGGTCGTCCATTCTTCTTGCATCATGAAACATTATCTTTTCTAAGCGAGCCTACTAGGTTTTATGATGTTCCAAGCAAGCTAGATCGAGAAGTGGGCATTCATTTGATTTCAATAATAGTTCAATGCAACCGGTACATGAATCGTCATCAAAACAAGGCATCTAGTCATGAAATTACATGGAGATCATCTACATAAGGCAAGAAGCACGATCCATGTGAAATGATCAAAAAATATTCTAGCTACATGGATTGCTAGCGATCCATGCCCTATGGATCACTAGCGATCCATCAAATTGGCTCGGTTGCTATGGAATTTCTTGAGCGTCTTCGTACCATCAAATGTAGGCTTCTGGCAAAACAGCTTGGTCCGATATCTCTCCAATCCCTATAAATACTCACCCAGCTGCAACATAAGGGGGATCTTCTGGACTGGTTACTGAAACTCTGCAACTATTCTTTCTCCTTTCATACAACAATCATCCAAAGGGTTCACCATGATTCTCCAGTGAACTCTAACACTGGTGACTTGATCTAAGTTACATGATCCAATCAAATTGTAATCGGATTCAACTTGTAATTGCAGTTAATACGTAACAAAAGTTACAAAGTGGACATAGGCTTTGTTAATAGCCAAACCACTATGAAAACCTCATGTCTCTTTACTTTATTTGTAAGTTTTTATTCCTTGTTTCTATTTTATTTGCCTTGTTAAACAGGGCTGGTGCTTTCACACTCAATTCAGGGTGTTGATCCATTTTTTGGGTTAACACGAAACCTATTGTATTGTTTCATATTCAGTTATTTCTATTTCATGTTTTTTGTGATTGTTTTAGATTTTGGTATTAATAAATAGGGTTTGTTGAAAGATGTCTATATAGATGCTTGTTTATTGTTGCATGCTTATATTCGTCCCTGTTTTCGCTATGAAGGTTATTTTGGATTCTCGCTAGATTGGAACAAAAAATTTCTGACATTTTGTATAAGAGCCGGTTGATGGATATAAGGTATTTGTTGAAATGACAAAGTCAAATGGTAGCCCAATAGATTCTAAATTGGGTTTGTTGCTTCTTATGTTAGAGGCTCATATGCAAAATGTTACCCGTTATTAGCCTGGGGGAAAAGAAGAGAAAAACTACTAGAAAATAGTTCAAAAACTTGTATAACGATTAAAAATACTTCTTTCTAAGTTCATTTCAAAACAACACTAAAAAATTATCGAAAATGGTGCTAAAACAATCACTACTCAACCTAGGTGTTGGTCCAAAGAAAGCCTCAAGTCACATAGGAACTGACTCAAAGTCAGCTTCGAAGCTTGTCTAAGGCATAAAGCAGCTAGACCTATGTATCTCCCAAAAAAAGATCTGAAGCATTTTTTAATGCCAAGTCCTTGAGCTAACTTTCAACCCCAAGCATCGACCACTTTTATAGAGTTAGAAATATGCCCTAGGGGTAATTATGTAATATGTTACATATATCTAACTCGATAACCAATCTTGTTCATAATAAAGATGTTTGATTTCTATTATGTATATTTTATTATATTATGATGTAACTAATTAAGTAATTAATTTAAAATATATTAAATAGAAAATCCATAAATGATATGTTATGTGATAGTAATTACAATGTATTGCAATCATGAGAATTTTATCACATTGAAAAAAAGACATATAGTTTTAAATATTCATAGTTAAGATGTTTCGAGAAAGGATATCGATTCATTTGTGTAACGATCTGCCTTTTTGACATTCAAATGTCGGCATTGATACATCCATGGTATTCACATTTCGAACACTCAAGTGTTGGAAAGACAAATTATTAGGTAAAAAGAAAAAATAGAAAGAAAAGGAACAAGTAAGAAGGAACAAAATAACAAAATCTAACAACGGAATGATAATATATAAAATCCAAAAAGACAGTACAAATGGTTACTCCAAGATATAGAGTACTTTCAAAGTTACTATCCTAAATAATATCGTTAGCCTGGACAGCTATAACTTTATGTCCTCACAATGTTGATATATACATACTAGTAGTGCCGTGGAAATAAAATACAATGGTAGGCGAAAGCATCCAGCTCGTCTCTTGAAGCTTCAAAGAACATCCAACACAAGCTTGCCTTTCTCAAAATACTCAAAAGAGCACCCAAGGATTTAATGAAAAAATAAAACTACAAGTCAAACATAAGTCTAGTGTGAGAAACACAAGAAACACATGCATAAATAGCAGTATCTTTTGAGACCAACCGAATCATCAGAATGGTTTTCCTCTCAAAAGAACCAAAACCATGTAATAAGTAAAATAATGTTATATAATAGATAATGTCTAGGGTGTAGAATATAAATTAAAAAAATAGCTATGTTACTTGCATCTTACATCACAATAACATTAAGTATACAATCAAAACCTCTAAAGGTTGAGTTCTCATATAGATTTACGTTGGAGGTGCCTATAGTACATCGAGGCGATCCTTCTAACAAGGGTCAGAAACTACCTTCCGAAGTGATGTATATCTCTAAATAAAATATACCACAAAGGATAACATAACTGATCTATGCCATAACAGTGGTACAGAGTACCATCAACTCCCGTGCGCATCAATCGTAAGCATATCTTGAAATGGAGTTAATATACCCTTCGGTTAACTAAACCCACTGGCTATGCTCCTACTCTGTTTTCTATCATTTCCGATGGTGAAGTCATGTTCAACATCTCATAACATGAGCCATCATCACTCGAACAGTTCACGAACTTTTCCATGGATTCTAGCACATGTCGTCCGACGAATGTTAAATTGTCCTCTCTCTTAGAATCACCCTTAATGTTGATAGTACAATATGATAACATCGTTCGAGATGTTAACGTTGACTGCTCCTTCGGAGTTTCTCTCAAGATAGACAGTGCAACTCTATAACATTCCGCTCCAAAACTGCTTCCAAAACATAGAACTAGTATATCAGTTTAGAAGTGGTTTTCAGTAAGTAATACCTAAGTGTACTTATCAAATCCCGGACTCTGCAAAACTAAATCGGTGAATTTCAGGTTAACTCAATTTCGGTTCTTTCATAATTAAGCGGATGATATATAGGAGTCCTCCTTAAGGGATCTCGAATACACGTTCTTAAAGCGAGAGACAATTTATACGAATGAGTCCTCCTCGAGGATCTCAAACCATATAAATCCATGAAGCATTTATATACTTCCTAAGTCAATTTGTCAAGCTCGATAGTTGATAAGTCAACTATCTAGTACAAAATGAAAATGATCGCATATGGAAATTAAATGTCATACACCCATCACCTTTTTTGAGTTCTTGACTTCCAATGTTAAGTATAAGATTAAATATTTTCCATAAACGAGTAAATACATGTAACGACCCTAAAATTCGAATACTTCGTCTTCGAATATCGAAATATTTTGAAATATAATTAAGTGTTATAAATATGGATTTATAACCTTGTTAAACATCATTTAATTAATGAATAATGATAAGAAACTTCTTTTTGAAAATTGTTTAAAAAATTATATTCTTCGATGGAAAATCGATAATCTAACCGAAAGTCGGTTTATCGGTAAACAGCTTTTCGATCGATATAAGTTGTTCGAACTCTTATGCACTTGTCTAATGATCAAATGAACATATTAGCAACTAATTAACACACACACCTCTTCATAAATCTTGAAATGTTTTAGAAGCTTCTATTAGGATAGGAGATATTATCATGAGAGGGGTAAAATGGTAACTAGCATAAAGGAGAAGTGACTTAATAGAGAAGTCATGGTAGGTGAGTTTTCCATGGCATGAAGGAGTGTGAAGGCAAGCTTAAAGAGCATCATTCTTAGCCTCTATAAGGAGGGGCATACCCTTAGTCATCATTCACAAATTTACAAGAAAATGCGAATAAAAATCCATGTCTTCTTCCTCCTCTTCATAATTTTCTAATGTAAAATATTTGAAAATCAAATCCAATTCACTTCAAATTTTGAGTGAAGCCTTACCACCACATTACAAAACATTCTACCTAGTTAGAACACTACAACAAACTGGACTTTTAGCGTTTTAAAACCGCTATAAAATCCTTTAACAGCGTTTTTGACTACGCTGTGTAATGACATGCCATTATAGATTAGGAATATACCATAGCAATACAGAAAACGCTATAGAAAGTACGTATCTAATAGCATTTGACCGATGTTTTAATACATTTTATAGCGTTTGTGTTTATGAGCTAAAGCGCTTTTCTTTGCGTTCATCTTCTCCTATTAAATATATTTAATAGCGGTTATATCATGTTATAATAACTTTTTAATAGTGTACTTTTCATTGACGTGACTTCTTTCTACAGCATTTCAGTTGTTTCCATGATTTTTTATAGCCTTCTTTGGACTGCTATAAGTGTTATTTTATAGCGTTTTAATGTATTGCTGTGAACGCTTAGTCTTCGTAAGAACCTTTTTAATTGCATTTTATAAACCCTATTGAATATTTTTACAGCTGTTATTAAACGCTGTTGAATTTTTTACAACTGTTATTAAACGTTATCATCTTGGATCCAGTTCATAATCAACATATATGACAGGCTCCAATTCTATACTCTACCACAATTAATACAAACACATACATTTCACAATCAACCTATTATATTAATCACATTTCATAATCAACATTTTACATGTAACATTATATAATAAACTTACATAATAATCTTACACCAAAACATATAATAAGTCCATAATATTTCACAATGTAGAACAAGCAGCAACTAGTGACCAAAAATAGTAATACATTGATACAAGCACACAACCCAAAATGTAGTTCTGGCATCAAAAGTAACTTTGAATCCATAACTTGCTGCGGCATGTTACTACATTTTTGCATCAAACATATCTATCCACCTGTAAAGTAAAAGTTCTTTAGTTATACGTACTTGATTAGAATTAAAAGACTAAAACATTGAGTAGCTAGGTCAAGTTATTTTAAGCTTTAAAATAACTCGTTATCATATAGATGATTACATACCATTATAAAATAAAACCAACTAATGAGAACAGTTAAAGTTATGTGCAGATATTAGCTTTAAACTACTACTAGTTTTAAAGCTGGTTGTACTTGCAAATGGCAACTACGATCAACGTTCAAGTTTTTCTATTCCTACATCTACATTCTGTGTAGATGCTAAAAACAATATATAATCAACAAACCATAGTTAAATGCACCCACAAAGGCACAAATCGTACAAAGAGCCTCAGGACACAGCACGAGCTACCTTAAACAAGACCTGATTACATATTAAAAAATCAATCCATAAAGATATTGGAAGCAAACTATTCGAAAAAAGCATGATACTTGCTATTTTCTTACTGCGACCCTATGGTATATCTTATTTCATTGCTTGATGTATATATATATATATAAAATCCTTAAACAAGATACATTTTATTATTAGCTTTAGCTAAAGGAACGTTTTTAATCGAAACACTGCCCAATATTGTATACTAGGAATGTTCCTTTAGCTAAATATTAAACAAGACCTGAAGTATTATTTAATATATTTTGTAATATGATTATAGTATAACGAACAGACTTTGTAATCAGTCTTTTAGACCATTTAGAGCTTTTTAGCCTGAAAATAGTATTTAGTTAAACATTCAAGAATGGGCCGTAGAATTCAAGAATGGTATTTTGTCAATTATAAACGACACAAAATTCATTGCAGCCCTAAAAATTGAGGAGAAAATAGCTTAAATATGTTGGATATCGATTTGGTTGGTTAATTTGCAGTCCTGAAAATGCCAGGAATTTGGAAAACTTCGATGTTGCCAGTACTTCAGTTCAGCAGAAAAAGAAAAAGGAAAATGATTTGATGTTGCAGTAAAACATGAATTTCGTTTGTTAGTTTACGTAAGATTCATTACTGAATAATAATAATTTATTCATAGGCCGGCTTCAGAATTTGGGTCTAGGTTACAGTCTGTAACAGAAGCAGATCTACTCTTGATTGCAATCTTAAATTCATTTCTTGGTTTGAAATATAAATTTGTGATTATTTTATGTCATAGTCTGTTATGGATTTTCAAATGATATCTAATTTATCCGAGTTCTAATAAACAGAACCAAATTACAAGTGTATGTTTTCAACTTTTGATCTCTTATCATTTTGTTTCAAGTTATGCTTAATTTATAACTTTACTACCTTTTCAAAATGGAGTACAAATTCATGAAGTGAACCGAAGATGATCAGTACCCAAACTATATTATAAATTATATTTCTATTAATTATTTATGAATTTTAAATATTCATGATTCTCATTTTTTGCTATAACGCTATAACCTGATTAGTTTTTCAACTTTTATGGTGCTTGATATTATTCATGCGTTCCAGGTTAATTTTATCAGAGAATAAGTTAAGCAAGTAGGAGAAGTAGCCATGCCTAGTTGGCATATTTTTGCAACCATTTCTGCTTTTTCCCCTTTTTGTTAATCATTTCTGCTTTTTTTCCCTTTTTGTTAATCATTTCTGCCTTTTCTCTTTCACTTAAACTATTGTTACAAACAAACCACTTGAGTATACACATAATATACCTATTTCTCATCTTCTATAGAGACTATGGATCCTAAAGATAACCGGAAGCGCAGGGACGTATATAGAAGCTCGTGTGAGAACTGGTGTTAAAGAGTAATACCGAATAAAGCAAGGTGCAAGCAATGATGTTATTGTGACGACCCACATTTCGGAACGTTTAAATCGACAATAATCCACACATGTCCAATCCAAACAATCCGGAACATAGATAATCATTGGGGTTAATTAAGAAAAAAAAGAAAAAAAGATGAAACAAACACAGAATCTCGCAGTAGAATGACAAAAATATAATAATCAAATAAACAGTTCATGAAGCTGTTTATATTTTACATTTGATTATAATTTATACAACAATTATCAGAGTTATATATACATCAGGATAAATAAATAATGCAGCAGACAACATGATGCAGAAGTATCAATAGTAGTAATATACCAAATCTTCGTCTTCGTCCTCCAAAATAAATCTTTAATAATCTGAAAAACTCAGGGCTTACCTGAGCGTAATGAAAAGACAAAACACTTGAGTCGGGACTAAAATATTCTTATGTGAGTCAAATCGATATCGCATATAACATGAGTGTCATGGCGTCAGAGATGCTTATGGGTTTCACATCTCCTATCCAGTGTATAACTTGCGTGCAATAACTCAAGAGATACTATGGGATTTTCCATCTCTTAAGGATCCGTTAAAATATTTATATGTAATAGAATACACTACATATATAATGTCTAATCAATATAATAAATATTTTTCTTGACGTTAAGGCTTCACATTGATCCCCCTTAACGTGATTTTAAGCATTGGCGTACAATTTGCATTTGATACCACCAGTAGAATGTCGATAGTAAGATTTGCACCGTGATACAACACTAAACCAAAATCGTATGCCGTTTAGGGATAAAAGTATGACAAGGCACGTTAGGCAATGCCCAAGGTAGGATACTACCGGTTTATCCTTCCCGGCTGGTGGTAACACATCATAGCTATGATCGCCCACCGCGTCCAACACTCCCATAATTTGGAGGGTGCGCACCAATCAATCACAAAGTAAATGATGGTAATACGAAGAAGTGCATCCGCTCGGGGTAGCTAACCCACTTGGCTGGTACGGCTCCTGTTTTAGTCATTTCAAATTGGCACAAGTGCCAGGCTAATCCATCATCGTTCTCTTTCTTCAAATCCAGCAAACGACGCCAAATCCAACCACTTTGTTCTAGATCATCACTCCACGTACACAGTTTTCAAAATGGTTCCGGTATCGACAAAGTATGCCCATATCCGGTTCGGGTCTCTTTAACAACCAAACGTCGTTTTACACACCGGTTGGTACTTTTACATTTCGAAAATAGTTCAAACTTGATATCAAAATATCATATTCGCTTCAAAGTCAAATCCATTTCGAAATCGTCACATTTACTATTTCGGTTGAAAATTATTTTCGCCTTAATATCTCAATTTCGCTTTATAAATCGTTTCGAATTCCAATTTCGGTTATAACTTCATTTAACCCAATTCGTATTTAAATCCTATGATTTAAAAATAACATTCCACTCTTGACCAGTTTGAATTTTTGAAAAATAGTTTGAATAGTTTGAAATAGTTTAAATAATTAAAATAGTTAAAAAATAGTGTAAATGTTTAAAATAGTTAAAAATAGTTTGAATGGTTAAAAATAGTTTTAGTATTAAAATGGTTTGTATGGCAAAATAGTTTGGAAAACCAAAATAATTTGAATATTTAAGGAACATAGACTTAAAACAGTTTATACTATTCATTTGAAAATAGTTTCAAATTCAAACCGATACAATTCCAACTTCTCAATTCAAACCAATTCAATTTCCATTTCCAATTATATTGATTCAATTCCGATTTCCATTCGAATTAACTTCGATTCCAGTTTATATTCAAATCGAATTAACTTCGATTCCAAATTAATTCCATTTCGATCTCAGTTCCAATTAATTCAATTCAATTCCCATTTGAATTAATTTCAATTCAATTCTCAATTTTTAAACCATTTCGATTTATATCAATTCCAAGTTCAATTTTCAAAATATCAATTTAAAACACTTAATCAATTTACCTTCAATATTCAATTTAAAATCCAAATTTCAAATATAATTCAATTCCGAGCTCAATTTTGAAATATCGTTTAATATCACTTTTACTCAACAATATTCAAAGTTCGAACAAAAATCCAGTCTTCTAAAACAAATCAATTTATGAAATTCAATCATATTTCGATTATAACTTCAAAATCTCATCTTCGATTTTTTTTTACAATTTCGATTATCAAATTTAAATTTCAACATTCAGGGCTCAAGTTCGAAAATAATTTGATTTCTATAAATTTGATTTTTATTTCTTTTAAATCAAAACCATTTAAATAATTTCAAATCAAATTTTTTTAAATCATTTAATTTAACCAATCCGGTGTCCGTATATAATTTTATATCATATAGCCAAGTGATCAGTTATTTCAATTTAATTTCAAGGATGGATATATATCATTTCAATCCAAATCACAGTGTTGCAGGTATACATCGTTTCAGCCTATTTCTTAATTCATTCGAAATAATTCAATTTACAGTTTTATATACTGCAAATAATTTACCAGGTGATAACATGATATGTATAAGATAAATAAACATCCAATCATCCAAATATCAATCAATTTGTATCCATCACAATCAATCATCCAAACAGTCAATAAATCATAACAATTACCCAATTATCAATAATCGAGAATTTTACTAAACAACTTAATTCAAATTCCATTTAGCGGTCAATTTAAATTTTTGACAATTAAATTAGATATCAATTTAAATGTCAAATAAAATTATCAAACAACAATCGACCAATTCATATCACATCGTAATTCAATTTAACTAGCATAGCAATATTTTAGTACGTGCGAGCGTTATAAAACACTCACCTTGATTTTCAATTTTAAATCAAATCGAACGACGTTCGATTTGACCTAATATTTTAACTAGCTCCAAATGACTCCCAATCAATTCCATGTTGTAGGTGCTCGTCGTCACGATTCCATCGCCGCTTGTTTCGTCCAACTTCGACCTCGTATGAGAGAGATACACATTTTTTAAGTTTACATGAATTAAATACTATACTTAATTACAAAAATCTTTTTAATTTTAAACCTATGTGAAAATCTAGTCGTTGATTATTCCATCTGAAATCAAGGCCACACCTAGCCTTCTTCTCCAAATAGCGTACAGGCATATGCGAACGAAGGAAACCCACGGACGCCTAACCACCCTTGAAGCCGCTCGTCCACCATTCACCTATAGGTCGATCGAATGCCATCGTCTCGAAGCCCCATGCGAGCTCCACCATCACCCATAACACCTTGAACTCGGTCGCCCCCTTGCACAGAAAAACGCCAATGAACGTGCGCCGTTCATGGCCAATTTTCCACCAATCCGAAACGATATTTACCGTTGGATGTGTGGATCTAGCTATGCTCTACAAGATTGTAGTTGGAAGATTTTCGAATTGGTTGACGGATTGGGAGAAACGGAAGGAAGAAGATGAAGGCGTTTCAACCATTGAAGCAAAATGGAGGCGCGGCTGTAATATAAGGCTAGGGTTTACTGTGCAAGTGTATTTATATATGTGCATACCATAATTTATTATTATTTTCAACTTTTTCCGAACGAACTCCAAACGAAGCGTGCCACCTGACATTTATAATGTTTTACCCCTATTCATATAACAATGGAACATGTTTCGAGGTCTAATTCGATCGTATGTGGAAGATAGCCTTTTGAACTCAATAAAAATATTAAATTTTCGATATTTAATTCAACGCGTTTCTATCCCGTACGATCAAACGGTGACTCCAAACGCTACGAAATTTGAAATCCGATAATAACACACTATTACGGATCCAATGGAACTGCTTTCGTCGAAATTTGAGACTGTTCCCTGCATCGCTATTTTAACGTCTCGATTATAATATAAAATTTTCAATTTCTAATTATCCGCTATTAAATCCAATTTTAAATATTAACAATCTTCATTGTTGTTTAAATAAAATTTACATCAACTTCCGATATCATTTTCAATCATATTAAATTTAGAATTCAATTATTCCAATAATTCCCAATATTAAATTCAAACAATTTAATTGCTCGATATTCAACGAATTTCAATATTAGATTTTAAATGAATTTTAGTTATCAATCAATTACTTTATTTACATCTAATAAATTCAACATTTATTATTTAATCCAACTATTGATTGCAAACACATTCAATACATAGCATTACCTTTCAATACTTGTTATTACTTAAATCTTCGAAATTAGTTTATTTCAAAATTTTATTCAAGTTTATATCCAATACTTACATTCAAAATCGTTAAATTTTTATTTATAACCATTTTTTTATTTAACAATTACATCAAATTTAATAATTTAAAATAGCTAAAAATACGAGTCGTTACAATCTCCCCCACTCAACTTTTCGTTCTCGAAAAGACGTTAAGTAAAGAATTTAACATTTAATATATTTTAAAAAAAATAAACAACTTATAGAATATCAAATCTCATTTTTAAAAACCATTACTGCGCTTCTACTGTGCTACTCCGATCGACTTATGGAATTTACATGTTAGTTATCAAAACAAGTTATAAAAATTTTAAAACTTCAAAATTTCTAACACTCGGATTTATAGAAAATTTCGAACAAGTCTCCTTTGCACGGCTCGATCGGAACAACTACAAAATGCCTCTACGGGCCCCAAACCACCAAAAGAAAACAAAAGCCAAGTGGCTCCATCAAAAACCATCAAATCAAATGACAAAATAAACATGTACCTTTTTGTCGGGCAATCCAAAATTTTCTTGATTTTAAATACCTGCATCTTGTTTACCAATGATATCCAATCATATAATTTAAAGTTGTTTTATATTTTGCATTTTCAATTTCCAATATTTGCTTTACTTAAGACCGTATGATGTACATATATCATTCGTACGCAATGTCAAATCTGATCGCTCACTCGATCACACAATTTCACTTCCGAACTAGTATCGTTCACACAACTCTCTAGTGCGGACTCAGATTTGGTTCCTTGATCAGAAATCGTTATTCTCTTTGCATAGCCATATACTATGATAGAGAATCCATACCCGAAGTTCGCCGTCGAGAATTGGGTAAAAAAATCCTAACTTGGATCGATATAAATTATCTCGAAATTCTATGCTCGAATCTGGATCAAATTGTTATGCGAATAAAATAATATATGTACAACTTACGTGTTCATTTCTATCGATTCTTAGCTATACCAAATTCCTTCGTTTATATTTACTTTATTCCCGTTCAATTATTCGATTCATTTGTTTCAATTGATTACATTCATTTCAAATTTATTATGTTCATAGTCACTTACTCCTATTCATTGAATTCACATTCTATCAATTTACATTCCCCTGAACCAAATCTATTTACATTTACTTGTTAACATTCATTATATTCACCTTCGTTCTACAGCATAAGTTCATTTCCATTTTAAGTCAATGTTATTTCATTTAACTTATTTTACCAATCCATTCATTAACTTATTTCATTTTACTAAAATTAAATTTCATATCTCATATCTCATTTCGGATTTTCTTTTTCTATCATCCAATATAACAAATTTAAAATTTTTGTTTTACTTATATTCATCAAATCTATAAGTGGTATAAGTTGAAACACTTTTAACTCTTATGTTTTCACAAAATACTTAAATTGCAATATTCATTATTTGCATTAACATTATTAATGAACATTTTCTTATATCATTACTTAAGTTTTTTACAACTTAATTTACATTTATTTCCAAACTTTCATTTGGTATCAATTTATTTTGTGAAACATCACACTTATCGTTTTCTTAGATCTATAATCATTTTATAATGGCTCATTTATTTTTATTACAACTTATTCAAGTTCATAATTATCTCCACAGGCTACAATCTAATTCACCCATTCCTTGCAAAATTATTTGTTATTTCCCCCATTTATTTTACACAGTTAGATAACACATTTCAGAATCTAAACACCCAGTTTAATTTCAATCAATTTGAAATCATTTATATATATATATATATATCTCACTTTTATATCAAATCAAGATTTTAAATTTCTTAAAATAAAAAACTCCTCTACCAAAACAAAACTCCATTGGCAAATCATTAAGGTAGCAATTCATCACTTAGAAACTCGAAAATGAACACCGATGATGTCGCGATCATCATCGGAATTATTTTCTAGCGACCTAAGTGAGTTCAATGCTTTTATTTCTTTTAAAACTCATTTTTAAATATTTTTATTCAAAAATACTTCCAAAATAATACTACCATTATTATTTTCTCCAAAACACTTTGAAACACATATCCAAAATCTCTTAAGATTTTAAAATTCCCAAATACTTAGTCCAAATCCATTTGAAACATTTCCCAAAATTTCTGGGATTTAAATTCTAGTTTGAATCCAATTTTAGTTACAACTCGTATGTATAATCATACTTATACAATTTCTATTATGTTATATATACATATTCCAAATTTTTAAAATTTTATTTTGATTATAATATTAACAATCAAACATTCCAATATACTATAATAATTTCTAGAAAATATTTCTTTTATATCAAAATATAGTTTTGGTATAATTATTTCATTCACCCTCTTTAAAACAATACTGTGTCGATTTACCTTGTTTAAGAGTTTAGAAACCTGTATCGATGCGGTTGTACTTCCCGTACCGACCAGAATTCATAAACACTCAACCGATAAGTCAACACAATATAAAATATTTCATATTCACTAACAAATACGTGCTCATATCTATTAATACACTCAAACTCATTCTAGGGTGCTACTGACCCTATCACTAATGAGTTACCCCCACAAAGCTAAAGGTTATCGCTAAACCAAAGCTCTGATACCAACTGTGACGACTCATATTTCAAAAGGTTTAAATCGACAATAATTCACACATGTCCAATCCAAACAATCCGAAACATAGATAATCATTGGGGTTAATTAAGAAAAATAAGAAAAGAAGATGAAACAAACACAGAATCTCGCAGCGGAACGACAAAATATAATAATCAAATAAACAGTTCATGAAGCTGTTTATATTTTACATTTGATTATAATTTATACAACAATTATCAAAGTTACAAGAGTAAATAAATAATGTAGCAGACAACATGATGCAGAAGTACCAATAGTAGTAATATACCAAATCTTCGTCTTCGTCCTCCAGAATAAATCTTCAATAAGCTGAAAAACTCAGGGCTTACCCAAGCGTAATGAAAAGACAAAACACTCGAGTCGGGACTAAAATATTCTTCTGTGAGTCAAATCGATATCGCATATAACATGAGTGTCATGGCGTCAGAGATGCTTACGAGTTTTCACATCTCCTATCCAGTGTATAACGTGCGTGCAATAACTCAAGAGATGCTACGGGATTTTCCATCTCTTAAGGATCCGTTAAAATATTTATATGTAATAGAACACACTACATATATAATGTCTAATCAATATAATAAATATTTTTCTTGGCGTTAAGGCTTTACATTGATCCCCTTTAACGCGTTTTTAAGCATTGGCGTACGGTTTGCATTTGACACCACCAGTAGAACATCAGTAGTCAGGGATGCGCCGTGATACAACAACACTAAACCAAAATCATATGGGTCTCGTTTAGGGATAAAAGTATGACAAGGCACGTTAGGCAATGCCCAAGGTAGGATACTACCAGTTTACCCTTCCCGGCTGGTGGTAACGCATCATAGCTATGATCGCCCACCATGTCCAACACTCCCATAATTCGGAGGGTGTGCACCAATCAATCACAATATAAATGCTGGTAATACGAAGAAGTGCGTCCGCTCGGGGTAGCTAACCCACTTGGCTGGTACGGCTCCTGTTTTAGTCATTTCAAATTGGCACAAGTGTCAGGCTAATCCATCATCGTTCTCTTTCTTCAAATCCAACAAACGACGCCAAATCCAACCACTTCGTTCTGGATTATCGCTCCACGTACACAGGTGTCAAAATGGTTCCGGTATTGACAGAGAATATGCTCATATCCGACTCCGGTCTCTTTAACAACCAAACGTCGATTTACACACTGGTTGGTACTTTTAGATTTCGAAAACAGTTCAAACTTGATATCAAAATATCATATCGTCATATTTACTATTTCAGTTCAAAATTATTTTCGCCTTAATATCTCGATTTCGCTTCCAAAATCGTTTCGAATTTCAATTTCGGTTATAACTTCATTTGACCAAATTCGTATTTAAATCCTATGATTTAAAAATAACATTCCACTTTTGACCAGTTTGAATTTTTGAAAAATAGTTTGAATAGTTTGAAATAGTTTAAATAATTAAAATAGTTAAAAATAATGTAAATGGTTAATATAGTTAAAAATAGTTTAAATGGTTAAAATAGTTAAAAATATTTTTAGTATTAAAATGGTTTGTATAGAAAAATAGTTTGGAAAATCAAAGTAATTTGAATATTTAAAGAACATAGACTTAAAACAGTTTATAATAAAATAATTCATTTGAAAATAGTTTCAAATTCAAACCGATTCGATTCCAACTTCTCAATTCAGATCAATTCAATTTCCATTTCCAATTATATTAATTCAATTCCGATTTCCATTCAAATTAACTTCAATTCCAGTTTATATCAAATCAAATTCAATTTCGATTCCAAATTAATTCCATTTCGACCTCAGTTCCAATTAATTCAATCAATTCCCATTTGAATTAATTTCAATTCAATTCTCAATTTTTAAACCATTTCGATTTATATCAATTCCAAGTTCGATTTTCAAAATATCGATTTAAAACACTTAATCAATTTACCTTCAATATTCAATTTAAAATCCAAATTTCCAAATATAATTCAGTTCCGAGCTCAATTTCGAAATATCATTTCATATCACTTTTACTCAATAATATTCAAAGTTCGAACAAAAATCCAGTCTTCTAAAACAAATCAATTTATGAAATTCAATCATATTTCGATTACAACTTCAAATTCTCAACTTCGATTTTTTTTTACAATTTCGATTATCAAATTTAAATTTCAACATTCAGGGCTCAAGTTCGAAATAATTTGATTTCTATAAATTTGATTTTTATTTCTTTTAAATCAAAACCATTTAAATAATTTCAAATCAAAAATTTTAAAATCATTTAATTTAACCAATCCGATGTCCGTATATAATTTTCTATCCTATGGCTAAGTGATCAGTTATTTCAATTTAATTTCAAGGATGGATATATATTATTTCAATCCAAATCACAGTGTCATATGTATACATCGTTTCAGCCTATTTCTTAATTCATTCGAAATAATTCAATTTACAGTTTTATATACTGTAAATAATTTACCAGGTGATAACGGGATATATATATATATATATATAAGATAAATAAACAATTAATCATCCAAATATCAATCAATTTGCATCCATCACAATCAATCATCCAACAAGTCAGTAAATCATAACAATTACCCAATTATCAATAATCGAGAATTTTACTAAACAATTTAATTCAAATTCCATTTAGCCGTCAATTTAAATTTTTGTCAGTTAAATTAGATATTAATGTAAATATCAATTAAAATTATCAAACAACAATCGACTAATTCATATCACTTCGTAATTCAATTTAACTAGCATAGCAATATTTTAGTACGTGTGAGCGTTATAAAACACCCACCTTGATTTTCAATTTTAAATCAAATCGAACGATGTTCGATTTGACCTAAAATTTTAACTAGCTCCAAACGACTCCCAATCAGTTCCATGCTGCAGTGCTCGTCGCCACGATTCCATCGCCGCTTGTTTCGTCCAATTTCGACCTCGTATGAAAGACACATTTTTAAAGTTTACATGAATTAAATATTATACTTAATTACAAAAATCTTTTTAATTTTAAACCTTAGTGAAAATCTGGCCGTTGATTATTCCATCTGAAATCAAGGCCGCGCCTAGCCTTCTTCTCCAAATCGCATACATGCATATGCGAACGAAGGAAACCCACGGCCGCCTAACCACCCTTGAAGCCGCTCGTCCACCGTTCACCTATAGGTCGATCGAACGCCATCGTCTCGAAGCCCCACGCGAGCTCCACCATCGCCCAGAACCCCTTGAAGCTCGATCACCCCCTTGCATAGAAAAATGCAAATGAATGTGCACCGTTCATGGCCAATTTGTCGCTAATCCGCTTCGCCTTAGATGATCTTGACCGTTGGATGTGTGGATCTCGCTATGCTCTACAAGATTGTAGTTGGAAGATTTTCAAATTGGTTGATGGATTGGGAGAAATGGAAGGAAGAAGATGAGAGCGTTTCAGCCATTGAAGCAAAGTGGAGGCACGGCTGTAATATAAGGCTAGGGTTTACTGTGCAAGTGTATTTATATACGTGCATACCATTATTTTATTATTATTTTCAACTTTTACCAGACGAACTCCAAACGAAGCGTGCCGCCTGGCGTTTATAATATTTTACCTCTATTCCGAACACAATGGAACATGTTTCGAGACCTAATTCGATCGTATGTGGAAGATAGATTTTTAAGCCCAATAAAAATATTAAATTTTCGATATTATGTTCAACGCGTTTCTATCCCGTACGACCAAATGGTAACTCCAAACGCTACGAAATTTGAAATCCGATAATAACACACTATTGCGGATCCAATTGAACTAGTTTCGTCGAAATCCGAAATTGTGCCCCGGATCTCTATTTTAACGTCTCGATTATAATATAAAATTTTCAATTTCTAATTATTCACTTTTAAATCCAATTTTAAATGTTAACAATCTTCATTGTTGTTTAAATAAAATTTACATCAACTTCCGATATCATTTTCAATCATATTAAATTCAGAATTCAATTATTCCAGTAATTCCCAATATTAAATTCAAACAATTTAATTGCTCAATATTCAACGAATTTCAATATTAGATTTTAAATGAATTTTAGTTATCAATCAATTACTTTATTTACATCTAAATTCAACGTTTATTATTTAATCCGACTACTGATTGCAAACACATTCAATACATAGCATTACCTTTCAATACTTGTTATTACTTAAATCTTCGAAATTAGTTTATTTCAAAATTTTATTCAAGTTCATATCCAATACTTACATTCAAAATCGTTAAATTTTTATTTATAAACATTTTTTCATTTAATAATTACATTAAATTTAATAATTTAAAATAGCTAAAAATACAGGTTGTTACAGTTGCGATTTTGGATTAAAGTCTTATTGATAAGGTAAATTGTGTAGGAACTTATAATTATTACGAGAAGTGATATGGAATTGTGAAATAAGTGAAGAATTGCAATGTTGGGTAAAAGAAATTTGAAGACCGGACTTTGAATAGTTTACTTAGATTGATAATGTCAAATGATAAACTAGCATGGAAGTGAGAAGAGTAGAAAATTTATGAGCTAATTGGGAACTCAGAAATTTAGAAGTGATGAAGTCATAATATAGTCACATTTGGAAGCAATGAACTCAAAGAATTTTTCAAATTCCTGGCAGTTTCAAGACTGCAAATTAACCAATCCATACCCAACATATTTAATCTATTTTCTCCTCAATTTTCAAATCTGAACCAATCTGAATGTGATGTAAATATTTTTGCAACCATTTCTACAATATATCAAGGACATTTTTACCCAACAAGATCCATAACGTACAACGCAAAATTATGACTTTGAATCAGTTTGTTTATAAGAAAACAACAGGTAATAATTTAATTTATTTTGGCATTGATCAGTTTTTGCTAGGTCGATCAATCAAATGCAGTTTACATCTTGACAACCAAAATATATTGGTTTAATATTAATTTCCACTGAAGAGTGGACTGTAATAAATATGGTTACATTTTAAAAGCTGAGAAATTATGAATTATGTGATATACTGATTCAATTTCAAATATCCTGAGGAATACGAATGAAAGCGGTAGGTAGAACGAATTATGACCAAAGGATAATTGAGGACTTGAGTGATATACTGTTGGTGACATATAGTATACAAGCAACCAAAGTGCAAGCATGGACGATATTTGAACTAGCAAAGATGATAATATTAAGTTAAATTAGACTTACTTGAACTTGCATCATTTATAACTTTCTTAGCAGGCCAAGCTCCTTTGGACAAGCTCATTTGGAGTACTTAACAGAACTATACCTTTTGCAATAATTTCGTCTGTCTCACACCAATCTAATAAATCACATTTTTCATGCTTCTTACCATGCTTGCCCTACAATTGACCAAAAGTAAATTATAGTGGTTATGGAATTAATTACTGAAATTTGAATGATATCACGATAATATTATAATTTAATTTTACCTTTTGATGTGTGATTGCTACTCCCCAACTTTTTTTACACTGTCAAACCAATAATATTGCAACATGAGTAACCTTGTATATTAATTATTGAAGCACACATTATAATGGATATTGCAATTGGAATTATTTTATTAGCATTATTGTTTCAAAGGCCAACAGAATTAGTTACTTATTGTTGACTAGAGCAGTAAGTGTAAAAATATTATGACTTTGATTAAACATAATGAAATAAAAAAATTAGCATAACAAATTAAAATTCATTGTAGTTTTGCTCAAAAAGTGTGCGCATATGTGCAAGATGCAAAAAAGCGTAAGACCGACTTGTGTCTTGCTGCATTTTTTTTAATTGACTACCTTGCCTACTGCAAAAGTTTTCCTGGTATATGCAATTATGCTAGAGTCTGTAAAATGGCTTAATTGAAATTAGACTTGTCAAACGGATTGGGTTGGATCAAAATGGGTTGGGTCGAGTTTTACCCAACCCATTTATGACCCATTCTTTTTTATCCATTTATGACTCAACCCACTTAATAAGCGGGTTACCCATTTAACTCATTTAAAGATTTAAATTTAATTTGACTAATAAAAAACAAATAAATATAAAATAATTCTAACTCTAATTTTTATGTTTTGAATTTCGATTTCTAATTACAACTGTCAATCCCCTTGGAGAACTACAGTGTGCATTAACAATATGAAGTATCCGAGTGTTCCATGTTGTCCGTAATTTAGGTGGAAGTCAATCGGTTGAAGTCTCGCCTAATTCTGATTTAGTATGAAGAAGTTATTGCAGTCTGAACAAAAAAATATCGACTTATGCACTAGGCGGAGTTCATATATGAGGATGTGGTAGCTTGTTATTTTCTAAATACAACTGTCAGTCCCCTTAGAGAACTACAGTTTGCGTTCACACGATGAAGTATACGAGTGTTCCATACTGTCCGTAATTTAGGTGGGAGTTAATCGATCGAAGTCTCGCTTGATTCGGAGTTAGAACGCAAAAGTTATTGCAGTCTGAACAAAAAAAATAACGGCTTCTGCACTAGGCGGAGTTCAAATATGAAGATGTGATAATCTGTTATTTTGTAAGTACAACTGTCAGTCCCCTTGAAGAACTACAGTGTGCGTTCACACGATGAAGTATCCGAGTGTTCCATACTGTCCGTAATTTAGGTATGAGTTAATTGGTCGAAGTCTCGCCCGATTCCAAGTTAACATGAGGAAGTTATTGCAGTCCGAACAAAAAAAATTGCAGCTTCTGCACTAGGCGGAGTTCATATATGGGGATGTAGTAGCATGTTATTTTCTAAGTACAACTGTCAGTCCCCTTGAAGAACTACAGTGTGCGTTCACATGATGAAGTATCCGAATGTTCCATACTGTTTGTAATTTAGGTGGGAGTTAATTGGTCGAAGTCTCGTCCGATTCCGAGTTAACATGAGGAAGTTATTACAGTCTGAACAAAAAAAATAGCGGCTTCTGCACTAGGCGGAGTTCATATATGAGGATGTAGTAGAATGTTATTTTCCAAGTACAACTGTCAGTCCTCTTGGAGAACTACAGTGTGCGTTCACATGATGAAGTATCCGAATGTTTCATACTGTCCGTAATTTAGGTGGAAGTTAATCGATCGAAGTCTTGTCTGATTCCGAGTTAGAACGAAAAAGTTATTGCAGTCCGAACAAAAAAAATAGCGACTTATGCACTAGGCAGAGTTCAAATTTGGGAATGCGATAGCCTGTCATTTTCTAAGTACAACTGTCGGTCTCCATGAAAAACTATAATGTATGTTCAAAATTCTTATTTTTCAAAATTTATATTAAAATTTAATGTTTTTAATAAATAGATAAATGAATTACCCATTTATAACCCTTCTAAAAATGAATCAACCCAATCCATAACCCATTTAATGATATTTATAAATGAGTTGACCCATAAGTAGGATAAATGGATTGAGTAAATGGATTGAGTCATATTTTAATAGGACTAATTGAAATCTAGCCTAGCTTATAAATAATATTTCAAGAGACTGTTATTCTAGATCAAACATACAGGTAGCCAAACATACTGGTCTGCATTACCATAAAACCAATCCTACCCTATCAATTTATGAGGGAAAATTAAGAAATAGAAAAGGATTCAGATCAGGGATGTACATGTTGAACCACCTCAGGTGTGCACGTAGATGCACGTAGAGAAAAAAGGAATGAGGTAGGGAAAAGGACTGTTGAAGCTCAACAGCAAAACTGACAATTGATCACTTCTGCATTCACCTGCAACCAAGTAATAACTTGGAAACATATGCACATCAAAGGTTACCTGCCTTGTGTTTGATGTTTTTTCAGTTTGGTCTTCTTCATCGGATTCGATTACACTATCCTTACTAGAAATATCCTCCTTGTCTATCTCGACTACAATGAATATTAATTTGTTATGCCTACTTGTTAATTTTATTATGCTTAATCAAAGTCATAATTTTTTTTCTTATTTTGTTTAAATATCTCTTAAAGCAGTTCAAGACTTCAAATCTTGAATTGTACTGTAATAAATAATATTCAAATTTCACTGGAGCGTGCGGCATCGTATTGAGTGTACAAATATTCAATTTTCTCCTCTTTTAACAAAAGAAGCACGTGAAATTTCCAAAACTAAGAAATAAATGAAATTAACATAAACAAACAGTAAATAGAGTATTGGCCATTATTTGTTTCTAAGTTAAAACTATCAAATAATCCAAAAGTATTAAATTTAAAATTAACTACAACTCACGAGGAATGGACAACATATGTATATTTATATATCTTTTGTATTATATATAACATGATCCTAATCGCCTGGTCATGTAAAAAAAAGTTCACAGTACAGCGCATGTTATGCAGTTGTTATAGCTTTCAATTGCCAAATATTTTATAAATAATGGTTGACAGCTCATTAGAAAAGGAAATTTTAATTTATTATTCCTTTACGATCTTGTGGCCCTCCTTTTTGATTAATCGCTATATTTATAATACTTCAATCATGACATGCTATAATTCAAAAAGGTAGTGGTGATAAGCAATCATCAGTGTGAAATTATTAGGGAGGTAAAGCATGTTCACTGTTGTAACATCTTCAACTACAGGAATATATAATCCTGAAATCAACTTCAGCTAGTACAGCCAAATCTGCGCTTAAAATGTTTCATTTTGCAGCATTCCCATTCAGAAACATGGAATCTATCTTCAAACCGTTAGTTGTTATTTTAGTTTCAGAAAAATGTTTAATAGAAGAGAGCTCAGTTTTTCCTGGTTTGTTATTTTTTCATTGAATGTAAGCATTAAGTCAATATTAGACATAAGCAACATCTATAGAATCAACATGTATAAAATTTCAAATGAAAAATTAATCATAACCAACATGTATAAAGCTTAAAAGAAAGCCCAAAATAAAAATGAGTGTACACACAGCTTGGCTATGTTGTAAATTAATCATGAGCGTATTAGTATTATCTAAGTAGATGTTCTAAGTTACTTCTTCTAAAAGAAGCAAAAAATAACTATATAGTAACCAATATAAGCTACCTAATTTGACTCAAGTATGATTGCATGTAAAACATAGAAACTCAACCTATTTCTAAAATTGACTTATCTCTATGTAGAAGCCATCTCATGACTAAGTGGATCTTCAAGAATCTACCTACAACAAAAGATAGTGAATATACAAAGAAGGTAATCAAGATTCAGTTATAAAAGTTAATCCAATTTTTACATTAGAGATCTCATAATTCATTGATTGACCTCGTTTTCCCGTTCTTTCTGTCCATGAATAAAGATTAGATTTTTAAGTAATTTCTGAAGTTTTGTAGATTATTACTAGTTATTTAAAATCGTTTATGAACTTTAAGGAAATTCAAATATTTGGTCATATGTAATGTTAATACCTTTGTTTATTAAATATTAGTGTCCAATTATTAGTAGTAGATTTTTATCGGTGATCCAATCTGACAAATTTATACGGATAAATATTTCGCATATATTTGATCAAAATACCATTTAGGAGAATTCATAAACTATGTAACATGTTATTACTCCCATTTTTTTTACATATGCATATAAATATTTATTATACGAGGTAACGCAAAAATAGATTTTAATATTATTGAAGTTTGGTGGAGAAAACTCATGTGATTTTTTTGAATATATATATTGTTGCAATTTGAAGTGCATTGTTTTAACTAAACTTGTTTTGGTTCACATCTCGTTATTTTACATGAATTGTACTATACACCATTATGCTTACCAAGCAACCATCAAAATGTAGAAAATGTGTCTGATGGCTGGTACTATAACCTATGATGCTAATCATTCGGTATTAAAATATAGTAACAAACTAACTCATTTCAGTAAGATTAACCATTGGTTAAGCTGTCAGCCAATGCAAACTGATGCAGCGCAATACCTTGAATCGAGAACGACATACGCGCACCCCATGCCAAACCCTGAATCGCGCTCCTCCATAGGTCGCGATCGAATCGCGCTCCTCCTTAGGGCGCGAACGAAGACTAAATTGTTCCAGCTTAAGTCGCGACCAAACCTTATGTCGCGAGCTTTCCTATGTTGCGCTCCAGCCTAGGTCGCTGCATACCATGAATCGCGAAACCCTAGGTCGAACGACATTCCTCAAATTGCAAAGCCCTAAGTCGCGAACGACCTATGCCAAATCTAAGATTTCCTAAGTCGCGAACGACCTTCTATAGGTCGCGAGCAAACTCTAAGTCGCGAACGACCTTCCTTAGGTCGCGAGTTTCCAGTTTCCTATGTCGCGAAGCAGTAGGTCGCGAAGCAAAGCTCCTTAAGTCGCGAGCCAATTCCAGTAAGTCGCGAATGTCACTCCGCTTCTTATGTCGCTCCACCTTAAGTCGCGAGCAAATTCCTTGAGTCGCGAACAAAATGAAGTTAGGTCGCTGCCGTGCTCCTCCTTAGGTCGCTGATTGAATGCCGCATTCCTTAAGTCGCTGAAGTTAGGTCATTGAAGTTAGGTCGCGGACGAGTTTTCTTAGGTCGCTGAAGATCGCTATGCCGCAAATCCTTAAGTCGCGAAGCGCCAGAATGCCGCTCCAGTAGGTCGCTGCCTAGTTTCTTAAGTCGTTGTTTGTATTTCTTAAGTCGTTGTTTGTATTTCTTAAGTCGTTGCTTGTATTTTCTTAAGTCGATTGTATTTGTTAAGTCACATTGTTGTAACTTGTTAATCGTGTGTGTGTTGTAACTTTCTCTATAAATAGGGGTGTGTTGTCATTTGTAATAGTTAGTTGATTTTTGAATAAAATTTGGTTTGTGCTTTGTGCCTCCATTAAAATTGGAAGTTGAGTGTTATCTCCTTTCTCCATCTTCGGATATTCGAGTGCGCTCGAATCAACGAAATTGAAGCCGATTCACGGAATCTCGTGCGCGAGATCAACGTCGAAGAATCGTAGATCTTCTAACACGGTATCGTGCGCGATCAACGTGTTAAAGATAGCTAGAATCCGGTATCTCGAGAGATCAACGGATTTGGGCATTTGGGTATCTTCAATTCATCGATTCATTTTGTTTCACCGATTCATTTTCCACGAATTCATCAATTCGTGAGTTGTGTGATCCTGTAGGTTGCGTCATTTGGTATCAGAGCTAGGAAACGAACTTTTCCAAGTTCGTTGGATTTCAAGTTTGCGTGATTTGAAGTTTGTGGAATTCGAATGTGAGTTTGCTTGTCCTTTTGTGTTCGTGAAGATTCAAACAAGTTGGAAGTTTTGATTCTGAAAGTTTTGGATCGAAGTGGGAAAGTTGTACAGAGCTTGAAGAGCTTGTTGGGAGCTAGAAGTTTACATCTTTTCGTATTAGAGCTAGAAGCGAGCTTGTTCAAGTTTGTGCAAGATTTGTTCAAGTTGTGAGCTAGAAGTTTGTGCGTAGATTATGCATCATTGAAAGTTGCGCTAGTTGAAGTGTTCATTTTGAAAATTCCAACAATTGGTGAAGTTTGATTCGAGATTTTTTTAATCGAAGCAAAGTGTGAAGTTTCGAGATTTGAAGTTTTTGGAGTTCGAATTGAGTTGTTTGTTCATTTGGGTGTTCGTGAGACTTCAAACAAGTTGAGGAGTTTTGATTCGAGAATTTTTGGATCAAAGTGAAGTTTGTGTTTAGATCTGTTGAAGATTTGATCATGCTTCCGAGACGTGATAACCATCATCATAATGTTGCAGATTTGTATGGGAGTGAAGATCCTGAACAGATGGAACAACGTCTCGATGAAAGGTTCAATAAGGGTTTCGAGAGAGTGGAGAGAATGATGTCTGACATGAATCGAAATCAAAGGATAGTGTCACCACATTATGATAGAGAAAGGAGAAAACCCTCATTGTCGATAAATCGAGATTGTGGATTTCGAGACAATCGTGATTATCGGAATGAAGAAGGAAGAGCTTATCGTGGTTACGAGCATGAGCCATATTGTGATTATGAAAGAAGAAGTAGAGAGGACGTGCATGGTCATAGAAGAGTCAATGTTCAGAATCGACATCGAAGCTCATCTAATGTTGAAGATGATAGTTATGGTAATAGTGTTCACTTTCGGTATCCAGGTCAAGGGCAAAATCGATATAGGAATGTTGAAGAGAACGGTCATAAACGGGAGTCAAGGATGGACACAGAAATTCCAGAATTCCGAGGTGGTCTACAAGCATAGGAATTATTTGATTGGTTATCAAAGGTTGAAAAGATTTTTGAACTCAACAGCGTGCCTGAAGATCGTTAAGTTAAGTTAGTTGCTACAAGATTGAGAGGAAGAGCTATAAATTGGTGGCAACAAACTAAATCAACCAGAGAGAGAATGAGGAAATCCAAAGTTGTCACGTGGGATAAGATGAAAAGGATGATGAAGGCAAATTTCTTACCCTACAATTATCAAGCTCGTATGAACCAACAGTTGCAGAAGTTGAGTCAAGGGAGTCGAGGAAAGGGTGTGGATACAAGCCCCAGCAATCAGAATAAAGGTGATAATTGCAGTATAAATGTTTCTAAGAGAGTCAACAAACCAGATGTACATGGAATCACTAAAACAAAGGTTGATGGCCGAATTAAGCGCTATCATTATCAGGAGTCTGACCATAGAAGTATTGAATGTACGGAGCCCAAGATGAAGGCCTTAGTTCTAGAAGAATGTGAAAACGAGGATGTGGATGATTCTACTGAAAGCGAGCCGGAAAAGGAAGAGGAACCGAATAGTCCATTATCTTTCAGCGAAAGTGTTAAAGAAGCGGAAGGTATTGCTGAATCGTTGGTTAGGTTTGAGGTAAGTGAAGAGCTTAAAACTCCTGAGGAGGTTAAACCAATGGTAGGAAAGTTTGAAGAGGTCGGTCCTACGGAATCGTTCGAAGAATTACCACCAAAGTTTGACAACGAAGATGAAGAGGTCGAGTTAGAGAACGATGAATGTAATTTGTTGATGGAATTTTTTTCAACATCAAAATATGTGGATGTAGAAGTTGAATACTCGTCACCACCAAAGATTGATGTCGATAGTATGGAAGAAGAAATTATGTTCGGAGTTGAGGAAAATAACTTGATGATGGTGGATTCTTGTTTAACACCTGAGCTTATGGATGAGAGCCAGCCAACTGTAAATTCCTTAGTTTCCGAAAAGCCCGAACAAAGTGAAAGTGAAACAGAAGAGAAGACAGAATCAGATAGTTTATTATCTTTGAAAGAGTTCGTCAATAAAATGAAAGATAGTGATGAATTATCAATGTTGATTGAATCTGGAGAAAGTTTTGATTTTGAGAATCCTGAAGAGGTTGAAGTATTTGAAGAGTTTAAAGATGAGATTTCTGAGGAACTGCCTGAAGAAACTAGTCTTGTATTTTTGAAAGAGTCTGTTGAAAAGGTGAAAAATAGTAATGAATTGTTTGTGTTGACCGGACAAGGAACGAGTAAAGATCTTGAGGTTTTTAAGGAAGTTGGATCAGAATTCGATGAGTCTGAAGTCGAATATCCTGAGGAATTACCCGAAGAGTTACCATCACTACAGGACATTCAACATCAAACTGATCCAGTACCAGATGCTATTTTACTGAAGGGATTGTATGATCTTGTGAATCTGAAAAACCAGGAAGAGTTGAAAAGACAAGAGGAAGAGAATGATTGTCAGTTGGAGTTGTCTGATCATGTCCGCACTGCTGACGTTGTCAACGTCAACTGCTTGGAACCGTTTCATGAAAATAAACATGTCAAAGAAGAAGCGAGTGGGAATTCATTTCAATCAGGGGAAGTTGATGCAACACATCAGGGGAAGATTCTAAATGATGATACACCTGAACGAGATAAGGAAAGACAAGAATCTGGGCATGAGTCATCACACTTCTTCAGTCGTAACTTCATAAGTCGCTCCGCGATTTTAAACTTCCTAATATCGTCTCGCATTTTCGTCACGATTTGGTTCTATATCACACCTTCCTATTGGCACAAGCATCATGATGTCATCTCCCTCAGATCACTTCCTTATGCCGCCTGCCTAATGCCACGTCTGCTTTATGCCATGCGTTCCTTATGGCGAGCCGCATCTTCAAATGGGCAAGACAAGATCAATCTCAAGAGTGGTTATCACCAGAACCGCATCAGACCAGATAATGAATGGAAGACAACGTCTTGAAGAAGAAGAAAGTGTGAATTCAGGACGAATTCTTTTCAACCAGGGGAGGATGATGCAGCTCGATACCTTGAATCGAGAACGACATACACGCACCCCATGCCAAACCCTGAATCGCGCTCCTCCATAGGTCGCGATCGAATCGCGCTCCTCCTTAGGTCGCGAACGAAGACTAAATTGTTCCAGCTTAAGTCGCGACCAAACCTTATGTCGCAAGCTTCCCTATGTCACGCTCCAGCCTAGGTCGCTGCATACCATGAATCGCGAAACCCTAGGTCGAACGACATTCCTCAAATCGCAAAGCTCTAAGTCGCGAACGACCTATGCCAAATCCAAGATTTCCTAAGTCGCGAACGACCTTCTTTAGGTCGCGAGCAAACTCTAAGTCACGAACGACCTTCCTTAGGTCGCGAGTTCCAGTTTCCTATGTCGCGAAGCAGTAGGTCGCGAAGCAAAGCTCCTTAAGTCGCGAGCCAATTCCAGTAAGTCGCGAATGTCACTCCGCCTTCTTATGTCGCTCCACCTTAAGTCGCGAGCAAATTCCTTGAGTCGCGAACAAAATGAAGTTAGGTTGCTGCCGTGCTCCTCCTTAGGTCGCTGATTGAATGCCGCATTCCTTAAGTCGCTGAAGTTAGGTCGTTGAAGTTAGGTCGCGAGCGAGTTTTCTTAGGTCGCTGAAGATCGCTATGCCGCAAATCCTTAAGTCGCGAAGCGCCAGAATGCCGCTCCAGTAGGTCGCTGCCTAGTTTCTTAAGTCGTTGTTTGTATTTCTTAAGTCGTTGCTTGTATTTTCTTAAGTCGATTGTATTTGTTAAGTCACATTGTTGTAACTTGTTAATCGTGTGTGTGTTGTAACTTTCCCTATAAATAGGGGTGTGTTGTCATTTGTAATAGTTAGTTGATTTTTGAATAAAATTTGGTTTGTGCTTTGTGCCTCCATTAAAATTGGAAGTTGAGTGTTATCTCCTTTCTCCATCTTCGGATATTCGAGTGTGCTCGAATCAACGAACTTGAAGCCGATTCACGGAATCTCGTGCGCGAGATCAACGTCGAAGAATCATAGATCTTCTAACACGGTATAGTGCGCGATCAACGTGTTGAAGATAGCTAGAATCCGGTATCTCGAGAGATCAACGGATTTGGGCATTTGGGTATCTTCAATTCATCGATTCATTTTGTTTCACCGATTCATTTTCCGCGAATTCATCAATTCATGAGTTGTGTGATTCTGTAGGCTGCGTCACAAACATTTGTTATAGTGCATCTTTTAAATTGGTTATGCTTTCAACTATCAGCTATTGAAAAAAAGTAAGAAGTTTTTATGAAAACCAGTATATAAAACAAAGCAGCCTCTTATAATATATTTAAGAGTAAAGTAACCTCTTTCATATAATGCATACCTCATATCATGAGGACCAACAACGTGGAAGATAAACGAAAATTATGAGCTGAAGTGATGTCCAATGACAGTTAGAAAGTGGGATTGAATGAAAAAGTGCATTTTGAGCATAGTGCAATCTTAGTTACATAAATAAGTAATTTCTTAATTTGATCTAATTTTGAAAAGTCTTAGTATATCAGTAATAAACAAAGACCAAAATAGTTGAAAATGATTCTTATTTCTAAAGAGCATAAATGCAACCTGATTTTTTTTTGAAATGGTACAATGGTGCTCGTCAAGCATAAATGCAACCTGAAGTTAACTTTGCTTTGTAACTACAAAACTTAATAGTAGGCAAACCAGGAGATTTTTTTGAACATTAGATCTATAACTGCAAAATAATAATAATTATAAAATGACAACTTCTTTTAGTTTATAATATTATTTTTCCTTTGGGACGAACTTGTTCTTTTTAACTACATTCATTTTAAGTAGATATAGTCATTCTCTACTTTCTGGTTGCAGGCATAAAAATTTTCCATTCAACATTTACTCATCATATTTTAATCCATAAAAAAACCTCCAACAATACAGATTAGGGATTATTTATGCCTTTTTTATAGTTAGTTTATTGGCATTAATATTTATTATTTTAGTGATAAGATAAATATATTATTTAACTTGGTAATTTCTTTCTACCATCTTCTATTTTTTTAATCTGTATTGATTACCTGTATCTTGTATCACATAATTTGCCTCTTTTATTTTGTTTTTACCCATGCTTAATTATAGTGTCATGAACTTATTTCTCCTTTTGTTTCCCATTAGAATTTCAACATCCAACATTCATACTAATTACATGTAACATGCAAACAATAATGTGTCTGTGTGTGTTTTATAATTACTTTTATTTCACAAATTTCACATTACACGAATAATTTCCAAATTTCAAAGCCAATGGTATTTTTGTCTATACAGTATATTGGTTTTGTTTTACTAAATTTAAAGGATTAGTCAATGAAAGATTTTGATGAAGTAAAATTGACTTTTATTGAACCGATTACAAAAGTTATTACAATACAAAGTTATAGAGATTGCAGTATTTATATAATACAAAATGCATTGGGCTTCAGCCCATTATCCGGGTTGTAACTGAGCATTCTTTCCAACCGTTGAGATGTGTGACTATGATCTCTTTATGATATCTGATGTGGATAAGTAAAAGAAACACAGACCCGATTGTCATAACATCTTAACTCCCCCTTTCAATTGCGGCTAGGGTTTCCTTTCTTCCTCTTGCGTCTGTTCTTTGGAAATGCCTTTAACACGAAGCTTGTTCTTTAGATCCTCAAAATACTTGCGCGATAGCGCTTTTGTGAATATGTCAGCTATTTGACTTGAGGCTGGAAGATGATTAACTTCGAGTTTTCCTTTTGCGATCTGATCTCTGACGAAGTACAGATCGATCTCGATGTGTTTCGTTCAAGCATGTAACACTGGATTAGCTGAGAGAGCTACTGTGCTAGAATTGTCACACCAAATAATGGTTTTGTGTGATAGCTTGATCCCTAATTCCTTGATTAGGGCTTCTGTCCACATTACTTCAGCAGTGGCTGATGCAACACTTCTGTACTCCGATTCAGTACTTGAACGTGAGATGGTTGGTTGCTTTTTGGCACACCATGAAACGGGATTTCCACCTAAGAAGATGCAGTGTCCAGTTGTAGATCTCCGATCATCGTAGTCTGATGCCCAGTCAGCATCGGCAAATCCTTGAATAGATAAGTTTCTGCTTTTGTTTAGCTTGATGCCTTGATTTGATGTACCTTTGAGATATCTGAGTATTCGTTTTACTGCTTTCCAGTGTAAGTCTAGTGGTCTCTGCATAAATTGACAAACTTTATTTACGGCAAAGGATATATCAGGTCTAGTTACAGTTACATATTGTAGAGCACCTACTATGCTTCTATATTGCTTTATGTTATCAATTTGTTCTCCTTTATATTTAGACAAGTGTAAGTTACTTGTCATTGGTGTAGGCATTGACTTAGCTTCATGCATTTTTGCTCTACTTAATATTTTAGAGATATATTTTTGCTGATTTAAGATAAGTCCCTTGTCAGCTGTAGTAATGACTTCTATACCTAAGAAGTAATGTAGCTTGCCTAAGTCTTTAATGGAGAAAGTTTTATCTAACATATTGATAACATATTTTATTTCTTCTTTATCATTGCATGTAACTATAAAGTCATCCACATATACAAGAATGTAAGTGATATACCTTTCATTAATTTTTGTGTAAATAGAGTTGTCAGACTTGCATACCTGATATCCCATAGAGATTAAAGTAGCTTTTAATTTTTCATACCATACTCTGGGAGCTTGCTTGAGATCATATATTGCTTTATGAAGTTTGCAAACAAGATTCTTTTTGTCATTTTGAATGTAACCTTGGGGTTGCTGCATGTAGACTTTCTCCTGTAACTGTCCATTTAGGAAAGCATTGTTTACATCAAGTTGTCTTATATCCCATTCATAGTGTAAAGCTATAGTTAGAATAATTCTGATAGTAGTTGGTTTAACTACTGGTGAAAAAGTTTTTGTGAAGTCAAATCCATATTGTTGAGAGTATCCTTTGGCTACAAGTCTAGCTTTGTATTTGATCTTTTTACCTTTTGGTAGTGTTTTCAGCCTGTATGTCCATCTGCTGCCTATTATGTTCTTATTTGTTTTCGCTGGAACTAAGCTCCATGTTTTGTTTTTGATTAATGCACTGTATTCTTCATCCATGGCTTCTCTCCATTTGTTGTTTTTAGCAGCTTCATCATAGTTGCTTGGTTCCTTGTAATTCATATTGGCAGTGTAGATTTTTGGCTTGAATATCCCATGTTTTGATCTTGTAATCATAGGATGTCCCTCTTGTGCAGGTGCCGTGTCACTGCTATCTGGAAGTGAGCTGTTGGCTTGATCATTATTCTGATCTTCAGGCTCACAACCTTCAGACTCATTGTTATATAAGTTTATATTATCATTCTGACCTGGCCCTTCAATGGGCACTGTGTGTTGGAGGTTTGATGCTGAATTCTCGCTATTTTCAGCACTTTTGGATTCTTCTTTTCCCCATACAGGTATGGGTGGTAAAAATTTCTTGGCACTGTAAATCTTTTGGGTAGTATAGATTCTCGTCCGGTTCGGTCCGACCGATTTCAAAAGGGCATTAGCAAGTATAGATGGTGACAAATTCATCAGTGAGGAAAATGGAAAGACCTAAAGTTAAACAACAGGACATTAAGATATCCTCGTCTGTTTATTACGACCCAAAATCAAACAGTGAACAAGAATTAGAAGCTGAAGTCAGATCAAGTATTGGGGCCAGTGATCAAGTATCCACTTTGAGTTTTTATGTGTTATGCCAAAATTAGTAGCAGAGTGTAGAGATTAAATACAATACAAAGGCAAAGACAAAGCCCACATCTGAATTATCAACAAAATTGGAGGATGAGTTGAAGACCCAAAATACAAATAAGAAGTGGAAGACAAAGAAATCTAATCCCAGTACAAGCAATAGCAAAGGGTCTCACATACAAAGCACTCTACAGACGATCAAAAAGTTTATAAATGGCTCTGATAAGAGGTATATGGACCTGGAAACATGTACATCTTTTTCACAGATATAAAAATGATGATAATGCACACTCATATACATCTTTTCTAAAAATAAAGTTCACAGCACCATTGTAGCTTGCTTGATTTAAATCTTAAATGAACGTTGGGGTAACACATAGATTCATATTTTATAAAATGAATATTCTATTTAATCTTAAATGCGTGTTGGGGTAGCACAGTGATTCATATTTCATAAAATGAATATTCTAGTTTAGTCTTGATGAACTTGAACATGTACATCTTTTTTCTTCATTTCATTTTTGCTATATCTTTTTCACATATAAAAATGAACATCATCATATCATGAACTAAATCATGGCTTTTGGGATAAAGTATAACCTTTAAATGCTTTGGGTAATTACATTGGTTAAAATATGCAGGACTAATCAAAATCCATCAGAGATGACACCACCTTCTAGACATGGAAGAAATAGTGATAAATTATTTAATAAGTCACCATTAACAAATGATGCAAGATTTCAGAGAAGACAGTCGTTGGCTAGTATAGGTACAAGTATTTCTAGAAGATCATCTCTTAGTGGAATATCTACTGACTCGTGTATGTTATATAACTCATAACTACACAAATTTACTCCAAGTTTTTAAAATGCTAACATGTACTGTATTGATTTTACCTACAATGTCAATGTAGATACAACTGACATTCAAATTTTGAGGATGAAGTCCCCAGGGACAGTAAGTACAACAAAGACTGATACAAAGCGACGGATGTGAGCTTGAACGGTGAAGGAATAAAATTAATAAATGCTTTTACTCTTGATAGATGCTGTCTTTGGTTTGCAATTCTAGAAAGCATGCTTGTTTGTAATTAAAATGTAAGCCATTAACTTAAAACTCCAGTAAAGTAAACTACAAGTGCATATTATATACCCATTGGCATAACTATATATTCAACTTCCATCATTCATAACACACACATCTTTACTACTAATAATGAGAATTTCTTGAATAAGAATTCAACCGTGTCTTTTTGAAATACCAGAAATAGCCCTCATTATAATAATGGAAATCGGTCACTTTATCTTTACTACTAATAAAGAGAATTCATTGAATAGATTTACTCGGTGTCCTTTTGAAATTCCAAATATACCCTTTTACATCTTATAGAGAAATAGTATTCAAATATGGAAATATAGCCTGTTAATTTCTATGTACAACTGTTAGTCACCATGAAGAACTACAGTGTGCGTTCACAAGATGAGGTATCCGAGTGTACCATATTGTCCGTAATTTAGGTGGGAGTTCATCGGTCGAAGTTTTGTCAGATTCCAAGTTAGTATGAAGAAGTTATTACAATCTGAAAAAAAATAGCGGCTTCTGCACTAGGCGGTGTTCAAATATTGGGATGTGATAACCTGTTATTTTCTAAGTACAACTGTCAGTCCCCATGGAGAACTACAGTGTACGTTCACAAGTTGAAGTATCCGAGTGTTTTATATTGTCCGTTAGGAGAGGAGTTCGAGCTATTCAGTGATTCCACTTCATTGTAGTATCTCTTCTCTGAGAGGATCTCGATCTTCGTTTGTAGCAATGGTTGGAGTTCTTAGCCTCCTATGGTTTTTGCATTTCCTAGACATTTTAAGGGAAATGTTGTGGTTGGTATTTGAGAGGGAGACGTACCTGTATGCAAGCAATATTCCTAGAGTGGGTATTGCCCGAGCTTATCACTGGTTACGACTCTAGGACTCGATGAGCTTTGGCCGAGTGTGATGGCTAGTTTGACCGTCATACCTACTTTGATTTAGCCGATTGGAACTGGTCAGAGGCGTTAAACTAGACCAGTGGAGGCCGTAGCTAAATTAAAAGAGTGAGTAGTGTCTAGAGGAATGATGCAGTGTGGACCCAACCGAGGCTGTTGGTTCCATAGAGATTGTTTGTTCTCAAGTAGCGGGAACAAATTTTTTAGGACTGCATCAATGGATTGCCGATGATTAAGGATAGAGGGAAAGCATTTGAGTCATAGTCGATTGGTTGACATATGATGCTAGATTTGTATTCCTTAAATCCAGTAGTACGACATTCGTTTTTGTTATGTTGCTTGAGGGATGGTTGGTGTGATTCCATTGTGCGCCAAGTGCATTGTAAGTAGCAGAGACCCATTGTTCGATAGTGGGTTTTGGGAGAACTTACAAGAGGCGTTTGGATATTTGGCACTAAATGGATTAGATGATATTGAGACTGAACCATAGACTTGGAGACCTCATAAGCCTATTTGTGCCAGTAGATGTGATATGAATCAGGTTAGGAGGAGGTCGAAGGAGTAGTAGGGTTCCAATGGAATGAAAGCGAAGGTAATATGGTAAGGTAGACTATGGGGAGCATGAGGACCGTTAGTCCACAACTCTTTAGACAGTGGGACTTTGTTTTTGTCGTCATCTTTCAATATGGATATCATATTGGATGTTTGTACTAGATGGTTTAGTATTCCACATGCTAGGATATGCATGGATGTTACTTTTGGATGTTAGATCTTATGTATGCATGTCTGATTTGATTGTTAGCATTTGAGATGATACTTTATGTTTGAATGGTTGTTAGGCATGCAGAATAGTTATTATTTGGTATAGCATTCTTTTTTAATGATTGCTATAGATGATCTGGTATAGTTAAAGATATGAGTTGTATACGCATCTTTGTTGTAGTAGAGTTTTTCCGACTTAGTCGTGCAAAGGAGGTTTTGCCGAATTTTTTCAAAATCTAACAGATTTTTGAGGGCCGATGGGTTAGGAGATGCTCTGTTTGCTTTGTGATTTCAAGGATGAAATCTTTTAAGGAGGAGAGAATGTAACGATCCGTATTTTTAACAATCAGATATTTATATAGTTGATTTAAATATTTAATCGTTAATTAAATGAAGGCCCGAAAATATGATTTTTCGCATACGATCGAATTAGGACTCGAGACCACTTCCGTTGAGTTTGGATTGACGTTGCAGATTAAAATGAGTATAAGAATCGCTATATTTCAAGATCGGACGATCTGATGGCCAAAACGGTCTCGAAATACGCGAAATTAGCCTTCCGGAGCACAGTCTTAGATGGAGACGATATTAGTACCGTTGGATCCAAAAAATAAAGTGATGTGTGCTCGTGGCGATCGTACACATCCTGTGATCGTACGGACTTGAAACGTACAGCCATTTGTTTGTGAATTAAACAAATGGAATAATATAATATTATATAAATCCCAAAATCAAACTTCTCCTTCCAAATATCATTTTCCTCTTACTGTAGCATTTCTAAGATTAGAATCATGGCTACTTCTCAAATCCACATTCAAAAGTTAATTTCTCCAAATTCGCTTGACGATAAAATACGAGGTCGGATTAGTTGAGATCATATCAGCGAAAGCTCCACGATTATGGATCGATCATCATTGGCCAAAATTGACATCTTTGTCAGTGATTAGATTTTCAGATGGTTGGAGATTCGAGCGACGATAGGCGAATCTGAGGTATGCGTTGTGAATCTCGTACGAAGGAGCACTCATCTCCAAAAATTAAGCTCCTACCATCAAGAATAGCAGATGGCATTTGTTGCTTGGTCGATCACGTAGCTATAGGTCATATTTTCCATAGGTGTGTGGTCGAGATGTGGTAGGGTGCAGATCGAAGAGAGCACGAAGAGAAGCATTTTGACGAAAGCGGTTTGAGATTTCGTCGACAAACGAAGGAGATATTAGAATTTGAAGTTGCGACCAGGGCGTGCATATCTTGTACATGTACAGGCGAATAGAAAAAGAAGAAGAATTTGGGGCCTAATTAGGTAATTAAGGGCGTGACTATTTAATTGATTAATTAATTATCTCGTTAATTACGATTCTTATATTATCATATCATTTGCATACGAGGTCCGTTTTGGACGCGGTTTCTTGCGTTGCGCTCGTGATGGCGGGATCTACATTTTGGCACTGCTTTGGACAGATTTGGCCGAGGTAAGCGATATTATCTCTCACTATACTATGATTCATTGTTTAGTATTATATTGATTCTTAGGAATATATTTTTGGTTTTTAAACGTGATCATTATTATTATACAACAACTATATTTTTATAAACGAATATATAATTATTCTAAAATGATTTATAAAGAATATCGCATATTTTTCATCGTCGTGTCATAGTTAGTGAATTATTAGATTATATCTATTATTGATGTTATTTTCCTCATTAATTGATATGGATGGATTGTTTATGTTGTATGTATGTTGTTTTGGATGGATGTATGGTTGTTTGGATGTATGGATGTTTGGATGTATGTTTGATTGTTTGGCTTGTTTCTTATTTGGCTATTTTGGTTGAAAACGCTGACTAGCGGTGATTTGATTTTAGGTAGCATCTTGTACGTTGGAGTTCCGCACACGCGGAAATCTAATGAATGAGATGAGCAGTAGAAGAGGGTTTGGGATACGTGCCGACCGATCTGGGTTTCAAAGTGGATGCCGGACGTTTCTGTTTGGTCTGTGCTTAATCGTTCGGTTAAGTGTAAGACCAAGGTGGATGGTATTGACCATAGTAGAGTGGTCAATGTCCATCACTGTGGTCGATTGGCGATTGGCCGATCTGTGGCTTAGACATTGATGAGATATCATGGTGCGCGACATGATGGTTTATTCGTGCGACCGATTTAGAGATTGGATGTTATTACCCTATGACGAGTGATATTGATGGTGAGGCAGTGATGTGGTGCTTCGGCCTAGCGATATTGATGGTGAGGCGGTGATGTGGTGCTTCGACCTGGTGATTTTGATTGTGTGGCAGGGATGTGGTGCTTAGACCTGGTAGTCTAATACTACGGATAGTGACTCGATGATGTATGGAGTAGGCTCCGGGATGATAGATCAGGATTGTATGGATCATGTTGGACCTTGGGCTTCGGATGGCATGATAGTAGGGTTCTTCGATCAAGAGCTCAGGCGGAGATTAGGATCGAGGATGGCAGCTCGGATTGGAGTGAGGTTGCAGATAGTGGACTGAGTTGAGTGTTAGCGCTAGTGCCCAGAAACTATAGTAAGCCAGTAGGGTTCAAATCCGTTCGAGTGAGTAGGGCTCGATGGATGTGTTTGTGCCTAGGGATCATTGATGACTCAGAGTGTTTTCTGTCGTGTTCAAAGCAGGGGTACTAGATGTGGGTGATACCCGAGGGTTGGCAGCGATGGTCGTGTACCCTGGACCGCCCCAAGGGGGTCTAGTGTTAGACGGTATGGAGGTACTATAAGAGACAACCGTGCGGGGTTTCAGACCTGATAGTACGGTGGAACATAATAGAGAAATCGGATTTTCACTAGTCCTTGACAGTTGCAGAGGGTCATATGAGTCATCATATATCTGGCACATTGGGTGACAGTTAGTATTGTTTGATGGATGCTATGTTTGTTATGGTTGCTCACTAGTCACCTGTCACCTAGGGATGTCACAGTAGGTAGGTATTGTGGTAGGGATACCCAGATACCCTGACTTGACTTAGTGTGGAGTAGGTATGGATGGAGATACCTAGATACCTGAAGTTTACTTAGTATGCAGTAGGGACTATAAGTGGAGATACCTAGGCACCCATACAAATACTGAGTATGGTATGCCCTTTTTACGATATTATAGAGTAGCATATTACTTATGTTTATGTGCTGACTCTGTAGTTGCATGGACAGGTCCGGTATGGTTTATATACCCTCTGTTCTGTATATTATCGAGTTTTATAGTATTTATAAATTTGATATCGCTCACACCAGACTGTTGTCTAACCCGAGGTTTTATGCTTTGCTTCTTATTATCTCGGGTACTCTTAAATGAGTAGATTGAGAGCATATGGATGGTTATGGAGTTCTACAGGTGGACCAATGGGAGGAGACGGTTATCTATACTTGTATGTGCATTTGTTAGTATATTTCCACTATGTGATACTATGGAGCCTTGATAGTGTTGAGTTACTATTATGAGATAGTGTACCAGTTGAGTTTACTTTTCCCTTGTATAAACTCTTTTATGGTGTTTTACAACTTTATAGATGTTATATTCAGATGATTATTTCACATTGTTATTACAGATCTATGTTTTATACCTGTATTGATTATTATATTTACTCTGATGCGATGTGAGATATGCGACATGTAATTTGGTTATTTGATGCTTCCTTTTTCTTCTTTTCCATTCTTTTCTCTTCTATTTCTCCATCTTATTTCTTTTCCTCTCCTTTGACTACCGTTCAACGCCATAGATGTAGGGTAGTCATTACAGAAAGCACCATTGGTTAAGGCACCTACTGCTAAGGTGCCGAAGATAGAACCACAAACAGCCAAGGCACAATTTGCACCAAGGAGCTACTACAATTACCACCGGCATGTTCATATACTGTCAGATGCTTTGTAAAGGGGAGCAGCCTAGAGTTTTTGCTTTAGCTTCAGCACCTTCCACTTCCACCACAGCAAAGGGGAAGTAAGTTCTGGAAGGTATTCTATCTATTTTTGGCATTTCTATTCATGTCTTATTTAATACTGGGGCTTCTCTTAGTTTTATCTCTCGTACCCTTGTTGATAAACTGAAACTTGAACCAGTTATAAATTTAGATTCTATTTGTTTGTCGAACCCTATTGGAGGCTCGGCCAATCTTAGTATGGTTTGCTTAGGAGTTTCGATTTTTAATTTTAATCGGCTCTTTCCTTGTGATGTGTATGTCCTGGGTTTTACGGGTTTTGATGCTCTACTTGGGATGGATTGTTTATCGTACAATAATGCAGTCTTAGATTGTATTAAGCTGACCGTGCTATTAAAGAAGGGGATGGAAGTTCACACATTATCTTGTAAAGAGCCTAGCTCGCTTATGCCTAGTTTCTTTTATTCTCTTAATGTAGCAGAGGAGGGGCTGGGTTCGATCCCTATTGTTTAGGGGTTTGCAGATGTCTTCGAAGAGGTTTCAAGTTTACCACCTCATCAAGAGATAGAATTTAACATTGATTTAGTGAAGGATGCAAAGCCTATCATGCTGCCTGTTTGTAGATTTTCCCTAAAGGAGAAGTTAGAGCTAACAAATTAAGTTAGTGATTTGTTTTAGAAGGGCTTGAGCCAACAAACAAACTGTTAGAAACAAGTATGTGTAGTTGGAGCTAACAAATTAAGTCGTTCGAGTTAGGGAGCGCCCATCATCTTTGCTACGAAGGAGGATGGTTCCCTAAGACTATGTGTAGATTATCGCGAGCATAATAAACGAACTGTTAGAAACAAGTATCATTTTCCTATGATAGACGACTTGTTCGATCAACTTCATGGAGCTCAAGTGTTTTCTCAGCTTGATCTTGCTATAGGGTTCCATCCATTCAGAGTGGTGGAGGAGAGTGTACCCTTGACCACTTTTAGACCCAACCATCTTTATGAGTGGTTAGTTATGTCGTTCGGGCTAACTAATGCTCCATCATATTTTATAGATTTAATGAATCGAGTTTTCCGGGATGCGTTGAATAAGTTTGTTCTTGTTTTTATCGATGGTATTCTGTTCTACTCCAAGACTAAGGAGGGATATTCATGTCATCTAAGGATTGCTATAGAAATGCTAAGAGAGCACATGTTGAAGGTTAAGTTCTCGAAGTGTCATTTTTGGCGTTAAGAAGTTAGGTTCTTAGGTCATGTTGTTTTGGCGGAGGGTATTCTGTTGATCCAGCCAAGGTTGTGGCCGTTTAGGACTGGAAGAGGCCGGAAAGCACAACTGATATTAGGAGCTTTCTGAGTCTAGTAGGTCATTATAGGAGATTCATAAGGATTTTTTGAAGATTGTCTCTCGCTTAATGAATTTGATGAAGAAAGATGTCAAATTTGTGTGTACTGATAAATGCGAGCAAGCATTCGTAAAGTTAAAGGAAATGTTGGCTAGTGCTCTGTTCTTACCATGTTAGATGGAGGTGTGAATTTGACTGTTTACACTGATGCGTGTGGACTTGGTCTAAGTGCTGTGTTAATGCAACATGGAAGGGTTATTGCTTATGCGAGTCGGTAGTTCAAACCGCATGAAGCCAAATATGTAACTCATCATTTGGAGCTATCAATAGTGGTATTTGCGTTAAATATGTGGAGATAGCATTTGCTACGTGAAAGGTTCGAGTTATATACGGACCATAAATCTTTGAAGTATCTTTTTACGCAAAAAGACTTAAATATGAGGCGAGAAAGGTGGTTGCAGTTTTTTGCTGCCTATGGTATGGATATATTATACACACCGGGAAAAGCTAATATTATAGCCGATGCGCTCAATAAGATGTATGTAGTTATGATAAACATTGAGGTTTGTCTGACTCTAATTAGTCGTATTGAAGAGCATCAGCTTAGAGATTTTCATTTTTCAAGGGTAGCTAACAATGTTAGTGAGAATGAGGCACCAAAGAGGTGGCCGGATTCAAGGTGGATGGCTGTGGCATTTTGAGAATGAATGGTAGGCTATGTGTCCCAAATGTTGATGGGATTAGGCAGGATGTTCCAGTAGAGAGTCACTATTCTAGGTTGACAATACATCTTGGGATCACTAAGATGTATCAAGACATGAAATGGACGTTCTGGTGGAATGGTATGAAAAGGGATGTTTCTATCTTTGTGAGTGGGTGTGCTAACTACCAGCAAGTAAAAGGTAGTCACCAAAAGGCAATTGAAATGCTTCAGCCACTTGAGATTCCTAAGTGGAAGTGAGAGAAAATATCCATGGACTTCGTCAATGGATTGCCTAGGTCGAGAAGAGGTAACGAGGTTATGTGGGTTATCATGGATCAATTGACCAAGAGCGCACACTTCTTACTTGTTAAGACAACGAGTAAAACTTCTAGTTAGGCTAAGTTATATGTTAAGGAAACCATCAGATTGCACAGTGTTCATTATGATATCATGACTGACAGAGATCCGATATTCACAAGCCAGTTCAGAAGAGTTTGCATGATGCATTAGGGACCGAGCTTAGTTTGAGTACTGCTTATCATCCGTAGACTGATGGGCAAACAGAAATGGTAAACCAAGTGTTGGAGGACTTGCCTCGAGCATGCACTTTAGATTTTGGGGGTTCTTGGAAAGAACACTTACCACTTGTTGAGTTTTCATACAACAACAGTTATCAGGTCAGTATCGAAATAGCACCATTTGTAATGTTGTATGGAAGGCTTTGCAAATCTCTATTGTGTTGGTAGAACCTAAGGATCGTCTTGTGCCTAAGCCGGATATGATTCGAGAGGCGTCAGATAAGGTTATAGAGATTAGAAAGTGAATCAAAGAAGCGCAAAATCGACAAAAGAGCTATGCATACAAGAGGCGTGGAGACTTGGAGTTCTCAGCTGGAGACTTTGTGTTTGTAAAGGTTTCTCCGATGAGAAGTGTAGTTCGGTTTGGAAGGGAAGGAAGTTAGCTCCTCTTTATATAGGATCATTCCCAATTCTGGAGAGGATTGGTACACTCGTGTATAGAGTCAAGCTACTGATAAGGCTAGTAGGTGTGTACAATGTATTTCATGTGTTGCATTTGCGTAAGTTCGTGCATGATCCTTCGATGATAGAGAAAGCATCTCAACAGGAGGACATAGAGATTGAGTCAAATTTGACTGTTTTGAGATAGCATGTTTGTATTATTGATAGGGATACGAAGCAATTAAGGACTAAGGTTGCGAAGTTAGTCAAGGTACAATGGAGCGAGGATGCTCGGGATTGTAAGTGGGAAACAAAGAATAGTTTGAGGGAGTCCTATTCGGATTTGTTCTTAGACTAGAGATTTCTTATCTTAGTATCGTACGTCTTTTTTAGTGTACTAAACGCTTGAGGTGGAGTCACTTAGTATGCATTTGGATTGCAGTTTAGTTTGTATATAGTTTCAGTAGTACTGTATTTATGTATTTTTTTCTTTTATCTTCTTTGATTATCGTTCTTATTTGAATTTTGAGGACGAAATTTTCTAAGTAAAGGAGAATGTAGCGACCATGAAACTGGTACACTTCGTCTTCGAATTTCGAAATGTTTTGAAATATAATTAAGTGTTGTAAATATGATTTTATAACCTTGTTAAACATCATTTAACTAATGAATAATGATAAGAAGCTTGTTTTTTAAAATTGTTTAAAAAATATATTCCTCGATGGAAAATCGATAATGTGACTGAAAATTGTTTATTCGTAAACAGCTTTGCGATCGATATAAGTTGTTCGAACTCCTGTACACTTGTCTAATGAACAATTGAACACATTAGCAACTAATTAACCTACACACCTCTTCATAAAGCTTGGAATGTTCTAGAAGCTTCTATTAGGATAATAGAGATTATCATGAGAGGGGTAAAATGGTAATTAGCATAAAGGAGAAGTGATGGAAGGCGAGTCTTTCATAGGATGAAGGGAGATGAAGGCAATGTTAAAGAGCACTATTTTTAGCCTATATAAGGAGGGGCGTATCCTTAGTTATCATTCACAAATTCACAAGCAAAAGTGAGCTAAGATCCATGTCTTCTTCTTCTTCTTCCTCTTCATAATTTCCTAAAGCAAAATATTTGCAAATCAAATCCAAATTACTTCAAAATTGGAGTGAAGCCCTACCACCCATTACAAAACCTTCTACTTAGTTAGAAGTTGAAAAGGCAAAGCCGCATCTACCCATCGAGTGAAGGTCGTGAGCAACTTAAGGAAGAGGGAGGCAAAGGAGCAAGTGGAAAGCAAGGAAGCATGGAGGGAAAGGGTTGCTAGCTTTAGTTTGGACTTAGACACTTGGATCTTGGTTGGTTGTTAGGTAAAAGTGAGCTAACTCACCATTGATTGGAAAATATCACATACATATATTGATGTTTGATTATATTAATGTGGATATAAGTGAAAACATTGATTATACTTCTTGCCTTGAAAACAAATGACATATGAACGGACTTGAATGAAGTTATATGCATATAGTAAGGTCTTGTAACAAAGCACATAGGTTGTAGTTTAACATAGGTTTGAATATAATTCGGATTTGAAAGTGCACTTATAGTAGTCGCTATAGATGCAGTTGTGAATTGCCTTGTTTTTTGTCATTTCTATGTAACTTTATAGAGAGATCCTTAGGGATTTCTCACCATATTTATATTTTTTTACATGTACTTTTATTTCTATAAAAGACTGGATAGTAAAAGTTAAGTAACATCTCAAAAATGACCAAAACTTCACTTATGCAAAACTCCCATTTAGACTTGATTTTTGGACTTAAAAGGTTTGAAAAGATATTAAAGTTCAAGTATTTTGTTTCATTATTTTTACAAGTGTTTACTAACTATTATTAGAGTATTTTAAACATGGTTTGAGGTCTTAATGAATTTTTAAGAATTAATTGTGAATTTTTAAAGAAGAGGTTTTTATGATAAAACATGTTCTTTTCCAAATTTTATAGATTTTACAAACTTGTTATTTTGAAGTAATATTTTGGATAAAGTTTTTAAAACATATTATAAGTATTTTCAAGTATTTTAAAAGTATATACAAATGGGGTTAACAATTGCTTAGTGGCTACATGGTTAATTATTTGATTAATTGTTTGAAAAGGAATTAACTATCCTTAACACTAAAAGCCAGTGAAGTAAGGCTTATCTATTTGTGAGAGTTAAAATTGATGTCAAGTAGGGATAGAGCAATAAAGCTCTAACCTAACGGTCTCTCTCTTGGCTGAGGAATAGTAAGTTGCAAAATGTTGGAAACGAGTTAATCGTGTTAATTTCTTACTTTTTTATGGAAATCATTAATACTATACTTAACACTAAAAGCCGACGTGATAGACTTATCTATTTGTGAGATTCAAGAATGAAGCGTCTAGGCAAGACTTTGATGCAACCAGTGCTCTAACTTACCTGGCTTCACTCTTAGACATGGAATAGTTAGGTTGTAATGTTGGAAATGAGATTCAAGATCTTTTCTAGATGTTCAAATCCATGTAGTGATTAGTGATCTATTCCAGATGTAGGAATCCATTTAATGATTCATGTTCTATTAGAGTGATAAAGACTTGTGTGAAAGATGCCGCACAAAACCTTGACATTGAAAATGGCTAATGACAGAGTAGGATGCACAATCTGGAGTTTGGCTGACCCACGACAGGGTATTATCAACTCGCATCTAGAGAATACTTATCGATATTGGTACCGGGAGTTGATGATATTTGGTACCACATGGTTCTTGTTTATGTTCGAGCGTGGGCCTCAGTGTTTACCTTATGGTATAATTTTATCTAGAGATATATGATGCTCAAAAGGTGTTTTATGGAGATTGGATTTCGGCTTGACTGATGGGAGCTCTGCGGAAAATCCTTTATGCAAACGTACCTTAGCAGTTTTGATTGTAACCTAAATATGTTGTGGTGTGACCAATGTAAGCATCACAACTATTTAATATGATTTATATCCTATACCTTAGACATTATGTACTGTATCACTATATTAAACTTATCGAATGGTTGATTTCTTTTGAAGGGAGAATTGTTAGGGGAATCCGTACGGTCTTAGTAGTTACTCTTACATGTTGCATGTATCTTGGGTTTTCACATACCAGACTTATGTCTGATGCTTGGTTTTTTTTGTTTCCCTAAATTCCTCGCGTACTCTCTCGAGTAGGGTACGTATGGCGGGTTTTAACTTGGACACTTCAGAGTTTAGAAGACGAACTAGAGGCTTCCATTATCTATCTATTTCTATTTTTGTTGTTATGTATTAGCTATGTATATATCAGGTTGTGAGGACAGGCAGTTATAATTGTCTAGGTTAATGATAGTACTTAGGTTTTGTAACTCTAAAGTTCATGTATTCAAAGTAATCCTTTGTACTGTTCTTTCTATAATATATGTTATCGTTCCGCTGTGAGATTCTGATGTTGCGTTCTTCCTTTCTTGTTCTATTCTTTTTTATTTTTCCCTAACTTTCTGTCTTTTTGACACTTGGGTATTCGGTACATAAATACCATGGATGTATTAGTGCCGACATTCGGGGTCGAAAAGGCGGGTCGTTACAACACACAAACACGATTAAGTCACAAGCAACTTATGATCCCCTTTTATCAAATATATTTCTTTATTAATACTTACTTATATATTTAAAATACCTTTATAAATGATATGTATGTATGTATGTTATGTATACTACTACTTCACTGTTTATTCTATTCTTTCATTCTTCTAAATATATTCAAATACTTATCTCAAAGTTATAAGAATATTCACGAATCATTTAACAGGAATTTCTATTTAAAACTATGGTCAAAGAGGTTACAAACAAATGTTACTCAAAATTGTTACTATAAACCCCTTCTTTCTTTTATAAATTAAACCGTTACGTTTCCAAAACATTTTATACGTATCATTATCTTTAAAATACTCTTTATAAAGACAAAAGTGTATTCAAAAGTGTAATCAAAAGGGTTAAAAACAAATGATACTCAAATATTGTTACTATAAATCCAAAACATTTTATACTTATCATTATCTTTAAAATAATCTTTTTAAGGATAAAAAGTATATTCAAAAGTATAATCAAAAGTGTTAAAACAAATATTACTCAGCATTGTTACTATAAACCCAAAACGTTTTACACTTATCATTATATTTAAAATAATCTTTTTAAAGGTCAAAGTATATTTAAAAGTATAATCAAAGAGGTTAAAAATAAATGTTACTCAAACATTACTACTATAAACCCCTTCTCTCTTTTATAAATTATTCAACCCACTTTTCCAAATTTTTGTGTGTGTGTGTATGGATACTTTTAAAATACTTATAATATGTTATAATATCCATATAAAATTTTATAAAAAATTAACAAATTTAGAATTTACTAAAAACCATTTTTAAATAAGTGTTACATACAAAGAAAACCCTTTACTTTAAAAATTAATATATATTTAAACTTGAAATTATTTTTAAATACTCTTACACATGTTATTAGTTATCCCTAAAAAGACCTCACAAAAAACAATCAATTTAACTATTGTTTTCAAACTCATTTGAATCACTAAAATTGATAAGAACAACACAACAATAGCTAGTGCTATAAAAATTCAGTACTGCTGTTGTAGTGTCAAAAGGTGTTATAGTTAAGTGTTGTTAAAAATCAAAGAACAGTTGAAAATGCTTGAAAGCTTGGCCTTTTTTCTCTATGCTAACTACTAATTTAAGGTCTTATTTTTTCACAATAAGTAATATACTTATAATACATAATAACTATTAAAAGAAACCTCTACGGATATGTTTCTAAATAATATTAAAATCACAAAAAATAAGGTATTTCAAATTGCTCATATAGCGACCTTTTATACTTCTAACTCTTTAAAATTTTGTTCTATATAGTGTATGTTTTGCAAACCTTTCCTTTGTTGTCACATACACAACTATAAGTGTAAAGCACAGCAAAATATATTTTATCAAAATACTTTTACCTATCACCACTTTGAAGAGGTTTAAACACAAGGGATTACTAAGTGCGCTTATAGCGACCTTTCTCGTTTCAAACAATTACACCCACTTCAACTCTACACACAACCCACCGAGCATGTAAACATCAACTCTAGGACATGTCACGTGTTGTATAGGATAATAGAAGTGAATATACTACATATAAAGTTATCATTTTCTTTCCAAAGCAAGAGTAGTCCTAAGTTATAACTTTAATCAGTTAATGTCATCACTATAGATCTGCAACCAAATCATACCACGTTTTTCAATTTTCAATGGTAAGTTAACTCACCCTTTAACAACCCTCCTTCCAAGCTCAAGCCTCTATATCTCATGAAAACTTCCTACCTCAACCAAACAGGCCAAGCTCTTCAACCTTGCTTCCAAAATGCTCATGTCCGCCTCCCTTCCTCTACTAATGCTTACGACCTCAAGTAGTGTAGGAGGTTGTGCTTCTTTCCTTCAAGACTTGAGTTGATATTCCTTGCTCCTATGTTGTACTAGGTCCTTTTATTGAGTTTGAGAAGGTTTGGAATTGATTTACTTTGGTTTTAGAATGTTAAGGAGAAGAGAATAAGGAGTATGAAGACATAGTTTTTTGCAACACTCCATAAAATTAACGGTAATTAACAAATAATTATTAAGGTTTAGAAATGGAATTTGAGAAAACATCAGGTTTGGACACAAAATTTGCACCATTATGTTCTTGGCGATTTTCTAAGCAACTTTCATGTTTGGAATTTGAGAATACATCAGGAGGGGGTCAGAACAACATTACGGTGACTGGTAAATTATACATTTTACATATAACACTAGTTTATGCCGATTGCCATCCATCACATGTTATGTTTTTTTTATTTTACTTATTCTCTCAACTTATGTACGCGTATGATATGCCCCATCTACCCAAAGTAGACCATAACTACATGTGTGTGTAGGTACCACAGCCCCCCTTGGACCTACAATAGCAAGAGGTGTAGCTCGTTAGGTGCAACCCTTGTCTTTTCCGCTAACCGCTCAGGACCGATGACATTCTCGGCCTATGTAAAATTCATACTCCCTAATATGGTACCAACACACTAAAATAGAGCCGATCATTGCTCACCATCCCATTTAGATTACCTAATGCAATTAAGGAAATACCCCTCCTAAAAGATTGAAGCAGACCCTATTGGGGTATTCCTTCACCTATACGCAAGCATATATAATTCCATGAGTCCTATAGTTGGATATGTTCCACATCAGTAGTATACACAACTGTTGGTAGCCCCTTATGGTGGGTATACTTTTGTTGTGTAACACTATTGATCTCACATTCCAACTCATTCTAATGAGCACGTCATCCTTATCCATCTAAGTTAATTGCTAACTTCAATAATTCACACCCGTTATAAATGCATACTTGAGGCTACGTGTGGTATTCATACGCCTCAAATGTTCACTGTCAATAATATTCCTTACTTCTTAATGCGTTTACATCTTATTTGGTTCAAGGTCATTTACCGCTTTCTTTTAAAATATCTAAATATCCTTTTCAGTTTGCTTCCATTTTCTCTTTGTTATGTTTTCTATCTCTGTTCCCTTTTTAACCTTTTTTATTTTAAATTGTTTCTTACCTACCATTCAATCATTTTTATTTAATTTTTGTCTTTCTTATATTGCATATATATTAATTCTCTCTTAGACTGTTATTCTTATCACATTTATATATCTTCAATTAATCACTATGGGTTTCTGCATTCTAATGCATTAGAATTACGTCCCTCCCAAATCGAAAGGTTAACACTGTAAATTTCTATATCTTATCCAAAGGGGAATTTGTATTATGTTTTGAATACAAGAAAGTTTCTTTGTCTTAGTTATTGAAACAAACAGTATAAAATACGGTAAATATCTCTATTTTATACATCTCTTTCTTCTAGGCATATTCCTTGTTATTTCAAACGATACCTTTTTTAATAAATCTAAACTTGATAATCTATAGAAATTCATATTGTAATACCCTATATTCCAATGAATTAAAATACAACTTAAATCCCAACAACTTGTTCTGATAACTTCTAATTTACATTTACTTGTGTAATCAATTAATCAACAATTCTAGAATTACAATATGTTTAAAAAATTCAGGGACTACTACTACGTATACTTTCCAATTTCACATACATGCAATATATATTTAAGTTATCAATCACAAAATATGCAGGCAAGGTGTATAAATTCATTACACGTATATAATTTTGGCCCACAACTCCAATTTACATTTTAGGCATACATGAATAGATTTATAATGATATAAATCCAATATCATATAAAAATATACAATTTCCCACTCACATTTTTAGTTTTACAAATCTCCAGATCTAATCCCTGTTATTCAGTTTGACTCCCTTTTACTCCCTATTTGAATACATACACCACAAGCATACATATATTTTATCAAAATCTAGATCAGAGAAGAGATTTGGATTTAATTTAGAATTTAGATCCGGATTTATAATTTTCCTTGACTTTTATGATTTGATTCAACCATATTCTTCTTCTTAATTATCATGTTGTTATTCTCTACTTGTATATACTTATATAAACTATAGATTTATTTAGGTTTAGAATTTGTAAAGAAGAGAAAATGGCATAGCTTCGTCGTTGCTTTAGAAAATATGAGAAGAAAAGTGAAGGGTTAGGTACGTATTTACAGAGGTTCGAATCAATGCCAGCTGTTAGATTCTTTTATTTTAAATACGAGTTGTTCGGCTACATCAAAAATATCAAATTGACAGTTCAACCGATCGACTGTCACCCCTACTGCTTGACCATTGGCGGTCGACCGCCCTAAGTCAGGGGTCGACCGATCCTTAATGTTTTTGTTAATTATACACGCCATTTAATTTTGTTCATTTAATTTCTTATTAACCCAGTTAATCCAATTTCTTACTAGTGTCAACTTACTTAAAGTTTAAGTAACATTAACATCAGTTAACTCTAACTGACAGTAATTAACGTTAGTTAATTATTTTTTTACCTTAATTATATATATAATATATCCAATTAGTAAACTTTAAATGTTAATAACTTTTTCATTTGAACTCCGATCGGAGAACTTTATATATGAAAATTGATCAAAAAATTGCCACGAACCCAATGGTGCAAGTTTCATAGCTTAATTCTAACGTTTGTACAAATTCTATTTTGGCGTTACTAATTATTAATTAATTCCTTTTAAAATAATTCTAGTGAAAATTACGGGATGTTACATTCTTCTTCTCATAAAAGAATTTCGTCCCTAAAATTCTATAAGGACAAAATCATATAACATAATGCACAACCTTTCTAAACTATCCAACCAATTAGTGTACAATAAATTTTTGCAACGAATCGTGTGCTAGTACATGGTGTATCACAACATATATGATATGCATACTGATCAATTCTAAACCGGCGCTTCCTATATGAATGGATTCTTTGAAACAATTTTGAAATTATGGTGCAAACAACCTAGATATACTAGTAGTTCTATATGTATGCAAATTCTGAAAAATCAAAAACTCGTATTTGCATTCAAATTTTCCCACACTTCCATGGATGGAAGTATAGTTTAACAAATTTTTCATCCAATCCCTACCATCCAAAATCCTAGCACAACGTTGCTAACATTCAAGTTTGAAAAATACGGTTCCCTAAATCTATTTTATGTATGCCAGGGAAAGAGTTTGGTTGAAGAATTCCATATTTCCATCTTTTCTTGTCTACCAAACTCCCCATTGTACCTTGGAACCTTCTCTTATGCCCGGATATCACCTTCCAATTTTTTCCTAGTACAGTCCACATAGATAAATCTTATTTTAAATTCTTGAACTTTTATAATGGGGTTCTTTCAAAAATAATTTTTTATTCACCTATCGACAAGGTATGGAGGAAATATTCCATAGCTGTAACGACTTATAATTTTTAACGTTTCGAATTTGAATATTTAATTTATTTAAATATTCGAATTTGATTAAAATGTAACAAATAATAAGAAAATCATTTTTATTAAAATGACTTGATTTTTAATGATATATTTTTAAATGATTTCATAGGATTTTTCCATAATTTTTAATTTGGAAAATATTTAATTATCGTTTGATGTATTTTACCGCAAACATTGGTATTTTTGAAATTTCATAGAATAAGATAACCATGGTATTTTACTGTTGTTTTGGGATCGTGTCGCATTGTTGTGCACGATCATATATTTATTTCTATTGTTTACGGTTCATACACGAATGAGATATTGTGTAGCGGAGCATCACAAATTTTTCTTTTCAAAACTCAAAACCATTTTTTTCAAATAGCTATTAATGTGATTTGCTCTTGATATGATGGTTGTCTTGAATTTTGGTGATTTACTTAAGTTAGAAGTAATGATTTGGTTTGGTTATAAGTGTGCATATCATCACTTCACTTCACTTGTTCACTTCTGCATATCTTTGTTTTCCCATTCCTTGTAAGAAGAAAAACAACACTCCTCTCAAAACTTCAAAAATCATTATCTCTCAATCATTAAAATTTTGACAAAACCTCCCATTGCAAAATTGTTTGTTTAGGTCTCTAGTATTTTCTAAAAATAGCCGCTCATCGTTTTGTCAAGTGTGATGACGTTTTTCGATAACAGTAGTGGTCAAATAATTTTGGAATTTTGACGGTCACAGAATGGAGATCGGAGAGCATGGTTTGGTTCGTATTGTCGAGCCGTGACTTTTGGTAATGATTTTGAGATTTAAGGGGGTCAGAGCTTGCAATGGGTGGAAAATAAACATTTTTCATTCATCTCTCTTTTTCTGGCGGTTTGATGGTCAAAGGGAGGAGTGACAGTGGATAGAGAAGGCTCGAGGCAAGGTAGAGGCACTGGAGGTGGTCAGAGGAGGTACCGTGGTCGATGGTGGCAAGTCGAGCTCATTTTAGGGTTTTGACCGTGGCTGTATTTGGGTTCAGTTTTTTGATTGGGGATGATAATTTATGACATTGAGTTGGTCAAGGGATGGGGTGAAGGCGGGGAAATGGGTTGGCATTCCGATGGTGGTAGAAACATTTGCTAGGAAGGGGTGTGGCGATGGCGAGGAGATGCAATCGTGCCCGAATGTAATTCCTGGACGCATTTTTTTGTGAAGGCGAGAATTTGATCTGGGAGGGAAAGTACTATTGCGGGTCGGGTTTGGGTAGGAAGTGCTTGCGGGTTGGCCTATTCGATGTTGGAAGAGAATTAATGTAATTTATTAGTTTAAATTAATAAACTAAATGTGTATTGAATTTTAAATGTGATATCTCATTCATTTTAAATCCATTTAACCCATGTATTTTTGCATTAAACTCGTATTGACGAGTACAACATTATGGTATAACTTGTTGATAGTTTTAATAAAGTATAAAATAATGATAAATAAATAGTGGTGAATTTAATTATGTTGATTTGAATAGAAATGTAGTTGAAATAATTATACTTCGTTTGTGATATCTATTTAGCAGAATAAAACACCGTTCTGCTATAATTAAATTGAATAGATTATTTTGGACATCTATTGAGTAGATTAAATCCTTGCTCTGTGCTTGCAAAGTAAAATGATGATTTTTGAAGTTAGTTAATATGTAGATTAATTAATATTGAAAAAATGATGTGTTAAATATTGATTATTAATTATCGAGTGCTAGAAGCTTGGTAGCCTGACCGTATTGGGTGTGACTTTAATATGTCACGAAAGTTGAATTCTTTTTAGAATGAAAACGATGAAAGCATTGGTTAATTGTATAATAGCCCTGGGCTTCATTATAGTACTTTGAAATACTAGTATTTACTGTTTTGATTTGAAAATGGTTTTGATTCAAAGAATGATTTTAAAGTGACTTTGGAACTTTCGGTGACAGTTTATTTAGAAATGGTTTTTCAATAACTCTATTTTACTTCAACCTTTTTGTTAGTTTTTTTCTTACATACATGGAAATGTTTTAAAAGTATTTTTGGGAAGGATTATTATATAGAAAAGTTAAAATAATGTTTATTCTAAAGTAAAAGGAGTTTATTTTTTATAATAAAGAGACTCTTTTTTTATAAAGAAGACAGAAATATTTTTGAATAAATATTTATGAAACGATTTGTTTAAAATGTTGTATGGAAAGAAAGATTTATAATGGTGTTATATAAGTAAAAGAGTATGTTTACAATTGTTATTTTATAAAAAGGGGAAATGATATCATTTTTATAATTGGAATAATAAATCACATTTGTGAATTTGTAATAATATATGAAATGATTGTATAATGGAAAATATTGGGTTCTATCATATAACCGAAGATTTGTGATAAGTATACGAGATAAATAATTTTGGGGATTTATAAAAGGGGTTTTATTAATTAATTTGGAGATTTATATAAGGGGTTTTATAAATAATTTTAGAGATTTATAAGAGGAGTTCTATAAATTAATTTGGAGATTTATAAATGGACTTATAAATATGGAATGAGAAGGAATTTTTAGAAAACGAATTTTATAAAAGGAATGAGATTTGTTGTCTATTGATGATCATTTTAACTTATGGTGGTATGGAAAATATTCTTTTCATACTTAACACCAAAATGGAAGTTGTTTGGGTTTATCGTAAAAAATGTTTTAAATAACAATTGTTTTTGGCCCTTTTAAATTATGAATTTAGAAAAGAGATCTGCCTTAAGATATATGAATATACTTATACAGTTGAGATAAATATATGGTCACATTTTCCAAGTATTGAAAGTGTAGTGTTTTGTGAATATATTTATACCATTAAGATAAGTATATGGTTATATTTTCCAAGTATTGAGAGTGTAGTATTTTATGAATATACTTGTACCATTAAGATAAGTATATGTAGATTTTTCCAAGCATTGAAAGAATATAATGAATAGTGATCGAGTTATATACTTATGTATATCTTTATAAAAGTATATTGACACAAGTATTTACAAAGTGGTTTTAATTAATGAAAGAATTTAAAGAGGCCTAGTGGTTGCTTATGTGTTTAGTCCTGCTTGGTGTCTTATGAAATTAAACCTCCGATTTGATTGATTATTTATTTGATAGTCAATCGACTATCAAATCTTGACTAAATATACTCTGGAATTATCTAGAAGAAACACGGGGACTATATGGTATAGTTATCTTCAGTGATGCTATACTGACGTATAAACTCGTTTTACTCTTCTAGGAAAAATGATAGGGAAATTTGTCCACTTAAACAGTTAGGAGGTGATCTCCGCTCTTATGTATTGTCTGTTTATTTCCCACCGAACCGAAGTAGAGATTACCAGAAACTATCGATTGGTTTTGGAGCACCTGGTAAGTGAGGGAGTGTACTTATATGAGATGATTTAAAACCGTAACCACTCCAAAATCATATACGTGTTCTATGCTTTAGAAGAGATTCGTGATTGGTTCGAGATTCTAGAATCCATGCAGAGATTTGAGATCTGTTTAAGATGCTCGAACACATGTAGTTGTTCATGATCTATTCAGGATGTGGAAATCCATCTGTGATTCCGAGACTTGTTGAGGCATGGAAGTCCATCTATGGTTCAAGATCTATTCGAGTGGTGACTCGTGTGCTGGAATGCCGGATGTAGCCTCACCAGCGGAGATGACTAAAACTAGAGATAGGATGCATAGACCAGGGGTTTAGCTAACCCTAATGGTGTATGCGACTTTACACTAGATATACCTACAATCGTTATACATGCAGTGAGTGGTGCACTCGGTCATAGTGGCCAGCTATGTATTTCTTATGGTACATCAACTAGGGATGTGCGATGCTTTAGAAGGATAGCTCCGACCTTGTGCAGGAGGACCGTCCTAGAGGTTTTGATGGCATCCACTTGGAATTTTACACAATTAGCGAATGTGCCTTGGTGGTTTGATTTATATGCCTATTATTGTTGTGTTGTACACTCACACACAACACAACTATTTCTTATGTATTTTCAACTCTAGGCATTATTATAATATTACTGGATTCCCTAATAGAAATGGTTTGGTTATCGTAAGGTAAAAACCCTTCCATGTTTATATGCGGCATGGTCTTATAAGATACCTTTATTTTGGAGGGTTTGATAAATATAAAAGTCTATATGATTTGTGTTTCTCACTCTAGTTTACTAGATTGATCCGGGCATTATTTTCTTATAATGCTTGGGTCAGCCTAAGCGTATTTTCAGATTTAATTATGGATGCTTTGAAGCTTCAGAAGATGAGTTGGATGCCTTCAAGATGTATTCACGTATCTTTATTTCCGCTGCATTTCTTTTTAGCATTTCTCAACAATTATGAGGACAGACTGTTATAAATGTCTAAGCTGATGATAGGTTAGTTTACTTTGATTGATGTATGTACATTATAGTTTTCTTTTGTAAAGACTATTGGTATGTTATGAACTACTCGTTAAGCTGTGATAATCTATTCTGTCTTTTATTTTCTTTCACCCCAATGATCTGTCTTTTCGACACTCGAATGCTCAACACGTGAATACTGTGGATGTATTGGTGTCGAATTTTAAGGGTCGAAAAGGATAGTCGTTACACATGGTATCAAAGCATAGGTTGAGCGAAACCTAGGTCGTGGTGGGGTAAACTCATTAAAGATAGGGTAAATGACACTCTAGAATGAGTTTGGGTGTATATATAAGAGAATGTATTTGTTAATACTATAAAATTGTTTTATATTGTGTTGACTGGTCTGTTGAGTGGCTTATGAATTCTGATCGATGCACGTGATCAACGTTATCGATAGGGATTTCTAAACACTTAAACAAGACAAACCAACACAGTATTGTTTTTGAAATTGATAAATAAAATAATTTTACCTAGAATTATATTTTATATATAAAGGAATAATTTTAAAAAACTTATATAGATTTATGATATGTTAGTTTGTTAAGGAATGATGATATTAAAATATTATCATTTATTATTTGATTGGTTATGCTCGGCCAATTTATGAGCACTTCTACCTTTTCATTGCATGGGTGGGGTAGATAGTAACTGTGGGAACATTGATACGAACACCTTATGAATTAAGTTTCATAGGTTGATTATAAGGCGTTCGATGATAATGTTGAGTTAAAATTTAATTTTAATAAGAGTTATTTATTTTAATCTAAACATAGATGTATATTTTTGTGAAATGACTTTATATAAGAATGTGAAATTATATAAGTATGGTTTATAAATATTGTTTATAAATAAAAAGGATTTAAAACCGAGAATTTGAGAGCTTAAATCTGGGTATTTTGTTTTTCAAAGTTTTAGGGAAATAACAGTATTATTTGGAAGTATTTACGAGTAGAAATATTTTAAAATAATTTAAAAAGAGATAGAAAGCACTGAACTCAAGTTTCCTGCTGGAAAATAATTCTGATGATGATTGCAGCATCATCGATATTCATTTTTGAGTTTCTAAGCAAGGGATAATACCAGAGTAAATTTTGCTATAATGTTGTTTTGATAAAACAAATTTTGCTTTAAATTCCGAAAGTATGATTTGATATACAAAAGGGGATATATATATATATATAATTTCAAAATGATTTGAAATAAAACTAGGTGTTTTGTTCTTAAGTTTTCTGTTAAGTTATTTTATGGATGCATGTATCTTATGCATTAGTGTAGTTTGGTTTATGCATCTCATTATGATATGTTGTTTGGTAGTTTCCATGCATTGAAATGAAATGGAATTTTCGGTAATTTTGGACAGTTGAAAAATTCCGAATTAGTTGAGAACTGAAGTAAGTGTTTTTAAAAAACATATAAAAGTAGAGTTTATGACTTTAGAATGGAAAGATTATAAGTTAAAACAAGTTTTAAAATTTGTTGAACATCCTCTTAAGTAAAAAAAAAATTGATATTGTATATATACTCTCATGATATAGTAGGGTATTATACAAGTTTGAACTTAAGTTAAGTTTTTATGAAATATTTTCATAAATGATTTTGGAAGTAAAAATAAATTGGTATAAGTAAGAACCAATAAGAACAAGTATGTAAGTTGTATGTAGAATATTATTTGCACGATTCTTGATCCAAGATTCGAGTACATGACTTTGAGGTGATTCACACTGACCAGAATAAGAATTTATCACTCGATTCTTGATGGCGAACACTTGGTGAGGGTTCTTGATATGTTACGGATGTCTTCTATCATAGTATATGGCTATATAAGAAAGAACAGAGGTTTCAAATCAAGGAGCCTAATTGGAGTCTGCATTAGGGAAGTCGGGTGAACGATACTAGTTCAGAAGAATGGTTTACGTATTCGAGTAAGTGATCGAATCAGATATCGTGCATGGATGACCTATATACATCATATGGGCTGATGGGAAATATAAGTATTTATGTGGGCTTAATTCTTTCTTGGTTCGGTAGTGAAGGAATTTTGAGAACAAAATTCTTTTAAGGGGCGAAGAATGTAACTACCCGAAATTTTTAATGTTTTGGATTTGATTATTAATTTTTTTTAAATATTCAAATTCGATTCAAATACAAAAAATAATTAGAAAATCAGTTTTTACTAAAACGACTTGATTTTTAATGATGTATTTTTAAATGATTTATAGGATTTTTTCATAAATTTTTATTTGAAATATTTAAATTTTTGTTTGACATATTTTACGGAGAACGTTGGTATTTTTGAAATTTCACAGAATATGATAACCATCATATTTTATTGTTATTTTGGAATTGTGTCGCATTATTGTGCGCGATCGTAATTTTATTTCTATTGTTCTCGGTTCGTATGCGTATGAGATATTATGTAGTAGAGTACCGTAAAAGTTCTTTTCAAAACTTTTACAAATCAAATCAAAACCCTTTTTTTTCAACAAGCCATTAATATGATTTTTTCTTGATATGACGGGTGTTTGAATTTTGGAGATTTGCTTAAGTTAGAAGTAATGAGTTAGTTTGGTTATAAGTCTGCAAATCATCACTTCACCTCACTTGTTCACTTCTGCATCTCTTTCTTCTTCTCTATTTTTATTTTCCTATTCCTTTTGAGAAGAAAAATAACACCCCTCTCAAAAGTTAAAAAATTATTATCTCTCAAACCATCAACATTTTGATAAAAATTCCACTGCAGAGTTGTCTGTTTAATTCTCTAGTATTTTCTGAAAATAGCTCCTTGTCGTTTTGTCGAGTGCGATGGCGGATATTGTTTGATAAGAGTAGTGGTCAAATAAGATTATAATTTTGACGGTCACGGAATGGAGATCGGAGGTCATGGTTGGGTTCGTATTGTCAAGTCATGATTTTGGCGGTGATTTCGAGATTTTAGGGAGCCAGAAGTGGCCGTGGGTGGGGAAAGAACATTTTCCATTCATATATCTTTTTCTGGCAGTTTTGGTTATGGAAGGGGGAAGCGACAGTGGCTGGAGGAGGCTCGTGGCAAGGTGGAGGCGCTAGAGGTGGTCGAAGGAGGTACAGTGGTCGGTGGTGGCGAGTTGAGGTCATTTTAGGGTTTTGGCTATGGTTGTATTTGGGTTCGGTTTTTCGATTGGGGAAGGCGATTTATGGCATCGAGTTGGTAGAGGGTTGGGGCGAAGGTGAAGCGGTGGGTTGGCATTCTGATGGTGGCAGCGACATAGGCTAGAAGGGGTGTGGCGGTGTCGAGGAGGCGCGATCGTGCCTGAGTGTAATTCCTGGACGCGTTTTGTGAAGGCGGGAATTAGATTTAGGTGAGAAGGCACTGTTGCGAGTCGGTTTTGGGTAGGAAGTGCTTGCAGGTTAGCCTATTTGACGTTGGGTAAGAATTAAAATAATTTATTAGTTTAAATTATATAAACTAAATGTGTGTTAAATCTAAAATGTGATATCTCATTCATTTTAAATCCATTTAACTCACAGGTTTTTGTGTTATACTTGTATCGACGAGTACAACATTATGGTGTAACTTGTTGATAGTTTTAACGAAGTATAAATTAATGAATAATAAATAGTGGCAAATTTAATTACGTTGTCTAGAATAATAACATAGTTGAAATAATTATACTTCATTTTTGATATCTATTTAGCAAAATAAAACACCGTTCTGCTATAATTAAATTGCATAGATTATTTTGGACATCTACTGAGCAGAGTAAATTTCTGCTTTATGCTTGCAAAGTAAAATGATGATTTTTGTAGTTAATTAATATATGGATTAATTAATATTGGAAAAATGATGTGTTAAATATTGATTGTTAATTGTTGAGTGCCAGAAGTTTGGTACACTAACCGTATTGGGTGTGACTTTGATATGTCACAAAAGTTGAATACTTTTTAGAATGAAAATGATGAAAACATTGGTTAAATGTATAGTAGCCCTGAGCCTCATTATAGTATTTTGAAATAATAGTATTTGCTGTTTTGATTTGAAATTGGTTTTTATTTGGAGAATGATTTTAAAGCGACTTTGGAAATTTTAGTTGACATTTTATTTAGAAATGGTTTTTGAATAACTCTATTTTACTTTAACCTTTTTGTTAGTTTTTTCTAACATATATAAAAATATTTTTAGGAAGTATTTATTATACATAAAAGTTAAAATAATGTTTATTATAAAGTAAAAGGAGTTTATCTTTTATAATAAAGAGATTCTGTATTTTTAAAGATAGAAATATTTTTGAATAAATATTTGTGAAACTCTTTGTTTAAAAAGTTGTATGGAAGGAAAGATTTATAAATGGTGTTTTATAAATAAAAGAATATATTTATAAATGTTATTTTATAAAGGGGAAATGATACCTTTTTTATAATTTGGAATAATAAATCACATTTGTGAATTTATAGTGATATATGAAATGATCGTTTTATGGAAAATATTGAGTTCTATCTTGAAACCAAACATTTGTAATAAGTATATGAGATAAATAATTTTTGAGAGTTATAAAAGGAGTTTTATTAATAAATTTGAAGATTTATAAAAGGAGTTTTATAAATAATTTTAGATATTTATAAAAAGATTTTATAAATTAATTTGGAGATTTATAAAAGGACTTGTAAATATGGAATAGGTTTATAAAAGGAATTTTTATAAAGCAAATTTATAACAGGAAAGAGATTTGATGTCTATAAATGATCATTTTAACTTGTGGTGGTATGTAAAGTATTCTTTTCATACTTAATACCAAAAGGGAAGTGGTTTGGGTTTATCATGAATAATGATCTAAATAACGATTGTTTTTGGCCCTTTTTAATTATAAATTTAGAAAAAAGGAGATCTGCCTTATGATTTGTTAATATACTTATACCGTTGAGATAAGTATATGGTTACATTTTCCAAGTACTGGCAGTGTAGTGTTTTGTAAATATACTTATATCGTTGAGATAAGTATATGATTATATTTTCCAATTTTTTAAAGTGTAATATTTTCTGAATATACTTATACCGTTAAGATAAGTATATGGAGATTTTTCCAAGCATTAAAAGAATATAAATGAATAGTGTTCAAGTAGTATACTTATGTATATCTTTATAAAAAGTATTTTGATACAAGTATTTGCAAAGTGGTTTTAGTTAATGAAAAAATTAATTGAAGAGGCCTAGTGGTTGCTTATGTGTATAATCGTGCTTGGTTTCTTATGAAATTAAACTTCTGGTTTGATTGATTGTTTATTTGATAGTTGTAGCAACCTTGAAATTCGAACATTTCGTCTTCGAATATCGAAACGTTTTGAAGTATAATTAAGTGTTATGAATATGATTTTATAACCTTATTAAACATCATTTGATTAATAAATAATGATAAGAAACTTGTTTTCGGAATTTTTTTACAAAAATATATTCCTCGAAGAAAAATCGATAATGTGACCAAAAATCGATTTATCGGTAAATAACTTTTTGATTGATATAAGTTGTTCGAACTCTTGTGCACTTGTTTATTAATCAAATGAACACATTAACAACTAACTAACACACACCACTTCATAAAGCTTGGAATGTTCAAGAAGCTTCTATTAGGGTAAGAGATATTATCATGAGAAGGGTAAAATGGTAATTAGCATAAAGGAGAAGTGAATTAACGGAGAAGTGATGGGAGGTGAATCTTCCATGGTATGAAAGGGGATGAAGGCAAGCTTAAAGAGCACCATACTTAGCGTATATAAGGAGGGGTATGCCCTTAGTTATCATTCACAAATTCATAGGCAAAAGTGAGCTAAAATCCATGTCTTCTTCTTCTTCCTCTTCCTCTTCATAATTTTCTGAAGCAAAATATTTGCAAATCAAATCCTAATCACTTCAAACGTGGAGTGAAGTCTTACCACCACATTAAAATACCTTCTACCTAGTTAGAAGTTGAAAAAGCAAAGCCACATTCACCACTCAAGTGAAGACCGTGAGCAACTTAAGTAAGAGGGAGGCAAAGGAGCAAGTGGAATGCAAGGAAGAAAGGAGGGAAAGGTGTTGCTAGGTTGAGGTTGGACTTAGACACTTGAATCCTGATTTTACTTCTTATCTTAAAAACAAGTGACATATGAATGGACTTGAATGGACATGAACGAACTTCAATGAACCAGTATGACATATAGAAAGGTCTTGGAACAAAGCACAAAGGTTGTAGTTGAATATAGGTTTGAATATAATTCAGATTAGAGAATGCACTTATAGCAAAAGTCGCTATAGATGCAATTCCGACTAGCCCTGTTTTTGGCGATTTCTATGGAACTTTATAGAGAGATCCTTAGGGGTTTCTCACCATATTTATAATGTTTTATAGGTATGTTTGTTGCTATTAAAAGCTTGGATAATAAAACGTTAAGTAACACCTTGAAAATGACCAAAACTTCACTTGTTCAAAACTGCCCCGTTTGGACTCTATCTTTGGACTTTAAAGGTTTGAAAAGATATTTAAGATTAAGTATTTTGTTTCATTATTTTTACGGTTGTTTACTAACTATTATTAGAGTATTTTAAACGTGGTTTGAGGTCTTTATGAATTTTTATGAATTAATTGTGAATTTTTAAAGAAGAGGTTTTTATAATAAATCATTTTCTTTTCCAATTTTATAGATTTTACAAACTTGTTATTTTGAAGTAATATTTTGGATATAGTTTAAAACCTATTACAATAATTTTCAAGTATTTTAGAAGTATATACAAATGTTTTCAAAAATGGATACAATTGCTAAATGGTAAATTGTTTAATTACTTGTTTAAAAAGTAATTAACTATACTTAACACTAGAAGCCGACGAAGTAAGGCTTATCTATTTGTGAATGTTAAGATTGATATTGAATTGGGATGGAGCAATAGATCCCTAACCTACTGGTTTCCCTCATGGTCGAGGAATAGTAAGTCAGAAAATGACGGAAACGTGTTTATCATGTTGATTTCTTACTTGTTTTTGGAAAACATTAATACTTACATAACACTAAAAGCCGACAAAGGTAAACTTATCTATTTGTGAGATTCAAGAATGAAGTGTCTAGGCAAGGCTTTGCTGCAACCAGTGTTCTAACTTACCTGGCTTTAGGACGAGGAATAGTTAAGTTGGAATGTTCGAAAGAGTTAAGTGTACGAATATTGATTTGTATAAGAAATTAATTTTGACTAGATAATCAATTAGTCGATTATAAAACTTGACCTAATATTGATTTTAGAAGCTATCGAAAGGCTTCACAATTTCATACCATTAAGAACCCCCGGGGAGGAGTATTGCTATGAAAAGTCTTTTGCTTTCGCTTACTTTTGAAAGAACCAGAATTAAGATAACCGGAAATTCATCGAATTGGTTTTGAAGAGTCCGGGGTCGGTAAATTTTTTGCTTACCGAATACCACTTCGAAAAGTATATGAGTTCTACATTCTAAAGTGTTTGAAAATGGAATCTATGTGGAGGTTCGAGATCTATTCTAGATGTTTGAATCTATATAGTGATTCGTGATCAGTTCAAGATGTGGGAATCTATTTGTGGATTTGTGTTTTATTCGAGTGATGAAGACTAATGTGAAAGATGACGAACGTGACCTTGAAATTGGAAATGATAGAAAACAGAGTAGGACGCACAGCCTGGGGTTTGGCTAACCCACGACCGGGTATATCAACCCCATATCTAGAGCACTCTAATCGATATGTTGTGCCTAGGAGTTGATGGTACTTGGTTCAATATGGTTCTATAGGTTCGTGCGTGGGCTAGTTGTGCTTGCCTTAATGGTATATTTTATCTAGAGATATACGTCGCTCGAAAGGTACTGTCTGACCTTTGTCAGGTGGCCGACCTTAATAAATTTGGGAATGTCTTTAATGGAAAATCCAATATGCAAATGTACCTTAGCGATTTTAAATGCAACCTAAATATATTGTGGTATGACTAATGTAAGCATCACATCTATTTGATATGATTATTTTCTACACCCTAGATTATCTATCATATCACTATATTAAAATTAATAAATGGCTATTTCTTTTGAGGGGAAAATTGTTACGGGAATACATACGGTCTTAATAGTTACTTTTACATGTATCTCAGGTTTTCTCATACCAGACTTATGTTTGACGCTTGGTTTTTGTTTTCCCTAAATTCCTCCTATACTCTTTAGAGTAGGCTGAGTATGGCATGTTTTAACTTGGATGCTTCGGAGTTCAGAAGACTAGCTGGAGGCTTCCATTATCTATCTATTTCTATTTCTGTTGTTCCGTATTAGCTATGTATTTATCAACGTTGTGAGGGCAGGCAGTTATAGCTGTCCAGGCTAATGATAGTACTTAGGTTTTGTAACTCTGAATTTCCTATATTCAAAGTAACCCTTAGTACTATCCTTTTGATATTATATATTATCGTTCCGCTGTGAGATTTGGATGTTATGTTCTTCCTTTCTTGTTCTATTCTTTTTTTTATTTTACTCTAACTTTCTGTCTTTTTAGCACCTGGGTGTTCGACATACGAATACCTTGGATGTATTAGTGTCGACATTCGAGGGTCAAAAATTTGGGTCGATACATTTGGTATCAGAGCCCAAGGTTGAGCGAACACCTTGTCTTTAGTTGGTATGGCTCATTAGAGATAAGGTAAGCAACACCCTAGAATGAGTTGAGTGTATTATATATACGAGAGCGTATTTGTGTTTTTTGTAAACCTATACCCCCTTTTCAGCTTTCCTTAGGAATAATTTCTTTCTTTGAAATAACTTCGGCCTATCATATCCTAAATATATTCTACTATGTTCAGGTTGTACATGAGTATTCAGGTTGTTAATACTCGAGGAGGTAGAGGTGTTCGAGGTAGTACAGTCACAAATGGTGGAGGTCGAGCACCAAGGAATGTTGCTCCAATTAGGGAACCAAGGGTGGATATTATAGAGGAGGTCGTGTAGGTCAGGCCTCAGGTGAATTTTTGCTTCGATCTGCCGCAATTATGAGAGGCTAGGAGCTTCCTCGACTTGAAATAGAGGGCCATGATAGTGGTGGACTATGATAACCGATTCATTGCCTTATCTCAGTTCGGGCCTAGTTTAGTAGCTACTTCATGAAGAGAAATGAAATGTTCATCATAGGAATGCGTCCAGAATTCAAGGGTAATATGACTAATCACATCATGGGATCTTATATGGATGTGGTAAATATGGGTCTATGGTTTGAGAATTTTTCTCCGAAGCCGTCTATTACTGCACCACCTAGGGACAACAAGTGAATTTTTTTACCTCCTACAGATATTTCTAGTTCAGTCTATCATAAGTGCGGAAAGAAGGGGAATTTCGCTAGAACTGTATAATAGTTAGAAGAGGATAGGTGGCGAAAGCACCATTAATAAAAGCACATATTGCTAAGGTCTCAAAGATAGAGCCACCAATAGCCAAGACTCAGTTTGTTCCAAGGCAGGTTTGCTACAACTACATTAGCCAGGCCATTTTGCTTGAGAGTATTCGTTGCTCCAGAAGAGAGAACAACCTCGACCTTTTGCACTAGCTTCAACACCTTCCACTTCTACCGTTGCAAAGGGAAAGCAAGTTCTAGAAGGTATTCTATCTATTTTTTGCATTTTCATTCATGTCTTATTTGATATTGGAGCTTCTCTTAGTTTCATATCTAGTATTCTTGTTGACAGATTGAAACTTGATCCAGTTATGGCTTTAGATTCTATTTGTGTATCGAACCCAGTTGGGGGCTTGGCCAATCTTTGTATGATCTGTTTAGGAGTTCTAATTTCTTGTTTTTTCCTAACTCTTTCTTTGCGATCTATAAGTTCTGGGGTTTATGGGCTTTGATATTTTGCTTGGGATGGATTGGTTATCTCGATATTGTGCAGTTTTGGATTGTATGAAGAGAACTATGTCCTTTAAAATTGGGGGAGGGAAATAATTAATAGTGGAGAGCCCAGTTTGCTTATGTGTGGTTTCCTTTATTCTCTTGACGTAACAGAAGAGGAGTTGGGTTCAAACTTGGTTGTTCGGGAATTTGAGGATGTCTTCGAAGAGGTGTCAGGTTTACTACTCGTCGAGTGATCGAATTTTGCATTGATTTAGTTAAAGATGTAAGGCCTATCGTATTTCCTATTCGTAGACTTGCATCGAAGGAAAATTTGGAGCTATCTATCCAAGTTAGTGAGTTGTTGCAGAAGGGCTTGATCTGACCAAGTTGTTCAAGCTTGGGAGCAACCGTTATCTTTGCTATGAAGGCGGACGGTTCCTTAAGATTGTGTATAAATTATCGTGAGCTCAACAAACGAAATATTAGGAATAAATATCCTTTGCCTAGGATAGATGACTTGTTCGATCAGCTTCATGGAGCTCGAGTGTTTTCTCAGCTTGATCTTGCTACAGGGTTCCATCAGTTGAGGGTGGCAGAGAAGAGTGTACCCTTGATCACTGTTAGATCCGACAAGTTCTATAAGTGGTTAGTTATGCCGTTCATCCAAACTAATGCTCCAGCATATTTCATAGACTTAACAAATTGAGTTTTTCGAGATATGTTGAATAAGTTTGTCCTTGTATTTATCGATGATATTCCGGTCTATTCCAAGACCGAGGAGGAACATTCGTACCATCTAATGATTGTTCTAGAAACACTAAGAAAGCATGTCTTGAAGGTTAAGTTCTCAAAGTGTCATTTTTGGCGTTCAAAAGTAAGGTTCTTAGGTCATATTTTTTCAACGGAGGGTATTTCTGTTGATCCTGCTAAGGTTGTGGCCATTCAAGACCGGAAGAGACTACAAAGCGCAATTGATATTAGGAGCTTTTTCGGTCTAGCAGGTTATTAGAAGAGATTCATACAAGATTTCTCAAAGATTGCCTCTCGCTTAAATAATTTTACGAAGAAAGATGTCAAATTTGTTGTACTAACAAATGTGAGCAAGCATTCGTAGAGATAAAGGAAAAGTTGACTAGTGCTCCTATTCTTACTATGCCAAATGGAGGTGAGGGTTTGACTATTTACATTAATGCATGTAGAACGGGCCCAGGTGTTGTGTTAATGCAGCATACAAGGGTTACTGCTTATGCGAGTTGGCAGCTTAAACCGCATAAAGCGAGGTATGCAACTCATGACTTGGAGTTGTTAGCAATAGTGTTTGCATTAAAGATGTAGAGGAATAATTTGCTAGGTGAAAGGTTCGAGTTATCGATGGACCATAATCTTTGAAGTATCTTTTTATGCAAAAGACTTAAAACATGAGGCAACAAAGGTGGTTGGAGTTTCTTGCGGCCTATGAGCTAGACTTATTATACACACCTGGGAAAGCTAATGTCGTAGTTGATGCGATCAATATGAGGTATGCAGTTATGGAAAATGTTGAGGTTCTTCTGACAGTGATTAGTCGTATTGAAGATAATCTGCTTAGAGATCTTCATTTTGCTAGGGTAACTGAAAGTGTAAGTGAGAATGAGGCACCGGAGAGGTGGTCAGGATTCAAGGTGGATGGCTATGGCATTTTGAGAATGGACGGTAGGTTATGTAACCCAAATGTTGATAGGATTAGGCCAAAAGTTCTAGTAGAGAGTCACCATTTTAGGTTGACGTTACATTCTGGGGTCATTAAGATGTATCAAGACATGAAGAGGACATTCTAGTGGGAGGGCATGAAGAGCGATGTTTCTAAGTATGTGTGCTAACTGCCAACAGGTGAAAGGTAGTCACCAAAAGATGGGTGGACTGCTTCAGCCACACGAGATTCCTAAGTGGAAGTGGGAGCAGATATCCATAGAGTTCATCGATGGATTTCCTAGGTCGAGGAAGGGTAATGAAGGTGTGTGTTATTATGGATCTATTGACTAAGAGAGCGCACTTCTTACTTGTTAAGCCAATGAGAGCAATTTTATGTTTGGCTAAGCTACATGTTAAGGAGATCGTCAGATTGCATGGTGTTCCTTGTGATACCATAAGAGATAGAGATCTAATATTCACAAGCCAGTTCTGGAAGGGTTTGCATGAAGCATTGGGGACCGAGCTTAGTTTGAGCACCACTTACCATCTGTAAACTGATGGAAAAACAAAAAGGGAGAACTAGGTGTTGGAAGACTTGCTTCGAGCATGTATTTTAGATTTCAGGGGTTCGTGGGAAGAACATTTACCATTTGTTGAGTTTTCATACAACAATAGTTATTAGGCCAGTATCGGAATGGCACCATTTGAAGTGTTGTATGGAAGGCCTTGCAAATCTCCATCGTGTTGGGTAGAACCTGGAGAACGTCGTGTGCTTGGACCGAATATGATTCGAGAGGCGTCAGATAAGGTCATAGAGATTCGAAAATAAATCAAGGAAGCACAGAATCGATAAAAGAGCTATGCAGATGAGAAGCGTAGAGAGTTGGAGTTCTCAGTTGGAGACTTTGTGTTTGTAAAGGTATCTCTGATGAGTGTTGAAGTCCGATTTGGAAGAGCTGGGAAGTTGGCTCCTCGATATATAGGACCATTCCCGATTCTGGAGAGGATTGGTACACTTGTGTATAGATTCAATAGTCTATCAGGTGTGCACCATATATTTCATGTATTGCGTTTGCGTAAGTTTTTACATGATCCCTCGATGATAGTGGAAGCATCGTAGCATGAGGACTTTGATATTGAGCCAAATTTGACTGTTTTGAGAAAGCCTGTTTGTATTGTTGATAGGGATATGAAGCAATTGAGGACTAAGGTTGTGAAGTTAGTCAATGTATAATGGAGCGAGGATGCTTGGGATTGTACGTGGGAAACAAAGGATAGTTTGAGAGAGTCCTATCCGATTTTGTTCTTAAGCTAGAGATTTCTTATCTTAGTATCGTACATCTTTTGTAGTGACTCACCGCTTGAGGTGGAGTCACTTAATATGCATTTTGGGTTGCATTTTAGTTTGTATATAGTTTTGACAGTATGCTATATATATACCTCGTTCATTTATCTTCTATGATTATCATTCTTATTTGAATTTCGAGGACAAAATGTTCTAAGTGGGGGAGAATGTAGCGACCCTCAAATTTGAACACTTTGTCCTCAAATATTGAAACTTTTTGAAGTATAATTAAGTATTATAAGTATGATTTTATAACCTTTTTAAACATCATTTAATTAATAAATAGTGATAAGAAACTTGTTTTTTAAATTGGTTTACAAAAATATATTCTTCAAAGAAAAATCGATAATATGGCCGAAAATCTGTTTATCATTAAACAACTTTTCGATTAATAGATAAGTTGTTCAAACTCGTATGCACTTGTATAATGATAAAACGAACACATTAGAAACTAATTAACACATAGACCTCTTCATAAAGCTTGGAATGTTCTAGAATCTTCTATTAGGATAAGAGATATTTTCATGAGAGATGTAAAATGGTAATTAGCATAAGGGATAAATAACTTAAAGAAGAAGTGATAGGAGGTATGGCTTCTATGGCACGAAGGGGGGGCAGGTAAAGGCAAGCTTAGACTACACCATTCTTAGCCTATAAAAGGAGGGGCACACCCTTGTTTATAATTCACAAATTCACAAGCTAAAGTTATCACAAATTCAATGTCTTCTTCTTCCTCCTCTTCATAATTTCCTAATGAAAAATATTTGCAAATCAAATCCAATTTACTCAAACTTGGAGTAAATCCTTACCATCACATTACAACACCTTCTACATAGTTAGATTGTGAAAAGTCAAATCCAAATTCTCTCCCCTTCAATAGTCCGTGAGCTATAGGAGTGAAAAAATGGCAAAGTGAAACAAGGAAATGAAGGAAAGGAAAGGAGGGTGCTAGCTTGGGTTTGGACTTGGGTTCTTGGATCTTAGTTGTTTGTTGGATAAAAAGTTAGCTAACTCACCATTTTGATTGGAAAATATCATAAATATATATATATATATATATATATATATATATATATATCTGTGTGTGTGCGTGCGTGTGTGTGTGTGTGTGTGTGTGTGTGTTGATGTTTGATTGTATGGATGTTGTTGAATTAATATGGACATATGTGAACAATGTTTTTACTTGTTGCTTTAAAAACAAGTGACATATGAATGGACTTGAACGAACTTGAATGGACTTGTATGACATATAGCAAGGTTATGGATCAAAGCACTCAGGTTGTAGTTGAACATAGGTTTGAATATAACTCAGATTTGAGAGTGTACTTATAGCGATAGTCGCTATAGATGCAGTTTAAAATTACCTTGTTTTCGGTGATTTCTATAGAACTTTGTATAGAGATCCTTAGATGCTTCTCACCATACCTATAATGTTTTATATGTATGTCTATTTAAAAGCTTAGATAGTAAAAAGTTAAGTAATAGCTTGAAAATGAGCAAAACTTCACTTGTGCAAAACTGCCCCGTTTAGACTCTATTTTTGGACTTTAAAGATTTGAAAAGATATTTAAGAATAAGCATTTTGTTTCATTCTTTTTACAGGTATTTACTAATTATTGAGTATTTTACAGATGGTTTGAGGTCTTTATGAATTTTTAGGAATTAATTGTGAATTTTTAAAGAAGAGTTTTTTTATAATAAAACATGTTCTTTTCCAAGTTTTGTAGATTTTACAAACTTGTTATTTTAAAGTAATATTTTGGATAAATGTTTTAAACCTATTATACATATTTTCAAGTATTTTAAAAGTGTATACAAATGCTTTCAAAAATGGTTAGAATTACTAAATGGCCAACTGGTTAATTGTTTAATTACTTGTTTGAAAAGTAATTAACTATGCTTAACACTAAAAGCCTACCTATTTGTGAGCGTTAAGATTGATGTCGAGTAGAGATGGAGTAATAGAGTACTAACCTACCGGTTTCCTTCTTGGCCGAGGAATAGTAAGTCGGAAAATGTTGAAAACGTGTTAATCGTGTTGATTTCTTACTTGTTTATGGAAATCATTAATACTATACTTAACACTAAAAGCCGGCGAGGTAGACTTATCTATTTGTGAGATTCAAGAATAAAGTGTCTAGGCAAGGCTTCAATGCAACCAGTGCTCTAACTTATCTGGCTTTACACTTGGACGAGGAATAGTTAAGTTAGAATGTCAAAAACATGCTAAGCGTGCAAATATTTATTTGTATAAGCAATTGTTTTTAACTAGATAATTGATTGGTCGATTATCGAACTTAACCTAATATTGACTTAAGAAGTTATCGAAAGGCTTCGCGATTTCATACCAATAAGAACCTCTGGGGAGGAGTATTGGTACAAAATGCCTCTAGCTTTCACTTACTTTTGAAATAAATAGAATTGAGTTAACCGAAAATTCATTGATTTAGTTTTGAAGAGTCCAGAATCGGTAAGTGTTTTACTTATCGAATACCACTTCAAAACTAGTATAGGAGTTCTATGTTCGGGAAGTGATTGAAAAGGGAATCTATGTCGAGATTTGAGATATGTTCTAGATGCTCAAATCCACGCAGTGATTCATGATCCATTCGAGATGTGGGAAACCATTTGGGGATTCGTGTTTTGTTCGAGTGATGAAGGCTCGTGCAAAAGATGTCGAATGTGACCTCAACATTGGAAATGATAGAAAATAGAGTAGGACACACGGCCCGAGGTTTTGCTAACCCATGACAGGGTCTATCAACTCCATATCTTGAGTATTCTAACCGATATGTTGTGCGCGGGAGTTAATGATACTTGGTTCCACGTGGTTCTATAGGTTCGTGCTTGGGCTAGTCGTGTTTACCTTAATGGTGTGTTTTATCTCGATACATACGTAGCTCGAAAGGTTCTTTCTGACCCTTGTTAGGAGGCTGGCCTTAGTAAACTTGGAGATTTCTTCAATGGAAAATCCAATATGTGAATGTACCATAGCTGTTTTAATGTAACCTAAATATGTTGTGGTATGACCACTGTAAGGATCACAACTATTTGATATGATTATATCCAACGTCATAGAAATTTTATATCATATCACAATATTAAACTTAATAAATGGCTGGTTTCTTTTGAGGGGAAAACTGTTATAGGAATCCGTGTGGTCTCAATAGTTACCGTTACATATTGCATGTATATCGGGTTTTCTCATACTAGACTTATGTCTGATGCTTGGTTTTTGTTTTCCCTAAATTCCTTACGTGCTATTTCGTGTTGGCTGAGTATGGCGGCTTTAACTTAGACGCTTTAGAGTTCAGAAGACGAGCTGGAGGCTTCCATTGTCTATCGATTTCTATTTTTGTTATTCCGTATTAGCTATGTATATATCAGCGTTGTGAGGATAGGCAGTTATAACTATCCAGACTGATGATAGTACTTAGGTTTTGTAACTCTGAAATTCCATTATTTAGAGTAACACTTTGTACCGTCCTTTTGATTTTATGCATTATCATTCCCTTATGAGATTCTGATGTCGTGTTCTTCCTTTCCTATTGTATTCTTTTTATTATTTTATCCTAACTTTATGTCTTTTTGGCACTTGGGTGTTTGGCACATGAATACCATGGATGTATTAGTGTCGGCATTCGAGGGTTGAAAAGTCTGATCGTTATAATAGTTAAATAACAGACTATCAAATCTTGGCCAAATATACTCTGGAAATATCTAGAAAAAACACAGGAATTATATGGTACAGTTATCTTTGGTGATGCTATATTATACATATATACTCGTTTTGTTCTTCTAGGACAAATGATAAGGAAATCCGTCTGCTTAAACTATTAGGAGGCGATCTCCGCTCTTGTGTATTATCTGTTTATTTCCCACAGAACTGGAGTAGAGATTACTGGAAACTATCGATTGGTTTTGGACCATCTAGTAAGCGGGGGAGTGTACTTATATGAGATGATTTGAAACTGTAACCACTCCAAAGCCATATACATGTTCTACTCTTTGGAAGAGGTTCGTGAGGAGAGAATCTATGTGGTAATTCGAGATTGTTTGAGGTGCTCGAACACATGTAGTTGTTCATCATCTATTAAAGATGTGGGAATCCATCTGTGATTCCATGACCTATTGAGGTATGGGAATCCATATGCAGTTCTGGTATCTATTCGAGTGGTGACTTATGTGCTGGAATGGCAAACGTAGCCTCACTAGCAGAGATGACTACAACTAGATCTAGGATGCATATACCAGGGGTTTAGCTGACCCAAAGGGTGCAAGGGACTCTACCCTTGAGATACCTACAATCGTTATGCATGCAATGAGTGGTGTACTCAGTCTTAGTGGCCAGCTATGTATTTCTTATGGTACATCAGCTTGGGATGTACGATGCTTCGGAAGGATATCTCTGATTCTTATGCAGGAGGACCGACCTAGAGGATATGAGGCACCTCCTTGGAATCCTACACAGTTAGTGAATGTCCCTTAGCAATTTGATTTGTATGCCTATTATTGTTGTGTTGTACACTCACACACAATATAGCTATTTTTTATGCATTTCAACTCTAGACATTGTTATAATATCATTGGATTCTCTAATAGAAATGGTTTGGTTATCGTAAGGTAAACACCCGTCCGTCTTTATGTGCAGCGTGGTCTTATGAGATACCTATATTTTGGAGGGTTTGATAAACATAAAAATCTATATGATTTGTATTTCTTATGCTGGTTTATTAGACTGATCCGGGCGTTATTTTCTTATAATGCTTGGGTCAACCCGAGCATATTTCCAGATTTAGTTATGGGTGCTTTAGAGCTTCAGGAGAAAAGTTGGAAGCCACCAAGACATATTCATGTATCTTTATTTCCACCGCATTTTTTGTTAGTATTTCTCAGCATTTGTGAGGACAGGCTGTTATAATTAAGCAGGTTGATGATAGGTTAGTTTACTTTGATTGACGTATGTATATTACAATTTCCTTTTATAAAGATCATTGGTATATTATTTATTATTCGTCATGTTGTGAGATTTTGTTTTGTCTTTTATTTTCTTTCACCCCAATAGTCTATCTTTCCAACACTAGGATGCTCGGCACGTAAATACCATAGATGTATTAGTGTCCACTTTTGAGGATCGAAAAGGTTGGTCGTTACAATAGCTAAAGCAGCTGTTTCCCTCATCTCTAACCATTTTTTTATTTTATTGTCACTTCAACTGCACAGTAAAACCTACACTTGCTAACCCATCAACTTTTTCCCTATGCTAAGCATATAACATTCCGAAAATCAAAAATATTTTTAATTTAGAAATCTTAAAATATTTGGAGAAACTTTAAAATCTTTTGAAAATTCCATTTAGTTTTCAAAACTTTTCACAAAAGTAATTTATTTCCAAAACCAAGAATTTTAAATAAAATTTCCAAAAGCATATATGTAATTTTTTATTCAAAAAAGTTCATTCCACATCCTTCGCAATCGGGGTTTGGTAAATAGTTTAGCATCTAAAATGGACCCTATCTTATTACACGGTAAATTTTAATTTTTCAAAAACTTTTTCTTTTATTTTATAATAACAACCAACACAAAAGTATATTTATAAATTTTAGCTTTTACGATACAGGGACATTGACCCTGGCTCCGCAACAACCTTTCCCTATTCTTCGCTTGCAAAATTTTAGTCCCTAAAAATTTTCAACTTTTTGGGAATTAAATCTTATTTTCCTTTTCTTTTCAGTAGCTAATCAAATAAATTTCCCTAATTTATTTTATAACTTCCAGCCTTTTACTATTTTCTTTTCTTTTATACTAGTTAATTGTCTTTCCTGAAGTTTCCTTGTTTTCCTATTTTCCAAATAATATCGTGGTCCACGCTAAAAGCAAATAAAAAGGAACATTTCCATTAATATCATACATGTTTTTATATAACAAAAGCAAATAATGCTTACAACCCAATATAAAAGGAAAAAACTGCTGGAAGTAAACAGAACAACTACTACTAGAGCTACTACTACCTACGAGCTAGGAGATGATCCCCCGTGAGAGCCAGAGCTAAGGCCACACCCAAGTGATTGGATCATGGCGGATATGCATCCTAGCTCATGCCTTTGGCATTTCTGCTCTGCCCGTATCTCCTGCTGCTGCTCCTACATCGCCTTCTGCCACTTTCCTATCGCCTGAAGCTCAGCCTCGATCTGGAGCTAGGATCTTGGATCGCTCCATTGTTGGAGGCCTGCTGCTGCTATGCGGCCTGCTAACCTGGCCACAGTCCTAATTCATATGCGCTGGACCTGCCTCCTATTGCTGTTGTGCTCCAAATTCTATCAACGATGCCTCTATCCTCATCCTCCTAAGGGAGGACTTATCCAATGGTGGGGGTACCTTACTCTGTTTTTGCTCACCTCGGAGGTTCACCTGAAACTATTGAAATACGAAAGTGAAAAGATAATAGTATGGAAAATAGCTCCTACGGGTCTCCGCTGTTTGGCCCGCATATTGGACTATGATTGCTTTGGCCCAGTTCACCTGAATACCACCTATAATGGTTGGATAATGTGGGTGACCAGACGGGCTTAGGCCCATAAGCTCTCCGTCTACCAAACACCTATCCCTTGAAGAAAGTTATGCTCTAAAATGGAAGGATTGGTGGTCTTGTTGTCCATTAAGTCTTCTCCTACTACAGAGATATGTAAAATCCCACCGAACTACGCATCCGTCATCAGAATCTCGATCCCTTTGACTTCGAATGTGAAACTGGCCTCGCGCTTGTCGAACGCGAGCACCAAATTAGTGTCAAACGGATGCATGCACCTAGGATAGCACTCCAACTCAAACATGTCATGGTGAAGAATCTGAAATAGTCCTGTAACCGTAAACAGGTTCTCCAAATCATAGGTCGCGAAGTCCTCAAACTTCATCGATTGTCCTTGTAGAAGTGTGAAGTTAGCAGAATCCTCGTAGCTCTTAACAATATTCTCGTTATTATATAGCCATGCTATCTCCTATGGGGCTAGCCTTAGGTGTTAGGAGGAAATGGTGTTGGGCGGAGGGGCCATAATTTTTGATTTGGAGGTAGATTTGAGGCTTGAAAATTAGTGGATTTTTGGGTAGTGGAAGTGTCGCATCATTGCTAGAGGTGATCGAAGTTGGTGGTAGGGGCTTGGGTGGTGGTCGGTGGCTTGGAGGAGGAGGAGGGAGGTCGATATCATTTTGGGAGGAAGAGGGTTTCGATAGGAAATGAAGCAGCCCAACTTGGACATGGATATATCTCTTTAGAACAGCACCGATTGACCGCTAGGGTTTGGCGGTCGACCGCTACTGGTCAACCGTTCATTCTCTATGGTTGACCGCTTGCTGTTTTTGGGCCAGGTTGAACCTGGAACCTTTTTGGGCGAAATCGAATATTAATTTACTAACTATTAACTACTGTTACTTCATTGCATCTTTGTCTTCTCCCCTTTTGCTCTAGCTACACTGAGAAGCTCCTGTCTAACTATCGCTGTGCATCAACCTACCGATTTGTTCTATTTCCTGCTTTGGGTTTGAAATTTATTATCCCGATATTATTTACCCCATTAAACTAGTATCACTTCCTGTCCGCCCTCCAATTTTTTTTTCTACTTTAAAATTTTATTTCTTCTCAGAAATACTAACAAGCTATATACGCCCTATTTATATTTTTTTAAACTAATAACTTTTTATAAAAGTCCATTTATAGAAATTTCCAATTTAACTAAATTTAATCCATACCATAACTTTTTGTTTAATAAAATATAAATATTTTCATTTTCACAAAAATTTACCATTTACCTACTTTTCAAAAATAGGATTTTTTCTACCTTCAATTGACTCAGTTGAAAATCCCTTCTAATATATATATATATATATATATATATATATATATATATATATATATATATATATATATATATATTCCATCTTTGGTTTTCTCTCCCGTGGAGGAAGAGAAACTACAAGGAGATTTACGTTCTTCATGGTAGCTGTATCTTCTCTAAAGTCTGGAGCCGTTTTCATCTACCAAATCTTATGCCTACGCTCATAAATTCACATCGACTTTCAGAGAAATTGAGGGAGCATCAATTGGCTAAATCACGACTCAAATGTTCAACATCTTATGTCGATTCCTTTCTTTTCCTATAATTCGACTGCGATTCTTGAGATCTGGCATGCAAGATCTGGTCACCATATGTATCATAAGCGAAACCGAGAATTCATCTGCCGATTATCTGATACACAGTTTGGTACTTAACATGTTTTTTTAGTTTCAAAGATTTTGGGCACGGCGAGATGGAGGCTATAGGTCAGATATCATTTTGCTGCTGTAGTTCAATCACTAAATTAAGGAACAATAATTTACTTTGGATTACTGTTGTAATGGTGATTCCGAGTTATGTATGGCTACATGGTCAATTGTCGATTGAGTTAATGGCTCTGAAATCTTTGCCAAATGGATCTATTTGGTTCATCCATAAAGGCTAACCAGATCTGCAATTAGTGAAAGGGTAACCACAGTGACTTGAACTATCTAAAATCGGTGAAACTCGATGACTGCTAGTATGTGTTTTGGGTCTACATAAACCCTTATTTTGTAGATAAAAAACTAGGAGTGCTGCTTAGAAATGAGATTTGTTTGATTGTTTGGTTTAGTTCATTGCCTGAAACTTATCCAAGTTTGGGGTTGTTTGGTTTGTATTTATACCATTGATTGGTGTGACGAATTGAGATGAGGTTTGGATGAGTATCTTTATCATATCGCCTTCATATATTCTGGTAATGTAGAAAGTCAAAATTTATTGCAGTAGTGTTCAATTATTACCATGCATTGTTGAAAAGATTGTAAATGATGTGCTTTGGCGAAACAAAAAGGTAACATTGTTTGTGAAAAAAATGATTTTCTTATATTTGGACCCATCTTGAAGACAAGTTATGCATCTAAATTTTTTCAAAAAAAGTTGAATTTTTATCTTCATACATTAGTATATATATATATAGATGTATATATATATATATAATATATATATATATGTATATATGTAAATGTGTGTGTGTATACACACATACATATGTATGTATATAACTATATACTAGCGCGAACCCGTGCTTCGCATACGGATGTGACAAAAATATAGTAGTAGCATAGGCCATAAACAAATATATAAGAATTTTATTATAATGCTAACGAAAAAACGTTGTCGAACATAGCATGAGTTATAAGTAAACAACTTTTTTTTTGAGATTATGGGGAACCTTAAGATCATGGTATTCATTGATACTCACTTAAGTAAACCCCATGCCGTGTGTCTACCCCGCTTTTATTTAGTTGTCGCACACGGATGCTTAACGTTGAAACTCCCACTGATGGTTTGACGCTGGGATTCGAACCTGCCCGAACACAGTCCTTTGGTTCCCATCTCCCAGCTCCCAAACCAACCGAGCTACGAACGGCGGGTTATAAGTAAACAACTTGTACGTATAATTTTCTAGATATCAATCTTTGATGAATAGTTCTAAACAAAAAATATTGCTTCGCACATGGTTGAATATATAATTACTAAATGAAAAACCATAAAAAAACTCAAGCATTGTTGAGCAGTGTGTGTATGCTTCTGAGTTATAAGCATAAATTTTGGTACATAAAGATATTGATACACCAACATATCTTGTATATCTGTCTCTTGTTTGTATTTTTTTCATCACAGAAATCGTACATAAGCTTCATGAATAAAAAATACATCAAGTTAGTTAGAGCATAGTTAAAATAGGGAGAAACCACAACAATAAGAAAGCGTTGATGCACTAACCGTTGATGAAATATATTATTTATTTGTACACAATGAAAGAAGTTGTTTATTCAGTTGGAAGAAAACTAAGATGAAGCAATACTTCAAAATAGTGCACTGCTTCAAAGCAAACGAAAGAATTTCCATAAAAAGTAAAAGTGTATTGCATCATTATGTATTATAGTTTAACAAATCTGCATGCTAGTTAAATTTTTTGCATAGTTTGAAGTTTCAAAGTAAGTCAAAATAAAAATTATAACCACTTCCAATCAACAGCTTGTTATTTTCTATTTCTCACCATTACAAATTTCTATTTTTCTCTTCCATCTACAACTTGTCTAGGTCAACTCATCCTTCTGAATAGGAGTGAACCCACCAAAAGTTAAATCTACTGCCAAATCACCTACATTATCTCAAAAAACAAATATTAGATGGTTGGTTTATGTAAACATTTAAAAATGCGCGAATGCCATAAATATTGTTTTGTTTTTCAACAATATTTGTTACCTCTACTCTGAAGCTAGACAATAGTCAGATTGATTTGATTATGAGCTGTGACGATCCGTAATTTTTGGATATTTGAAATTGTAATATTTAATTGATTTTAAATATTTAAAAGTTAATTTTGACTTGAATTTCAAATATCACTATTTATTGGGTAATTTAATCATTAAATTAAATGATTTGAAATTGGTGAAATATTGAATCTTGATTTTTAAGCTTGTTAAAAATAATTTGAAGGCTTATAAAATTCATATTAATAATACTGAAGGTAATAGAACTTTTAAAATAAAATTTAAAAAGTGTTTTGTTCAGTTTTGAAAATATATAGTTTAAATTAGTATTTAAAAATAGCTTTCCGAGGCACAGTCTCGGAATTCGACGAAACTAGTTCCATTGGATCCGTAATAGTGTATTATTATCGGATTTTAATTTTCGTAGTGATTGGAGTGGTTGTGTGAGCGTACGATATATAAACGCGCTGAAATTTATATCGAAATTTAATATAACAACTGGGTCCAAAAAGCTATATTCTCCATACGATCGAATTAGGACTCGAAATCTTTTCCATTGCGTTCGAAATAGGGGTATAACATTATAAACGCCCGGCGGCATGCCTTTATAGGAGGTCAAGATTTTGAGTTACGGTTATCGAGGGAATTTGAATTTAAATTTGAAATATATTTAAATGGTTTGTCTGGTCAAAATTCCGTTCATATCAGCCGTTCTTTTCATCCCTTCACATCACAACTTTTCCATTCAAATCACTGTGCCCTACCGTGTGAAATACGCTTCTCGTTTTCAAAATCACATCGTTTTTTTTAAATATCGCATCTAACCCCTTCACATCCATTCAGCCGAGAACCAAAACTTCATAAAGATAAAAATAAAAAGGGGGGAAGGTCGCCTGTATTTCCCCATTCTCGTCTCAAATCCACGAATCGAAATCAGTTAGTATAAAAAAAATATAATAATAGCACTCGTGAGAATCGAAATCGATTTCGATTCTAGGGCCGAAGCTGGAAGGGGGTTATCACACTCGAGCTTTGGGAAGGAATGGCAAGCAGCACGTGGAGGATGGTGGGTTTGCCGAATCAAGCAACTCATAATGGAGGTGGCGACCACGATTTCTGGAAGGAGAAGACTTCGATTTCAAAACTCTACAGGTGGGAGGAAAGATTTCGAGCTCGCGAGCGACTCCGCGATGGTGTTGAGGGGCTTGCCGAGCCAGGGTTCGCAGTTGCAGTAAGGTTTTTGTTTTTTTTTCAATCTATATATATTTATATATATATAGAATTATAAGGGAGTGGAAATACAATAGATATATATACAGTTTTTATGTATAGGAAACAAAATTTGTTTAGATTGACAAAGTTTGAAAGAAATAGGAATTTTTAAAATGTTGAAGGGTTTATAATGAACTTAGAATTTTAAAAAAAATGTATATAGTCTACTTAGTATACGAGGTTTCAAAAGAAAACAGTTTATATATATATATATAATTTTATATAGATAAGAATTTGATAATAAAAAGGGAATTTTAAAATGTTTGGGAAGTTTATATAAATATAGATTTTTAAATCTATATAGACAATTTTATAAGTAAATGTATATATATATGTTATTCCAAAAGGAAAATAATAAAAATATAGATATATACATTTTTAAATTACTAGTTATTTTAAATAATGGTTTTGATGATTTATTTGTTCAATTAACCTATTTAATTATTTTTAGTTACTAAAGGATTTTTTTAAAAAAGAATTAGTTTAAAATTTAATTTTTAGATTAAATAAAATTATTAAGGATAATTGGGTTGTTCGATTACTTCGAGTATTAATAAACTGTATAAATATTCATACAAGGTCTAAATCGTGGAGAATCAAGCCGGTGTGGATCGGATTGCAAAATAAATCAAAGGTGAGTTAATCTCACTCAAATTGGATTATCGGTAAATTTAAATAGTTAAATTAAATTATTGGTTGAATGATTGAATTGATTGGATGTGATAATATATATAGTATAATATATATATATATATATTGGAGTGATTGATTTTCCCATATTATATAGCGGATGAGACCCTATGCGCCGCATAATAGCGGATGATATTATATAAAACCCATATACCGCGATATTCCACCTCGAAGTGGAATTGGTATTGTGCTAACGTCTGTGGATGCAGGGAAACAGGTTGGAGTGATCCAACTGGATTCCTCAAAATTATTTAGATTGTTCTAATAATTCTGTGTTATGATTTTTGATATTCTGTGATGAATTATATTGATAATTGGAATATTAAATGCTATGGTTTGATTGAATATACCTTTCGGTATACTGAGTTATCAAAATATATAAAATTGGAATTTTGAAAAAAAAGAAAATAAGAGAGAATTTGTTAAGTAAATAATTATTGAAATTTGGATAAATTAGAGAATGAAATGGAAAAGTGATTGTTAAAATTTCAATGAATAAATTCTAAGTACTGGAAAATAGATTTTTGAATAAACGGAAATGAATTTTAAACCTAAGTGATGTTAATTAAAGGAATAATATAACATTTCTAAAAATTCAAGATTTTAAATTGTTAAGAAAGGAGAAAAGGAAGGAACTTGAAATAAATACGAAATTTGTAGTTTCAAGTTAAATAAGATTTTAAAACCTAATTAAGAAGTTAAGTCTGGAATTAATAAAAGTAACAGATTTTAAAATAAAATTGGATAAGTAAAGGATTTATTTTTAGATGGAGTAAATTTTGGAAATTGATTTGAAATCGATTAAGTGTTTGGACTGGGATTTTAGAAGGAAGATGAGACTATGAAATTTATAAACTGGGTTTATAAAAGTGAAGGAATATATCAGTAGATATTTTAAAGAATAAATTCACGGAGGAAATTTATTAGAGAAATGGGTAAATTTGTTTAAAAATAAATAGTGATTTATTTTTAAAGATGTGTAAGAGAAGTATATTTTCCTGGATAGCCAAGTACGTTTTCAAGAAATTTTTTTTTCTAAGTATAAATTAAAGTTTTAAAGTTGATAAAGGTATGTTTTAGGAAATTTATTATTCTTAAATGTTTAGGCCCCGTTTGGTTTGCTGTTTTGTGTTTTCGTATAAACAAAAATGCGCATTTTTTATATATTGTTGGAAAACACGCAATTTTGAAAAATGAAATTAACATAGAAAATAGAAAACAAGTTTATTTGATTTTTCATGTTTTGAGGCATAACAAAAGGATGGAAAACAATTCATCTCCTTCATTTCCCGTCGATCGTCGTAATGGTTAAGAATTGTAAAAGGATTTCCCTCATTTTCTTGTATTTTGTATTGTATGTTGAAAACACAAAACGCAAAACTAAAAACAAAACCAAACAGGCCCTTAAATTTTTAAGCAAGTATTTTTCAGATTTATTTTAGTAATAATTATTTAAAAATGACCTGGTATTATGTTTAAAGGGGTAAAAATCTAGTTTTATATTTTATTAAGTAGCTTTATTGTAAATATTCTTAAAGTATATATCTTTGAATAAAGTATTAAAGTAGTTTTAATTTAAATGTTTTGTTTAAAGTATATTTTATAATATAGTGTTTTAAATTACTATAAAAATCTAAAGTGTTGCACTTGGTGATTTCAGGGGAAATAGAAAATATTCGGGGGATTTATTCTGGGAAAGAAAAGTGGGTTTGAAAACTGTTTTCAAAGGGGTTGAAGTGTAGAAAATATCTTGCGAAGATATTTAGGAATAAATAATTGGGAAAAATTATTTATGTGTATGATGGTTGTTTGTGGATGTTAATTGATAGTTAAATAATCGACTATCAATATTGGCCAATGTGCTGATCGTTTCGAAGAGACCGGGATCGGGATTTATTTCCAAAAACCACTTCGATCCGGTTTGTACGTTTTCGTGGGGAAAACGAGTTTGGAATCGAAGATGGAGCAGTGAAGTGTAAGGGCTAGTCACTACTAATCCTGAGGGTGATTCCAAAATGGATGTAGTAGGAATAGTGCCTTCGGTTCCGTTCGAACCCGGAACGGACTTGTATGGATGAATGCTTTCGGAACATCGTCAGGTGGACGATGGGCATTCTAAGGGACATGTTCTATAAAGGTAACGCTTAGCCTCAAGCCTCATCAACCGGGAATGACTGAAAATCAAGGGTTATGCAGCAAGGCTATGTGGGTAGTGCCTATTAAGGTGAGGTCATCCCTGTCTAGATGTCCCTTTTATTTCGGCTTAATGGTGCGGTTGCTGATCCCAACCGTGGGGTGATCTTACTCGGAATTACCCTTAGGTAGTTCCGGTCTTGTGTTGCAGGGGATCGGGCATGGTCCTCGGTACGCTGATCTAGACCAGGTACTGTGACAGGTGGTACCCCAGTGCCTAGTCATTAGTTGGAAATCCATTCTCCCTACGTGCTTGTACGGTTTTGATTGTGCCCAACTATTGTTGAAACGTGAGATGCAAGCATTTCAGCTAGATTCTATTTTACTTTCTATAGACACTATTATAATATCAGATGGATTTGATAAAAAAAATGTTTTGGCTATCGTAAGGTAAAAACCCGACATGTTTATTTGTAGCGTGGTCTTACGAGATGCTTTTGATTTCAAAGGGTTTGGACAACTTTAATAATCCAAATTGAGTGTGTTTTCTCACGCTGGTTTTCCATACTGACTCGGGTGTTATTTTATTATAATGCTCGGGTCAGATAGAGTATTACAGATATAGGAAAGGATGCTGTGGAGCTCAAGAGACGAGCTGGATGACGAGGCGTAGCATACGTACTTGCTGTATTATTCCGCTGTGTTGTAAGTTGTATTGTTTGTTGGTGAGGACAAGTTAATATAACTGTCCAGTTGTGTGTCATTGATTGTGTGTACTCTGATAATGTAATTATAAAACAAATATAGTTCTTTGTGTAAAGGATTAGTTATTAACTATTATATATTATTCCGCTGCGATTGTGAGATTCTGATGTTGATTTTCTATTTCCTTCTTCTACCTCTTTCTTCTTTAACCCAAATGGATTCATATTTCCGTTCTTCTTGAGTTTATTGATGGAGATTAGTGTCAATTCAAGGGGTACGGATTTGCGGGCTGTTACATGAGCAAAATGGAGAGGCTTATTAGTCCATTATATTAATGTTCACTATTGTGCAATACTAGAGTGCATGCATGTTTTTTAGCAACACAAAAAAATAGAAAGAACTCTTTTCTATCAAATATAATTAGTTTTGATGACTGTGTGGTTAGGATATGTCTGATAATTATATATTAAGTTGATCGTAGAAATTAAGCTAAGCCTAAGGTTACCCAAGTAACAATATCCACATTTTACAACTGATTTTATTTGTTTTGAATTTTTGAGTTTATGTAAATGTAACTACACAGTTAGTAAGGTACCTATCTATTTTCAAACTTATTAAGGACCAACCGTAGATGTGTAAGCTTCTGTCTTTCCACTGTCCTAATAGTTTTTTTGGGTCTAATACCGGTATATTGGACACGAATGAAATATCTATATGATTATAAAAATCTATGGCTATATTAATACTAAACAAATCAACCATTTTCAAAAACATTAATGAAATGAAAATTCTAAATTTTTTTAACAACCTTTGCTAAAGAAAATTGCTAACTTAGTGTAGATTATCATTATATGATCATGGGGTCATGGATGTACTTGATGTAGCACTTTTTCGATCAAGGTGTAGTGAAGATACACCATTAGTGCGATCAAGACATTGGATCGAAGACGCTATTATGTCACATAATGAAGATACACCATTTGCATTATTTTGGTGATTAGCTTATTATTTCACTTCAATCTTAATCAATTCTGTGATGTTTCAAACTACCTCTCATCACTTCTCATGCTCATGCTATTATGTTTATTAAACAATGATAAAGCATATGATTGGTTGGAATTCAATGCTAAAATGCAACCCAAAAAAGCATTCTAGTAAGACTGGTTGGATCTTGCAAAATTATACTAAAATTTGTTAATTTGTTACTCATAGGTAGTATAAATTTTTAGTTGTAGTGTAAAAAATGACAAACTGGATTAACATACACACAATTTTGCATGTATTAGAAGAAAAAACATCACGTGAAAAAACGATTTGTATTATCAAATAATATAAATGCAGGTCAAATATTTTAAGTATAAAATAGATTGGTTCACAATGTTAAACGAATTTTAAGACTGGTGTATACTAAAGGCCAATTTCTTTAGTTGGCATCACACCTAAAAACATTCAGCCAATAAAATTAAGGAGTATGTACCATCCATAATTGCATGGTTAAAATAAATGTTGTGCACTATGAGAGGGAAACAACATAATTTATCTTCTAAATTATATAAGAAATTTTCAAATGATAGTATTTTTGGAATAAAAAATCAAGCAAGCATTGTGAATAATATGAAAAGAATGCCTACTTCTGATTAATAAAAATTGTAGTATAACTACTACATAATAGAAGGAGAAGAGAAAATGTAACTAATATGCCCTCTTTCTCGTGATTTTATTTTGAACAACCTGTTCTTGTTTTCAGGTCTAAAATTATCTCATGCACTCCCTTTCTTATGTAAACAGCTTATATAGTCTAATAACCAATGCACAACAAGTGTAATGTTTCATGGATAAGGAGAGAGTATTTGCAAGTATTAGATTTTTTAAGTGATGTCAAGTTCAATTCAGTAGCTAATTGCTTTAAATTTGATTATAGTAATGTCAGGTTCAACAATCTACTACGAATTTGATTATAAAATATATCCACCACTAATAAATTTATTGCATATGGACATATATTAGATTTGAGATATTATGCATATGGACTATTAATATATTCAAGGTTCGCATAATGGACTACTTTGAGCTTCTTATAAGAAATATAAGTGAGATACACATATCTGAGTTTACCATATTGATTATCAGTTCACTACTATTAAACAAATATAAGCATTAGTTATAAGACTTCTTTTGACAATTATAATTAGCAACCTAACCAAGGTGGAACCAACACTCAAAATATTACCCAGTGCGAAATATATTTTAATATACTATTAAAACCGATTGTTATCTAGTTGGATTAAATTAAAGTTCCAAATTTGAATAAATCTGAGATGCGGTAGGAAGAAGTATAACAAAAAAAAATAATAGAATAAATATATACCATAAGAAACATTTGACAAAATAGCATTAATTTGAAACCAACACCCAAATTATTAGATCCGGGTAACTAAAATAATGGAGAGTCAATATTTAGAACATCAAGAAGCTTGTAGAACTCTTGATGATATTCCTCCTCCGCGTTTTATAGTAGAAAATATTAATCAATGTACTTAAGTCAGTAAAAAAATAATTTAATATAAGACTTAACAGACCTGTATATACATATCCATTTTTTGGTTGGCGTATATCGCTAAAACCAAATCCTATCTAATCAGGTGAAAAACAATGAAATCCAAATTTGCCATCTGAATCCAAATAATATTAATTCAGCAATAAAAAATTGGATAAATATTCCGATGAATACAGTATCCAAACTGAATAGAACTAACATAAATGAAGATCAGAATCTGTAAGTTTATGATCAGAATCTATAAGGTGAATATGAAGACATACGCAAGACGAACAAATTAAGGAGTTAAATTAGGTTTGAAAATAAAAAACAATAGATCCAAAGAATTTAAAATTACCTAAATAGGGGATTGTAGGAGAAATATGAAAACGAGCAAATTAAGGTGGAAGTTTGCATATAGAGGAAGAAGGAGGGAAGCAATCGTTGATTTCCCCCTTGGTTGTCTCCATTATTTTGTGAGCTAGGGTTTTATGGAATGGACATGAAGTAAATTACGATTTTTATTTATTAAACGTGAGTAGGTTCGGGAACGAATAGGAAGAATGAAGAATTAAGAAACGCGACTGTTCATTTCCCAAATTCTTGTGTGCCCTTAAAACCTAACTCAGTAATAATAGTATAGTATAGATATAGGATTGTGAACATAATACTGTATGAAAGAAACTTATGTCAGAATTGCAATTCACTCCTAATTTTTTTCACACGGTTGGGGTTGGATATTTACTACGACAAAGGATGAGATATTTAATTTTAGTAGGTGTGTTTTACTTACATAAAATAATTAGTTTACGTTTTTGTTAATTGTAAACAAAGCATACGTTCTCCACTTGCTTCCTTTCACTCTTTATATGTATATGAACGGGTTTGCTATGTTTAATGTGAAAAGTATTGTTATGCTCATTTTCCATACAAATTAGCTCACTGTATGTCATATTGTGTTATGTAGCACAAACTCAAATGTCGAATAGAGGAACATACAGCCAATTTTTTAAATAGCGTCTACTCTCTGGACCAACCGAGTCAACTTAATGCTAATGGCATCGGGTATAAAAATGTTACATCAACTTTTTTTGAGTAGCCATTGATATTTAATTCAATTGGTAAAAATTAAATATCAAATCATCTTTTCTAATACTTGAATATGGAAAGAAAAATCTTCCAGATTACCATCATTTTTATAATAAACATCTTCTGTCTAAAATTAATAACGCATAAGAATAGCATATTCTTAAGGATTTAAGCATAAAATTAGGTGACTATTGTGAATTATGTTTGTTCCATTCTTTATACATAAAAATAATATAGCGCATATATGGGATGTCATCTAAAATATTTTCAATTGTCTCCACATCAAATTAATACCAAAAATTACTTTCAATTCAGTGCATTTTACAGAATTTCTTGATCCAAGATGGAGAAGGACTGGCTGTTACATTTTCATACCATAGATGGATAATACATGTCGACAATCTGTGACGAACGGGATTTTTGACCCTCAGAAATCAACACTAATACATCCTTGGTATTCATGTGATGGAAATTTCAAGTGCCGGAAAACCTGAAGGGTTAAGGGTAGAATTAAAATAAAGATAGAACAAAATCTTACACGAATGGAATAACATATATTATTTCGACATATAATCTTTTTAGCGGAAAATTTTAAATACATTTATCAGAGTTTAACTTAACATTAACATGGACATTTATAAATATTTGTCCTTACAAATGTGGAATACAATAGTACACGAGTGTGGTAGAAATGAATAACAATCTTCAGAAGAATCTTCGAACTCCATGCTTTGAGCTCTTCCAAAATGCTCCAAACAAAACCTGACTACTAGGCTGCCCAGAAAAAACGAGGCACCCAAAGTTTAAGAGAAATAAAATAAACTTTGGATCAGTCATGGGACTGGTGTGAAAAACACAACATACGAGTTTTTGAAAACAAAGGGTATCTCATAAGACCACGCCGCATGTAAACACGGAATGGGTTTTACATTATGATAACCAAAACATTTCTACGTGAAATCCGGTGATATTATTTTTAATGAAATTCTTTTGAAAACCTTTAAAATAAACATATTCAAATAGCCTAAATTGTTACATTGGTTAATTTGACGGTATAATAGGTTTACAACTAAGTCTGAAGGCACTTATTAGAGATTTGGATTTCCAACGAATAGCGAGATAAGGGACTACCGCCCATACAGTACATTTCTAAAGGAGTATACCGAGGATCGTCATCTCCAAAACCTCCTCGAATTAAGACTGGCCTACCCAAAACCAACAGATGGTATGTATAGCACCGAATATGATATCACCTCAACCGTTCCCGACCTATCTGAGAGCTCTCATACAATATACCACATTTTTTTACCCAAGGTCATAGCAGGCGCAAAATAGATCTAGAAAGGTGATACCATACCCTAATGATTGCGATCCACTTAGCCTTAAAGCAACCCCTGTTTCACAATTCCCTGGGTGAGAGGCTTGAGGTAACGTTTACCTTTCTTAGAACATTTTCACTTAAAATGCCACATTGCCATTTCCAACAACACACTATTGATTTCAACAAAAGTACAACCTCTGAGCTCATACGTCTCAGAGAAGGGTGTTAAGTATAAAGGGGGTTATCTCTTACACCATAAAACATATGTATTTTTGTAGAGATCAATGTATTGTGTTCATAGGAATGTAATGTCACACATTCATTCTTACAGTTTACCCAGGAACAGGACTAACCAAAGACACTCTCCAACCACATCCCATTGGGCATTAACCCTAGGATTAGTAGCGATAGTTCATGCATACGAAGATCCCAAAATGAAGGGAACACTACTATTTATTTACCTCAGGATCTACTCTAAAATTTTCAACAAACAGTCCTTCCGTTATGAAGATCCCCGCCATCAACTTCATTGTCTTTAACATGTCTTCACTGTCGAACTCGTAAGTTCGTTCGAAGTGGTTTCCGGATTAAAATCGCCCAAATCCTACCCCTAATTTCTCCGAACCGGTTATCGATAAAAATATGTTAAGTGGGTGATTAATATTCCATTAATTTGTATCTTTTTATCCAAAATATCTTCTTAGAGATATATATCTTTTAAAACCATTTCTATCAGTATATACAGGATCATCAAACCTCTCTTATCAAATCTTTATTTAATTAAAACATTTTTTAAATCTTGGGGTAACTTCAAATCATTTAACCTTTACTTAGGAAAATATTTCCAAATCATTTATTTAAATATTTAAAAGATTTCCTATTTCCAAATTTAACTTTTAAATGGGTCAAAAACAATGTTATTTAAAACATCGTTTACTATAAATCCAAAACAATTAATTTTAAGTAAAAGGATCCATAGGAATTAAAAAAATTCCAAGTTATTTATAAAAATCTTGACAAAAGATTTCTTATTTTCAAAACATAACTTTTTAATAGGTTGAAACCATGTTATCTAAGATGGTAAATCCAAATTAGTTAGATTCGAGTAAAACAGATCCAAAGAAATTATACTAATTTTACTTGACATCAATTTCCATATGCAACCTTTACCATCCGTCGAATAGCGGTGAAATCAACTTTTAAATTTACATGGATAGTATGGGTTCCCTCCTTAGAATTTAATATCAAGTATAAGAAGATTATCTCTATTCAATCCAAGTTGTATTAAATTTGGAAAAATTAAATCTTTTATATTTGCCTCGTTTCCGACATTTCGACCTTATCTATTCCTCGCCCAGGAAAAAGGGCAGGTGAGTCAGGGCATTGGTTGATCCTAAACATGCCCTTAGTTTAAGAACCTCACATCCGAATCTTATGAATAGAAAAATCCAATCTACTCATCGTCTTTTAGAGCCAAGACTAAATCACTTGATTATAACAACTTTTCTTTAAATTATTTACTTAAACTTTTAAAATAAATTATAAAACCTTCAAATTACCTTTACAATACTTAATTATTTATTTGAAAACATTCATAAAATATTTAGGAAATAATACTTAAGTTTAAAGCCATATTTCAAAAGTTATTTAAAAGTACTGCAAAAAAAGCTGCGAATAGTGCTTTTGAGGTGCTTTTGAGGCTTATTTGATTAAAACAACTTTTCTATCATTTAGAAATCCATTTTTATAACTAAAACATCTTTTGAAACATTTTAATATATTTATAGAATTTATTCTATATTTTTAAAGAATTAAAAATACCATTTATAAAAAATTTGTCGCTTTGGTTTCCGAACTGCCAAACCGCAACTATTTTGAAAACTTGTTTTGCTCATATTTCAAAATTTACTAAACAAAATCTCAATCCTTTTTCTTTTGTTTGTAACTTATGATTATAATAGTTTGGAAAATTCTTATTACAAAAGAATTCCGACTCCAAATCCATCGTTTAAATGGATTTATCTTTCTACGGCGTGAAATCGCGAACTGCCATTACGCGACGCGCCTATTTTTGACTCAATTTTCATAACTTGTAAAAACTTCACCAAATTGGATTTTAGTGTTTATAAAACATTTATAAATCATTTTAAATCATTTAAAAGGGGTTTAATGATTCCATATCATTTTAATAACTTGATTCAAAAAGTGATTTCCTTATGTACTATCGACGTGTATTTGACGTGACTTGTTTACACAATTAAACACTATATTAAAACAACAAATACTTGATGATTAAAGCATATTAAATATCCATAGCAATCATATCACATCAACATTATCATATATATATATGTATGTATATATGTATATAGAGTTTCCCACCATCATTGGTTTCTAACTTTACGAAAATTCGATATAACTTCACTACTATCGAATCAAAGCCTATGGAATCGATCCCAGGACTTTTGGATGCACTTGACATATGCTTGCAAATGGAAGTGGGCTTAGCCTTAGTGGTAGAAGGTGGTAGCCGTGGGTTTTGAGTGAAGGGAAGGAGTGATTTGCCTTGGTTTTGAAGTGGATTGCTACTGTATATATACTTAAATAAATCTATTTATTTTTTGATAATTTTTCTTCATAATATCATTAAGGTAGGAAACCATTGAAAAGCTTGAGAATGGGGAAGAAGATGAAGTAGAATAGTAGTAAAATTATTAAGAGAATGGTGGGTATTTACAAGAAAACTTTGGAAATAAATATCTAAATGTATAATTACTCTTTCGCCCCTTGCCCACACTCCCTCCATCACCATCAAGGCAGACGGCTATGCCATGCTCCTTGTTCCTCCATGTATATGATGTTGATGGTGTGTAAGTGAGTTGATGTTTGCTTTTTAGGTAAAAAAGATCTTGGATATTTATACTTTTTACTATATGTAAATTCTAATATAAATGGTAAGTATATTTGTATGTATATATGTGTTCGTGTATATGTTAGGGTGTGTATGTGTATGTTATATATGTGCATAAGACATATAAATAAGATTGCAACAACTTTGAACAACTTCCGTTCATTAAACCGTTGAAAATCGGAAAGACGATTCCCAGTCACATTTTCACTTATAAATTAATTTACATATAAATGTGAAAGAAATTTTGAAAACTAATTTTCCATCATTATAAATTAATTAAAATGATCTTATTCGAATTATAAAACCACATAAATTAATATTAAATAATTGTTTACAAAAAATGTTGTTAAATTGATAAAGGATACGAATTTTCTTATATTTTCAAATCAAGTATATATCTTTATAAAACTATTATAAATGATTTACTATTACTATAAATCTAATTAAAATGAATTATTATCATTTAAAAACAATTATTTGAATATTTACAATAATTATTAAATCATTAAATCACAATTTAAATTCATAAATCAATTATTAAATACGTTGCCAGTATTGATGATGTCATAAATACATTTTATTCCTAAAAATAAAATAAATAATTTTATTTCATATTCTTGTTTAAATATATAAATAAGTGTATGTATCCAGCTCCGTGCATGACTTCTGATAATTATAGAGTTGTTTATTGATAAAACGGTTTTCGCTCATTTTATCGATATTTTTCCAAAGTATATATTTTTGTAAATACTTATTCAAAATAAGGTTACCATCATTTTTGTTCAAAACATCATAATCTATGTCTTCAAAAAGCTTATATTTGAATATATTAAAAATAAATAAAATTTATCAAATTGATAAATTTGCAAATTTGTAGGTCGTTACAGACTTCCCTCTTAAAAGAATTTCATCCTCGAAACTACAATGCAAAACCCAAAGGTATTTGCCCAAAATATTTATTTTTAAACATATACTTGTATAATGTATATAGATTATATGTACGCAATATCTGATTCGAACTATTATTTGAATATACAACTTTACTTCGGAACTAGTATTGGTCCTTTGATTCTCTAGTGCGGACTCCGATCAAGCTCAGAAACTTTTATTTTCCTTGCATAGCTCTCAACTATGATAGAAAACGCAAGGATCCAACTACAAACCCTCATCAATGTTCGACGTCAAGAATCGAGTGTTAAATCCTTTTTCGGACTAGTATAAACACCTCAAAGTTCTACACTCGAATCTTAGATCAAAATCGTGTGGAGAAATGATCTACATACCTCATATGTACTTATTAACATTCAAAAATATTTATGAAAACTTTTCATAAAACTATTTCTTAAGTTGATAAACACTTATAAAACACAACTTTGGTTTAATCAACACTTGCAAGTTTCATAACCATTCACTTCATACTAATCCATTATTGAATTACCTCTTACAACATTACTTAAGTGTATAAATAGTTCATGACTTAAGTCAATATTTGTATGATACTCCATCACATCCTAAGAGTATATATACAAATCCCAAATTTTAGATTGGTTTTACTTACGTCGGTGTCTTTGACAAATTTAAAACTTGTTGTAATTTACTATCATCTCAAATTCATAAGTTATAAAACTCATTTCTTATATTTTTATAAAACACTTAGCTTCCTTTGCCTCAAATTTGAAAGTCCCAACTGTCCAAAATCGCCGAAAATTCTATTTTATCCTATCAATTAGTGATCCAAAATTATCTCTGGTTTTAACACTTTTTATAAAGACGCTTCTTTATATAATTACTAATCAATTTATCAATTAATGATTCACATTATCTTTTAACTAAAAATTTATTTATAGATCGAGTAATTCTAAATTGATACCAAGGAACTGGGTACTACCTATAATATCATATATCCCCTTAACCAGAAGGGTAATAGTTAAGAGAAGTGTTTATCATCCGAACATATCTTCTGTCCATTTTTTAGTTACTTCCGAGCTACTCGAACTAGTCATCATAAGATTCTTCTTTTCAATTCCGTTATTTTATCAAACTTGATTTATACATACATTTCTTTGGATCATCTTATTTTTACATTTTTAGGCTCATAAATTTAGTTATCTTAAATAAATTTCTTAACTTTAATCCAATATTATTACCAAACACCATATAGCCAAATTGCGAAACTTAATTCACTAGGTGTTCGTGTTTGCAAACTATTACACTATAAATAACTAAACATTTTCAAAAATTATTTCTTTATATATAAAATATCATCTTAAGTAAAATTATTTCATTTACCCAAATTTTCCAAAACAAAATCATTTTTGAATCAACAAATACGCGTTAATATATAATACTTTCAACTCATTCTAGGGTGTCACTTACCCTATCTCTAATGAGTTACTCGTCCTAGGGTGTTACTAATCCTATCTCTAATGAGACTTTACCCTTATCAGGCTCAGGTGTTCACTCAACCTAAGCTCTGATGCAAATGCGACGAACATGATTTTTGACCCTAGGAAATTGACAATAGTACATCCTCGGTATTCATGTGCCGGAAAACCCAATCGTTAAGGGTAGAAAGAAAATAAAGATAGAATAGAGTCTTACACGAATGGAATAATATATATTATTTCAACATATAATCTTTATAGTGGAAATTTTAAATACATTTATCAGAGTATAACTTAACATTAACATGGACAACTATAAATATCCGTCCTTACAAATGCGAAATACAATAGTACATGAATGTGGTGGAAATGGATAACAACCTTCATAAGAATCTTCTAACTCCACGCTCCGACCTCTTCCAAAATGCTCTAAACAAAACCTGACTACTAAGCTACCCAGAAAAGTAGGACATCCAGAGTTTAAGGGAAAGAAAATAAACTTCGAGTCAGTCGTGGGACTGGTGTGAGAAACTCAACAAACGAGTTTTTGAAAACAAAGGGTATCTCATAAGACCACGCTACACATAAACACGGAATGGGTTTTACCTTATGATAACCAAAACATTTCTACGAGAAATCCAGTAATATTATTTTTCATAACATTCTTTTTAAAACCTTTCAAATAAACATATTCAAATAGCCGAAATTGTTACATTAGTTAAATTTGATGGCATAATAGGTTTACAACTAAGTCCGAAGGCACTTATTGGAGATTTGAATTTCCCATGAATAGCGACGTAAGGGACTATCCCCGTATAGTACATTTTTGGAGGAATGTATTGAGGATCGACATCACTAAAACCACTACGAATTAAGACCGGCCTACCCGAAACCAACAAATGGTACGAATAGCACTAAATATGATATCACCCTGGCCGTTCCCGGCCTATCCAAGAGCTCACATACCATGCACCAAATATATTTTTTTACCCGATGTCATAGCAGGCGCAAAATAGATCGAGAAAGGTGATATCATACCCTAATGGTTGCGATCCACTTAGCCTTAAAGCAATCCCTGTTTCATAATTCTCAGGCGTGAGGCTTGAGGTAACGTTTACCTTTCTTAGAAAATTTTCACTTAAAATACCACATTGCCATTTCCAACAACACACTATTGATTTCAACAAAAGTACTACCTCTGAGCTCGTACATCTCCGAGAAGGGTGTTAAGTATAAGAGGGGTTACCTCCTACACCACCAAACAGATGTACATTTGTAGAGATCAATGTACTGTGTTCTTAGGAATGCAATGTCAAACATTCATCCATACAAGTTCCCCGGGAATAGGACAAACCAAAGGCACTCTCCTACGACATCCTATCGAGCATTACCCTAAGTTTAGTAGCGAGTAGTCCTTGCATACGAAGATCCCAAAACAAAGAGACCACTCCTATTTGTTTATCTCCGGAGCTACTCAAAAATTTTCAACAACCAGTCCTTCCATTATGAAGATCCCCTCTTTCAACTTCATTGTCTTTAACATGTCTTCACTTTCGAACTCGTAAGTTGGTTCGAAGTGGTTTTCGAATAGAAATAGCCTAAATCCAACCCTCGGTTTCTCCAAACCAATTATCGATAAAAAAATGTTAAGTGGGTGTAATTCCAAATCATTTCATCATTGAATTAGGAACATATTTTCAAATCATTTATTTAAGTCTTTACAAAGATTTCCTATTTCCAAATCATAACTTTTAAATAGGTCAAAAATAATTTATAACATTGTTTACTATAAACCCAATACAATTAATTTTAAGTAAAAGGATCCATAGGAATTAAAATAATTCCAAGTTATTTATTTAAATCTTGACAAAAGATTTCTTATTTTCAAATCATAACTTTTTAATAGGTTGAAACCATGTTATCTAAGATGATAAATCCTAATTAGTTAGTACTCGAGTAAAATAGATCGATAGAAATTATACTAATTTTACTCGACATCAATTTCCATATTCAACCTTTACCATCCGTCGGATAACGATGAAATCATCTTTTAAATTCACACAGATAGTATAGGTTCCCTCCTTGGAATTTAATACCAAGTATAAGAAGATTATCTCTAATCAATCCAAGTTGTATTAAATTTGGAAAAATTCAATCTTTTATACTTGCCTCGTTTACGACATTTCGACCTTATCTATTACTCGCCCAGGAAAAAGGCTAAGTGAGCCAAGGAACTGGTTGCTCCTAAACATCCCCTTAATTAAGTACCTCACATTCGAATCTCACGAACAGAATAATCCAGTCTACTCATCGGCTTTTAAGCCAAGATTGAATCACTTGATTATAACAGCTTTTCTTTAAATCATTTATTTAAACTTTTTAAAATAAATTTTAAAACTTTCAAATAAAATTTAAAATAGTTAATTATTTATTTGAAAACATTTATAAACTATTTGAGAAATAATACTTAACTTTAAAGCCATATTTCAAAAGTTATTTAAAAGTGTTGCAAAAAGTGTTGCGAATAGTGCTTTTAAGACCTATTTGATCAAAACAACATTTTTATCATTTAGAAATCTATTTTTATAACTCAAATCTTTTAAAACGTTTTAATATATTTATATAATTTATTCCATATTTTTAAAGAATTAAAAATGTCATTTATAAAGAATTTGTCAATTCGGTTTCCGCACCGCCAAACCACGACTATTTTGAAAACTTGTTTTGCTCATATTTCTAAATTTACTAAACAAAATCTCGATCCTTTTCTTTTGTTTGAAACCTATGATTATAAGCATTTGGAAAATTCTTATTTCAAAGAATTCCGACTCCGAATCCATTGTTTAAATTGATTTATCTTTCTACGGCGCGAAATCGCGAACTACCGTTACGTGACATGCCTATTTTTGACTCAATTTTCATAACTTATCAAAACTTCACCAAATTGGGTTGTAGTGTTTATAAAACATTTATAAACTATTTTAAATCATTTCAAAGGGGTTTAATGATTCCATATCACTTTTATAACTTGATTTGGAAAGTGATTTTCTTGTGTAATATCGACGTGTATTTAACGTGACTTGTTTACACGATTAAACACTATATTAAAAGAACCAATACTTGATGATCAAAGCATAGTAAACATCCATAACAATCATATCACATCATCATCATTATTATATATATGTATGTATGTATGTATAGAGTTTTTCACCTTCATTGGTTTTTAGCTTTATGAAATTTCGGTATAGCTTCGCAACGATCGAATCAAAGCCTATGGAATCAAGCCCGAGGCCTTTGGATGGGCTCGACCTATCCTTGCAAATGGAACTGGGCTCAGCCTTGGTGGTAGAAGGTGGTGGCCGTGGGATTTGAGTGAAGGGAAGGAGTGATTGTCCTTGGTTTTGAAGTGGATTGCTAGTGTATATATACTTATATAAATTTATTTTCTTTTCGCTAATTTTTCTTCATAATTTCTTAAGGTAGGAAGCCACTGAAAAGCTTGAGAATGAGGAAGAAGATGAAGTAGAATAGTGTGTAAAATTATGAAGAGAATGGTGGGTATTTATAAGAAAACTTTGGAAATAAATATCTAAATGTATAATTACTATTTTGCCCCTTGCCTACACCACCTCCATCACCTTCAAGGAGCATGGCTATGCCACCCCCTTGTGTCTCCATGTGTGTGATGATGATGATGTGTAAGTGAGTTGATGTTTGCTTTTTAGGGTATAAAATATCTTGGATATTTATACTTTTTACTATATGCAAAGTCTAATGTAAATGGTAAATATATTTGTATGTATATACATGCTCATGTATATATTAAGGTATGTATGTGTATGTTATATATGTGCATAAGACATATAAACAAGGTTGCAACAACTTTGAACAACTTTCGTTCGTTAAACCATTGAAACTCAAGAAGCCGATTCTCTGTCACATTTTCACATATAAATTAATTTACATATAAATGTAAACAAAATTTGAAAACTAATTTCCCATCATTATAAATTAATTAAAACGATCTCATTTGAATTATAAAACCATATAAATTAATATTAAATAATTGTTTACAAAAAATGCTGTTATATCGATAAAGCGATATAAATTTTCTTATATTTTCAAATCAAGTATTTATCTTTATAAAACTATCATAAATGATTTACTATTACTATATAAATTATTAAAATAAATTAGTATCATTTAAAAACAATTATTTGAATTTATAGAATATTAATTAAATCGCTAAATCTCAATTTAAATTCATAAATCAATTATTAAGTACGATGCCATTATTGATGATGTTATAATTATATTTTATTCCAAAAAATAAAGTAAATAATTTTATTTCATATTCTTGTTTAAATATGCAAATAAGTGTATGTATCCAGCTCCGTGCGCGACTTTTGATAATTATAGAGCTGTTTATCGATAAAACTGTTTTCGGTTATTTTATCAATATTTTTCCAAAGTATATATTTTTATAAGTACTTATTCAAAGTAGAATTACCATCATTTTTGTTCAAAACATCATAATCATGGAAGAGACCAGACTGCTTATTTCGACTACCATGTAAATTGATATTGCATCAGCTATGGGTAGAGAGAGTTCTTCGATAGGTTTGTAATTCAGCATTTAATATGAAATTGGTTGGTTGGTCTAATTATATGGTATGACATAATATACAACTTATGAGCTTCATAAAAAATATTTTTCTACCTCCTTTGAATAAATATGTTAAAACATTCCTCTATTAACATGCAATTGGTTATTAAACTGAAGTCTAAGTAATTTGTTTTTGGGTTAATGTTAAAATTGCTCTAGTCATGTACCAAATAACATAAAATATATCATATTTGCACCTCATTACCTATCACAAAAGTACTATAGGATTGCATATTGAATCCTTGTCATGAATATTATAGCCTAAAAAGTAAATTATTAAGTTAAGTTAATAACTTCAATTTCACACTCAATGTACTTCATCTTGAACTTTATTTGCTAAAAATTATTCTCTTTGTTTAATACACTGCTGACCATACCAAGATATTGTTTCTTCACCTATAGTATTGAATCTTATGGTGGAATGTTAATTTTGTCAATTTGTTCAATTTTTTTGAACCAGAAATATCATAATGTTGACGAATCATATGTTTCAATCATTACTATCTTCACTTTGGTAGTTTTCCTTCTCATATTACAACATTTTCATATTAACTACTACATCTGTGCATCTTTTGTAAGTGAAAATTTATTTGTATGGTTTACCTTTCTATATATGGTATACATTATACCTTTCTATATATGTATACATAATATGCAATTATACATAAAATAAATCATTTAAATCTTTTGAATTTTAGTTAAATGAATTAGAGTAGTTTCTAAAGCTAGCAAATAACATTCTTTACTACCAAAAATATTTCAAAAATGCTAATTACATTTAAAAGTATTAAAAAATGTATATCCCATACTTCTAAAGAAATATACTCTATATGCTCACACTTGCCTGAATGTGACATTTTTGTCATGAATGGAAGAGTTCAATTAATGCATGCTATTAAAATTAAAAGAATTGTTATGCGGCATAGAATATATATTGAAGTGAAAAGAACTCACATTAAAATTTCAGCATCTTCTACCTCTTGTTAACAAGAAAACTTTTCAACACCCCAAAGTTGAATTAAAAGTGCAGAAATGTTCTTCTAAGCTTCTTTTGAATAAGTAAAATATGTTGGGATCTTATCATTTTCTTTTATTAACCTTTCGAATACGTATAAGTTGTGAAAACTCTTCCTTATCAGACCTTTCGACCCAGTCGAAACACTTATATCCCTTGTTTTTAAGTCCTTTGAGCTTGTTGGAACTGTTTGGTTATCCTTTCGAAACCTCCTTTCGAAGCGGTTGTGAAACACTAGAGGTTAACACTAAGGATTTAGTAATATGATTTGGCTGGGAAGGTTTCGACTTTGTCGAAAGCTGGTATTCTTGATGGGTTGGGTTGAATCCTATAATCAAAGGGAAAACAAGCTTAGGTCAAGGTTTCGACTCTCTAAAAGGTGGGTGTTTGGTGAACAGTAGTATGGAGCTAAGGACTTAAATGTATAGGTAATGAGAGGTTTCGACTCTCTTGAAAGGTACTCTTTCGACTAGGTTGATGCCAGTAGAACTCAATTAATCCAAATAATTTCACAAAATAGTTGCATAATCTCCAATATCAAAATCCAGCCTTTATTGAACTAAAGATATACAATCTGATTAATTTTCCCTAATTTGATTTCCAAATTAGGGTTTACAAGTTTACAAATTAAAGAAAGTATAAGAGAAGAGTGATTGAATTCAGATCCCCTAAACCAGACCCCTCGGTTCTTATTTATAGATGCGGGTTGGCACCTTTCGACTCAGAGCTTTTGACCTAGTCGAAAGGTAGTTTAATATACCTTCCATCTCTTTTGACACTTGCGCATCCCTCTGTAATGCTTTCGATTGAGTTTGAATGCTTTCATCTTCATCGAAAGGGGTAGACACACCCTTCCCTTTGTATTGCTTTGTTGTTGCAAGTGTGTGGAGTAAGAGCTTTCGACTATGTCGATAGGTTGTTCTCTGGAGTTTTGAAGGTGTTGATGGTTTCGGCATAGTAGGTAGCTTCCGAATGCATGCTTGTGACTTGATACGGAACCTTCCGTGGATGTTAAAAGCTTCGACCGGTTCGAAAGGCTTCAGTATGCTTTCGAAAGGGTTGTTCTGATCAAGCCATCTTTCTATGTAGTTTGAATAAAGGCAAAACCTTTGGTTTTGAAAGGTCTGGCGCGCATGCTACCTTCGAAAGGTAGTCCTCCTTTTATTCGAAACATCTTCATGTAGGCGAAAGCATCTATTTCGAAAGGTAGACATTGACACGAAAGGGAGCTTTCGACCATATTGACCCGTTCGAAAGCTTGTAGGACATCTGGCTTTTGGCTGTAGCATCCCTTCGACTCCTTCGAAAGGTTTTGTTGGTGTCGTCATCTCTTGTTCCTTTTTCCTTTTAACTATTTTGGTTTGGACAAGGTTGAAGTAGGAATTTGTGGTAATATTTGTCCCCTCTTGCGAAGGGATTCTCCTGATTTTCCAAGTTAACTCTTTCAAAACCTATTAAACTTCCTGCCTTTTCATATTCATGCCCAAATCCTGGACGTTCATTTAAATTCGATCGTACGGTTTGCCATCTACGCTGACTTTTTCTCATAAAGCAAGTTCTCTTCTTCCCCTCTTTCACTTATCTGAAATTAAAGAAATTTACAGCAAGAATCAAAGTTTTCAAATTCTCAAATAATTCCCATTTCCAACAGCAAAAATTCAAATCCAAAGTAAGTTTTAATTATCTTGCTTTTCGAATTTACTTTTAATGGTGAATTTCAATTTCTAAAATCCATCATGCTTGGATCTGAACTACTGCTCCGATTTAATAAAAATCATCTAAGTTTTTATTTGCTTGAAAGCATTCTATAATTTATTTTCATGACTTGCTTTGATCTATTTCTCGTTAATCTTCATTCTAAGCTTATCTGATTTCGATTTTATAGTTATTATCATTTTCAAAGAGTTTGGATTATTTTATCTCAAAGACTTCATAATTTTGAATGGTAAAATCGCGCTTAAATCCATCTTGTTATTGATTTTTGGTTTTCTTTTGAATTTCTGGATTAAAAATTGAATTTGGGGAAGAAGGGGATTTCTAATTACTTCGTAAAGAAGGTTTGAGCTGTACGAATTAAAATTTGGAGCTACGATTTTACCTTTCTACCTCTTTAAAAGGGATTAAGGCGGTAACTTTTATTTCGCTTTCTCAACCTCTTTCGATGGGGTCGAAAGGTTGTCCGGGGCCTTATTTAATTGACCTCGTCGAAAGGTTGTGTAGTTAATATGAGCTGGACCTCTTCAAAAGAAGAATTGTACTTTAATGTATCCTGATACCTTTCGAAGAAATTGACTAATGTGTCTTACTAAATAATTATTTACTACATACTTTCAAAAGCATAGTCCTTGTTTTATTAGTTTCGAAACCTTTAGTACATGCTTACCTCCAACCTATTTTAGGAACCGTGTGAAGTTAGAGATACATATATTTCTATAAATTGGATTGAAGAAAACATACTTTGCATAAGTTATAAATCAAATCAAACGTTTCGACTTAGTCGAAACCTTTTGTATTGATTCAAATTTTGTTGTTGGTATGCTTTCGAAACCATATACCCCTTTCCGACTCTGTCGAAACCTTTTGTAACTAATTGAGATTCGACCATCATCTTTTTACCAATATTGTCAAAATTTCCCAAGTCCTTTTATTTTATAATATGATCCAAACTCAAAACTTTCGACTTAATTGGCATGTAAGGTTTCGACAGCATTCATAATCCCTTAGAAAAATTAAGTTCACGGCGTTCGACACTGTCGAAAGGTTCTTTTTCCTTGTTTATTGAATGTTGGTAGCGTATATCTTATTCAAATTTGTTGTGTAGGTTTCAACTAGTTTCTTTCAATAACAAAATTATCTTTAAGCCTTCGACATTGTTGAAGGGAACTTGTTGGGAGTCAACTTCTACTTTCCCTTTAGACTCTGTCGAAAGCTCAATTGATTTTATTTTTCTAACTTTAACATTCTTTCAAGAATATGTAATTTCATGTTTTTGTTTGATATTCTAATTGTTGTAATAGGTTTCCAATTTCTTTGAATGAATGTTAATTTCGTAATAAACTATAATTTCTAACAGAAATGATTTCACATGGAAGAATCATGGGTTCACCCAAGAAGATTGAAGCCACCTCCAAACATTCCATAATATCCACCTAGGATGATCGGTGGATGCGATTCTCAATGATTTTGGCATAACTGGGGTAGAAGTTATTCCCGCTAATGGTAACGACACCATTCATAGCCCTCCTGGATGGTACTTTGCCTACACCGCAACCCATATTTGGCATGGAGGATTCCTTCCCTTCTCAGATTTCTTGTCCAAGTTCCTAACCTATCTGGGCATTGCTCCTATACAACTATCACCCAATGTGTATACCTATCTTTTATCCCTGGAGCTCATGGCATTAGAGTCCGGCATTCCCTCTCTTAATGCTGAAGTGCTGAATTATCTTGTTTGATTGGTTAAGCTTAACAACTTGAACAATCAAATCTTCAGAGCCAATTCGCCCCTCAAAAAGCTAATATCTGAGGAGGTGAACAAATTTAGGGACTGGGAGACACAGTTCTTCTTTGTCAAGTGCTTTCCCAACATTAGTGGTGTTTTCTGTTCTCCTTGTAAGTTGATCTCTGACTTTATTTTTCCATTTAGTTAGTTTTCTTTGCTAATCTATGCTTCTTTGTTAGTTGCTTCTGTTAAAGAGCTAAATGAAGAAAATAGAGTAATAGTAAAGTCACTGATCGCCGCTTCAAGCAGGATTGGAAACATACTAACTCTGTTGAACCCTTCCAATTTACAAAAGCATTCTCTTCTGCCAGCTGGTCAGAGGGTACTTGGCCAACCACCTCTCGTCCAACATACATCTCGGAGCAAGCGCTTCCTTTCTTTAGGAGATCCAAAGAACTTCTCTCTGATGTCACCAATTTATCCTGATCACTCTGGTAAGCTTAAATGTAATACTTGTAGTTTATTGCTGCGTTACTTCTCAAATTGCTTTACTGACTTTTAATTTGTTTGAATTCTCTACAACTGCTCCTCAGGTTGAAAAATCTACAAGTGATCCGACTCTCCCTACTTATACTTCTCGTGCGCCATCTTTGCCCCAGGCCATTGCTAGGTCAAAGATGGCCACCAAAAGAAAACTGGAAAAAGCGGCCGTAGCGGAACCATTCCCCAAAAAAGCTAGAATTGTTGATGTTCCTGATTCTCCACCACGAGAAGAGGAGTTTGTGGACACTGATAAATCCTTGGAAAGTCCAACTATCGAAGTTCCTCTTGATCATCTTAAGAAGACTGCCACTAAAGTTGATCCCCTCTCTTGCATTTTCAACTCGAGCTCTCCTAGTGTGATTGATCAGATGTAGAAAGATTTGGGGACTTCGACCCCTACCCTAGAGCTTATTCCTTCTAGACCATCATCTCCTATGACCTCAAGCGATTTTGAAAAGATAGTCCAATTTATCTTGAATTCTTCTTTTTTTGCCTCTATTCACCCGCTCTCCTCTGTTTCTGATCTAGCGAGTCACTACCGGTCCCTTATAGAACAACAACTCTTGGTACGTTTCACTTCACTTAACTTTATTGTTACTATTTTTCCTTTAGTTTTTTGACTTATGTTGTAATTTTTCTTTCAGATTTCCAAGAGTTGGCTCTCACTGCATGAAAATGCGACAAAGTCCTCCGCTGAATCGTCCAAGCTCCAAGGAGAAATTTCACATTTAGATGGTCAAGTTTCCTCCTTATCCGTAGAGAAAAATGAGGCTATGATAGAGTTAGAGCGATTGAGGGCTTCCCTTGCCCAATCAGAATCCATTTTTCTGAGGAGAAGAAAGCTCATCGACTCCTCGCTAACGATTTGGCCTTAAAAATGGCCCTTAAAGAATCTGAAGACGAGAAAGCTTGGATGGCAGCAAAACAATCGTCTTTAAAGAAAAATTTGAAGAAGAATAAAGATTCTCTAAAATTGGCTATCAACGCTATTTTTGTACGAAGTAGCGGGTGTCTCGATTCCTCGATACTTCTCTTGAAGACATCATTGTCAATTCTTTTGAAGATTCTATGATGCTCGCTTATGCCGACAACATTGGTAAATGCCCTGAATTGAGCTTTCCCTCACTCGACCCTGCTCTCGTCGATAGAGCCATGGACAAAATAAAAAAGATGGAGCAGGGGATTCAAGTCGCTGAAAGAGAGGAAATCGATGCCTAAAAAATTCTATCTTTCAAAGTCCCCCCTTCGAAGTAGACTCCGACTCCGAAGATGAAGGTGACAAAAATAAAGTTGCTAAGGAAGAGGTTGGCAATGATGATGATGATAATGTTAATAATGACGATGATGATAATGGCGATGACAACGAAGATGGAGGTCAAGGATCAAGTGGCGATAGGGGTGGTTATACTGATGCTTCTGAAAAAGATAGCGGTGACAGCATAAGGACTTCGGAAAAGGTCAATCCTGATCCTTCTTTTCATGAAGCAAGCCCATCTGAACCCTCTGTGACTTCTAACCCTTAAGAGGAGCCTGCTTACATTAATGTGGAAGAACCAAGAGAGAAAGAGCAGGTCTCTCAGTCGTCAATTCCCGTCTCTCAGGTTTGGGATTCTTTGTTTTAACAGCTTTCACTTCTAAGATAGTAATAGTTTAAATCTTTTATTTTAGACAAGGAGGAAACCTTTTCACCCCTATAAAACCAAGTTTGAAAGAAAACAAGCGAAAATGAACAGCCTGTATAGGGAGTTAGATAAATAGCTGAAAGAACACAATATTCTTTTGGATAAATATCATAGGCTTAACAGGAGTGCAGCGGTGCTAGCATCCTTCAAACTTCAAGAAGCTTCCCAATGACTGAGGAGGGCTCGCCTCCAATATGATGGTCTTCTAAAAGGGAATCGGGAGTTGATCATGCTCTTTTGGATGTTGATTAAGGAGAGAAACATTTTGGTAGACTTCCTTTACAAAGCTTATTGTAGACACCCAACTATAGATTTTTCATACTTAGGTGATCTTAGTGGAGGTCCACTTAGGCGTTTACACAAGAGAAACTTGGACGAATTTGGATCCGACCCGCATCCTTACACATGTTGGAACTTGCCACGATTCAAATTGATTCCCCAAGAACTCTCTCCTGATAAACTCAACTACTATAAAAACAAGTTTTTTTCAGAATTATTTACAAAGTCAATTTTGTATGAACCAGATGAACAGTCATAATTATGTAATAATATTGATTTGTGAATTTTTTCTTTTATCTTCCCTTTATACATAGCTTTATTTTACTACGTTATCATAGAATGAACGTCCCTCTGGTAGCTTTGTTTCTAAAGATTATCTAAGCAAGTATGTTAAACTGAGAAGAGATTATCTTGAAAAGGCGTCAACTTTGAAATCTTCAAAATTAGCCAGATATTGCTTTCTTAGAAATTTGCAAAAACTTTATATGGAACATCCTTGGCTCAGTTTTGATTTTCTCGATGAAGAAAAAGAAAATCTACTTAGGGAAATCCGGACATATCATACCAAGTTAATATGTGGTTGCGATAGTCCTCCTATCGGGGATTGAGATTATAGAAAATATCCTTCGGTTATTACTCCGGAAGGACTTAATGTTCCTTTTGACTCAACAGTTATTCTTTCTGCTATTTCATTGAATAAAGTTAGAAACGCAGTTTCCCAACTTTAGATGTAAAGCAAGTGTCTAATCGTACTTTTTAGTTTCATTTTTACTTCAGTTGTAATCTTCTATTGTTATAATAAAGAGATGGATTACTCAAGTCTTGACTTCAACTTTGTTTGTTTAAATAGGAGTTACAGCTATCTGCAACACCACTCTCATTAGATTCAGCATCACGCTTTATCAATATTAAAGATAGGTTGTTAGCAGATCTTGAAAAGAGGAAGCTCCTTGACGATCCTTTATCCGCTCTTTTCTAGGACAACACTGAAGCGCTAAAATGGCAGACTTTTGCTTCGGAAAACAATTGTTAGAAATCTTAATGATCAGATCGCCAATCTAGAGGCAAACATTAAGGGCGAAAATGAAATGATTTCATCATTAAAGCGTCAAATTAAATCAAATGCATTAATCAATTTTGACGATAAGATGTATGAAATCTTCCAACAAATAAGCGATTTGGAGATGAAATTAAAGGATAGTCAAGCTCAATGCAAATTGTTAGAATTCATTATGGGGAATAATATCTAAAGTATCAATTTACCAGTTTTTCCCGCTATTTCATCTGTCGCAAAATCTACAAGGTCTACTTCCATTGCTATCCAGAAGTTCCTTACTACAACTAATCCTCCTTTCGGGTTAGATGAGAAGGTAGTGGGAGAGTGGTGCAGGAAAGTTAAATTTGAAATGATGAAGTATTTTGAAGAACAACAAAAAGTAAGATACTCGCAATGCATAAATGAATATGTAGCTAGGATTCAAAAGCTTGAACGCAACAATATTTTCTTCTGAAGCGCATTGTTGATTTGGAAAGGGAGAACAAAACTCTTAAAGGTGCAAACAAAGCTTTTAATCGAGCTTTGAAAACCAACATCGAGGCTACTGATGATGAAGACAAGATGAGGAAGAAAGAGAAGAAACTTAAAGAGGTTTCTTCGTATTGCTATTCATCACATCGTGGATCCTTTTTTTGCTGAGAATCTAAATAAAGCTGTTCAAGATTCATGAACAATTCATATTTATGAAATGTATATATTTGTTCTATACACTTGTAAATACTTTCATAAATTATATAAGTTATGAAAATTTTGTAAATACCACCTGGTTTGCGATCATCTCTTTGATAACTTATGTCATGATTTCTGTGTTTGCTGGATTATTCAATCCTTTTTACTATTATGCTTTCCCTGAAAAGCACAAAATAAACAATATTTTTTATCGTTAGCTTGAAATCTATATAGTAGTCTATTCATGTCATTTGCAGAAATTAAAAAAATCATTATATTATCATATGAAAAGTAACCCCATAATTAAATATGACTAAATGCCTTGAATCCCATCTTTGGTAACGATGAGAGGTAACCAAGAATTCAACTTCGATTATATTGTGAGATTATCAGAAGTCTGATGGTAGAAACCATAGATTCAACCAAAGATTTGATTATAGATGTTTAGAAATCCAACTTTTGGAGGTAATTAATAGAAAGTCAATAATGGCAATGTAATAGAAGTCCATCGACCCAGATTCGGGCATTAACGAATGAAATTTAAAAGTTAGAAGATCCGAAACTCAGATTCAGGTATTTGCGGATGATAACCAGAAGTCCATAATAATAATCTTCTTAATAGAGATCTTTAGCCGAGATTCAAGCATTAATGAGTGAAGTCTAGTAAATAGTTATAGTTTTGAAACCCAGATTCGGGTATGATGAAGACCATGAATTGAAAGACTCGAAACCTAGATTCGGGTATTAATAAGTGAAGTCCCAAATCTCAATAATGAATGACCCGAAACCCAGATTCAGGTATCAATAAGTGCAGTTTGGAAATTCTTCTTTGATGATTAGTTGGAGGCTTTAGATTCTTATTTAAGCATTGTTTGTAGTTGTTGCCTGATCAGCTGCTTCTTGAGCTTGGACCTCTTAGTCTATCATTTGATATGTCGTTTCTCGAGCGGGCGTCTTAGTTCATTGTTTGATATGCCACTTCTTAGGCTTGGACATCTTAGTCCATAGGTTGATATGCCGCTTCTTGGGTTTGGACGTCTTAGTCCATAGACATCTTAGTCCATTATTGTCTGGTGCGCTTGGTTAGCTCATTCTCAAGCTAGAACCAAGGACTTACCCAACCTCCCTCCAAGAGGCGTCTTGACCTGGCCATAGCTTGGCACAATCAAGGGCTTATTCGGTGCCTTGGCCAGGCCATTGTGTGGCGAGACCAAGGGCTTACTCCATCCTCCCTCCAGAAGGCGTGTTGACATGGCCATAGCATGGCACGGTCAAGGGCTTGTTCGGTGCCTTGACCAGACCATAGCGTGGTGAGACTAAGAGCTTACTCCGTCCTCCCTCCAAGAGGCGCCTTGACCTGGCCATAGCGTGGCGCGACCAATGGCTTGTCAATGCTTTATCCTAGCCATAGATTGGCACGGATAAAGGCTTATACTCCTCTCTCCAAGAGGTGCTCTGCCCTGGCCAACTCAGCATGGACAGAGGCTTTGACCGTTTAAGGCAATGTCCAAGTGAAAGGAGTATTTCACTCCCAACAATGTAGATTCTCTTTAGTAAAGTAGTTCTTTATCGACTTCATTCAGTATCTCCTTACAAACCCATTAATTTTTCCTTGTCTGGAAAAGTTAATTATAATTCCTTCAAGCGCTCTACAGTGATTGGTTTCATGTCTATTCATCATATGGTAATGGCAATAGGATCCTCCCAAGTTCTTTTCATATTTAGGTTTTTGTAACAACCCGGGATTTGCATTACCAATTAATAAATAAAAGTTAGGATTTTTATTTATTTTAATGAAGCATAAAAGGATTTGGAATAACAAAATTTATTTGAAAAAGGCTATTTTAATTAAATGGGAAATATGGGATTTAAAATGAGGAAAAAATGTTATTTTTGGAAAGTTAAATATTTTAAGAGAAATTTTAAAACGGGTTTGGGTAAGAAAAAAATGAGTTTTATAAACATATATGAACACTTAGACTAATTTTTGGAAACATGTAAATAACTCTCTTCTTATTGGGTTACTAAACCTAGCCCAATAACCCACCCTAAACCTCCTCTATAAATTATCTCAAACTCTCCTAACCTCATTCATTCATCCCTAATCAAAACCCTAATCATTTCCTAAAGCTTTCTTAACAAAAATGGCCTCTATCTTCATCTCCTTCTAGTTTTAGCTTATGCAAGTCATTCTATGCAAAGGTAATGCAAATACCCACCTCAAATCCGTTTTTATATCTCTCTAATTTCTGAAATTTAATTGGTAACACATGTTTTATGTGTTTTTGATCTTATAGCCTCCTAATCATCTTTTGCTAACTTGGGTTGATGCTATAGTAGTCTTTGTTGCTTTCTAGAGAGGTATATTGCTGAAAACCTCTTCTAATATGTGTTTAATCATCTTTTGATTTCAGTAATCATTTAGTAACATATGTTTTATTATGTAACATGTGAATCATAGCTCTTTGATCATCTTTGCTTTCATTTTGAGGTGTGCACATAAGGTGCTTGTGATATTGCTTCCTAAGGTAATGCTAAGCTTTGGCTCTTTGTTTCCTTTAATATAGTGTAGTAAGCATTATAGGGTAGTTAGTGATTGATATTGGTGAAATTTGATGCCAAAAACTTGATAAAAATACCCCAAAATCACCAAAATTAGCATTTTCAGCTGGCTGGAATGTTTCAGCCTGGAAACAGGCTGAAACAGTGGTCTGAGTGCACCAGGGTAGGTCTGGGTTGCACCCAGGCTGTTGCCCGAGCACAGCAGGCTAGCCCGGTTGGGCTAGCCGGTAGCAGGCCAGCCCTTAGTGGGCTGAAGCGCACACTCAGCGCGGGTCCGCATAGGGCGGCCCGCTATGCTTCCCTCCCGCGCGGGACTTCACCCGCGGCCCACATGCCAGCGCGTGGGCGCAGGGCCCGTGCGGGCTAAATTTCCAGCGCGTGGGCGCATGGCCCGCGCGACTCAGATGCTGACGCGGGCCGAAGCCCGCATCCCTACTTCCTCAGCCCAGGCGGGCTGGGGCTTGCTGCTACTTCCCCAGCCCAGGCGGGCTGGGGCTTGTCCCTACTTCCCCAGCCCAGGCGGGCTGGGCTTGCCATTACTTTCCCAGCCCAGGCGGGCTGGGCTTGCCATCTCTTCCCCAGCCCAGGCGGGCTGGGGCTTACTATTACTTCCCCAGCCCAGGCGGGCTGGGGCTTGATTGAACCAGCTGCACCGCATGGTGCAGCCTGGTTCACAGAAACGGGCTGCACCATGCGGTGCAGCCGGCTTCTATGGAATGGGCTGCACCCATTGGGTGCAGCCGGGTTCCGACCCACCGGTTGCACCATTTTGGTGCAACCGAGTTCGGGTTGCACCGTTTTGGTGCAACTGCTTCAAATTGATTGTTTCTGCAATGAACCTTTGGGTTTCAATTGCGAATCAGAAATTGTCGAACTTTGATTCATAACCATTCAGAATATTTTCTAACACGAATATTGGTTTTCAGTGATTCTCTGATTTATCGATTTCTTTGAGATCTGTCTCTAGATTTCGCACACGGGTTTTATGAATTATTTTCAAAGGATTTTTCACTCCTAAATGGCTTTCGAAATTATTATATAATGTTATTTTTAACTAGTAAACTATTTACTCCATAATAGGAGAGTTTTCAAATGCCGTTTTAAAAGTGTTCTCAAAATCAATTATAAATCCGTTTCGAACCATTATTTTCTATAATAAAAATCTCACACTCACTTTTTTTAGCACGTCGAGCGAAGTGGAAAGGTGCTTAAACGGTTAGGAAATCTCCGGCCTATGGAACCGTGTGTATTTTCTTTCCGGTTAATCCTCGACCTATTCGATTGATCGTTTTGACCTTTGGGTCTAGTTTACCGATGATACGAGGTGGACTTTTTATTGTTTGGAATGTGAGCTTGCTATTGGTTAGTAAACCGTTTAGTGCGAACGTGGGGTATGGGACTCATTGTTAACACTTTACGGGTTCCTCTCCAAGAAGTTTGTGACACATTAGCCTCTGGGCGGCCAGTACTGGACCTCTGGGTCACCACGCCTCTGGGCAATGGTCTCTGGACACCTGTTCTATGGAGCAGTTTCTTTTTTCGGCATGTGCCTCTGGGCCGTTATCCTTCTGGGAAGGATCTCGTCGTCTCGCGCGTTCCGCATCTGTGTGAGTGATCGATCACAACTCTACAGTACTTGGCAATAACGACTCCGGTCGGTGCACGTGTTATACTTGTATTTTCTGATGATTTTTATATCCATTCGAGTACCGCCATTCGGTGCTGGTTCTATGGAACCATACGATGTAAGTGCGATTACCTTGTGGATTCACAGTGTCTCTGGACACTGCTTTTCAGTGTTTGATTTCATTGACTTTTCAGTATATCCCCATTGCTCTTTGGAGCATCGATCTTTGCTTGGGCATTGATTACAGACTCTGGTCACTCTTGGGATTATTGCCTATGGGCAACTTTATATAGCTTTGGCTATGCCGATGATATGAGGCGATTTTATTTATTCAACACTTTGGTGCTGATATTCTCTTTAGAGATTTTTACTATTGATTGATGATTAGGGACCGTCATTATATTCATGTGGCCCAAAATACTCTTCTCTTAGGAAAAAGTACTGTTTTATTTATGTACCGCATTATTATATATCTCAGTTATTACTGATTGTTTAGCTAGCCTGACCCGAGTGTTTTCGCTCGGGTCAGACCGAGTTGTTTCAGGTTAGGTCTCTGGACTTAGCTTCTGTGCTTCCGCTTGGACATTATCTGCTATGTTGATAGATAGCGCCTTTTTTGTCCACTATTCCGCTACTCTGTTATTTTCAGACTTTGATATGTACATATTTTTGACTCACATGTGTGGGTAGAGGCTTTGTACCCACTTATAGTATTTGGATCTGTATTGACGATGTATTGTTCTGGGATTTTGTATCTGTTATGTGATGTTTTATCATTTATTACTATGCTTGTTCTGATTGGTCTTTAGCCATTGTAATTTCGTTATAAGTATTTACCGAATATGTCGAACCACCTGATTGAGAAAAATTTAAATAGATTCCACCTTTCGACGTATTCGGTAGATAGTTATAGTATAGTTACATTTGGTCGCTCCTATTATTCTCTATTCTCCGCATTAGAAGACGGAATCACCTCCGTGATTCTCTTTGCTAATGAGGGTCTTGGAGTGGGGCGTTACAGTTTGGTATCAGAGCCAGGTTTCAGGAATAAGCATAATAAACACAGAACAGGTACACTTAGTACAATACATTTTAATTAGATCCGAATTAAATCAAATCCCTTCCTTATGTTTATTGATAGATAAGTTAGGAATATGTTTAGGAATCCGTTATATTCCGTAGTCTTCCTTAATTAATTATCTATCATTGAATCATGTCTAACTCTAATTCCCGTTTAACTTTCAGTATGTCTGGAAGGGGAAGAGGGAGAACTACACGTCAGACCAGTGCTACTGGGCAGTCCAGTAACACTCATCCAGAGGGCGTGTTCATGACCACCGACCAGATCATGGAGCTGGTTCGGAATTCCCAGTCTCATTCTCAGTCTCCAGCCCCAGTTGCTGATGCTCCGCGCAAGTCTGCTTTTGCGCGTCTCTGCAGTGATTTTACCCATCTCGGAGGGAAGCCGTTCAGTGGCTCCGAGACTGTCTTAGAGGTCCAGGCTTGGATTCGGGTATGCGAGCGCATTTTCACTCGTATGGATATCCCAGATCATGACCGTGTTCTTATTGCTTCCAGTCAGCTTGTGAGTCGTGCCCTGGATTGGTACGAACTCCTTATTGCCGAGATCGATGAGACCACACTTACTTGGGCTAGTTTCGTGAGAGATTTGAGCTCAAATTCATCCCAGAGTCAGAGAAGAACTCCCTTGCTCGCCGCTTTCTTGATCTCAAGTAGAAGAAGTCCTCTGTATCCGATTATGTCTCTTCCTTCGAGGCCCTGTCCAAGTACGGCCTTGAGTTTATTGCTACTCCTTATAAGAGGAACCTCAAATTTGTTGAGGGCTTGAAGAAATATCTGAAGAGGCAGCTTATGCTACAGCTTGAGCTCTCATTCGAGAAGCTAGTCGATGCAGCCCTACATCTTGAGTCAGTCGAGATGGAGCATAGTGATGATGGTGGTGTGGGTTCTACAAACCCCACCAAGAAAAGGTTTCCACCTGGCAAGTCTGGCTCTTCTTTTCATCACAAGAAGAAGAAGAAAGCGATCAGCTCTAGTTCTCAGCCTCAGACTCAGCCTCAGATTCAGTCACAGCCCAACTGCGGATCACCAGACCATATGATCAGAGTGTGCCCCAAACCTCTCTTCTACACCTTCTTCAAGAGGGAAGGTCACAGGCTCGTTAATTATCCAGTTGCTCCTGCTAGTGCTAAGCCCGGCAAGCTTAATGCCGCCAAGGCTTCTACCACTTCTGCTCAGCCTAAAGGTACACATCCTTCCGTTCTTGAAGGCTCTATTTTATTTCATGGTAGATCTATTAAAGTTCTTTTTGATACAGGTGCCTCTCACTCATTCGTATCAAAGGAGCTAGTAGATGCTTTATCCTTGGTGTTACTTGTCTGGTTTCTTCACTAAGGATTGTGAATCCCATTGGTGGATCCACGACCCTTAGCTTGCTCGGTGAGAATATAGATATTGATCTTTGTGGCTTTTCTTTCCATGCGAATCTCCACGTTATGGGGTATTTGGGCTTTGATATGATTCTTGGCATGGATTGGCTCGTTCACCACGACGCCAAAATTATTTGTTCGGAGCGGATATTATTCATTCATCACCCTGACTCGTCCTCTCCGTTAGCTATTGTTCTTCAAGATGTTGGGCTTTCTGATGTTACTTTATTTTCTCTCGATTCACGAGATGAGGATTTGAACTTATCTCGCATTCCTGTTGTTCGGGATTTCCCCGACGTATTCGAGCCAGTATCCGGACTGCCGCCAAAGCGTGCTATTGAGTTCCGCATCGATCTCATTCCAGGCTCTCATCCAGTTGGGCGTCCTCCTACGAGAATGTCTACTAAGGAGAATGAGGAACTCAGGAAGTAGTTAGTTGAGCTTGAAGCGAAGCAGTTCATCCGATCCAGTTCTTCGCCATGGGGTGCTGCTGTGGTCTTCGTTAAGAAGGCTGATGGCTCTCTTAGGCTTTGCATTGACTATCGCAAGCTCAATGAGTTGACCATCAGAAATCGCTACCCACTTCCTCGGATAGACGACATGTTTGACCAATTGAGCGGTGCGAAGGTCTTCTCTCAGCTCGACCTTGCCACCGGATTCCATCAGCTACGAGTCGCAGAAGACAGCATTCCTCTTACAGCATTTCGCACTCGTTATGGTTCTTTTGAGTGGTTGGTCATGCCGTTCGGCTTGACGAACGCTCCGGCTTTCTTCGTCGATCTCATGAATCGAGTATTCCGGGAATACATCGATAGATTCGTTCTGGTTTTCATCGACGATATTCTTGTTTATTCTAGATCCGAGGCAGAGCATGCTCGTCATCTGCGGATCATCTTGGATACTCTTCGTCAGCATCAGCTTAGGGCCAAGCTCTCCAAGTGCCATTTCTGGGAGAGCAAGGTCAAGTTCTTGGGTCATATTGTTTCTTCTGAGGGTATTTCTGTTGATCCTGTCAAGATTGAAGCTATTCAGAATTGGAAGCAGCCTGAGAACGTTCATGATATTCACAGCTTCCTTGGTCTGGCGGGTTATTACCGTCGATTTATCAAGGATTTCTCTCGTGTTGCACTTCCCCTCACGACTCTGACTCGTAAGGGGGTTCGTTTTATTTGGTTTGATAAGTGTGAAGTTTCTTTTCAGCGATTGAAGGAACTTCTCACTCATGCTCCTATCCTTGTGGTTCCTAAGAGTAACCAGGATCTTGTCGTTTACACCGACGCTTGTGGTAGCGGCCTCGGTGCTGTGCTTATGCAGAAGGATCGGGTAGTTGCTTATGCTTCTAGGCAGCTATGTCCGAATGAGGTTCGCTATCCGACTCATGATCTTGAGTTGGCAGCTATCGTCTTTGCTTTGAAGACGTGGCGTCACTTTCTATTAGGCGAACGCTTCACTCTTTACACCGATCACAAGTCTCTGAAGTATCTTTTCAACCAGAGAGATCTCAACATGAGGCAGCAGCGATGGCTTGAGTTTCTCGCCTCATACGATTTAGATATTCAGTATACCCCTGGCAAGGGAAATCGTGTTGCAGATGCGCTCAGTCGCAAACACTCGGCAGTTGTTTCTATGATGATTGCCGAGTGGAATGTCCTTGAGACTCTATCTTTATGTGATATTAGAGATCGAGCTCCATCTTCTGATGCTCCTATCTTATTATCCAGCTTGGAAGCTCGTCCCATCTTGTTGGATCGCATTGCCCATGCTCAGCGGCAGGATCCAGACCTATTGCATTTCATTCATCTTCTCGAGTTGGGATCCAGTGATGAGACATTGCTGGACTATTCTATTGATTTTCATCGGTGTCTTCGGAGGAAGAACCGTATTGTTGGGCCATCTAATTCATTTCTTAGGCGTGACATTCTAGACGAGTGTCATCGCACTAAGTACACTATACATCCCGGGTCGAGTAAGATGTATGCCGACATGTGTCGCCTATTTTATTGGGAGGGCATGAAGAGTGATGTTGCAAGTTATGTAAGCCGTTGCATGACTTGTCAACAGATTAAAGCTGAGCATCAGCGTCCATCTGGTCTTCTTCAGCCGTTAGAGATTCTATTGTGGAAATGGGATCAGATATCCATGGATTTTATTGACGGTCTGCCTCGATCGAGGTCAAGCCATACTTCTATTTGGGTCATCGTCGATCGCTTGACCAAATCAGCTCATTTCATTCCTATTAAGTCCACTCGGACTGCTCCTCAGCTTGCCAAGCTATATGTGAAGGAAGTCGTTCGACTTCATGACATTCCTAGCTCTATCGTCTGTGATCGAGACACTATCTTTACTAGTCACTTCTGGAAGTGCCTACAGTCAGCTTTGGGCTCAAAGCTGAATCTCTCGACTGCTTATCATCCTCAGACCGACGGTCAGACGGAGAGGGTGAATCGTGTTTTAGAGGATCTTTTGCGCTGTTGTATTCTGGATTTCAGAGGTAGTTGGGAGGATCACTTACCGCTTGTAGAGTTCTCGTACAACAACAGCTTTCAGTCTAGTATCGGCATAGCACCTTTCGAGGCTCTCTACGGAAGGCCATGTCGCTCTCCTGCTTGTTGGTTAGAATCCGGCGAGAAGCTTATTCTTGGTCCAGATTCAGTTTGGGAAACTTCTGAGAAGATCGTGCTTATCCGTCAGAAAATGAATGAGGCACAGGACCGCCAGAAATCCTACGCGGACAACCGTAGGAAGCCTCTTGAGTTCTCCATTGGCGATTCTGTCTTTATTCGGGTCTCTCCCTTGAAGGGGGTTGTGCGTTTCAGCTCTACAGGGAAGTTGGCTCCTCGCTATGTTGGACCATTTCCTATTACGGAATGCATCGGCCCCGTTGCTTATCGTGTGGCTCTACCTGCTCACTTCTCTGGAATACACGATGTGTTCCATGTTTCCCAGCTTCGCATGTGTGTCCGCGATCCTGATTCTATCATTGAGCGGCATGCTATGCCTGATTTAGAGATCTTACCTGATTTATCTTTGGAGCAGCAATCTCTTCGTGTGCTTGATTCGGAGGTTAGATGCCTTCGCAACAAAGAGGTTCCACCCGTGAAGATTCAATGGTCACCGAATCCTAAGGACTGCACTTGGGAGACCAGAGAATCTATCGAACGCTCTTATCCTGGCTTTCTCCCATCTTCTTCTGCAGGTGAGAATTCTCTATTTTATCTCTATCACTTCTTTTGTGGATTTGACGTTATAGACGACATCTATCTTAAGGAATTGCGGGGATGCAATTTTCTTAAGGGGGGAGTCTGTAACAACCCGGGATTTGCATTACCAATTAATAAATAAAAGTTAGGATTTTTATTTATTTTAATGAAGCATAAAAGGATTTGGAATAACAAAATTTATTTGAAAAAGGCTATTTTAATTAAATGGGAAATATAGGATTTAAAATGAGGATAAAATGTTATTTTTGGAAAGTTAAATATTTTAAAAGAAATTTTAAAACGGGTTTGGGTAAGAAAAAAATGAGTTTGATAAACATATATGAACACTTAGACTAATTTTTGGAAACATGTAAATAACTCTCTTCTTATTGGGTTACTAAACCTAGCCCAATAACCCACCCTAAACCTCCTCTATAAATTATCTCTAACTCTCCTAACCTCATTCATTCATCCCTAATCAAAACCCTAATCATTTCCTAAAGCTTTCTTAACAAAAATGGCCTCTTTCTTCATCTCCTTCTAGTTTTAGCTTATGCAAGTCATTCTATGCAAAGGTAATGCAAATACCCACCTCAAATCCATTTTTATATCTCTCTAATTTCTGAAATTTAATTGGTAACACATGTTTTATGTGTTTTTGATCTTATAGCCTCCTAATCATCTTTTGCTAACTTGGGTTGATGCTATAGTGGTCTTTGTTGCTTTCTAGAGAGGTATATTGCTAAAAACCTCTTCTAATATGTGTTTAATCATCTTTTGATTTCAGTAATCATTTAGTAACACATGTTTTATTATGTAACATGTGAATCATTGCTCTTTGATCATCTTTGCTTTCATTTCGGGGTGTGCACATAAGGTGCTTGTGATATTGCTTCCTAAGGTAATGCTAAGCTTTGGCTCTTTGTTTCCTTTAATATAGTGTAGTAAGCATTATAGGGTAGTTAGTGATTAATATTGGTGAAATTTGATGCCAAAAACTTGATAAAAACACCCCAAAATCACCAAAATCAACATTTTCAGCTGGCTGGAATGTTTCAGCCTGGAAACAGGCTGAAACAGTGGTCTGAGTGCACCAGGGTAGGCCTTGGTTGCACCCAGGCTGCTGCTCGGGCACAGCAGGCTAGCTCGGTTGGGCTAGCCGGTAGCAGGCCAGCCCTTAGTGGGCTGGCGCGCACACTCAGCGCAGGTCCGCACAGGGCGGCCCGCTATGCTTCCCTCCCGCGCGGGCCTTCACCCGCGGCCTACATGCCAGCGCGCGGGCGCAGGGCCCGTGCGGGCTAAATTTCCAGTGCGCGGGCGCATGGCCTGCGCGACTCAGATGCTGACGCGGGCCGAAGCCCGCGTCCCTACTTCCCCAGCCCAGGCGGGCTGGGGCTTGCTGCTACTTCCCCAGCCCAGGCGGGCTGGGGATTGTCCCTACTTCCCCAGCCCAGGCGGGCTGGGCTTGCCATTACTTTCCCAGCCCAGGCGGGCTGGGCTTGCCATCTCTTCCCCAGCCCAGGCGGGCTGGGGCTTACTATTACTTCCCCAGCCCAGGCGGGCTGGGGCTTGATTTAACCAGCTGCACCGCATGGTGCAGCCTGGTTCACAGAAACGGGCTGCACCATGCGGTGCAGCCGGCTTCTATGGAATGGGCTGCACCCATTGGGTGCAGCCGGGTTCTGACCCACCGGTTGCACCATTTTGGTGCAACCGAGTTCGGGTTGCACCGTTTTGGTGCAACCGCTTCAAATTTATTGTTTCTGCAATGAACCTTTGGGTTTCAATTGCGAATCAGAAATTGTCGAACTTTGGTTCACAACCATTCGGAATATTTTCCAACACGAATATTGGTTTTCAGTGATTCTCTTATTTATCGATTTCTTTGAGATCTGCCTCTAGATTTCGCACACGGGTTTTATGAATTATTTTCAAAGGATTTTTCACTCCTAAATGGCTTTCGAAATTATTATATAATGTTATTTTTAATTAGTAAACTATTTACTTCATAATAGGAGAGTTTTCAAAAGCCGTTTTAAAAGTGTTCTCAAAATCAATTATAAATCCGTTTCGAACCATTATTTTCTATAATAAAAATGTCACACTCACTTTTTTTAGCACGTCGAGCGAAGTGGAAAGGTGCTTAAACGGTTAGGAAATCTATGGCCTATGGAACCGTGTGTATTTTCTTTCCGGTTAATCCCCGACCTATTCGATTGATCGTTTTGACCTTTGGGTCTAGTTTACCGATGATACGAGGTGGACTTTTTATTGTTTGGAATGTGAGCTTGCTATTGGTTGGTAAACCGTTTAGTACGAACGTGGGGTATGGGACTCATTGTTAACACTTTACGGGTTCCTCTCCAAGATGTTTGTGACACATTAGCCTATGGGCGGCCAGTACTGGACCTCTGGGTCACCACGCCTCTGGGCAACCGTCTCTGGACACCTGTTCTATGGAGCAGTTTCTTTTTTCGGCATGTGCCTCTGGGCCGTTATCCTTCTGGGAAGGATCTCGCCGTCTCAAGCGTTCCGCATTTTCTGATGATTTTTATATCCATTCGAGTACCGCCATTCGGTGCTGGTTCTATGGAACCATACGATGTAAGTGCGATTACCTTGTGGATTCACAGTGTCTCTGGACACTGCTTTTCAGTGTTTGATTTCATTGACTTTTCAGTATATCCCCATTGCTCTTTGGAGCATCGATCTTTGCTTGGGCATTGATTACAGACTCTGGTCACTCTTGGGATTATTGCCTATGGGCAACTTTATATAGCTTTGGCTACGCCGATGATATGAGGCGATTTTATTTATTCAACACTTTGGTGCTGATATTCTCTTTAGAGATTTTTACTATTGATTGATGATTAGGGACCGTCATTATATTCATGTGGCCCAAAATACTCTTCTCTTAGGAAAAAGTACTGTTTTATTTATGTACCGCATTATTATATCTCTCAGTTATTACTGATTGTTTAGCTAGCCTGACCCGAGTGTTTTCGCTCGGGTCAGACCGAGTTGTTTCAGGTTAGGTCTCTGGACTTAGCTTCTGTGCTTCCGCTTGGACATTATCTGCTATGTTGATAGATAGCGCCTTTTTTGTCCACTATTCCGCTACTCTGTTATTATTCAGACTTTGATATGTACATATTTTTGACTCACATGTGTGGGTAGAGGCTTTGTACCCACTTATAGTATTTGGATCTGTATTGACGATGTATTGTTCTGGGATTTATATATCTGTTATGTGATTCTGTTCTGTGATGTTTTATCATTTATTACTATGCTTGTTCTTATAGGTCTTTAGCCATTGTAATTTTGTTATAAGTATTTACCGAATATGTCGAACCACCTGATTGAGAAAAATTTAAATAGATTCCACCTTTCGACGTATTTGGTAGATAGTTATAGTATAGTTACATTTAGTCGCTCCTATTATTCTCTATTCTCCGCATTAGCACACGGAATCACCTCCGTGATTCTCTTTGCTAATGAGGATCTTGGAGTGGGGCGTTACAGTTTTTTCTTCTGAGTTGGCTAATAATTGAGTTCATCCTTGGTTAGCAAGTAGACATTCTCTATGGATGTTGTTAAGTTGCATTCTTTTGGAAGTCTCGACTTGAAGCTTGTTTCTCAAGGATGGTTTTTAGGTCTTTTGTTACTTGGCTCTGGAGTTCCACCTTTGACAACTGGTTTTCCCTTTAAAACTCTTTGGGGTTCCAATGTAGGTATTGTCCCACTTGTCACTTGAGCCCATTTATGTGCAAAGGCGTTGTAGTCAGCCGTTATTCCTTTTTCAAAGATCGTGCCTTTCGTATAATGTTGAATTGATTTTCTCATTTGGTCAAACAAGTTGTCACTCCTTGTTTTCTTTTCTCCTAAGGCAGAGATTGGGGTGGGGCCAATATGAAAAGGGTTTAAACTCCATTTAAGTGGATTATAGGCTCCAACTTTCTTTTTCCTTATGATCCTTAAATCCTTCATCCTTAACAGTTGTTCTCCTTGTAGATTCCTATGATTAGATGTGTCATGGGAGAATCCAATTAGATGTGGCTCCGAGGAACCTTGCTCGGATCTTTTGATTTTGCTAATCATGATGAAGTAAAGTCCAAAGTGGGTAAGCTTAGAATAGAATTGGGTTAGAGGACAGTGGTATGGAAGCTTAACAAGATCGAAGGTTCAGGCCCTCCTTTTAGCGCCAAAATGTTAACATGAAAACTTGAAAACACCCCAAAGTTGAATTAAAGGTGCAGAAATGTTCTTCTAAGCTTCTTTTGATTAAGTAAATAGGTTGGGATCTTATTGCTTTCCTTTATTAACCTTTCGAATAAGTCTATGTTGTGAAAACACTTCCTTATCAGGCCTTTCGACCCAGTTGAAACACTTATATCCCATGTTTTTAAGTCCTCTGAGCTTGTTGGAACTGTTTGGTTATCCTTTCGAAACCTCCTTTCGAAGCAGTTGTGAAACGCTAGAGGTTAACACTAAGAATTCATTAGTATGATTTGGCTGGGAAGGTTTCGACTTCGTCGAAAGCTGGTATTCTTGATGGGCTAGGTTCAATCCTATAATCTGAGGGAAAACAAGCTTAGGTCAAGGTTTCGACTCTCTAAATGGAGGGAGTTTGGTGAATAGTAGTATGGAGCTAAGAACTTAAATGTATAGGCAATGATAGGTTTCGACTCTCTTGAAAGGTACTCTTTTGACTAGGTTGATGCTAGTAGAACTCAATTAATCCAAATAATTTCACAAAACAGTTGCATAATCTCCATTAACAAAATCCAGCCTTTATTGAACTAATGATATACAATCTGATTAATATTCCCTAATTTGATTTCCAAATTAGGGTTTACAAGTTTACAAATTTAAGAAAGTATAAGAGAAGAGTGATTGAATTTGGATCCCCTAAACCAGACCCCTAGGGTCTTATTTATAGATGCGGGTTGGCACCTTTCGACTCAGAGCTTTCGACCTGGTCGAAAGGTGGCTTTATATACCTTCCATCTCTTTTGACACTTGCACATCCCTCTGCAATGCTTTCGATTGGGTTTGAATGCTTCTGTCTTCGTCGAAAGGGGTAGACATGCCCTTCCCTTTGTATTGCTTTGTTGTTGCAAGTGTATAGGAGTAAGAGATTTCGGCTATGTCGACAAGTTGTTCTCTGGAGTTTTGAAGGCGTTGATGGTTTCAGCGTAGTAAGTAGTTTCCGAATGCATGCTTGTGACTTGATACGGAACCTTCCCTGGATGTTAAAGGCTTCGACCGGTTCGAAAGGCTTGATTATGCTTTCGAAAGGGTTGTTCTGATCAGGCCATCTTTCTGTGTAGTTTGAATAAAGTGAAACTTTTAATTCCGAAAGGTCTGGCGCGCATGCTGCCTTCGGAAGGCACTCCTTCTCTTATTTGAAAAATCTTCATGTAGGAGAAAGCATCTGTTTCGGAAGGTAGACATTGACGTGAAAGGCAGCTTTCGACCACATTGACCCCTTCGAAAGCTTGTAACACATCCGGCTTTTGGCTGTAGCATCCCTTCGACTCCTTCGAAAGGTTTTTTTGGTGTTGTCATCTCTTGTTCCTTTTTCCTTTTAACTATTTTGATTTCAACAAGGTTGAAGTAGGAATTTGTGGTAACACCTCTCTTCACTTCAAACATTCACAGTTGCCTATATAACATTGCTTAGCATGAATACAATTTAATGCTATTACATTAATCAACAACAGTAGAGTAATTATTAACATATAATTTGGAAATCCAAATTTCAATGCCTTAATCTTTGTGGTTACATCTACCACTTACTAATATTTTGATGAATTTGTGTTCTAGGATCCACACCCACAATGGCTAATAACTATCATGCATGCTTGCTGAAATGGTCCACTATGCTCACCAACTACAACAAGTTCAAGTTCAAGTTCAGATCTAAAGGAGGTTCTACATATTTCATGCATTTATAAGCAATTTATTGCTTTCATAAATTTATTGGTGAGGATATGCATATTTACAAACTTTTTTTTCTCTCTTTATAATTATGGTTATGATCATTTTTTATGCTACTATTCTAGATTATAACAAGTTGCTTTCATGAAGTTAAAAAATTTCTACTTATAACAGATTGTGATATTTTAGTACTATGTAACAATTAGAATATAAATGCACAAAATATTGGAATTTACAATTTATAAGCTCGTATTTAGTTCCTCCAATGATGTGTTTATAATATTAGAGAATTCGAACAAATAACTAGCGTCTCTTATGTTTGTTGGATAAATAAAATTATCTACCAGAAGCCTTTATTATCCATTCTAAATCTACTAAATTGTAATTTGACATTTATTATGCATTCTAAATCCACTAAAGCATAACTAGACCTTTATTACAACATAAAATTTAATGTTGATACATTTTACCATCTACATCATTCATTTAAGTTCATAAATTATAAGATAAAACATATTTGTCTTTGTGAGATATATCCAATAATTCATCATCAAATTTCTATCTTTAACCTTTTTAAAGACACCCGTGCGCATAGCATGAGTTCACACTGGTGTATTTATATATCTATGTGTGTATGTAACTGCACCTACCGATTAAATATATATATATATAGCATAATATACAATGATATTCACATTAGTTATAATTAGGACGACTAGTCATTAATGGTGTAATAAACCATATGACTAGGAGGTTGAAATGGAAAAGGAGGTAATAACTCCAAAATTAGAAGGGCAATCAATGTGCAATTAATAGGGAGTTACAGACATTAAATGGGGATATATGTGTTTAACGAGACCGATTAAAGAGTTTAATATGACATTTATGGGAAAATGAAATAGGCATAATATGGTGAATCAGAACGAATAAATAAATATCATAGTGATTGTCCAATTTGAATAATATTGACCCTTATTATGGACAATTGACATTTATGGGATATAATAGGTAAGTAGAAAATATACTTAATAAGCGTATATGATAGGAATTAAATGTTAGCTAGGAAGTAGTATACTATTTATAGTAGGAAATTATATAGCCTTAATAATATGTTTAGGACGATCATTAATTAGCGGTCCTAGCCCATTATTTAGGCATAGGATAATTGGTTTGGTTTAGTATAGGTTGGGATGCAAGGTTAGTAAAGTTACAAACCAAAAGTCCGCCCTTCACCTAGAGGCTACTAGCAGTTGTTATACATACTACTGATGTAGGACATCTCCAACCATAGGACCTATGGGAAAGGGATATGCATTTGCATATAGGAAGGGGGAATATACCAAGGGTTCTCCTTAGATTTGAAATATTAAATGGCTTAGTACCTTTACAGATGTCAATGGGTTTACTTTAGTTGGAAGGTATTAAATGGTCGTTGGGTCTACCTCCTTCGTATTTAAGAAGTTTAAATAACCTACGACGGTACCTAATAGGGAAACGAGGTCTGCTTCATTTCTAACGAGAGGTATTATGTAACTAGTATGGGTATTTTTCCTTGTCTTACATTAGGTTAGTCTAATAGGATTTCGGCTATGGGAGGTCAACAAACTGCGTCAGTTTTGTTGTTAGATCGAAATTTAGTAGTAGGACGGGCATATAGGCTATGACTACCAACGTCCCAAGCAGTTGTCAGCAAAGACTTGGGTTATGCCCTGATAGATTTCACTTCCTACTAGTGCATAATCCGTATGGGATACGCAAAGACCTCAAAGTTTTATTTATTGTTTATTCACCGTAGGTGGGCTAGTTAACCCTTAGATAAGTCTTTGAGTTGTGTAGGTATTATGACAATTAAATTACAAAGCCATAACTAGGGGTCATAAGTCTTTGTAGCCAGGACCAGCCGACTAACAATTACATTATGGAGGACCCCCTTCGGGGTTGAGGTATTAAATGACCATTGGGTCTGCCTCCTCCCTATCCAAGAAGTATTAAGTGGTCGGGGTTTCTTTTTGGGTAGCGAATACTTAGATACACGTAAAGAGATGTGTGTGTGTGTGTATATATACATATATAGTAATACCTCAAAGAGGGTTAGACATATCGTACGTGCTTGTGGAATAGAGCAAATAATTCCATGAATGGTAGACATAACATTTGAATAGAAATCAATCGGCATAAATTAGTATATGGATAAAGTATGTAATTTTCCAATCACCAGAACTTTTTTCGACCCCTCCTCATTACAACCCATATGATAGATTTAGAGGGACAGGCTATTGGTGCAAGATGGAAATGGTAGATGGAGAAGTCTTCTTATTCATGCTCGGTGCTGACAAGGCAATTGGATACTAAAGGAATAATATTGATTCAAAGGTAGTTGCCATAGTCAGCATATATGTTCTATTATATTTTACTATTCTATCGTGAGTTTATTATCTGATATACTTATGTTCATTACCAAATTAACGATCTGAACCCTAATAGACATGGGTTTCGATTTAGTCGAAATTTGGCCACATTAAGGGTAAGGGTTGTTACAGCTTTTGTCCTCTAACTTGTGAAATGGATTTTTGAGATTATGTGTATGTTTATGTAGAAGTATTCAAGAGGTTACCCCACTCCTTCTACCTCCTATAGAAGGTCACGATGTACTCTCCTTCCCATGTGATCCACTTTCCAAATAAGGAGATAATGTCTCCTCTTAATTCACCCTTAAGGTTCCTTTATAAAATATCTAACTTTGACATCATGCATGACCTCATCCAATTCATTTAGTTAGCCATAAACCCAAAATATTTTTAGTTAATAATTAATGACACACTAGTTTATTAGCCAAGCTCAAGAAGTTTGAACAACTTTTATTGAGTAAAAAGTTGTATATATATAAAACGATTTTCGGTCACATTATCGGTTTTTCGTTGAAATATTTATTTTTGTAAACACATTTCAACAATAAGTTTACCATCATGTGTTATTAAAAGGTTGAAATCAAGTTTATAAAATCAATTTTAACACATTTAACCTTAATTCAAATATTTAAATAATTCAGATATTTAAATACGAAGTGTTTAAAATTAGGGATCACTACATTCTCCCCTACTTAAAACATTTCATCCCCAAAAATTCCAGCACTATCCACAAATAAAAGAAACGAGCACATAACAATACTTAACAATATTCAAAATTACTAGCAAACAAAGCTTAAGGTTTGCTCAAAAACCCTCTTGATCACATAAGGACGATAAATAATTTACTAAGCATACCTTATGCTCACCGGCCTTAGGTTATTACTTAGAAGATTATTCAAGCTACCCCAGAACAAATCGATAACTCATTCCCTGAACTCTCCTAAGCCAACAAAACATAATATATACCTAAGTCCGCATGATGCACATGGATCACCCATATGTAGTATTTGATCTGGTCAATTGCTCGGTTATATAAATGTTACATCCAAACTAATGTAGATCGCCCGACTTCTTTAGTGCGAACTGTAATCAAGTTCCTTGATTAGATACCTCGCTTTCTCTTACATAGCCGTACATTATGATAAAAAACCTCGGAATCATATCAAGAATCCATTTTTAGTGTCCATCGTTAAGAACCAAGTAAAAAATCCTAGTTCGAACTAGTGTAAATCACCTGGAAATCATATGCACGAATCCTAGATCAAGAACCGCCATGCGAATAAAATGATCTACGTACAACATACATATTTTTTCCCATTGATTTCTTCAACTGCACCAATTACTTTTTATATCACATTCATTTACACAAATAGTATATCTCATTTAATATTAAAATCATTTATAAAATACTTCATAAAAACATAACTTTATTTATAAAACATTTCACAAAAATATGCCTCAAGTTTATATTCATATAATACTCTACTACATCCTAAGAGCATATACAAAACATCTAATTCATTCTATTTTCTTTTTTAAAAATTCAGATGAAGGCTCAAAATAAATCTAGGTCTTGTAAATGAGTCAACCTTTTCAACTTCTTTACCCTTCGGGTCAGCCAAATAGTTAGGAAGAGCAGCACATTGATATCCTCACTCAAGCCTAGAGTCTACATACCCCTAAGGTAAAGATGTTTATTAGTTAGCCCAATAACATCGAATGGTTTTCATAACAAGGATGTTCAACCAATTTAAAAGCTGTGTTAACTTTACTACCTTGTTAATTCAATAGTTTATAAACTAGTCTTTATATTTTTGAAAACACTTTGCTTCAAGATTTATAACGATCAGGAAGTTGAAGACTGCCAAAAATAGCTGAAAAGTCTGATTTGTTCTAAAATTAAAAAATGAAAACTACCAATTAAACACATTATAATATGATTACCACACTGTCCTAAATGTGTAGGATACATGCATCAATAAAATAACCTATCATAGTTTTACTTATTTATTAGATGCCCTTTACTATAAAGGGAAAATAGGATAAAGTTTTATAATTGTTTGGGTTATGCCACTACCACTAGGGATCTCAACATATCATAAAAACTTTTCTATATAGAAAGCTCATATCAAAACCTATATTTCCATAACAACTTTGTATCAAACTACTTTATATTAAATACCTTTAAAGAAAACATTAGAACCAAATACCCAGGTTTTATCTTAAATCCTTTAGAATAATAATATACACATATACCTTTTGAATATCAAATCATACTTTTCGGGATCAAATCAAAATCATTTTCAAAGCAATATCAAATACTTCGTACGATAATATTAAGTATCATGATCTTTATTTGTAAACCAGTTTCTAAAATATTTAAATTAAAATCCATTGAAAATATGCAAATAGATCGGGTAACACCGTAATGATACTAAGGAAATAGGTCATACCAAGTCGTATAATGTGTCTTTTTACTACTAAGGGCGATACATAAGATAAATGCTTACCAATCGAACACATCTCTCGTCCATCTTTAGTCATTTTCGAGTCATTCGAACTAGATAAAATAAAAATACCTTTTTAACGATTTGACTTATTGATCCCAAGAGCAACCTCAAACTCGAACAAATCTGAAAACTCTTTCCAAAATATTAATATTTACAAATACTTTTAGATTATACTATTATTATTTTCTCCAAAATCTTAGAAGTCATTTTCAAAGATAATGGGATTTAAGTTCTTAAAATATAAGTTTAAATTCTCTTCGTTTATTAACCATATTTTATACACCAAACTTATATAAAATCACTTCTTTTAGAAAATTTATACTAAACTTCTTTTATGAAAACAAAATTCTAATCCTACATTATCACCATACACCTCGTAGTCAAACTATGAAATTATGATCACACGATGTTCGTTTCAATGCACCCATAATTATCATTTACCCAACCCATGTAGTAAATAGGTAAACTACTCGTTAACTAGTTGAGCATAAATCAACAATCAATAACCAATAATTAATGCTCATATACTGGCCAAACAAGGCTAATCAATCTACAAACAATAACAACGCTCATAAACTGGCCGAATAAGGCTAATCAATCTACAAACGATAACAACACTTATAAACTGGTCGAGAAAGACTAATCAATCTACAAACGATAACAACGCTCAAAAACTAGCCAAGCAAGACTAATCAACCTACAAATGATAGCAATGCTCATAAACTAGCCGTGTATAACTAATTAATCTACAAATGATAACAATGCTTGCAAACTGGCCAAGCACGACTAAACTAATCAATGAGGGATAATAAATGACCACATTATTCCCTATATTAATTAAACTACATCTTACAAATCATACTTATATAAATCACCTATATATATATGATCTTTTAATTCTCATAGTTGGAATACATTTAAGGCATATGTTTGTAACAAATACAAATATGCTCTTATATAAATATATATAGACACACACACACACACACTCAACTCATTCTCGAGCATCGCTTAATCTATCTTTAATGAGTTACCCAACTAGAGCTAAGGTTATTGCTTAACCTTCAACTCTGATACCAGTTGTAATGGTCCAACTTTTCAACCCTCAAATGTTGACACTAATACATCCACTGTATTCATGTGCCGAGCACCCAAGTGTCGGAAAGACAGATTGTTAGGGTAAAATTAAAAAGCAAAAAGAAAAGGAATAGTAAGAAGGAATAAAACATCTAAATTTCACAACGGAATGATAATATATAATATCCAAAAGGATAGTGCATAGAGTTATTCTAAGATACTGAGTACTTTCGGAGTTATAATCCTAAGTATTATCATTAACTTGGACAGTTATAGTTGTCCGTCCTCACAATGCTGATATATACATACTGGTAGCGCACTAGAAATAAAAGTACAACGGTAGGCGAAAGCATCTAGCTCGTCTCTTGAAGCTCCAAAGAACATCCAATGAAAACTTGCCTTTCTTAAAATACTCGAAAGAGCACCCAATGATTTAAGGAAAAAATAAAACATTGAGTCATACATAAGCCCGATGTGAGAAACTCAAAAAATACATGCATATATAACAGTATCATTTGGGATCAACCGAATCACCGGAATGGTTTTCCTCTCAAAAGAACCAAAACCATCTAATAAGTTAAATAAGACGATATAGTTGTGCAGAATACATCTCACATCACAACAACATTAAGTATACAATCAAAACCGCTAAGGGTTGCATTTGCATATGGATTTCCATTGGTGGCGCCCTTGGTACGTAGAGTGGGCCACTTAACAAAGGTCAGAAACTGCCTTCTGAAGCAACGTATATCTCTAGATAAAATATACCTCAAAGGAAAACATATCTGGAACATGCCCTAACACATGATACCGAGTACCATCAACTCCCACGTGCACCAATCATAAGCATCCCTAGATATAAAGTTGATATACCCTTAGGTTAGCTAAACCAACTAGCTATGCACATACTATGTTTTCTGTTATTTTTGATGGTGAAGTCACGTTCAGCATCTTATCACACGAGCCATCATCACTCGAACAATTCATGAACCTCTCTATGGATTCTAGCACAAGTTGTATGACAAATGCTAACGATGTTCTCTCTCTTGGAATCACCATAGAGATGGATATTACAACATGGTATCATCGTTCAAAATGTTGACGCCGACCTCTCCCTTGGAGTTACCCTTAGGACAGAAAGTGCAACTCTATAACGCTCCGCTCCATAACCGCTTCCGAAGTAAAGAACTCATATATCAGTTTTGAAGTGGTTTTTGGCAAGTAATACCCAAGTATACTTATTTTATCCTAGACTCTTCAAAACTAAATTGGTGAATTTCTAGTTAACTCAATTCCGGTTCTTTCATAAGTAACCGAACGATATATAGGAGTCCTCCTTAGGGGATCTTGAATATATGTTCTTAAAGCGAGAGACATATCATATGAATGAGTCCTTCCTGGGGGATCTCAAATCGTATAAATCCATGAAGCTTTCATATACTTCCTAATTCAATTTGTCGAGTTTGATAGTTGATAAGTCAAATATCTAGTACGAAATGAATACGATCGCATATGGAAATTAAATCATACACTTATCGTCTTTTTCGACTTCTCAACTTTTAGTGCTAAGTATAAAATAAATACTTTCCATAAACAAGTAAATACACAAACACGATTAAGTTACAAGTGACTTATAATCCCCTTTTATCGAGTAATACTTTTTTTATCAATACTTGTATATATAGTTAAAAATACCTTTATAAATGATACATACATATATACTACTACTCCACTCTTTATTCTACTCTTTTCATTCTTTTACATATATTCAAATACTTATCTCAAAGTTCTAAGAATATTCACAAATCAGTTAATAGGATTTTCCATTTAAAACTATAGTCAAAAAGGTTAAAAACAAATCTTACTTAAACATTATACTATAAACCCCTCCTCCTTTTTATAAATTAAACCTTTACTTTTTCTAACTTTTTTTCCAAAATGCTTTATACCTATCATTATCTTTAGAATAATCTTTTTAAAGACAAAATTATATTCAAAAGTATAATCAAAAGGGTTAAAAACAAATGATACTCAAACATTGTTACTCTAAACCCAAAACATTTTATACTTATCATTATCTTTAAAATAACCTTTTTAAAGATCAAAGTTACTCAAAATTATAATCAAAATTGTTAAAAATAGTTATTTAGATATTGTTAATATAAACCTAGAATATTTTATACTTATCATTATCTTTAAAATAATCTTTTTAAAGGTCAAAGTATATTCAAAAGTATAATCAATGAGGTCAAAAACAAATGTTGCTCAAACCTTGTTACTATAAACCCCTTCTCTCTTTTATAAAATATTCAACTCACTTTTCCAAACTTCTATACACACACATACACATTTAAAATACTTATAAATATGTTTTAAATATCCATTTAAAATATTATATAAAATTAACTAATTTAGAATTTACTAAAAACCATTTTTAAATAAGTGTTACACATAAAGAAAACCCTTTACTTTAAAAATTCATATATACTTATTAAAAATACATTTAAACTTGAAATTACTTTTAAAGTACTCTTACACATGTTATTAGTCATCCCTAAAAAGATCTCACAAGAATAGTCAATTTAATCATTGTTTTCAAACTCATTTAAATCACTAAAATTGATAAGAACAACACAATAATAGCCAATGCTACAAAAAAATTAGGAACACTGTTGTAGTTAAGTGCTATTAAAAATCCTTGCAGAGAACAGTTGAAAATGCTCGAAAGTTTTGCATGTTTTCTCTATGCTAACAATGATTTAAGGTTTGATTTTTTTACGGTATGTAATATAATTGAATCATATAATAAACATGAGAATAAACCCATAAGGATATATATCTGAACCATATTAAGAAATCACAACATACAAGGCATTTCAAAGTGTTCATATGACCTTTTCACCTTCTAACCTTTTAAACTTTTGTTGTACATAATCTACATTTTTGCAAACCTTTCCTTTGCTTCACATACACTACTATAAGTGTAAAGTACAACCAAAATATATTTTATCAAAATACATTTACATGTCTCCAATTTAAAGAGGTTTTAACACAAGGGATTACAAAGTGGGCTTATAGTGACCTTTCTCACTTCAAACAATTACGCGCGCGCACTTCAACTCTGCACACAACCCAATCAAGCGGGTAACATCAAGTCTAGGCCACGTCACATGTTGTAAAGAGTAACAAAACTGAATACACTACATAGAAAGTTATCATTTGCTTTCCAAAGCAAGAAGGGTCCAAAGTTATAACTTTAATTGGTTAATGTCATGATTATAGATTTACAACCAAATCATACAACATTATATACTTTTCAATAGTGAGTTAACTTGCCTTTTAACAATTCTCCTTCCAAGCTCATGCCTCTATATCTCAAGAACACTTCCTACATCAACCAAACAAGCCAAGACCTTACGTAGTGTATTCCTTGCTCCTAGTTCTCTTCTAATGCTCACAGCCTTAAGTACTGTAGGGGGTTATGCTCCTTTCCTTCAAGCTTTGAGCTAATATTCCTTGCTCCTAGTTTGTGCTAGTTCCTTTTCTTGAGTTTGAGAAGGTTTGGAGTTGGTCTACTTTGGTTTACTTTTGTTATTGTGTGTGTGTTTATATAGAAGTACTCAAGAGGTCACCCTACTCCTTTTGTATCATGTGGAAGGTCACCATGTACCCTCCTTCCTATGTGCTCCACTTTCCACCTAAGGAGATAATATCTCCTCTTATTTCACCCTTAAGGTTCCTTCATAAAATATCCATCTATGACATCATGCATGACCTTACCCAATGCGCTTTAGTTAGCCGTAAACTCCAAATATTATTAGTTAACAACTAATGAGACATTAGTTTATTAACTTAGCCCTAGAAGTTTGAACAACTTTTATTGAGTAAAAAGTCGTATATGGATAAAACGATTTTTGATCACATCATTAATTTTTCTTCAAAATATTTTTTTGTAAACACATTTCAAAAATTAGTTTACCATCATGTGTTATTAATTAAAAGGAGTAAATCAAGGCTATAAAATCAATTTTAACACATTTAACCCAGATTCAAATATTTAAATAATTCAGATATTTTAATACTAAGTGTTTAAAATTGTAGGTTGCTACAATTTATTGAGACTAGAGTATGTAACGCTCTCCAAATATTGGGCAATGTATTACCCACTGTTGGAGGCACCAAAGGGTTATGTAAAGATGGTTATTGAATAAATGTGGAATGAATCACTCGACAGTTTTATATTGATTAATATAATTAAGGTCAAACAGAGAATCTCGAAGTGACGTTATTACAAATTTCCCTTGACTTCGGAATACCGTAGAACTTTAATGTAGACACCCCACTTTGACTATAATTAAGTCATGGCATTGTGTCCATGGAAGGACTATAGTTTATTTTGAGTTGAAGCATTGGAAGTGAAACCCATTTCAACATAGAATTCATCTCCATTATATGAGGTTGGTATCATGGTCAACTATTGTTAACTCGAAGTCAAAGTCTCTAGTCAGAGCTATATGATTAATAATAATTATTATTATTGAACTAAGGATTTTATATTTAGACTAATCGAGTTGAATATGGATGATGTTTGAATTTTGACTGAAATCAAATTCTATAAGCCTTAATGTAATATAGTGTTGATGAAGAGAATTCATGTAAATAATCGCTACTACAGGGTACCACTTATAATAGTAAAATTGGATTTTATCAAAAAGATTCATAAGCAATAAATTCAGCCAAAATGTCACGCCACTAGCTATGGTGACATGTGAAGTTAATATTCACATTGTTTGATTTTAATCACTTGCTGAATCTACACCTTTGAGTTGCACAACCGTAATGATGAATACTCCAAAAAACCACATGTTTAATTAATTTACAATCATTGTAAATTAATGAATATTTATTAAATATTACAATTTATATTATTTGTTTGAATAGAATTAATTTGATAAAGTGTGTATCTAAAAGTTATATACGCGCATATCAATAGAATATTTAAATTGGATTTAAATATATTAATTGCTAAGTGGATTTGGGAAATTGTTTAGGCCCATATTGCCTCTTTTATGGCCTATAATGCATGATAAGGGGGGAGAAGATTTGCTGAGATTTAATAAGGAACCAAATATGGAAGGTTTTAAAGAAGAGAATTGAAAGGTTTCAATATTTCCCTTAAAACCAAATTTTCTTTCATTTATTCCATTATTTTACAGACAATTAGTTTTTCCTTCTATTCTCCTCTCCCTCTCCTATCATGGCCAAAAATTTCATGCTCTCATGGAAGAAAATTTCCAACAAAAATTAAAATAAAATAAATTCATTCAAGGTGGCGTTGGCCTCTAGATCCTTGCAAAATCTAAAAGTTGATTCAGTCGAGCTAGGGTTTTATTTTTTATTCAAGGTGCAAATCTTTGGCCACATCTTTAGGTAACTCTAATGTTATTTAATTATATACCAACCATTTTAATAAAGTTTTGAACCTATACACACTACATCAAATCTCATTATTTGTTTATTATTTTAAAACATAGTTTAGATTTGATACATGTTATTGTTACTACCATTATTACTTTCAAAGGTTTGAGGGCATATCGACAACAAGAGTGCCAAGATAAAAGTTTTGCAACCAAAAGAGGTTATCAATGCAATATGGAATATTGAATGCCACCAGCACATACAGCATCGATGTCGCATACCATTAATTTCACCCTTCTTCAACAAAGGCCATTAAATGATGTCACATTCATGAGCCAATGTCGAATGCCCACAATGATGCCTCATATCATCAATGCTGCATCCTGCATAAAACCAGTGGATGACATCGTACAAAGCCAATATTTCATCAAGGCCGGAATTAATTTCGTCCATCATTGATATTGTATACCGTAAGCCATCAATGTTATAACGACATCATCCATCATCCATGTTGCACCTCATTGTTGTTCTATTCTAATCGATGTCGCACTTCGTCCATAAAGGTAGAATGGATGCCGCTTCTAGTTAATATCGCCTCAGATTAATATTGCATCACTTCAATGCTGTTTCTTTCTGATGTCACTCCTTATTGATGTTGCTCACCAACAATGCCGTCTCTTATCAATGCCACCTATCATCAATGTCGTCTATTATCAATGCCGCCTGTTATCAATGCCACATGTTATCAATGCCGCTTATTATCAATGTTGTGCCTTGATGATGCCATAATCCATCAATACATTAGAGAATGCCACAAGTCATTAAATCAAAGTAATATCCTTAGCGCCATCGAGATGAGCCTCAATGCCGCAGTATAGGCATGCCATATAACATCTATGCAGCGGCTTAACACCCCTATAAATACCGATCTAGGGCATGGAGGAAGGGGAAGATCATTCTTTTCTCAACTTCTTACATTTTAAACTTTGTAACCCTAAATTGATTTAGGGATTTTTGCGATTGCAACACTTGAACTTTGTAAACATAAGGCTATGTAAATTCAATTATTTCATAGCATATGAATAAAGATTTCATGACTTATGGCTTGTTTTGAGTTCCAAAGTACTTGTGATTTCTAATCATAAGTTGCTTCGAATTCTTAAACACTAATAGTCTCGATTTCTATTGGTATAAGATTGTCCTATATTAATGATATGACTTCTACATAAATTTGAGCATAGCTTTGGTATGAACAATTTGTGATATCATCATGGGCTTGAACATACTATGTATATTTTCCTAATCCCTTTCTTAACCAAGTATCGCTTTTTCCAACACTTGTTGAGGTCTATAAGGGTGAACCAAGCCTTCACTCAACCAAAATCCTCTTTCCTTACAACTTTTGGGTGTTAATGAACAAATTCGTTAACATTTTGACGCTAGAAGGAGGACCTGAACCTCCTTCTCCATTTAACACATAAGTGGAACTATGTTAACCTGCATATACAGGGCTTAGAGGATTTATCCCTTCCAAGCATGTTCCATTAAGGAACCATCCCAAGCTAGCCTAACCTTGATTCTAACCCCATTTAATCACATCAACTAAGTTTTTCTTAGTCAAGTCAATTAAATGTGTTAAAATCTCCAATCAAAGATCCTCCGAGCTTCGAATGATTGGGCTAATCTGCCAAATTACAAGTGATCCTCATCTTCATGAAGAGCAAGTATTGAGATTAATAGCACTATAAGCAATGGAGGATAAGAAGAGACAAGTAGCTCCTGATAATCCAGAAAAATGGAGTCTAAATCCATTCCACATAGGGCCAACGCCAATCTTTGCCGTAGGAGGGAGATACAAAAGAGATAGTGTCTTCATAAAAATGAGAAAGGAAATTAAACTCCAAACAAGGTCCATCTTCGAAAGAGAGATAACAAAATACTTCGATCAATTCACTCAAAAATGGAAAAATATGCTTAATCATTCCTATGGATTAAAAGAGAACCAAAGCTCTTTAAAAAGAAAATCACTATGGAGGCAAAAGAGCTCTTCATGTACAATAAAAGAGCCAAGAGGAACTCAAGAGAATCATCGTTTCAAAAGATCATGACTTTCTAAGAATTACTCTCTTACTACTTCTTATGAGAACATTTACCTTTTAACCAAAGACAAGCTCAACTATTGGCCTTCGCAAAAGAAGCAACCAAAGAATAGAAGGAATCTTGGAGGATTATATTACCATTATCATCATTCTAATAGGCATGACATTTAACATCCCTCATTTTGAGGCTTGAAACTAAGTGCTACAGATGCTGCATACATCCATAGTATTAATTCTGATGACATAATGCGGTTATGTTAATTGTATCAACATCAAAAGCACAAGCATATGAAATTTGCATAACATAATTTCGACCAAACTTTCTTATGTCATTTCGAAGATAATATTTCATATTCATTACATAATCGTAAATACAAAATACTCCAAGAGCGACATATGAAGATGCCCCTTAGTTGATCAGAGTTGACTACCAGACAGTCACAACATCTGTCATTAAATATATTTCAACAGAATAAAACTTCAACATAGTGAATAAATATTACGTATAGATAAACTCCTAAATAGTTAAGTTTGCCTTCTGCACTCTCTAGAAGCTTTAATCGACCAACCTAATGACCTGTTAACCTTCACTCCCGACTTGCTCAAATCAAATTTTGAGCACTTGAGAGTTTAAGGGAATACATAAACTTCGAGTCAGACAAAAAGCCTGGTGTGAATAATAATATGCCATCTCGATTTATGAATATCTAGTGAGACCACGCCATTGAACATAATGGGTTATCCCCGCACTAATATGTTTAAAAAATATATCTTTTGCAAATCAAACTCCTATAACCACAATGGTTAAAATAGACAATAAAATAGTAATATGCATGCATGCAACATGAGTAAACATGACCAATCTGTCAAATCACTGGATTATTTGTCCCAACATCATAGTTTTCTCAGGGTGACTACAAACATATGGCTCACTAGGGCCTACCAGATATATCAAATTCTCTAACATACTATTAGAAGGCAATTGGACGGTCTATCCAAAACTTACTGTTCCTAGGGTCACTCTATTCCTAATGGTTTTTCGGGCTCACCAATAACATATCTCATCTTGTATGTTCCTTTTTGTGCGTAAACCTACTTTTATTCTTAGCTATGACTAAGCCCTATGCACCAGAATTATGGACTAATATCAGTTAGGGGCTAACAGTTGAAGTATAGGGCGCTACCTTACACCGATCCCATCTGGTTTTCTAATCAGTGAGTCAATTCATCATATCATAATTTATCTAACAGTGATAAGAACAATAATCTCGTTAGTAAAATTTTGGGCTTAATACCCTTTTTATTTCCTTTAAAGCATTATCTTTGTAAATGATTTACCCTTTGAAATCATATATAAAACAAGGAAAAATTATAGCCCTTTATTTTACTAAAAATACTTATGCCATGATATATGCTTTTATAAAACAATATTGATGAAGTTTGAAAGCCGTTGAGGTTGTCACCTCTCAAAGCTATTGGCGATAAAGCCAAAACTTTATAAAACTAGCTTAAAGACAAAGCTCGACATCAATATCGCCACAAGGGTCATCATCCCTCTTCAATTCCAAAATATGTTAAAAGAATCTGGTTTATAATTATAAGGCCATAAGGCCAAAACCCATTTACATCACCTATAAAGGTTGCCGACACAAGCGACGTCACTAATGGTTTGCATAGAATCAAAACTTTAAAACTTAGGGTTATGGGAACCACGACTTTGTTGATTGGTGACACAAATGCCTTAAGGAGAAACGCGGCCTCATTATCGCCGTTATAGATCACTTCGACAGTAATAGGGCCGACGTCATTATAGAAAAGATGCAGCATCAAAACAAGTGGCATAGCTGCCTTACCGAGTCGGTGACTTTATAGAAATAAGCAACAACAAGCCATTTTATATAAATGCGACACTCAAGTCATGCGGTGTCATTAAGGTTACTATAAAGCACGTGACAATGTCATTGTCGATGATAAGAGTGCTGACCTCGAGCTTATTCAACCATAACCAATTCAATTCGTACCAACCGTAGTCGTTATTGTGTTCATTGCTACTGGTTGACGCCGAGAGCATAGTAGGACGAAGATGAATGGCGACTCAACATTGTCGACATGGCATTTTTGTAATTAATATTAAAATAGTTAATTTGCTATTAAAAGTAAGTTCTTTTCCACCAACCCCTATTGTTTGTCAAAATTTTATTGGTTAACAATTTTCTTTATCAAAACATTTGCAAACCATATCTTTTATATTAATATTTTAATATAATCATTAGATTTTTCTAGCCCAAATAATTCATAATAAATCATAAACACTTAGGACAAATCCTCAAAAATCACATTAACTCAGATTTTATATATTCTTTAATATATAAAAATTTTGGGGCCAAAAACATTATTTAATTATTTTTAATAATTTAAACCTAAAATAAACCATTTTCTCCTCTTAAAAAGTTCAAAATAAACCATTTTCTCCTCTCAAATCGTTTGGGTATCAAAAACTAGGTTTTTCACACTTAAAATATATTAATAATTCCCTAATAAATCCTATAATGCGTCAATTAGGCATATAATCAACCATACTATTCTAACGTGGCATAGTATAAGCAAAAGACTCGGATTCATGCTCAAAACCGAAAGTAGTTGATAAAATTGAGATGCATACCTATTATTCACCTTGATTTGATGAAGGAACTTGAGATCTGAATTAAGATTTGATTTCCCTAAGCTTTAATCTTGTTTCCTAAACTTTTCTTCCTCCTAAAGCTCTTATTAATGACCTGCCTTGCTCTTTTAATTTCGTTTGTATGGATGAAGTCGGTGAGGAATGAGAATGGGAAGGTTTATGTTAAGGAAATATGCTCTTTTCCTATTTTTCTTCCTCATATATCCCTCTTCTTATTAATGTTCTATTTAACCTTATTAGTTTATTAATTAAGGCTCGACCCATTTTAATTGTCAAATCCCAACCTCCTCAGCATTTTATATCATTTTATTTAATTTATCTAATTAAATATCCTAAATAATGTTAATCAAAATTAGGGTTGTTACAAATTACCCTCCTTAAAGAATTTTGTCCTCGAAATTACGATAAGGTATGTACCAATAATCATAACTATAACATAAAATGCAACATCAAAACACGTCAGGATAAGTGTTTCCAATCTTGTCTTCTATCTCCTAAGTACAGTCTCTCTCGTCGTCACTCTACCGAACTTTTACTAATCTGATTGTCTTGTTCCTAAGCTTCTTCTCATCCTTAGCTACAATACAAACTGGATGTCTAACTATGGTCATGTCTGGTTCTACCAATAAGTCTTCCAATGCAGTTGGAGTGATAGTAGTATTTGAATTCCGTACACACTTCCTATGATGAGAAATTTGAAAGACATTGTCGACACCTCCCAAACTGCTCTATAACTCTATCCTATAAGCGAACTTCCTGATCTTTTCTATAATAAAAAACGGTCCAACAAACCTAGGTGCCAATTTGCCTGATTTTCCAAATCTTACCAAACCCTTCATTAGGGATACTTTGACAAAAACGCGATCTCCAACTTAGAATTCTAAGTTCTTCTGTCTCTTATCTGCATAATTCTTCTGTCTAGACCGAGCTTCCTTCATTCTAGCTCAAATCAACTTAATCTTTTATGCAGCTTCTCTTATCATATCTGAACTAAGAGCTAATCAATCGTCAGTCTTTAACCAACATACGGGTGATATACATAGCCTTCTATACAAAGCTTCAAAAGGTGTCATCCCTATACTAGTTTGATAACTATTGTTATAGGAAAATTAAACTAAGGGTAAATGATCTTCCCATGACCCTCCAAAATCCAGCACACAAGCTCTTAACAAATCCTTCAAAACTTTGTTAACTCTTTCCATTTGCCCACTAGTATATGGCTGGTAAGCGGTACTCATCTTAAGCTTGGTTCCTAAAACCACTTGTGGGCTCTTCCAGAATTCACTAGTAAATAAGGAAAATTTATCACTGACTATGCTACTAGGAATCTCTTGCAGTCTTACTATATTCTTCATAAATAGCAGCTAAAACAGGTGCCGTCCTTGTCGACTTAACGAGTATAAAGTGTGCAGTCTTAGTCGGTCTATCCACTACAACTCAGATACTTTCATTTCCTCTATTCAACCTTGGTAACCCATCTGTGAAATCCATAAATACGAAATACCATTTCCATACTGGTATATCCAAAGGCTGAAGCAGTCCACTTGGCTTTTGATGTTTGGCTTTCACTTGCTAACAAATCAAGCATTGCTTTAACCATAAGCCAACATTCCTTTTCGTACCTTCCCAGAAGTAATTTCTCTTCATATCCTGATACATCCTAGTTCCTCCAGAATGAATAGTAAACTTTGATCGATGACACTCCCTAAGGACTTCTTTCCTTAGGTCTCCAAAATCTAGAACACATAATCATCCCTTCTTTCTCCACCATCCATTTTGATCGAGATAAAAATCTTTCAAATCATCAATCTCAATTCCACTTTCTAATCTTCTAATTCGTCCAGTTAGCAATGGATCTTCTCTTTGCTTGGAAGCAATCCTTTCAATCAATACTGGCCGAACTTCTAAGGAAGGTAACATTGCAGTACTCTGACTATAACTGGCCATCGATCTTACTTGCACATTACATGTGGTCAATGCCTCTAAATCTTTCCATTTAGCTATCATTGCTAATATTGCATTATGATGTTTTCTACGAATCCCATCTACTACTTTGTTCCCTTTTCCTGGCATGTACCCAATTCCAAAATCATAAGCAGCTACAAAATCTAACCACCTCTCTATCTCATATTTATCTCTTTCCGAGAAAATAAATATCTTAAAGGCTTGTGATCCGTATACAACTCAAATCATTCCCCTAAAAGATAATGTTTCCACACTTGCAGAGCAAAAATTATAGCAACCAACTCTAAGTCATGAGTCGGATATTCGACTTCATGCAGTCTGAGCTGTCGAGAAGCATAGGCAATCACCTTACCCCTTTGCATTAACATGGCTCCTAATCCTATTCAGCACGCATCAGTATACCCAACCAAATCCTGATTTTCATCTAGGACAACCAACACTGGCGCGTTGATCAATAAATGTTTCAGCTTCTAGAATGCCACCTCACATTTATCGATCCAATCCTTCCTTGTCAACTTAGTCATGGGTGCTGCTATATGAGAGAAAATATGACGACCCGGGATTTTGGCAATATTATTTTAATAAGAATTTAATCCGATAAATTAAAATACAAACTTATTAGTTTAAAAACGAATATATATATATATATATATATATATATATGTATGTATGTATTTTTGGAAGGAAATTATGATTTGGAATTTAAAAAAAGAGTTTCAAAATATTTAAAATAAAATCAATCTTATTCACATTAAATTAAAGTAAAATTTTACCTTATTAACATTTGATCAAAATATATATTTATGAATGTAATCTAGATAACAATGCTTGATATAAAGTCAATTTTATCAATACTAAATATAAGTATAAATATATATATATATATATGATTATAAAATTAAATGTTTGATAGTTAAGCTTAAAAATAAAAATAAAATAAAAATAAGGAGTTATGTTAAAAATAGAAATAAATACACAAATTAACATAATAACAATAAGTATAACAACTTTAAAGTGAACACTTAAGATCATTCTAGTAATAAATAAACTATGGAAAATACATGTTTGCAAGGCAAGAAAAATCATATATGTACATACCAAATAAAAAAGTGGATAAGTATGGAAATGTAAAACCAGACAACTTCATTAAATGCAATCATCTCAGCCTCCACAAAAGAAAAAAATCTCTGACTAAACTTTGTACCAGCAAAATACAACCCTGTATAATTTTTTCTACATATATCTTTCTTATTTCATTTTCGTTCATCAAAACCTTAGCATACTAGAGAAAATATAAGTAGACGCTAATATCTTACAACTGAAGCTTAATTTCAACTCAACTAAACAACAATTCAATTAAGCAAGCAAGGAGATAAAGAAGATCAAAGGGGTTTTAGTTAGCAGTTTTCAAAAGCAAGATTTTTCTCTGTTCAAAATTGTTTCAGGTGAGTAAACATTTTTCTAAAAAGCTTAAGTTAATAAAAATCTGTTGCATGTTCATCTCTGAATAAGTATGTAGTGTGTATATATAAATGCAATCTGCTGTGTATATATGAATGTATGGTATGCATGTTTGTTTTCATCTGAGTCCCCTCTGTTTATAGTTCCTAGGTTCATATTTTGATTTAAATTCAATATCTCTTGATTTAGTCTCTGTTTAAACTTAAGTTTCAAATAAAACTTGTTTGTTTCATCACAAATTTTAGTCTAAAATTATACTAAATTTAAAGTAATATTGAAATATCTTTGGAAATCAAAATAACTGAGCAAGTTTAAATATAAGTGAAAATTCAAACTTCTTAGTTTATGGATTCAGGCATATGATCTGAACCCTTATATAAAATGATGTTTTTTAGAAGTAAGATCTTAATTTTTACCTTAAGGATGAATGTGCAGTTCCGGTTTGACTGGAAATTGGTTTTGGGGCAATTTCTGGTGATCGGCAGTAGCTGGATGGTCGGGGTCTTGGCTGAAGCTAGTGTGGTGATCAGGGTGGTTGGCAGAAATGTCAGGAGGAGTTCCTGACCGCTGTGGCGTCGACGGTTGTCGAATTAAGTTTTAAACCCTAGTTTTGTTAAAGCTGGAATTTGTGGTCATTGTGATGTCTCTGATAGATCGAGTGTCGCGTACTCAAGGAAATGGTGGCATGGTGTGTCGGAAGGGTGTGGTCAGAGTCTCTCGACCTCTGGTGGTCGGAGCAGTGTGGTCGAGGGATTTTGATGAAGGTTGTTTTAGTTCCAAACTCAACTGGGTAGCTCGATCTAGTTTGAGGGATCGTGATTTTGTTTTGGGGTCGATACTGGTTGCTACGGCGATGAGTGACGTGCCAGAAGGTTCATCGGAGGTGGAGAGCGATTTCGGCGCTGGTGCATGTGCACAGTGTAGTTTGTGTCAGTGGGTTTGGGGAAGGAGATTGATTCGAAGTAGATATCGGGTTTTTGGGTATTTGACTCGAGTTGGTACTCGAGTGTTTTGTGAGTGTTAGTCTACAGGTTTTAAACTTTAATTTTTTTTAAAGTTTTTGTAAAACGGGGGAAAGGTGAGGAAACTCGGGGCTTGACCCGAGTAATCTTCGGGTTCGACCCGAAGTAAGTCTAAATACCAGTTATTCAAAAAGATTTAAAAACAATTTTGAAATTTAAAAATAAATTCAATTTAAGTTTTCTTGTATGAAGTGCGTTATAAATAATAGCAGTTTTCTTTAACATTGAATTAGAGGTTTTGAAATTTGTTTAATTTAAATTTAATTAAAGTTTAAAATTATTTTAAAATTTAAGTTAGAAATGAAATTTTAAAAGTTGTATAAAAGCAAGTTTTTAAATGTAAATTGAAATTAGTTTAAAAAAAACTATTACTTGATAATGTTAAAAACATTTAAAAGTAAGTTATGATTTGGTAACTTTAATTAATCATGTTAAGTGATCATTTTGTTTTAAACTTAATTAATGATTTAATTAAGTAAAGTTAATTAAAATGTTTTAAATATGTAAATTATAATTAAGTCATTTATAAAGATAATGTTCTATCTTAAGGTTAATTAAGTTTTAATGTTGTGAGATTAATTAAGTTAATTAAGAAATTTTAAATATAATTAATTAATTAATTAATTAATGATAAAGGATTAATTAAGAAATTAATTAAGAGTAATTAATTAATTTAATTAACTCAATGATTAAGATTGATTACTAAAGATTAATTAATTTGTAATTAATTAATTAAGTAATTAGAGGTTAATTAATAAGTAATTAATGATAAATTAAATTGTAATTAGAGATTAATTAACTGATAATTAACAATTAATTGATTTGTAATTAAGTTTTATTAATTAATAATTAAGGTTTATTAATTAATAGTTAAAGGATAATTAATCTCTGATTAAGATTAATTAATTATTTATAAAGGTAATTAAGGAATGATTAATTAATTAAATGATTGTAATTAATTAATGATTGATTAAGCAAGGTTAGGTGATTAATTCTTAAGTAATCAATCTAATTTGAAATTAATTAAATTAATTATGATATGGATTAATAATTCTTGCTTGTGGATGATTGTTTGAGTAGAATGTCTGGATTGATTGATATCTATTGGATGATGATCTGTGATATTCTGTGATGAGATATTGGGTATATCGATGATAAATGTGTGATATTTATCTGTGTTAAATGCTATGTGAATTCAATATTAAATTGAATTAAATTGCTAAACCTTAAACAACTTGGACTTTAAAACACGTTTGGATTTCGATGAGACCGGGATCGGGAATCAGTTATGATTTTACGAAAACCACATCGATCCAAGTTAAATGATAGGTCGTGAAATCTCAAAGTGAAGATCGAGATGGTGTTTCAGAGTGCAAGGGTTATTGTCGTTAACTATGAGGGTGATTCCAAAACGAGTGTAACGAGATAATGCCTTCGGTTTCGTTCGAACCCGGAACGAAATTGTATGGATTGAATGCTTTCTGCACATCGTCAGGTGGACGATGAGCATTCTAAGAGATGTGTTCTATAAAAGGTAATCGTAGCCTCAAGCCTCATCAACCGGGAATGGCTAAAACAGGGGAAGTGCAGCAAGGTTAAGTGGGTAGCACCCAAGTAGGACAAGATATACCCCTGTCTAGATGTCCCTTTTTATTTCGGCTTAGTGGGCAGTTGTTGGCCACAACTGCAGGGTTATCTTGTTCGGGACTGTCCAGTAAGGGATTGTTCCGGCCTTGTGTTGCAGGGGGTCGGGCGTGATCCTCGGTACTCTGATCTAGGCCAGGTACTGTCTGACTCGGAGTTTATTCTGTTTTTCTTAAACTCTTGGGTACTCAAATTTTTATGAGTAGCCAAGTGATCAGGTCTTGGATTTATTGAAGTCTAGAGGAGCTTGGAGCAGAAGTCCAGACGTATATATCTATCTATCTAGTTCCGCTGTGTTAGTGATGTATGTTGTATTTTGGGATGTATGAAATGGCAGATATGTATGTATGACTGTCTTGTATGAATGATGTTATGTAACTCTGATATATGTAAGACTATGTAATAGTTATGTTATGTATTATATTTTTTTCCGTTTCCGCTGTGAGATTTCTGAAATGTTGTTGTTCTTTCGTCTTTCTTTCTATTTCTATCTATTTCTTTCTTAACGATGATGCGTCTTTCTGTGGATAGAAAGGCTGGTCGTCACAGTTGGTATCAGAGCACTAGGTTGAGTGAATACCTAGGCTTTGGAATAGTATCTATCTTGAGAGTGCGTAATTGTAATTTTTATATATAACTATATACCTATCTAAATTGTTGGGTTACCTGTCCAGGTTACCAACATGAGTTCTGGAAGGAGAGGCAGAGGTAGGGGCAGTTCATTGACCAATAATGGAAGAAGTCAGGCTGCAAGTGAGGCTGTGGATCCAGCACCGCCTCGGGTTAGTTTTGCCACTTTATGCAAGGACTTCACCAATCTTGGAGGTAGACCATTTAAAGGGTCAGAGTCTATAATTGAGGTTCAAGCTTGGCTACGCTCTTGCGAGCGCATCTTTAAGAGTATGAGTTTGTCTGATGAGCAGAAGAGGGCAATGGCAACGTGGCAATTGCAAGAAGGTGCTGCGGCTTGGTGGGATGTAGTTACAGTGAATGTTTCAGAAGATGGTATTTCTTGGAGTAGATTTAAGGAACTATTTGAGGAGCAATTCATGCCAACAGCAGGGAAAACTCGTCTGTATCGAGATTTTCTGGATTTGAAGCAGGGAAGCATGACTATAGCTGAATATGAGACCAAATTCAATGAGCTATCTCGCTATGGACCGGGACTCATTGACACTCCCCTAAAAAAGAACGAGATGTTTATGCTGGGAATGAGGCCAGAATTTCATGAAAAGATGACAGCGCATTTGAAAGGATCTTTTGTGGAGTTGATAGATATGGCACTTAGATACGAGGATTTGATGAATAAGAAACCAGTGTCACTTGTAACAGCATCTGGAAGGAATTCTTCCAATCCAAATAAGAGGAAATTCAATCCACATTGGAAAAAGCAAGGCAAAGGGAAGAAACCAGGAGGGAACAACGGACCTCGCAAGTGTTATATTTGTCAGCAAGAGGGTCACTTAGCTAATAAATGTCCCAGGAGAGGATCTCAGCAGCAGCATCAGAGTGGTCCAGGTTCGGCTTTAGTTCAGAAATCGCTGTGTTTCAACTGTCACCAACCGGGACACATGGTAAAGGATTGCCCACTTCTTCAAAAAGTCCAGCCGAACAAAGTGTTTGCTTTGGAGGGTGCACCATCAACTTCTTCTAAGGGCAAGGGAGTTTTGGAAGGTACTTTACTTATTAATGGCGTTTATGTTAAATTATTATTTGATTCTGGAACATCTCTCAGTTTTATTTCTTTGGAGACGGTAGTAAAATTTCACCTTATCCCTAGTGTCGTGGAAAATTCTATTTGCATCTCTAATCCCATAGGGGGAGTAACCCAACTTAATATGATTTGCAAAGGCTTGCGAATTACTTACCTTTCCTATAGTTTTTCGTATGAGCCTTATGTTTTAGATTTTAAAGGGTTTGACCTTATTCTGGGAATGGATTGGCTTGATAAGCATACAGCTGTCCTGAATTGTGAAGAGAGATCAGTTTTGTTGGAAACTGATCTGGGTAGGATTGCTAAAGTGTCGTGTGATAGTTCTGAAGTTCACTTGAGTAGTCTTTTCAATGGAGTTGAGACTTCTCAAGAGAAGGGAGGTGATATTGTTGTGGTTAAAGATTTTCCTGATGTTTTATAGGAAGTCAAGTGTTTACCTCCACATCGAGAATTAGAATTTCGGATTGATCTGATTCTTGGGGTAGTACCTGTTGTTCAGCCCAGTAGAAGAATGGCACCAAAGGAGAGAGAAGAGTTGGTGAAGCCTAGTTTTTCCAGTTGGGGTTCTGCCGTTGTCTTTGTAACAAAGTCGGATGGATCGCTAAGATTCTGTGTTGATTATAGAGAATTGAACAAAGTGACTATCTGAAATAAGTATCCATTACCTCGTATAGATGATCTCTTTGATCAGTTGCATGGAGCTTCAGTTTTCTCTCAGTTGGATTTAGCATCAGGTTTTCATCAGTTAAGGGTAGTTGAGGACAGTATTCCCTTGACTGCGTTTAGGGGACCCAACTGTTTCTATGAGTGGTTGGTTATGCCTTTCGGGTTAACCAACGCTCCAGCCTATTTTGTCGACCTGATGAACCGAGTTTTTCGGAATGTGTTGAATAAGTTTGTTCTGGTGTTCATCGATGATATTCTGGTTTACTCCAAGTCAGAAGAGGAGCATAAGCAGCATTTAGAGATAGTTTTGGAGACTCTGAGGAGGCATGTTCTAAAGGCGAAGTTCTCCAAATGCCATTTCTGGAAGTCGGAAGTCAAATTTTTGGGGCACATTGTTTCTGGTGAGGGCATTTCGGTAGATCCAGCCAAGGTAGCTACTATTCTGTTGTGGAAGCAACCGAAGACTCCAACCGAAGTCCGCAGTTTTCTGGGTTTAGCTGGTTACTACAAGAAGTTCATTAAGGATTATTCTAAGATTTCTTCGCACTTAACTAAGTTGACTCAGAAGGGACCAAAGTTTAAGTGGACACCCTAGTGTGAAGAGGCTTTCCAAGAATTTAAGACAAGACTAATCAGTGCACCTATGCTAGCTATTCCGGATGGTAAGAACAAGTTTGAGGTTTATACAGATGCCTGTATAGTTGGACTGGGAGCAGTACTGATGCAGAATGGGAGAGTAATTGCGTATGCGAGTCGGCAATTGAAGCCACATGAAAAGAACTACGCTACGCACGATTTGGAATTGTTAGCCATTATTTTTGGTTTAAAGATCTGGAGACACTATCTTTTGGGAGAGAAGTTCGAGTTATTTACGGACCACAAACCGTTGAAGTATCTTTTCTTTCAGAAGGATCTGAATTTGAGACAACAACTATGGGTTGAGTTTTTAGCATCCTATGACTTGGATATTCTATATACTCCAGGAAAGGGGAATGTGGTAGCAGATGCTCTGAGTAGAAATGTAGTTCTGTCTCTTTTGGAAGTTGTTCCGTCTCTACAAGAAAAGATCATAAGGAAACAACTGGAGGATAGAATGCTTGCGGAGATATTTTATGGAACCAAAGAAGGTCGATACTCAGATTTTGAGGTTGACAACCAGGGAGTTTTAAGGATTAATGGTCGCCTCTGTGTGCCAGATGTGGATGGGTTGAGGCAGGAAATACTGTCGGAGGGACATCGCTCCAGATTGAATATACACCCAGGAATTTCAAAGATGTATAAAGATATGAAGAGAGTTTTCTGGTGGTCGAATATGAAGAAAGATATTGCTAGATTTGTCAATAGTTGTGTTATCTGCCAGCAGGTGAAAGGTGATCAACAGAAGTCAGCAGGATTGTTGCAACCTTTGGAAGTTCCGGAGTGGAAGTGGGAAATGATCTCTATGGATTTCATCGACGGTTTGCCAAGAACCAAGAGAGGAAACGAAGGAATATGGGTGATTGTGGACCGGTTAACTAAGAGCGCCCATTTTATTCCGGTTAAGGCAACCCGTACTGCAGCATCATTGGCTGAGATTTTCTTGAAGGAGATAGTCAGGTTGCATGGAGTTCCTGTTAGCATAGTAAGTGACCGTGATACTATCTTCAGCAGTAAATTTTGGGAGGCTTTGCAGTCAGCTATGGGCACGAGATTGAGTTTGAGTACAGACTATCATCCCCAGACCGACGGACAGACGGAGAGGCTGAATCGTATTCTAGAGGATATGTTGAGAGCTTGTGTTTTGGATTTTGGTGGATCTTGGGAAGACCATCTTCATTTAGTAGAATTCTCCTACAATAATAGCTATCATGCGAGTATCAAGATGGCACCCTATGAAGCTTTATATGGAAGACCTTGTAGATCCCCATCCTGTTGGATTGAGTCAAGAGATCGTCTTGTGCTTGGACCAGATTTGATTCATGAAGCATCTGCAAAAGTTGAGCTTATCAAGAAGAGAATGAAAGCTGCTCAGGACCGTCAGAAGAAATATGTAGATAAAAGGAGAAGACAATTGGAATTTGAAATCGGAGATTTAGTCTTTGTCAAAGTTTCCCCGATTAAAGGAGCAGTAAGGTTTGGAAAGACGGGAAAACTTGCCCCAAGATATATTGGTCCATTCCGAGTGCTGGAAAGGATTGGTGTTGTGGCCTACAGAATTGAATTGCCAGAGAGGATGTCTAGAATTCATAATGTATTTCATGTATCCCATCTAAAGAAGTTTGTCCATGATCCATCACTGGTTGTAGAACCAGCAGTTCAGGAAGATTTGGAGGTCGAGCCGAACTTGACTGTAGTCAGGAATCCAGTCCAGATTGTAGATCAAGATGAGAATTCTAAGAGATGTGTTCTATAAAGGTAATCGTAGCCTCAAGCCTCATCAACCGGGAATGGCTAAAACAAGGGAGGTGCAGCAAGGTTAAGTGGGTAGCACCCAAGTAGGACAAGATATACCACTGTCTAGATGTCCCTTTTTATTTCGGCTTAGTGGGCAGTTGTTGGCCACAACTGCAGGGTTATCTTGTTCGGGACTGTCCAGTAAGGGATGGTTCCGGCCTTGTGTTGCAGGGGGTCGGGCGTGATCCTCGATACTCTGATCTAGGCCAGGTACTGTGATGGGCGGTACCCCAGTAGCCCTGCCATTGTATGGAATCCAATCTCCAATAAGCGTCGTACGTTTTGATTGTGCCCAACTATGTTGGAATGTGAGATGTAAGCATTTCAGCTATTTTCTAATTTTACTTGAAAACCCTAGACACTATTATAATATCACCGGATTTCCTATAAAATGTTTTGGTTAGCGTAAGGTAAAAACTTACCCATGTTTATGTGTGGGAAGTCTTACGTGATACCTTTGTTTTCAAACGGTTTTCAAAATTATGCAACTTTAACCCGTTTACTCACACCAGACCCATGTCTGACCCGGAGTTTATTCTATTTTTCTTAAACTCTTGGGTACTCAAATTTTTATGAGTAGCCAAGTGATCAAGTCTTGGATTTATTGAAGTCTGGAGGAGCTTGGAGCAGAAGTCCAGACGTATATATCTATCTATCTAGTTCCGCTGTGTTAGTGATGTATGTTGTATTTTGGGATGTATGAAATGGCAGATATGTATGTATGACTGTCTTGTATGAATGATGTTATGTAACTCTGATATATGTAAGACTATGTAATAGTTATGTGATGTATTATATTTTGTTCCGTTTCCGCTGTGAGATTTCTGAAATGCTGTTGTTCTTTCTTCTTTCTTTCTATTTCTATCTATTTCTTTCTTAACGATGATGCGTCTTTCTGTGGATAGAAAAGCTGGTCGTCACAGAAATCCTTGATGAATCTCACGTAGTAGCAAGCTAATCTAAGAAAACTCTTTATCTCGATCACTGTCTCGGGTCTCTTCCAATTATTAATTGCTTATAACTTTAATGGATCTACTGACAACCTTTCTGCTGAGACTACATGACCAAGACACTTTGCTTCTTTCTTCCAAAAATGACACTTCGAAAGCATCGCTTTCAGTTGATGCTACCTCAACGTCTCAAGCACTATTCTAAGGTGAGTCTCATGATCTTGCTCATTCCTAGAATATATCAGAATGTCATCTATAAATACTAACATGAATTTATCCTAATGCTCTCAAAAGATTCGGTTCATAAAATCTACGAAGAAAGTAGGAGCATTAATCAGTCTGAATGGCATTACTATCCACTCGTAAACACCATATCTTGTTCTAAATGTCGTTAAAGGAATACTATCCTCCACCACTCTTAATTAATGGAACGTTGTTGCTAAATCCAATTGGGAAAACACTTTGGCTCCACTCAACCGATCAAACAAATCATCAATTCTCGGCATATGATATTGGTTCTTTATTGTCTTTTCATTCAACTTACGATAATCGATACACAATCTTTACAACCCCTTCGGTTTCTTAACGAATACCACTGTTGCTACCCAAGGAGAACTAGTTTTTTTTTAATGAAACGTTTCCTTCTAATTCCACTAGCTGCGCCTTTTAATCCATCTCTGTAGGTGTCATTTTGCTAGTGGTCTCCTAACGGGTTCAGCTCCAGGTATAAGATCTATTTGAAACTCAATAGCTCATTTCGGCGGTAGTCCTATTACCGGCTTAAAGATATCAGCAAACTCTTTAATGACTAAAACTAGGTTCAACCCGTCTTCCTTCTCCATTGCACCCAATAAAGCACAAACAACAAAATTCGAGTTCTCTACTGAGTACATAATTCAGTCGCTACTGTTAGGGTGTAGTGATATTTTCCTATCTTGGCAAAATATCCTAGCATCGTAATTACTTAACCAGTCCATACCCAAAATAATCCCAAAGCTTACAGAATCAAACACTTGCAAACTGAAAGCAAATATATGACCTAAAAATTCAAACTCTAATTGGTCACATCTCATCCCTAGAGTTGCATACCCTCCTATTGAATTTACAACCCTTAAGGAAGTAATTGGATATGAGGGTTCTAGATTAAGCTTATGTACCAAACAACAAGATATAAAAGAATGTGATGCACAAGTAACAAGAATACTCTAACAGGTATACCATGAATCAAAAGGGTACCTCACATCACAGCCTTTCCTTTTTCCTCAGCTGTTGGTCTCAAGTTAGCTAGTTCCAAATCAAACACTTACCCTTTCTCACCCTTGGCTGGTTCCTTGCACCGATTATTATAATGTCCGACCTGGTCACAGTTAAAGAACTTGATGTTCTTTCTCCCAATCACCTTCTTTCCATCATTGGAACAACATTTGTTCGCAAAATTCCCCTTCTTGTCACACTTGTAACACACAACTTCTGCTTTTCCTCTCTTGGCAGCTCCACCCTTCCGAGCTTCCTTTTTTTGAAAGAACTTTCTTTTCTAACTCCACCCACTTTGGGTCTCCATTACTTTGTTACAGCTAAATAAAGCAATCATCTCCTCACTCCTCAAAGCCATCTCCACTACCACGTCACATGAATCCCTGAGATGCGGCAAGGTTGCCATAACAAACTTTGGTCTTAATCCATAGATAAACTTTTCGTTTTCTTAGTCACTGTATCCACCATGCATACCCTTATCTGAATAACTCCTCAAATCTTGTTACGTACTCCAACACAGTCATGTCTCCTTGCACTAACTCAGCAAACTTCCTTAGTAAGGTTGACTTGGCAATTTCAGACATAATCCTCTCTTCGACCTCCTCCTGAATTCTTCCCAAGTCAAGTTCTCCTCTGGCACCCCAATAGTAACACTGTTCCACCAGTACAACGCAGCTCCTTACAATTGCCTGGATGTCAATCTCCTATTTTGCACATCGTTCAGACCTAAATCAGCAAAAATCCTTTCACAATGGAGCAGCCAATTCTCTACCTTGATAGCATCTTCATTTCTAATAAATGGCTTTCCTCCAAGTCTGGCATAATCCGCACTTAAAACAACATATTTGTTGACAATAGGAACTTCAAGATTTGCTCCTCCAACTAATTCAACTGCAACTCCTTCTTGCATCTTATTGATGAAGAACTGATACATAGCTCCCATATCCACCGATGTTGTTCCATCACGCACATTAGCAGCTGTTTGTCGACCAAAATTTCTCCTAGTGTTGGTCCTATCATTTCCATTGGCCATGATGCTCCCTCCAGCAAGATTCACTCTTCCGTATCATGCCTCCATGTCTTACTTCCTTAAATCTACATTCGAACCTTAGTAAGATATGGAAGAACAGTCAAAGAGGGATGGGAATAGAGATAAGGTATGCATATACTTATATATGTAACAAATACAAGTACGATACTATATGTTATCCCATTCTCGAATCTTATTCTCTAATTCTTTTGGATTATGTTTCTCAAGACTCTTTTAAAGTCTGAAATTCTTTAAGTTTTACATAAACCTATGTTCTGATACCAACTTATAACATCCCCCATTTTAAGGCCCGAAACTAGGCGCTACAGATACTGTAGTCATCCATAGTATTAATTTCCAATGATGAAATGTTGTTATGTTAGTTGTATCAATAACATCAAAAGCATAAGAAAATGAAATTTTCTTAACATAATTTCATCCAAACTTTCTTATTTCATTTCAAAGATAATATTTCATATTCGTTACAAAATCCTAAACCTTTTTCAGGTTCAGATAAAATATAATTATTGCAAAATACTCCAAGAGTGACATATGAAGACGCCCCTATGGTTGATCAGAGTTAACGACTAGATAGTCATAACATCTGTCATTACATACACTTCAACAGAATAAAACTTCAACACAGTGGACAAACATTATATATATATATAAAACTCCTAAATAGCTCAGCCTGCCTCCTGTACATCCTTGGAAGCTTTATTCGTCCAACCTAATGACATGTAAACCCTTACTACTAACCTACTCAAATCAAAATTTTAGCACCCAAGAGTTTAAGAGGAAAACATAAACTTTGAGTCAGATAAAAAGCCTGATGTTTAAATAATAATTTGCCATCACGATTTATGGATATCTAGCAAGACCACGCCGCTGAGCGGAATGAGTTTTCCACTCACTAATATCTTTAAAAATATATCTTTTGCAAATCAAACTCCTACAACCACAATGGTTAAAATAGACAATAAAACAATAATATGCATGCATGCAACATGGGTAAACATGACCAATCTGTCTAAATCACTGGATTATCTGTCTCAAAATCATAGTTTTCACAGGGTGATTACAAACCTATGGCTGACTTGGGCCTACTAGGTATATTAAATTCTCTAACATATTGTTAGAAAGCAACTGGACATTTTGTCCTAAACTTACTTTCCTAGGGTCACTTTGATCCTAATGGTTTTGCAGCTTACCAATGACCTACCTTATCTTGTATATTCATTTCTATGTGTAAACCTACTTTTAGTCTTACCCGTGACAAAGCCCTATGCACTGGAATTATGGACTAATATCAACTAGGGTCTAACAGCTGAAGTATAGGGAGTTACTCTACACCAGTCCTATTTGGTTTTGTAATCTCTAAGTTAATTCATCTTATCACAATTTATCTAAAGGTGATAACAACAATAATCTTTTTAGTAAATTCTGGGCTAAATACCATGTTTATTTCCTTAAAAACATAATCTTTGTTAATGATTTTCCCTTTGAAATCATATATGAAACAAGGAAAAATTATAGCCCTTTACTTTACTCAAAATACTTATGCCATGAGATATGCTTTTATAAAAGAATATTTCTGAAGTTCGAGAGCACCTGAGGTCGTCGCCTCTCAAAGTTATAGGAGATAAGACCAAAACTTTATAAAACTAGATTAAAGATGAAGCTCGGCATCAATATCGCCACTAGGGTCATCATCTCTCTTCAATTCCAAAATATGTTAAAGATTCTGGTCTATAACTATATGGCCATAAGGCCAAAACCCATTTACATCTCCTAGAATGGTTGCCGACACAAGCAGCGTCACTAATGGTTCGTTTAGAATCGAAACTTTAAAACTTAGGGTTATGGGAACAACAACGTTGATGATTTGTGACACCAATGCCTTAAAGAGAAACGTGGCATCATTATCGCCGTTATAGATCACTTCGAAAGTAATAGGGTTGGCATCGTTATGGAAATGATGCAGCATCAAAACAAGCGGCATAACTGCCTTATGGAGTTGGTAACTTTATAGAAATAAGCGATGTCAAGCCATTTTATATAAAATGCGACACATAAGTCATAGGCGTCATTAAGGTTATATAAAGCACGCAACAATGGCATTATCGATGATAAGAGTGCCGACCTCGAGCTTATTCAATCATAGCCAATTCACTTCATACCAATTGTAGTTGTTATTGTGCGCATCGCTACTGGTTGACGCAGAGAGCATAGCAGCGGTAAAGATGAATGGTGAAATCAACATTGTTGACATGGCATTTTCGTTATTAATGTGAAAACTGTAATTTGCTATTAAAAGTAAGTTCTTTTCCATCAACCCCTATTATTTGGAAAATTTTCATTGGTTACAATTTTTGTTATCAAATCTTTTTCAGAAAACTACTACTTACCAGATTTATCTTTCCTAAAACATTTGCAAACCATAATTTTTATATTAATATTTTAATATAATCATTAGGCTTTTCTAGCCTAAATAATTCATAATAAATCATAAACACTTGTGAAAAAGCCTTAAAATTACATTAACTCGGATTTTATATATTATTTAACATATAAAATTTTAGGGCCAAAAACTTTATTTAATAGTTTTTAATAATTATAACCCGAAATAACCTATTTCTCCTCTTGGAAAAAACATAATAAATTCATACTTACTTGGAAAATTATGCAATTAAAAACCCACTTCTAAAATAATGTTTAAATCATCATATCAAAATCTCAAATCTTTCAAGTATCAAAAACTAGGTTTTCACACTTAAAACTTATTAAATAATTCCCTAATAAATCCTATAATTCGTCATTTAAGAATATAGTCATCCACACTATTATAATCTAGCATAGTATAAGCAAAATATTTGGGTTCATACTTAAAACCGAAAATAGTAGATAAAAATTGAGATGTATAACTATTATTCACTTTGATTTGATAAAGGAACTTGAGATTTGAATTAAGATTTGATTCTCCTAAGCTTTAATGTTGTTTCCCTAGCTTTTCTTCCTCCTAAAGCTCTTGTTAATGGTTGTCCTTTCTCTTTTAATTCGTTTTTATGAATGAAGTGAGAGAGGAATGAGAATGGGAAGGTTTATGTTAAGGAAATGTGCTCTTTTTCTATTTTGCCCTCCTTATATATCCTTCTTCTTATTAATGTCCTAATCAATCTTATTAGTTCATTAATTAAGGCTCGACCCATGTTAATTGTCAAATCCCAATATCCTTATCATTTTACATAATTTTATTTTGTTTATCTAGTTAATGTCCTAAATAATGTTAATCAAAATTAGGGTTGTTACATGACACAAATCAATGATGAAATTTGGAAGGAATGATTAATAATTTCCTAAGGCAAGGAAAGCTTGAAGATTTTGTAAAGGGACATTGAAAGTGACAACAATGAAAATTTTCTCAAGTATATCTATTTAATCAATTATAAAATGGAGTAAGACTCTACTAAAATAAAAGATTAAGCCTTTAGTACCGCTAGAAATGGCCTGGCCAAAGCATCCATAAGCCTTCAGTACCAGCTATAAGGTCTTATTGAAGTGCCTCATAGAGGAGGGATGGAGTAAGCCTTTGGTACCTAACCAAAGCACTGAACCAGACTTTAGCACTTAGTTGAAGCACCTCCTAGAAGGAAGAAGAGGTATGCCTTTGGTACCTGGCCAAAGCACCAAACAAGCCTTCAGTAGCTGACTGAAGCACCTCCTAGAGGGAGGACAAAATGAGCCTTTGGTACTTGGCCAAAGCACCAAACCATCTTTTGAGGAAGATCAATCAAATTCAAATCGAACTTAGTTAGAAAGAAGGATTGAGGCTATCTTCTAGAGGAAGATCAATCAAATTCAAATCTAACTCAATCCGAAAGAATGATGGAAGCTGTCTTATGAAGGAAGATCTATCAAAAATGAGTCATTGGTGCTCTAAGAAAAACCAATCTTCTAGAGGAAAATCGACTAAATATAAGCTATTGTGCTTCAAAGTGAAGATAGAGCAATTTTCAATTGGTGGATGGATTTTCTTATCTTCTATTCACACTATTACCAAATAGATTTTTTGGTCTTCTATCAAGATGAATTTTTCTATCTTCTATTATTGCCAGATGGATTTCCTGGTCTTCTATTATTACTTGATGGATTTTCTAGTCTTTTATTCACACTATTGCTAGATGAATTTTCTGGTCTTCTATTTATATTATTATCAGATGATATTTTGGTCTCATATTGTTTCCATGTAGTTTGATGGTTCCCTATTTAAATAGCATTGTAATTACTCCAACATGGGGCTACATTAAGAAAGCTCTCAATTTAGACTGGAATTCAGATTTCTTGTTAAAGCAATGGGAATTTCCATTACTAAATAAGCTATCATATATCTATTAATGAAAAGGAAGATTCTTATATCAAGATCAAAATCTATAGTCTTCATACCACTAAAATTCTGAATGATCTCTACATTAAAAGCTCGAAATAGAAAAAAAGCAGAATATGCTAAAGACAACAACTACAAAGCACCAGATTGCAACTGGTAAATTAATTGCCAATCTCAGACAAAAGCAAAAAGAATAGAATATCAACCATTAAGTATGAGTTTATTTCCAATTTACATGTTAAATAAAAAAAATCAAAAATTTATAAATAGAATTACAAAAGGGTATATTCAAAGATCTACAAGCAGTTCTCCGGTAAAAGGCAAGGCTCTGTTCCATCCTTTTTAGATCTTCGGCAATTGATAAAGATTTAGTAATGTGGCGAATGGCTACATCCAAAAGCTCTTTGAGTTTCTTCTCTTTTCTTCGAATAGCATTCACGTCATCAACTGAATCAATTTGAGTCTTCTGTGCATACTTAAGAGTCTTATTGGCTCCTTTTAAGGTTTAAACCATGCTCTTTAATTCCTTAATCTCTTGCTCGAGCATACGCTTTCCCTGCTTAAGCTTCTCAACCTGACTGTCATAATCATTGAGGGGATGAGAAACTTTTCATTCCATTTCCTATTGAAAAACTTCATGCACTCAAATTTGACTTATCTACCCCAATTGTAGATCACTTCATCACTTAGGCTCGGAGGTGGGTTTAACTAGGTAGGAAATTCGTTGCTAGCCAAAGATTAAGATCTTGTCATTCTCCCAGGAGTAGGAGTAGGAAGGTTGGAATCGCCTCCACTTGCAATAAGTTCCAAAGATTGGCAGGATACTTGACTCTTCAGGAGATCCACTTCAAGATCATTTATCCATTGATGTAATTTAGCCATTTCTACGTCGATCACAAATGAAGGTCTAGACCTAGGACTGTGTCTATCTTCTTTTCAAGTCTTGAAATTCTTTGTCTTTTTCGTTAATTTGAACCTCTAAGCTGGAGATCATTTGGTTGAAGCATCTGAACATTAATCTTAATTGATAATATTTCCTATGCCACTCTTGCGCTTCTGAATTGTTCGAAAACCGTAATAGCAAAAAGTAACAATTAATAAAGAGATTCAAATTACATCATAACTCAATTTTAAACATTCAATTAACTCTTGAAGTTTTGAAATAGCAATTTTGGCCTTTTCAAATGACCCAGCAGATAAAGTAAGGGTAGAATCAAAAGAAGCTTTAATCCCCTCCAGGGTATTAACTGGAGGAAATTGATAATAGTCCCATTTCTTGGTCAGAGGGCTAGTATGACCATATAGCAATTTTGTGTGATAAGGTCAAATTTCAGTGAGTAGTTTATCCTTCTCATTGCCTAAGAAGTCGAAATGAAAGTGAGGAAATTACATGTAAACTTCTTGTAGATCTCTAAGGAAGCAATGTTTTGCTAACTAAGATGTTCTGAAGATTAATGACTACTCTTTAAAATATCTCTTTAAATTGATAAACTTACTCAAAAGTTCTGTAGGCATAGGGCTATTAGGAGGTACCTTAATTTGTATAGTGTGAATATTAGGCTAAAAATAGAGAAATTAAAGTGATAAATTTTTGAATTACATATTACAATCATGCAATTATTCAGGTTCGTACAATATTGATCTCTTATTAAATTCAGAAATATAATTTCTCCTTGCTATACTTAATCTTCTCAGGAGGAAGAGAATGTAGGGAGAGGGGAACATTAGCAACCTTAGATAGGTTCTAATAAGTTCTAGGATGAGGATCGTTCCATGATCATCTAAATATCTCTTATAAAGGCACCTAATTAAACCCCCACTATTATCTTCTAAGTAGGAGAAGTCAATAGATTTGCACCTAGAGTAGACTTCATAGAGAAACTCCACCAAAGCATTTATGTCATTGATTAACATCCAAAAGAGGGTCATTAATTCAGCATTCTCTCTCATAATTCTTTCTCGATATAGACGAGCACTTTTCAAGAGAGGGGCAACCTATTTTTCCTTAAAGAACTTAAATCGAGCTACGTCATCAGAAAGACATTTGTATTTGTCAGATAAGCCATTATACTCTTTAAGTTGCCTTTCAAGTTCCCTATTCAGTTGGTACTTTTTATTCACACTCTTTTCATAAAGAATCTCGTAACAGTGTTTGTTCTTTTTCCTTAACTAAAATAGTAAGCTTATTAATTAAGAGATAAACAAGTAATATTAGGCATTTAAAGAAAGAACTCTATACCTGTGGGGTTGAAACTTGAGAAGTGGAAGTCTGAGTTTTCTCCTTCGGCTGATGGCTAGGGGGAGCGCTATCTTTTGAAGTAGAATCCTTCTTTGAAGCATCCTGTGATATGGAAATTCGGAAATGCTCACATCATGAGCCGACGAGTTTATGTTAGGATCACCTGATCCATCTCCCCTATCTTTTGGTCTTTCAGGACCCTTTCCGTCACCATCACCACCGTTATCATCGTCATTATGATTGTTGTTGTCATCATCATCATTTCCATTATCATTTCCTTCTCCATTAGATTCTACCTCCATATCAATTGGAGGATTATCAATGGTCAGCCATTTTTTTACGTCGACCTTTCCCTCAGCAGGAAATTCTTTTTAAAGAGACTCCTTATCTTTCTACAACTTAAGACTAAACTTTCTTTTGAACTTTTCATTCCAATCAGGAAGGGATAGAAAGTCTAAGTCTAGGAACTTTTAGATATTATCTACATATGCCACAAACAAGGCATCTTTGTAGCACTTCTTAGTCATCTAGGGGAGAGCATTATTAAGGAAAGAGGCAACTTTCTCCTTAGTGTCGCTAATAATATTATTCAAGTATGTCAAGATGTCAGCTTTCCTTTGTAGCTTGTCCTTTAAGGATTTTTTCTTATTGGCTAGCTTGGCCTTTTCTTTCTTTGCCTTCGCATGATATTCTATGAGTTTGTTGGCCTTCTCAAGGTCAACTTTTAAAAATTTTCACCTCATCTTCCAACGATTGGCTAGCCTTCTTTTCCTCGTTGAGAGAGGAAGCAATATTATCTCTTTTAGAAATAGCTTCATCCCTTGCTACAGCATCATCAATTATACTATTATTAAATGAAGAGACTTTTCCTTTAAGCTTGGCCACTTTGTTGGAAGGTCCTTGAGAATCCTTATGAAGGAGGAACATATGCTTTGTCGCCTAAAGGATGACAATGAGATGGTCTCTTGAGTAAACTGAAGACCAGGGAGGCATGAGCGATGTCAATGAAAGAGATTGAGTGACCAGGTGGAGAAGATCCTTAAAACTTACAATGGGAGACTAAGCCTGAACCTTTAAAGGAAGAGGATCATATGAAGAAGGAAACAGACCAAGATTAGCACACAGGCGACTGATAGATGTTAGAGAAGTAGGAAAGGTGAAATTTAGGAGGGACTCGGGGATCTGAGCCTCCTTTGTATACTCCTGGCCTTTATATAATTTAGCACATCTGGGCTCCCGTCGATGGTCACATGTTCCTCCTCGTCCACAACAACAGGAGTAAAGTCGCCCACAATCTTGGACCTTTTACTTGAGGAAGGAGATGGGATATTAGTAGGGGCATCATTGTCCACTTTTTATGAGCATCATCTTTAACTTCTTTTTCTTTAGAAACAATGACAAGAGCAGAAGAGCCTAAAAAAGAAAAGAGTTTATAAGATAATAACATCGAGAATTCCATACCAGTTATAATGTAAACTTACCAATGGGCTCAAGTTGAGCCGGAGAGGAAGTAGAGAAAACATTTCAGTTAGCGATAAGCAATGAACAATTCCCATAGGCGTTCCCTTTCATCATCGGAGGCTCCCCAAGTATTATATGGTTGCCTTGAATCAGCAAGTATTGATGAAGATTCACTTCCATCAGAAGTGTGAGTCTGTCACCTATGCTCTGGGATGCCAGAGTCAAGGATTTGATAGTGTCGCTATCAAGGGGACCTAACTGCTTAGGAGCCAAATCTAAAGGAAAAGAAATCCGTCATGAGAGGGTGATAAATATAACATAAGCAACAAGAAATAAAAACATACTTATAATGGAGAAGGTTCCCCTAATTCTCAAGTAGCATTTGACATAGAAAAACTGAGTTTCTCATTCCTTGGTCTTATTGATGACATTGATGATCAAGATTTTCAAAAGAGGACGAATGCGATATAGTGGATTGCCCTTCTGCTCGCTTATTTTTGCAAGCCTATCTATGGTATGAAGAAGCTCAACACTAAGAGTGGGAAGCTTGGTTCCCTGGAAAGAATTTCCAAGCAAGTCAAATAAGTGTATGAATTTGGAGATAATTAAATTGGAGTGATGTTTAGGTGTTCCAGGAATCTCAAGATAAAGTCATGAAAAGAAAGGATCCTGAGTGCCATATGTGTATTGGAGTAAAGGCGAAAAACCATCTGGTGAGTTTTCAATTCTACCAGAAGGACCGACAGGAATAACTTCTATGCATATGATACCAAACTGTTTGAGAATGGATCCACTTCTTCTTGGGTAGTAATATACGACTGGTTAAGAAGATGATCCCCTTTCTTAGTAAATGGAGAAGCTTTAGGCCCCTTACTAGATTTCTTGATTCCCTTCTGGACTATCTTCTTTCCTTTCATTTGTCTATTAGGTGATATTATTACAAATCTGAAAAGTACTAAATATTTTATGAAATTTGGAATGCTCATGATGTAAAGTAGGCTAGTAATGTAAAAACAAAAGGTGGCACATTAATTAATAACCACCTAAGTTATGACATAAAATGTTAGTATAAAGTCCACTATAATATTTACAACAAGCCAATGACCATTCAGTAGTCAAAGTCAAACTCATAACTTCTAGATCGATTAAGAGTATACAAATAAATGTTAGACTTATGGTAAGAAATTAAGCCTATAGGCGTTTACAAGAAACTTAATGTAAGAATTATCATAAGAATATCCAAACTATTATGTTGCATTAATAAGTCTATATCAAATGGGTGAATTAATGTCGAACGTCAAATTAGTTACACTATAAAATTACAATGTGATGCCACAACCATGATCAATGTCGAAATGATAAGATAACTGACATTAATAAGTAAGGTTGACATAGTTTAATAATATTTTTCTAAGTGACCCATAAATTTACTATAACAGCTATGGCGTAAAATAACAATGTCGAAAAATATTGAACCGAAACGTTTAAAATGGTTACCGAAATGAGCAATAACATACGGTTATTGGCGTCATACAATAATCCCATAAGTCAATGCCAAACTTAAATGGCAATGCTTCAAGTTAATGCCAACATAATAGAATTCCGTATTATAATTTAAACTGATCGTCGCATCTTTGTGTATTAAAAGCATAAGGACCTTGCGCTATTAATTCTCTACAGGATTGATTGTTGGAATAACAAGCAAAGAAAATATGTAATTGATATCGAACATCATATTGTTGTAAAACATCTGGTTTGATATAAAACAAAGCAACGTCGGGTTTTGGGTTTAAAAAGCTATCCGCTTTATCATTAAATTGGAAACTCCCAAGCATTTGAATCAATGTCATTGATCTTTTATTATCCCACCAAATTCTTTAGCGGTATAAAATTCAAGGTTAATTCTATAAACATAATCAATCATTAATTTAACCAATAGTATAAAGATTAACATTGAAATTAAACATCAAAGCTTAGAATCTAAAACCCAGATGTTGATTTAAAACCAAAAAACCTAAATAAAACCCTAATGATGATTCATTTATAAAGCTCTCTAAATCAGAATTCGATGAAATTAGGAACAAAAATCGAACCTTAATAATAGCTCGGATGTATGAAATATAAGATTTTGAATGATTTTGAATGATTTTGATAATTTGGAAATTTCTTTTGCTAGAGATTGAAACGCAAGTAAAAAAGGAAGAAGGAAAGACTTGACTATTTATAGTGGAAGAGAAGACATGCAGCTATCGGATCAATTTTAAATGTACGGTTAGATTTGCAAAGAATACCGATAGATGGTAAAGAACCAATGCAAAAGATATTGATTTGAAAAGTCAATGCTTCCTTCATACTACGGGAAAATGTTACTACAATGATTAATTCCGAAGGTATGAGGGTATATCGACAACAAGAGTGCTCATGAGATATAAGTTTTGCAGCCAATAAAGATTATCAATGCAATATGGAATATTGAATGCCACCAGCATACACGACATCAATGTTGCATACCATTAATGTCACCCTTCTTTAGAAAAAGCCATTAAATGATGTCGCATTCATGAGCCAATGTTGAAGGACCATAATGATGCCTCATATCATCAATGCCACATCACACATATCATTAGTGGATGACATCGTACAAAGCCAATATTTCACCAAGGCAGGAATCGATGTCGTGCAACATTAATGTCGTATATCGTAAGCCATCAATGTCATAGCGGCATAATGCATCATCCATGTCGCACCTCATTAATGTTGTATTCTAGTCAATTTCTTACTTCATCCACGAAGGCAGAATGGATTTTGCATCTAGTTAATATTCCCTCAGGTTAATACTGCATTAGTTCAATGTCATTTCCTTCTGATGTTGCTCCATATTGATGCCGCTCATCACCAATGCCGTCTCTTATCAATGCCTCTTATCATCAATGTCATCTATTAACAATGCCGCCTCTTATCAGTGCCCCTGTTATCAATGTCATCCGTTATAAACATTGTTCATTTCAATGATGCTTGTTATCAAAGCCTCCTATTATTCATGTCGCTTATTACCAATGCTAGACCATGGTGATATAGTCCATCAATACATTACAAAATGCCACAAGTCATTATATCGAAGCAATATCCATAGCGCCATCAAGATGAACCTCAATTCCACAGAACATGCATGCCGCATAACATCTATGTAGCATCTTACTACCCCTACAAATACCGACCCAGGGGCATGGAGGAAAGGGAGGATCATTCTTTCCTCAATCGTATCATTTTAAACTTTGTAACCCTAAATTGATTTGGGAATTTTTGCCAATTGCAACACTTGAACTTTGTACACATAAGGCTATGCACATTCAACTATTTTATAGCATTTGAATAAAGATTTCATGACTTATGGCTTGTTTCGAGTTCCAAAGCACTTGTGATTTTTAGTCATAACCTACTTCGAATTCTTAAACACTCATAGTCTCGATTCCTAGTGTTATAAGTTTGTTTTATATTGGTGATATGACTTCTACATAAATTTGAGCATTGCTTTGGTATAAACAATTTGTGATATCATCATGAACTTGAACATACTAAGTCTATTTTCCTAAGCCCTTTCTTAACCAAATGTCGCTTTGGCCAACACTCGTTAAGGTCCATAAGGGTGAACCAAGTCTTCACTCAACCAAATTTCTCTTTCCTTAAACCTTTTGGGCGTTAATGAAGAAATCGTTAACAGTTACTATAATTTATTGCATGTTCATCATGTTAATATAATTAGATCCTACACTTAATACATATATTTTAATCATATGTTCATATTTTTTGTATAGTTTTGATCCAATCCCTTTTACAATGAATTTATATGTTCATAAGTTGTCCAATCTAATTTTATCATTGATTTAGAAATTGTTGTTTTAAAAAAAAATAGACAATTTTGGATTGGAAAATAATTTCAATTAATTGATGTATTTTATAGCTCTTATATACATAAACGTAAATTAACAATATATGTTAATTATTTCAAATTACTTTGGAGATTGAATACAAGTTCCATATATTTGTTGTTTTGAATATAATTCTTTTGTTGTAGTTTACATTTGTTTAAAAGTTGTTTTAATTAGAAAAACAGAAGTTGACATTTGTGCAAAACATCATAAACCCATTTGAATCCCTCTTAAGTTAAAGTTAGATTTCAATTTGTTACTTTAATTTTAAAACATATAATAGATTATGAAGTTTATATATATATTATTTTAATTTAAAACATGATTTGCAGTTATTCATATATGTATACATATATGTATATACATATGTTGTTTCAACTCAAAGATTATGAATGGACTTTTGTGTAAAATAAAAAATTTAATTCTAAATCTTGCCTAAGTCAGAATTAGATTAGATTTTAAAACATATTAGTTAAAAGCAAGATGTGTTTAAGTGTTCAAAATTGTTCAGAAATGGTATTAAATGATGAGTAAGTGAAAAGAAATAACTCCTCCACATTTTCATCTTCTTATTAATAGCATACATAAACACAATTGATTGTCATTTTGAATAGAGGTAAACTTTTCAAAAGTAAATTTTTGATTAGTTAAAATAACTTTACAACACATTATACACACACATATATGTACACATAAGTTAACAACGCACAAATATATTGTTATTTTATATAATTTAAAAATAAACTATGGACAATAAAGGCTTATATTAAGGGACAAATGGATCCATTGCAGTGTAAATTCCAGTACCTAATACTGTTAAATTAGCCATATTAAAAAAACCTACATCTCTAGACACACCAAACCAAAGCTTAGGGTGATGTTGTTCTTGCGTCGTGCTAAGAAGTATGAGCAGTTGTTTTTTAAGACATTATAGGATATGATTACAAGGGTAAAATCTAAGACATTCTGCACTTTCAGATCTCACAGGGGAATGAGCAAAATAAAAGTATAGGAAATAAGCATCTTAGAAAAATATCCTAGTAAATACAATCTCAAAACATACGTAGTCAACAAACCAGTTATTACAAAATAATAGCATAAAGTTTGATAAATACTAGATACAATAGATAGTTACATGAAGAATAATGAGAAATAATGAACAACACCAACGCCAAGCTTGTTTCTCCATGTACTAGGTCTGGGCCAATCACATGCTACCCTATACTCCTATAGTGGTGGAGAAAAGGAAAGGAGTGGGTCAGACAAAAATCTGGTGAATGATTTATATTACTAGTGTATGGTGATCATATGACTTCATTTATAAACTACGTGACCTTGGGCGTCTTACTTGTGTTCATAAATACCTATTAGGGTTAGTCACGTTAACCTTATAGAGGTTTATACTTAGGGTCGAGCAACTAATCGAACCTCTAATCAATAATGGATCAAACAACTGACCAACAATGGGTTATACTTATAACCTTTGGGAGTGTCCCTGACAAAAGATCGCATAAAATATCACCTATGAGATTTCATTAAACAAATTACTTCTACAACATATCATACTTCGAAATTTAGTGGAGCCCACAATGCCGACTCGTATCAAAGACAACTTAAGGTCTGCTGCATCCATGTTCAAAGTTTAACTGTATAATGCTGCTTATTGCACCACATCGAGTGTCTACATCAATGTCTAAGCCAAATTGCAAGCGTATATAAGGGAAACTTTCGTTGGTACCAGGCTAAGCACCGCGCTAGGCATCTAAATCAGTTTGCACGTACATCATAGAACCTTCTGCTAGTGCCATGTGCTTAGCACATTCTCGTAATCGAACCGCCTTACATCAAATACCGAGTTTGCTGAATATATAGTGTCAAGGCCTAATTGCCCACGTACACATCTACCCAGTCCCTAGTATCCAAAGCCAAAAAATAGGGAACTAATTTCCCTTACCTATTTTATATAGTATATTATTAACACACACACACACACACACACACATATATATATATATATATATATATATATATTCTAACTTAGGCCATATGCCGAGGTTCAAGTCATGCCTGAAATTCGTTGACCGGTTGACCAATGGTTACTGTAGCGGCTGGCCAGCTATAGTAAGCATGTCGATCAGTCGGATTTTTATATTTTTTCCTATTTGTTTAATGTTAATTATGTTTTATTTCTCAATCTTTTAATAGAGAACCTCACTGTTCCAACTTTTGACGTTTAAATCAATAATTCAGCATATAATTTTTATATCTTCGTGTGTAACCTATAAGTTACCTTATTGAATTTCAATCCATCTATTTAGAATACGTATTATATTTACATCTTTAGATCATTTTAAGATGAAATCAATAGGGTATATACATATTAAATTACATATTCAATTCAAGGTAAATAAAAGGGTATGGTAATATTAGAATCAAGTTGAATCGATTCCAATCTATCTCAGATTTCATTATATTTCAAAAAAAATTATATTAGATTAAAACCATTTACTTCCCAAATAAAATATATATATGAATAAACTCAACTATATGCAAATCATCATAATTAATAATAACAAACCCACTCACCTCTTAAGAAATTTCTTCCATTTTAGTTGACTTGATTTGCCTCTCCTTGGATTAGATTTTACCTTGATTATATCGTCTTCTTCCCTAACCTCTAATGTATCTCTTAAATTTTGTTTCAGAAAGTGTGGAGGAGGTAGAGGGTTTAGTATGTACAGAATAGATTAAGGTTTTGTGTGTGATTATTGTCAAGCTAACGTCCTATTTATAGATGCTCTAATTGACGCCAACCGTTAGATTTAACAATATAAAATTCGGACCGTTTGCCCTAGGCTAACCCTAGCCAAAAATGTTTGACTGGTCGACCGGTTTATGAGGGTTGTTTATACAATAGAGATCATATATTTAAACAATAGATATATTAAATTCGGTTGTGAATATATAAGAACAAGATTTAATGTTTATACAATAAAGATCATATATTAAAGGTAATTTAATTCGGTCATATGTACAAAGGAGAATATAATCATTTGAATAAAGAATATTTTTATTGAAGAAGATAAATTAGGCGAGGAAGGATTGAATATAGGAAACATTATATTAAGGGTATTTGGATATAATTAAATTTGATCGTATATAATGGGAATCAATTTAAATGGGAAATAACTAAATGCGCTACATATGTGATAATCAAATTAATATTCGAATAGAGAAGATCTTGCAAAGGAGGAAATACATTGATAATAAGAAAAATGAAAGGTAATTAAATTAATTTAATTGCAAGAATTACCCAAGGAAGAATGGATTAATTAGGCGTGAGACACTTTTAAAAGTTAATTATACAGATCAAAGGTAATTAGAGCAACTAAAGTCAACCTAATTAATGAGAATAAATAAGTTTGAATTTTGAGTGGTAAATTATATAAATTGTGAATGTTGAATGAAGGAAATCTTTTATTTAGGAAATAAATTAATAAGAATAAATGAAAAGGGTTAAGACCATTAATATAAATATCCATCATCACCTCCTTTAAATTCGCACTCTCTTCATTGTAAAGAAAGCCAGAACTCCATTATCAAACCAAGGCCAACCACATTTCAAGAGAGAGAGAGAGAGAGAAAATCAAAAATCAAAGGCAAAGCTTTCAAATTTAAGGAATAAAGAAGATTTAAACAAATATTTCAAAGTTTTTATAGTTTAAGGTGAGTAAAATTTTCCCTAAAACCTTTTAAACCCATTTGGGTTCGGATTTGATTTTGTTTGAATGATTTTAATGTTGATGTAGTGACCCAACTTTCTACTACCAGAAAGTTGCATCATCTTTAAGAAAGAAAGTGGTGAGAAATAGAAAAGATAAAGAAGAAAGAAGAAACAACATCAGAATCTCAATAGCGGAACGAATAAATTATATTAATCACATAAATATTTCATAATATACAATATCAATCAGAGTTACACAGATAATACATCACATACTAGACAGTTATAAACACCTATCTAGTTAATACAACTCGATACAACTCAAATACAACACAGAGATACCAACACACACTACAACAAAAGTTTGTTTTGACAGCATTTATTATCAGCGTTTAAACATTGAATGCTGTAGTAAATGTTTCTGAGAGAGTTATTCGTGAGGATAAACGCTGAAAATAGTGTCGCTGTGTTTATTTTGGTTTGCCGCCAACTCACGTGTTTACTTCCAGAGAAAATTCATTTTCCCTCGTCTCTTAATAATTCATTTCCCTCTCCATCGTTTTTCATTTTTCCAACTGTCCATTTCGATTTCAATTCTCCTACCACCAGATTGCAGCATCGTTCATCTTACGTGTCGATTTTGATTGAGCGTCTCTGTCGCCGGCTCTTCTATCAGCATCGATTTGGAATTGATTGCCCTAAACTTGGTGGAACTGGTGAGCGTTTTTTCTTAACCATAGTTTTCAGTTAAGTTTGAAACATTGCAAAGTATCATATCTTGCTTATCTGATCAAGTTTAAAGTTTCAAACGATTTCGGTTATTAGATCGAGAAGGAAAAAAAATTAACTAAAGATGAATGTGGATTATTAGAATGTTTGCTGCCTCTTTGATCCATTAACGATTTCCCTTTCCAACTTTTAAAGTGTGAATTTGTAAATATCAAACTGTTTATTTTTGGAACTTAATTCACAATGACATCTCTTACCCATTCTTTAGTCCATATGATTGCGAATTTGGAAGAAGAAGAAAAAATCAGTTGATTATGGAATCTTTGGTGTAAATTCTTGGTGTTTTGTGGTGAGGACGATGATTAAGATATAGCTAGGGTTGACGTTAGAATAGCTGGCTGGTTCAGCTTGTTTCGAGCAAGGTACTATGAAACAAACAGAAAGTGTCATATTATATTTAATAACTGGCGCCATTGAATTGAGAGAATTAATGAGTTTAATAGCTTTGAATGACTGCTTACTAAATATATAATTCAGATTCTAAATTTTTTAAATTAGAAAACGCAAATCAGCTTGAAGTTTTCTTATAACATCAAAAATATAGATTTAGAGTTGTTTATATACGGTCAAATCTCGACGGTCTGATGTTGATTTAGAGTTGTTTAATATAGATTTAGAGCTGTTGATATGTAGACAGTGGTTATGTGGGAAGTTAATGAAGTGAATATGTGGATGTGGTCTGATGCAAGACTGATGGTGGAAGTGCAGAGTCATGTAGACAGTGGTTATGTGACAGTTTGAACAGAGATTGGAAGATGTGAATTGGTGAATGAAGTGGATGAACTGGTGAAGTCTGATGGTCAGTAGCCGTAATTGATGTACAGTAGGAGTTGTACAATGGCTGTTGATGGTTTGAATGTGTATAGTAGGAATTGTGGCTATGAGTAAGGAGACTCTTTTTTCCTGAATAAACCATTTTGTTTTCATACTTACAATCATAACAACTAATTGAATTTTGTCATATAAATTCATTGGAGTGAAACTACAAATTTATACCTGAAACTATTTATCTCTATTCACTGTAAATTGATAAATGGAGTGAATTCTGATTTTTTTTTCTTTCTATTTTTTTGACATGGAGCATGGGTGGATAAATGTTTGTCTGAGATAAGATGAATCACATTACTACATCTTAGATTTCATGAATTTTTTTGCTACATATTTACCACGGTTGTGTTTACATATTTGTAGTAGCTGATTTTGGATATTCCCCTTAATTGGTGATAATGTGTCCATGTCTATTTGTCAATTTTAATTTGAGGTAGGTATTGTTAGTATATTCAATTGTATAGCACTTTCCTATTTTTAACTTTTGAAATCTTTCCTTCTCATTTCCATAACAAAGAAACTTTTCCTTCTCATGAAAAAAGAATTGAAGTTTCTTACTGTTGCAAATTCTTCAATGACCCACTAAATTATCTACCGCCTCTGCTGACAAGATGTTATTGAAAGTTAAAACTTAAAACTACTATCTGTAGTCTTTATTTAAAATTTTGCTTCACCACATTACGCATTGCAGTTAACATGTTTTTTGAATATTCGAAAGGTACAATATGGAGTACAATTTAGCTATGATGTACTTCAGAAAGTCTCGAATAAGTAATGTGAACATGTAAATATAAGATCTAAATTAGGTATGAAAAAGTACCTGCTTAAAGTTTTTGATGATGTTCAACCAAAGGGTTCATTAATGAAGAATTATGTAAATGGAAGCAAATGATCAGACTCTTTACTGACATCAAGTATCAGGAACCAAATTTATTGTTAATGGCGCAAGCCAAGTATCAGGAGAGGGGTAATGCATAGACATTACTCCGGTGCTACAAAATAGCGCCGTTGTAATGGCAAAGTTTTTGGAAACAGTTTGGCTTACATAATTCCTTTTGGTTTGTGGCCTAAATTCATGTGGATGTTTCCCAGTGTAGCTTTGCAATGTTTATACATAACAACTAAATGTCAGAAGGTAACGCGTTAACCAATACATTTTGAATCGTTGTATATGCATTTTAGTTGTGTCATGCCTCTGTTGGTTACTTGTATGTTTTATGTTTCTGGCTTCATGTTCCTATTGTCATGTCGCAGTGTTACACTCGTTTGTTGGTGATGCCTGCTTTGGAAATTTATGCATTTTTTTACTAGATTTGGTATCGGTAATCTCTACTTGTTTAAATAGTCTAATTTCCAATTACTATTTTAGCATTTTAGATACTTGATTGCTTCCATATTATATATGATGATGGAGAAAGACTGGTTGCGTCTACACAGGTAATCATATACAAGTAAATTTACACATAACTTTAGACTTAACATGTTTTGAAAATGAAAGCTAACATTCTTGTTGCTTTCAATTTTAAACATAGAACCAGTAAAGAGTATGGAAAAGGAGCTCAAAATTTTGTACGTGTTGCGAAGAAAAAGTTAGGGGATGTAGAGAAAATTTTGTGTCCTTGTTTAGATTGTCGAAATCTTAGTCATCATTATGGTGAAATCGTCATTGAGCATTTAATTATAAAGGGAATGGATCCTAAGTACAAAGATGGTAAGTGGTATAATCATGGCGAGCAAGTAGATGTTGAAAATAATAATAAAAAGAGTGAGGCGTACGACTTACTCAAAGCAATTCACTATGAAGATGAAGACTACTTTAATCATAATTTTTTTGATGATGATAAAGATAAGGATGATGCACAGAGACGACACGATGATTTACTCAAGAACTTGGAAGATGCAGAAACCTCATTATATCCTGGTTGCATAGATCATACAAAGTTATCTGCCATCACTATTTTGTATAACCTTAAATGCGAAACTGGATTATCCGATTCTGGTTTTGATAAGCTTCTTAATGTGCAACAACTGTTTTTGCCAAAGAATAATGTACTTCCTAAGACTTTATATGAAGTAAAGAAATTCCTCAAACTATTTGATATGGGGTTTGAAAAGATTCATGCATGTGAGAACGATTGTTGTCTTTTTCGTAAAGAGTATAAAAATTTGAATGACTGTCCGAAATGTGGTTCCTCAAGATGGAAAATGAATCAGGATACAAATGAGATTATGCAGGGTATCCCGGTTAAGGTGTTGAGATATTTTCCAATAATTCCAAGATTCAGAAGAATGTTCAGATCTGAAAAGATGGCAGAAGCATTAAGGTGGCATTTCAATAATAAAAGCAGTGATGGAAAGATGCGACATCCCGTAGATTCTGTAACATGGAGCACAATTGATGAAAATTGGGAATCATTTTCAACCGATCCACGTAGTCTCAGACTTGGTCTTGCTACAGATGGGTTTAATCCATTTTCCATGTTGAGTTCCAAATATAGTTGTTGGCCAGTAATGCTTGTGACATATAATTTGTCGCCTATGTTGTGCATGAAGAAGGAAAATATTATGCTAACACTTCTAATTCCAGGTCCAAAGCAACTGGGGAATGATATTGATGTATATATGGCGCCATTAGTAGAGGATTTGCATTATTTGTGGAGTAGTGGAGTTGAGACGTACGATGCATTTAGTAAGACACTTTTTAATATGAGAGCTATTTTATTATGGACGATAAATGATTTTCCAGCTTATGGTAATCTTGCTGGATGTTGTGTAAAGGGTAAAAAGGCTTGTCCATTATGTGGTGTCAATACTCATCGTCGATGGTTGAAATATAGTCGAAAGAATGTTTATATGGGTCATAGAAGATTTTTGCCTATTTCACATCCGTTGAGGGAAAAAAAGCTTGGTTTGATAACACTATAGAGGATGGAAAGATGCCTAGAATTCTAACAGGTAAAAGCATCTTTCTTATTTTGAAGGACTTTCCAAATGATTTTGGAAAAGAGCAGATTAAGGGAAAAAGTAAGAAAAGGAAGATCGATGACAGTAGTGAGGATGAAGATAACGAAGATGATAATTCTGTAAAAAAGGAGCTATCAAGGTGGAAAAAAAGATCAATTTTTTTTGACTTGCCATATTGGGAGGTTAGTATTCAAATCTCTTTTTTATTTATTAATCTAAAAAAAGAATATATAGAAAATTTAAATGTTAATTTTTTTCGTAGGAACTTCCATTGCGTCATAATTTGGACGTAATGCATGTTGAGAAAAATGTTTGTGAAAGCACACTAAGTACAATGTTGCATGATAACAAATCAAAAGATGGGATTAATTGTAGACATGATTTAGAGGATTGGGGTATTCGGCATGGTCTTTATGCACAACCCCGTGGAACCAAAACATATCTTCCACCAGCTCCGTATACATTATCAAAATTAGAGAAAAAAATATTTTGCAAAAGGTTGTATGATTTCAAAGGTCCCGATGGTTATTGTTCAAATTTCAAAAAATGCGTGTCGTTGGTGGATTGTAAAATTAGTGGTTTGAAGTCTCATGATTATCATGTTTTAATGCAACAATTATTATCGGTTGCATTAAGAGGTTTATTGCCAACCAGACCCCGAAATGCAATAATTCGTCTATGTTCATTTTTCAATAAAATATGTCAACGTGTTCTTGATAGGGAGAAGTTGCAACAACTTGATGATGATATCGTTAAAATATTGTGTGAACTTGAAAGATATTTTCCACCCTCATTTTCGATATTATGATACACTTGACAATTCATCTTGGAAGAGAAGCACGATTGTGCGGACCAGTTCATTTTCGTTGGATGTATCCTTTTGAAAGGTATATGAAAACACTCAAAGACTACGTAAGAAATTATGCACGACCTGAGGGGTGCATTGCAGAATCATATCTTGCCGAAGAATGCATGAAATTTTTTAGTGAATTTTTGAGTAAGTCGGTAGATATTGAAAAAAAAGATCGAAATGAAGATTATGAAGATAACGCAATACTTGAAGGGCGTCCAATTTCAATGTCCAAATCAATTACATTGTCTTCCAATGAGAAAGAAATTGCTCATTTAGCTGTGTTAATGAATATGGCTATGGTGGAACCATTTTTAGAGTGAGTATATGTTATGTCCCACTTTCATTGATTTGATGTGCTTGTATTGGCAACTATAATTTAACATCACTTTTACTGTACTAGTTTGCATTTGGAGGAGTTGCAAAATTCAAACAAGCGCTTAGAAAAAAATGCGACCTTACTGTGGAAAACCCATAGAGATAGCTTCGCTGATTGGATTAAAAGGAAGGTTTGTTAAAGAATTTCAATATTTTCATATATGAATTAATGAAATTACTTGTTTAATATGTTTGAATATTTTTTTAGATACCTGTTGACTCAAAGGATCATGATAAAATATTAAAATGGATTGCATACGGTCCTAAAAAGATGGCATTCTCCTGCAAAGGATATATTATTAATGGACAACGATTTCATACAAAAGATGTTGATAGAGAAACCCAGAATTGCGGAGTAACTTATGACGCGACTACCATGTGTAGAGCAAGTGCAAAAGACATTTCTCAAGTGGTTGATGTGGTTATGTACTATGGGATACTGAATGAAATAATTTTACTAGATTATAATGTTTTTTATATTCCTGTTTTTAAGTGTCATTGGGCGAACATAGGAAACGGGATAAAAGTTGAAGATGGATTCACTCTTGTTAATTTACATCAAAGTCAGGTTTCATTTTCAAAAGATCCTTATATCCTCGCATCTCAAGCGAAACAAGTATTTTATTCAAGAGAAAATGATTCTTCTAATTGGTATGTTGTAATGAAAGCACCGCCAAGAGGTTTTCATGAATTAGAGATAAATGATTTTTTTGAAGAAGCTAACTATGTTGCGAGCGGCCCTGAAGAAAACGATATGGATGCAGAAGATTTAGTTGAGAATGTTAGTTATGTCAGGGAGGATTGCGAAGGCATACTTGAGTAGTTTTGATGTCTTGTTTTCTTATGAGAAGTTTAAGTTAGATAATGAAGTCTTATTAAATGTTGAAATTTGAAATTTTGTTTGAACTTTGATGTATGTATATGGTGATGTCAGTAGAAACTTTGGAAACGATATGGATGCAGATGACCCACCAATATATTAAAATTATAGTAGTATATATGTTTCATATGGTTTTCTTGCTAATTGCTATAATCAACACAAAGCCTGTGATTTATTTTCCTAAGATGGCTACACAAATGTATAGTGTATACTAATTGCAGTTGTATATTCTTGCAAATATTGTTTGTTTTATATATTGCATTTTTTACAAGGCCTACTTCTCAAAGACTTAACTGCTCCTCGCATGATCGAAGTTGGACATGAGTTCTGATTTTGGTAAGACGTAGGCCAATTTATACTTTCTATATGTTACAATTTTTGTAAGGCAAACTGATTTTTGGTTATGAAAATATAGTGGATGATTAATTTAAAAAAAACACTCCTGATAATTATGTACTAGATTCCCTTGACAATCAAGTGCATTGTACCAGTGCAAAGAATTAGTAACGTAATGAAATAAATAATTAGTTTAATTACAAGGATGATCACCAATTTGAACCAGAAATAACATTGACTAGGTCAAGTGATACAAGTCAAAAATGTTACGTCATGCAACAATATATAGTGCATACTGCATGCTCTGACAAAGTCTTTTTTATTTGTACCTTAAAAGTTTTACCTAGAATATGCTCTTATAACTTGAAATTCATATGTTGATATGTTATACTAGCAGAAAATGGTTAGAAGTACGAAAAAGACAATGGATAAGAGGATTACGCGCAATCAAAAAAGACTCGAACAATCCACATATGCAGTCGATTGGTCTAATGCAATAGAAGAGCATATTGAGCCACCTTTGGAAAACAATGATGTTGGGAATGCAAACAACTCAATCGCAGACACTGCTATGCAAGTCGATGGAAATCCTGAAACAACAATGGAAATCGAGAGAACAATTGAAGACATTGATGCAAATCAGATTTCGAAAAAGAAGACTAGAGGCCCAACCAAAGTGAAAAGACTTCCTTCAGATGTTGCAAGCCGAATCGAAGTCGAGTTTAACTCATCGGGCGAACCGATAGGAAAAGGGTCGGTGAAGCTATCTTCTTATCTGGGGCCACTTGTGCGCGAGCATGTTCCATTTACACTTGAGGACTGGAGGCAACTTGGTGAAGAATTGAAATCAGTTCTATGGGAATCCGTTCAGGTTTGCTTATCTTGCAATGTTCTTAGTTACTGTATACTGATTACTGCTATTAAATCTATTTATTTCTTTACTTTTTATACATCAGCAACCCAGTGACCATATGAAACAGTGGAATATTGGCGATATGTCACTAACAGCGAATACATTCACAATACAGTGCATGTGTTTCTTACAACTGTATAAAGAAATAAAGAGAACATTTTTCTAATAATCATGAAGAATATGATAACAAAAATAACTAAACTCAAACGAAATCAAACAAAAACAATGATCAAGATATAAGAAATCACAATGGAGACCGTCTAGGAAAAGCTACGAAGGCAAATCAAAACTATGTGAAATATTTTTCAGGACACTGAGAAATTTGCGGACACCATTCATTATAACATTTCAATACCGTAATTAAATGATCTGTCCTTTCAGGATGTACTAATTCATAATTGGCATGATGCATTTTGTCGTGATTTCATAAAATTCAATTAATATCGGCTCAGGATAAGTACTACAAATTTGATATGTATAACATATCATCAATCTCTAAAGCTCAAATCTTTCATCATTTGGCTTACGATCCTCCAATTACTGGCTTTCTCCAGGACGTTATACATCAAAAAATGAAAACAAACTCCCTTAAGTTTATTGAATTTATTGATATTCAGTTGAAACTTGAAACTGTTATTTGCTATGTGTCTTGGTCTAATATAATGGTTCAAAATAACAAGAATAGAAAACAATGTAAACATTAAAAAAAAATAGTTTCTGAATTGCTGGATCTGTATGTAGTAATACTTGAGCTGTACTCAGTTATACCTCATATAAATAATGTGATTTTTCAAAAAGTCATGTTTATATTTCTGACATCTGAAGTTTCACCTTTTTGCTTGTTGATATATATTTTGCTAATAACAAGTGCATCAATTATTTAAGCAATATTAATTCAACTTAATACAAAATTACCAACTAATATAACCAATAAAAAACCCCCATTAAGTACCAAATTAGTATCAAGTGGTAAAATATGTCAACATCTCTATGTCAGAAAAAAAAATATATATTACTAATATGATTACCCGATAAGATAGACTAGTATAGCCAAAGTTAGGAGAAGGTTATCTTTAAGAAACATAGTTAATTTTTGGATGCTTCTAGCTTTATACTTGCTTCGATAGGCATTTCTATGTCAAAAGTTCATTCCTTCGTTTTATCAAATTCAAAAGGTTGAGCTGATGATAAGGTAATATAATGTAACTGGTTTGTTATGCTTTATGACTTCAGTGGTAATTCTTCATTGTGTTTTTCAGGACACTGAGAAATAAAGTAAAAGCAATAGTTTGTTATGCTTTATGACTTCAGTGGTAATTCTTCGAATGGTAGTTTTTGAGGATTGATTTACCTTTTTATATGTCTGATGTGATTTGGTATAGCAAATTGTTACTTTTTCCACAAGTTTTGTCCTGTCCTAATTACTAAAATTTTAGTGGTTGTAGCTGCTTATGTCTGGCTGATAGTTTCTGCATACAACCACTGCTAAAGCTTTTAAAAGACTTGCACAATTATCCTTTTCAAACTCCTGTTAGTCCTTGAATGTTGGTAGAACAAGAAGGATTTTACCCTTGTTTCCTTACACCACTTCACATTTATTTTAAAGTGTTTACTCTTGCAATATGTTTGTCTGCATTTGTCCCAGGGCTGTTACTAATTCAATTTTGAAATTATCCTTTTTCTAAAATGGTTAACCAGGTAGTTTACTGTAACTTTTACTAATCTTAAAATTTTGGAAACCTGGATGTACTTGTATGTTGTGGATTAGTTTACTTAGGTTTTGAAATGCAGTTGGTTTGTTATGTTCACCGTTTGTTCTTTAATTTTGATAACCCAGTTGTTAGCTAATACATCTGATGTCCCTATAATTTTCATTTTTATATGTGTGCACAATAATACATTATTTGTTGTTGGTTCATATACTATATGTCTTTTCACCCTGATACTTGGCCTAAACTTCCCTTTGTCGATATATTTATTTCAACTTACTGTAATATGCAGTACCTAACTTGTACGAAAGTTTGCCTGATTAGTGGTTGGGGTTTTGGACATTGCGGAAATTTATCAGTTTCCATTGTCTGTCTTCTCGATGACTATGCGATCTTATTAATTTCTTTATTCAGTTTTTAAATAAAATTACTATATTTTGATATTTTTCTTTGTTACAGGCTAGATTTAAACTAGATGAAGAATGGCAAAAGGTTCCCATTCTTCGGCAAATGGGATGTATTTGGAGGTGTTCAAAAAGCAAACTAGTTGACAAGTTATTAAAGGCAAAAAACACGGAGGAACGGCTTCGACTAAAACCAGATAATGTCAAAACTATGAAGGAATGGAAAAGGTTTGTTGAGTCCAGAACTAGTAATGAGTTTAAGGTAATTATATAGTAATTGTTTTAATCATTTCTATATATAAAATATAAGTGCACAAAGAATGCAAATTAACTAATAAATGTGATAAATCTTTATACATAGTTACGAAGTGAAAAATTCAAATCCATGAGGGGTAAACAAATGCCACATACTTGTAGTCGTCGAGGAATGTCATGATTAACTGAAGATATGGTGAGAAAAAATATTTGATTAATTTACTATGATTAGTTGTTTTATCTAATGTTATGTCATTTTTAATGCAGAAAGAGGAAAGTGTAAAGCCTTCTTCCATTTCTAGAGTTGATGTTTGGGTTAAATCTCACACTCATAAGAATGGCGAACCCGTGAATGCATATGTTGCCGAAATTGTTGTAAGTGCTTTTGACCTTTTTTAAAGTAATTATTTTGAAAATAATATAAATTAGAACTCATATTTAAAATATATTTTTTGTAGGAGAAAATAAAAAAGGTGGAAAATGAATCACAACCTAGCTTAACATGTAATTTCAAAGATGATGCTCTCTCACAAGTGTTGGGACAAGATAGACCGGGACAACTACGTGGAATGGGAAGAGGCATGACTGCGACCAAGGCGGTTCTCTCACAAATCAAAGATACTCAAGTAGCTCAATGTCAACATAGTGTCTCAGAACTAAAGCAAGTGGTTTACATGTTAATGAAGCGTCTGGTACGACTTTTAATTTATAATTTAAATGTTTTTGGTGTTCAGAAATTTCGAGAATGATTTTCAATTTCATGGAGATAACCTAAATGACAAAACAAGATATCTATGTTTTGGCGTCCATTGTCCTTAAAAAAGATTTCTCTATGCATGGTTACAAATCTGGCTACTTGGATGAACAAACAGCCAAAACATTTGCCATTGTAATTCAACTCTTATACAGAGCATTTACAATAGAACATGGTGTTGGTGAGAGTGAGGTTTTTCTTTTTGTTTTGTTTTGTGTGTGTTTTGCATTTAAAAAAAAAACCATTTTGTTGTGTGATTTTTGTGCTCATTTTGTTGTGTTTTTGTTTTTCCGGTCTATATTTGTTTTGCATTTGCATTGCTATTTAACAAAAAAAACACATTACAATTCAAAACCCAAAAAAAGGTCATTTCATTTTCATTGGTTTACATTTTTCTTCTTCCTCTCCTTTCAATTTTTTTACACTGTTTTTTTGTTTTACATTTCACTCAGTGTTACAAAACTACTCTCTGCCTGTTACATTTACAAACCCCCTGCATACTCCACTGTCAAACTCTCCCATAACAGTGCAGCACATTCTTCCCGACCACATCCACTTCTCTCTTCACTGATTCCACAACCTAACTGCTGTCAACATTCTCACCTTCACATACATCCCCTGCCTTGTTAAAACCTGCCTTAAATTACATTCTGTACACAACCATTTACATTCTACTGCTCTCGGCCTCAATATTATTATTGGCAATCCCGCAGCCCTTCTCCAGTTTGACAGTAGTTTAACCACTTTTTTCTATTCTGGGGAGGTGGTTGGTGTTGCTTATGCACCATGGACTCAGGTTTTATTCCTTTTCTTTTCTTCATTTTGTCTTTACTGATACATACATCTGAATGATCACTGTCTGGTACGAGATTTCACCAACACTTTTTTATAAAAGGTTGCTAACAAGCATTTAGAATTTTGTTAACAAATAATTACAAGTTTTTTCTTTTCTTAAGACAAAATTTTTAATGGAACCAAGCGCAACTTTCAGAAAAAGTACATGTAATCCAGCAAATACTAATTAGCAATACTCTTGTCTCGTGTTTTTGTTGGCTTCTCACTACTTCCTTGCGTTCCCGTTCCCTTTCTGCTTTTTAGCTTTTTTGAAAGATAAAACCAATTAATCTTCACTTTCAAAAAGTCTTATTAAGTCCATCCAAACGAATCAAATGTTTCTTTGATTTTCCTTTAATATGCTTTCACTAGAGAGAGAGATAGCATGAATAAAGAAATTATTGCAAAACTTACCAGTTGTCCAAGGTAAAATAATTACTAACTGATCATATATATTCTACAGTTTTATTTTTTATTTTTTCTTAGTCCCAAATATTTCTTAATCCAAAATAATAATTTTGCTAATTACCAAAAACATCATATATTGAGTAATTATATTATATTTAACAAATAACACAATGATGGATGAAAAACTAATTCATGAAAAATGGATAATGTGAACGACGAACTTATATACAGTACATATTTAATAGTACTGGATTTTTTTGGAATACATTTGGCCCATGACAAATGTTATACATCAGCTATTAAAATAAGTAATATAGAAAACTATTCATTACTCACTGTTTCTTTACATCTGAAAAGGTAAAAACAAACATGTTAAACCATTTATTCTTTGGTTAAATGAACGTCTATTTATTTTTACCATTAATTTGCAATATTATTGATTTGGCAGGATAAAGGAAGTTGGGGAGAAGAGAACACATCCGTAGTGGTAAAAATCCAACGGTTGCAACATCATACATAATTTGATATCTAAATCAATAATCAATATAATATAGTTTTGGTTAATTGCAGAGTAAGTATAGTCAAACAGGTGATAATTGTAGTTTACTGCCTTGGCATGGAGATGATGACGAGGTTGTCGCCGAAGGAAAAATTGTGTCAAGCGATCCGAAAGAACTGTGCAATGAAGTCCCTTTAGGTCCAAATCCCAAAAAAAATTTGATTGTCCATCCAAGAAAATTAGATGTTTTCTTATGGAGGCCTTCTCCTGGTTTGGTATATATAAGAGATGCCAAGGATGAGATAGTAGCATGGCCAGCTGATAAAGTTGTTATACACAAAAGTGAGGACTCCAGAAAACAAAACAAGGTAAGTTTAACACTAATTAGCATTTTTTTAATATGTAGGGCCATCATGGATAATAATCTCTATCCATAAATTTAGCATTTTATGGTAGTATGGTAGTATGGTTTAGCATTTTTTTGTATATTTCTATTGCTACAACGCTTTAAAGATGTGTTACTGAAATTTGTGCAATGTTTTTGTATATTTCTATGTTCAACTTAAACAAATGTATTTTTTTAATAGAGTAAAACTAATAGCATGGAAACCAATTGCAAGCTGTATGATTGGGGTGGGAGCAAAGAACTGGTTGCTGAAGGACGAGTGTACTCGAGTGATCCAAATCAGATAATTAATGGTATTCCTCTTGGACCAGATGCCAAGATAGTTTGGGTGGACAATCCGAAAAAAGAAGATGCATTTTTGTGGAGGCCTATAGTTGGCATGACATGTATTGGAGAAGCTATTGGTAAGAAAATAGCATGGCCAGAATCAACAGTGGTTGTTGAAACGGTTAACGCTAGCACATGTCCTGCTCCTATGATCAATGCTCCAACATCTCTTACGGTAACATGTTCATATTGCTAATATTTCTCTCAAAAAATTGTTGATATCGTATTACCATTTTTTTGTTATGTGATAGAGTGCAAATTTTTCTGCAAATACCAAATGCAAGTTGATTGATTTAGAGGGTACGGGAAAAATAGTAGCAGAAGGAACCGTGTCTTCAACAGATCCAAATGCTTTGGTACATTCTGTTCCACTGGGACCAAATGCGATAAGAGTTTGGGTGGATGTTGTAAAAGTCCCAAATGCACCTATATGGCGGCCTACATCCTTCATGGAATGCTTATCAGATGCTATTGGCTCGACTGTAGCATGGCCTGTTGTGAATGTTAGAATTGGCTCAACTTCCATGTAAGTTTCACATCTTGTTTATATGCAATAGACAAGATAAAAAACTACTATAGTTTCATTTGATTAAATATGCTAGTGTAAATGAGCATTGATTGGCTGTGAGCGGTTTTATTATATCTCATAAATTCAAATCCATTGTTAACTCTCCTGATTTTAACAATTTATTCTTTGGTTAACTATAAGATGGTGGCTCTCAAACTGACGTTCATGGCTCTAAATTTAGATACACCGTTATGTGAAAACAATAATTGAAAAGTGGGTAGATATATATGTTTCTTTTGCTTAAGTTTGAAGATGATGGTTCAGATAAGGGTTTGATTCAACACGGTTTCGACTGTTTTATGGTTGAACCATCGGTTCACGAGATAAACTGCTGATTTTGCAAATTGCAAGTCAAATCTCAAAACCATCAATCATGAAATAAAAAGTTGAAGTATGTGTTTGTCAGATCTTTTTTAAAATTTGCAAACGAAACTTGATTCTTCACGTAACTTAAAAACTAAAAAACAAAACAAAACCCTTTTATCTATCAAGTAGTGTGTATACATGTACCATCGAATTGCAGATAATAATATTGTAAAATAATATATAATTTCATTTTGTAACCTTCATTTTAATTTAGTTTCATTTATTTAAAATTCAAATCAATTGATTTTGTTGAGACATTAAATAAAATTTGAAATATTATAGGATACATGTTAATTGTATTGAGATAAATGGTTGTGAGCTGAAAAGTTGACATTTTTGAAAATATTGAGAGCTTAGATTAAAATATTAACGAGGAGATCAAAAATGAGTGATTTGAATATAAAAGTAGATAGACTAATTTGAATTGGAATTTAAAACTTATATGTACTTGAATGTTAATTAAAGAAAATAAGAGAACTAAGAAGAAGGCAGTGGACTCTGAATGTGCAACTTATCAAACCCAAGTTGGACTGTCTGCATGGAATAGTGACGGTAGACCAAATGTCATAAATATTGAGATATAAAAATATATTGAAATAGTTTTGGTGAGACTTGGACTCGTATCCTAAAATCTTAATCTATGTACAGAGAAAGGTAAAAATAATGGGATTTGGTTTTGTTGACAGAATTGTGCAAGGGTATTGTCACATCCTGAAATTTTCGACTTTCGAAAATTCGACATCGATACTCACTTTATCGACTGCCGAGAAATCGAGTGCCGGAAACTCCAATAGTGAGGGTTTTAAGAAAAAGAAAAAGTCAGAAGAAGGAGAAGATAGAAGAAAAAGAAAGAAGAAAGAAGAACAACAGAAAACATATCAGAATCTTACACATCGCAGCGGAACAATATATAATAGATAAACACTAGTCTTTTTAAAACAAAGGACTATATCAGTTTATACATACATCAATCAGAGTCAATATACAACAATGGACAGTTTTATAACTTGTCCTCATACAGAATACACAGCGGAATAAATACTATCAGATACAAATACTACGTCTCGCCATCCAGCTTATCTCCAAAGCTCCAGAATATCCAGAATATCCTGATAACATAACTCTAGGCTGCCCGTGTGGAAATTGGTGGGCACCCAGAGTTTAGAAGGGAACAATAAACTCCGAGTCAGTCATGGTGACTGGTGTGAGATCGTAAAACAGTTATTCTTTAAAATAAACAACAGGAAAATTTTTAATGTCAATTCGCAATGCTTTTGGAAAATGAAACTACCATAAGACCTCCCGCCACACACACAATGCAAACGCAGACTTGGAGGAGATTTCTTCTTATGATAGTCAAAGATGCTTACTACGCGAAAATCAAATTCTTTTTGATATTATTATTAGTGCATAGTGTAGAAAACATTTCGAAAGTAGAATATAAATCTTAGCCAGCATAGGTACCATTATAGTATGCTTGCTATAGCTACCATATTAGATGGCAGGTTCTACAACTAAAACCGTACAAGTCACGTATTGTTTCTTTGGATTTCCAACAAATGGTCAGGCTAAGGAACTTCCTATCCACGATGGGTACGTCCCTGGAATAGACGACCCGAGAACCTAACCGGATCTCTGCCAACACAAGGCCGGGTTACCTCTGCAAAAATAGGTAACTACTGACACGCGTATGCCATCCCCCGATCGTCACCGATCTTCCCGAGGATCCCCGATTCGCAACAAACCACATAGATAATAATAATGCAGTAACCACAGAGGTTAAGTATCTGGGCTCCATACCATGATACCACCTTTATCCAGAAGGAATGACATACACTAAGGGGCGCTACTCCCTAGAACCTTGCCGCATTCATCCTGTTTCGACCATTTCCGGGGTGTGAGGCTCGATGAAGTCTCGTCCACAAAGCTACGCTTTCTCAAAAAGCCCTGCTTCGGGTCAAACAAAATGATCAACCTATGATCACAAAGATATAAGATCAAACAAATGATCATATCACAAATGATCAAACACTGATCATTTCACAGCAACACTCAGTATGCCACGTTACCAAATTGGGATATATCGCTGATAAATTTCAACTACATAACCTCTGAGCTCGTACGTCTCAGAGAAGGGTGTTAAGCTAAAAGAATAAATTCTCCGCCACCAACAGATATGTATTTGAAAGAAATCAGCTTTATATCTCAAATTGTAACGTCAGACACACAATCCATACAAGTCTGTTCCGGGATCGAACAGAACCGAAGGCACTTCTCACGAAGCCCTTGCATTTCCGGATAATTTTCTAATCACGTCCGGACTTCCCGTCACTAAGGGTGATAAAACCTCTAAACCGAAGATCAGTCGATGTAGAGTAACTCGACGGTAATCCTTCTGTTTTCAAAAATATCCGGTCTTCAACACCGGTCTTCAAATGCGATTCATAACGACGTATCACATATTCGGAATGGGTTATACGACCCCATGGTCCTTTCCCGGCTAACCCGAATAGTGAGCGATTATTCAAAAATAAGTGTGGCATTCAAATTCGTCCAATTCACAACAAATACCTATCTAAAGGTAATTATTGATAGTCGGTTATTTAACTATCAATAAAAATGCGCAACATCATCAGATTCCAAATAATTTTCCAAATTATTTCATCTTCAAAAATATCTTTACTAGATATAAAATTTCCACACTTCCAAAAATAAATCAACGTTTATTTTTAAACAACTTCCCATTTCTTTTTATAAATTCCATAGTGAATTTATATTTCAAAATATCTTCTGATATACGATTTTCAAATCGTTTTCAATATTCAATTTCAATTTATCTTTACAAAGATAAAATCTCAAAACGTTCATTTCATATTGGGAAAGCATTTCCATACTTATTTAAAAATAAGTATTTCACAAATCATTTATTTTCAACATTTGAAAATATTCGATATACTTAAATCAATATTAAGTATACATTTCATTCTTTAAGGAAATCATAAATTTTAACATCTATTTGAGTCAAAAACGAATGTTGCGTAAAACATCGTTACGACGACTCAAAATCACTAGTATAGGGATTCGGATTTAAGATAGATATATAAATCCCAATACTACATAAAACATTTTCCTTTTGGAAATCATTTACTATAACAACAGTGTTATAGTCTACCATTTCCTTATTTTTCTCGAAAACGTCTATTTCAACAATGAATGTTGAAATCTATGTATTCGATACTTAACACGTTTTAAAACATCTTTTAAAACAGTTACTTCATTTTTTATAATATCGCTTTCCCAAAACCATATCCATTCTACTTCAAAAATATATTCACTGTCCAAAATCGTGAATATACTTCACTAATCACATTTCACTATTTAATTCATCAAATTCAATTTATTTCGAATTCATAAAACAACGCTTATAAATTCCATTTCTGTTTTATAACAACTTCGGTTTATAAATCTCCTTTTATTAATTTCTATAATACACTTATTAAAATAAGTGATTTCAGATTTATAAAACAACGTTTATAAATTCAACCTTATATTTCACAATAACTTTGATTTATAAACCCCCTTTTATTAACAAGTTCGATCAATACTCCCTTTAAAGGTAAAAATCCAATTTTATAAGTTAATTTCTTATAAATCTTCCATTCTACAATTTCATTCATTTTAACTTCACAATTTATAAATCTATAAATTTCATTCTTTTTACTTACAATTTATACATCTATAAATTTCATATCGATTTAACTTTACAATTTATACATCTATAAATTTCATATCGATTTTCCAAATTCGCTTCAATTAGCCAATTAAATTTCTAATTGGACTTCCCACTTATTTCTTTTTAAATAAATTCCTTTTAAAGAAAATCAATTTCTTTATTTTTTTTTCCAAACTATTTAGAAATCCAATTTTTTAATTAGATTCTTCAATTTAAAAATCACTATTATACGAAATTCATTTATTTAACATTTTCACTTGATTCTGGAATTTATTCAATACGATTATAAAAATTTACTTTTTATACTTTAAAAATTCCTTTCTTCAAAATTTCTTAAATTTCAAAAATTGATTCACTTAGAAATTTTCTACTTGAATTTCAAAAATTCAATTTCGTTTATCTTTGGAATCCAATGATGTCAAACATCCATTCAGCTAAATTTTAGCTTTCAAACAATTTCCAGATATCAATATGATTAATAGCATCACTATAATCATTCACAGATTCATATCACAATAGAAATAAATTCAATCGATGTGAGGGGTCCAGTTGGATCCCTCCAACCTGTTTCCCTGCATCCAAAGATGTTAGCACAATACCAATTCCGCTCCAGTACGGAATTATCGCGGTATATAGGTTTTTATAAATCCGCTTACTAACGGCGCAATAGGGTCTCATCCGCTATACGAGGCGGGAAATCATCAATCCAATATATACATATGCCAATATGTATATACTGCTATATATATAGATATATCCTATCATATCTAATAGCACATCCAATAGCAATCAATCAAATCAACTAATAACTGATAATTCCACTTTTCAATTGAGTGAGAAAATCTCACCTTAGCTTTATATTTTGCCATCCATTTTCCATTTCAGTTTTGTTTTCTCGATTTTTAACCTGGTATAAATAATTTGTACCATTCATTAATATTCAATATAAATCGAATAATCAACTTTTCGTTTTGATAGTTTTAATTAACCATTTTCTCCTTCTATAATTTTATTTAACTACAAATTTAAAGTTGAGACTAAATTTTCTTTTAAAAAATATATATATATATATATATATACTTTCTAGTCACCAAAATAATTATATAGGTTAACTAAATAATTTAGCCATTAAAATTTATTGTTTTTCAAACTTACTGTACATACAAATTTATATTCTCCTTGTACAAATTTTGAATCAACAATTATATCAACTTACTAAATTTAAAACAATGATATACCAGTTAAATGAATAAATAAAATTTTAAAATCAAAACAAGATTATTTTTTTTATAACTTACAGTAAATGTAAAGTTTAACTTGATAAAATCTTCTCTGTTTTATAGCAACTGTTAATTCAAACAAACAGTTTTGCAGTTTAAACTTTGAAACATAAACTAAATTCCCTCAAAATAGACTACCTCACTATCGTTACCTGAGAGCAACCACCAACGCACGCGAGCCTCGACTCGAAACCTAGGTCCAGAAATCGTGACTCCCCAGCTCGATCGCGACCCAATCCATCATCGCAATAACGAACTCGCCAACCACCATGAACACGCCTCGAACTGCAACAGTCGCCTCTTCGAACACTCCACCACGAGCCCTAGCTCGCCTGCCTTCGATCCGAGATTGCCACGAGAAAGATCCCACTCGCGATTTCGATCGCAGCTTGCCCACGACCACCGATCCCAGGCCTCGCGAGCGCCGCCGCCATCGCCTGTTCATCATCCCCACGTACAGGGTTGACCTCCGCCACAAACAGATATCGCGAGTCGCCCCTTCCAGTCGCCGTCGCGACTCCCCCATTCGAGCGTGCGTATGCGCTTGGCGCTCGAGTTTGAATGAATATCGATTTCGTTATTGATTTCATTTTTTTTTCTTTTACTGGGGGGGCTTCGGCCATTGATTTGTTTATGGAACGAGAATTTTAATTTGAACGATAATTCGTCTTGAACAGATAAAGAAAGAGAGGAACGAGATATTTGAAATCGAATGGAGTATGGGTTTGCACGATTTTTCTTTCGTGATTCCTGCAGCGTTTCTCGGCATGAGTTAAGGGAGACAACGTGTGGTGATGTTGACCAAGTTTATAAATTTTAATTTTAATTTGAATTTCATTTTATCTTAACGCGTTTGCATATCGTACAGTCACGAAACAACTCCGAAAAATACGAAATTGGAAATCCGACAATAATTCAATGTCACGGACCCAACGGAACTAGTTTCGTCGAATTCCGAGACTGCGCCTCGGACGGCTATTTTTAAATATCGGCTGAACGATAAAATTTTCTAAACTGAACAAATAACTGTAAACTTCAATTCTGAAGCTTCTATTATCTTCAGTGTTATCAATACGAATTTTAAAAACTTTCGAAATATTTTTCTTCGACTTAAAATCGAAGATACAAATTTTTATTCAGCATTCACTAGATTAAATTTTATAACTTAATCACCAATTTCAAACTTAGATCGGGGATTCAAATTAAATCGCCGTTCAAATATTTAAAATTAATTAAATATCCTCAATTTAATTCGTTCAAAATTCAGGGTCGTTACAGGTATGCACTATGATGTGCAGGCAGCAATGAAGTATGGCAGTTGTAACAAGGAAAAACAGGAAATATATGAAATGTACAGAGAAAATGCAACTGTTTTGAAATTGTAAATGTTTGTTAATGTGCCAGTATACTGGTGGGTATTTGGCAGGCAGCTTGTTTGTATGAGAGGGAGGGTTGGTATGAAGGCTGTATGTGAGGGATGGTTGTGATCGAGATAGAGATGATATGTGCAGTTGGAGGTTGAACAGAGAGGTTTGCTGATGGGGGAGTGAAGTTTTTTGTGGTTTATTGAAGTGATTTGTGGTGGTATATGAGAGATTTTAGAGCAAGGCAGTAAGGGGTTGAAGGGGATGTGCAATAGTGGGTTGTTTGTTGATGGTGGTCAGAAAAGTTTGGTGGTGAGATGTTGACAGTTTATGAAGGAGATGGTTGAGGGGGTTTGAGGAGCAGTAGCACTGCAAGTTATATGTATGCATAGTTGATAATGTAAATGTACAGTTGAGAATGTAAAAACAAGTTGAGGATGTGGGGAATGGCAAGGCAGTGAAGAGGTGTGTTTGGGATGACAGAGAGTGTTGTTTGTAGAAGGTGTTCACTAGTATGTGAATGTTGCAGTTTTGGTTGAGAGGCAGTGTTCACAGGTATATGAAGCGCTGACTGGCAGTGGTAGAAGGTGTTCACTGATTGACGCAGAAATACGTTGATGGAAAGCAAGGCAGTTATGAAGGAATGCAAATGCAATTAAAACTAGAAAACAAACAAACAATCAAAATACAATCAAAATTCACAACTAACACTCTTCCAAGTTCGATCAAAAAGGGTGGTACGGGATAAACTATTCCAACCGTTTTCGTGCTGTTCGCATATCGGTGTTCAGATAAGTTATTTGGCTCTCACTGAAATCTAAGTTAAAATTGTATTTACTAATATGGCGGTTTAGCAGCAGCACGTGCACATAACGTTGCCTTTTTTTACCAGTAACATGTGTTTACATGCTTGCAACTTATACATAGCAAGCTAAAAATAATAATTAACCGCAGTATTTGCTCCTTTTATTCTGTTACTATATTTGTGCAGACTTGCACACACTTACTGTCTAACTGTATAATACATACGGTGGTCCTTTAGAATTGTGCAAACTGTGTTTTCACCATATCTACACTATTATTTCTTATGTATCTGTTGCCAAGCTATTATTAGTTCTGTTCCATTTTGGCATTACAGTTTGATAATATTGGCTGATGGATGAGTTGAACATTTAAACGTTGAACACATCTACTGTCCGCAGAAAAATAATACAAATCGTGCACAGTTTTTAAGTTACGTAAATGACTTCTGCCTGTTTAAATTCCTACCAGTTACAACATACAACCGAAGACAAAAAGTATCGTAAATTGAAACTGAACAGTTTCCTACATTTATTTCATCAGACTACCAAAGGTCACCATCTGTTACATCTACAGTCTTATATAATCTACCATCCATCTATTACTTGCTTAAATCGTTATTTCTGTTCCATCTTTTCTAAAAATGGATTTTATCCACTGGATACAAATTTTGGCGCAGTTAAGCATTTTAGCATATGAAACTTCAAATTTTTAGATGGCGTTTACTCACTGATCATTTCAAATTTCTTCATTGCAGGTAATTAAAGATGGCGATGACACATTCTTCTTCCGTAGCAAGTAGCAAGCATATGAAACTTTTTAGATGCACGTTTTGTTGTTGGCATTTGGTGTGGACTTACTGTATTGATATTATACTTTTACTTAACATATAACGTGTCTTTGTTTAACAGAATTTGTGGCAACTTGGTTTACTTTGTTATTTTTGTTTATGGATATTATTGAAACTTGGTTTATGGATGTCTTTTGTTTATTAATATTCTCTTAACTAGTTTATGTAACCAATTAATAGTTATTAGAACCTGTTATATATACTAGTTGCTTGAATATGCTTAAAATATAGTTTTGTAATATTCAAAAATAGAGTGGAATATTAAAGCTGTTATATAAATAGAAGACAGCGTTTGATTAATGCTGTCAATGAAGAAACAACAGCGTTTAATTCGTGCTGTAATTATCTTGAAACTGTCAATAACAGCGTTTATTACATGCTGTCGAAATAGTTGATGATTCAATCATAGCGTTTTTAACATGCTGTCGAAATTGTTGATGATTCAGTAACAGCGTTTAGAAAAAGCTGTTGTAAACAGTTAAAGTAGAATTTGAACATCTTCGACAACTAAATTATAAACGCTGTTGAAACATAATACAGCATGTTTGAAAACGCTGTAAAAAGATTATGGACAGCTCGTAATAAACGCTGTCACAGAGATGTTTCAACGGCGTTTATATAAAAGCTGTTGTAAGGTATGTATATACGACAGCATGTCGTTATACAGCGTTTGTAATAATGCCGTTGTATCATATTACAGCGTTTATCAAACGCTGTTAAAAGCATTTTGTGGTGTAGTGATAGCGGAACACTATACATATCTATAACGCTGAAGCCTCCTTCTCCATTGCTCCTCCACAATTCGTCAAAGCTAACCTGAATCCCTTGGCTACTCGTAAAAATTTGAGTACCCGAGAGTTTAAGAAAACATAAAAATAAACTCCGGGTCAGACATGGGTCTGGTATGAGTAACAGGTTAAAGTTGCTTAACTTTGAAAATCCTTTGAAATAAAAGGTATCACGTAAGACTTCCCACACATAAACATGGAAAAGTTTTTACCTTACGCTAACCAAAACTTTGATAGGAAATTCAGTGATATTATAATAGGTCTAGGGTTTTCAAGTAAATAAGAAATAGCTGAAATTGTTACATCTATTAAATTCCAGCATACTAGCCAACATGTGGGTAATACAATCAAATCCGAGGGCACTTATTGGAGATTCGATTCCATACAATGGCAGGGCTACTGGGGTACCGCCCGTCACAGTACCTGGCCTAGATCAGCGTACCGAGGACCCACCCTAAGTCCCCTGCAACATAAGGCCGGAACCATCCCTTACTGGACAGTCCCAAACAAGACAACCCCGGCAGTTGGAGCTCAAAACTGCCCACACAACCGAAATAAAAGGGACATCTAGACAGGGGAAAATCTCGCTCTCAAGTGGGTTCGACCCACGAAGCCTTGCTGCACCTCCCCTGTTTTAGCCATTCCCGGTTGATGAGGCTTGAGGCTACGATTACCTTAAGAGAACACATCTCTTAGAATGCTCATCGTCCACCTGACGATGTTCTGAAAGCATTCAATCCATACAAGTTCGTTCCGGGTTCGAACGAAACCGAAGGCATTATCTCGTTACACTCATTTTGGAATCACCCTCAGAGTAACGACAATAACCCTTGCACTCTGAATCTTCATCTTCACTTGAGATTCACGACCTATCGTTAATTTGGATCGATGTGGTTTTCGGATATCCAAATCTAGAAACCCGATCCCGGTCTCATCGAAATCCAAACCGAATCTTTTAAGGCCAAGTTGTTTTAAAGTTAAAACAATTCATTTCAGTATTATCTGTATACTCACAGATAGATAATTCACAATATCACAGATAGATAATCTACAATATCACAAATAGATAATCCATATCACACAACATTACTTATCTCATATCTGAGATTTCAAACCACTCAAGGAAATCAATATCATCCATCATACATAAGCAAGGATTCATAAACACACCATTTATAATTAATTTAAAATGAATTAAATTAATTACTTAATCTCTTATTAATTTAAAGTAAATTAAATTAATTACTCCATTCTATAAATCCTGCTTACATAACCATTAATTTATTACAATCAATAAATTAATCATTCTCCAATTTCTATCTTAATTAATCATCTTTGATTAACTAACCTTTAATTATATTGAAGTAATTATCCTTTAATTAATTTCACAAATTAATTATCCATAAACAAATACAGTAATTAATCTTTAATTACTTTATTAATTAATTAACTATAATTAATAACATTAATCCTTAATTAATTACATTAATTAATTACTCAAAATTTCTTATTATTGATTAATTAATCTTAATGAATCAATCCTTAATTACATCATTAATTATATAATTTAATGATCCCTATTTTAATTAATTATTCTATTTAAATTAATTACATTAAGTAATTAATATTTACTTAAACCATATTATTAATCAACCTTGATTAATCCCATTCATTAATTAACTACCCTTAATTACTTCATTAATAAATTTATTTACTCCCAAATTAATTATCTTAATTAATCCCTTGATTAATTTCACAAAGTAATTTAATCCAAATTACTTCCATATTACATCATCTTCAATCAATTACATACAGTAATTACCATTAATTACTTCATTAAGTAATTACACTTCATTAATTACATTTAAGTAATTATACTTATCAAATCATCCAATGATTAATTTAAATTAATTAAACTTAATTAATTAACTTAAACAACTCAAATTAAACTCAATTAATTATATTAAGTAATAAATTCCTTTAATTACTTCATTTAAGTAATTATACTTTAAACATTTTTACAAATGTTTATCTTTAATTAATTTATCTAATTAATTATTAAAATTAATCACATTAATTTATTATTAAATAATCCTAGTTAATGACCTTCATTAACTATTAGCAATTCTTTAATTTCTTTCCTTAAGAAATTAAATAAATATTTATTTCAAATTAACCAATTCTTAATAACCAATTAATTAACCTTTACTTATTAAATTAATTTAAGTTTTAACTGTAACTCAATTAATCTTTAATTACTTGATTAATTAATCCTAATCATTAATTAACATCCAACCTTTATCCATTTAATTATCCTATTAATTTAATGAATTATAAATCATTATATCCTAATTAATTTTAAGGTAAAGCTTTATTCATATTAATGATTTAATTATCATTAATAAAGTATTCAAGGCAATTTACCTTTAAATTTACTTTAACTTCATTTTAAATTTAAGATTTAGAATAAATACCAATTTAACTTAAACAAAGTTTAAAAACCAATTTTCAAACTTTAAAAGTCACAAGTTAAAGATTACTTATATTTTAAAAAGAGATTTTAAAGGTATTTAAACCAATTTCCTTTAAATTTCAAATCATTTAAAATTACTTTAACCTTCAAGTTGTTAAACATTCGAATTTTATGAAACTATAGTTTTCTTCAAACTAGGATTCAATTTGATTTGAATCTATTCTTAAACTTAGTTTTAAACATTGTTTAAAATCTTTTTTCAAATTTTTAAATCCTGTTTAAAATTTTAAACAGACAGGCTTTCTTTTAAACCTGTCATCTACCTCACTCACGTGATAACGCGAGGCCTTCCTCGAGTCAAACCCCAATAAACTCGAACCCCTCTTCGAGCAAATCCCCAATCTACTCGAGAAAACACGAGCATCACTCTCTGCTAAATCCTAGTCTTCATCAGAATTGAAGAAAGTGCACCGTGCACATGCACGGTGGCACTGTCCCCCTCTGATCATCGATGATGATCTTCACATATCGGAAACCATCCTTACACCATATCTCGATCATCAGATCGTCATACCTAACTCGAAAATGAATTCAAGATTATAAACCCAAACTGGAACAGGAAGCTACCCCCACTTCAAAACCTGTCAACACGCCGCCTCCGCACCCTAAACCACCAGAAGGTCGGAAACTCCGGCCAAACACTCATCAACCTCCCCTCTTCTATCCCCCAGAACCACGTTAAACTCGGTCGATTGAAGAAGACGAACGAATCGAAAAACTAAGCCTCGTCAAAACCATACTTAAACCCTAAATTCAATTCGAGTAACAAAATTTTGCATTAGAAAAATTTTCCAACATTTTTCCTATATCGACGAATCAATAATCTAGCTCCATAACAAATTTCAGCATCAACAATTTATTAAATCAACTGAATTTTGTAAAAGAATGATTTTTGTTCATCTGTAAACTGCTCCTTTATTTCTCAATTAAAAATTTCCATTTTTGTTTTAAAAATCAAGTTTAAGCTTTAGCTTTTGATTCATACACCTGAATCTATAATCTATGACAAATTGTTTTTGACTTAATTTAAGATTTCACTGAGTTTTATATTTCCTGAACAAAACTAAGTTATTTTAACTAACTATATATTTTTAAACTAACATTTATGATATAACAATCATACTTCATTTGTATCTCAAATCTTAACAAAGCCTAGATCATGAGATAAGGAAATATGGAAACAAACTTAAACTAGGAAATTTAAAACAGAGGTGTTCAATGCTACAGATATACATATCAGATATGCATACTTACATATATTCATAAACACAAAATTATCACTTATCTATGCATAAACAAAGCATCATTCATCCCAGTTCTTCACAAGCAAGCAGACATCAGTTTACTTAGTTTTTAAATTTAAAATGTTACTCACCAGGTTCTAGAATGAAGCCAGAGTTTCCATTTTGAAAAGCTTTTGATACTTTGAACTCTTAAGAACTGGAAAATGCTTTGCTTTTAAAACTTCAAAACTTTGAGTTGCTAATGCTTTTGTTAGAAAAGATGTAGACTTGCATTAGAACTCAGGTTTTCATGCAGAAAATGTACAAGGTTTGATAAGATTATGAAAAGGAGGTGCTCAAGCTTTGAAAACTACAGGCTGGAATCACTGATCTTTTTATTTTGATCTTCACATATGTTGAGTTGAACTGAAACTTCATTTGTAATGTATTTACTCACTAGAATGCTAAGTCTCTTTGTAAACGAGAAGAGATAGATTGGATTGATATAGGAAAGAGTTTACAGGTTATATTATTTACTGGATTGTTTATTTTATTGGTTTGTACAAGATTAAATTAAGTTTTGGGTCAGAGATTTTTCTCTATGGGGGCTGAAATGATCTACACAATGTACTAGAGATATCAACATTTAATGCCTTGTCCTCCATGTCTACAACTTCCTTTATTTTAAATTTCGTATGGTACTTAGGTATCATTTTGTATAAAAAGATATTTTATATTTTTACTTTGCTTTTTTCTTGCCTACAACTACTTTGCCTAAATATTTTATTTACAGGCTCCATATTTTACTTTACCTGGTTATGCTTTCAAAACTTAATGTTTATGGATATAAAGCTATATTTAGTTATGTTTGTATATTTTATTTACTTTGCCAGGTTTGTTTTTTATACCCATGTACATATATACTTTGTTTTGTTTTATACTTATCTTACCTTTCTTTTACTTTTTCTTACCTGCATATTATTTTACAAGCACGTTTCCTTTTCTAGCTTAAATACTTATTTCTAACATATGTGTTTAATTTTATTAATTTCTTTTTAGAGAAAATAAAACAAAGCTATGTATATATATATATACAAATAAAAGCTTATACAAATATCTTTTAAAATCCAAACATTTTAAATACTTACTCCTTTTAATTTCAAGGCTTTTAAATTCAAACTAAATTCTAAATCCAATTTTAAAATCAAGTTATATATATACATATATAACAACATATTTAAAATTGAAAATAACACTTCTATTTTAAAGTCTATTTACATTTATATATAACAATAAAAATACATTAATAATTTTATTTGAAAATAATAACTTGTCAAATTTTAAATAATTTATAAAAGAGATAATAATCCCTATTATTATTAAATGAATTAATATCTCATATTTACTAAACAATATTTTAAGACAAACCTTTTAATTAACCTTAAACTTAAGCTAAGATAAAATCTAAATCAATTAAACATTTATCTTAACTATTTTAAAACCATATATTTTAAATTAAATCCTAATTTTCAAATTACCACAATATATTAGAATTTGAAAACAAGATTTATTAATTTATTAGATTCAAACCAAAGATTTCTATTTATTAGCTTTTAAAAGATAAATTATCAGTTAAATATTTATTTAAAAGAAGATTATTAAATCAATTCAAATTTATCAACAAATATTATCAAATCAATTTAATTTTTAATACAGATTATTAAATTGATATTGCCAGAAATTCCGGGATGTCACATTCCTTCCCCTTAAAAGAATTTCGTCTCCGAAATTTAAAACAGAGGTAATTTAATAATCTCATTATTGATTTAATTTTAAATACACAAGCATATATTAATCATATGCTAACAACCATTACAACCAACTCATCCAATCAAACAAATCTAACTATCCAGACAAAATCGGGATAGGACTATCTAGAGTTTCCCAAGTATAAACACCGGGATACTCACTCTACATAATCCAACAGATTTATACTACTAAGCTACAGAGCCCCTACTCATCTAGATCTACAAAACTAGACAGGATATCAGACTATAGAAAAGCCTGACTCAACAACCAAATCTTCCTGGACTACTGGTTCCAAAATCAGAGATGGATAATACACGTACTCCCTCAGAGATATATGAAATACATCGAATCCCAGTTATCCAAACTGACAATTCATTCCAGAAGACCAACACTTATCCTTACCAGAACATAGAGAAAATCCAAAATACCTCGGAGCTGGCTTCCCAGTCTTACCAAACTAAAGCTCCTTCGATCTGAGAAAACTTACTCAAAATCAATTTCCCGACTTCGAAATCCAAATTCTTTCGTCTCTTATCCGCAAAACTCATCTGACGATCCTGGGTTGCCTACATCCCTACTGATCAGCTCAACCTTCGCTGAATCCTCAAAAACAACTCATCAAAATGATCCACTCACAATCAATCCAAAAACACAAACTCTACTTCTCAAACATCGGAAGACCGAACTTACTTTTCCTATCCGAAAAGATAAAACAGATGCACTCCCAACTGCTTCCGCTGCACAACTCTGATCTGGAGTAGATGAAATGCTGATGATACACACGAGCACAAACTGGACAACACATCCCAGAAATATGGTTCAACAGATCCATAAAGAGAAAATTCAGAAATCCCGAAAGATCTCTGACAAACCAAGAGAACACTCAACTATCGCAAGTCACTTTTGCGATCAACCCAATCTAATATCTAAAGAAAACTGTTCTCTCTTTACCAATCAGAACAGCTTAAGCCTATCTAGCCAATCCATCGAAGAAATGGGTCCACACTGCTGCTTCTGAACTTCACTACTAAGCTAGAAAACTTCCTAATCCAAACTCCTCGAGAAACTCAGGCCTCAAAGCCAAACATAAACACCCAACTGAGCACAGCCTCAACACCGATGCAGACACACTTCCTTAAACTTGTTCCAAAGAAACATCCTCGGAGATATCCATAGTCAATGTGTCTCATCACACAGCTACTAATTCCTGAGGTATCAAGATACCATCACTAGCTTCTGCTCAACAGACAGATTCCAAATTCTACTCATCCAAACTTGCACTTCAAAAATGGACTCTGAACCTTAATAGATTTCCTTCAGAGATTGGTGAAATCCTTACACCATAACAAAAATTCACTCGAGACGGTATTAGGTCTACATTCTCGACAGATACACTTCCAACCTCAACAAACTCCAACCATTGGTAGTCGTGTTACACACACCACTACCCTATCTACCTTTATATCTTATATTGGAAAACCCGAACAGGTAACCCAACAGATAGGTAGAAATATAGAAATATATATATATATATATATCAAAATTACAAATACGCTCTCTCAAGAAGGATAGAAATCACTCCAAAGCCTAGGTATCCACTCACCCTAGCGCTCTGATACCAACTGTAGCGACCCAACTTTCTACTACCAAAAAGTTGCATCATCTTTAAGAAAGAAAGGGGTGAGAAATAGAAAAGATAAAGAAGAAAGAAGAAACATCATCAGAATCTCAACAGCGGAACGAATAAATTATATTAATCACATAAATATTTCATAATATACAATATCAATCAGAGTTACATAGATAATACATCATATACTAGACAGTTATAAACACCTGTCTAGTTAATACAACTCGATACAACTCAAATACAACACAGAGATACCAACACAGCGGAACACTATACATATCCATAACGCTGAAGCCTCTTGCTCCATTGCTCCTCCATAATTCGTCAAAGCTAACCTGAATCCCTTGGCTAGTTGTAAAAATTTGAGTACCCGAGAGTTTAAGAAAACAAAAAAATAAACTCCGGGTCAGACATGGGTCTGGTATGAGTAACATGTTAAAGTTGCTTAACTTTGAAAATCCTTTGAAATAAAAGGTATCACGTAAGACTTCCCACACATAAACATGGAAAAGGTTTTACCTTACGCTAACCAAAACTTTGATAGGAAATTCAGTGATATTATAATAGGTCTAGGGTTTACAAGTAAATAAGAAATAGCTGAAATTGTTACATCTATTAAATTCCAGCATACTAGCCAACATGTGGGTAATACAATCAAATCCGAGGGCACTTATTGGAGATTCGATTCCATACAATGGCAGGGCTACTGGGGTACCACCCGTCACAGTACCTGGCCTAGATCAGCGTACCGAGGACCCACCCTAAGTCCCCAGCAACACAAGGCCGGAACCATCTCTTACTGGACAGTCCCAAACAAGACAACCCCGGCAGTTGGAGCTCAAAACTGCCCACACAACCGAAATAAAAGGGACATCTAGACAGGGGAAAATCTCACTCTCAAGTGGGTGTGACCACGGAAGCCTTGCTGCACCTCCCCTGTTTTAGCCATTCCCGGTTGATGAGGCTTGAGGCTACGATTACCTTAAGAGAACACATCTCTTAGAATGCTCATCGTCCACCTGACGATGTTCTGAAAGCATTCAATCCATACAAGTTCGTTCCGGGTTCGAACGAAACCGAAGGCATTATCTCGTTACACTCATTTAGAATCACCCTCAGAGTTAACGACAATAACCCTTGCACTCTGAATCTTCATCTTCACTTGAGATTCACGACCTATCGTTAATTTGGATCGATGTGGTTTTCGGATATCCAAATCTGGAAACCCGATCCCGGTCTCATCGAAATCCAAACCGTATCTTTTAAGGCCAAGTTGTTTTAAAGTTAAAACAATTCATTTCAATATTATCTATATACTCACAGATAGATAATTCACAATATCATAGATAGATAATCTACAATATCACAGATAGATAATCCATATCACACAACATTACTTATCTCATATCTGAGATTTCAAACCACTCAAGGAAATCAATATCATCCATCATACATAAGCAAGGATTCATAAACACACCATTTATAATTAATTTAAAATGAATTAAATTAATTACTTAATCTCTAATTAATTCAAAGTAAATTAAATTAATTACTCCATTCTATAAATCCTGCTTACATAACCGTTAAATTTATTACAATCTATAAATTAATCATTCCCCAACTTCTATCTTAATTAATCATCTTTGATTAACTAACCTTTAATTATATTGAAGTAATTATCCTTTAATTAATTTCACAAATTAATTATCCATAACTAAATACAGTCATTAATCTTTAATTACTCTATTAATTGATTAACTATAATTAATAACATTAATCCTTAATTAATTACATTAATTAATTACTCAAAATTTCTTATTATTGATTAATTAATCTTAATGAATCAATCCTTAATTACATCATTAATTATATAATTTAATGATCCTTATTTTAATTAATTATTCCATTTAAATTAATTACATTAAGTAATTAATCTTTACTTAAACCATATTATTAATCAATCTTGATTAATCCCATTCAGTAATTAACTACCCTTAATTACTTCATTAATAAATTTATTTACTCCCAAATTAATTATCTTAATTAATCCCTTGATTAATTTCACAAAGTAATTTAATCCAAATTACTTCCATATTACATCATCTTCAATCAATTACATACAGTAATTACCATTAATTACTTCATTAAGTAATTACACTTCATTAATTACATTTAAGTAATTATACTTATCAAATCATCCAATGATTAATTTAAATTAATTAACTTAAACAAATCAAATTAAACTCAATTAATTATATTAAGTAATAAATTCCTTTAATTACTTCATTTAAGTAATTATACTTTAAACATTTTTACAAATGTTTATCTTTAATTAATTTATCTAATTAATTATTAAAATTAATCACATTAATTTATTATTAAATAATCCTAGTTAATGACCTTCATTAACTATTAGCAATTCTTTAATTTCTTTCCTTAAGAAATTAAATAAATATTTATTTCAAATTAACCAATTCTTAATAACCAATTAATTAACCTTTGCTTATTAAATTAATTTAAGTTTTAACTGTAACTCAATTAATCTTTAATTACTTGATTAATTAATTCTAATCTTTAATTAACATCCAACCTTTATCCATTTAATTATCCTATTAATTTAATGAATTATAAATCATTAAATCCTAATTAATTTTAAGGTAAAGCTTTATTCATATTAATGATTTAATTATCATTAATAAAGTATCCAAGGCAATTTACCTTTAAATTTACTTTAACTTCATTTTAAATTTAAGATTTAGAATAAATACCAATTTAACTTAAACAAAATTTAAAAACCAATTTTAAAACTTTAAAAGTCACAAGTTAAAGAATACTTATATTTTAAAAAGAGATTTTAAAGGTATTTAAACCAATTTCCTTTAAATTTCAAATCATTTAAAATTACTTTAACCTTCAAGTTGTTAGACATTCGAATTTTATGAAACTTTATTTTTCTTCAAACTAGGATTCAATTTGATTGGAATCTATTCTTAAACTTAGTTTTAAACATTGTTTAAAATCTTTTTTCAAATTTTTAAATCCTGTTTAAAATTTTAAACAGACAGGCTTTCTTTTAAACCTGTCATCTACCTCACTCATGTGATAACGTGAGGCCTTCCTCGATCCAAACCCCAATAAACCCGAACCCCTCTTCGGGCAAATCCCCAATCTACTCGAGAAAACACGAGCGTCACTCTTTGCTAAATCCTAGTCTTCATCAGAATTGAAGAAAGTGAACCGTGCACATGCACGGTGGCGCTGTCCCCCTCTGATCATCGATGATGATCTTCACATATCGGAAACTATCCCTACACCCTATCTCGATCATCAGATCGTCAAACCTAACTCGAAAACGAATTTGAGATTATAAACCCATACTGGAACAGGAAGCAACCCCCACTTCAAAACCTGTCAATGCGCCGCCTCCGCACCCTAAACTACCAGAAGGTCGGAAACTCCGGCCAAACACTCGTCAACCTCCCCTCTTCCATCCCCCAGAACCACGTTGAACTCGGTCGATCGAAGAAGACGAACGAATCGAAAAACTAAGCCTCGTCAAAACCATACTTAAACCCTAAATTCAATTCGAGTTACAAAATTTTGTATTAGAAATTTTTTCCAACATTTAATCTAGCTCCATAACAAATTTCAGCATCAACAATTTATTAAATCAACAGAATTTTGTAAAAGAATGATTTTTGTTCATCTGTAAACTGCTCCTTTATTTCTCAATTAAAAATTTCCATTTTTGTTTTAAAAATCAAGTTTAAGCTTTAGCTTTTGATTCATACACCTGAATCTATAATCTATGACAAATTGTTTTTGACTTAATTTAAGATTTCACTGAGTTTTATATTTCCTAAACAAAACTAAGTTATTTTAACTAACTATATATTTTTAAACTAACATTTATGATATAACAATCATACTTCATTTGTATCTCAAATCTTAACAAAGCCTAGATCATGAGATAAGGAAATATGGAAACAAACTTAAATTAGGAAATTTAAAACAGAGGTGTTCAATGCTACAGATATACATATCAGATATGCATACTTACATATATTCATAAACACAGAATTATCACTTATCTATGCATAAACAAAGCATCATTCATCCCAGTTCTTCACAAGCAAGCAGACATCAGTTTACTTAGTTTTTAAATTTAAAATGTTACTCACCAGGTTCTAGAATGAAGCCAGAGTTTCCATTTTGAAAAGCTTTTGATACTTTGAACTCTTAAGAACTGGAAAATGCTTTGCTTTTAAAACTTCAAAACTTTGAGTTGCTAATGCTTTTGTTAGAAAAGATGCAGACTTGCATTAGAACTCAGGTTTTCATGCAGAAAATGTACAAGGTTTGATAAGATTATGAAAAGGAGGTGCTCAAGCTTTGAAAACTACAGGCTGGAATCACTGATCTTTTTATTTTGATCTTCACATATGTTGAGTTGAACTGAAACTTCATTTGTAATGTATTTACTCACTAGAATGCTAAGTCTCTTTGTAAACGAGAAGAGATAGATTGGATTGATATAGGAAAGAGTTTACAGGTTATATTATTTACTGGATTGTTTATTTTATTGGTTTGTACAAGATTAAATTAAGTTTTGGGTCAGAGATTTTTCTCTATGGGGGCTGAAATGATCTACACAATGTACTAGAGATATCAACATTTAATGCCTTGTCCTCCATGTCTACAACTTCCTTTATTTTAAATTTCGTATGGTACTTAGGTATCATTTTGTATAAAAAGATATTTTATATTTTTACTTTGCTTTTTTCTTGCCTGCAACTACTTTGCCTAAATATTTTATTTACATGCTCCATATTTTACTTTACCTGGTTATGCTTTCAAAACTTAATGTTTATGGATATAAAGCTATATTTAGTTATGTTTGTATATTTTATTTACTTTGCCAGGTTTGTTTTTTATACCCATGTACATATATACTTTGTTTTGTTTTATACTTATCTTACCTTTCTTTTACTTTTTCTTACCTGCATATTATTTTACAAGCACGTTTCCTTTTCTAGCTTAAATACTTATTTCTAACATATGTGTTTAATTTTATTAATTTCTTTTTAGAGAAAATAAAACAAAGCTATGTATATATATATACAAATAAAAGCTTATACAAATATCTTTTAAAATCCAAACATTTTAAATACTTACTCCTTTTAATTTCAAGGCTTTTAAATTCAAACTAAATTCTAAATCCAATTTTAAAATCAAGTTATATATATACATATATAACAACATATTTAAAATTGAAAATAACACTTCTATTTTAAAGTCTATTTACATTTATATATAACAATAAAAATACATTAATAATGTTATTTGAAAATAATAACTTGTCAAATTTTAAATAATTTATAAAAGAGATAATAATCCCAATTATTATTAAATGAATTAATATCTCATATTTACTAAACAATATTTTAAAACAAACCTTTTAATTAACCTTAAACTTAAGCTAAGATAAAATCTAAATCAATTAAACATTTATCTTAACTATTTTAAAACCATATATTTTAAATTAAATCCTAATTTTCAAATTACCATAATATATTAGAATTTGAAAACAAGATTTATTAATTTATTAGATTCAAACCAAAGATTTCTATTTATTAGCTTTTAAAAGATAAATTATCAGTTAAATATTTATTTAAAAGAAGATTATTAAATCAATTCAAATTTATCAACAATTATTATCAAATCAATTTAATTTTTAATACAGATTATTAAATTGATATTGCCAGAAATTCCGGGATGTCACAGTTGATAAACATGTTTGAATTATTAGATATGTCTTTGAATATGTTTTAGGATTTAATGAAAGGAATTTAGTCATATTTTAAAGTAAATCATGGTTTACTCATATTTAAATGTCATTCAAATTTAGTATGGTGTTTTTAATGATAATATAGAGATGAGTTTTTAATTTCATAATTTTTTGTGAAAAATAATTTATTATGAATTTTCTATGTGGAAATGGTTAAATTCGAAGGTAAACAAATATTTATAAATATCAAAATTAAATATTTTATTTTGAAATTTGTACTGGAGGAGAAAGTTTTGGAATTTTGGTGAATTTTTGAGAATTTTTCCATTAATTTTCGATTTAATATGAATTAATTGGATAAGGAAAATTGCACTTTAATTAAAAACATAATAAGGGAATTATTAATAAATAAAGATTAATTTTCAGCTATATCAAGAATTATTGTTACAAAACAAAAGCAGCTAGTAAATAAATTATATGTGTACAGGTTAAGTAAAAAGATACTGCCTTATTAAGGAAAAATATCCTTTTCCATTTAATTACAGATTTACTACTTGGCATGCGATAACTATAGGATACGATAGTTATAGGCTATGATACCTATGGGTTGCGATAGCATTGTAATTGTGACATGGGATAGCAAAGTTAACATCGATACCTAGTAGCTATTAAACTATGCTTATGATAGCATTGTAATTGTGACATGTGATAGCAAAGTTAACATCGATACTCGGTAGCCATTAAACTATGCTTACGATAGCTAGTAAAGATGAATTCTTTAAATAAACAATAAAGTTTTTAGTGACATTTTGGAAGCCAGTTTCCAAGATGTTGGTTTTGAATTTCATATAGATGAAATTATAAAGAAAAATTTATAAGTTAAAATTATGTTAACTTATTTGAACTTTGAAATGGAGTAAGCTTAGGAAAGCTAAGAAATGATAGTTGCATCATTAAAGACAAAAATATTTTATCTAAAGAATGTGTAGGGTACAAAATAAATAAATAAAGGAAATAGATTGAACCTAGATTGTAATGATATACCGACTCATGAAGTTATGGAATGGTAGGGTGCCAAGACTAATGATGTCTAAAATTCAATGGTATATGGCAGGTGTTAACAAGATTTCTTGTCAACCTCGAACTATTCAAATGAAGCTGAGTCTTGTTTAACGATAGGCTTAGTCAACCTCTTGTTAACCTCAAAGAGGCATGCAAGAAGTATGCGTTCATGTCATAAGTATTGGCCATGTATTATGTATGAGAGGCATTCAAAGTCATGTCGTATGCATAAGAATCAACTGAAGTCATGTCACATATCTATGAGTCCAACATAAGTCAAAAATTTAGTCTCTTTATTAAATATATGCTATGCAATTGTAATTATAAAAGTCTTTATTTGCAAAAAGGTTGTAAAATTAAAATTGACACTAAAAATCCCCAAATTGATTTAGGGTTACAAACTTTAAAAATGTAAGAGAGAGAAAAGAATGAATTACCCCTTTTGAGTGATCCTAGGGGTATATTTATTGGGTGGAGATGTGCGGTATAGCCACCATGTGGCCTTCCAGATGCCTAACATTCTGCATCATTAGCTTCTTCGATGGTATTCGGCCTCTTTTTGGAAGTTGATCATTCATAGCATTAATGAGGGCTAGTGATTTACGATATCATTGTTGAGCTATATTCCTATCATTTTAACAATATGTGGCATCTGCTCCTTATTGGTTGTTTATAGTACTTCTTTATGTTGCTGATATTCAATGTCCCTTATTGTTATTTGGCCTTTTGAACAGGAAATATTTGGACAGACCGGACGAGTCGAACTTGGAGTAATCAAGGCAGGAAGCCTAGAGAGATAACCTAAAAGTCTAGAAACCAAACACAAATATAGTCGCAAGGCCAATGCAAGATCAACTCGAAGCAAGAAAACATAGAATCACCCAAGTGATGAGTCAGTACCGACCCCTATTTTCTTGCCCTATGAAGCCTATCTAAAGCCTACTAGTCCTACTTGATGCTAATAGCCTATTTCTAATGTCATTTTCTCAATTCAATGCCACTCCATCGATCTCTATGAACACTTGAAGCTGTAATTTTGTTCTTCCACAATTCCGTCATTTTGACCCAGAAGCAAGCTAATATTGGTGAAAACAATTACGGAATCACGAAGCTTAGCACAAGATGAGCTAAGATGAAGAATTAGGAACAACCATATTGGTCATCCTATGGGTTGGTACCGACCGCTAACCTTTGACCCATACAAACTGATGAGTTGACACCTACTTTCTTGGGAGAATTGGTCTAAATCATGGATAATGGCTTGGAGATATTTTGTGCAAAATATTAGGTTCCCTACCTCTATAAATAGAGGATAGGGCTCATTTTTGATGGTTTTTTGGCTTTAGTTCTTCCCTACTCTATATTCTTGTAATTCTAAAAATTTAAGTGTTGGAGTTGTACGAAACCTTATGAACTTCTGCCTCCAAGTCAGATATAAGCAATAAAATCTTAAATTGATATAGGCCTAGTTTTGCTGAACCATTATAAACAACTGTGTCTTGTTTATTTCTCATTTTCATTTACATTTACATTTCTTCATATTTTATTCTCTATATAACTTTTGGGTTTGCGCCATTTTTTATTCAAACATTCTGGTGCTTTTCATTGAAATACTAAATTCTCAGGCTACTTGGCCCCATCATCTACTATTGGATTTCCTATATCCAAGAGATAGATCCAATTTCTCCACCTTTTAATTTTACAACTCAGATTTGCAAAGATCTACTACAAACCTTCTGCCATGGCCCCATCAAGAAGAGACCGTTTAACCAATTCCAGAGCTGCTACTGAAGCTAAGAATCAGAATCCTCAGTGTGGAGATGGAGTTGTCTAACAACTCAACTTGAGATCCAAACTCCAACTGACATCGTGACCAGAATGGAGATGGATAGGATGATGAAGTGGATGGAAGATAGATCCATGCTAGTTAGAATGAGATGAATCAAACGATAAGCAAAGCTTAAGGCTATTGAATAAGCTAACTCAAAACAGCCGCAGGAGGAGTAGAAGGGATTCTAGTTCTTCGTTTGAAAGTTCCTCATCATCCGAGTAGAGATGGAGGGACAGGAAGCAGAAGAGGACTCAGAATGCTGCTGAAACGTCATATCAGGGAGGAAGATGAGCCTTAAGCTTAAGTTTGTGGATTGGTTTGACCCAAAATTAGGGGTCAGCATCGACCCCTACAATGGTGGGCCCAGAGCCCATCCTTTGGAAGGTGGAGTGGACTTGACTTCAGGATGCACTGCTAGTGGTTAGAATCTGGAGAATCGTGCTACCATTGATGATGCTATTTATGAGAATCAAACTGGGGGGACCGTTGGATGAATGGATCTCCTAGAGTTTGGAGAACCTAGGTATCGAAAACCTCTAAGAGAGCGTTCGCCGAGCCGAACACTTAAGTAGAACCCGATTACCACCATTCAGTCGAACCTATTGACCCGGACTACTTGGAGGATATGGTCAGGATACTTGTTAGCAAAAATAATTTCAGAAGCAATGATGAATGTGGTACCTCTCCCAGTCGGAATCCATTTACAGAGAACATTCTACCCAGGTGATACCCCTAGAGATTTGCAATGCCAACTATGCCATTGTACGAAGGAACAACGGATCCTAGCAGCACTTATGAGATACGAATGGCAAATGGATTCGAGCAGAGCTTCCGATGTCATGAAATGCCACTGTTTTTCGAAATTCTTAGAAAGAATAGCTACTATCTTTCGTTGAGTTATCGAAGAAGTTTATAGAACAATTCCATTTACATGCTGCACATTCGAAGCAAGTGATGTCTTTTTCAAACCTCTTTCAAGCTGAGGGAGAGTCGTTGAAGGATTTTTTGAATCGATTCCATACACCCGTGACAAAAGTTACAGATCCCTAGGATGACATAGTGTTGATTGCGTTGATTAAAGGGATTCCCTAATATGGAGTTTAGGGAATGGTTGGAAAGGAAGGCCCCATCGACATTGAATGTTTTTTTTATAGAAAAGCTAACAAGTACTTATGCTTCGAGGAGGCACGCAAGCGTCCAGGAAGGACTGGTGCTGGGAATTTGGATGGAGCGATACAAAGCAATGTTGCTGTAAAGAAGTCTGAAGGAAGCTCGAGGAATGCAGATGTGAATTTCGATAACCAAAACAATGATGGGGCTAAGAAGAAGAAGCCAGATAACAAGAATCATATTAGGATGCCTAAGTACGATAGCTTTACCAAACTGAACAGCTCGATAGAGAATATCAATTTGGCAACTCAAAACATTGAGCAGTATAGAAAGCCAACTCCAAGAGAGTCAACTGAGAAGGAGAGGAAGCCAGGCAAGTTCTGCAGATTCCATGAAACTCATAGTCACAATACCAACAACTTCAGACACTTGCGGGATAAGATTAAGGAGTTGATTCACAAGAAAAGTGACAACAATATGTGAAAGCCCCGCTGGATAGCAGGCAAGCAAACTTTAACGCCCTTAGGCCGTCTTCTCAATGGGGGCAATTTTAGCTTAGTGCCGATGCATTCAAGTGGCCAGAAAAATGATTGGTGATTAATACAATTATTGATAGGCCATACCGTGCCAATAAGAGTCTAGCTGAAATGGATAGATTTTTTGGTCCAATAAAACGTGCGGAGAGTGAAAGTTGCTTCAATATTGAAGATAGGACTCTGGCAAAACAATACAAACCAATAACTACCATTTTTTTCTGAAATAGAGATGCTAATGGAGTGGGAGCTCCAATGATTGACCCACTCATGATCACAGCTAGTCCTGCCATTGTTCGGAAGGTGCTTGTTGACCGTGGGAGTTTAGTCAATATCTTATTTAAGAAAGCTTATGATCAAATAATATTAGAGGAGAAGAATTTGAAGCATTGTAAATCTTGAATACAAGGGTTCAATGGAATGGCCACTAAGCCAATTGGATATGTACAATTACTGGTGGTACTTGGCGACGGCAACCGCAAGCGAGTGCGAGTGGTGCCTTTTTGGTATTGGATATTTACTCAGCATACAATGCATTTCTAGGATGACCGGCCTTTGTTGAGCTCAGAGCGTTTATAGCACCTTGGCGTTTGACTATGAAGTTTCATATAGAGAATGGCATAGGGATTATCCAGGGAGATCAGGTGATGAGCCGCGAATGGTACATCGCCGAGCTAAAGGAGGTAGGGTAAAGGGAGAAAGAAAAGAATATGGAGGGATCCTTTGTATAAAAGCTTTGGATGCATAACAATAATAGCCTAAGGCCTAGCTCGGGCAACCCAGTCGGTTCCACGATGACATGAACCGACATAAAGAACTAGAAGGCAGAAGAGCAACTCTTGCTAAATTGACGATCACTTTTCCGATCAGCCAGGAGGACTCGGATCACAGCTCGGTGCTGTAGGATCAATTTCACCCTAGAGGGGAGGGGGTGAATAGGGTAATACTATTAATTATAAAAATTTAATGTGGAAATATATAAAATAATCGCAGCACAGATAATAGCAGAATAATAGCAGCACAGATAATAGTAGAATATTAAAAGCAGAAATATAACAACACATATTTACCCAGCTTCGGCAAAACCCTGCCTACGTGCTGCCCCCAAGGTTTCTACTAGAAATAAAGTAGTCAGACGCTTACATACATAAACTCGCGGCACCCGCTATCGACTAACCTAACTCTACGCTCAAAACCCTGCCACAACTCAACCATCGAGTTGCGAATTCTCGAACTACACCACCGTAGTTCGTCCCCTAGTCACACGACTAGAAAAACACAATTTTAAAAAGTTTGAAAGTAAAATTACAAATAAAAACAAGAAACCCTAATTAAAATTTGAGCCCAAATAATATTTATAAAGGCTGGCCCAAATTAAAATAAAAAGAATCCCCATTTTTTTGTCTTCGTGTAAAAACTCTGGCCGTCCTTCTTTGTGAAAATCACTGCCTCGTTCCTATTTCAATAATTAGGGATTCTGTAAAATTGGAAGCGTCGCCTATATCTGATCAATTGAAGTGATTATTTGCTTTGTTTGGCTTGGACAATTGATTCTCTAGCTATGATATGGTTTCGGTCGCTCCAATTTGATCGAGTTCAAACTAAAATGGTATGTGATTTACGCTTTTTGCTTTACTGGTTAGCTTACTTGAACTCGATTGCGATTCGAGTTATTGATTTGAAACTATGCTCTGTGATATTGTTTGAACTCGAATGCTCTTTATGCCAATGATGTTAACGGTTTAAATAGGGATGAATTCCCTTAATTATCATTCGGATATATTTATTTAAATTCGTCTGTTACTTTTGTTCTGCCGTTCGATTTTGCTTGGTTGCTTGTGATTGATCCCGACGGTTAAATTTCGTATATTTGCGTTGCTTGATTATCACGGCTTGCATTTTGACTTGGAATTTGGTTCTGTTCTTTTCTCTATTTACTTCGGCCACTTCGACTTGTTAAATGTTATCTGGACTTATTCGAACTGTACCTTATTCACCATAGTTTTTATTCTTTGGCATTTTGAATTTATGTTAACTTTTTTCCGGCTTGATCAATTTGAAATTCACTGCAACTGGCTATGTGTATACATATATAAGTATATATGTATACATGTGTGTTTGTGAGTAAAAAATGATTGCTGCATTATGTCGTTTCCTGAGTTGGTTCGAATCTTAACTTGCTGTACTGACCTCTGCTGCCTTCTTTCTTGTGTCTGGTCTTGGCCATTTGATTCATAGTATATATATGTATTCATGTATGTTTATTGCACCATGTAGTTTGTTTGAAGTTACCACTATTGTCATGTGCATTTTGGTTTCATTGAAATTTGTCTGCACTTTGTTGATGGTGTGCTTCATCACTGTTTGATCTGAAGCTTGATTTGAGACTTGTGAAAAATAGTTGAGCTAGTGTGGTCTTATTCTTTTGAAACTGTCTTTGAGCTTTGTACATGTTGAAAGTAGATTATGCACTGTGTCTTCATTTTTCCTTGCTCATCAACTTGTATTTGCATGCTTGGAGTCTTGATTGATTTGCTCACTGGTCTTCACTATTGAGGCTGCTGCACCATGTAGTAGCTTTGCTTGCATATTGAACTACTTCTATTATATCCCATATATCATTGCATATGTAAATATGTTGTTTATTCATGTATATATATATATATGCTTGTGATTTTGCTTTGCCTCCATTTGTTTGGGATTTTTGTTTCACTGGTGGTCTTGTAATCTGATCCAATTGTCCTGGTTCCTTTTGTAGCTTGCTTGTGCACACTTGAGTTTGTATTTTCTATTTTCAAGTCATGTGAGTATGTTGGATTCATGAAGCTATATGTTGCTTTGTATTGTGCCTTGTAGAAGTGTTGCATTCACCATGCTTGATTATGTACATTTGAGCTGGGCATGTGTGCTTGTTACTGTAACCACCTTTTTTGTACAAATTCATTGTGATTTTGGAATTTGTCTTCATGTGTACATCAATGTCTGGGTTGCTCCTGACCATTTTATTGAACTTGTGCATTTGGGTTGCACCTATGTTGAATCCAGATTATGGCTCGGGTTTGACCTTGTGCTCACCTGTCCCTGCAGTTTTGTCAAGTGTATATCGGTGTGCACGGCCTTGTGGCATGTACAGTGATACACTGTGCATGACATAAGTTGTTTGTGTAGATGAATTCAAAAGTAAATATGATGACAGACAACCCAAATAACCGAGGCAAATAATATTTTCAAAAACACATTTTATTTTACACTGAAAAAATTATTTATTTTTCAATTTTACCGAGTCGGTGTTTACTTTGCAGATAATTCAGATGCTGGATTCAATCTAGAATAGAGTTGAAGATAAATACGAGTGAATGAGTGAAATGTAGTGAGGTGAACATTGTAAATGGAAAATTGTGATGTAATCAAAATTGTATTGTAATTGAAATTGTGTATATATAGTGAGAAATTGTGTATATATAGTGAGAGCTCAAATTTGTACTATTCAAAATTGTAATAAAATATTTGTTTGAATAAAATATCTGTTTGAATTAAATTCCATGTTATTTATTTTATTCAGCAAATATTTATTTAATTATGTGAAAATAAAATAGTACAATAACAAATACATTTAAATGAATATATATGTTTATTATCATCAAACAAAAATCATATACTAGCATATTCAACAATCTTCCCCTTTTGATGATAACAAACATATATTTAAGATTTTGAATTTGCTAAATGTATTTGATCATTCAATTAGCTCCCCCTATTTGAATGATCCCTATCTACTACAAAGATCCCCCTTCATATATGCATAAAATATGCAAATGAACCTAAATGAAAATAAAAAATACAAAATAAAATATTTGACCTTTATTTGCCAAAATCTTAACTTTTCTCTCCCCCTTTTGTTATCAGCAAAAGAGTAATAGTGTTAGAAAAATAGAAATAAAGTGATAGACATTAATACAACATTAATACTCAATCGAGTATAAATATTAAATTTTAGTAAAAATCAAACAAAAATCATAAATACTCTGTTAGGTGCAATTTCCACTTTAGAATGATAGGGATGATGTCATCATATAAAACCATATAGTCGTGTCTATTTGTGGTATATTTATATCAGGAATTTGAATACCTACTAACCATGCATAACCGTTAGGACTTTTAAATGAGATTAGTAGTATTCCCAAGTTTAAAAAAAAATGAATTTCAAGCATCATCTAACCACGCATAACCGTGAGAACTTTTAAATGGGATTAGAATCAACTTGACTATTTAATAATCAATTTTGATATGTGTTCCATACATGCATAACCATGAGGACTTTTAAATGAGCATGAAAGCACATAATCAAAAATTCAAGTAATTCACCCATGCATAACCATGAGGACTTTTAAATGAGAGTGAATACTTTGGATGTTTTTATTGCTAAAAATAAAATAAAATGAAAGCGAATAATTTCCTGTTTGAAATACCACATATTGACATACTAAATTAGATTTTGATGAGTGATGGTCGATAGAAATATGATAGAAATAGAGATGGTCATGGAATTTTTACCCATCAAAAGTTATTATAAATCTTGTTTAAATTTTTAAGGAAATTTACTAAATATACTATCTTAAGTTATAATATATGATTAATATCAACACTCATCTCTTTTTCAATCACTATTTATCTTTTCGATAATCAGTAGGAAGTCAGATTAGTTAATGTAGGCATTTAAGGTCATATTTAAAAATATAGAATTAAATTTCTAAAATGCCTAAACTGAGACGAAGTCGACAAAAACTATTTTCTGGAAGGGGTTTTGTAAAAATGTCTACCAATTGAGAATCAGTTGAAATGAAATTTATGCAGATATTTTCTTTGGAAATATGATCTCTAATAAAATGATGTCTAACATCTATATGTTTTGTTGGTGAGTGATGTACAGGTTGTGAGATCAATTGCACTTTTGCTATCACACATTAGTGGTACACGTTTAAAATTTAGACCATAGTCTTGCAAAGTTTGTATCATCCATAAAATTTGAGCAGAGCAACCACTTAGAGCAATATACTCTGCCTCTATGGTGGATAATGCAATACAATTCGGTTTTCCACTTGACCATGCAACTAACGAATGTCCTAACATAAAACACGTTCCACTAGTACTTTTTCTATCAACTAGACTTCCAGCATAATCTGCATCTGAATATCCTTTTAATTCCAAGTTATCATTAGTTGGATACCAAAGACCAAAACGTGGTGTGTGCAACAAATATCTAATTATTCTTTTAACAGCTATTACATGAGATTCCTTTGGATTAGATTGAAATCGTGCACATAAGCAGACAGGAAATATGATGTCAGGTCTAGAAGCAGTAAGATAAAGAAGTGACCCAATCATACCTCGATATTGCTTTTGGTCAACTGCCTTACCTTTTTCATCCTTGTCAAGTTTAATTGTTGTGCTCATGGGGTTTTTTGCAGGTTTAGCATCTTTCAATCCAAATTTGTTGACAAGTTCCCTAATATATTTCGTTTGTGAAATGAATGTACCTTTATCACTTTATTTGATTTGAAATCATAAAAATAATTAACTCTCCGACCAAGCTTATTTCAAACTTTTCCTGCATGACTTTTCCAAATTTCTCATACAATAAGTTGTTAGTGGCACGGTAAATAATGTCATCAAAATATATTTGAACAATCAAAAGATCATCGTTTTCGTGCAATAGAAATAATTTGGTGTCTACACAGCCCTTTATGAACCCATTTTCAAGGAGGTGAGTGCTAAGACATTCAAACCAAGCTCTAGGGGCTTGTTTTTATACATATAGTGCTTTCTTAAGTTTATATACATGATTAGGGTATTCATGACTTTCAAAATCTTCTGGTTGTTCAACAAATACATCTTCTTTCAAAATTCCGTTAAGAAAAGCACTTTTAATATCCATTTGTCTTAGTTTAAATCCTTTATAGCAAGCAAAAGCTAACAATATCCCGACGGATTATAGTCTTGCTATTGGTGCAAAAGTTTCATCAAAATCAATTAATTCAATTTGATTATAACCTTTAGCAACTAACCTAGCTTTATTCCTAATCACATTTCCAGATTCATCATATTTATTTTTAAAAATCCATTTTGTTCCTACAACTGGATAATCATTAGGTCTAGGTGCTAGAGTCCAAACATCATTTCGCTCAAATTGATTTAGCTCTTCTTGCATAGCCATAAACCAATTACATCATTAAGAGCTGTATCTATGTCTTTGGGTTCAATTTCTGAAATAAATCCATTGTATAGACACAAATCACACAAATTTCTAAAAGAGGAACAAGTTTGAATACCTGCGATAGGGTTTCCTATTACCAACTCTGGAGGATGATCTACTTTGAATTTCAATTTCTTCTGGATCCAGATTTCTTTGGACTTCTTTCGTGGTTGTGGTTTCTCTTGGTTTTTCATTTTCATCTTTTTTGTTCTCCTCTTCAACATTGCTTTTGGTTGTTTCCTTGTTTTGATCATCAATACCTTCATTAAATTTCACATTGATTGTCTCCATGATTGTTCTCGTCCTTTTGTTGTATACCCTATAGGTTTTGCTTCTGGATGAGTATCCCATGAACATGCCTTCGTCAGCTTTGGCCTCAAATTTTCCCAGTTGATCACCTGTATTAAGAATAAAACACAAACAGCCGAAAACCTTAAAATATTCAATGTTTGGCCTTTTGCCGAACCATAGTTCATATGGTGTTCTCTTAAGAATCGGCCTAATCATGACTCTATTCATTACATAATAGGCTGTATTTACTGCCTTTTCCCAAAAAGACAAGGGTAGTTCATACTTATTTATCATAGATCTAGCCAACTCTTGTAAGGTTCGATTCTTTCTCTCGACTACTATATTTTGTTGTGGAGTACGTGGGGCAGAGAATTCATGTCTAAATCCATTTTCATCATAATAATTTTCAAATTCTCCACCATGATCACTTCTTAGTGAAATAATAAAGACCCCATTTTCATTTTGAACTAATTTTGTGAGTTTGGTGAAGTAAGAAAAAGTTTCTGATTTTTTAGCTAAGAAGTATACCCACGTGTATCTAGAGTAATCATCAACCAATACGAAACAATATTTCTTGCCACCTAGACTTGCAATATCGTTAGGTCCAAACAAATCCATATGAACTAGTTCAAGAACTCTAGAAGTGCTTACATTGTTCTTGGCATGAAACGATGATTTTTTAAATCCCATAGTACATGCTTTACATAAAATTTCTATTTCGAAATCATGTGATGGCAGACCTCATACCAAATCTTTTCTTTTCAATTTGTTTAACAGATTCATGCTAGCATGCCCTAATCGTCTATGCCATAAATTTACTTCTATATCCTTAGCTACCAAACATTTTATTGAACTTGTACATTTGGATTGCACATGTGTTGAATCCAGCTTATGGCTCGGGTTTGACCTTGTGCTCACCCGTTCCTGCAGTTTTGTCAAGTGTATATCGGTGTGCACGGCCTTGTGGCATGTACAGTGATACACTGTGCATGTTACAAGTTGTTCGTGTAGATGAATTCAAAAATAAATATGATGACGAACAACCCAAATACTGAGGCAAATAATATTTTCAAAAACACATTTTATTTTACACTGCAAAAATTATTTCTTTTTCAATTTTACCACATCGGTGTTTACTTTACAGATAATTCAGATGCTGGATTTAATCTGGAATAGAGTTGAAGATAAATACAAGTGAATGAGTGAAATATAGTGAGGTGAACATTGTAAATGGAAAATTGTGATGTAATCAAAATTGTATTGTAATTGAAATTGTGTATATATAGTGAGATATAGTGAGAGCTCAAATTTGTACTATTCAAAATTGTAATAAAATATTTGTTTGAATAAAATATCCGTTTGAATTTAAATTCCGTGTTATTTATTTTATTCAGCAAATATTTATTTAATTATGTGAAAATAAAATAGTACAATAACAAATACATTTAACTGAATATATATATGTTTATTATCATCAAACAAAAATCGTATACTAGTATATTCAACAAGTGCAAGAGTGATGAAAGATGGTTGGTTTTCTCCAGGCAAACCTGGATGTGTTTGCCTGGACACACTTTGATATGTGTGGGATCTCACCAGAGATAACATGCCATGAACTAAACATAATCCCAAGTGTGTTCCTATGAAACAGAAACGCCGCAGCCTGGGTAAGGAGAGATCCACTACACTAAAAAAAGGTGGATAAGCCGAAGGAAAATGGCTTCATCCACAATGCCTTATACCTGGAGTGGGTATATAATTCTATCTTGGTGAGGAAAGTGAATCAAAAGTGGAGGACATGCATCAACTATTCTAATTTGAATAAGGCATGCTTGAAAGACAGCTTTCCGCTTTCGAGGATCGATCAGTTGGTGAATTCAACGGCTGGACATGGGATACTGTCATTTATGGTTGCGTACTTCGGATACAATCAAATCCCAACGCACATGCCAGATCAGGAACACACTAGCTTCATTACTGACCTTGGACTGTATTGTTATTTGGTCATGCCCTTTAGACTAAAGAATGTAGGAGCAATTTACCAGAGGCTTGTGAATCGGATGTTAAAAGACCCAATTGGATGTTCGATGGAAGTCTAGGCAGATGACATGCTTGTGAAGTCATGATGTTCAAGAAACCATATTGATGAACTAGTAGAGATGTTTGTTGTCCTTCAAAAATACGTGACAAAGCTCAGTCCCTTGAAATGCTCTTTTGGCGTTGTGTTAGGGAAATTCTTGGGCTTCATTGTGAACTTCTGTGGGTTGAAGCCAACCAAGAGTAGATCGAGGCACTGAAAAAATCGAAGCCTCAAAGTCGATCAAGGAGGTCCAAAGCTTAAATGGGAAGGCCGCCACCTTGAGTTGATTCGTTTCCAAAGCCATGGATAATGCATCCCTTTCTTCGAGGTGATTAAGAAGGGAAAAATGAACTTCCAATGGAATCGCAGGTGTAAAGACACATTCCAAGCTCTGGTGAATCACTTGGGGAGATCCTCCATCCTTTCGAAGTAGATGGATGATGAGGACTTATTTATATACTTGGCGGTGTCCGTGCATGCTTTAAGTGTTTCACTTATACGTAAGGAATCTTGCATCCAACAACTGGTCTATTACGTCAGTAAGTGGTTAACAGATGTAGAATGAAACTATCTGAAGCTGAAAAAGCTCACATATTGCCTTTTGATGGCTTCAAGAAAGCTCTGCCTTTACTTCCAGGCTCATCCGATCAAAGTTCTTACCCACCATCCTTTGCGACAAGTCTTAAAGCGACCTGAGACTTCTGGAAGGCTATTTGAAATAAAACATTAGATTGAACCTATACGACATAACTTATCACCCTCGAAGAGTAATCCAAGGTCAGGCTTGGGTAGATTTCATAGCTGAATTTACTGCACGAGATGATGCTCCGGAGAGCAGTAGAAAGAAACTAGATGGAAGATGTACATGAATGGTGCATCTAACGAACGGTGTTCTAGTGTTGGAGTTGTACTTGTCACTCCTAAAGAACACCTGATCTCTTACGCCTTAAAGCTCGACTTTCCAGCAATGAACAATGAAGCTGAACATGTGGCCTTGATTGTAGGACTCAAGATTGCAAAGAGCTAGGATTAAAGACATTACACATTTTCTACGACTCCCAACTAGTGGTTTTCCAAGTTCCAAACGAATTTCAAGCAAAAGGAGCAAGACTAGCTCCTTATTTAAACTGGGTCCCTGACTACTCAGTGACATCGAATATTAAAGGATCGTTCATACTCCCAGAGAGGAAAATGAGAAAGCCGACTCACTGGCTAAGTTGGCTAGTTCCGGAGATGCGCAGCTCATGGGGCTTGGTCCCTATGGAAGTGCTATCAGCTCTGAGCATCGACCAGATGGATGTCGATAGGATCTTGGATGTTGAGCCCGAAAGAGAGATATAGATGATTCCTATAAGAGATCATTTGCAGAGAGGATTCCTTCCAAGGAGAAGGAATGAATGACGAAAGCTCCTTCGACAAGTTTTGAGATAAATCATGTAGGAAGGAGTACTTTATAGGAAGGGTTTCTCTATCCCTATGCTTCGATGTGTCGCCTGTGGTGAGGCTAAGTGGATTTTGAAAGAAGATTATGAAGGGACCTCTGGCGACCACACCGGGGGCAAACACTAACAAAGAAGGTCCTCTGCTATAGATACTTCTGGCCAACTGTCAACCGAGACGCAGCCGATTACACCCGAAAGTGTGACAAGGGTTAGAGATTTGCTAAAAATGAAGAGCCCCGCCGATGAAGATTACTCAAATGGTCAGTCCTTAGCCGTTTGCAGTTTGGTGGATATCATCGGTATGTTGTCGATATCTAAAGGTGGCGTGAAGTATGCCATCGTCGCAGTTGACTACTTCACCAATGGGATGAGGAAGAGCCGTTGGCCACAATCACCAAAAAAAAAAGTAATCAACTTTGTTGTTAGAATATCATCTGTCATTTTGGAGTTCCATAGGCAATCGTTACCAATAATGGTACCCAATTCGATAGTACCGAGTTCAAACATTTCTGCCACCGGCATTACATAGAGAAGAGATTTGCTGCAGTGGCACATCCTTAGGCGAATGGACAAGCTAAAGCAGCAAATAAGATTATCAAGTCCATTCTTAAGAAGCGGTTGGAAAAGGCTAATGGAAAGTGGGTCGATGAACTTCCATTAACACTATAGGCTTATCAGCAATTGGCCACTCTCCATTCGTTCGAGCCTACAGGTCAGAGGCTATGATTCCGGTTGAATTGAAAGTACCTTCTCATCCAGTGATTCACTACAATCTATGGACTAATAAGCAACTCCTGTTAGAGTCTCTTGATATGATCGATGAGAAGTGTGACGTAGCTGAGTTGAGGGCAGCAGCACATCGACACCAAGTCGCATGATATTACAATACTAAGGTCAGGAATAAGTTCTTTGAATTTGGCTACCTAGTTCTCAAACGAATCATCCCTGGCCTTGCAAACTTCGGCCCGACCTTTTATGGAATAATTGGCTAGAAATAGCGAGCTCCTACAATGCAAGTTCACTTAGAAATAAATTCGTAAATAATTGGCTAGAGCCATGTACAAGACGGATTTTGTCATTTCCCATCTTTTACGGAATAAAATGGCTTTTCGAGACTGAGACTCTGCCTTTCATTACTTAAGAGTTGTGACTTGACTGACTCAAATGAATCCGCATGTGAATAATGCAGGTATGTAGGTATCCAGAGATCTTCTATGGTTCGTGTTCGAATCCACGAAGTTCTTTTCGGTATCCGGAGATAGATACCAGCCAACTCTTAACCTTGGATTGGGGGCAGAGTATAAACTAAAATGGATGTGATTCGACCGCCTTCAACTAACTCTTATCCTCAGATTGGGAGTAGGAGCATAAACTATAGATGTGACTCAAACTTCCATCAACTAACTCTTGCCCTCGAATTAGTGGTAGGGGTATAAACTCAACGGATGCAATCCGAACGTCCAATAGCTAACTCCCGCTCCTGGTGTAGGGGTAGGAGTATAAACTAAAATGGATGTGACTCAACCATCTGTCAGCCAACTCTTGTCCGCGGATTGGGAGTAGGAGTATAAACTCAAATTGGATGTGACTTGACCATCCGTAAATTAACTCTCGCTCTTGATGTAGGGGTAGGAGTATAAATCAAAACGAACATGATACGACCGTTCGCTCGCACAACTCTTATCCTTGGATTAGGGGCAAAAGTATAAACAAGGGTGGATGTGACAAAACCATCCAACCCATAACACCTTGCCTATAGTAGGCAAAACAGAGGATCCGTGCCCGCATAAGGCAGGTCCTAACTTACGAGTCTTCGATCGATACCTGGAGTTTGGCGCGATTGAACATAAACATCCTGGGTGAGGATGTGTGAACTATGATCCCAAGTGTTTGACTTAAACTAGTGCACATAGTTTGGCATGATCGAAAATTATTATCATAGAAAAGGATACTTAAGTCGCTAATCCTAAGTGACTAATCTCAACTAACGCCCATTGTTTGGCACTTTAACGCTAACCTTACAATCGTGAGAGCAACGAAAGGCCGGGAAATTACATAAAGGGCTAAGGATTTAGTCGGACAATAATCACTAAAAGGAATGGATCACAAGTATATTGAATGGTAAGATAATTTCTAGAACATCTTAGCCAAATTCACATAAAGATTTGACAAAACAAAAAGTTTCTGTTATTAACATTCAAAATGAAACTTGGAAAGCTAAGTACAAGTTTATTTATGCCTAAGCAAGAAAACAAAAGCGGAGGCCAAATCTGCATTACACCGATCAAGGAAAAATAAAAGCAGGAAAGAAGAAAAAATCCTTAGTACTGCTATACAACTAGAAGGCACAAAGAAGACAAACGATCACTTCTTGGGCCTTTTCTTCCTTTCTTTCCTCTCCTTCTTATTCACTGAAGAAGGTGCCACGATTCTTCCGGCTGCTTCCTCACTCTTCCTCCACTTCCTTTGCCCTTGGGTAGAGTGCTCTGCGATAATCCAGCAAACACACTTTGAGCACTCCCGGATGGAGGAACGGAGACTTGAGTACTTTGCAAGGATCCCACAAGCATGCTTTGATCGTTTCTAGGTGGAGGAATATGGACTGGAGCAAAGATATTTTCTTTGGACAGGGAATGGATAGAGGAGGGATAACTTCCATCTTCTCCTGCTTGATCTTTGTGGCAAGGAGGATATCCTTCCCAAGTTCCTACTCAAGCTCAAGCTCATGCATGGTGGGACCCAATAGGGGCTTGGAGACCCTAGTAATAATGACGTCTTCATCAACCTGAGTTTTCTGAGCCCCACTAGCTCCTTCATCCAACAATGCACCAATCATTTACTTATCAAGGCCAAGAGTATCTTCAACCGGAATGGTTGGAATCGTTGTTGAAGTGGTAACAGTAACTGATTCTATTACAAGCACTTGTAGTCCCGACTGAGAGTCCTTGTCGGGAAGCAAAGCAATGCGGGGCTGACCTGAAGCTTGAGAAACAAAGAGAGACAGAGAGATTAGCTATGTTTATTGATGAAACATCAACTTTTTGGAATATAAGAGAAGTAAATAAGATACCTTCTCCGGTTTGGAGTTATATGCGTGCCCGACTACCGTCGGAGTTCCCCTCAAGAACAGAGAGAGAATGGTAGGCCTGTGGATCTCAGGCCTCTCAGGATCATCCCTAGGATCAGAGGATGAATCTGGAGTAGCTTAGGACCCAAGCATTTGGCTATCAATAGCATCACGTGACTTCGATCCGGAGCATTCGCCCAAGTCTTTATGCGCTGTTGAGGCAAGCTCTGGATGAAGGATAAGCTGGCCGTCTTTTAGAACTTTGGCCTAATCTCCTACTATGACTTCTTTCTCCAGCTACTCCAAATCCACCTTGCTACCTTTGAGAAAAGCTTTCCCTTCTTCAACAATCTGCTCCCAGGCGACGGCAAGGATTCTGGGATTATCATCTTTGAACTACTCCAAGTTTCAGAATTTGAGCACATTAGCACTGTAGTGGGTAAGTAGTGTTTCAAACCCTTCCATTATCAGCTCTTTTGCCTGCTATTCTGTGGCCACAACTTCTCTTTTGACAAGTGCATCATCATCTTTAACATGCTAGAGTGCTTTGTCTCTTTCCTCCCTAGCATGGAGCAACTCATCACAATAAGTCTGAGCTTGTTGTAACGCTTCATCGTTTTCTTTTGTTTCATGCTTTAGCTTGGTTTTTAGCTCAGCCGCATTTCTATTTACGGTATCCCTCTCCATCATGAAAGCTGGGTTTCGGTGGAAAGCCTTCTCCATTTCATCTTGATGCATAATCCGCTCCTCTTCGAGTGCCTTCATGGCCTCCTTGTCTTTCATCTCAGCTTTAGCTTGGGATGTTCTCATTTTCTCAACCTTAGCATCGAGATTAATGATGATTCTCTTATTGTCAGCTTTGATGAGTTTTTGATTATCGATCTCTAGCAGCCTATCCCTCGATACTTTGGAAATTTTTTAGCTAGCTTTGACCATTCATTATACTAATTGTAAACGTCGATCACAGAATCGAAGGTCATCTTTTGTATGTCGGTCGGGATTCTTTTCAAGTTAGGCAGAAAAATAAGACCGTCCAAGAAAATGTTTGGAAATTCTTCTTTTAGTTTGGTCATTTGGGTATTGGCCACAAGTTGTTCCTCCATAGTGATAGGTGGTACTATAGCAGTTTCTTTGCTAGGCCCGTGCTGGGAAGTTTCAGATCTACTCTTGTGATCCCTACGGTCGGAGGATCGACTGGAGTGAGATGGCATCGAGGGCTACACATTGATGGAAGCTGGAGGTGTAATGAGAGAAGCATCACTAGGCAGGATGTCATCGCGACGATCAAGTTGCCGTTTAGATCTCTAGGAGGAGGTGATCCAGACCTAGGGTGATGCTTGGAAGTAGAATCATGTGATGAGAAATTTCTTTCGTAGCTGCTACTTTCCCGATCATCCCAATCACGGCTAGAGCGATTGCCTGACTCATAACCGTGACCAGTTCCTTTATGGTACGAACTCGACGGGAGCCTTTGTGCTTGGGATACTTTCTCCTTCAAAGATCGATATATGTATTTCATTTTCTCCATGGATCCTACAAGGAAAATATGAAACAATTTAGATCCAACAAGAAAGGACACAAGTGCGAGTGTCATGAAGTGCACATGTGCGTGAATGTCCAAGTGTCCCCCTGTTGGACTTTGAGCTGGAGCTTTACTCATGGGAGTAACCTCTCCCACACTAGTTGGGATGAAGTCCTTATCAATGCAAATAGGGGAGTCGATGCTCTTAATACTAATATGACCAACATCAAATGAGCCAAACTCATTAGGGATTGGAACTAAGCCAACGAATGTTCCTGTTGAAGGAAGAGATAAAGTTTTCTCTACATTATTGACTAGTGGAAGCTGGGTAGATGTCTAAGCCTTTGCGATTTTCACGATTAATCTCTTCTTCGGAGCAGGCAGTTGATCGTCCCTGGATTATTCAAGCTGAGACTCATGACCCGCATCGATGTTACCTTGGCTAGCCTCGCCACTTCTACCAACATTTTTCCTTCCTCAGCATGTTCTGGTACTTGTTCAATATTTTCTTCAACTCCAGCACCAGGACTTAGGACTAGGGGAAAATTTAGATCAACCTCACCTCCTTCGAGCGGGTCGTTATCATCGCTATCGTCATCATCACCGGAAGCTATTCGGACGATGCCAGTACTACGACCGTCTTCTAACAAGACATAGGCAAGAAGATTTTGATCTGATATGAGAGTTTTGATATCTATATTTCCTGTCGGAACTGCCATAAGAGTGTTAACGACAATAGAAAGCACAGAGCTATTAGGTCACATCAGAACATCTGGATAGTAAAGCAAGGATATGACTTTAGTCTGCATATTATAAGGAAAATTCATACAATATAAATGAGATGGAACTTACATCTGGATATCCATCTTCGAGCAAACTGGGTAGACAACGAATGTCGAACGAATCACCCTTGAAGTAGCTCAACTTATTCCATGCCCCAGTAACTCCTCAACAACCTCTAATTGGTTCCAAGTAAATTAGAGACGAACTCTCTTTTCGACTCTTGAAGCTGTAAATGTCTCAGATCTCCTCATCGCTAGGTACTTGGTTCAATTGCTTGGAGAAGACCATGTATGTACTAAGGAGGAAAGCATAGCTGTTCGGATGCAGCTGTATCGGAGCCAAGTGCATGAAATTCAGAACTCGGTGGACAAACTGCTTGAACAGTGGAACGCAACCCACTAAACACATATATCTATTGCAGGCAGTGTACCCTTTTGGAGGGTTATGTGGTTTTGATTATAGGAGGGAGCTAGAACATCTTCAAATGGAATCACATGCTTATCACATATTTTACGAAGCAATCCTTCATTGATTTTGGAAGCAACATATGACACCCCGAACCTCTGGGCACCCGGAAAATCGGACATGACTAGAAGCATGGGTGGTCGGGTGAAATAAAAATTCATAACATAGCACAGAGACTAAGGCAACATCATAAAATGATTAAAATATTACAGTGGAAGAAAACTTTCACTAATTATAAATTAATAGCAAAACAACTTCATTAAAAACAACTTTATCCCAAATTTATTTCTGAAACCAAAAGTACCAAGTAGTCTCCACCAAAACATAAAACATAACAAATTTCACAATATAGGTCCCCATATATAGAGTAAAGTATGGAAAAGAGAAACGAAGTACATGAAATAGAAGAAACAAAAGCTGAAGATAACAACTGATTTAATGACCCTCAAAGCTGCAAAGAACTGCAACCTAGACCTGCCCTCCTGTGATTTGGGAAAATAGGAATGGGTTAGACATAAAGTCTGGTGGATGAGAAAAAAATGAAGCAGAAAGAATAAAACAGTTTAATTCCAGGTCTTCCCCGGATATCGCAGAGGGTGAATAATATAATGCGGTGAATCCTCCTTAGATACAGTTCCTAAGAAGCCAAAGTCCATGGTCACTTTAGGGAAGTCAACCATGTAGTAATACTAAACGTCAATCGGCCTGTCGGACCTGCTGTCCTTACCTATCCACGTGCTACAGCGTGAAAGTCATGCTCTTCACCCATGCATTGTGACTATATGCCTCTTACGTCTGACTAGTGCCGACTCAAAAAATGAAGCAGGACCCCGAAGTTACGCTCAGGCTCCGCTAAACTGGACTCCTATCCTCCTATCTCCTCGGTCACCAACGTGGACTTGCCCCTATCCAAAGTGTCGGTCCTCTGAAAGAGCGCCCACAGCTGGGTCGACTGCACAAAATCCTCCAACGATCTACCTAAAGAAGCCTACGTCGAAGCACACTTGTCATGTTCCGTCCGCATCGATCTACCTGAAGAAACCTACGATTGCGGATGTTATCTATCCTACGTACTAGCAACCTATGAAAGGTAACAAACATCCTTGCGAACCTACTTGCCCGCTCCTAGTACGTACAACCAAAACTATATTTTGGTCTTAATTGCATGAAACACCTATCCAGAACTTTACAAGGTCTGCCTACCAAATCGTTTCCAGATTAATTAATTTTACTATTACAGTTTACATACTGTTTATTTCCATTAATCTGCTTTAGACCATTTTACATCCGATTTGGTTATTTCACAACCCTTTTTCTTACATAAATGGTATTTCAATTTCACGTTCGTTCAGTCCGTATGGTTTGTCTATAATTTTTTATGCCATTTTTCTACAGATTTACACTAGCCTTTAAGGTTCCATTTACTTTACATTTTTTTCCACCCTAATTTACGTTCTCCTTTTAGAGATTTAATTTGTACAAAATTTTTATCCAATAACCACAAACCATTTAATTACACAAAATTCCACTTTAACATTTTTAGGCCACATATGAAACAAACAGTTATGCCAATTAGACTTCCCAATTTTGTTCCAAAACCATATTCAAATTATGTAATTATATCAATCAATACCATAATTTTATTCAAGGAACATATTCTGAATTTATTCAGCTAACCTGTTTTACCATTAGAAATTAAATAGCAATTCTAATTCAATTTAATTAAACCAATCTTATTTATGCCATGAAACGTGAATAACAGTTTGTTTGTTCCAAATTTCAACCCAAACATGAATTAGAATTGAGAAGTGGAAGAAAAAGAAGATACAATAATTTACATAAATTTCAATCTTATTATGCCATAAAACGTGAATAGACGATTTATATGTCCCATATTTTAAACCAAACAGGAATTAGATTTGAGAAGTGGAAGAAGAAGAAGAAGTTTCAATAATTTACATCTATTCTCAATTAATAATAGAAATTAATTTCCTGGTAAGCAGGTCGCAGGTTCGATTCCCGTCTGCCCTGCTCCCATTTCAAGGCGCGGAGGTGGGTCCCCATTAATCCTATAAATTGGTTGGGGGCATCAAATCTCTGTGCTGGGCTGGCTAACCTCCTTCCTGTCTATGGTCGGACCAGGCAGTAGGGGGCTCTTCCCATCCCTTCGATTTCATCAGGGCTCTGGGTTGAGTTTTAAAAAATAATAGAATTTAATTCATATTAACATGCCAGAAAATAACTGAAATTGAAATACTTTATTTTTCTATTTCAAATTAATTCCCACTCACCTGGCACTTGAGCTTGCATAAATTTGAAAAAAGCTTTGCTTTAATCTTTCTCACTTTGATTCTTCTAAATTCCCAAAATTGCTTGAATATATATAGATAATTTAATTTGGTAGAGATTTGTTTATTTAGTAGAGAAAAGGAGGAAAAATAATACACACTAATCTTACTGTAGAATTATGGTGACGGCTGAATAAGAGATTAGGTTTAGGTCAGATGGTTTATTTAAAGATTGTTTGAGTGAATATAATCCATTAGATTATTTTAGATTAAATATAGTTCTTTCATACACTTAATGGTTATCCATCCTAGCCCATACACGTCACTTAACCAATAAAATTTAGCCATCTCATCCTATTACATCACTGGAGCGAATGGGAAGCCGCTACATGTTAGAAACAACGCTGAAATATGTAGTAAAATCGCTGAAAATGTACCAGCTAAAAAAAACATTGCTCCAGATTTTAGGCGACAACGGGCTTGATCCCTGGTCACTAAGGAAGTCAACATGCACCTTTACCATTGTACCAAATGCGCTTTTAATTTTATTTTCATTATATTTCCCATAAAATATCAGGGTGTTAATCACGCTATGGAAACGAGGCCATATGTCATCATCAAGACTGAGTTGCCTTCCTCCTTAAGTTATAAGGATAAAGTAGTACGACCTTACTTGAACATGATCTGTTCTATAGGCTCGTACTACTTTATCCTTATAACTTAAAGAGGAAGGCAACTCAGTCTTGATGATGACATATGGCCTCGTTTCCATAGCGTGATTAACGGGTTACTGGATTACTCGTACTACTTTATCCTTATAACTTAAGGAGGAAGGCAACTCAGTCTTGATGATGACATGTGGCCTCGTTTCCATAGCGTGATTAACGGGTTACTGCCCTTTAAAGGATTTCATCCCCGAAATCTCCAAAGATGGAAGAACGTAATTAACATCTAGCATCCAATAACTACATCCATCTACTCAACCATCATCCATTTCTACCATTGTTCTTATTTTTAACTAATGCAATTTGTGATTAATGCAAAGTGAAATGCATATGAACTCACCTAATGCGAAAAGGTAGTCGGTCTACCGATTCAGTTGGCCTCCTGTAATGCAAGTATGCTTATGCCATGCAACCAAATGTATGCAATTACCCTAGTATAATTGATAATTCTATATGTATGTTTCAATCATTCACCCAAATGCACCATCCATTTATATATACATATATACATATATACATACATACATACATATATATATACACACACACACACATACAACCATGTGCAAATGCAATAGATAACAGGCACGCATATGCAGGTGTGTGTACCTAGTTGGCCGATTATCCTAATAAATATCTATCTAGTGCATGCAATGAATCCATTTGCAAACATTGGCATCCACTTGCAATCATTTTCATCCATCAAACATAACATGCCCTAATGACATGTTTACAACCAAGCTACCATCCATAGGTTTCACCTAAAGATTATCGAAAAGATCCTAACTAAGGAAAGATCAAAGATCAAAGATCAAAGATAGGATATTTGAAGTGTACCTTCAAATAGAAAAGGATAAGAAGTTCGAATTCTCTCCTCAGATTCATATGTACACTCCTTGGGGTCATCTCCCCACTGAACCTTCACTAGACGAACTTCCTTGTTGTGTAATCTCTTGACGCCGTGTTCCAATATACAGGTGGGTGTACGACGCACAAGTGATTCGCGCTCTACCTCCACTTCCCTTAGCTGATCGGGTTCTACTACTATTGCAAAATCATGTAGACACTTCCTCAGATGCGAAACATGAAAAACATCGTGAACTCCTGCCAACTTATCTGGAAGATCAACTTTGTATGCCACTTTTCCAATCCGTGTGATAATAAGGAAGGGTCCTACAAATCTTGGTGCCAACATACCAACTGAGCCAAATCTCATAACATTTCTCGGAGGAGAAACCTTGACAATAACCATAGCTCCAACCTTAAACTCCAAATATGAACGTCTTCTGTCGGCATATGACTTTTGACTATCTTGTCCAGCTTCAACCTATTGCGAATCAAATCCACCTTCTCGGAAGTTTCCCTCACCAAGTCTGGTCCAAGCAAGATCCTATTGGTGGTATCCCACCAACAGGCTGGTGAACTACTTGGTCTTCCAAAGAGGTCCTCGAACGGTGCCATCCCAATGCTTGCTTGATAACTATTATTATATGCGAACTCCACCAAAGGTAGGTGGTCTTCCCAAGAGCCTCCGAAGTCAACGATGCACAATCTGAGCAAATCTTCCAAAACCCTATTTACCCTCTCAATCTGTCCATCTGTATGAGCATGATATGTTGTGCTCAGATTCAATTTCGTTCCCAAGGCTTGCCGAAGACTCTTCCAAAACTCGCTGGTGAATAATGGATCTCTGTCGCTCACAATGCTGGTGGGAACTCCATGAAGCCTAACTATCTCCCTTACATAAAGAGTTGCCAAAGAAGCTGCCATCCTATTACTCTTAATGGGTATAAAATGAGCGCTCTTCGTCAGTCTATCCACAATGACCCAAATGCTCGTGTTCCCTCTCCATGACCTTGGTAATCCATCCACGAAGTCCATAGAGACGCTCTCCCATTTCCATAATGGAATATCCAATGGCTACAACAGTCCTCCGAGCTTCTTCTGTTCCACCTTTACCCTTTGGCAAGTGATGCACTTTGATACATACTCCGCCACTCTCTTCTTCATTTCGGGCCAATAGAATACCCTCTTCATATCCCGGTACATCTTATCACCACCGGGGTGCACTGTCATCCTAGAATGGTGTGACTCGGCCAACATTGCATATACTAAATCCTCACTACGGGGAACACAAAGTCTACCATCCCTTCTAAGCCATCCCCTAGTGTCCATGGTATAGCACCTAAGATGTCGTGATGACTCTCCTCTACCAAGCTTATCTAAATTGTCCTTTAACTCTTCGTCCTCACCTCGCCTTGCTCCAATCTGCTCCATCAAAGTAGGATGGACGTCGAGGGCTGCTAACAATCCCGAAGCTAAATCCGATGGAGGTCTAAAATCAAAGATAGCAATGTACTTCAAATGCTTCCATTCCAAAAACAGAGGACTTAAACCCACTTTCCATCTACTCAACGCATCTGCCACTACATTATCCTTGTGAGGGGTATAGGAAATCTCAAAGTCATAAGAGGCTGAAAACTCCATCCATCTTTGCTATCTCAAATTCAAGTCTTTCTAAGAGAATAGATACTTCAAAGACTTATGATCCATGAAAAGTTCAAATCTTTCTCCTAAGAGATAGTGCCTCCAAGACTTGAGAGCAAAAACTATAGCTGCCAACTCAAGATCATGCGTTGGGTAGTTCTTCTCATGCATTTTCAACTATCTACTCGCATAGCACACTACCCTACCCTCTTGCATCAGTACCGCCCCTAGCCCCATACCACAAGCATCCATATAAACTGAGAAAGGCTTTGTTCCATCCGGTAATACCAATACAGGCGCGGTAGTCAAAGCATCCTTCCATCGACCAAAGGCATCCTCACACTTGGCATCCCAAACAAAAGCTGAGTTCTTCTTGGTAAGGCGGGTAAGTGGAGCTAATATCCTAGCGAAGTCCTTAATGAAGTTTCTATAGTAGCCCGCAAGACCAAGGAAACTCCTTATGTCCATGGCATTCTTAAGGGTCTGCCAATCTTGTACTGCTGCAACTTTCGCCGAATCTACTGCAAGTCCACCCTCCGAAACGATATGTCCCAAAAAGCGAACCTTATCCCTCCAAAAGTGGCACTTGGAGAAATTCGCCTTCAACTTATGTGCTCGCAGGGTCCTAAGCACTTCTTCTAAGTGAACAATATGCTCCTCCTTTCTTCGCGAATAAACCAAAATGTCATCGACAAACACCACCACAAACTTGTTCAATGATTTGTGAAATACTCAACTCATCAGGTCCACAAAATATGCCGAAGCATTGGTTAGCCTAAATGGCATGACTAACCTCTCAAATAACCCATCCGGTGTCCTAAACGCGATCTTCTCGATGTTATCCTCCGCCACACGCAACTGATGAAATCCTGTGGCTAAATCGAGCTGCGAAAATACCATGGCTCCTACTAGCTGGTCGAAGAGATCGTCTATACAGGGAAGAGGATATCGACTCTTCTTCGTCGGCTTATTAAGCTCCCTATAATCCACGCAAAGCCTGAGAGAGCCATCCGCCTTAGTGGCAAAGACGGCGAGTGCCACTTAGAAATGCTCCTATGAATGAAGCCCTTCTCCAAAATCTCTCCAATCTACTTGCTCAACTCACGACGTTCCTTAGGAGCCATATACCTTACCGGTAAAGCAACCAGTTTGGCATTCTTGACAAGATAAATCTTTAACTCGATCTCTCTTCGAGGTGGAAGGCCAGCAAGCTCCTCAAACACATCTGGAAAGTCTCTAACAATGGGTACCGAACTCAAACTATCAGACGATAAGTCAAGAAAGTAAAGGTAGCTCAACATGACCGATCCTCTAGGATCACAAGATACTTCCAAGGTACGTCCACTAAAAGTGCCTAACCTCACTACCCTCTTATCGCAATCAAGGACAACACCATACATGGATAGCCAATCCATACCAAGAATTAACCCAAACCCTGAAAAGCCCAATACAAAGGCACTACAGTCAAACTCAACCCCTAAAATAAACAATTTCAAATCCTGACATAACATGGACAAATAGGCCGATCCTCCTACGAGATTTGGTACTACTACCGGGTCGGTCACTAAGCAAGCATCAAGACCATGACCCTCTACCAGAGTACTAGATATAAAAGAGTGCGAAGCTCTAGAATCAAATAGGGTACAAACAGGAAAATCAGATATAGATAACACACCTTCGATGATCACCTTCTTTCCCTTGTCCACAATCAGACGAGTACTAGAGGAAGGAGCTGCCTCTAAAGCATAAGCCTGAGCAGGCTATGAAGGTGTCTGTGAACTGTCCTTAGGCTTCGATGGACGGTCCTTTTTCATATGCCTCACTTGATCGAAAAGATAGCACCTCAGTCTCGGCCGCTCTCCTGCCTCTCTATAATCCTTAGCAAGATGATCTGGTTTCCCACAAGTATTGCACTTCCAGTCCTTCCTTGGAACTTTCCTTTTTCCACCCGACCCTCCTCCACCTCTCCTCTTTCCTTTCCACTGCTTCTTCCCATCACTCTTCTGCGGCACATCTCCTTTCTTCTCAGTATCAGCAAGTAAAGCCATCTCTACCAATCCCTCAAAGTGGCTCCCATCGGAATGTGGCTCACTGCCAAACTCTGCAGTGGCTGACTCAAAACCTTAGCGAACTTCAACGTCTTCTTGTGAGGAGTATTAATCAGGTTTAGTCCAAACATGGCAAGCTCATTGAATTGATTAACATATTCCTTAACTGTCATATCCCTTTGCTTTAGCTGTTTAATTTCTCTAGTTGCACTCCCTCTTCAGCGTGCGATAAGAATTTCCTCTCGAACCTAGTATGAAAATCCGCCCAAGTCAAATTATCAGCCTCAGCCTCCACAATCTCCCACCAACAAAAAGCCTCTCCCTGCAACTGCCATGAAGCCAAATGCCTACGAGCTAAGTCCTCCAATCCCATAAGTCCAAATATCCGCTCACAACTACGGATCCAAGCTCTCGCCTCAGTATATGACTCGGTGCTAAGAAACGGGTTGCCTCCTAAGTTGGTGTAGTCCTTGAATAACTTGAGAAAATCGGGAATACCTGGCAGACGGGCTGGAGCCCCTTTCGCCGGAGCAGCATCCCTAGCTGGTGGCTCTACTCGTACAGTAGCCTGCAAATAACATTTGAACCAAGCAGTCATATAAAGGTCTAGAACTTCGGGGATATCTTGCGGTTCAGACATTTCTATCTATGGATATTAAAAAGATGGGATTAGGTACTCCACAAATAGTTCAATAGATAGGGAGGAAGAGATATGAGGGACCCATTTCTAAAATTTCTTTTTTTCCAAAATATATACATATACTTTTAAAAGTATTATTTGGAATATCCTTTAAAAATTATTCAAAAAACTTTGTATTTTTAAAATATTTTTAGGATTACCAAAACCTTAGCTCTGATACCAACTATAACACCCTGCACCTCTAGGCACTCCGAAAATCGGACATGACTAGAAGCACGGGTGGTCGGGTGAAATAAAAATCCATAACATAGCACAGAGACTACGGCAACATCATAAAATGATTAAAATATTAAAGCGGAAGAAAACTTTCACTAATTATAAATTAATAAAAAAACAGCTTCATTAAAAACAACATTATCCCAAATTTATTTTTGAAACCAAAAGTACCAAGTAGTCTCCACCAAAACATAAAACATAACAAAGTTCACAATATAGGTCCCCATATATAGAGTAATGTACGGAAAAGAGAAATGAATTACATGAAATAAAAGAAACAAAAGCTGAAGATAAAATCTGCTCCAATGACCCTCCAAGCTGCAAAGAACTACAAACTAGACCTGCCCTCCCATGATTTGGGGAAAATAGGAAAAATAGGAGTGGGTCAGACATAAACTTGGTGAATGAGAAATAAAATAAAGCAAAAAGAATAAAACAATTTAATTCCAGGTCTTCCCCGGATATCGCAGAGGGTGAATAATATAATGCAGTGAATCCTTCTTAGATACAGTTCCTAAGAAGCCAAAGTCTGTGGTCACTTTAGGGAAGTCAACCATGCAGTAATACTAAACGTCAATCGGCCTGTCGGACCTGCTGTCCTTACCTATCCACGTGCTACAGCGTGAAAGTCATGCTCTTCACCCATGCATTGTGACTATATGCCTCTTACGTCTGACTAGTGCCGACTCAAAAAATGAAGCCGGACCCCGAAGTTACGCTCAGGCTCCGCTAAACTGGACTCCTATCCTCCTATCTCCTCGGTCACCAACGTGGACTTGCCCCTATCCAAAGTGTCGGTCCTCTGAAAGAGCGCCCATAGCTGGGTCGACTACACAAAATCCTCCAACGATCTACCTAAAGAAGCCTACGTCGAAGCACACTTGTCATGTTCCGTCCGCATCGATCTACCTGAAGAAGCCTACAATTGCGGATGTTATCTATCCTACGTACTAGCAACCTATGAAAGGTAACAAACATCCTTGCGAACCTACTTGCCCGCTCCTAGTACGTACAACCAAAACTATATTTTGGTCTTAATTGCATGAAACACCTATCCAGACCTTTACAAGGTCTGCCTACCAAATCGTTTCCAGATTAATTAATTTTACCATTACAGTTTACATACTGTTTATTTCCATTAATCTGCTTTAGGCCATTTTACATCCGATTTGGTTATTTCACAATTTCCCTTTTTCTTACATAAATGGTATTTCAATTTCACGTTCGTTCAGTCCGTATGGTTTGTCTATAATTTTTTATGCCATTTTTCTACAGATTTACACTAGCCTTTAAGGTTCCATTTACTTTACATTTTTTTCCACCCTAATTTACGTTCTCCTTTTAGAGATTTAATTTGTACAAAATTTTTATCCAATAACCACAAACCATTTAATTACACAAAATTCCACTTTTACATTTTTAGGCCACATATGAAACAAACAGTTATGCCAATTAGACTTCCCAATTTTGTTCAAAAACCGTATTCAAAATTATGTAATTATATCAATCAAAACCATAATTTTATTCAAGTAACATATTATGAATTTATTCAACTAACCTGTTCTACCATTAGAAATTGAATAACAATTCTAATTCAATTTAATTAAACCAATCTTATTTACGTCATGAAACGTGAATAAAAATTTGCTTGTTCCAAATTTCAACCCAAACATGAGTTAGAATTGAGAAATGGAAGAAGAAGAAGATACACTAATTTACATAAATTTCAATCTTATTTATGCCATAAAACGTGAATAGACAATTTATATGTCCCATATTTTAAACCAAACATGAATTAGATTTGAGAAGTGAAAGAAGAAGTTGCAATAATTTACATCTATTCTTAATTAATAATAGAAATTAATTCATATTAACGTACCAAAAAAGAACTGAAATTGAACTACTTTATTTTTCTATTTCATATTAATTCCAACTCACCTGGCACTTGAGCTTGCATAAATTTGAAAAATACTTTGCTTTAATCTTTCTCCCTTTGATTCTTCTAAATTCCCAAATTGCTTGAATATATATAGATAATTTAATTTGGTAGAGATTTGCTTATTTAGTAGAGAAAAGGAGGAAGAATAATACACACTAATTTTACTGTAAAAGTATGGTTATCCATCCTAGCCCATACACATCACTTTACCAATAAAATTTAGCCATCTCATCCTATTACATCACTGGAGCGAATAGGAAGCCGCTACATGTCAGAAACAATGCTGAAATACATAGTAAAATTGCTGGAAATGTACCAGCTAAAAAAACATTGCTCCAGATTTTGGGCGACAACGAGACTTGATCCCTGGTCACTAAGGAAGTCAACATGCGCCTTTACCATTGTACCTAATGCACTTTTAATTTCTTTTTAATTATATTTTTCGTAAAATATCAGGGTGTTACACAACAGAATCAACAGGATCATCTAATATTACGGCATCCTCAAGGGTGTCGGGTGCAGGATCTATTTTTGGCCCACCTACTGACTCTACTAGATTCTTTGGAACTTGTTGTTCAACTTGAGGATTTTCTAGATTTTCTGCTTAACTTGTTGAGTCTCCTTTTGTTCCTGCTGATTTGGAGTTTGCTATGTATGCTCTACCGGAGTTTGTTGGGCATGTAGAGTCGTAGTTAAACTTGACTCAATGTTGGATTTGACATATCTTGAAGTGGATGTACCTAGGGCTTAAGCAACAAGACATTTGGAATGTCTCTGATCCATTTCTATAAAAAGATGGATAGATAATCAATACTAAAGATTAATTGCAAGTTATACCCCCCATGTTAACCTGAATTCTAGTGTGGTGTCAAGCAACGATGTGTAGTTCAAGTTTTCGATATTATTTAACAGTTCGTTTTTAAATTTTGAATATTACTCGACGTGACCATCAACGCTGACCTCTCGACAAGTTTCACACCATTGGTCATGCTTTGGAAAATGCTCGAGATTAAGAATAAGATATTGGTTCACAAAGCAGGATTCTCAAGTGGAACAAATGTTCAGAAATTTGTCCAAGTGTTGGAGTTGTACAACTCCATCACTTAAAGAAATTTCCATCTTTCTTCTTCTTCAACCTTCACTAATCCTAAACCACAGCCAACTAGATCCAATCCCACTCTATGGCTGCCAATGTCCACTCATCCACGTTCGTGCTCATAGCTGAGTCCATCATTCACTTACCCAATTCTATGCGATATGGAGTTCAAGGATTTCGGGCGTGGGTCGGCGAGTGTTAAATTGAAGAAGGGGCAGTTCAGGTGAGGCTTTGATAGGGTCATCGAAGGTATTAACGACGGAGGTGGGGGCTGTCGATGAACGGGGGTGTGCGATGTTTCAGATCGGAAGCTAAACAATCGTTAGTGGCAGCTTGGGGTTGATTCGATTAGCAAAGAATAAGTGAGGAAGTGAAATAGAAAAGGATGGTTTTATAACCCCAAACCGAAATCAAAGTTTTTGCAGTATAACTTAGGATTTCTCCCAACTATCAAGTCGGTACTAACCCCACTATATGGGTCGCTACTGAGTTTTAAAGTAAAAAAACAAAGAAAAAAACATAAGTTTGTGGATTTATATATATACATGCACGCACACACACATGTGTGAGGATTTTTGTCTAAGCATATGCATGTGATGGACCATGAACCTATACTCATCCATTCAAGAGCATGCACATGAATATGTGTATGAATATAAATATCCAGTACCCAACGACTAGAATCAAGGGGAAAACAAATTCAAACCTAAAAGATCCATAGATGGAAATCGTCAAACTTGGAATGACGGATCATGAGAATACATTCTAGATTTATAATCCTGGATGCTAGTAGAGCATCACGACGAATGACAATGGACATAACGTTTCATAGTAATGATTCACAAGAAGGATAACGACCATTCAGAACACAGAGTTGAGTCCTTCACAGCAACTCTAACTTGTCTCGATTCAAAGCACATCACGTTTGAAACAAGATGTTGTTTGGAAGGAAAGTGTTATCCAGCCTTTTGACCAGGTAATTTTCAGACAGACCGGACGAGTCAAACTTGAAGCTATCAAGGCAGAAAGCCCAAAGAGATAGCCCAAGAGTCCAAAAATCAAACACAAATAAAGCCAGAAGGCCAATGCAAGATCAACTCAAAGCAAGACAAACATTGAATCACTTAAGTGATGGGTCGGTACCGACCCCACCCTATGGGTCGGTACCGACCCCTATTTTCTTGCCATATGAAGCCTATTTTTAGCCTACTAGTCCTACTTAATGCCAATAGCCTTTACCAATGTCTTTTTGTTGATTTAATGCAATTCTTCATCGATCTCTCTACACACTTGAAGCTGCAACTTTGTTCTTCCACAAATTCATCATTGGTGCAAACAACTATGGAATCATGAAGCTAACCACAAGATGAGCCAAGATGAAGAGTTGGAAACAGCCATATTGGCCATCCTATAGGTGGGTATTGGCCCCTAAACTTGGAGTTTTACCGACCCACACGAACTAATGAGTTGGCACCTACTTTCTTGGGAGAATTGGTCTAAATCATGGATAATGGCTTGGAGATATTTTATGTGAGATATTAGGCTCTTTACCTCTATAAATAGGTGGGTAGGGCTTATTTTTAAGGATCCTTTTGCTTTAGTTCTTCCCTACTCTATATACTTATAATTTTGAAAATCTAAATGTCGGAGTTGTATCGACCCCTAAGAACTTCTGCCTCCAAGTCAGGTATAAGTAATAAAAAGGGAATTTCAAAGATTATTTCCTAAAAACGATTTCGAAAAATTATTTTAAAAAATTGATTCATTTCAAAATTAATAGGCATTTCAAAATAATTATTATATAATATTTATAAATAACTTTTAAAATGAATCGGCTTTTGTATCTTAAAGTGGACATGGGCCTAGCTTTGCCGAACCACTATAAACGATTGTGTCTTGTTTGTTTCTCATTTTCATTTACATGTCTTCATAGTTTATTCTCTACATAAAATTCTAAGTGTTTGTGACATTTTTGGTTCAAACAGTTGTTATATTGATGAAGTGCAACATCCCGCCTTTTTAATCTTTTACGATATTAATCCTCATACTGTTGACATACATCCTCCTGGCTTTACCGATGGTAGACAACATCCTCTATGAACACTGATGAACTTCGGTATTCGTGCCATATTGATGACTTACAGCATCTTTTTTGATGTGCACGTAAATGTGCATATATACACATCCATATTTTATCTCTTTTTATTTAAATAAATATCATATTTGGGCATTTTAAGATGTTTAAAACCAAAATTCAATTAATTTCAAATCATCATATTTTCACCTTCATTGAGGGGCAAAATGGTCATTTTTGTGCATGTGTCATTTGAGAATTTTTACTTGGACATTTTGGATGATTTTTATAGGAATTTGGATGCATATGGAAGAGGCTTATATGAAGATACATGCATGCACAAATGAATACATAGAGGGAAATAATTCGAAGTGAAGATCATGGAGGACCCCACCTACCCTCCTACCTTAATGTACAAATTAGAGGCTAATGAACATGCTTATGGAATTAATGGTTTCATGTACACTTAAATGATGATTAGTAGAAGCTAATGATTACTTGGCCTCCACACTTCCTAAGGGGTATTTTGGGAAGCCCCATAAAAATAGAATTTGGGTTTTATGCATGTATAAATAGCCCTCTTATGTACATGTAAAGGGGCATCTACTCTTTCATATTAGTTAGGAAATGAAAAACACAAGTTGTAATGGAAATGTTGAATGAAATAAAAATGGCTTTCTAGCCTATTTCTCTTCTCTTTTCTACTTGTGGTTGTTTACTTTTATGCTCATTTTTCTTCTTATGCTCTCTTTCTTTTTATGTTCATAGTTTAGATTTACATTTATGCACTAGTTTAATTCATTTCCTTTTAGTAGTTAATCTTCTCTTTCTTGTTTACTCTCTACTTTATTTCATTTTCAATGTTGAAACTTACATGTGTTGATTTGATAACACAAATGAGTAGCTAAACCCCTTCAATTTAGTGGTAATGAAGCTCTCAAATATTATGTAATTTCAACATTTTATGATTTATGATCTCATTTGGTTTATGCTTCATGAAGTGAATTTTCATGCAAGTTTATACAAGTGGGTTTGATAGCTTATATTGCTTATGCAAATATAATGAGCTATTCTTATTCAACATAAACACAAATTACATCATCATTTGCTAACTAATTTTTGATTTTGAAATGAAAGTAAAAATGAAATTTGATGGTCTATTTTACTAATTACAATAGTAAATAGATCATACTTAAAATAGCTTTTGCTTTGGCTTCATTTTCATGAGAATATAAGTGATATAATTGTTGTATTATAGTTTGATGGCTTGAGTTATGTTATTCAATAACATAAACAAACCATACTTATGATAAATGCCACAATTATTTCACTTAATATCACAATTGGAGATCATAAATTATTGATGGTTGATTTACAAAAATATGGGAGTTGATTTATTCCTAAATTGTTCTTTATTCCAATAGTTTTTAAATCAAATTTTAATTCTAGTGTTAGCTTCATTTTATTTCTAGTTAACAATTTCTCCTCCATTTGGTTTAATTTGATTGAATTGAATTTTTAAAATCATCAATTCCTTTCGGATCGACCCGTATTCGCCACGTACTACAAGTGTACGCCGTGCGCTTGCATTAAAAAATTTAATTTGAATTTTTTTTGGCAATTTTCTAATCTATAGAACAATTGTCGTTGAACAAGTTTTTGGTGTCGTTGCCGGGGAATTGTTTGATTTTATTTTCTATTCTTCGAATTATTTTAGATTGTTTTTTTGTGTAATTTTTATTTTGTGTGTTTTTTGCATATTTAAAAAAACATTCATATTGTTGTTTGATTTTTGTATGCATTTTGTTTGTGTATTTGTTTTCTAGTTTTGTTTGTTTGCATTTCTATTTTTAAAAAAAGGAAGAAGAGAACACTGCATTTTATTTCATTTTCAATTGTGTTTACATTGCAATAACATTTCCTTTCATTTTACAATTACTTTGGCTTTTACATTTTACATACACAATTTCAAAAAAAAAACTGTGCATATGCACTATGCCCAGTCACTTGTGCACTGTTTCTAGTTGCCTGACCAAACTCCTCACTGCCAACCTTCAACTTGCAATCTGAACATCCACAACCACAACCAACCTTCAACTCTTATTCCATCCAACTGCAGTCATACACTTCCTCCAACCATTAGTTCAGTTCACAAACCACTCCCTGCCTCAGTCACACACCCCATCACAACTACTGCTCTGTGCAACAACTTGCACATACAACTCCTTCCTACCCACAAACATCATCCACTTCCTACCCCTGCCTCCTACCACTGATACCAGCCACTACAACTTCCTCTTTCAACATACTGTCATCCCTACATTACTATCATCCCTAACATAACAAAGCCTTACACAACATCTCTGTATATTTGCCACAGACAACAAGCTAACAACCATACTTCTGCTCCCCATATAACAAAACCATTATCTTTGCACATATACTTGTTCCACTATCAAAACATTCCTCCTATTCAAACAACATCCTCTACATCATTTGAACAACATCTCCACCAACAAAACTGTACCGACCACAATCATCCACTATCAAATAACACAACCGAACCATTCCATTACTACAAACTTCAAACCAACTACCCCGACTACCATCCCATCAATTCCCTATGGATCGACCCGTATTCGCCACTTACTACAAGTGTACGCCGTGCGCTTGCGGTAAAAAATTTAATTTGAAATTTTTTCGGCAATTTTCTAATCGATGGAACATTTGTCGTTGAACATTTATACTATTTCTTTTTGATATTCTCTTATTTATTCACCTCTAATATCTCTTATTTTATCGATGAGGTGCGGCATTGGTGATATGTAGTATTCTTTCTCACACTAATGACTTGCGGTATACTTCTCTGCACTATTGGTATGCGAGCTCCTCCTTTGCCTATTTTGATTGGATGCGACATTTTTTATTACATTGGTGAAGTGTGGAATCGATGGTATGTGACATTATCACTAGCTGTAAGTTTTCGTGAACCCTTCAAGGTGCTCTGAGACACGTCATCATTTGCTGTATGATCTCTTGCTTTATCTTCGACATCATGGAATTCAACATGTCGTGTTCATGCTTTCGATATTAGCTCTCTCCTCTTGTATGTTTTCTTACCTCCTTTTCGACTTCCTTGTGTTTGACATGCTTTCATAATTTCAGTATCATGATTGTAGTAACATTTGCCCTATAGTATGGAGAAGTTTTTTACACTTTAGTGTAAAACCAAGAGCCTTATCACTTTTCCACTTCTTTGCAAGATTCTTTTCTCTTTAATCTAGTTTTGCTTAAAAACACAAATTAAGTGATGATTTTCATTATTAACTTTAAATTTTATTTTTATGCAATCCTTCACCGAGTCGGTACAGTCATGAATTAGCCTATCCTCTTTCTCCTATAAAAGAGGCTTTCATACTTCAGGGTAAATCAAAGTCAAATTTGATTAAGAAAACTAGAAATTTATTCAATATGAAGATTATAAATTCAATATAGCAATTGTATCATAGCTTTGTTTGAATAGGAGACTAGAAATCCTATGGTAATTATAATCCGAATAGAAGACTATAAAACCATTCTAGTGATAATCTGAATAAAATATCAGAAAACCATTCTGGCAATAATAATAATCTAAATAGAAGACCAGAAAACCATTTTGGCAATAATAATAATCTGAATAGAAGATTAGGAAAACCATCTAGTAGTAAGATCACTTGAATAGAAAATGTACTTATAATGGTGTTCAATTATCAGAAACGGAATTTCCCCAAAATTGGTTAAGAGATGGTATTCAAATAAAGATTCTATTTCCTTTTTGTCTGAAACCAAGATTAGAAAACCATTTAGCATTAAAGGAAGACAGGAAGGCTAACCTGGTGTTACTAGAAGACCAAAAAAACCAATCCGGTAAAATTATCTAAATAGAAGACCAAAAAACCAATCTAGCATTAATAGAAGATAGGAAGACCAATCTAATGTTTATAGAAGACCATAAAACCAATCTGGTAATAAGAAATCCTAGTATAAGAAGACCAGAAATCAATTTGCTTATTAACAGAGTCTCCCATTATTTGATAATTTGAATTCCAATCTTGGAATAAAGGATTGAGAAATAACTCGATATTTCAAAAACAGATCTTCAGAATTTATATAATAAACTAGAATTTTTTAGACATTTTTATCTAGTATTAAAATTTCGACTTTAGGCAATAGATAACTCTTGATCCTTCCTCTGAGGGTTTCCCTTAATTTCAACTTGATGCATAACTGAATGTATTAGATTTTTCTTCCTCTAGAAGATGACTTTTGATCCATTCTTTAGGATAAACTTAGATTTGCTTCTGCATTTGATTAATCTTCCTCTAAAAGATTGCCTCGATCTTTCTTTAATATAAAGTTTGGTTTGTCTTTGAATTTGATTGATCTTCCTCTAGAAGACTGTCTCGATCTCTCTTTTGGATCGAGTTTGATTTGCTTTGCATTTGATCTGCCTCTAGAAGATTGCCTCGATCTCTCTTTTGGATCGAGTTTGATTCTCTTTTGTATTTGATCTTTCTAGAAGACTACCCCTTACTACTCTTTAGGTTGTGATTTAGGCTTTGATTGATTTCTTTGTTACCATCTTTGGGTAATTATCTCAACTTGGATCGAACCCCTTATCACTTTCTTAAGTGATGATTTAGGTCTTTTGTCCAGTGCGTTTGGTTAGCTAACTTAAGCTGAACCAAAGTCTTCCTTGACATGGAACAATAAAAAATTTATCACTTTTAATATGGGCAAATAATATATTTTAAATAATTGATAAATGGGTTTTTATTACTTAAAAATACCCTTTATAAATAATAATTAGTGATGGTGAAATGATTTTTAAATTGTGTCTACAAAAATAATTAGTTTAAAGGGAAATAGAAAATGTGACCGAAAAGTTTTTTCCAAAAATTAAAATTTTCACCATCAAAAAGTTGTTTGAAATGTTGTAAACACCTTAGTGTACATGAACACATACTTATATAAATTGCATGGGCATTGTTAGGTGATAAATAAGATGTTAAGTGTATGGATTAAGTAAATTAAGTGATGTGACCATTTACATAAGAATTAAATTTATTTTTAAAAGAATTATGAAATGTCATATTAAAGTGCAACATCATGGTACACTTAAGAGATTAACATGTTGGATAAAGGGGTCCTCCATGATACCATGTGTGTAGGGCATGGCAAGGGGAGAGTGTGATGATGTGGCTCAAAACAAGTGGAGGGCATGGTACTTAAGGGCATTTAGGTAATTTTCTAAATTTATTTGTCATAAAACCAAATTTAAAATTCTCCTCTCTCTATTCTCATTTCTATTTCTACATTTTCAAAAAAAAATACATCTTCTTCCTTAAAGTTTTTCAAACCATTTTAATGGCTTCCATAATTTTTCCAGTCTAAAAATAAGAAGTTTTTCCCTTTTAATTCTTTGAAACTTATTTAAACCTTATTCTTCTTTCTACATCTTTTCTTCTTTCAAAATCAAGTGCTCACACCCCTTGTTCAACCATGGTCATGCCCTATTAACCGTAGGCTGAGCCATTTTTCAAAATCCATAGCAAAAAATTAAGTTTTTACTAAGAAAGATCCAAGATCTAAGGTCATTTCAAGTTCTAGTGATAGTTTGGTTTGCTTTCATAGCTTTGGTGAGTAAAACTCATTTTTATCGGGAAAGATTTGACCTTTATTATGTTGTCCGTTATTGTTGTAAAGTATTGGTTGATTGATGGATTACTTGTGTTGTTTGGAATATATATGTATGAATGCTTGTATGTGATGTTGGATTAGACTTGAAATTGAAGTATAAATGTTTGTGAATGGTTGAAAAATGTGATCGTATTTATGGCTTGTTATTATGGCATGTGAATAGATGTTGTAACCAAGGTTTTCTGGTAAATGCTAAGAAAAGTTAGCATTTTGACTTGTTAAAGTGACTTGAGATCCCTTGAAAACTAAAGTTATGTTTTCTATTCTAATTTACTAGAAAAGTTTTTTTTAAAAGGTTCAAAACTTTATTTTAGTTTTCAAACTTCTTCTTATGTTTTGAAAAGTAAGTCAAAAGTAAAAGTTTTGAAGGGTATTGGACTAGTAAACTAGTTTGAAAAGTTATGGTATCCATAGTGATAGTCGATATGGATGCAGTTCGAGAAATCAAACACTTTTCTAAACTAAAAGTGTTTTATCTTATATATTTTGGAAGGTATTTTTCAATCATAATTTAAGTATAAAGGTATTTATTATTTATTTATTTAAGTATGAGTTAAATAATTAATTAACTAAAGATAATTAGTCTTTAATTATTAATTAAGTAAAGGTAATTAGTACTTAAATATTAATTAGGGAAGTTAATAATAATTTGATAATTAAGAGAGTTTTAAATTAATTATTAATTAAGTAAAGATTAAATTAAGTATCAGTATTTATTTAATTAAGTTTAGTTATTTAATTAATTATTAATTAATTAAGTTTTAATTATTTATTAATTACAAATCAGGTAGTGTTTAATTATTAATTAATTAATTAAGATTTAATTAATTTTAATTAAGATTTAATTAGTAATTAAATTAAGGTTTAACTATTTTTAAATATAGGTTTAAAAATTATTTTAATTATTAAATAAAGGTTTTATTTTTAGTTACTTTATTTCCAGGGATCGGTTTGATTTTTTTTAAAGCAGCTACTTTAAGTAAATAAGTTATATATAAGGGTTTCTCTTGTCTGTGTCATTAAGTAGCCAAACTAATATGAATAAGTTATAACTGAAATGTTGACACAGTTTATTGGAAGTAATTCGTCTTGTATTTAGCACAAATGCCGAATGTCAAAACATGATAAATACAAGGGAGTTAATTTCGATGAATAGGTCATGATAAATTAAGTATATGGAATTTTTTTCCCAATGCAAATATTTACACCTAAATAGTGGAGTTGTCCACTATAGATTACTTGACCCTTTTAAATTATCGAATGTTGGTTCGAAGAGATCAGGATCGGATCTGGTGAGTGGGCGGCACGCATGATATGGAGTTCTAGCTTTGTGAACTGTGACGAAGATTAGACTCTTACCCCTACATGCCCCTTTATGGCTTGGTTGAGGAAGTCAAGAGGCTGGCCATAAAAACCAGATTCTAGGTTACCGTTTGTAGTCACCTTCAGGATAGGGAGAGCGTTACATGTGGTATCAGAGCTTAGGTTGAGTGAACACCTAGGCTTTGGGTTGGGGTCAACTTTTTGAGAGCGCGTATTTGTAAATTTTATTCGTATACAGACACACACACACACACACATTCTTGTTAGTTAGATCAGCTTTGATAGGTTTGATTGGTACCCTTCCTTTAAGATTTACCTCGTCTAAGTATTCTAAGTGTTGCCTTACTATATCCAGGTAGTAAGAAATGAGCAATAGGAACAGATGAGGTAGATGAGCTAGCAGGACCATGACCATCAACAGTCGAGCTCCAATTGCTGGAAGAGTAGGAATTATTGAAGAGCCAGCTCTGGTGCAGACCAGGGTGAATTTTGCTACTATATGCAAGGATTATTCGAATCTGTAAGGGAAATCGTTTTAGGGAACTGAATCCATCATAGAAGTTCAGGCTTGGTTATGTTCATGTAAAAAGATTTTCAAGGGTCTTGATCTTTCGGATGAGCAGAAGAGGTTCATGGCATCAAGGTAATTACAAGAGGGGAGCAGTAGCATAGTGGGACTCTGTTATAGCTAATGTTCCGAAAGAGGATTTTTCATGGGCCCAATTTAAGGAAGCATTTAAGGATCAGTTCTTGCTTGCAACTAGAAAGACTAGGATGTATAGGAATTTCTTAGAGTTGAAGCAGGGAGACTTTTCAGTGGTAGAGTATGAGACTAAGTTCAATTAGCTATCAAGTTTTGGACCAAAGTTGATCAATCCCCCATTGAAGAAGAACAAGATGTTTGTTATGGGGATGGGAGAGGCTTTCCAGGAGAAAATGACTGCTCGTCTTAAGGGCTCTTTGGTGGATCTGGTAGACATGGCGCTAAGATATGAGGTTTAGAAAAAGAAGAAGCCACTAAAAACTCCGAGAAACAGCAGCAACAATCCAAACAAAAGGAAGTTCAACCCGAATTGGAAGCAGCGGGGAAAAGGAAACCCGAAAGGAGCAGGGGAACAAGTTCCAGAATATTGTGTGCTTCTTGTGCAATGTTGATAATGAAAATTTTTCTATCGATTAGAAACTGCCGTTAAAAAATATATCGTTAGAAGTAACCGCAAGCGCACGACGTACAATTGTAGTACGTATGCGAGTACGGGTCGATTCGCAAGGAATTGAATTAATTTTAAATTCTACTCGATCAAATTAACCTAAAGAGTTTGAAATTGTTTCAGCTAAAAAGAAATGTAAAAACTAACTAAAAATAAAAGTGATTAAAAATATGAGAGTAGAAGACAATTTAGAGGCAAATCCACTCTCATACTTTCACATAAATGAACACAAAATCAATCTATGATCTCTCATTTTAATCTAAGTAGAATTAGTGGTGTATTTATCATAAGTATGGTCTATTTGTGTTATTAATTAACATAACTTAAACCATCAAACTTTGATACAACAACTTAAACCACTTTGTTAAATGTCATGAAAATGAATATGAGAAACAAAATATATTTAAGAATGATCTATTTGCTATTTTTGATTAGTAACATAGATCATCAAATTTTGATTCTATTTTAATTTCATGATCAAAATCACTTAGTTAGATGTTAATGTAAATTGTGTTTATATTTGAGTAAGAATATCCTATTTGTGATAAATAAAATAAGCTATCAAATTTACTAATAAACTTACATCAACATCTAACTGTCCATGAAGCATAAAAAGTGATCATGAATTAGCAAATATGTTGAATCTACATGATTTAAAAGAGCTTCATTACCCCTAAATTGAAGGGGTTTAGCTTCTCATTTTTGTTATCATTTCAACACATATAGATTGCAACATTAAAAAGCAAGGAAAGTAAGAGCTAATTAAAAGAAAAGAGAACTAAACTACTTGCATAAATTAAATCCAAACTAATTGCAATGAAAAGAAAGCTAAACTACTAACATGAAATAGAAGTAAGCATGTAAATAAAAGTAAGTATGAAAATAAAATAAAAGCAAAGAAGAAGAAGAGGCTTAGGAAGCCATTTTATTTCTCATTAGTTTTGTGGCTACAACTTGCATAATATGATAAGAAAAAACTTCATTATGTGAACATAAGAGGGTTATTTATACATGACTAAAACCCTAATCCATTTTTAGGGAACTCCCTAAAATGCCCTTGAGGGAATGTGGCCTCCAAGTTATCATTAGCATGAAATTAATCCTCCATTAAATGTGCATGTGCTTTTAATCCCCACTAACATGTGCATTAGCTCTTAATTATGGTACATGAGTTAGTAGGTAGGTGGGGTCCTCCATGATTACATGAATCCTTTTATTTTTTCATTTCTTTGGCTTCCAACTCTTGTATATGCATATTTCCATGAACCCACTTCCAAGTTGAATCCAAATTCTTACAAAACAAATTAAAATGTGCAAGTAATTTTTTCCAAATTAATTCACACACGAAAATTACCATTATGCCCCCATGTAAATGCATGTATGACGACTTGAAAACATTTTTGAAATTGGGTTTTGAACATGTAAAAACACCCAATTATGATATTTATTTTACTAAAATGAGATTAAGTGTGAGTAAAAATATACATTTTTAGTGCACATCAAATACCCCCACACTTATATTTTTATTCGTCCTCGAATAAAGAAAAACTAAGATAAATCCACTTTCGTAGGGAGCACGATTGCATTGAGCATATGCAATAAGCCATTAAACCTCTAGGTGTCCTTAGTAGGATGAGTGTTGTCTCGTGAGGGTTTTCAGCGGATGCTACCCACAAAATCTAAATGCAACATGAAAAATTCATAAATGAAAGATTTATTTACAAAGATATGAATGCAAGTTTTTGAAAATATTTACAAATGAAGAATTTACTTTCAAATTCATATGAATAAGTTAAATATAAGTTCTGGTCATTATCAAGAAATTTAGTTCTTTTACTCGTCAAAACTTCTAACAAAAATTAAGTTATCATCACAATTAGACTCTAGTTTGCTAGTTGTTTCGGTTAATAACATAGTGCAGCTATGAAATTGATCCTTAGTTGATTATCAAAGTTTTTCAAAGTGATGTTTTTTTAAATAACAAGTCTAATCAACTAAGTGAAAATATTGCTTGGATTTTAATTTCTTGCTCTCTCTATTTTTGAAAAGTATTAACATTATTATTATTATTTACACACCTAACTCAGGTAAACTGAGGCCATATATACCGATCATGCACTACCTTTCGGACTTACGTGAAGAGGGTACAGAGCATAGAAAGTGTACACACTTGCGTATGAACACATGACTCTAGGTGGTTATTCTCATTAAAAATTTATTTACATACACCTAACTCAGATAAACTGAGGCCAGATATACCGATCATGCACAGCCTTTCGGACTTACGTGAGAAGGGTATAGAGCATGGCGAGTGTACATACTTACGTGTGAACACCCGACTCTAGGTGTTTTTATTTAAATAAAAGCTTTTTTTATGAAGAGAGAGTTTTGCAAAATCATCTTTAGCACCATCTAACTTAGAAGATCAAAAACGTTATCGCCTTTACTTTAAATCAACCACTCTTTTAAACGAAGATTACAATTAGGATATACTTCATAACTAACACCCATGAACCTTCCTATATACTAACTAACCATAGTTACTTGTAATCAAACTTTATTTTTACTTTTGTTGAGACAAATAAGTTTCAATTCAATAACCAAAACATATACTTATTCTATAGCGTTCCTTCAAAAGTAAATTAATATGCTAAAAGAAATTTTGTTTTGAGATTTTTTTGTTTTTTGTTGTTTTTAAGTTTTCAGTTTTGGAAAGAAAATGCAAAAAATAAACCATGAAAAATCAAAAAAGAAGATGAGGCAATCCCCACACTTAATTTTAACTGTGTCCCCACAGTCAATGCATGATATAATGAGTGTAACGGGGAAAATTATGTACATATTTACAAAAAAGGGTTAACATTTCTTACTAGACGTAGTATGGCTTATGAAGAATCATGAGCTCCTCCTCTTGATTACTTGGCAATTCCAAGTATGGTTTCAAGCGATGACCATTGACATTGAAAATTGATCCATCCCTGGGGTTTTGTATTTCTATGGCGCCGTGCGGAAAAATAGTTTGTACCACAAATGAACTGGTCCATCTTGATTTCAATTGTCCAGGGAATAAATGAAGTCTAGAGTCATACAAAAGAACTTTCTGATTTGGCGAAAACGTTTTCTTTAGGATTGACTTGTCATGAAATTTTTTTGTTCTTTCTTCGTTTTCATATGCGTCATTCCTAATCTCCTTTAACTCGTTGAGGTGCAATTTTCTCTTTACGCTAGGTTTTTCAAGATCGAAGTTTAATATCTTCACTGCCCACAATGCTTTAAGTTCGAGTTCAACGGGCAAGTGGCACGCTTTACCATATACAAGCCTAAAAGGAGACATCTCAAGATGGTTTTAAAAGTAGTATGGTAAGCCCAAAGTGCATCTGTTAATTTTTTAGACCAATCTTTTTGATTTTTATGCATAGTTTTCTCCAAGATTTGTTTAATTTGACGAGTTGAAACTTCAACTTGACCACAAGTTTGAGGATGATACGGAGTGGATAACTTGTGGGTTATTGAGTATTTCTTCATTAGAATTTCAAATGATCGATTGCAAAAATAGATTCCGTTATCGCTTATTATTGTGCGAGGTGTGCTGAACCTCGAAAGATGCTTTTTAAGGAATTTCACAACAATTATATGATCGTTGGTTTTACACAGAATGGCTTGGATGCACTTAGAAACATAATCGACAGCAAGATGAATATACCAATTTGGAAAGAGTTGGGAAACGGTCCCATAAAATCAATACCCCAAACGTCAAAGATTTCGATCGTAAGAATCGGGTTCAAACGCATTATATTTTGTTGAGAGATTCTACCTAACATTTGACAGCGATCGCAAGTTTTACAAAACTCACATGCATATTTAAAAAGCATAGGCCAATAAAAACCACATTGAAGCACCTTTTTCGTAGTTTGCTTCGGACCGAAGTGACCACCACAAGCTTGGTAATGACAAAATGAAAGAACGCTCTTGATTTCACAATCTGGAATGCAACATCGAATGATCTGGTCGGAACAGTATTTAAAAACGTATGGATCATCCCAATAGAAGTAACTTAATTGGGAAAGAAATTTATATTTATCTTGTTTCGACCAAAATGAAGGAGTTTCTTTAGTGACTAGATAGTTCACTGTGTCTGCATACCATGGATTGACAGACGGAAAGGAGTTGTTCATCGGGAAAGTTCTCATTGATTGGTAAAGAAGATGGTGCGTTTGGAAGATGCCATAAATGATCAGCAATGACATTGACAGATCCTTTTTTGTCTTTGATTGTAAGGTCAAATTCTTGGAGTAAAAGGATCCAACGGATCAAACGAGACTTATCATACTTTATAAGGAAAAGGTACCTTAGAGCGGAGTGGTCAGTGTAAATAGTAATGTGTGAGCCAATCAAATAAGGTCAGAATTTTTTGACCGCAAAGACTACCGCTAGAAGCTCTTTTTCGGTGGTTTTTATTGGGATGAGCATTGTCTAGAGTCATACCAGTGTAGTAGATGACGTGAAGAATTTTGTTGATGCGTTGTCCTAAGACAGCACCAACTGCAAAGTTAGAAGCATCACACATTATTTCAAAAGGAAGATCCCAATTAGGTGAGCAAATGATGGGAACAAAAATGAGTTCATTTTTGAGGTGTTCAAAAGTAGATGCACAGTCAGATTAAAGTCGAATGGAACGTCTTTTCGAAGAAGAGTCATAACCGGACGAGCAATTTTACCGAAGTCCTTCACGAAGCATTGAAAAAACCAGCGTGTCCAAGAAATGAACGAATGTCCTTGACAGATTTGGGAATGGGTAGATCGCAATTACATCAACTTTCACTTTATCTACCTCAATGCCTTTTATTGAAATGACATGCCCAAGGACATTGCCGTGTTTGACCATAAAATGGCATTTTTCCTAATTTAACGTTAAGTGTTTGTCCTTGCATCAATTCAGAACCAACTGTAGATAGTGTAAGCACTCAAAAAAAGAATTTCCAAAGATTGAAAAATCGTCCATAAAAACTTCAAGAAAACGTTTGATCATATCGAAAAAAAATGCCGACCATGCATCTTTGAAAAAGTAGCAGAAGCGTTGCAAAGGTCAAAAGTCATACGTTGATACGTAAAAGTGCCAAAGGGACACGTGAAAGTCTTTTTCTCTTGATCTTCGGGAGCGATTGGAATTTGGTTATAGCCGGAATAACCATCAAGAAAGCAATAAAATTCATGACCGACTAATTGTTCAAGAATTTGGTTAGTGATAGGAAGAGAGAAGCGATCTTTACATGTTGTAGCATTTAATTTTTGATAATCATTGCAAACACACCAACCCATTTGAGTATGAGTTGGAATGAGTTTGTTAGAGTCGTTCTTGATAACAGTAAGCCCAGACTTTTTAGGCATGACATGAATTGGGCTAACCCACAAACTATCAGAGATTGGGTATATGATTCCGTTATCGAGGAGTTTAAGAATTTCGTCTTGAACTGCAAAAGAGCCATTTGGCCAGGTACTGTAAGAATTCTGCAGTAAGAAGGACCCATCTCCCCCATGGTTCAGAAGAGGCTTTGTTACAACTGCCAGCAGTTAAGGCATATGGTAAAGGACTGCCCGCTTATGAAGAAGGGCCATCAGGTCAAGGTATATGCAATCAAGGATGAGCCATTTTCTTCTATAGATGAGAAAGAGAAGGGCATCCTTGAAGGTGCTTTAATGACTAATGGAATTTATGTTAGAGTATTGTTTGATACGGGGGCTCCCTACTGTTTCATTTCTAAAGAATTGGTAGATAGATTATCACTTTCCCTAAATTTTGTAGAAAACCCTATTCGTGTGTCGAACCCCATAGGTGGTACCATAAATTTATGCTTGGTTTGCAAAGATACTTCAATTTTCTTACCTTGGCCAATATTTTCCTTGTGATTTGTTTGTTTCGGATTTTAACGAGTTCAATGTTATACTTGGTATGGATTGGTTGTCGGAGTATGAAGTTGTTTTAGATTGTATGGGAAGAATAGTGTCTTTGAAGGCCAAATTTGGAAAATTCATTAAAGTAGCATGTGAGGATCCATATAAGTGTATGTGTAGTTTCTTGCATACCCTTGAATCATCCCAAGAAGAGTTATGTTCGATTGAAATTGTTAAAAAAATTCCTGTTGTGTTTGAAGAGGTTAATTGTCTTCCCCCCACACCGAGAGACAGAGTTTCGTATTGATTTTGTTCCTAGTGTGAGGCCAGTGATTCAACCTAAGCAAAGAATGGAAATGAAGGAGAGAGAGGAGCTAGTTATTCATACCAATGACTTGTTGAGGAGAAGTTTGATTAGATCGAGTCATTCGAGTTGGTGATCAACTATGGTTTTTGTAGCTAAGTTTGATGGTTCTTTAAGGCTATGTGTGGATTATCGAGAGTTGAATAAGCTGACCACTCGGAATAAGTTTCCCTTACTCCGTATTGATGACCTTTTTGACCGACTTCATGAAGCTAAGATATTCTTCTAGATGAACTTGGCTACTAGATTTCACCGGTTAAGGGTAGCCAAAGATAGTATATCCTTAATTGCATTCGGAGGCCCATACTTCTTCTTTGAGTGGTTGGCTATGCCTTTTGGGCTAACCAATGCACCCACGTATTTAGTAGAATTTATGAATCGCGTTTTCAGGGATGTTCTCAATAAGATCGTGTTAGTCTTATCAGCGATATCCTTATTTATTCCAAATCCGAGTAAGAGAAATACACCCTTTGGAAATAGTGTTAAAGACATTAAGAAAGCACGTTTTGAAGGCGAAATTTTCTAAGTGCCATTTTTGGCAATCAGAAGTGAGATATCTAGGACATATTGTGTAGGGAAATGGTATTTCAGTGGATCCAGTGAAGGTGGCGACTGTTCAAGAGTGGAAGCAACCATGGACTCCTACTGAAGTTCGAATTTTCTTGGGCCAAGTCGGATTCTATAGGAGATTCATTCAAGATAATTCTAAGATTTCCTTACACATAACTAAGCTGATGAAGAAGGATGAGACATTTGTTTGGACTCCTAAGTGTGAGGAAGCGTTTGTGGAATTGAAGAAAAGATTGACTAATGCGCCCACTTTAGCTATTCCTGATAGTAGTAGAGGATGAACTATTTACACTGATGCTTGTATAGTAAGGTTGGGTGCAGTTCCGATGCAGCATGGGAAGGTTATTGCATATGCTAGCAGGCAGCTGAAGCCGTATTAAAAGAATTATGCTACACATGATCTGGAATTGTTAGCGGTCATGTTTGCTCTAAAGATATGGAGATATTACTTGGTGGGTGAGAAGTTGCTCTTCATGGACCACAAGAACCTGAAGAATCTTTTCACTCAAAAGGATCGGAACTTGAGGCAACATCGGTGGTTAGAATTTCTGCCAGCATATGATTTGGATATTCTTTATACGCCAGGGAAGGCTAATGTGGTGACGAACACTTTGAGTCAGAATGCAGTCTTAGCTCCCTTTGAGGTTACACCAACCCTTTTGGAAAGGATTTCGAGGAATCAAAGGAAAGATAGTATTCTGGAAGAATTAATTCAAGGAGTCGAACAGGGTCAAAGTTCGGGTTTTGAGATGGATAGCGGCGGTATTCTGAGAATGAATGGAAGATTGTGCATTCAGATATTGATTGGCTGAGGCAGGAAGTTTTGACGGAATGCCACAAATCTAAGTTGAGTATCCACCCTAGAGTCAATAAGATGTAAAAGAATATGAAGAGAGTATTTTGGTGGTCTGGAATGAAAAGAGATATCTCTATCTTTATGAGCAGGTTTACGAACTATCAACAGATCAAAGGCGACCACCAAAGAATTACTGGGGTATTTTAACCTTTGGAGATCCCAAATTGAATTGGGAGTAGATATCCATGGATTTTATTAATGGATTACCTCGATCTAGGAGAGGGAATGAAGGAGTGTGGGTCATTATGGATCAGCTAACTAAGAGTGCTCATTTTATTCCAGTCAAGCCGATAAGGACTGCTGCATCATTGGCTGAGATTTGCATAAAGGAGATCATCCGATTACATACAGTTCTAGTGAGCATAGTAAGTGATCAGGATCCTATCTTTACCAACCAGTTTGGGGAAGCATTACAAGTAGCTTTTGGAACAAAGCTAAGTCTGAGCACTGCCTACCACCCTCAAACCGATGTCTAGCTAAGAGGGTGAACCGAATTTTGGAGGATTCGTTGAGAGCCTGCATCTTGGACTTTTGAGGATCTTGAGAAGATCATCTGCACTTGGTGGAATTCCTATAACCATAGTTATCAAGCTAGCATTGGCATGACGCCTTATAAAGCTCTGTATGGATGGCCATGCAAGTCACCGACATGTTGGGTAGAGACCGGGGATCGTTTAGTGCTTGGACAAGATATGATTCGGGAGGCTATGGAAAAGGTTATAGTGAATAAGAAGAGGATGAAGGAAGCCCAAGATCAACAGAAGAGTTATGCAGATAAGAGGCGAAGGGATTTGGAATTTATAGTTGGAGACTGTATTTGTAAAGATTTCGTCGATTAGAGGAGCTATTAGATTTGGCAGAGCGGGAAAGTTAGCACCAAGGTATGTTGGACCGTTTCATATCCTTGAAAGGATTGGGTCGCTTGCCTACAGAGTTGAGTTAACAGAGAGGTTGTCGGGGGTCTATAAAGTTTTCCATGTATCCCATCTGAGGAAGTATGTGCACAACCCGTCGCTGATTGTGGAGCCATATGTACAAAAGAATTTGGAGATAGAACCGAACTTGACTATGATTTGGTATCCAGTCTGTATTGTGGATCGAGATTAGAAGAGACTATGTAATAAGGTAGTAAGGTTGGTTAAGATCCATACTGTGACGACCGCCCATGACCCCTGCACCGAATCTAGAGATAGAGCGCTGTAAAGTGTGCCAGGCGACCATGGACGATTGTCAAGGTAAGATTTAAAACAACAGAATCTATCGTATTACTCACAGCGCATGGACAAAATACAATAGAACATATGTATAGTGAAGCTTTACAGAACAAAATGACATCATATAAAACTCCATAATAGTTGAATACAAGCATCCACATAGTCAATACATCCAGCCTCACTACATATCTCTCAGAGAATACAAAACAGCGGAATATCCAGTACATATAAGAAGAAAATATGCAACCCTCTAGCTCGTCTTCGATATCAGCATCGTGAGAAGAGAACAGCACCTGTCACCTGCTACCTAGTCTGCCCGTCCCAAAATGGACGAACAGCCCAAGGCAATAAGAATTAAAACATAAAGCCTTGAGTCAGACAACAGTCTTAGTGAGCAGTAAATTAACTAACAACATACCAAAAGAGCATAAAGGAAAAGGAATAGGAATACAACCCTCCCACTCCAACCTCATTATACAGTGATAGCCTCCAGACACATACTAAGCAGAAGCAAACATAGCAGAGCATACAATTTAAAGTAAAGCTACTATCACTCGAGTCAAGGGCGATGTTTTCCAAGTACCAAGGCCTAAATCAGATAAGCACCCAGAAAATACCGCTCTTGAGTCCGAAATGACGTTACAACCAAACATCCATGACTCTGGCTATCACTGTTATCATTACTTCGATATCACCGTTAATTGAATGACCGGCACATTCTTTCAGCCGTCCGTCAAGGGCTAATGGAAACCCCGGTTCTAGACATAACTCCCGCACGTCGTCGCAGCCCGTGCCTAGGACTATCGAATCTGCCCAGAGTACTCGACCATCAACAGTTAGCCGTTGGGACTATCGAATCTGCCCAAACGTACTCTTGCTTAGAGCATGCTAGAACCTTCAACAACGATGTTATCCAAGCCTCCTAGTCATCCTCCTCGACGACTATTCTCATATCCATTCATTATCCTCAACTCGAATCATATCACCGAGTTATCAACATGCTTGGAATGATCCCGTCTGGATTAGACCAAGTCTTCATCACATGATTGCCTCGCTTCATTACATCCTCGCAAAGCCTCATCTCAACATCACATCATCAAATCTATGCATAAGAGCTTCATCATCCCGCTACATATGCCACGAGCAGCTTTTCCAATTCAAGAGCCTTTCCCTTAGCTTTTGAATCACCTTCGATCTAAATCTAATCATCAATCATCTATTTCATAACAATCAATCAAATCAAACATCAATCCAAGCAATCTAGCATTCAAAAATGATCTAAGTAGACAATTATAACAATAATGGCATTTTCGTAATTAAAGAGTTGAAAGTCCAATAAGCATGAAAACATGGATTATATCTCTACAAACTTGATGAATGAACTTGCATAGGTTAACATATGATAAAATGGATGTAACATCATCATGAACAATGGATCTATATGGATCTACACTTAGGATGAAGAAAATGCATGGAAATCACTATTTTAACACCAAATCGAGCCAACAATCCGATATACTCCTTTGGATCCGTGTGAGAGATAATCACCACTCACCAAATCACTTAAACAAACCCAAATCAACACGCTTCAGATCTGGACAGCGAAGGATCAAGCTTGATCTATCACGAATCCGCTTCAAACGAAGAAATCTCTCTTGAAAAGATGAAGATCTTCAATCTAAGCTCTTGAATCTTCAATTTGATCTTCAACTTGGATGGATGGAAGCACTAGATTAGAGTGGAGAAAAGAAGTGAAGAAGTGTAGAAGTCGAGCTCTCAAAATGGCAGCACTTCGTCGCTTCAAAAATCCGGATCCCAAAAAGTGAGAACAACCCCTCCTATTTATAGCTGAAATTCCTTAAGTCGAAATCTGGCTATCTCCCTAAGTCGCTTCCGACTTACGACCTAAGCCTCTCCGACCTAACCCTTCTGCGCATCCAAACACCCAGCGACCTACGACCTAACGCAACGCGCGCCTTAACACACAGGCTGCGACTCAACTCCTCAGCGACCTAACACATCGCGACTTAACAACCATAGGAGTCCACGACCTAACTTAGGTCGTTGCCGACCTAACACTTAACTGCCTTGCCGACCTACGACATAACGAGGTTACGACTTAATACCTTAGACTCCCACGCGACCTAACACTTAAGCCAACCCGCGACCTAACAACTTACTAAGCTACGACCTAAGACTTACAAAACCCTGCGACCTAACAACTTAGCACCCACGCGACCTACGACTTAGCAAACTCGCGACCTAACACACACACGACCTAACCATCTTAGGTCGCCTACGACCTAACTCAACACAGATCTAACGACCTAACTACGCTAACACTTAGGTCGGTCAATCCCATAGGTCGCTAACTCTTATAGGTCGCAAACTGCTTATCCCCTAAGTCGTTAACTCTACTAGGTCGCTCACAACATTTCCTTAAGTCTCCTATCTTAGGTCGTCTACAACAACATAAGTCGGTCACTTCCTTAGGTTGTCTATCCCTTAACTCGGCAACGACTTACAACCTACTAACCTAGCCCAGCTACGACTTATTTCCTTAAGTCGCCAAACCCTGGGTCACTCCTATCTCCTAAGTCGTATACGACTCACGACTTATGCTAAGTCGTGAACGACTTAGGACTTAGGCAAAATTTGCCTAAAAGCTGAAATGGCTCAAAATGCTAAAACTCCAGATTTGACGAACTTTTCGATCCGTGAAAATACGGGTCGTTACATTCTCTCCCCCTTAGGAATTTCGCCCCCGAAATCCCAAACAATCATAGCAATCAGAACTATTCTGTACGCCTACCATCCATAACAATCAGCAAACCATGCATCCAATTCTAGCTTAGCGTACAGAATTCTAAAATTAGAACAAGTTACAATATCGCGAGATGACACGACACCTTAGGGCCATACCTTGAAGAGTTCAGGATGAGCTGCTTTCATCCTCTCTTCCACCTCCCACGTACAGTCGTTATCATCATCACTCCATTGTATCTTGAGCAACTTAACTACCTTCCTCCTAAGCTGTTTCGTGTCGGTTTCCACAACACGAAGTGGCTTACGAGGTCTCCTATCGACTAGATCAACTTCTAAGTCTTCACAGCTACCAGCAGAAACTACCGTACTCGAGTCGTGCACATACTTCCGTAGATATGATACATGAAAAACATTGTGCACACTCGACATCTTCTCTGGTAACTCCAATCTGTAAGCGAGCTTTCCAATTCGCTCGATAATCGGGAATGGTCCAACAAATCTCGGAGTCAATTTTCCTTTCTTCCCGAATCGAATAACATTCTTCAGTGGAGAAATCTTCACAAAAACCATATCTCCAATGTCGAATTCTAAATCCTTACGACGCTTATCGGCATAACTCTTCTGACGGTCTTGGGCTGCCTTCATTCGTTGCCGAATGATTTCCAAACAATCCGAAGTATGCCGAATCATCTCTGGCCCAAGTATCAACTTTTCTCCAGTTTCCAACCAACATGTCGGAGAGTTACACGGTCTTCCATACAATGCCTCATACGGTGCCATACCAATGCTTGACTGGTAACTGTTGTTGTACGCAAACTCCACCAAATGAAGGTGATCTTCCCATGATCCTCCGAAATCCAAAACACAAGCTCTGAGGAGATCTTCCAAAACTCGGTTGACTCTCTCAGTCTGACCATCTGTTTGAGGGTGATAAGCTGTACCCAAACACAACTCGGTTCCCAAAACTTCCTGGAAGCTCTTCCAAAATCCACTAGTGAACAATGGATCTCGATCGCTCACTATACTCTTCGGAATACCATGGAATCGGACTATCCACTTAACATACAACTCAGCCAACTTTGATGCAGTCCTAGTCGATCGGACAGGAATGAATCTAGCACTCTTAGTCAGACGATCCACAATGACCCAAATTCCTTCATTTCCCGTTCTGGTTCTAGGCAATCCATCGATAAAATCCATCGACACTTGTTCCCACTTCCATGTTGGAACTTCTAATGGCTGAAGCAATCCACTTGGCTTCTTCTGTTCGGCTTTTACCAACTGGCAGTTCATACATTTGGAAATAAAATTTCCAACATCCTTCTTCATACCTTCCCAATAGTAGGTTCTCTTCATATCCCGATACATCTTATTTCCACCTGGATGAATTGTCAACTTCGAGTGATGACTTTCCTTCAGAACTTCACTCCTCAATTCACCTATATCGGGAACAACTAGTCGTCCTTGCTTCCGAAGCCAACCCTCTCGATCGACCTCGAATCCTTTATCCTTTTCTGGATCCAATCCAGATTCCAATTCACGGATAATCTTGACAAGCTTATCATCTCGCTTTTGGCTCTCACCAATCCTTTCCACAAGAGTGGGTCTTATTGATAAGTTTGCCAACATCTCAGGTTCCAATTCGCATCTAGGCCTGAAGTCAAATCTAGCTAAATACTCGAGATTCTTCCATTCAGAAAGCATGGCTCCCAATCCTGCATGTCTTCGACTTAACGCATCTGCCACTGCGTTACCTTTTCCCGGAGTATAAGCTATACCAAAATCATATGATGCCAAAAACTCTAGCCAACGTTGCTGCCGAAGATTCAAATCCTTTTGGGAGAAAAGATACTTCAACGACTTGTGATCCGTAAACAACTCGAATCGAACTCCCAACAGATAATGCCTCCACATCTTCAGAGCAAATACAATCGCCGCTAATTCCAAATCATGAGTTGGGTAATTCCTTTCATGCGGCTTCAGTTGTCGACTGGCATACGCAACAACTTTATCCTTCTGCATCAGCACTGCTCCAAGTCCAGTACCACATGCGTCGGTGTAAACCACCATCTCATCATTCCCACTTGGAATAGTCAAAACAGGAGCACTCGTCAATCTTTCTTTCAGGATTCCAAAAGCTTGCTCACACTTAGCATCCCAACTGAACACTTGGTTCTTTTTCGTCAATCCCGTTAACGGTGCAGCTACCTTGGAGAAGTCTTTGATAAACCGTCGATAATATCCTGCTAATCCAAGAAAACTTCTCACATCAGATGCATTCTTAGGTCTAACCCAATCCTGGATTGCTGCCACCTTAGCGGGATAACCTGCTATTCCATTTCCAGAAATCACATGGCCTAAGAACCTCACTTCACTCTTCCAGAAGTGACACTTCGAAAACTTAGCCTTCAGCTGATGTTTCCTTAAGATCTCCAAAACAATACGCAAGTGCGTCTTGTGCTCTTCTTCCGTTCTGGAATAAATCAGAATATCATCCACGAACACAAGTACAAACTTGTTCAACTGATCTCTGAACACTCTATTCATAAGATCCACAAAATATGCTGGCGCGTTAGTCAATCCAAACGGCATTACCAGCCACTCAAAGAAACCGGATGGTGTCCTAAAAGCAGTCTTCGGCACACTATCCTTCGCTACCCTCAACTGGTGAAATCCCGTTGCCAAATCCATCTGAGAAAACACCTTAGCTTCGTGAAGCTGATCAAACAAGTCATCTATCCTTGGCAATGGATACTTGTTCTTCTTAGTCACCTTATTCAGCTCACGATAATCCACACACAATCTCAACGACCCATCTGCCTTGGTTGCAAACACAACTGGTGCACCCCACTCGGACACACTACGCCGAATGAATCCTTTCTGTAAAAGGCCATCAACTTGCACCCTCAACTCCTGCTGTTCCCTAGGCGCCATCCGCCTAAGAGGCATCACAACAGGTGTGGCCCCTTCAACAAGATCTATCCGAAACTCGATCTCTCTATGCGGCGGCAACCCTTTGACTTCGTCAAAGACATCCTCGAATCCATTTGCGATTGGCACTAAAGACAGTCCATCCCGTGGAACAACTAGCGAATACATGAAGCTCATGAAGACGCCTTCCTCATGCTTACATCGTATCACAACCTTTCGCCCCTCCACATTCTCGACTGTCACCTCCAGCCTCTCACAATCAACCTTAGCCGCATACTTCCTAAGCCAGTCCATACCCAAAATAATTCCGAACCCCGCAAAGTTCAGAACAAAGCAATCACAAACAAAAGAGCAACCATGACTCGATACAACTAGACCACGGCATAACATACACAAACAAGACGAACCCCCAACTGGATTAGTCACAACCAATGGCCTATCAACAATATCCGGTTCCAAACCTAACCGGCCTACGAGTTCATTACAAACAAACGAATGCGACGCTCCAGTATCAAACAAAACTCTAACTGGAACACCACATAGGAAAAGAGTACCTTGAACAACCACACTCTTTCCTTTCTCTTCAGCAGTAGGAGCTTTTGAAGACGACGGAACAGCTCCCAAAGCATAAGCTTGCACAATCTGCTTATCTCTTCTCGGTTCTGGACAATTCTTCCTGAAATGTCCCGGCTTGTCACAGTTGTGACACTTCATCGGTGCCTTCGGATTCTTACAATCCTTAGAGAAATGGCCCTTCTGCTGACAATTGTAGCAAGTCACCTCGCCTTTCGGCTTCTTCTGGCCATCCTTACCCTTCTGCTGCTGCTGCTTCCTCTTCTGGTTTCCACCCTGCTGTGGTTTAGATTCTCCCTTGGTCACAGCAACAACAGATCCTTCCTTAGGAAACAGACTCTCATGCCTAAGAGCTTTCTCTACAAGCTTCTCAAATGAATCGTCCAAATGATCCACCAACTGTCTCCCAAGATAACTATCCAAGCCGGTCACAAACTTCTCATTCTTCTGATAAGCAGACTCAATATATGACCGGGCATATTTGGACAAAGCTTCAAACTCAGAAACATACTCAAGAACAGATCTTCCACCCTGCTTGAGCTCTACAAACTTCTTGAACAGAACAGACTTCTGAGCTGTAGAAATGAACTTAGCTTCAAATCTGACTTGGAATTGCTCCCAAGTAATCTCTTCTTCCGGAGTAGTGATGGTAATAGAGTTCCACCAATCAGAAGCTCTCCCTTGAAGCTGCCTTGATGCCAACTTCCTCTTAGTTGCATCATCAATTCCCAAATCACCAAAGATCCTTCTACAAGCATCTATCCATCTCTGGACTTCGATAGTTGATTCTGTTCCTAAGAAAACCTTCCCTCCAAGAGCAGTATAGTCTTTACACAACTTAGCAAAATCCACCGGTTTTGGAGTTTGAACTTGAACTCCAACATCAACTGCCTCCCCCGGAACTGGTATCCTCCTCATGATCAAAGTCATCATAGCTTCGAACATGGCTGCATAATCAGCAGTCTCTTCAGTAGCACGGCCTTCCCTAGCAGCTGGTCTCCCTCTTCGACTCATTCTCAATATCTATAAAAAGGAATGATTAGAACATCTAGAGAAAAAACTGCATAAAGGACTCAACTCTACTAAACTACTATATTATCTATAGTATTCATCCATCAAAATACAATTACGTCTCTCATACGTAGTTACGACGGCGAGCGTTGGGTAAAATCGATTAACCAATGCTCTGATACCAAATGTGACGACCGCCCATGACCCCTGCACCGAATCTAGAGATAGAGCGCTGTAAAGTGTGCCAGGCGACCATGGACGATTGTCAAGGTAAGATTTAAAACAACAGAATCTATCGTATTACTCACAGCGCATGGACAAAATACAATAGAACATATGTATAGTGAAGCTTTACAGAACAAAATGACATCATATAAAACTCCATAATAGTTGAATACAAGCATCCACATAGTCAATACATCCAGCCTCACTACATATCTCTCAGAGAATACAAAACAGCGGAATATCCAGTACATATAAGAAGAAAATATGCAACCCTCTAGCTCGTCTTCGATATCAGCATCGTGAGAAGAGAACAGCACCTGTCACCTGCTACCTAGTCTGCCCGTCCCAAAATGGACGAACAGCCCAAGGCAATAAGAATTAAAACATAAAGCCTTGAGTCAGACAACAGTCTTAGTGAGCAGTAAATTAACTAACAACATACCAAAAGAGCATAAAGGAAAAGGAATAGGAATAAAACCCTCCCACTCCAACCTCATTCTACAGTGATAGCCTCCAGACACATACTAAGCAGAAGCAAACATAGCAGAGCATACAATTTAAAGTAAAGCTACTATCACTCGAGTCAAGGGCGATGTTTTCCAAGTACCAAGGCCTAAATCAGATAAGCACCCAGAAAATACCGCTCTTGAGTCCGAAATGACGTTACAACCAAACATCCATGACTCTGGCTATCACTGTTATCATTGCTTCGATATCACCGTTAATTGAATGACCGGCACATTCTTTCAGCCGTCCGTCAAGGGCTAATGGAAACCCCGGTTCTAGACATAACTCCCGCACGTCGTCGCAGCCCGTGCCTAGGACTATCGAATCTGCCCAGAGTACTCGACCATCAACAGTTAGCCGTTGGGACTATCGAATCTGCCCAAACGTACTCTTGCTTAGAGCATGCTAGAACCTTCAACAACGATGTTATCCAAGCCTCCTAGTCATCCTCCTCGACGACTATTCTCATATCCATTCATTATCCTCAACTCGAATCATATCACCGAGTTATCAACATGCTTGGAATGATCCCGTCTGGATTAGACCAAGTCTTCATCACATGATTGCCTCGCTTCATTACATCCTCGCAAAGCCTCATCTCAACATCACATCATCAAATCTATGCATAAGAGCTTCATCATCCCGCTACATATGCCACGAGCAGCTTTTCCAATTCAAGAGCCTTTCCCTTAGCTTTTGAATCACCTTCGATCTAAATCTAATCATCAATCATCTATTTCATAACAATCAATCAAATCAAACATCAATCCAAGCAATCAAGCATTCAAAAATGATCTAAGTAGACAATTATAACAATAATGGCATTTTCGTAATTAAAGAGTTGAAAGTCCAATAAGCATGAAAACATGGATTATATCTCTACAAACTTGATGAATGAACTTGCATAGGTTAACATATGATAAAATGGATGTAACATTATCATGAACAATGGATCTATATGGATCTACACTTAGGATGAAGAAAATGCATGGAAATCACTATTTTAACACCAAATCGAGCCAACAATCCGATATACTCCTTTGGATCCGTGTGAGAGATAATCACCACTCACCAAATCACTTAAACAAACCCAAATCAACACGCTTCAGATCTGGACAGCGAAGGATCAAGCTTGATCTATCACGAATCCGCTTCAAACGAAGAAATCTCTCTTGAAAAGATGAAGATCTTCAATCTAAGCTCTTGAATCTTCAATTTGATCTTCAACTTGGATGGATGGAAGCACTAGATTAGAGTGGAGAAAAGAAGTGAAGAAGTGTAGAAGTCGAGCTCTCAAAATGGCAGCACTTCGTCGCTTCAAAAATCCGGATCCCAAAAAGTGAGAACAACCCCTCCTATTTATAGCTGAAATTCCTTAAGTCGAAATCTGGCTATCTCCCTAAGTCGCTTCCGACTTACGACCTAAGCCTCTCCGACCTAACCCTTCTGCGCATCCAAACACCCAGCGACCTACGACCTAACGCAACGCGCGCCTTAACACACAGGCTGCGACTCAACTCCTCAGCGACCTAACACATCGCGACCTAACACATCGCGACTTAACAACCATAGGAGTCCACGACCTAACTTAGGTCGTTGCCGACCTAACACTTAACTGCCTTGCCGACCTACGACATAACGAGGTTACGACTTAATACCTTAGACTCCCACGCGACCTAACACTTAAGCCAACCCGCGACCTAACAACTTACTAAGCTACGACCTAAGACTTACAAAACCCTGCGACCTAACAACTTAGCACCCACGCGACCTACGACTTAGCAAACTCGCGACCTAACACACACGCGACCTAACCATCTTAGGTCGCCTACGACCTAACTCAACACAGATCTAACGACCTAACTACGCTAACACTTAGGTCGGTCAATCCCATAGGTCGCTAACTCTTATAGGTCGCAAACTGCTTATCCCTTAAGTCGTTAACTCTACTAGGTCGCTCACAACATTTCCTTAAGTCTCCTATCTTAGGTCGTCTACAACAACATAAGTCGGTCACTTCCTTAGGTTGTCTATCCCTTAACTCGGCAACGACTTACAACCTACTAACCTAGCCCAGCTACGACTTATTTCCTTAAGTCGCCAAACCCTGGGTCACTCCTATCTCCTAAGTCGTATACGACTCACGACTTATGCTAAGTCGTGAACGACTTAGGACTTAGGCAAAATTTGCCTAAAAGCTGAAATGGCTCAAAATGCTAAAACTCCAGATTTGACGAACTTTTCGATCCGTGAAAATACGGGTCGTTACACATACATGGGAGATAGAGGATCGTATGAGGGAAGCTTATCATAAGTTGTTGCAAGGATAGTTGTTCCTTATTTGTTTAACTTATATATGCACTATTTGTGTTGTGGTTTCTTGGTATATCTTTTGTATAGGTTCACGACTTATATAAATTATGCCATTTTGCGTTAGTTTGAGTTATCTTCTTGTGTGCTAATTTCGGGATGAAATTCTTTTAATGGGGGAGAATGTAACGACCTGAAATTTAATCACTTTTAATATGGGTAATTAATATATTTTAAATAATTAAGAAATAGGTTTTCATTCCATAAAAATAACCCTTATAAATAATAACTAGTGATAGGTTTTCACCATCAAAAAGTTATGACCATTTAAAAATAGGACGTTAAGTATATGGATTTAAGTAAACTAAGTTGTGACCATCAAAAAGTTGTGACCATTATTAACTAGTGATAAATAATAATAATTAAGAAATAGGTTTTCACCATCAAAAAGTTGTTTGAAATGTTGTAAACACCTTATTGCACATAAACACATACTTATATAAATTACATGGGCATGGTTAGGTTAGAAATAGGACGTTAAGTATATGGATTTAAGTAAACTAAGTGATGTGACCATTTACATAAGAACTAAATTTTAAAAATAAATAAATTATGAAATGTCACATTAAAGTGCAACATCATGGTACACTTAAGAGATAAAGGGGTGCTCAATGATACCTTGCGTGTGGAGCATGGCTAGGGGAGGGTGTGATGATGTGGCTCAAGACAAGTGGAGGAATGGTACTTAAAGGCATTTAGGTAATTTTCTAGATTCATTTTTCATAAAACCAAGTTCAAAATTCTCTCCCTCCATTCTCATTTCATTTCCTACTTTTTCAAAAAAATTACATCTTCTTCTTTAAAGTTTTTCAAACCATTTTAATGGTTTCCATAAATTTTTCCAAAGTTCAAAAATCAAAACATTTTCCTTTTTAATCCTTTAAAAATTATTTAAACCCTTATTCTTCCTTCCACATCTCTTATTATTTCAAAATCAAGCCCTCACACCCCTTGTACAACCTTGGCCATGCCCCATTAATCCTAAGCCGAGCACATTTTTCGAAATCCATAGCCAAAATTAAGTATTTACTAAGATATATCCAAGATCTAAGGCCATTTCAAGTTCTAGTGATAGTTTGGTTTGCTTTCATAGCTTTTGGTGAGTAAAATTCAATTTTTTGGGAATGACTTGACCTTTATTATGTTGTATGTTGTTGTTATAAATTATTGGTTGATTGATGGATTACTTGTGTTGTTTGGAATACACATATGGATGCTTGTAGGTGATATTGGATTCGACTTGAAATTGAAGTCTAAATGTTGTGAATTGTTGAAAAATGTAATCTTGTTTATGGTTTATTATTATGGCATGTGAATAGATGTTTTAATCATGGTTGTGTGGTAAATGCTAAGAAAAGTTAGCATTTTGACTTGTTAAAGTGACTTGGGATCCCTTGAAAACTAAAGTTTTGTTTTCTATTTTAATTTACTAGGAAAGTTTCAAAATTTTATTTTTGTTTTCAAACCTTCTACTATGTTTTGAAAAGTAATTCAAAGGTAAAAGTTTTAAAGGGTATTAGACTAGTAAATTAGTTTGAAAAGCTATGTTATCCATAGCGATATTCACTATTGATGCAGTTCGGGAAATCAAACTCTTTTTCTAAACTAAAAGTGTTTTATATTAAATATTTTTGGAAAGTATTTTCAATCATAATTTAAGTATAAAAGGTAATTATTATTTACTTATTTAAGTATTAGTTAATTAATTAATTAATTAATTAAAGATAATTAGTCTTTAATATTAATTAAGTAAATGTAATTAGTACTTTAGTAATAATTAAGTAAGTTAATTATAATTTGATAATTAAAAGAGTTTTAAATTAATTATTAATTAAATAAATATTTAATTAATTATTAGTTTTTATTTAATTAAGTTTAATTACTTAATTAATTATTCATTTATTAGGGTTTAATTATCTATTAATTACTAATGAGGTAGGGTTTAATTATTAATTATTTAATTAAGTTTTTAATTAAGTTTAATTGAAATTAAATTAAGATAATTATTTTTAAATAGAGGTTTAAAACTTATTTTAATTAATTAAATAAAGGTTTTATTTTTAATTACTTAATTTTCAAGGATTAGTTTTTTAAAGCAGCTTCTTTTATAGGTAAATAAGTTCTATACAAGGGATTCTCTTGTTTGTGCCATCAAGTAGCCAAACTAATATGAATAAGTTATAACTAAAATGTTGACACGTTTTATTAAAAGCAATTCGTTTTCTATTTAGCACAAACGCCGAATGTCGAAACATGATAAATGCAAGGGAGTTAATTTCAATGAATGGGTCATGATAAATTAAGTATATGGAAGATTTTTTTCCATATGCAAATCTTTACATCCAAATAGTGGAGTTGTCCACTATCGATAACTTGACCCTTTTAAATTATCGAATGTTGATTTGAAGAGACAGGGATCAGATTATGCACGTTATCCAAAACCACTTTGAACCAACGTAAGCGTTCGAATTGGAAACAACTAGAACTGAAGATGAAGACCTTTGAAGTGCAAGGGTTGCTTGCTACTAATCCTGATTGTGATTCCAAAATAGATGTAGGAGAGGTAGTGCCTTCGGTTCGTTCATATCCTGAACGACTTGTATGGATGAATGCTAACATTGCATTGTTGCCAAGAAGGCAGTGTTAGCATTCCAAGTGGAATTGCTAAAGAAATTTAAAGCATAGCCTCAAGCCTCACAACCGGGAATGACTGAAACATGGGATATGCGGTAGAGCTAAGTGGGTCGCTCCCATTAGGGTATAGTCACCACCCAATCAAGATCGATATTTCTTTATTATGTATGCTTACGACCCACATATGGTTGTTGATCACAACCGGGGTGGCGATATATTGGTACTATCCAGTAAGGGGTAGGCTGGTCCTGTGTTGGTGGGTGTCCATGTAAGGCCATCGGTACATTTTATCTAGATGGTATTGTGGCAGGCGGTATCCCAGTAGCCTTGTCATTGGTGGAACCCAACTTCCAATAAGTGCCTTACGGACTTAGTTATGCCCAAATATGTTGGAACGTGAGATGCAAGCATTTCAGCTATATTCATAATTTACTTTAAACCCTAGATTTATCATAATATCACTAGATTTTCTATAGAAATGGTTTTGATTATCGTAAGGTAAAATCCCGTCCGTGTTTATTGTGGCGTGGTATTACGAAATACCTTTGAATTTTAAAGAGTTTTTAAAGTTATAATTCAGTTGTTTGGAGTTTACTCACATCAGACCCATGTTTAAGCCAGAGTTTTATTTTCTCTCCCTAACACTCTTGGGTACTCAAATTTTTATGGGTAGCTAAGTAGTCCAGGTTTCTCATAGATGCATTTTGGAGGAGCTTTGAGCAGGTGGCTTCATCGATATCTAGTTATTTGTTTTTGTTCCATTGTGTATATATGTATTTTATATCAGTAATATGGGGACAGGCAGTTATAACCATCCCTAACTGAAATTCGTACTGTTATGACTCTGATGTATTATTATGGCAGTGATTATGTATGATCTTATGTTGACTATTATATATTGCTCCGTTGTGTTGTGATATTATGTGCTGTTTAGTTTCCTCTAGTGTTTCTTTTTCTTTTAGCCCAACGGCTCATCTTTTGGAGTAAGAAAGGCAGATCGTTACACGACATTTCTTTAGAAGGCACTCCAGCCAGGCTTTATAGAAGGGACTGAAGGCTCGTTCGGTGCTCTGGCCAGGCCATCTTAGGCAGGACCGAAGGCTTATTCTATCCTCCCTCTTGGAGATGCTACAGACATACCTTCTAGGTGAGATCGAAGGCTGGTCGGTGCTCTGGCAAGGCCATCTTAGGCGGGACCAATGGCTTACTCCGTCCTCCCTCTAGAAGGTGCTCCAACCAGGTCAAGTAGGTGGGACCGAAGACTTATAGTGCTCTGGCCATGCCTTATAGGCAGGACCAGAGGCTTACTCTGATCTTCCTCTAGGAGGTGCTTTAACCAAGCCCTTGTAGCGAGATCAAAGGTTTTCTTCACCCCTTGTTACCTTATAGGTAATAATTTATGCTTTTCCTTATAATTTCATTCTTTCATTTAGTTATCGACTCCGTATACATAATTTTATTAGTTCCTTTATTCATCCATTATAGGAAAGTAAGGCTTTAGATGTTCGGAATTCCAAATTCATTTGGCCCGATTTGTCCATTCGCTAGATTTTTGGTGTTTGCCATTATATTTCGGAGTATCAAATCTCCTTTTCAGAATGATCTTTCCTTAACTTTGGATTTATAGTACTTGGTTATCCTTTGTTGATAATTAGCTGCTTGTTTGGCCGCTTCATTTCTTGGTTCTTTGATCGAATCTAGGGATTTTTCATATCTCTTAATCCCTCGATGTGATGCCATCCTAGCTTTGAATGAAAGCATTGTTTCTTGCAGTTTAATATGCCCAAAGTGCGAGTGGCAGCTCTTCCACCCAATATTTTCTTTCATAAAGTATGTAATAAGGGCTGTAACTTATTTTCTTATCCTTCTTTAGCCTATTTTTTTGTTCTTTGCTTGTCTTTCTTCAAGTATTCTTCACTTGACATGATTCAATGGTTCTTTTTTGGTTTTTATCATTTACCACTTTTCCTTTGATAGAGGCTAGATATATATGTGACTCTTTAGACAAACTCGCAGTTTCAAGGGTAATTCTTCTTTTAGATCATGTTCAAATGTACTTTGTGATCCTTATTTGATAATCCAAAGATCATCTTGCGATAATTTATTTTCCTGAACTCATATATGGTAAGTGTTGATTCTTGTGAAAATCGCGTAATTGGTTTTGATGCCTTGTCTTTGTTTGAGATTTCGAAGGCATAAATCTTATAATCCTATTCTTGGATGATCCTTGCAGATTTAGTTTAAACATTGTAATTTGATGTAAAGCTTGAAAGTTACTATATTAAACAGTGACTCGGCCTGTGGGTTGTTGGTTTGCTTAAATTTCCTCTCCTTTTTAGTCCGATAGTTGTTCACTTTTGATATTTACTGTCTTAAAGTATTGATCATTTTGCTAATGACTCTTCATATTTTACTTTGCTCCACATGACTAAGATGATCCATATAAAAATCCTTTCTAGACTCTTTTCACAGCTTTACCCATTCCTTTTGGCCTTGATATTGTTGGTTCAAAATCTTTTTCAATATGGGAATATACATTTATTGTTCCTATGTTTCGTCATCTTAGGCTGGTGGCTATTCATTCGGTTTTCATTACTGCTTTATTTCTCAAATGGTAATTATCGCATGTTCTTTCTTAAATCTTTCCTTATTCGAAATAAGTGTAGCTTCTCTAAACATTCATATGCTGAAATTGTGAAGTATTTCATTAATGTCCATAGATCTTTCCTTTCTCAATAAGTATCAGTTTGACTGACTTTTCCCTTTTGACTGCTCATGATCAAGACTCTTGATGAATGCTTTTCTGCCTTTTAACTTTACGAAAGCTACTTAGTGTATTCTAATGGCTGAATAAAAGATTCTATTCTGGTTCCTTGAAGTTCAAATTCTAATCTTAAACCCCATTAGGTTACATTTCTGAGTAGTCATTTCCCCTTCGATTAATATTAGTAATTTGCAAATCTTAAATGATTTTATTAAAATATCCTTTGGGTAGAAATTACAACAATAAAAATTAATATCATTTGATAAGCTGCTTTTGGCATGCAATTTTCTTGGGTTAGCAGGTTGTTTGATAGAATTTTAAAAGTAAAATTATTTTATTAAAATAAGGGATGGAATATAGTATCCCATCTAAAAGGGTTGGATAGTCGATCATAAAAATTTTAGAAAGAGATTTTTGGATGACTATAAAAATAATCTTTCTAGGAATTGATCCGATGGAAGAGTTTGCGGCACCTTCAATCCAAGAACTTAAATAACTTGTTACATTAGGAGTGATGAACATGGCTGCAGAAGTTAACCTTTTGATACTAAAAATCCAAAGAAAATCCATTATCCCATATAAGAAAACTTGACTTTCCATTTTGGTATTAAAAACTCGACCATGAGAGAAAGAATTTTCTCAAACTCCACTCCAAAAGCAAAACTCATAATTCTAGATCTATCAAGTGAGGAAGCTAGCTGTTCATAGTAAAACTAGAATTCCATCTGATATATGATGAGACTGGAAGATCATTTGATATAAGAAATCCAAAAATCCATCCATCAACGACAATTTACCGCCATGCTTTGAAAAGAAAATTTAGATTTTCTCGGATTTTGTTCATAGTAAACAAGTCTTCATCTCAACCTGTAAGGAAACTCAAACCCCATGTTAGTACACGGTGAATTTAATGTATAAACAAAGCAAATTAGAAATTTCAATGAGTAGGGTTGATCCTTGATGGTCAATTGCCACAAAACTTCACGGTTTAACTGGAATTTGAATTTGAAGTTGCAAAAGCTATTTATCTTCTTGGATTTTTCGTTGCTAAATCCTTTAGGTTATTTCACAAAATAAACATCATCTTAGATTTATAGTTTTCTGTATGCAACATGACTAAAAATTAGAATTAAGCCTTAGATTTGCAATTTATAATACAATAGTCTAATTTGTTAATACCTCAGTTATTGATTTTGATGATAACAACCTTAATAAATAACAATATACATTCATATATAATATGGATACTAATGTTTTACCAAGTTATATAGTATATAGTGTAGGATATTACGTACGTATCGAATCGAAGACAGTACATTATAAAGACTCAAAGAATGGACATGAAGGCTCATGAGTATAAAGACCAAGATATGAAGATCTCAAGACTATAGTATAACATATAGAGTCATAGAATATTGTTAAAGTCTATGGAAGCAATCTTTGGTCTCCATCTCTTATTTTTCTATCTTTTATATTTTTTATATAAAATAAATTTTTAGATACATTTAAAATATTTTATAAAAGTTCTCTAAAGTTTAAAATGTTTATAAACTATGTTTAAATTAGTTTAGAAAATATCAAATCATTTTGAAAAGCATAGTATTTTTATATGTTTCAAAAAGGAAAGGTTTTTTTTCCAAAAATCACATACATATGTCAACATATGTATGCTAGGTATGTCGACATAAATATCGCAATTTAGTTTTTCAAATCTTGAATTGATGTGTCGATTCGTCGTAACTCTTCATGAACGGACATGTCTGTTTATACACTATATACAGAAGGTTTTAAATGGAATTTTAGTAGTTATTATCATATTTTCTTCCCTCTTCTCACTCTCTCAAAATCTCCATTGAAAATATTCAAAATTCTATTCAAGATCATATAGAATTAATTCGTACTTTTGTGTGTTAATTCAATATTACTCTATTACTCTCTTGCTATTTTGGAAACATCTCTATCACAAATCAAAGATCAAAGTGTTGACCGAGAGGCCATAGGATTCATTGTATCCAAAGTTCATGAAATCGACTTTGGAAAAACCATCAAACTTTATTTGCATTTGCTTGGGTGTGATCGCCCGCTCATAGCAATTGGGTATGCTTAGCAGCCCGGAAATCCGAGTGGATATGCTTGTAGCCCATCCAAATCAAGTGTGTATACCCTGAGCCCAGAAAATCTGGAGGGTGTGTCTTGTAGCCTCGGAATCGAGATTGTAATTAGGTTTGCCTTCGGCTTTTTTAAAGATTAGCATTTTAAAAGAAATCCGTACAAGCAATTGTACCAGACTGGATGTAGGAGAAATCTGAAGCAAACATAAAATCCCTAGTGTCATCTCTCTAACTCTCTACTTCACTTTACTTAGTTTATTTTATCTATATTTGCATCTGTGATTGATTGTTGATACAATTCTATGTTGAAAATACATGATTTAACATTAAACTTGAAAGAAATTTAAATAGATTTACAAAAGTTAGAAAACACTATTCATCCCCCTCTAGTGTTTATCTATCCTTGATATCTAATTCCGTAAGCTGCATTTGGTATCAGAGTACTGGGTTTTCAAAAACTTGTAACTTAGTTTTTGAAAAATTTAAATAGCTAGTAATATTTTAATACTTTTGTAGAAAAATGGTTTTGTGAAATTAATATGTTACCAGAAACTAATTGTTTTGAAAAGTCACTTGATTTCTTGGAACGATATGATTTTGAACTACAGGAATAAGTTTGTTATATGCTAACGGTGAACAAACTTGAAAATCAAACATAAAATCAAGAAGGGAAAATGGATACTGGATAATGGATGCTCAAGATACATGACTGGAAATTTCTAGATCTTGAATGATATTGTCTATAGAGAGATGGATCAGTTAACGTCAGAGATAACTCAAAAGTATATGCGTTTGGCATCGACAATGTCGATAGCTCTAAAACTCTTACTATTTCTAATGTTTTGCTAGTTAGGAATCTGAAACATAACTTGCTTAGTATTAAGCAATTGTGTGATAAAGGTTCTAAAATTAAGTTTGAAAAAGATAATTGTCATATCGAAGATAATGAGTCAATCATTATCTTTGAAGGAATTAGAAAACATAACATTTATATTTTAAATACGAAAGTGTCTAATGATAATTTATGTCTTTTGGCTAAATCTAATGACCCTTGGATTTGGCACAAAAGATTTAGTCATTTGAATTTTAAACACCTTTCTAAAGTTGCTAGATAAGAACTTATTAGGGGTCTCCTTAAAATGAGTTTTAATGTCAATAATTTATGTGACGCCGGTCAATTAGGAAAACTTGGTAAAAGTTTTTTAAAATTTAAAGATATGATTTCTACTTCTTATCCTTTTGAACTTCTTCCTCTAGATCCTTTTGGACCTTCGCAAATACAATCAATAAATCATAATAGATATGGCTTTGTAATTGTAGATGATTTCTCCAGATTTACATGAACAATTTTCTTTAAACTTAAAAGTAAAGATTTTGAAACGTTTAAAATTTTTACTAAAAGAATTCAAAATCAAATGTCAACTAAAATTAAAACAATTAGGAGTGATCATAGAGGAAAATTCGAAAATGATAATTTTTAAACGTTTGTAATAAGAAAGGAATTACACATAATTTTTCATTTTCAAGAACAACACAACAAAATGGAGTAGTAGAACGAAAGAATAGAACTATACAAGAATGTGCTAGAACAATGTTAAATAATGGTGAATTACCTAAAAAAAATTGGGTTGAATTAGTTGTTACAGCATGTTATATTTTAAATAGGATTTTAATACAATCTTTTACTAAGAAAACTCCATTTGAATTATTTTATAATAAACGCCCTAAAGTATCTTGTTTTAGAGTTTTTGGTAGTAAATGTATTATATTAAACACAAAAGATTATTTAGATAAGTTTGACGCTAAATTAGATTAAAGAATATTTATTAGTTACTTTAATAGAAGTAAAGCTTATAGAGTTTTCAACGCCAAAACTAACACCATTGAAGAAACATTACATGGTTCATTTGATGAGAATTTTAAATTCAATAATTCCAGTTTTGATGAAGAAAAAAATATAGATAAAACTAATGAAATTACAAATAATGAAATCATTAACGATGAAAATAATAATAACTCTGAAAATTTACATCCAAATAACCAGACAAAATATCTGAAAGATCACCCAATGGAAAATATTTTAAGAAATATAGAGTATGTTATAAAAACAAGTAATCAATTAAATAAAATGAGCAATGTGGCTTTTATCTCAACTATTGAACCCAAAAATCCAAAAGAAGCATCATTAGATGATTTTTGGATTCTTGCTATGCAAGAAGTACTGAACCAGTTTACCGGAGATGATGTTTGTTAATTAGTCCCAAGACCTGAAGATAAGTCTGTAATAGGAACTAAATGGGTGTATATAAATAAAGTGAATGAACAAGGAGAATTTATTAGTAATAAAGCATGTTTATTTGATCAAGGTTATAGTGAAGAAGAAAGTATAGATTTTGAAGAAACTTTTGCTCCTATAGCCAGATTGGAGACTATCATAATTTTACTTGCTTTTGCAAATCATAATAACTTTAAATTATTTCAAATGGATGCCAATAGTGCCTTTTTAAATGGATTTATTAAAGAAGATGTCTATGTAGAACAACCACCACTTTTTAAAGATGAAAAACTACCAATCACGTTTATAAATTAATGAAAGCTGTATCTAATAAAAAACAAGCTCCTAGAGCATGGTATGATAGACTAAAATCCTATTTATTACAATATATTTTTGAAATAGGAAAGGTAGATAGTACTCTATTTATTAAAAGAAATAAAACTGATATTCAACTTATATAAATACATGTAGACGATATTATTTTTTGATCAACAAATGAACAGTTAAATAAATACTTTTCAGATATAATAACTGAGGAATTTGTATTGAGTCATATAGGAGAACTGACATTCTTTTTAGGACTATAAATAAGACAATTAAATAATGGAATTTCTATAAGTCAAGAAAAATATGCCAAAGACTTAGTAAAAATTGGTATGTCAACATTAGTGGAAAACCAATTCCTATGGCAACAAATGAGAAATTAAATAAAGAAGAGAACTCAAATGATGTAAATAAAAAATTATACAACTATATGATAGAATCATTACTCTATATAACTACTAGCAGAATAGATATAATGCATAGTGTCCGTCTATGCGCAAGATATCAATCTCAACCTAAAGAAACTCATCTAAAATAAGTAAAAAGAATATTAAGATATGTAAACAATACCCAAGATTATCGAATTTTTTTATCCAGAAGAAGATTCTTCCGAATTAATTTCATATAGTGATGCTATCTATGCTGGATGCAAATCAGATTGAAATGTACAAGTGGAACTTGTTGCTTTTTAGGATGCTCTCTTGTTTCTTGGTTTAACAAAAAGTAAAATTTTGTATCTTTGTCTATAACAGAATTAGAATATATTTCAACTACACTAGCTTGTTCATAAGTCATTTATATGCAGCAAACTCTAAAATATTTTGGTTTTAACTAAATCACCATATACTGTGATAACACTGGTGCATTAAATCTATCTAAAAATCCAACACATCATGCCGAAACCAAACATATAGATATAAAACATCATTTTCTAAGAGAAAACATAAATAAAGAAGTAATTTCACTTGAATTTATAAATATTGAAAATCAAATAGCTGATATTTTAACGAAACTATTAACTCAAACATCTTTTATTAAACTTAAAAGATAGTTAGGAATATGTTCTTTCTCTAAAATACAAATAACTATAATAAAAATTACAACTTTAAAAGAAATATGAAATACTAGAATTACACTACATATGTCGGCATACCCCAATCATTTGTGTCGACATATCCTAGAAAATTCAAAAAGCATATTTCCCTCCTAAATTCAAAATTTGAAATACAACTATATAACCACCAAATTTCAAAATAAATCTCACTTTTCCATCTTCTTCCTTCTGTAAATTCTGTAGAAAAATAAATTCATAGATTCCTCAAGTTCCAGACACCCAAGAGAAGAGACTGCACCCTTTTCCTTCCAAACTCCCACTCTAGGCCCCTTTCAAACCACCACCATGGCCAAAGTCACTAAGATTAAAGATGATCTGAATCATGTACTAAATATGCTTTTAGAAATAGAGGTTTTTCAACAACACCTCCTGAAAGAACGAGAGAAGCAAGGGCAGATTCTTCGCAATCTCCGAAAATATCTATTGGATAATCCAACGCATCCAATTGTAATCGAGGAGGATAATCCTAATCTAGTCATTCAGAATTTGATGAATGATGAAGAGGAGGAAGAGGAAATAGAGGAAAAGAAAGAAGAAGATGATGAGGTCAAATATGCGGCCAAAGTATGCTTCGATAAAGATGGAAATCTCGTCGAGCAAAAAGGGAACGTTTGTCTTCACTACCCTTTTTGCCCCATCCATAGGTCCCCCATAATCAAAAGAAAACCATAATTTTAGGTATAGTACATAATTGTTTGGTTTGTTTGGATTAGATTTTGTTTTGTGTGCATTTTTTTTTCTATTTGGATCTGTGTGTTTTAGTTTGGTTTGGATTGGTTTTTACATATGAATTGGATTTGTTTATGTATAGTTTGACTTGATAAATAAATTTTACTTTATAAGTCTTCACTATTACATATCATTATACTTAATATAAAATAATGAATTGCATGTCATATAATTGTCATATATCATCATCATAATCATATTATTTAAACTTAGTTATTGATTTTGAATCTATAATCACTATGTATTTGATTCAGGGAGGTCTTTTGTTTTTCACCGATTTTTTTTGATGATAAATGGGGAGAAAAATATAAAATATACATATGCATATATTCGGGGGAAGTTATATCATATTGTATATAATAAGTATGTTATTAATGGTTGTCATCATCAAAAAGGAGGAGATTCTTAATACCTCGGTTATTGGCTTTGATGATAACAACCTTAATAAACAACAATATACATATAAAATACATATACTAATGTTTTGCCAAGTTATAAAGTATATAGTGCAGGATATTACACAGATATTGAATCGAAGATTGTACAGATAAAGACTCAAAGAATGGACATGAAGACTCGTGAGATGAAGATCTCAAGACATAATATAGTTATGGAGTCATAGAATATTGTTAAAGTCTCTGGTAGCAATTTTTGATCTCTATCTCTTATTTTTTTTATCTTTTATATTTTTTAAATAAAATAAATTTTCAAATAAATTTTAAAATATTTTATAAAAGTTTTTCAAAGTTTAAAATATTTATAAATTATGTTTAAATTAGTTTGCAAAATATCAAATCATTTTACAAAGTATAGTATTTTTAAATGTTTTAAAAAGAAAAAGGTTTTTTTCAAAAATCACAGATATATTGACATATGTATACTAGGTATGTTTACATACATGCCACAATTTGGTTTTTCAAATTTTGAATTGAAGTGTCTATTCGTCATAACTCTTTGCAAATGGATACGTCTGTTTATACACTATATATATGAGGTTTCAAATTAATTTTTCAGCAGCTATTATCTAATTTTTCTTCCCACTTCTCACTCTCTCAAAATCTCCATTGAAAATATACAAAATTCTATTCAAAATAAAATAGAATCAATTCATACTTTTGTATATTGATTCAATATTACTCTCTTATTTTTTTTGGAAACATCTCTATCGCAAATTAAAGATCAAAGTGTTATCCAAGAGGCTATAGGATCCATTGTATCCAAAGTTCAAGAATCCAAAGTTCAATAAATTGTCTTTGGAAAAACTATCAAACACTATTTGCATTTGCTTAGGTGTGACTATAGCCCGTTCAAATCAATTGGCTGTGCTTGGTAGTACGGAAATCCGAGTGGGTGTGCTTGTAGCCCGTCCAAATCAAGTGGGTGTACCCTGAACCCGAAAAATCAGGAAGGTGTGTCTCATAGTATCAGAATTGAGATTGTAATTGGGTTTGCCTTCTGCCTGTTTAAAGATTGGCATTTGAAAAGAAATCCGTACAAGCAATTCTACGGGACTGAATGTAGCAGAAACCCAAACTAGTATAAAATCTCTGGTATCATCTCTCTAACACTCTACTTTACTTTACTACCTTTACGTTATCTATATTTTCATCTATGATTGATTATCGATACAATTCTATGTTTAAAATATATGATTTAACATTAAACTTGAAAGAAATTTAAAAAGATTTACAAAAGTTAGAAAATACTATTCACCCCTCTCTAGCGTTTATTAAGTCTTAAGATCCATAATTCTGCAACCTACGTAATAATGGCAGAATAAGAGGAATATTAGAGGTAATAAATTTGAACGTATCGAAAAATAAAGTCTATATTAACATGATATTATGGGCCAGCAAGGCGATAATGTGAGTAGCATAATTCTTATATAATCAATCGGCCACCAATGAAATATAATAATGCTTAGCACATAACTATAATATGTATTGAAGTCACATCATAATATCTTTGATTGAAGAATCATTAACAGTTGCAACACACTGAAACTTCATACTGTGATATTTTATTGCCACTTGTATAGGTCATCATTGGCTTCCTTTTTTGCAACTATTTGAACAATGAATTTTAATGTTGGAAATGGGACTGTAATTCACTTTGCAAGCTAAATGCTAACATTGTTGCATTTTACTTCACCTTAATGTGTTTATATATAAGAATTACATACAACTAAAAGTTTTGGAAGTCATATGTAGTAGCAATATCTTTAGTATATACAGACATAACACCGAGTCTTATTAAAGTCTTATTCAAGTATTTGTTGTGAACATTGTGAAGTATTATTAGAGGATGTAGGAAAATAAATTCATAATTAAATACACGCTCGTTTTTATCTGGTATGTGCATAGGAAAGTAATATGATGCATTTAAAATGTCCCATATCACTAGAAAAAGCCCTTTAGTTTAGAAAATTACTGCGCTTAAACTGTTGACGCTTGGCAAATCAGTGCCTACTACCTTACTTTTAATAATCATTTTTAATTTTGTGCCTATCTAGTTCAACGGTAAGGGACATGTGATCAAGTACTACAAAGCATGTTGACGTGTGCAAGAAATTTTGGTACGTAGCTTACAAATGCACTTAAGACCCTATATTGTACTTTCATAGTTATTATATTATTATTATAGATTTAGAACCATACATTTTCAAAGGTTGATGATATACATTCTTTTTCAAAATATGCTATACGTTCGAAACCAATATATATCAAACCGGATTTATACTAAACTTAGTATTTTTGACAACTATATACAAAACCTTTATATAAAATTTGTTACACCATAATTTATACCAAGTATAAATTATAAATATTTGAAAAGAATGTTCATTGGCTTGTAATTCCAAGACCCATTGTTTAGTTTCCAAGAAAGGCATAAGTACGAAACTTAGTACTTGAGAAAATGTGATCTGATAGCATGAATCAAAGTGTCAACCAAGGTCAAGATCATTGTTCAACTGAAACAAGAAGCTTAACCGAAGACAGTAGTTGTTGAAGCCAAAAGCCGTTCAACAAGTATCAACAATCACCTACTCAGATAGCCTCCGATCGAGATCAATGGTTAGAATAAATGAAAATAATTAAAGAAGCTATATATAGAAGCAATACGTCAGCAATTCGCATCAAAGTACAATCAACCAAATGAAACAAACAATCAGATCTAAGCCGCACATAGCAAGCAAAGTCATCATTCAAAGAAAAGGCTCTCCCCCAAAGGTGTTACGGCATATTGGCTATAAATAGGCAGCAATCCCAAGGCACAAGGGATCTTCTGGTACGAAAAAGAACTGATATAAAATCACAATGTGCCTTTCTACATTAGATAAGCCTCTCGGCTATATGAGAGTGAGTAAATAAGAAAAGGACAGTGGATGTAGGGGCTTTTGGCCCGAACCGCTATAAAAGTCTTAGTGTTATTTACCTTTCATACTTTTCCTCCTCTACATGTGCTATTATTAACCTATGGTTCAACATCTCATGCTCAAAGCTTGATTACATCACTCCTCGATAACCTCTTAGCCGAGTCCAATATTCCAATCAGCTTCTGGAGACACACCTTCGGATCTTGGAGTTTTGGTGTAGATAAAAATTTACACTAGCATTTTTGGCACTAGAAGCAGAACCGAAACTCCATCATTTGTTCCTTCTTGAAAAATCTAATGACCTCATCCCCTAGCCATGGCTAACTTTGAGAATGAGAAACTAACCCTAGAGTTGCCCCTCAACCTTCGCATATAGCTCAATAAAGAAGACAACAAAGAGAGATTGGTTACCCTGATTTTGAAGAAAGAGAATGGTAAAGAATATGATCCTTTTTATGCACTTCAAGCTTCTCAGATTAGGTAGCTTTCAAAATATGTCTAAGAATCACTCAATGAATCAACCAAGCTCCAAAAGATTTTTAAGGCCCTAAATAGTGAAGTTAGGAAGTTTTCCATCTAATTGCTGAAATACGAAGATTGGTTCCTTTCTATAAGAGAGCCCTCCCGAATACTCAAGATGGTGGGTCTCGGAAGAAGTTGAAGCGTGATCAGGTCCTTACCCTACTCAACCAGAGCTTGTCTCGGATATTCTTGGACACTCACGAAGACTTCTCCTACCAAGATTACCCCCTATTAAAGAAAGAAGATTCAAAGAGTGAAAAATATCCTGTCTATCATTTAATGAATAGGAATGAGACGGACAAATGCTCAAAGCTTTTTTTGAGATCGAGAAGTTTATACAAAAAGGGAAGTTAACCTAATTTATTGAACACTAGTTTGAATTTTAGTTTCGAAATTATTTACTTTGTACCATTTTTATGACTCTATGTGTAACTCTTGCCTAATGATTGCATATGGTCCTTTTCTACAATGATGGGGCTGCAAGAGGAATCCCTTTCATCAAACTCCCACGGTCAAATTGAAGATGCCAATTTTTATTATCATACTCCTCTCGATTACAACCTCTTTTGCCAAAGTTTCAACTCTAAAAGGCACCTCATGGTTTCGTATTTCTTGAAGGTTGATCAACAAGTCTCAGAATTTATGGTATCTCATTTGGTATGTCCTCTCTCTTTAAGAACTCTTGCATATCATACTTACATTTAGGATTTAAGGACTGAAACTCTCCATTGATCTAACGAGATCAATAAAGAGTTTCATTTTGCTAATATAAATATATATATATAACACTGATTCCATCAGTAATCTTTTTTCTCAAACTCAGATCAAACTTTCTGTTGAACAATGTGATTTAAAAACTATGTGATTTCAAAAGCATTTACAAAATGGTCCGAAAGCATTCTTTTCAAAAGATTCATATTTCCATTTTCCAAGTTACAACTAGCTTTCCATATTGCCATTATCTTAAAATAGATTTTGATACCTGACACCTGCCAAAAAAGTTGTGGTGGCTGATACTCACCAAAAGTGGTTGTAGATGGACGATACCAGCCAAATGTGGTTGTAAATAGCCGATGCCTGCCAACAGTGGCTATAGATTTGGACCCAAAAATAAGTTGGTAGACCTTGCCATAAGAGCACCCCCGCGATGTAGTACAAAGTGTATGGCCATATCACCTGGGTTTAAAAAGACGTCGAAAAGATGAATGCATGCTGATAGTGAGTCATAGTCAAATGAAATCATGTGCGGGGTAGATCCCTAGTTAGATTAGAATGTTGGGTAGATTCTCGATAATAGTGATCCATGTTCAAGTAGTACCATGCACTGGGTAGATTCCCTATTAGATTAGAATATTGGGTAGATTCCCAATAATAGTGAGCCATGGTCAAGTAGTACCATGCACTGGGCAGATTCCTAGTTAGATTAAATGTTGGGTAGATTTTCGATAATAGTGAGCCATGGACGAGAATTGCCATGCGTTGGGTAGATTCCTACTTAGAGTAGAATGCTAGGTATATTATCAATGATCGTGATTCATGGACGAGAAGTGCCATGCATTGGGTATATTCCTAGTTAGATTAGAATGTCGGGTAGATTCCCAATACTATTGAGCCATGGAAGAGAAGTACCATGCGTTGGATAGATTCCTAGTTAGATTAGAATGTTGGGTAGATTCCCAATATGGATAGAACATTAGGAATAAGTTCCTAAGTTAAGGCATCGAGTAGATTCTCGGTAACCCATAAAGGAGTAAAGGTAAACATAGAATCATAATGAGACGAACCCTTGATCGTGCCACTAGGTTGTCTCCGGACAAGAATCCAATGACAAAATTCAATTGGGTCCAAAACCTTGTTTTGACAAAAGCATACTAGGGGCAAAAGATACCCTACAAAAGGAAGATTCTAAAAGCACACTCAATCAAAGTGATATAGCATAAGAAATGATGTCGAAGAAAATAAAGTTCCTTTCCATATATTTTTTCCAAGAAAGTGTTACAAAGGATAAGCCGAGGAGGACACCTAATTTAATAAACAAATAATGCTATAAAGACTGGATTATAAAATCGAGAGAATCACAGGATAAAATATAAAAATGAAAAGAGAAGATCCTCCCCAAACGAGCAAGCCGAGATAACGAGATAAGACTCTCCAAAACAACCTCAATTTTATAGTCCCGGGAGGAATTCATTAGCAACATCATCCTTAGCATTTTCCCTCCTTCATTTAAAAAGGATGGCTATGTCATCTCCCGAGGTCAGATATTGGTTTAGGGGGTATCCCTCTCTGAACTAAGGTGACTGCTAATTTTTAAACCTAGCTTTGACTCAAGGAAATTGCTCTTAATCTCAAAGGCCTTAAGGATTACTTTTAGCTATTGAAGTTTGGATACCTTGTTCTCATAACAACGGTAAGAGAATCATAGTCTTGTTGAGTTTTTGAGCGGTTTAGGTAAGGTACTCCTAAAGGAACATCGACCTAAAATTAGCAAAGGGAAAAGATGGGACATAAAGAAGAAATACACATCAGCTACTCTAGCTTGGGATATCATATGAAAGTCACCCAGTATAAGGTTATATGGAAATTTAAGTATTAAAAGTCATCAAGAAAGTTTCGATCAAATTTTTTATACAAGCCAAAAGTTATATTACAAGGACAAGCTATAGAATGTTTTTTTCTCACATTCCTCATACCTCTTAGAAAAGTTAGCCTATACTGTGGCAGCGTTGTTCCTAAGATAGGCTAAAGAGAAAGTCATGTTCCAATCTCAATGGTGAGCATAAGCATCAAATAAAACCTGAACACCTCGTCTGCTGGACTCCCTCTCGTGCTCATCTCTAGTAATATAATGTTCTTTATCAACCACCATGGCCTCAGCTTTATTCAACCTCTCGTCCCTTTCCTTCAAGGCTTTCTCAAGAGTCTCAATCTTACGATCCCTCTCACCAGCAGTTCTACCTGATTCCTCTACTTGAACATTTACCTCCTAAATTTTAGCTTTCAGTTCCACAAACTCCTTTTTTGTCGCTTCGGCAACAGCCACCGTCTCCTCCATTTTCAACCGCACATGCCGAAGCGCAAATATTTCCACCATAGTCTAGAAAGAAGTAAACAGAGGAAGGGCACATATTGAAATCATAAGCTAACATAATTTTTTTTACCTTGATGCTTGCCTGGAGGCTATACTCGATTGCTTTTCGAATTTTTGGGATAGAGCTTGGAGATATGGCATGTGCTTCAGTGATGGCATAAAGAAGGTCATCTTCAAAAGCAGTCCTTGTAATCTCAATCGCTTGCTTATTTTTTGGGCAAGAGGAACATAACCCTTCCCCTTAGAGCTTTCGATCTGGGAAGACCAGTAAACCATTTACTTCTTTGAGCCAAGAGTATCTTTGTCAAGAAGCAACAACCTAGATCTTTTCTTGGTCTCCTTTCCCTTATCTAGGAAGCTACCTTCTTAAAAGAGGAAGTTACAACAATGAGGAAAAAAGGATAAGGTTAAAATCAAAATTAAGACTAAGTTGTACTAAGAGCCTAAAATAAACTAGTATAATGGTTAAAAGGTAAAACCCCCAGTCTCGCTTTCCCCGGAATAAGATTCAGTTTCCTCTTTGCTATCGATGACTACGGTAGAAGCTATCTCATACTTCTTAGAGGATTTTAGTCCGACAAATTCAAGAGCAAACCCCGAGCTTTCATTTTTCCTTTGTAAGAACCAAGTGTGGGTAACGATGTAAGGAAGGAATCTTCATAACTTCCTTAAACATATCCTTATATTGATTGGTGATAGCTGAGTTACCACTCTTCTCGGGTCTCACTGTTTGATATTTAATAAAATAAAAAAACACAACCTAGAATATGGGTAAGGCTAAAAGAAGGTGAAAAATCCAACAATGTACCGGCATTATTGAAAGAAGTGGCTATTCGATCAGAAGAAGCCTTAACAAAGAACCACTGACGTGGTGTTATTTTGCTGAATGGATCTTGTAAGGGAGATGGCCTCAAAAATTTAAGGAAATACATAGGAAAGTCCCCAAAGGATTTAGACTCCAGTAGGTTAAACGTGTAATTGACTTCGGAAATGGATATATCTCGATAGTCTTTTTCAAAGCACGGAATCATCATGACAAATAAGGTTGAACAGGAAGTAGCCAAAAGTTGAAAGGGATTGACGCGGTAGAATTCCAAAACATCCACAAAAAAGGGGCAAGAGGCAAGACGATCTCATGTTCTAAATGCTCTATGGACCATATAAAATACCCCGTTGGAGGATTGTTGAAATGCATCCCGCGGCCAGAAGTGATTGTCTAGACTCATATAATCCTGTAAGACGATAAAATTTCATCGAGGTCTTGTTGAACTTTGATCGGAGCATCCATTTCCGACCTAAGGAATGGGAGAAATGAGGTGTCTAATTATTGAAAGAAAACCAGCATTACCCCCAAAACAGGAATTAAGCAGGTTAAAACCTAAGTCTAATTCTTGATTAAGAAGTAAAAGGAGGAGTATCGATGATGATATAGGCAATTTTAACAAGAATAAAAAGAAATTTTTTAGAAGGACATACTTATTCAAGGGTAGATATCATAAGATGAGTCGGAGAGAGCTTGAAAATATCAATGGTGGTTTTACAATTCGAACAGGTGAAAAGAGGAGAGAAAAGGGGAAAGAGTGTTAATATTAAAAAGGGATGACATAAATTGAAAAGACAAAAAATTTCCACCACGGATTTAGTTTAATATGTGTACATAAGAGGAATATCAAGGGGTCGTCGCACCAGATGCCAAGTCATCCTTGTACAGAAAAAGTGAAATACTTTTTATATATAACAAATCAACCACCAACATCTGGGCTCAAATTTAATGCAAAATCAAAACCCATCTCTTCAAAGGTCTAGTCTCGAATGATCACTTACGAATTCATTCTACAAATACAGTTTCGACCTCATGGTCTCCAAGTGGATTTTTCCTTTTGGCGCCATAATAGTTTCGCTTACTATTTAGCCTAGATGGCTTCAAGTGAAAAGCATGATTATAGAAAGTTTTGACCTCACGATCTTGAAGTAGATTTTGTCATTCGGCACCGTAATAATTTCGCTTACCACTTAGCCCAGATGGCTTCAAGTGACAAGCACGATTTCAAAAGGTTTTGACCTCACGGTCTAAAAGTAGATTTTTCCTTTCAGCACCATAATAATTTCACTTACCACTTAGCCTAGATGGCTTCAATTGACAAGCATGATTTCAAAAAGTTTTGACCCTACAGTCTTGAAGTAGATTTTGCCTTTCGACAGCATAATAATTTCGCTTACCACTTAGCCTAAATGGCTTCAAGTGACAAGCACGATTGCAAAAAAAAAGTTTTAACCTCATGGCCTCGAGGTAGATTTTTCCTTTCGGCATCGTAGTAATTTCACTTACCACTTAGCTTAGATGGCTTCAAGTGACAAGCACACTTTCAAAAGTTTAACCCTCGCAGTCCGATTGAAACCATGCTTTCTAGCCCAAAAGATAATTTAAAGCAAAATAACCTAGTTTTCTTATAATAACAAGCAAATATAGGCATTATACCGCCACTAATAGTTTTCAATCCCTATTCCAAGGTAAGACTGGATCTGGATGACTACAGCATGGTAACAAACTTGATATGGCACTATTCTTTCTAAAGTCCACCTCATATCAACCATATAAGTGAATATTAGGGGCATGTGTTACACCGTAATTTCTACCAAGTATAAATACGAATATCTAAAAAGAAGGTTCCTTAGCTTGTAATTCCAAGACCCATTATTTAGTTTCAAATGAAAGCATAAGTATGGAACTCAATACCCGAGAGCATATGATCCGAGAGCATGAATGAAAGTGTCAACCAAGATCAAGATCGTTGATCGGTTGAAGCTTAACCTAGTGCAGCAGTTACCGAAGCCAAAAGCCTTTCAACAACTATCAACAATCAATGGCTCAGATAGCCTCAAACTGAGATCAACAGTCAGGATAAACGAAAAGAATCAAAGAAGCAATATATAAAAGCATCGCGTCAGCAATCCGTGTCAAAGTACAATCAACCAGGTGATAACAAGAGTTCAAATCTACGCCGCACATAGCAAGCCAAGTCATCAATCCAAAGAAAAGCCTCTTCCCCAATGGCGTTATGGCATATTGCCTACAAAATAGGTGGCAATCCCAAGGCATAAGGGATCTTTTGGCCTGAAAATAAACTGACATAAAATCATAATGTACATTCCTATATTAGAGCTCTATTCACAAACTCATTAATGGCATAAATGCCTAGGTTCAATGTAATAAGCCTCTTGGCTATATAAGAGTGGTTAAATAAGGAAAGGACATTGGATGTAGGGATTGAATAAGGAGGATATTCCATAGCAGATTTCTACCGCTGTGATTTTCCCAAATAGGCTCCAAAATTCCTTTTCCACTTTAAGCCCCGCTATTTCCGCTATATCACGTTATTCCCGTGATATCCCAATATTCCCACTATATCTGCGTTAAAAGAAATGAATTGGAAAATAACATTTATACATTATAAAAATTATGAAATTAAATTTTATGATTGAATTTTTTAACATATTTTTGGAAATAAAAATTCTTTAATGTTCGGTTAAATTTAACTATATTAAGATCAGTTTATCTTTATTTATAATATATTTACACATGTTTTTATTTAAATTAAATATGTATCAATTATAATTAAACTGAAATTTAATTTTTCACTTAATTACCAATTATATATTTGTAAAAACATTAAGTACAAGTTTTATATGCTATTTTAGATTCATTTGCTATATCCTTGATGTATCCCTACTATGACTTTTTGCACTGAATCCACTGAGCGCTTTAACTGTACAGCTCCTGGTTATATCGATGATAGACAATATCCTTTATGAACATTGATGAACTTCAGTATTTATGCCATATTGATGACTTATGACATCTTTTCATTGTCGCTTTTCGATATTCTCTTATTTGCTTGCCTTCAACATCTCTTATTTTATTGATGAGGTGCGACATTAGTGAAATGCGGTATTCTTTCTCACATTGATGAATTACAGCATGCTTTTATGCGATGTTGATATGCGATATCCTCGTTTACCTATTTTGATGGGATGCGACATCATTTATTGCACTGGTGAAGTGTGGAATCGGTGGTATGCAACATTATCACTAGCTGTAAGCTTTAGAGATCCCCTCAAGGAGCTCTAAGATGCGTCACCATTTGCTGTATGATCCTTTATTTTACCTTCGACATCATTGACTTCGACATGTTGTGTTCATGCTTTCGATATTAGCTCTCTCCTCTTGTATGTTCGCTTAACTCCTTTTCAATATCTTTTTTTTCAACATGTTTTCATATTTTCAGTAACATGATTGTAGTAATAGCAGGGTTCCAGGTCTTGAGAAGTCTAAGGGTTCAACTCATTTAAAGTGAACTTTAAGGTAAGTTCATGGTAGGGTGTCAAAACATCATAATGGATTCTTAGTATGGATGCTTGCTAGAATGTATTCAGGGTGCTTACATTAAACCTCTTAGGAGAATTGGGGTGGCTCTAATCAGGGTGGCTCCTATGGTGAAATGAGTGGCCATTTCATCATGTGACTTGTTTAGGAAACTATTAATAGGAAAGCCTAGAGAGGTAATCAATAAATAGTTAATGATAATTTTTTGACTGACAACTAAATAAGACATTAGGTAATATGTTTATGTAACACCCATAAAAGTAATTGAAAATCAATTAAGAGGAATCAATTAATTAATAATAAATCTAAAAAAGGAAATTGAGAAAACATTAGCATTTGACCATGAAACTTGCACCATTGTATTTGTGTCAATTTTTCGAGCAACTTTCATATATAAAGCTTCATAGTTGGAGTTTAAATGAAGAAATTATTGGCGTTTGAAGATTTCGGGTCGAAAATAATTCAAAACAAATTAAGGAAATAAATATTAATAAACTTAATGGTAAGGTAATTGTTAATACTAAACTTAATATATATGTAAGTATTAAAAATAACGCTTGGGGGACCACCGATCGACCCCTTTTATGGAGCCAGTCAACCATTAGTGGTCGATCGCCCATAGAGACCAATTGACCGGTTATTGTTGTGACAATTAGGGTTACTCTGGGCCTGAATAACCCGGACTGTAAATTATTAAAAGATTCTTAATCCGATGGTTCTGACACCTCCAAGCTACTATAAATAAGAGGCTGAACTCCTCATTTTTTTCATACAAATCTAAAGTCAGGGACGACACTCTACCCAATTCTCTTACTCCACACAAATTTCTTAAACTCCAGTTTCAAAAAATAAATATATACATTCAAGGACTAGGGGAAGGATTGAAGGGAAAACGCTAAAGAGAAAGGTAACGAATTATATACATATACGTGTATGCGTGCGTGCGTGTGTCTTTTAAACTTCCCTAATCTATAATTTATGAATCTAGTATGTACAAACAAATTTGTTATATTCTATACAATAAAAAATAATGTAAATTGAAGGAAGAGATCGACCATTGCATAAAAGCAACTCTAGGAAGATTCTATGGGAATTATATGTGAGTGGAAATCTTAATTTTTCCTTAATGGCACCTTATGTAGTTGACTTTTGGATGCCTTGGGAGATTTTATATGTGAAAATTCATCAACTTAAAACCCTAAAATCTCCCCATAATATGTAAAAAATTTAAAAAGAGTTTTAGTGTATGGAAATAAATATTTAAAAAGGGTTTTTATGGAACAACTTTAAAACCAAAAAAGTATATTTTTATTGCTGAATATGTAAGAATACACACACACACACAAAAACACACATATAATAATAATTTATGTTCAAACATACTTGTATATATATTATATATAATTTTAATATTACTCTAAAAATACATATTATACGTATAAGTTTAATAAAAAAATTAATTTTGAAATATATATACACTATATTTATTTAATATTAGTATATTAATTTGAATTTGAAATTACAGGATATTTGTTTTATTGATCTAGATTTAGATCTTAAATTTCAATTTTGAATTTGAGTTTGACTTCACTAATTATTTGTACTATACTTATAACTATGTTACATTGCAATATAGTGTGTGTGTGTTCGATAGCATACATGTATATAGAGGGTCTAATATGTTCATTGTGATGTGAATCCCATTATTTATGCACATGCATGTTAAACCATGTATATCATTTATGTTGCACATACACATAAACACATATGTGTATTTGATACACATATTATATTACAAATTATAAATATAACATTAATACAAAGCTTTATATTATAAATTGAATAAAATATCAATTTTATTTAAAATAAATTTAGACAAGATCTAAACAAATTTGGACTTCATAGGCCCATTAAGATCAAAATGTAATAATTATTTTGAAATTTACCTATTTACCCTATTGCATGTTGGCACAATTCCAACGATGGTATCGGATCCTAATAGCCTACGTGGTTTAAATTAGAAGTATTTGTTAACCCAAAAACTGGACCAATACCCTGGATTGAGTGTGAAAGTAACAGCCCTATTTATCAAGGAAAATAAAATAGAAAAGGCAATAGTAAATCATAGAAAAAGTAAAAGAGACAAGAGATTTTTATAGTGGTTCGGCTGTTAACGTAGCCTACGTTCACTTTATAGCTTTTATCTATCAACTACTATTACAAAGGAGTTTGGATTACAATATGATTATTATTTCCTAAGTTAGATCAAGCCACCATTGTTAGAGACAACCGAAAGGATCTAAGTTGCCTTTTCATGGCTGTTGTGAGGGAGAAGAAGATTGAAGAAACAATAGCAGAGTTTCAACAAAGATCACAGTTGATCCCCTTTTCTGTTCCAGATGAGATGGTATTTATAGGGATTGGAAAGCTCTTGGACTGAGAATTGCTTTGTAGGAAGCCTATATTTGTTATGTAGAGAGAGCTCAGAAAGTTTGGAGCCTTAATATGCAATCTTTTTGGATCGGTACCGATCTGATCCAATTGGATCGGTACCGACCCAAATCCTTAGCCAATTTTTGGCTCTGATTTGTTTGGTCAAGCTTTTTTCTTCACAGTAATGCTCTCCGTATAATTTCGTATCTTGTTGACTTGTTTTGATGATGATTTTCCGGTGGGTTAGATTGAACTGTATTCTGGATCAGATGAACCTTCACTTCTTGAACTCGCATGCTTGTAATGTTACCGAACTTGTTGGGTGAGCTTGGTTAAAGAATAGAATCATAATGCAAAAGGATTGGGGACACCATGAACAATCAATTCGGATCGGTACCAATCCAATTGGATCGGATCAATGTCGATCCGAAAAGATTGCATATTTTTCAACCAAACTTCTTAGAGTCCTTTGTCTTGTATTTTTAGGCCTTCCAATCAAGTTCGAGTCATTCTGGTTTAATCTGAATATTCTAACTCCCATTGAATTCTGCTGGGTTAAAACCCCGGTTAACATTTGCCTCCCAGAGCACGCTTTCGTTAAAAACAAGGTGTGCTCTGAAATTGTTTATCTCTGGGTTTCTATTTTAAGGAGTTTCATTGGTTGTGTCTGGCCATCATGCAAAGCTATCTATGACGTACCGGTTAACTATCCAGTCTTTAGTTGTGAATCTCCTTTTTTTGTAATTACAAAGTGATCTCGACTTGATAATTTCCAAATTGAATACGAACATTGAGTAAGTCGAATAGGGAAATTTTGAGACCATTCGAGGGAGAAAATTTTGGATTAGTACTGATCTAATTGGATTGGATCAATACCTATCCAAGTACTTAACAATCTTTCCAAACTTTCTCTTTCTTTTAATACGAGCCCACCCCCACTTTACCTCATTTTCATTCGATCCAAGCTTTTGTCTTCTAATCTATCTGATCCCTTCGAGCCCTTTGCCTACCGATCCAAGCTCACCATCTATTTAGGTGTTGCCGCCGTCGATCTTACGACAAACGCCATCTGCTATCGCCGTCGAGATTGCACCTATTTTGAGGCATTGTCGATCCAAATCATCAAATACCCTAGTTTGGGCAGCCTTGAATAAGATATCAAATCACTTTTCTCAATTTTGAAGTTCAGTGAAGTGGTTTTGATGTATTATTACATTATCGATTGGTGAAGTTGTGTTGGCGATGGATACAGTGGTAGACTTGAGCCGATTGTGACTTTGTGGAAGAAGATAGTAAATCGAGTCTTGAATTCTTCACAGAACAAAGCTAGGGTTTTTCCCCGATGCTCGACATGTTTTGCTATCTTCATCCACAGAGTTAGAATTAACTTGCACGGAGTTACACAGTCGATCCCAGCATAGCGTCTAGCGGAGTGATTTTGGTTTCTCTGGGAGGTGTTAATAGCTTAGGGTAGCGTCTTGTATGCAGCTCATGCTGTTATCACTTTCCAAAGAACTAAAATCGACTTATGCTGAGAATTCTCTATTCGATTCAGACCCATCGATCTATAGTTGCTTGCTTAGGATCGGTCCCGTCATTGCACAGTCTGTGTACCTGGAATAGGAAGGGCTTTCCATATTGCTTCAGGCAGTGGATCCATTGTTGATCATTGATTGATAATGGATAAGTATAGAAGAAAAGAAATTAACAGGTGATACGGATCGCTCTTTCCGGTGTGAGTGAGCCATCTAGACGGAATGGTTTATTCACAGCGTTCAAGACACGGAACCCACACTCACTTAGATCATGCATCACAAGCACCCTCGGTTAATACTTGGAATCCAACCGGTGGTTGGTACATGTCAATTATATTCCAGATTTCAACTATCAACTACGCTAGAGTCTATAGTTTAGAGATTAGGCGTACCTGACCATTTTGAACACAAGTTTTCTTATATAGATAGAAGCACAAATCTTCTCAGTGAAAATCAGTTAGGGGGAACTCACCTCTTTCTGAAGAAGAGTCATCATCGATCCCAATTGGATCTGCCACTTCCATAACCTTAGGTTAATATGGTCGCCTGATTCTAGTAGGCCCCATCGTTGATCGCACTCCTCCTAACTTTAGAGTCTTGCTTGATCCTCCAGAGAAAGCTCCTTCAATTCTTGAACACAGGATGTTGCGAAGCATTTGCTCGCAATATGGTATCCCAAAGGAATGACGTACTTCTACCATTGAGAGGAGAATTTGCTCACAGGCTACCTTCTGGATACGTGGCTTGCCACTGGTATATGTGTATGTATGGTGCAGTGCCCCCATTCAACCACCTCTTAATGACAATGCTTCATAACATAGAGTTGGCTCCATTCCGGATTCTTCCTAATGGATATGCCATGCTGACGTGCTTATATGTTCTATTCATGCAGATGCTCAATCGTGCCCCGAGTTTCGTTGAGTTGCATTATCTTCTATTATTCAAAAAGAGAGAGGCTAACCCATCACTCATTTACATTGAGGCGCAACATAGTCGGAAACTTATACTGGATCTTCCCATCAAAGTTCCTTTATTCAAAAGCCAATTATTTTTCACTAAATGTCCAGAGGGATTCACCCATTTATGGACCACGGGAGGTAAGTTTCTTTCACCATGCTTGGAATGTCCTTTAATTACTACAAGTCTTCTAAACGATCGTATATTCCTTACAGTTCTTCTGGAGATTAACAAGGATCTGGCATGTGGCCCTGTTCTTAGCGCCCTAAAAGTGGTCGATGCTTAAGAGCGCATAATTTTGTTCTTTCTCACAGATGAAAATCTCCGCCGATGTGAGCTTTTACACCCTGGGAGGTCCATTAGATTCGTCAATGCTCCTTCCTACTTTAGAGCTTGGACCCGTTCTGTTTTCTCTTCCCACGATTCTAGTGCAGATGATGATGGTGATGAGGAAGAAGAAACTAACTCATCCGATAGGTCAAAGAAGACTGTTGGGAGGTCCAAATTCAAGTTGGGATCGACGGTCCACTTAAAACGCCACTGATCCCAGAGGAAAAAGAAGAGTTTATTCAACGGAGGGGCAAGGCTCCGTTGATTGAAGCGAAGGAGGAAGGAGAGATCAGTGCAGAACATCCTCTGAACGAGGAAGAAACAGATTGGGACTCTGATGTAGGTTACGACAACTTAGGCGACAAGGCCTCGGAGTTGAGTCCTGGACATGCTCCCTCACCTCCTTCGAAAGAGCCCGTTGAAGGAGCTTCTCCCAAGGACGAACCTGTATCAAGCTCTCTGCTGGAAGGTGTATATATTGACTTGGGAGATACGAGCGAGATTTTTTTGAATATATGTGATTTGATGGACGACTTCACTTCGGAAGGGTTGCCTTCCAGCTTACTCAGATCATCCCTACAGGAATCAATGTCCTGACATCAGTCAGTGATTAATCTGGTTTGTGTATTCTGCCGGGGTCGTTAAACTGTAGCACACACTTCACTAGGATCATACCCTTTATATTATTATTATTTTATAGGATGGTTTAGTTCATCAAATGCCTCTTTCCTAAAGCTGTTTTATCATTTGCTGTAGGAATCATGTCTCGTGGCTTTTACTATGATCTTGATTGAGTATTGGAGTCTCAGGGTTTGCAAAGACACTCTTCTGGGTACCACACTCCCCGAGAGACCGACAAGGAGAGGAAGAGGAGGAAGGATAGGGAGGCAGAAGAGCACCGCCGAGCCGAGAAAGATCAAGGCCATGATAGAGGAAGTGGCTTTGAGAAGAGGAAAAGCCCGACTGAGTGGGAAGATCCGTCAAAAAGGCCGAAAAGAGACCAAGAGCGAGAGCCCACTCCGTAGCTTCCTGCTTCCACTTGGATAAGCATTCCTGCTTCCAGTGTTGTGACTTCCTCCACTCGTGCTGTTATGACTGCTTCTCTCCCAATTTATCATTATCATTGTGCATGCAAATCAATTTAATAGATAACTTATACTCCAAGATGTTATCTAAATGAACGTTATGACCTGAGATGTAAATCTGAGATGGATGTTAATGATGTACTCATCTCATTTTAGATCTCCTCTAATATGAGGCCAGTCCTTTAGAACTCGACGACGCAAAGTGATCGATACCCGAGATTTAAAACCTTATGCCCTACTGATGGTAGGCGTCGACGCCAACTTACCTATGCCATGTTAACGATATTGCGACTCCTCTCTACTGAAGTCGTAAGGATGTTTTGCCGACGACTGTCTAACATATTTACTGACGTCATGGTGATGCCTTGCTGATGCCATTCCAAAATGCCAAATTCAAATTTACCAATGTCATGCTAACGCCATCTTGACGTTGTTCCTGAATCATTTTCGCAGCATTTTTACTCTGCATCTTACCCTCAATCACACATCCACATAACTCAACATCAACTAAATCCATATCAAATATCACAATAATATGCTAATATACCACAACAAGATCATAAAAAACACAATCACTAAATTCATTAACCAAACATAATTAATATCATAAACAAATGCATGATCCAAATCCAAATACAACATCATCTAAACATAACACCATCAATAGTACATTCCAACCAAATTCGAGAAGTGTCACATTATCTTATTCTTAAGTTTTTCATATTGTTCTCTAAGAAATTAACCTTTGATTCTAACTCTTCTCTTTCTGGATCTTTGATAACGAACATGGCGCCTCTGTCTATTGAGTTATGCATTTAATTCGATGTCATTTTCTAATATAAATATATACCACTTAAAACACGGATTTAAATTTAACTTTCATAAGTCAAAATAAAAATTATCTATTTAATAGGTGCATTTAGGCAATTTGAGTGTTATATTCACATTTATAGCCAGTGTAAAGAAAAAGTTATTCATGTACTTATCTATTTTATTGTATAAAAAAGAGAATATATGATGCTTAGTACACTCTTTCCATAATTATTCTCATCCTATGTACTTACTTATCGGCAATTTGAGGGACTATTTATATTTATACCCTTATAATTATATTTTCATACGTTCTAGATATTAATAATACCATTAATGCTTATAACATGCATGGAAAAGATTAATGGTATCGTTAATGCCTTTATACTAAACGTTATATCTACTTTTTCTATTCTATTATATAATTATATAATTAATTATATAATTTAGTTTTTGACTATTTTTATTCTTATTTCCATCTACAACAATCCTTTATGCATTATTTAATTACTTTCATACATCTCAGACCTTTCTGATTTCTGGTTCTTCCACTTTTATTACATTTTCTCAAAGTATTATCTCTCCCCCTTTTCCTATTTAATATGTACGTTACGATTCAAAAACAATTTTATTCCCAATTTAGATTAAACTAAAGATTTTTTGAAATACTTTTTAGAGAACTCTTTATTATTTTAGTTTAACAAGAATTTGTGTGGATTTGTCAAAAAATTTTCACTTTGTACTCATCTTGAATTATTTATGATTTTATTCATGTTTTACAGCGATTGTGATCCTACCATTACTTTCAATGTTATTGTTTTTATGGAAAAATAATCTGAGGGTCTCAAGAAAAAATAGCTTACTGGATCGATCGAGCTTGATTAAAAAGTTAGGCTTTTAATTATTTGTCTTTTCATTTAATTTGGGGTTGAATTTTCATTTTGTTTTTCTAGTTTCTAATTGTAAACCTTTTCTTTGAGTTTTGTGCGCAAAACTCTATTTCCTTCTTATTTTGTTTCAGCTTATATGATTATGAATATGGTTCCCTTTATTTGTTTTGCAGAAGATTACAAAATTATAAATATATGGGTACCATAGATTCTCCTATTGATTTGTAAAATCTATTATAGGCAAAGTCAAGTACTTTAGTTTATTCTCAAGTTTTGTATCAAAATTGACTTTCATTGGATCTTTTTGTTTGGTATGATTTTAGGTATTGTTTGCTTCATTTATTTTATAGGGCATAACTAGTGTATTACTACATAGATATCAACTTTGGTTTTGAATAATTTATTAGAGGTAACGATCATCTTTTTATTCATTCTGAACTATATTAGTATATAAGATAATAAATTTGGGTAAAAACCTTTATATATGAAGTCAGCGAATATTAAAGTAATAAACTTTTACGCTGTGTTTTAGAGAAAAATGTAGCACTTTTGATCTAGCTATAGTATGAATCTTTGAAATATGATTAAAAGTTTAGTTTATGTGTTTTCTAAACTTTTTTAACTATATATATATAATATTATGTTAACTATTGCACAACCTTAAATTATTTTTTTGTATAATCTTTAATTAACCATCTTTATCAACCTATACTTTACTATATTTTTCAGTGGTGTTGTTTAATTGCCCATGAAATGTTTATAAGCATCATGCCTTCTGTGGTTAATGCGTAGTTATCATTAATTTTTAAGGGATCTTATTGAGCGGTGATGTAATTATCAATAATTTTTCGCAAAGTTGTTTGAAATTATATTATTTTGATTTCTTATTTTTTTATTATAATTTGGAGATGTTTATTATATAATTATATATTGAAGATATAGAGATTCATGTGTTTATAAATAAATTAACTTTAAGTAGAAAGGATCATATGAAATAATATTACCAGCAATTAATAAAATGAATTATTTGGTATTAATCTCATCTAATTTTAATCCAAACTAATCAGAGAATTAAATATTTTTAATCCTCTTTATTGAATTTGGTTTAATAAATAAAATTGTATAATAATTCAATTTAATTGTTACACTAAAAATTGACACAACCCTCTGAAATCAATTAGATCTAAATATAGCAAGTATGAAAATGAAAGAAAATAAGAACAAACATGCAATTTTTGTAGTGGTTCGGTGAAAACTCTGGCTTACATCGACTTTAATCCTTTTTATTGATGTCTTCTCTCCAAAATACAATAAGTTGCTATCAGATCCGACTATAACTTAGCAAATCTCGGATTTCTTAGAGGTTTTAAGGTTAGAAGAGAAAGAAAATCAAGTTCTAGATCTCAAGTGCCAATCCCCCTTCTAGTTGAAGTCCGTTGCTATTTATAGACGATTTCCAACATAGATCTCGCTATCTACGCTTGACTAGGTCTCAATCTCCAGATCTGAAATTTAACATAAAGAATAGGTCATCCCCCATGAATATTAAGGAAACCAATTATGTCGACACTATCTGGTCGACTACTCGGTACCGACATGATTTTGTACATCGTAATCCATCTTTTCTAAGGCTCGAGCTTCCTTCCACGTCCTCACTATTTCTAGCCTATTTTCCATGACAAAATCATCTCGTTACCAAGTGCTCGACTACTTGGTATCGACATGAATTGAATATCCAGAACTTCATCAATCTTTTAGTGTCCCTTCGTATCGTCATTCATGATATTCTCCAAGTCTCTAGATCCATTCGTTCGTTATCCTTTTGTCCATTTTATCTATTCGAGTCTGCTTTTGAGACCGTGGAAAATTTACCTGTAATACTTGCCCTTCAAAGTACGCCTTGTGAATATAAGGTATGCTTTGCTCAAAAAGAAACTTCAAGACAGGAAAATTGTCATTGTTTGCGCTCACCGGCTATCCACTAGACCAGTCATGGAAAATCATCTAGTTCCTTCAGATTCACCTGCAAATCAAAGATCGCTCTAGATCATCATAGCTAAAGACTCCAATTCTTATTAAAGTGTTAGTCATAAATCGTAATCACTTCGTGTTCCTTCGGAGTTATCATATCATATATCATATAACATAAATCTATAACCACGTGTTCCCCTAGGGAGTTAACTATCATTTATCACTATCAATATCATCCCATGTTCGCCTGGGAGTTAAGTTATCATATGTCAGGGTATCATAAATTGTTAATCATAGGAGTGTGTTGCTACCAATTGGAACATTACCTATAAATCATCTAGTATCGTCTAGCATCCCATTATAAGTACGTCCAACCGAATCAAGGCAATGACATTCATTAATTATTCAGTAATCATTATCAAATCATAAGGTATTCAAATCCTATGCTTAAGTTTAAATCTCTTTGGATCGCATTATCATTAATCTAGATTGAGCCCAATCTGCTCACTCTCCGACGAGGGGAACCAATATCCAAGCACATCCATTGGCTCACTCTATGGTTTGGGGACATGCTATCCAAGCATGTCCATCTGCTCATTCTCCAATGAGAGGACCCACTATCATATACAAGTCCATCCACTCACTCTCCGACAAGGGAACTTGCACTTCATGGTTCGCCTCCCTGTCTCTCTAGTCGGGGGAACCAAGTCCTATTAGTTTATATATTAGGTTTAAGGGATAACTACATTCTGATAGCATCCAATATTAAAATCAATTATCATGTTCGAATGATTTTCAAATCCAAATCCCCATCAATCATCTATTCATAGAGTTTAAATTAAATGCACCAAGCAAAAATAAAAAACAATCTAATTGGTCAAGTATTACTCTTGGACCTTAATCCAGAGCATGCCTTTGGACCGATCGAAATCTCGTACTTGTGTACGTAGCCCGGTGGTAATCCTTCATAGTTTATTTGAAGAAAAATCAAAATGCAAAAACTAAATCTGATTCCTATCCATCCCGATTATGGAATAATCATTCTCGACCCAGATCTACGGCCGTATCCAGATGTATCCTCTACAGATGGTAGTTTTTCTTGTTGCACCACTATAGTTTGATTCCTTACATACTGCAGAAGCTGGTTACTTTGAACCTGCTCCTCTATCAAGTCACGCAGATGCTTACACTCATTCGTTTCATGCCTCATCCAGTTCATGAAATAAGCAATATCTTCTAGAATTCCTCTCCTAGTCTGTGGGCTCTCTCTTCACTGGTTTTCTATAAGGAATCTATCCATTGTTCCTACAAGGAACTCTTGGCTCCAATTCATGTTATTGTATACTCACATTCTGATTTGCATTTCTGACTCCAGCGTCGCTCGTTCTCAGTATTCCCGCTCGTCCATGGCCTAAATCAACCTCTTCCCCAAGGACATTCATGTCGGTACTAACCTAATTGTGGTCGGTGCCGAGTGGTTCTGATCGTGGGAGGATAGCTTCATTTCATTTTTCTCCATCACCAGGTGCACCTGCATTGCCTTTTGGCCTCTGATTTTGAATTCCATCTACTCCATTCTTTGGAAAAATCCATTGAGCAATATGTTCACATAGGCAGGTGTTTTATGATTCGTACAATTTTTGAAAAGTTTTGTGAAAATTGATTTTCTAAACCATTATCTTTATATTTTTCTTACATTACATAATGCTTGAATGTGCTAATTTAATTTTCTGATATATGAATTCCTCTTTTTACCAGTAGACCAGGATAAACTCTTCCTCCTTACGTGGCTACTCACCTAACACGAATTTATACTGTGCATATAGTGTTTTTAAGGAAAATTTATTATTATATGTGGTAATAGTTGTTGGTCAGTAGGTCTATTTATTTATCATCCCTTTCTAAATGGATAATTTTTTGTAGCGGTAAAATGTTATGTCAAGGTATATAGGTCCAGAAGCATACAGAAGCAAGAGCATTACGCTACTGCTACTTTGATTGTTGAATTAGTTTTAAGTGAGTATTAAGAAAATATATTATTTTCTGATACGTGGGTCTTTTAGGTACACAAAGTAAGCCATATGTATATTATAACACATATTATCTTCATTTGTAGAAGTAAACAATGAGTTGGAAAAATGATAAGCTAATTGGAACTTTGTAAAAGGAAACCAAGATTTATAAGGTATGTCGTTTCATAAAGTACATCGCTTTACTGATGATATCATGTTGAACCTTAACAAGTGCTATTATACCATCTTTAATGAAATGTATTTGTCACCAATAGGTTAGGTTGTATACTATAAATTAGATAAACGAGAAATTGTATGCTGCCTGTTTAATTGTTTGAAAATTTATCCTTCCACGACCCATATTTTCTCTTTGATGTCCACTTAAACTGTTTGACAAATTGCACCCTGACCGCATATTTCAAACATTATGCTTAATCCATCTCTACTCCAAATGCATTTAACAATTATAAGTAGCAGTTAAATAGATTTATCATCAGTGAAGGTGATCACATTTGCCTCAAATTAAATGAAACAATTTTTAAACGTGAGATGAATCCCCTTTTTATACTGATTCATAAAGGTATTCATATTCATTTGTTGAGAATATGTCCATTTTTGTTCTTCAGTTCGCCCAAACAAACATAATACTGTAATAGATGAAAATGGTTCTCTTATTTGTATAACATGCTTGACATCTTTTTATTCTTTTCTATCCTTTACCAAATTGGGATCTATTAAAGTAGTATTAAATTTAATCGATTTAATTTAAAATGTTCAAATTTGACTAAGAGACATTGTAAGGCAAAGAATTTGGATGACCAATGCTAAAAATATTTTTAAAAAATCCAAGAATTTTAAGACAAAAATGCATTTAATTATTTCTAAAAAAATTTAGATTTTGTTTCGGAAAAAATGTGTTTTTTTAAAACAATTAGTTTTTTCCTTAAAAATATAGATGACTTAGTCAATCAAAGCTTAAGCATTTCTTAAATTTAAATTGTTTTTTGAAATGATTTGAAATTTCTGAAAGAGATTTTATGAAAATCAAATAGAAATAAGTTGCACCTTTGAAGAGTGTATTATATAATTATTGTTTATGATAATAACTCACTGTTTATAAAGCCATGACATGCTCAATAAATCATTCAAATATTTCAATAACAAAAGGAAACCAAAGGAATTTTATTTTTCTAGAAAGTTGAAATACTTATAAATGAAATCTACACATTTTGTTTTTAACAAAAATTGGTTAAATTTACAAATCTTCAAAAAAAAATCTTCTTTATTCAAAGCAGTTTAATTTTTTTTCTAATTGAATAAAAATATTTATGACAAATGTAATTTTTTTGAATATGCTTGACAGTTCTGTAGAAAATTCAAAAAAGCGGACCATGATATAGAAAATATTCATAAAAGTTCAAATAGAATTCCAAGAAACTAACATTTATTAAGATTTCTTTCTTATAATGCAAGATATTATGTATGTAAAATGGATCTATTTTGCATGAAATCTTATTGTTGTAAACTAAATGCAACAGGAGGGAGGAATAACATAGTTTGGTTTGTAGTATTCTTCTTCCAATTTTCTAATAGAAAATTAGTTTCCCTACATATACATACATACGTATATATATATATTTTTGTAAGGCCACATACTATTACATCCCAATTGTTGTGGCATATGTAATTTATTTTTGATTACATACTAATATGGGTACATAAATATACGTATGACTATAGAAGATTACTTTCTCCTTTAACATTTTTGCTAGCTACAACTTGATGTGCATGGTTAATTACTAAATCTTGGATTCTAAAGCTGCGATGAAGAATGAAATGGATTCTAAAAAGAAATATAAATAAGGAATACACACATATTGCGCAGGTAAGATCAAGATATACAACTTTATTTATTACATATATAACCATGTATGTTAAAATGCTATATTTCAAGTAATATATGGAGTTAATATACGTATATGCACGCATGTATATGTGCATATGTCACTTGCTCTATATATGGTAACATTGAATTATTACATTTGAATTGGTACTAAAACTAACAGTTCATTTTAAAATGAACGTGCTTCATTATAGATATACTCATCTATAAGGAATAGTATATCTATATATATTATTATTTCTAAGAATATCATTAAAAATGGGGCAATGTGGAAAGATGTAAAAAGTGTGCGAATGTGGTTAGAGAATGCCAAGATATTGAAGCTTATGCATTGTGCTACTACTATAGTTACAAAATTCTCAAGTCTAATCGAACTTATACCTATACACACATTACATAGTTATATAGCTACAAAATTCTCATATCTAAATGTCTTCATCAATTACTCTCTTTAATTAGTTCCTTTTATGTGCATGCATAATCAATTATTCTTCCTTTTTCTCTGTTGTTCTATTGATGCATCCATTGTAGACATATATTAACATAGTCATAACGTTTTACGTCAATTTTTTGAATCAATCAGAACTTTCAATTATTTTCTCCCACAGAGGCCCATTATGCGTTCGTGATGGATAGGTATTCTCTGATATTATATACTTTGAATGCCATCAATTACTGTTTTTTTTGCATGCCTTTCAACATGCTATTCCATCTTTTTTACATGAATAATAATATGAAACTTCATATATTTGATGTCCTTAATAGAGGCTATTTGATTAAATTGATATATGCTACATGAATGATGATGCTTGCAACAAAACTTAACACGATAATTTTTTGAAAATCTTTGGTCTAAATTATCTTCAATGGTAAGAATATGGCATTTATAACAAGATCGGGTTCATGAAATTTCTACTGAAATTCATGCCGTTATAATGAAATTTTTCTACAATAATATGGATAGTGTATTTCATAGATTAAGATCTTAACTGTAAACACTTTTTAGCAAAGACTATAGCTCATGAAATAATGCAACTTCAATCCATTTATGAACTTTGTAATAAACGAGCAAGTGAATGTTGTAGGAAAAGAAAGAAATATGGCTAAACTTACCAATTGATCAATCTGACCATGTGCCAATTGCAATTAAGGTATCCAAATGTAGTATTAATTAAGCACGTGTTTCTTAAATTTACATGGTATATCATATCCATATATATAGTGTACATATACCCATTGACATAATCATTATGTGCATACACGGGAAGGATTCATGTATCCTCATGCGGTGCCATAATACGTAATGCTTACTTATTGGATTCCTGATAAACCATGCATTTTACCTACTAATGCTTCTCATTCAGTCGGGGTTGGTGGTTTTATTATTAATGAAAATGACGAGGTTCATCTTTTATCTAATTTTATGTATTTCTGGAGAAAACTTTCCTGCTTTCTAGCTTACAAGTTAAAAGTGTTTCATATTAAACTAGAGTTGATCAAATTCAACAAGTGTAATACTTGCAGGTTTTAGTTGTGCAAGAAAAGCATTCTGCTGAAAACGCATGGAAACTTCCAATATGTTTCATTCATGAGGTTCGAATAAGGAATAATTCAATCCAAAATCAATTGAACACATCCATGTGTAAGCCTATTCTATCCAAAATCAATATTTGTTTTGCAACATAAGGAATATGCTCATCGTTTTCTTGGCACACGTGAAGCTTACATGGTAGCATTAGGTATTCATAGGCATGTATATTGGTTTATGTAATGTGGGTAATGTGAGACAACACTGAGAAGTTGATTTTCATTTCAATTTTATTCAATCATCTTTTGTTTAATTTTTTTGAATACTAATGAACTAATTAAAGACGAGAGAGCTTTGTTTTGAGCTTGGTTTTTAACATTTATTATTAAAAAAATTATGGTATTAGCTCTATTGTGGAAGGTTAGATTTTCTTTACTGTCTGTAGATGTGTTTCAATTTTTATTTGTTTTCTTATTAATCTTAGATGTTTTTGTTCTTATTGAGTTTATTGTGTCTTTGATATTTCCTTATAAGTAATTAACTTCCAATCACTATAAATTTGCATTGCGGATAAATATATCAGTCAATTATTAATCTGAACAAGGATAAAGATGCAACAACGAGTGAACTATCATTTGACTACTAAAGATGCAACACTTTTTAGTATATTTGTATGTATGAAATAAGGCATTCGTGGCCGCTAAAAAGGTTTTGCAACTTAAAGACCATACTAGTTTCCTGAAGTAACACTGATTACCTCCAGTTTCCACTTACCCGTTCCTTATTTTAATGAAAGAGTGGTCCTCTTATGAGGAGAGCACTCGTTATTTTATTGCCTATTAGAGTAAATACATATACAATTGTTTGTAGGATGGTGGCAAGTACAAAAATGGGGGATCATCATATGATGATCAGTAAAAAGAAAACTAACAAAAAAACAAATATTTACAAGCATATGTCTAATTATAAATTGTAGGAAAAAGGCAAACTGATGGACGATGCGGTGCGACAATAGGTTGAGGGAACTCCAATATAGTGAGCACTGTAGTAGAAAAAAGCAAGCAAGGTGAACATTGCTTGCATGGGGATTGACAGACCTGAATCAGGAGCAGCTACCAGGTGGGTTCCAAACATCTTGATAGTGAAAGCTTGCAAGCACTGAGCGATCAAATGCAATGTGTAGGAAACCATTTAAGTGACTAAGCTGATATGCAGGTGCAAGAGTGAAAACTGAAGTAGTGAGAAGTGGTTCTTGAGTGGAAAAGCAATGCCCTGCACTGTATATGCTATGAAGGTGTGGGAAACACTACGGAGAAATGTTAAAGTCACACGATGCTAAAATGGGAGGACAAGCACTGCATTGTGATCTGGTCTGAAGAGGGTGGATAAGCACTACATTGTGAGGAGTCCTGAACTACACACTAAGATTGATATTGAGTGGATCTTAATTGGGTAGATAGGCACTACAATGGGTTGAAGCCTGAACCGCACCTAAAAAAACTCTACTGCAACAATCGAAAGATTAGATCACAACTCCAATGTTGTAGATATGCTGATATGAGCCTTAACAGGAAAAGAGGATCGTGAATAGAGCAGGTAAATGCAAGTGTATTTGAGTAAGTATCATATCTTTAGAGAATAATCTACTATTGCATTTAAATGCAAATATGCATGTTCACTGCAATACACACATCTGGAGAGAATGGACCGTATATGTATATTTGAGCTTACAGTTATATGACTTTTGTAACAACCGCGTTTTTGAATTACCGTCGAAATAAATATTTTAAATAGAAATTAAAAAAAAATCATAGTGCAAATTAATTTGGCAAAGTCAGTAAATACTTAAATTGGTGAACGTTGGAAATGTACTGCATTTCCTTTTGACGTGTATTTGAGTGATGAGTCCAATTCAAAAGCAACATAAACACTTGGCTGTCAACAAAAAAATTGCAAAGTGAGTAGAAACATTTTTCTTGCTGTAAACACAATATTTTGGAACATTTTCTTTGGCTTTGCTGTCACCAAATTTCTATAGAAATGTTGAACGCTTTTCTATCATCAATTTTATGTGCAGCAAGTACTTTCTTTTCCACTGATGCACGTCCACATAAATGCAATTGTACCCAAAGCTTTGCCAGCACACATTTTATTTGACTTGTACAAAATTTTGGAAAAGAATAGTAAACATTTGTCCACACTTTCGTTTTAAAATTTCCCAAAGCACTGCAAATGCATTAATGGCGTTCTCAGAAAGTATTGGCTTCAATTGGTTCCTGGTGATAACTGATTTGAAGCAAAGTTAGGTGAGTGTTATACTCACATTTCTAATTTAAAAATCTTGTTGTCTGTGTGTTATTTCAACGTTAGTCTAGACCATTGTTCTGCACGCGTGGAAAAAAAATTGAGTTCCAGGTTTATTAGCTGTTTACTTCGTTAATAAACTGCAAGTACGCGTGCAAGGTGATTCAGTCCAGACCATCCTCTATTTTTCAATTTATACCTGAATATTCATGTACACACGAGAAGTTGATGTCCGGATATTCTTATTGACTCATTCAATGCTTGCGAATGGTGTTGCCCAGTTTTTCATTTGCGTGTCAAAATAGGAAGCACGAAATCAATTTTGGGCTAAAATGTTTTGAACGTTGTGTGCCGGTAAGTTGGCAAAAATAGTAAGTTCAGGGTGCTTTTAAATTCTTGCGTGCATTTTATTTTTTTTAGTTCATTGTTGTTTTGTTTGGTTCATTTTATTTTTTTTACAGTTCGAGTGCGTGCGTGTAGTTTGCGTGCATGTACTTAGTAAAGTAAAGAGTAAACGGAACCCATGTCATATTTTGTTTTGTTCAAAGGTCTTGTTTCTTTCTTTTTTTATGTGTGAAAATGTCCAGGTCTTGCGCGCATGTATTCATTTGTGTGCGTGCATGTAATATGTGTTTATATGCCAGGTCATTAATTACAATATGTGTGCAAAATGAACCAAATCCAACTCAAGTGTTCTTTTGCAAACTATGACGTGTCAGCTAGTGGGAGAGTTTGCATTTCATTTTTGAGTGCATGTATGTTACGTACATTTTTATACGTTGAAATCCACTGAACCTTATGATACAACACTAGGGATATATGTGTACTAGTCTTGTTTTTAATTCGAACCTTGCGACCAAATTGTTGTTCACATTAGTTGCAAGCATGTAGTAGTTCACGTGTAATTAGTTCAAGCAGTTTAAATTGTCTATTTCATTCGAGTGTGTACTTGTATATTGCTATGCAGTGCAATATTTTGTTGAGTATGCAGTAGTGCAGTTTACTGCATTAATTTATTTTTGAACCGGTGTTTGGTTTTAAAACGCATTTTGTTGCTGTTATTTTTATAACGGAATTTTTACGCCGGTATTATATTTTTGAAGCGTGTTGTTTTGATGACATTTTTGACGAATAAATATTACTGTTATTTTGACTTCAGTAACTGTCAATTTAAAGTGAATTTTTAAGCGGTTATCCCACAACGCTGATTTGATACCCGTTTTTACGGTGTTTTGTGAAGCGCAATTTTCTCGTCGAAATTGCTATAGTTCTTGCTGTTTTAATCACGTGTTTTAAAAATCGTTTTAAAATAAAATTGTTTCCAAAAAATTTACAGTTTGCGCTTTCAAAAGAATGAGGAAGCGATTTAAACGCTTCAGCAAAATTGAGGACTATGAACCCTTACTTTTACTGATTCGCTTAATTCCGGACTTATCCGTTTGAGAACGTAAATTTTATTTATATAAAATATACAATTTTGCACTTTCAAGGAAACGATGAAGATATTTAAACGATTTAGCAAAAGTGCGGAGTATGGAACCACACTTTTACTAATTCAGTTAATTCCGGACTCGATAATTGAAATTTTTGCCGTTGTCTGATGATTTTTGAGGATTTTGTTGGGCTTTCGGGCCAATATGATGGACCTTCCGGTCAATTACCAGTACTAGACCTTCGGGTCATATGTTGGACCTTCGGGTCATTTGTTGGACGCCAAAAATTATGATGACAGTACTTGGTAGGCTTCGGCCATATGTTGATGCACGTGCGGCGTAGCTTAGACTCGCCATATGATGGGATCGATCCACTTTTATGCTGATTTTCTAGTTATCTATTTTTGATTCCTAGATTGTGCGAATTGCTATTTTGAATTCAGTTGTGAATTTGAAAGTTGAATTTGATGGAATTTAATGAGATTTCTTCGTTTAGACTATGTTGATTATTTATGCTGAATAATCTCATTCGAGATTCTGATTATTTACTTAAGTGTCGTTTATCATATACTTATTTCTGAAGTTTAAATTAGACTGATCCGTTTATTTTTCTCTTTTAAATAATACTCGGGTCAGACCGAGTTATTTCAGGGTAATCGCTATCTCTGATTCAGTTGCAGCTTCAGTTTTTTGGATTTCACATTATCTTTTATCTAGACTTCGAGGAGTACTTTTGGTGTATTGACACTCATCTCATGTATGTTGATGTCTTTGTATATGTACATTTGGTTCTTGTGAACCATCGGGTGTTGTAGCATGTATCCAGACTTGTCTTCCGCTATATATCTGATATTTCTGTTCTGATGTGATTATACTTATCTGTGTTGTAATTATTATGAGTTGTTCTGAATTTTTCTTAAGCCACCGTAGTTTCGTTTTAGATTTGGATTGAATGTATATCATTGGGAGTAATTTACACGACTCCTATCGATGTAATCAATACTCGTCTAAGGCATAACTTACGGATGATCGCTTCTAACAAGCCTTATTCTTCGAAATAGCAGACGTTATTCCTTATAATAACCTTTTTTATTGTGAGCATAGAGATGGGACGTCACAACTTCTGTTTTTAGTGAAGACAGTTCTAAGTATGTGGCTATTTTGATTTTATGATTTCTGAAACGACTCTTATATATCTGCAGCTAATTTATGTTTGTGATCATGTGAGCCTATGAACTTCTTTCTGTTAGCACTGAAGTTATGTATGAAAATTTGTAATTAAGGCTCCACCGCTGGACTTGGATCACTATCATTAGGAATCAACAAAGGTTATTGCTTCAGCGGCTCCATCCATTACAGAGATGGAATTCAATGTGGTGGCTGCTTTTAGGTTAGTTAGTTCATTATACATTACTAACTAAATATACCATATATATATATATATATCCCTATTCAGACGTTACTAAATGAAACCAAACATGAATAGATGAGGTGGAAAAATGCAAAATTATGTAATACCAAAGGAATCACTGTAGACATAACAGAGACCAAAACACAAAAAAGAGTACAAACATCTTGCTTAATGCACCTTCCTTTTTGGCATTGACCATGAGATTTCAGGTTTTCAGATTACTAATGTTGTCGAGGAAGGTTGTGCTTTCTGTTATGATCATCTGTGAAAGTAATCCAGTCTTTCTTGTTGTCTATACTATAGCATAGAGATTGTTGATATATTTACTTCACATGTACTGATGATGATTTTCTTCCTTTGGAGGAATAAGCAGGAGATTTGAAAATATAAAAGCCTTTTCTTTTGACATGTTAGCATAGAGGTAGTTTGGGATAATGTAGACGTTATTGTATTATTATTATAGTTTTATTTTCATTTGTATTAACCTTTTTATTTAATTTTTATGCCACAATAATATAACTAATTTAATATAGTTTTATAAATGATGATGATGAATTAACTAAGTTTATAAAAATTAACTAAGTTTATAATAATAATAATAATAATATAACTAAGTTTATGTTAACTAAATTTTATAAATAATAATACTATAACTAATTTAACAAAGTTTTATAAATAATAATGATGACAACGATGATGAATTAACTAAGTTTATAAAATTAACCAAGTTTATATTAATAATAATAGTACTAATAATAATAATACAATTAAATTAACCTTGTTTTTTAATAATAATAATATTATTAAATTAACCAAGTTAACCAAGTTAATAAAAATTAACTAAGTTTTGTTAAAATTAAACAAGTTTTATAAAATTAATTAAGTTTAAGCTAACTAAATTTGATAAATAATAATATAACCAATTTAACAAAGTTTTATAAATAATAACAATGATTATGATGACGATGATGATAAATTAACTATGTTTATAAAAATAAACTAAGTTTATAATAATAATAATATAATTAAATTAACCAAGTTTTAGTAATAATAATAATAAATTAACTAAGTTTTGTTAAAATTAACTAAGTTTAAGTTAACTAAATTTTATAAATAATAATAATATAACTAATTTAACAAAGATGTATAAATAACGATGATGATGATAAATTAACTTAGTTTATAAAATTCAACTAAGTTTATAATAATAAAAATATAATTAAGTTAACTGAGTTTGAATAATAATAATAATAATAATAAATTAAGTTAACCATGTTAATAAAACTTAACTAGGCTTTGTTAGAATTAAACAAGTTTTATAAAATTAACTAAGTTTAAGTTAATTAAATTTTATAAATAATAATAATATAACTAATTTAACAACATTTAATATATAACTGTAAGATTGGACTTTATTTATTTCATTTCGTTTATAACTTGGATTATTTATATGACATTATTTATAATATGATATACCCGTACAATGTTGTAGATTATTTATATGACATTATTTATAATATAACGTTTATATGACATTATTTTTGTTTGATGATAATAAACATATATATATTTGTTTAAATGTATCTGTTATTGTACTATTTTATTTTTCCACATAATTAAATAAATATTTGTTGAATAAAATAAATAACTCAGAATTCATATTCAAACAAATATTTTATTCAAACACATATTTTATTACAAATTCGAGTAGTACAAATTTAAGCTCTCACTATACAAATTTCAATTACAACACAATGTTCACTTTATAGTTTTACATACATATTTCACCTCACTACATATTCACTCATCACTCGTATTTTATCTTCAACTGTGTTCCATCCTCAATTCAGCATCTGAACTATCTGCAAAATAAACACTGAAGCAGTAAAATTGAAAAAGAAATATTTTTGCAGTGCACAATGAAGTGTGTGTTTGAAAATATTATTTGCCTCAGTTATTTGGGTTGTTCGTCATCATTTTCCTTTAATTCATAATTCATCTTACACGAACAACTTATGACATGCACAGTGTATCACTATATATGCCACAAGGTCGTGCACACCGATATACACTTGCTTGTTAAAATTGCAGGGATAGGTGAGCACGAAGTCAAACCTAAGCAAAAACTGGATTCAACTCAAGTGCAAAAACAAATAAAGCAATGGCAAATAAGACTTCAGACTGCAACAACACGGTTGAAAACACTTGAATGCAAATGAACAAACATGGAGACATCAAGGAAACAATGGAGAAATGCATCAAAATCAGAATTCAGGCACAAGTACAGTGTGGATAACAACAACAAATGTCAAGACCAACCAGACTCAAGTGGAACCACAGACCAGAATTCAAAATGCAAAACAAGTTCATCAGAAAGCAAGCACTCAAGTAAACAGATCAATGAAAGTCTAACAAGATATGGTCAGGGATACAAGAGTCCAGACATGTGTGAATGCAACAAAGAAACAACATTTCAGATATGCTCTGGTTCAACTAAATCCACACATGTAACCAGACTCAAAGAAGTTGGAACAAGACTCAATTCAACATGAAATTGAACCAGATCATTGAAGATCCACATGACAACATGCAACCTTAATTCAAATGCAACCATACCAGCATACATATATACATGCATGAACACACATGTATACATATATGCAAACAAGAACATACCAGACATGCTCATGAAACCAAAAAGCAGGAACTACACAAGTAAAAGTCAACATGAAGTAGGTGAACATGAATGCAACTAGACTACATCAATATGGAACCAGATCACAAAATGTATCAAAACCAGTTCAAATACAAGTTCAGCTTTAATCAACATGAACATGGATATGCATGCATTCAGAAATGTACACATGAAGACTCAAATTTACATGGAACCAAACCACAATGCATCAGAGCGATGAAATGTCCAGACCAGACTTCAAGATGACACAGAACAGATTTCAAGTGCAAAGCACAATGGAACCAGATTTAAAAGCAACCAGAATTAGACATATCAAGCTACAGACATGAACACATTGGAGCTGCACCAATCACACACATATATACATACATATATGTATGTATTATATACATGGTAATGACCAGCAAATATTTCAAAAGAAAAACTGGCAAACTGCTGCAAAAAAATTTCAAAAAAGTTTTATTCAAATGCAAAGCTTCAAAAATACTCATATGTGCAACAAGACTTCAAATTGAAGCAGATTCAAAAACAAAGGCACAAGGAAAGCAATACTTAGTTTCAATATATAGTGCATATAAACATTGGAGCATGCAAGTGAAGCCTCAACCAAGATTATTAACCCATACCAACTATAGTAAAAATAGAAAATAGCTGTGGGTGATATCAATGAATAAATAAGAAAATTGTTTAAAGTCGCAAAGAAAATGTCGCATGATGAACAAGTCATATTTCAGGAGGTCAACACTATCTCAAATTCAAGTATCAAGCCTTAAGCGAACGATGAACAGGTCATAGGAGTAAACTATGGAACAATTCAAATATGTTTAAGCAATTACAAATATATATTTGAATCATATTCAACCGAGGATCAAATGAACGAGTCAAAAATCATCTCAATCGTTCAATCGAAAATCAAATGGCCGATAAAATCACAAAAGATTCAAACTCAAATATACGAAACGAAAATATAGATTTTTAATCCCTATAAATAAACCCATCTCTTCATCGGCACAAAGCATGAGTTCGAATTCAAGAAAAACAAGCAAATAAAGTACAAAATCGCATACCAATTTTATACTCCATTCGAACTCACCATTGAAGTGACCGCAAGCAAATTAAAGAAGCATCGAAGAGAATTTGAGGAACGAAATCATACCAACAAACAATTTGAGTTTCTAATTCCAAAGCGGCGGCTTCAATCGAAACCCTAATTTTTAAAGAGCAAATGGAATGGCATGGATAAGCACGAAATAAAGGGGAGACAGTTTGTTTTTCTCTAATCATTTTGGGCCGGCTTTTATTATTTTTGTATTGGGCTTTAGTGATATAAAATAGGGTTTTGTTCTTGTTTTAATTTTAACTTTCTATTTTAAATTTGTGTAACTTTCTAGTTGTGTAACTAGGTACGAACTACGATTTTGTAGTTTGAGAATTCACAACTCAGTGGCTGAGTTGTGGCAGGGTTTAGAGCTTAGAGTTAGGTTAATCAAGTAGCAGGTATCACAAGTTTACGTGTGTTTGTAAGCATCTAATTACTTAATTTTTAGTAGAAACCTTGGGGGCAACACATAGGCAGGTTTTTTCCGAAGCTGGGTAAATTTGTGTGTGATCTCTATTGCATTACTTTCTGTGTTTATTTGTTACTTCTGCATTAATTATTAATACACCCTATTCACCTCCGCTCTAAGGTGAAAACGATCCTACAGAAAAAATGGTGCAAAATGATCAACAACTTTTACTTGTGTTTCAAAAACGCTACAGAAATACATATAGTGGCGCAAAAAACCTTTTGGTAGCGTTTTTAAAATGCTACAAAAGGATTTATGGTGGCGTTTGAGAAACACTACAATAAAAGGATTTATAGTGGCGTTGAAATAAATGCAACTAAAAATCATGGATTTTAAGTTGCGGGCTTTATGACGGCGTTTATTGAAATGCTACCATAAGTTTTGGTAGTGTTTTTTGTGCACCATCAAAAATAAAATTTCTTGTAGTGCTTTAAAATTTAGAAGGTTGAGTAGTGAAACTGTTTGTTCCCATCTATACCAGTTTCAAGAAATAATGATAAATTTAGTTCATTTATAAGTTTAGCTTTAAAATTAGATGCTTAAAAAATTATCTTTGTAAATTCATTAGAGTAAGCACATAATTTGGTTAATTTGATAACATATTTATTGTTGGGTTTTGTCGTTCATACTATAATTGAATATGATTATATTTTTTGGTCTTCAGTATTCGGTTTTTTAATTGTAATTGAATGTACATGCTTAATAATGATCATTGATTCGTTTAATTGGCATGAAAGAATATTTCTGGTTCTCTAATTTAGAAGTTGGAATAAAAGTAAAGAGAAATAACTGGAATTAACTATGATTAATTCTCTATTCAATTTGAACCACAACATAAAATAGTAAATATATCAATCATAATTGCTTCCATTTTTAGTTTTGCGATCCCTTTTTTATATTTATTTGTCTATTTGAAGCTTTTATATATAATTTAATTGTCTACACACTAAATGAATCTTGCTTCATTTATTTCTTTCCTTTTATATTTGCAGTGCACATTGAATTTATTACAAGGTTATCTATGCTTTTGCTTATAACGTTATGTTTGGTCCTTTCTATGTTTGAAGTTTTTACAACTCTTACTTTCAACTTTAATCAATTTTAAAAATACATGAACTACACTTGGTTTTTTCAAAGTTGTAAATTTATTAGAGAATATGCGTAATTTAGTTAATTTGAACATGTTTATTATTTAGTTTAACTGATTAATATTACTAATGATTTTAGGCTAAGATTCAATGAGAAATGAATATTATAATATTTTTTCATCTTCAATATTCAGTTAATTAATTGTAATTGAATTTTCAATTAAAAGTTGATTAACTCTTTTCACTGGCACTAAGGAGAACCGGTTCAAGAATCAATGTGTGATCAATTCTCAACTTAATATGGAACAAAATATAACATTAAATTCACATTCTAAATAGGACTCAAATATCAATCCGATTATTAATAACATCCTTTTAAATTTCACTAACTAATACCATAACATTAAAATATTAAAAGGATGGAGACAAAGATTTAGATGGAGATTTAAGATAACAAAAATTAAAGCTAAGTCGTGTACTCGTCCATAATCTTAATTTTAGCATGGAAAATTAGTGTTTTAGGATTTTGAGGCTGAAAAGAAAAAACAAGTTTTGCAGAAGTATAAAAGTACGTGAAAGATGATAGAAGAAGTATAATTATGAAATAGTTAATTAGTAATTTGATATTAATTTCACAAGAGGAAAAATTAATTATTAGATTATCCCCTTACCAATTTATCTAATTAAAGAAACACATTTTTTCACCCTCTTATCCAGATCACTTTTCAACAATTGCCAATAATAATAAAAATGATCAAAGATTGAACTTATATAATCAAATAGAAGGGATATACTACTTTAATAAAACAATGACAAGTATATATAATAATAAATGGAGTTATGCATAAGTTTTCTATTATTGAAACATAATATCACATGTCCACCCATATCACACTTTAAATAGGAATGATTGTCTCATAGTTTATTGTCCACAAACTAGAATAGATGTTCATCAAAATAAACTAATACCTAAAGCAGTCAGAACACCGAAAAAAAAACTTCGAGTTATTATATCGAAATACAAAAAATATTGTATGTACTTGAAACCGAATGAGAAATAAATTGAAACATAAATAAATAGTATAAATATGCAACACATGTGCAATGATTTTATCAAGTCACCTTTTCCTTTAACAATTGCTAGTAAGAATAAAAATGATCGAATATTGAACTTATATAATGAAATAGATATGTTAAGTATATATATAACAATAAATGGACTTAAGCATAAGTTCTCTATTATTAAACATATACTCACATATATCCACCCATATCATAATTTAAACATGCATGATTGTCTCATAGTTTATCGTTTACAAACTGGAATTGATGTTCACAAATAAAAATTTATACTTAAAGTAGTTGGAACACCAAATAAAAAGTTCGAGTTACATTATATCAAATATCAAAATTGTTATATGTACTTGAAACTGAATGAGAAAGCAATTGAAAGATAAATGAATAATATAAATATACAACACATGTACAATGAAATTTATTCAAATTAGTTTGAATTCAAATGAGTAAATTCCTTTATCATAATTTACTTTCACATTAATTTCCCTATGAAATATGGTTTCATTCTTACATGGTGTTTGTTCCTATATTTACTTATGTTGAAGTCATAAAGGGAGTTTTTCAAACACTTTTGTAACAACCTGCCGCCCGTAACACCCAGAATACATGCACCTAAGCAACTGAATTCCCCAACGGTGTCACGAACAACGTTTCGTTAAGGGTAAGATATGTAAAAATTAACAAGTATCATAGAGCGTATCTATCACTACACATCAAATTCTCACAACGAAAGGGTATAAAATACAATTTCAACATAACATGTAGATGACTAAATATATATCATATAAAGAGACACAAGATGTAACAACCCGTAAATTTCGATAATTAAATTGGGTAATTTAATAAGATTTTTGTAACTAAATTTAGGAAGAAATAAAAATTTTATAACTTATAATGAAGCAAATGTTAGAAATGAATGTAGCTTTGGTAATTAAAAATTAATTATGTAAAGTTGAAGTGAAATCCCAATAATGAAATAGTGTAAATTGTTGCACTTGGTTAAAATAGAAATAAGTAAATAAGAATAAGTATTGGTTTAACCGAGGAAATAATATATTGATTAATAGTAACTGAATGTAAATTAATGTAATAAGGTTTATGCAAGTTGATAAACAACTAATTTAGTGCCATATCTATTAATTGAAACAATTGTAAGGTTATAATTGATGGGAATTAGTAAATTGGGAAATAAATTCAAAGTTATATTAATTGATGTAATAATACGTAATGAATTGCAATTTGATAGAATCAATTCTAGGTAAGTAATTATATTAATTGTTAGTTGATAATTAAGTATGAATGTGAGTAAATTAGGCAAATATTGATAATTATTAATTGTTTACCCATTCATTTAATTTATTGAATTAGATCTAAATCAATGGCAACATTTGTTTGTTAATAATAGCTTATAAGTGAAATTAAACGTGAATGGTAACAATTATTATAAGTAACCATTTATGTAGTATATAATATGGGGTTTTGGACCAAAGGTCCCTATTTTCAAAGCTCATGCACAAAAAGTCCCTGCTCATAAACACATGTAAATTAGGTCCTTATTTTGTTATTTTTTACCAAACTGTCCTCTTTTAGAAAATCGACTTAGCATTCTTTTCAGGGGTAAAAGCGGTATAAATTAGCCAAAATCTAAAAATAGGGACCTAATTTTTATAACTTATTCGGGAGAGACTTTTCTTGCATCATCTTTCATTTCCAGGGACTTGACAGCGATTCCTTGATATATTAAATATCAAATTTTTACGTTAATGAAGATTAAGATGAAATTTGAGAATATTAATGTAATAGATTATGAACCAATATTAATTTCATTTATTTGATAATACTTTATTGAATATAGGATTTAAAATCAAATGAATGGATTTATTGGCATTTCAATTAAAAGTTAATAAATTTACCGGAATTGGAATTTAATACTATAACTGCTGAATTAAGTAACTTTAAATTGATATGGAAATTTGTTATAAAGGATTTTTTAAAATTCTAAAGGAATACAAGATGATAAAATTTATGAATTATAGAATTTGAATTTAAATAGTGATTTAATTAATTTAATATTAAATTATTTAATTAATTGGAAAATAGCCATTTTTGCTACTGACTCGGATTTCGATGAAACCATTTTCATCGGATCCGTAACGGTGAATTATTGTAGGATTTCAAGCTTTATAATGATCGGACTTGTCGTTTGATCGTACGGGCTTGAAACGCCTTGAAATGAATTTAATTGAAATTAATTGAAATCAATTTGAAATAAACTAATTTTAACGTAACTTCTTCATACGATGGAATTTGAACTTGAAACCAGTTCCATTGATTTTAAAATATTTAAAAACATCTATTTTGATATATGGTTTGACCCAATTTCGTTCCGGAGTCAGAACGGGCTTTTCGGCCATTATCGTTCAATTTTCCAAACCAACCTAGCCCATTCGTTCCTATTTTCAGCCCTGTCTATATATAACATGTTATAAACCCTAATCGTTCCTCATTGTCATTTGCATGTACGTACAATTCCTCCTCACCTCCTCATCTCAATGGCAGACAATTTCAAAATACAATTGCAATTCAAAAATCAAAGTCAAAAATTCAAACTCCACAAACTATATCATATTTTATATCGTCGGAAAGCTCTCGACGAGCGCATCTCAATTATATGATTCGCTTTTCAATCCGATGCACCGTTTACCCAGAAATCGATGAAACAGTCATGGCCATTCATCGTGCTGAAATCAACTTCGTCTGATCGTGGAATCAAGGGCAGGGTCGTGAAGAGGGGAACGAGCGCTATCCATCGGCGTGTCTGGTTTGCCGTTTCAATGGCTAGATGTTCGTGGATAATCAACTAGGGTTTCGAAACCCTATGGGTTCGCCGGCGGCTGTGACTTTTTGGAGGCTCGGGTGGCTTGCTCGTCGATCGTGGACGGTCAGAGGACATCAGGCAGGGGGAGGCGCGCTCGCCTGTGGCATCGAAGTCTAAACCGATCTTCTCTGGCGACGAGCGGCAGGGAGGCGGCTGGAGCATATCGTTCGATCGCGGGTTTAGTTGGGGTAGGGCTTCGAGATTTGTGTTGCTAACGTGTATGGTAAATGTTGATTTAAATTATTATAGTTACTTCATTTTAAATCGTTTAATGTTCTAACATCAATAACTTTCGCATATGATATCCGTTTTACACTCGGTTTCTTTTGTTAGGATCGTATCTAAATTCCGGAGTTTTTGACGCTGGTTTGGATGGATTTGGTGACTGTTCAAATTTTGGGTTTAAATTGGATTTAAATTCAATTTAAATCCAAAGGTGGGTGTTTTAACCCACTCACAACCACTAAAATTTCTTATGTGTGTTACAAATCCCTAATTAGAATTATGGGATTCAATTCTTTTGCCGTGATGTTATATTTCGAACCATTGAATGGACATGGGCCAACTCGAGAACAATTGAATGATGACAAAATTATCAAAGCCTTATTTTGATTCAACAATGTACCAATAGTTGCTTGATGCTGAGTCGAAAAGAAGGCCCGGCTCCAAGTTGTTCAGGAATAGTGGCGTTGAGTTTCTCGACCGTTTGCCTTAGGATTAGTTAGTTCTATTTCTCGATGGGGCCGGGAAGGGATATAACTCAGCGGTAGAGTGTCACCTTGACGTGGTGGAAGTCATCAGTTCGAGCCTGATTATCCCTAAACCCAATAGGAGTTTTTCTATTTTGACTTGCTCGATGTGATTAAAAGTTTATTTATGACTGTTTGGCATATTTTTAATCATCATCTCAGTTAAATTGAATTTATTGGATTAAGTTGTTATTTAATTTATTGCATTTAAACTGCCAGTTAAATTATTATTTGATTTATTATTGCATTTAAACTGCCAGTTAAATTGTTATATAATTTATTTTTGAATATAAACTGCCAGTAAATACCTGTTATTTATTTTCTGTTCTGTATTGATGTTATTATTGAATTGGATGATGATTGTGATAAATGGTTGATGGTTGATATTGGATGAATGGATGTTGTATTTAGATTGTTATAAACTGCAAGTTGTTATGCATTTTTATTTCATTCGGGATTGCGGTTTGAAATGATATATAACCGTATTTTTATTTTTAAATTGCGGATTGAAATGATAAATATCCGTATCACTTGACCATAGGATAGAAAATCATATACAGACACCATCGGTCTATATATATATCTATTTGGAATTCTTTCTATGGGTTTTGGAAAATAAGGGTTTATATATATACTAACTTTGATATTATATAAATATTATTTTATATATAGTTAAATTCTAAAATTTAAGCTATGTATAACTTGATGATGTTTTAAGTTTGATTTACGAATATTTCAAGTTTGAGCTTTATTTAAGTGATATTGAATTTATTAAATAAATATTTCTAAACTAAATAATAGTAAATTTAATTAAGGTATATATATAAGATTATCAGATTTGGTTGGGAATTTTGGAATATTTAAAGACTTGAAATATATCAAAATTGAAAGGTTTTATTGAAATTAAGGTATTATTGTTTTTCAAAGTTTTGGTTTTCGAAATTGTTATAACTTTGAAAGTAATATGGTTTAAAAAATGAATTTATTTGAAATAGAATTTATTTAAGAATTATCTGTGAATATATTGATTGGAAACCTATTGAAATTGAAAATTTAGAATATGACTTCAAAATGTGGTTTGGGTTTAAGATGATTTAAAAGAATATTTCAAGTTTATCTAAATTAAAGAAAGATTGGTGATTGGAAATTGGGTTTTATTTAAATAATATATTATTGAATTGTTTTGGAAATGGAAATGATATATTATTGAATTGGGTTTGAAATGGAAATAATAAACTGATAATTTGGGTTTGAAATAGCAAAAATATTTTGGTTTTAAAGTATATACTATTTTGAAGTAAAGGATATGTTTTGAAATGGCAAAAATATTTTGGTTTTAAAGTATATACTATTTTGAAGTAAAGGATATGTTTTGAAATGACAAAAATATTTTGGTTTTTGAAGTATATACTATTTTGAAATAAAGAATATGTTTTGAAAGGGCAACGATTGTGTTTTAAAAGTATACATATTTTAAATGACCACGGCGTTATAATAACGTTTGGTTGTTAAAGAGACCGGGATCGGATATAGACATACTCTCTGTCGATACCGAAAACCACTTTGACAACTGTGTACGCGGTGGAGTTTCCAGAATGAAGTAGGATGGTGGCGACGATCCTAAGGTATATACGTGGACCCAACTCTCGTGAGTTGGCATAAGGTGGCTAAAACAGGAGCGATCTCGGACCAGTGAGGTAGCACCTCTTATCGGACGCACTTCTTCGGTACTATTCTATTACTTTGTGATTTTTGGTGGCCACCCTTCGATTTGGGAGTGTTGTTCGAGGTGGAGCGGTAGTGGCTGCTATGCGTTTCCATCAGTGCGTGTGCGTAATTGGTATATCTACCCTGGCATTGCCTTGTGTGCCGTGTCACCTACCATATCGAGCTTTACTACGAGTTGTGATTTCTCCCGTAGCCTGTGGAGTATCGAGGGTAGCCCCCATTTTTGGGAGTATGCTAATACTGGATAGACTACTGAGACTATTACGTGTTAAGGGCTATATGGGTAACCCCTTAACGCTATTAAAAAGTAAGTTTATTTTATGATTAGACATTATTATAATAGCGAAATTACTACATAGTAGATAGTTTAACGGATCCTTAAGAGATGTGAATCCCGAACATTTCTTAAGTTACTGCACTCACATTAGACACTAGATAGGAGATGTCAAACCCCGTAAACATCTCTGACGCCGTTTACACTCATATTTATTTCATTGATTTAACTTACATAAGATCTTTTAGTTCTGACTCGAGTGTTTTGTCTTTTCAATTCGTTCGGGTCAGCCTGAGCATTTCAGGATTTGAAGGCCCTATGTCTAGAGGACGAAGACGAAGATTTTATTACTACTATTTATTATATTCCACTACACTATTGTATTCCATTGCATTAATTATCATTCTCTGGTATGTGTAACTCTGATATGTATTGTATAAGTATAATCAAATGTTTTGTAAAACAGCTTCATGAATTGTTATTTGATTATTATATTTTATCGTTCCGCTGCAAGATTCTATTTTGATTCTTTTATTTCTCCACTTTTTCTTATTTACTCCATAACAATCTGCCCTTCTGTATGGTTTAAGTTGGCACGTGTGTCTGCTTAAGCGTACAAAAAGGTGGGATGTTACATCTAGTATCAGAGCTTTGGTTTAGCGATAAACCTTAGCTTTGTGGGGTCTGACTCTTTATTAATAGGGTAGTAATACCCTATGATGAGTCATTGAGAGTATATATATGAGAGAGCGTATTTGTTAGTCTTATAAAAAGTTTTTATATTGTGTTAATTTGTTTCTTAAGTTACTGCATTCACATTAGACACTGGATAGGAGATGTCAAACCCCGTAAACATCTCTGACGCCGTTTACACTCATATTTATTTCATTGGTTTAACTTACATAAGATCTTTTAGTTATGACTCGAGTGTTCTGTCTTTTCAATTCGCTCGGGTCAGCCTGAGCATTTCAGGATTTGAAGGCCCTATGTCTGGAGGATGAAGACGAAGATTTTATTACTACTATTTATTATATTCCACTACACCATTGTATTATGTTGCATTAATTATCATTCTCTGGTATGTGTAACTCTGATATGTATTGTATAAGTATAATCAAATGTTTTGTAAAACAGCTTCATGAACTGTTATTTGATTATTATATTTTATCGTTCCGCTGCAAGATTCTATTTTGATTCTTTTATTTCTCCACTTTTTCTTATTTACTCCATAACAATCCGCCCTTCTGTATGGTTTAAATTGACATGTGTGTCTGCTTATGCACTTGGCGGGTGCAGCATGATGGGGGGTTCTCGCATTTGGTTTGGGTAGCGAGCGGATGACCCTTACTCCTACATGTCCCACGAGGTTGGTGTAGTCGAGAGGCTGTCCGTAAAACCAGAACACAGATACCGATGTATGCTACAGTGGGCGTTACCCCACTGGCGGTGTCCCGTTACATCTGGTATCAGAGCTTTGGTTTAGCGATAAACCTTAGCTTTGTGGGGTCCGACTCTTTATTAATAGGGTAGTAATACCCTATGATGAGTCATTGAGAGTATATATATGAGAGAGCATATTTGTTAGTGTTATAAAAAGGTTTTATATTGTGTTAATTTGTTCCGTTTTGTATTTATAAATTCTGCTTGGTGCATAGGACGCTATGACATTAATAGGGATTTCTAAACACTTAATAGGACAGGCTGACACAATATTTGTTTTAAAATATAGGTGAATGAAATAATTTTGCCTATTATATTTTCTATATATAAAAAAAATATAGATGATATATATATTTGGTTGCTATATATTGGTTGTTAGGTAATGAAATTTATAAATAATAGTTGAAATAAGATTGAAAATAAAATAAATCAAATTGGAAATTTTAGAACTTAAGTTCCGGGATTTTTGGAAAAATTTGTTTTGAATGATGATTGGAATATAATAATAATATTATTTAGAAGTATTTTCTGATATAAATATTTCAACATAATTTGAAAGAATTGTTTTAAAAAAATTTTTGGAAAGAGATAAGTTCTGTACTCCCCTCTCTATCGCTGGAAAATAATTTCGGTGATGAGTGCACGCATCATCCACGTTCATTTTCAAGTTTCGAAGTGGGAAGACCACTGTAGTAGTTTTACTACAGATTTATTTTGATAAACAAATATAAATTTTAAATTGTTTTAATATAATTAGATATATATGTTGCAAGTATATACATTTATCTATTATTTTAAAATGATTTGAAACAGAACCCAGTATTTAATTCTTGAGTTTCCATTAATTAATAGTTTCAATTATTTTAGTGAAATGGAACATAACTAATTAATAATTGGAACCTTTAATAAAATAAGAGAGTTAATGCTGAGTTTTAAATGGAATTAAAAGAAATTTGGAATTTGTAACCTGTCAACCAAGGGATATTATGATTGAACATTAAGTTAATTTAAAAGAGATAAAATAACAATTTCATTCTTAAAGGCATAAATATAACTTACCAATTATAAAAGTTGAGATGTTAATAAGGAAGTGTAATGGAAAATTATACAAGTAAACCTAAAAGTAATGAAAGTATTCAATGCATTCTTTAATAGATAAGGATTTATTTGTTAGAGTTATTATGAACTTAAGTATAATTGAAAATGTTATTAATTTAATATAATAGAAATGTAAGTATTATAGGAAAATGATTATAAACTTAAGTAAATAAATTGATATGCTAAGAAATTGAAGTGGACATAAATATCATAATTAAATAGATGTAAATAAATGAAATTAAGTAATAATGAATGAATGAATAAATATAATGCAATAAAAAGAAGAAACTGACATGATTCTAATAAATGAAAACGAATATTTGTAAGTAATAAATGAAAATAAATGAAATAAACGTTGAATCAATGAATAAAAGTAAATGTTTATAAGAAGTAAATGTAAATTAAAAAATACAAATCATTATATAAATGAAAAAGAAATAAAATAATAAATGTTATGAGATGAAATTTATAATAATAAACTTAATTTATTGTTGAAATAGTTGTCTGTCTTAGTTTATGAGTTGTTTGGGCAAAAGATACTTTAATTGCTTAGATGTATGAATAATCTATGGAATTTATCTAAGACTATTGAGTAAATGGAATACTTCATAGTTATTTGTCATTTTATGTGATATAAAGTGTCTTAACCCAAACAAACCAATTGTTTGTCTTGCTTGAGTGGTTGATTTGTATATGATGTGTATGTTGTTTGTTGCAAATGATGGTTGTTTATATTGATTAGTTGGTTAGTGGTTGAAACAACTTTGAATATTTCATTTTATATAATTATTAACTCTTTTTTGGATTATATAAGTGAAATACAGGTTATGGAAGCAATTGCTACTACTTTTGGTTTCATAATTAAGCGTTGTTTGCCCGACAAATAGGTACGTTCTCGGATTACGGTTTTATAACGTTATTATATTATTTTTCCCGTGCTGGGATATATTATTTTGGAAAATATATGTTATATATTGTTATATTTGATATTATATTTTCTTCTGAGCCTCTCCGTACAAAGGAGACTCTGCCAAAATTTTCTGTAAATTGTGGACTTAGAAAATTTTTGAAAATGTTTTCCAAACTTTATTAATTTGAGTATAAAAAGATTTAATGGTTATAAATTTGTATATTTTATTTAAATAAATTAATTTTGTAAATTTCATTGTTTATAAAGTTAATATTTTGAATAAGATATATTGATTTCTTAATTCTTCTTTCCCTTCTTCTTCCTTTTTGGGGACGAAAAGTTTTGAGTGGGGGAGAGTGTAACGACCCGTAAATTTCGATAATTAAATTGGGTAATTTAATAAGATTTTTGTAACTAAATTTAGGAAGAAATAAAAACTTTATAACTTATAATGAAGCAAATGTTAGAAATGAATGTAGCTTTGGTAATTAAAAATTAATTATGTAAAGTTGAAGTGAAATCCCAATAATGAAATAGTGTAAATTGTTGCACTTGATTAAAATAGAAATAAGTAAATAAGAATAAGTATTGGTTTAACCGAGGAAATAATATATTGATTAATAGTAACTGAATGTAAATTAATGTAATAAGGCTTATGCAAGTTGATAAACAACTAATTTAGTGCCATATCTATTAATTGAAACAATTGTAAGGTTATAATTGATGGGAATTAGTAAATTGGGAAATAAATTCAAAGTTATATTAATTAATATAATAATACCTAATGAATTGCAATTTGATAGAATCAATTCTAGGTAAGTAATTATATTAATTGTTAGTTGATAATTAAGTATGAATGTGAGTAAATTAGGAAAATATTGATAATTATTAATTGTTTACCCAGTCATTTAATTTATTGAATTAGACCTAAATCAATGGCAACATTTGTTTGTTAATAATAGCTTATAAGTGAAATTAAACGTGAATGGCAACAATTATTATAAGTAACCGTTTATGCAGTATATTAAATATCTAATTTTTACGTTAATGAAGATTAAGATGAAATTTGATAATATTAATGTAATAGATTATGAACCAATATTAATTTCATTTATTTGATAATACTTTATTGAATATAGGATTTAAAATCAAATGAATGGATTTATTAACATTTCAATTGAAAGTTAATAAATTTACCGGAATTGGAATTTAATACTATAACTGCTGAATTAAGTAACTTTAAATTGATATGGAAATTTGTTATAAAGGATTTTTTAAAATTCTAAAGGAATACAAGATGATAAAATTTATGAATTATAGAATTTGAATTTAAATAGTGATTTAATTAATTTAATATTAAATTATTTAATTAATTGGAAAATAGCCATTTTTGCTACTGACTCGGATTTCGACGAAACCAGTTTCATCGGATCCGTAACGGTGAATTATTTTAGGATTTCAAGCTTCATAATGATCGAACTTGTCGTTTGATCGTACGGGCTTGAAACGCCTTGAAATGAATTTAATTGAAATTAATTGAAATCAATTTGAAATAAACTGATTTTAACGTAACTTCTTCATACAATGGAATTTGAACTTGAAACCAGTTCCATTGATTTTAAAATATTTAAAAACATCTATTTTGATATATGGGTTGACCCAATTTCGTTCCGGAGTCAGAACGGGCTTTTGGGCCATTATCGTTCAATTTTCCAAACCAACCTAGCCCATTCGTTCCTATTTTCAGCCCTGTCTATATATACCATGTTATAAACCCTAATCGTTCCTCATTGTCATTTGTCTGTACGTACAATTCCTCCTCACCTCCTCATCTCAATGGTAGACAATTTCAAAATACAATTGCAATTTAAAAATCAAAGTCAAAAATTCAAACTCCACAAACTATATCATATTTTATATCGTCGGAAATCTCTCGACGAGCGCATCTCAATTATATGATTCGCTTTTCAATCCGATGCACCGTTTACCCAGAAATCGATGAAACAGTCACGGCCATTCATCGTGCTGAAATCAACTTCGTCTGATCGTGGAATCAAGGGCAGGGTCGTGAAGAGGGGAACGAGCGCTATCCATCGGCGTGTCTAGTTTGCCGTTTCAACGGCTAGATGTTCGTGGATAATCAACTAGGGTTTCGAAACCCTATGGGTTCGCTGGTGGCTGTGACTTTTTGGAGGCTCGGGTGGCTTGCTCGTCGATCGTGGACGGTCGGAGGACATCAGGCAGGGGGAGGCGCGCCCGCCTGTGGCATCGAAGTCTAGACCGATCGCCTCTGGCGACGCGCGGCTGGAGCATATCGTTTGATCGCGGGTTTAGTTGGGGTAGGGCTTCGAAATTTGTGTTGCTGACGTGTATGGTAAATGTTGATTTAAATTATTATAGTTACTTCATTTTAAATCGTTTAATGTTCTAACATCAATAACATTCGCATACGATATCCGTTTTACACGCGGTTTCTTTTTTTAGGATCATATTTGAATTCAGGAGTTTTTGACGCTGGTTTGGATGGATTTGGAGACTATTCAAATTTTGGGTTTAAATTGGGTTTAAATTCAATTTAAATCCAAAGGTGGGTGTTTTAACCCACTCACAACTACTAAAATTTCTTATGTGTGTTAAATTAATTGTTGATGTGATTAAAACTTTATTTATGACTATTTGGCATATTTTTAATCATCATCTCAGTTAAATTGAACTTATTGGATTAAGTTGTTATTTAATTTATTGCATTTAAACTGCCAGTTAAATTATTATTTGATTTATTATTGCATTTAAACGGCTAGTTAAATTGTTATATAATTTATTTTTGAATATAAACTGCCAGTAAATACCTGTTATTTATTTTCTGTTCTGTATTGATGTTACTGTTGAATTGGATGATGATTGTGATAAATGGTTGATGGTTGATATTGGATGAATGGATGTTGTATTTAGATTGTTATAAACTGCAAGTTGTTATGCATTTTTATTTCATTCGGGATTGCGGTTTGAAATGATATATAACCGTATTTTTATTTTTAAATTGCGGATTGAAATGATAAATATCCGTATCACTTGACCATAGGATAGAAAATCATATACAGACACCGTCGGTATATATATATATTTGGAATGATTTCTATGGGTTTTGGAAAATAAGGGTTTATATATATACTAATTTTGATATTATATAAATATTATTTTATATATAGTTAAATTCTAAAATTTAAGCTATGTATAACTTGATGATGTTTTAAGTTTGATTTACGAATATTTCAAGTTTGAGCTTTATTTAAGTGATATTGAATTTATTAAATAAATATTTCTAAACTAAGTAATAGTAAATTTAATTAAGGTATATATATAAGATTATCAGACTTGGTTGGGAATTTTGGAATATTTAAAGACTTGAAATATATCAAAATTAAAAGGTTTTATTGAAATTAAGGTATTATTGTTTTTCAAATGGTTTTCGAAATTGTTATAACTTTGAAAGTAATATGGTTTGAAAAATGAATTTATTTGAAATAAAATTTATTTAAGAATTATCTGTGAATATATTGATTGGAAACCTATTGAAATTGAAAATTTAGAATATGACTTCAAAATGTGGTTTGGGTTTAAGATGATTTAAAAGAATATTTCAAGTTTATCTAAATTAAAGAAAGATTGGTGATTTGAAATTGGGTTTTATTTAAATAATATATTATTGAATTGTTTTGGAAATGGAAATGATATACTATTTTGAAATAAAGAATATGTTTTGAAAGGGCAACGATTGTGTTTTAAAAGTATACATATTTTAAATGACCACGGTGTTATAATAACGTTTGGTTGTTAAAGAGACCGGGATCGGATATGGACATACTCTATGTCGATACCGAAAACCACTTTGACAACTGTGTACGCGGTGGAGTTTCCAGAATGAAGTAGGATGGTGGCGACAATCCTAAGGTATATACGTGGACCCAACTCCCGTGAGTTGGCATAAGGTGGCTAAAACAGAAGCGATCTCGGACCAGTGAGGTAGCACCTCTTATAAGACGCACTTCTTCGATACCATTCTATTACTTTGTGATTTTTGGTGGCCACCCTTCGATTTGGGAGTGTTGTTCGAGGTGGAGCGGTAGTGGCTGCTATGCGTTTCCATCAGTCCATGTGCGTAATTGGTATATCTACCCTGGCATTGCCTTGTGTGCCGTGTCACCTACCATATCGAGCTTTACTACGAGTTGTGATTTCTCCCGTAGCCTATGGAGTATCAAGGGTATCCCCCATTTTTGGGAGTATGCTAATACTGGATAGACTACTGGGACTATTACGTGTTAAGGGCTATATGGGTAACCCCTTAACGCTATTAAAAAGTAAGTTTATTTTATGACATTATTATAATAGCGAATATTACTACATAGTAGATAGTTTAACGGATCCTTAAGAGATGTGGATCCCGAACATTTCTTAAGTTACTGCACTCACATTAGACACTGGATAGGAGATGTCCAACCCCGTAAACATCTCTGACGTCGTTTACACTCATATTTATTTCATTGATTTAACTTACATAAGATCTTTTAGTTCTGACTCGAGTGTTTTGTCTTTTCAATTCGCTCGGGTCAGCCTGAGCATTTCAGGATTTGAAGGCCCTATGTCTGGAGGACGAAGACGAAGATTTTATTACTACTATTTATTATATTCCACTACACCATTATATTCCGTTGCATTAATTATCATTCTCTGGTATGTGTAACTCTAATATGTATTGTATAAGTATAATCAAATGTTTTGTAAAACAGCTTCATGAACTGTTATTTGATTATTATATTTTATCGTTCCGCTGTAAGATTCTATTTTGATTCTTTTATTTCTCCACTTTTTCTTATTTACTCCATAACAATCCTCCCTTTTGTATGGTTTAAGTTGGCACGTGTGTCTGCTTAAGCGTACAAAAAGGTGGGATGTTACACAAGATCCAACATCAAACTACAGTAATAGATGGTACAATCAAATCCCATCTTAATACATGTCTTAAAATAATACATTTTCTATATGTAAATAAACCAAAAACTGGATAGATATAATGATAGCGGTAAACTAACTATGGCTCTATAAATCGCCTCTAGCTAGCAGAGATTGCCATCTCTATGTCAACCTACTCAAAAAATATATAACAAAGAAACAACAGTGACAGGGTAAAACAGAAAGTCCGGTGAAAAGGAACTATCACTAATCTGCATGATTACCAATATGTTAGTATATCATGAATAATACCATATGGTAATACTCGTGGTAAGAGAACCACATGTATCTTCACTTACATCCAACAAGTTAGCACATTTCTACTATCTTTCTACACTATACGATAAAACAATCATATACAAAACAACATGGCACCAGTCGTGATTCAACCGTCACACATACTAGGCTTGTGGCCCACGGGTCTCCTAGTAAGGCCAAAACCTGTTAAGTATAGCCTCCAATATAAGACTGATATTTATGATGCTCTCAATGCATCCTATACCACATAATAATTGTATCAAACCTGAATCGATATATACATGTGCCTAACCGCTACCATTTCTTTGTCATGAGAACTAATAACAAGTACGTCCCAACCTATAACCCTTGCTATTACGTAGCCCGAGGTCTACAGTTGTAGTACCGAGATAGAACGTATCATATCCCTGACTCACTACCTCCCGAAAACACATAAAAGAAACAAAAAGCATTCATGCTACAAATGGTCTATAATTATCAAATCCCTCTACCAAGGCCATGGGAAATGGACTCACTCTATATATGCAATATCGTATGGAATCGTATATCGCAATACTCTAGTTGCCTGTCTCAAAACCACTAGATGACTCTATAAAAGTGACCATACAAATACAAAGTATCCTCAACCATCAACTATGACCTTAACATCATCTTACTTTTCCAATTCACCCCCCGATCTACCTCAAAATCTACGATTTTGGAATATGTGATGGAGTGGGTCTCGCATGGACCTCAAAATAAAAATGCTTCAAAACCCACAAAAACTTCATGGATTGTGGTACTTAAAAGTTTATGGACACTGGTCAAAAACTACGTCTCAATCCGAGTTTGTGTGTGAAAGTTATCGTGTTTTGAAGTTTCAGCCAAATCAAGCGATAAATAACCAAAGCAGCATTTTAGACATATGAAATTGGAATTCAGACATCTGAATTAAATTTCAAACATCCAAAACCCCCAAAAAATACAAAAAAAAGTTTGAGGAAAAATTCCCTGAAATTCATATGTCTGAATTTAATTTTCAGATGTTTGAGAAGCTAATTCAGGCAAACCGTGAACTTCAAGTGTCCATAACTTTTGATCCGTAGCTCCAAACGAGTCATTGTTTCTTCCATTGTGATCGTGATGAAGTTATCTTCAACCTAGACATAAAATCATGAATTTACAAACTTTTTGAAGTAGTCTCCTTTCATTGAGTGCTTTCGACGTACGACTCCGTACCACCGAGATATGTTGCACGACCATTTGTCCAACTCGAATTCATGCCCTTATTATTAGTCGTTCAACATTCGGAAGAGTGCTACTTCACACTCGACAAACAATTTTAGGGCAATGAACCTATTTATCAAACATTCGAGTTTAATCACTCAGTCCACCATTCCAACTTCGTATTTCCACCATTCAACTGACAACTTCAACTATAATTGGATTACAACTCAACTATCCTACTTATTACCAAAATCAACATTCAAAATAACACAATTCAATTTATACCAAACATACTAACACATCCAGTTATATGGTTTATACTTCAAAAAAATATTTATTTAACTAGATTCTCTTTTCTATAGTCCTTAGTAAAGTTCCTCATCTAAGCCCCAACAAACATTTGCACTAACCCATTATTTTAACATATCTAATAATCATATAGCTTAGAGAAGATCCTACTAAGAAAATCTTTAATAAATCCAAGCTCCAATGAAACCTACTTCTAAGTTTCCTTTGATTCTGGAAATACAGGTCAAATCTTCTCCAAAAATGCAAACCAGTTAGCATAGATTTGTAGATACTCTTAACTTGAATTAAAAAATTTATTTTGGAACTTTTCATTAAGAATTGAAGGAGTTACAAAGATTTGAAGTTAAGAAGTTAAAATTTTCTTTTTAACTTAGAAACGTGGAAGAAGAGTAAATGAAGAGATGAAGAGGAGAGGGTTATTTCAGAAATGATATAGGGGTGCTGGCCAAAAGACCATTTTGCCCCTTCTTCCTCTTTTCTTTTCATTGTGTAAACTTCACCCGATTTTAACCAACTTTATATTTATTTCATATGTAAATGTCGTTACAAACTCGACAAAATAGATCTCGAGTCCTAATTCATTCATCTTTAAAAGAAAATAATTTTAAGTCAATGGTTAGCCTAATATTCAATTAAGTGGTCAATTAAAATTATTTACTAATTAAAATTATGGATTGTTACATTCTCTCCCTTTTAAAAAGATTTCTCCCCCGAAATCATCAAGGGTGAACAGTGTATTGCACAAACACTCACATGCCCCCGTCATACATGCCTAGCACCAAAACAACTAAAACTAGCAAAATAAATATTAGCTATTCTAAGCAAATTCTACGCTGGCATGCAATTCTAATCATCAAAATGAAAACAAAATATTTAGAGTAAATGGATTCATACCAGTAAAATGTTCTGGATTTGAAGAACGTATCTTCTCTTCTGGTTCCCAAGTACTATTTCCAGAACCTTCACCCTATTGGACTCGAACAAGCTTCACAACCTTATTGTAAAGTCTCTTTACACTATTCTCTAATATCCCAATAGGTCCTCCAATCGCAGAAACTTTCGATTCTACCTCCACCTCCACTAGTTGACTTGGCTCAATAATCACATTTGTGTCGTGCACACACTATCCCAAGTGCAAAACATGGAACACGTTGTGTACTCCAGACATCTTTTTGGGTAGATTCACTCGATATGCAAGTTTTCCAACTCGTTCCAATATAGGAAATGACCCAATGAATCTATGTGTGAGCTTTTCGAAATTGCCAAATCTCACAGCTTTCTTCAACGGTGATTCTTTCACAAAGTCCATATCACCTTACCTCAAACTCGAGGTCAATACATCTCTTATCGACATAAGACTTCTATCGATTTTGAGATGCCTTTATTCTTCTTCGAATCAATTCAACCTTCTCTTAAGTCTCCCGCATCATATCTGGTCCAAGTATTACTTGTCGGTCATCTTTCACCAACATATAAGCAACTTTCTAGGACTTTCATATAATGCTTCAAATGGCGCCATGCCGATATTTGGTTGAAAGTTATTATTATATGCAATTTAAACAAGGGGAAAGTGATCCTCCCAAGAACCCTTAAAATGAAGAATACAAGTTCTCAATAAGTATACGGTTCACTCTTTCGGTTTAGTCATCGGTTTGAGGATGATAAACTATACTCAAGTTCAATTCTGTACCCAACGCTTATTACAAGCTCCTCCAAAACTCACTCGTGAAGAGTGGATATTGATCACTCACAATACTAGAGGGTACACAATGTAACCTCACTACCTCTCGCACATTCAATGTTGCTAGAGATGCGGCGATTCTTAAAACCTTCACCGGAATAAAATGAGTGCTCTTTGTGTGGGTCTAACTTCAAATGTTGAAAAAAAACTAGGCAATACATCATAGGATGGTTGGAAATCGAACTCTACAAAAACTCCAAACCCATCTATTCCAGAAACATAGAACCCAACATAGCATACCTTCTACTCAACGCATCTGCCATAACTTTTCACTTTTCGGGAGTGTAGGAAATTCCAAAATCATATGATGCTAGGAACTTCATCCATATTTGTTGCCTAAGATTGAGATCTTTTTGGAAGAATAAATACTTCATGAACTTATGATCAGTGAATAGCTCAGACTTCTCACCTGGTAAATAATGCCTCCACGTCTTCAAAGCAAAGACAGTGTTCACCAACTACAAATCATGAATCGGGTAATTATTCTCATGAGTCTTAAGTTTCATACTGACATATGCAACTACCTTGCCTTGCATAAGAACCGCACCAAGCCCCATACCATAAGCATTAGTATAGACAGTGAATGGCGTAGCACCTTCATAATAACAAAACCTGGAGCACTAGTCAATAATTGCTTCATCTTAATGAAAGAATCTTTGCAAAATGCATCCTATAAGAAGGCTTGCTTCTTCCTAGTCAAACAAGTCAAAGGTGTAACAACCTTTGTGAAGACCTTAATAAACTTTCTATAATGTCCCGCCAACCCAAGAAAATTACGAATCTATATTAAATTACTCTGTACCTTCCAATCTTGCACTACAGCAACCTTACTTTAATCAACCAAAATCCCATGCTCGAACACAACATGACCCAAGAATCTAACTTCCCTTCTTCATAAGCGACACTTAGAAAAGTTTTCCTTCAAGAAATTTCACCTTAACACCTTCAACACTTCCCTCAAGTGTAATTTGCGCTCTTCTTCACTTTTAGCTAAGTGTCATCCATGAACACCACCATAAACTTATTGAGTTGGTCCCGAAAGACACGACTCGTAAGATCAACAAAATATGATGGCACGTTCGTAGGGGCGAGTGGCATTACAAACCATTCATATAATGCATCGGGAGTTCTAAAGATAATCTTTGGAATGGTATCTTTGGCTACCCTTAGCTGATGAAATCGCATAACAAGATTGAGTTGTGAGAAAATCTTTGCTCCTCGGGTTGGCTGAACAAATCATCAATAAAAGGAAGAGGAAATTTTTACTTTCTTATCAACTTATTTAATTCTCTATAGTCGACAAACAATCTTAAGGATCCATCCACTTTTATGGAAAATACAATGGTTGCTCCCCACTCCGATGTACTTCTTTAAATAAGACCCTTCTTGGAAAGCTTAGAAATCTCAGTTTCGAATGCTCTTCTTTCTCTCGGAGCCATATGTCTAAAAGATAAGACAACCGGCTTCGCATCTTGCTCTAGATCAATGCAGAATTCAATTTCTCATTGAGGAGGAAAAACGGAAAGCTCTTCAAACACATTCATAGAATTCCCAACAATTGGAACTTATGCCAATTCATCATGAGAGAAATCCAAGGAGTATAAATAACTTAACATCATAGAACTCTCGAATTCATAATACACACTAAACCACTTCCCGCGGTTATCATTCATTAGAACCACATGACCATCACAATCTAAAACAACGGTATGTTTAGGCATCCAGTCCATGCCTAAAATAAGTCCATAACTCAAAAACACAAGCACGAAAGAATGACAAGAAAACCTAAACCCACCCTAAGATAATTTAGTGTCTCTACATATCATAGAATGATATGTTGCCCCTCTAATGGGATTCAAGATCATAAGGGAGTCATCAATAAAATGAGGTACTAGAGACAAACTATCAACAAGATGGCTAACAATAAAAGAATACGAAGCCCCGCATAAATAAAACACATATAGGAAAGTTATTAATAGAAAGCACACCTTCCATGATGATATCTTTCCCCTTGTCAAGCTTTGGCGAAGTGCTCGAACTAGGAGTTGCTTGGATAACATTAGCTTTGACCATTTTCCCACACTTCAAAAGAGACAAACAATCTCTCATGAAATATCCCTGTTGATCACAATTGAAAGAATTCTTGCCTTGGAGATTAAATCTTTAGCGAAGTGACCCTTCAAGTTGCACATATAACAAGTCACCCATTCCTTCTTCTTTTGTCCTTGGTCATTATTGTTCCATTTTCCTTTCCTCTTGTTTTGGAACTTTGGCTTCACTTCTACCTTGACTTCTTCTGCCTTAAAAACCCTTCAAAAATAGAGTTTAGCAAAGAAATTTCCACAAGACCCAAAAAAGTAGCACCTATCGGAATATGACTAAGAGTAAGGTCCTTAAGAGGTTGATTAAGTCCTATAGAAAATTTCTTGGCCTTCTTAGCGGGAGTGTTAATCATATCCATCCCGATGCGAGCCTAAAACATAAACTCATTTATATACTCCTTCACGGCCTTATCACCTTGATGGAGATATAAAAACTTCTCGGCTTGCAATCCCTTCTTGACCTTCGAAATAAACTGAGCCTCAAACCTCGTTCAAAACTATTTCCAATTCATCGCTTGCCCATCCACCTTTCCAACCACAACATACCACCAACACAAAGCTCCTTCTTGGTGTTGCCTAAAAGCAAGTTATCTCTTTACAATAGTCCCAAGCATCATGTCATCAAAGATACGCTCAATAGTGCAGAGCCATTCCTGAGTCTCAATAAATGACTCCATCCCCAAATAAGGCTTGCCCTCTATACGGAGGTAGTCTCTAAAAAGCCAAGAAAAAACAAAATAGGGTGGTGGAGGAATAGGAATCACCCTAAATTCTGCCAAGACAAGAGGGACACCCACTGGAGGTGGGGTACCCTACGTTGTATCCTGAAGGTATCTTCAAAACCAACTTGCGTTGAAAGATTCAGAGCCTCAGCATTATCCTTAGAGGTCACTACACGAGTGGCACGAATCATTGTAGCTATCTGTAAATGGTAATAATCAATAACTTTAGCATAAGATAGTGCAAAATGCTAAGAACAAATGTGTGTGTGCCTAATTTCTATATGCATAAGTATACAAAAATACAAATACACTCTCTTAACGTATTCCAATTTATAGTGATCGGGTAACCTAAGCTCTAATACCAAATGTAACGACCTGCCTTCCATAACATCTAGGATCCATGCACCCATGCAACCAGCTTCCCCAATGTGTTGTAGACGATGTTCCATTAATGGTAAGGTATGCAAACATCAACAAATATCATAGATCATATCTATCACTACACATCTAATTCTCACAGTGGAAGGATATAAAATGTAATATCAACATAACATGTTGATGACTAAATGTATATCATATAAAGAGACATAAGATCCAACATCATACTACAGTAATAGATGGTACAATCAAATCCCAAATGACTACTTCTCTTAAAATAATAGATATGTCTACATATAAATACACCAAAAAATGGATAGATATAATCATAGTGGTAAATACCTATGGCTCTACAAATTTCCTCCAACGAGTAGAGATCCTCATCTCTCTATGTCAACCTATCTACTCAAAAAATAGACAACAAAGAAACAACGGAGAGAGAGAGAGTGAGTCATACATAAAGTCTGGTGAATAGGAACTATCACTAATCTACTAGATTACCAATATAGTAATATACATGAATAATACGAAATGGTAATAACCTAGGTAATAGAACCATGCCTCAACATGTGTCTTCAACTACATCCAACAAGTTAGCACATTTCTACTATTGTTCTACACTATACGATAAAACAATCATATACAAAACAACACGGCACCAATCATGACTTAACCACCACACACACTAGGATAGTAGGCCATGGGTCTCCTAGTAAGGCCATAATCCGCCAAGTATAGCCACTAATATATGACCAATACTTACGATGCTCACAACGCAACGTCCACCACCTAAGAATTTTATCGAACCCGAATCGATATATACATGTGCATAAATACTATGATTTGTTTATCATAAGAACTAATAACAAGTATGTCCCATCCTATAACCCTTACTATAATGTAGCCTGAGGCATATAGCCATAGTACCAAGATAGAGTGTCTCCTATCCCCAGATCACCACCGCCTAAAGACTCGCAAACGAAACAACAACCGCTCATGCTATAAATGGTATATAACTATTAAATCCCACAATCAAGGCTGTGGGAAACAAAATTACTCCTTATACACAATGTCCTATGGAACTGTATATCATAATACTCATGTCGTATCATCTCAAAACCACCGAAAGAATCTATAAAAGTTACCATACAAATCCAAAGTATCCACAATCATAAACTATGACCTTAATGCCATCCTACATTTCTGACTCACCCTCCCGATCTATCTCAAAACCTACGATTTTGGAATCTGTAATGAAGTGGGTCCTGCATTGGTCCTGAACCCCACCAAAACATCATGGATTCTATACCTTGAAAAATTGCGAATATTAGTCAAAACCGCATCTCAATCCCAATTCATATGCGAAAGTTATCGCATTTTGAAGTTTTAGCCGAACCAAGCGACAAATAACCGAAGTAGCATTTCAGACATCTGAAATGAGAATTCAAACATCTAAATTTAATTCAATCATCTGAATTAAATTTCATACGTCTGAAAGCTCCATAAAATACACAGGAAAGTTTCGAGGAAAATTCCTAGAAATTCAAATGTTTGAATTTATGTTTGAATTTAATTTTCAAACGTTTGAAAAGTTGATGCGGGCAAACTGTGAACTTCGAATGTCCATAACTTTTGATCCATAGCTCCAAACGATTCATCGTTTCTTCCTTTATGATCATGGTGAAATTATCTTCAACCTAGAGACATCAAATAATTAATTTACACACTTTCTACAGTACTCTCTTTCCTTTAATGCTTTCGACGTACAACTTTATATCACTAAGATACATTGCATGACCGTCGTCCAACTCGAATTCATGCCCTTATCGTTAGTTGTTCAACATTCGGACGAGTCATACTTCACACTTGACAAACAATTTTGAGTAAATGAACATATTTCTCAACCATTCGAGTTTGATCACTCATCCACCATTTCAACTCCATACTTCCACCATTCAAATGACAACTTCGAATATAATTGGATTATAATTCAACAATCCTACTTATCACCAAAATCAACAATCAAACCAACATAATTCAATTCATACCAAACATTGTAACACATCAAGTTATATGGTTTATACTTTAGAAAAAAAACATTTATTTAACCAGATTTTTATTTCTACAGTCCTTAATCAAGTTCCTTATCCAAGTTCTAACCAACATTTGTATCAGCCCATGAATTTAAAATATATAATAATCATATAGCTTTGGGGAAAGATCTCACTCACCAAATCTTTAAGAAATCCAATCTCCAATGAAACCTACTTTGAATCTTTTCTTTGATTTTTGAAATCTGGCTTAAATCTACTTCAAAATGTAAAGTTGTTGGTATAGATTTATAGAGAATCTCCTAATTTGAATTTAGAAACTTATTTCGGAATTTTTCATTAAGGATTAAAGGAGTTATGAAGATTTGAAGTAAAGAAATTAAAATTACCTTTTTAACTTAGAAAAGAGAAAGAAGAATAAACGAAGGGATGAGGAGGAGAGGGTTATCACAGCAATGACATAAGGGTGCTGGCCAAAAAATATTTTTGCCCACCACCTACATCTTTTCTTCTCATTTTGTATACTTCGCCCGACTTTAACAAACTTTATATGTATTTTATATGTAATAACATTATGAACTCAATGAATTAGGTTTTGAGTCCTAATTCATTCATCTTTAAAAATTATTACTTCAAGTCAATAGTTCATAAAATCTTCAATTAAGCGATCAATTAAAATCAATTACTAATTAAAATTACGGGTTGTTACAATTTTAATTATCATTAGTTTTGGTAACCGTTCATAAATTAGGGAAGTTTACGTGCTAGAGATGTTTCTTTCTAGAATGCACCAATATCAAAATAATAATCCTTCATATTTTAAAACCTTTTTTAAACTAACAATATATGCATTTAGTTTAATATTTTTTATTTTTTATAAGTTGATTAGAGAGTATGCATAATCTACTTACTATGCTTTAGTTAATAGTTGATATTACAGGATGATGATACGTTTCAAATTTTACGATATATAATTGGACATAAATATGAACATCGCTAGAATTATTTTCGTAACAATTTCAACACTGCATATGGTTAATTACATATTATTATGTTTTTATGTGTGTGCAAAAAGCTTTCGTTTTTTTAATGTTCTCTAAGTATTGTATCTGAACATATATGTCAATAATATATATAATAAAATAAATTCGTTTAGATGTTTAGTCACATACGTGTAATGAATGCGCCTACATACTAGCATTTTTTATAAATAAATAAACTTCAAATAAGAAGAAACATATCAAATACTATAACCATGCAATTGGTAAACGAGATTAATTGATATCAGTTTCGTTAATTTTAATTTAAATAAATTCGAATATGAATTGAATTAGTACCTTTAATTAGAATTAAATTTAGTGAAAGAATCGGTTACGTATTAATTCTCTTTAATGATAACCAATTAGACAATTAATTTTTAACCAATTAATTCATTTTAGTTAAGTTCTTTTATTAGAAACATTTATTATAAGTTTTAACTCTATGTGGGAGTGTTTAGTGTGTATTATTTCGTAACTTAACTAACGCATTTTTACTATAAGGCCCATCTCGGTCCCATCTAAGTTTCTATTATCTTAGTTGCCATGTAAATTTACAATGAAAACAATACAAATGGATTAACTAACAATTCTATGATGAAAACTTTTTTACGGCATAGAAAGAGGGAAGGAATATTGTATTTTCTAAATTTGAAGAGAAAAAAGCTAGAAGCTTATTTTTATAGGTAGAGTAATAATTTTCAAGAATAAAAAAGGTATAGAACAAATATTTCGCTTGTTATAATTTTTTCCATACATTTTTTGCTACATCATCCACTTTCATTACTCGAAATACTTTTCCCTTTAACAATTCCCTAATCAAGTAGAAGTAAAATTATATCTATTTCATTCTTAAACATAAACGTATACGAAAATCAAGTTGGAAGAAAATATTATATCTAAAGTAAAAGAATATTCGGATAATAATTTTTCATATTTAATTCAGAGTAAATGTATTACCAATTGTTATATTCAGTGAAATATCATCCAAAGTATTTCTACGTGTGACTACATGTATTTTGCGTTATAGTGATATTATATTACTTTAATTTATGCTTATTGCTATGTTGCTTTAGTTTTATGTTTGCATGAATATTTGAATTAAAGGTAAAACTTATTTGGTTGTTTCAAAAATTTGACTACATATTGTATATTACATATAATTTTCATGTCACGTTACACTATATGTTTTAAAAATACAGTGTTTCAATGTTCCTGTAATATTTTACTAATTTAGTTGGCACTGTGCATTGTCAGAAAGTGTAATTGCAAATAATGGAGTGTTGTTATTTGAACAAATTTGAGACATTGTTTCACTTTTAACACAATTTCGGTTTTCCAAGTTTATAACGCTATTAACATAGCAAATTATTGACATATTTAAATTTATATATTAAACATATGATAAATCCATATTCAACCTATTTCGTTTACATTCGGAAATTAATAGACATCCTTAGTAATGTAATGCATACGAGGTTAGAAATAACTGATAGTTGTGTTTATTTGTTGTTGTACACAGTCTTGCTCTAAAAATGTGAAGTTAACTTTGTGCGGTAAGAGATTACTAAAGTAGATTTACAAACCAAAAATTATCAATAATATTCAAGATAAAACTAATCTAAAAGTAGTATTATCAACGATGCTCTCAAAACCGTATCACAAAAAAAAAATCATCGACGCATGCACAATTAAATAAATTATGCAATGAAACCCATGTGAGGGGTTCACACTAGTTTACGCTTTTTGTCAAAATTATTATTCTGATCAAAAACTAATCATTTGGCCAAATGAATCGTGGCCAAATGATTCGTCCAGGTGCTCAGTCCAAATATAAGCGCGTTTTCAATAGATTTGAGTTTTGCGACAGTTTTATGAAATAAGCAGGACAGATAAGCCAACTATGAAAGAAAATGATTCATGATCTACTAAATTTAAATTTTGCTTTCCAGACTCTAGTTTTAAACTGTTTACCTTCTATTTCAGTATTTGATAAAGGTTTTTTTTTTCCTCCTCCTCCTCCTCCTCCTCCTCCCTCTTCTGTCTTAACAGCTAAGCCGAAGGAACCTATATCCCCAATTAGAATTTGAATATAGATTGTAATCAAGATGAAAATTGTAATTGTATTAATTGTAATAGTAAGTACAAAGATACAGAAATGAAGAAGTATTTATACAGAATAAAGAAAACTGGGCTAGGCCCGTTATCACTACTAATCCGCGTCAAAGAGCAATGATCATTTGTAGCCCTTGGATCTGATATGATCTGATGGTGTAGAGTTGCTGGAACCTTTTGCTTTGGTTAATATGAGATCCGTGTTAGTTTCCTGCTTCAGATATTCGCCCTCAATTTTATCTAGGGTTTCCTTGCTTCCCTCTTTCTCTTCATCGTCTTGTAAAACTTTCAGTTCTTCCTTTAATCTGATAAAGTTTTTGGCCGAGAGAGCCTTAGTAAGGATGTCGGCACGTTGATAGTATGTGGGAACGTGCCTTACTTCCAATTTCCCAGCTTCAGTTCGCTCACGTACAAAATGCAGGTCAATTTCGATGTGTTTTGTACGTGAGTGTTGAACGGGGTTGGCTGATAGAGAGATCGTGCTCAGATTGTCGCACCAGACGATTGGCTTTCTTTGAAGGTTGAGCCCTAATTCTGAAATTAGGGTTTTGATCCAAGCTATTTCAGCGGTAACACTTGCGAGAGACCTGTACTCTGCCTCTGTGCTAGAGCGGGATGTGGTTGCTTGCTTCTTTGAGCACCACGAAATTGGGTTTGGTCCAAGGAATACGCAATATCCGGATGTGGATCTACGGTCATCTACGTCGCTTGCCCAATCTGCATCACTGTAAGCGTTTATGTTTATATCGTTGCTAGCTTTTAGAGATATGCCATGTTTTTGAGTCCCTTTTAAGTATCTGAGAATTCGTTTGACTGCTTTCCAGTGTTCGTCGAGAGGGTTTTGCATATGTTGACAAACTTTGTTTACACTGTAGCAGATATCGGGTCTAGTTATAGTGGCGTATTGTAGAGCGCCGACAATGCTTCTGTAATGCTTAGCATTTTCAATAGCTTCACCTTTGTGTTTTGATAAGTGCAAGTTAGTGATCATAGGAGTGGGTAATGGTTTGGCTTCAATCATGTTAGCCCTTTTGAGAATCTCACTGATGTATTTTTCTTGTGATAGAAATAGCTCTGACTTGCCCTTTTTTGTAACCTGTATACCCAGGAAATAGTTTATGTCTCCTAGATCCTTGATGGCAAAAGTTTTATCAAGAAGTTGTATTGTGCTTGTGATTTCACTGTCATTGTTTCCTGTAATGATGATATCATCCACATAGACAAGTAAGTAGGTGATGGCACCATTATTCTTCATATATAGCGAGTTGTCTGATTTGGTGGGGGAAAATCCGAATTTTAAAAGAGTTGCCTTCAGTTTTTCATGCCATGACCTCGATGCTTGTTTTAAGCCATAAATGGCTTTGTGTAGTTTGCATACCTTGTTGTTTCTTGTGATGTATCCTTCTGGTTGCTGCATAAAAACCTCTTCACGAAGGTCCCCATTTAAAAATGCATTGCACACATCTAGTTGTCTAATTTTCCAATTTTTACATAGGGCTAGAGTCAACATAAGTCGAATGGTGGTTGGCTTAACAACTGGAGAGAAAGTCTCGTTAAAGTCAAAACCAAACTGTTGTGAAAATCCTTTTGCAACCAGTCTGGCCTTGTGCCTAGCTATGCTGCCATCAGCATTTTTTTTGATTTTATAGGTCCATTTGCATCCCACTATGTTTTTATATTTTGGTTGATCAACCAGGCTCCATGTCTTGTTTTTCATGAGTGCATGATATTCCTCATCCATTGCTTTTCTCCATTCATTATGTTTATTGGCTTCTTCATAAGTTTGTGGCACTGCATCATTGGTACAAATGGAGTAGACTTTTGGTTTAAAAATTCCACTTTTCGACCTTGTTGTCATATGGTGACCAGTAGCTGCAACATTTTGTTGTTGTTCCTGGCTGCTTGAAATGCTTTCTGACATTGCATTCTCATTAGATGTGTCATTTTCATTGCTATCAGTCTGTTGTCTGTCTTCATATGTCTGAGGTGGAATGTCAGAATGTGAGTTGTGGGAACTGTATCCTGGACTTGTATCTGAGACACATTTTTCTTTTGGGTCTTGATCCTTGCCTTTTATGTTCGTGGTGAAATGTCTAGACAAAACTGGAATGGGTTGAACTGTAAAATTTCCTGTGTCAGATTTTCTTCTTGTGCTAACATCTTTTCCTGCAAAAGGAAAGATGTTTTCATTAAACATAACATGTCTTGAGATATAGACTCTCCCTGTGTTGTCTAGACATTTATACCCTTTTTGATTGTTAGTATAGCCCAAAAAGGTACAGGGTTTTGACCTTAAACTTAACTCGTGTCTGTTATAAGGTCTGAGATATGGGAAGCAAAGGCATCCAAAAGTTTTCAAAAAATCATATTTGGGTTTTATTCCATGAAGTTTTTCATAGGGACACATATCCTTTAAAATTTTGGTGGGCATTCTATTTATAAGGTAGACTGATGTGTAGAATGCATCACTCCAGTATTTCATGGGCATAGAGGCTTGTGACATTAGTGTTAGACCAGTGTCTACTATATGTCTATGTTTTCTTTCAACTAACCCATTTTGTTCTGATGTATGAGGACATGTCACTCTATGAAAAATGCCTTTTTCTTGGAAAAAATCTTTAAGAGGTGAAAATTCTTTTCCCCCATCACTCTGAAATTTTTTTACACTATGGTTAAATTGTTTTTCAACTAGTGTAATAAACTGCTTTACTATGCTGGAGGTTTCAGATTTCGATTTGAGGAAGAATATCCATGTATATCTAGAGTAAGCATCAACTAAGGAAAGATAGTACCTGTGCCCAAGGGATGAGTCATGCGGTGCTGGACCCCATAGGTCTGCTGCAATCAGATTCAGTGGCTCATTGTGCACTGTTTCAGACCTGGCAAATGGTAATTTGTGTATTTTGCCAATTTGGCAGTGTGTGCAAATTTCAGAAATAGGTATGTCATCAAATTTTATTTTATTATCCTTCAGAATTTTTTTTACAATATCATTGCTGGGATGTCCCAGTCTCTTATGCCAACATTCAACAACATTTTCCTTACTTATCATGCTAACATTAACATGGTTACACCAATTTCTCCCTATATGATCTCTATTCTGCTTGATGGAAGTGAATTTGTATAAGCCATTGTCCAAACTACCCTGTAATAATATGTTTTTATTTAGTAAGTCCCTAACTAAACAAAAATTGGGGTGAAACTCGAAGTACACATTATTGTCGTTGGCAAATTGAGAAACACTTATCAAGTTTTTTTTGATTTTGGGTACTCTTAATAGGTTGTTTAAAAATAGTTCCCTCTTACCCATAATACTGCCAATTCCAATATGTGATATACTTATAGCTTCACCATTACCTACATGTATAGTTTCCATACCTGAGTAGTTTTTGTTGCCAAGATTCAAATTCTGGAGATTGTTGGTGACATGATTCGTTGCTCCTGAATCTGGGTACCAATCTTCAATGTTAAGATCATCAGATTTGACTGAGTCATCACCATTGCTGCCTTGTCCCTTGGACCCATCACCATTGGTCTTTTGTTGGTTTATTTGAGTCATGTTGACATTGGGTACCTTTTGACTTGATTGACCTATGTTAAACTCAGAATTGAATCTGAAATAACATTTGCTGGCAACATGACCAAATTTTTCACATATTTGACATTTCACTCTGTTATTGTAATTGTTCCTGCCTCTGCCTCTTCCTCTTTGTGATTGATTGTTTCTTTGTTGACTGTCAGATCTTGAGTTTTGGCTTTGTGTGGGTTTTTGTTGGCTTTTGTTTCTTGAATTGTAGCCAGATGCATAGTTGATTGTCATTTCTGATTGTGTTGCCTTTCTTTGTTCTATTCTGCCTTCGTGAGCAATAAGGGCAGATTGCACATATTGTAAGTCTGGGAGTATCTTTTGTGATGCGATAAAAGTGACCACAGACTCATATTCTTCATCTAGACCGTTAGTTATGGTGAGGATTTGTTCATTATCTGATATCTTGTGACCTACAGCACTTAGTTTATCACACAGATTCTTGATTTTAGCAAGATAGTCCCTCATGCTACCATCTTCCTTTCTTGCATTCTGTAGTTGTCTTTTGTAATGCATTATTCTAGCTGCTGATTGGGAATTGAAGATCTGTTCAATGCATGACCATATTTCATGGGAAGAATTGCATCCTACAACTTGTGACAGTAAACTAGCACTTATGGAAGACAGTAGCCATGATGATAATAAACTGTCTTGCTTTTGGTAGTTGGCATATTCTGGGTTGCTAACTTCATTTCCTTCTTTGTCTTTCTTCATGACAGGTGGAATGGAGATGGTGCCTTTGATGTAATCTTGGAGGCCATGTCCCTTCAAGGCTGTGTCAATCTGGTACTTCCATAAGATGTAGTTGTCCTCATCGAGAGGGATGGTTATAACATTGCTTTTGAGTTTAACAAGGGATGGTGCAGTTTCCCTTGCTTCATTTCTTGATGTCGCTGATGTTGCATCATCTTCATCGTGATCCATTGTGGGAACCTGATGAGAACTGATTATTGCCTTGTTTCTTGAACAGGGGAAGGTGGATACTGGCGAGGCACAGCGCAGTAACTATCAAAAATCTTGATGGAACAAGAAAGTTTGTTGGGGCTTTCTTGAGAGGATCTGAGAAAACCTGATTGTTGCAGCCAGAAGCGGATATGAGGGTTATCTGATCGTTTCTTGGCGTGGCACAGTCAAGGTATGGGGGAATTGGTACTTGCACTTGATCGGAGAGGGTAACTCCCCAGTGATGATAATAAAATCTGAGGGGAACGAAGCAGGAAGACTTCGTTTCGATGAAGATCAGTGCAATGGGAATGCCGTTAGGCGATTTGCTCTGATACCAAATTAGAATTTGAATATAGATTGTAATCAAGATGAAAATTGTAATTGTATTGATTGTAATAGTAAGTACAAAGATACAGAAATGAAGAAGTATTTATACAGAATAAAGAAAACTGGGCTAGGCCCGCTATCACTACTAATCCGCGTCAAAGAGCAATGATCATTTGTAGCCCTTGGATCTGATATGATCTGATGGTGTAGAGTTGCTGGAACCTTTTGCTTTGGTTAATATGAGATCTGTGTTAGTTTCCTGCTTCAGATATCCCCAATTTCAGTACAAAAAGAGGTAGCACCTGGTCTTAGCTTGTTAAGCCAGAAAAAAAAACAAAATTATTCGGGTTTGGTTCATCTCAGCAACATAAACCAACAGTTTGAAACTAAAAAAATACTAAATGATGAAGCTAATGAAAGCTTTGATTACCGCAGAAATAAAAATTCATCCAGTATCAGAAACTGAGCACTTAAACGATTCACATATGTGTTCAATGCAATCTCCTGTATCATTTCTAATGGAACTGAAGGGTGCAAAGCTAAATCTCGGTAAGAAAACAAGTGATATAACCATCATTAGATCCTCCATAGAAATTCTTGTAACCAAGATTGCTGAAGAGAAAGTCTTGCATGAAAAGACACATGAAAATCTGAGCAAAAACAATGCTCTTCTTTCTTCGTTAGAAAAAGAGCTCGATCAAAGTACAATGAAGCTCAACAAGCAAAAGCTGTAGATCTTCCTGAGGAAATTGAGAAGCTAAGTAATGAAATTGATAAATTCAGAAAAATGAAAAAAGAATCTAAAGCTGAAGATGAAAGACCGCCTAGAGATTGAAGAAACAAAAACTAGTTTGACAACAGCTGAAACTGGAATCTTTGCTGCAAAGAAAATGGAAGGGGCAGCCAAAGCAACGATGGAGTCTTTGACAAAAAGCAGAAACTCATCAGAGAGTTTATAACCCTCTCTGTTGAAGAATATAACGAACTGGGTCGAAAGACTAAAGAAGCTGAAGGTTTGTCAAGGAAGAGAAGATTAAGAAAGCTGAAGCTGAAATTAGATCAGGTGGAGTATTACTAGAAGAGGCTTTGATTAGAGTTGAGGAGGCAGATAGAGAAAAACGGGCAGATGAAGAAGCTCGTAGAAAATGAAGATCGGATCAAATTCAAAAGCGAAGATGTATTAATCTCTCTCTAAAATTTAAAAATTTAAGTCACGACCACAGAGGAGAATCCAACATTATTGACTTTAATAAATGTACATTGTCTGTTGCGCAAATAGTCAGGTTTGTTTGTTGACAAATTGAATTAGACGTAGGAGGTTACAGCTTAAAGGTGAGAATTAAGAGTGTTCACGGACAACTATTTTGATTGGAGGTTGGTTAGAGGTTGATGAGAAGTTGGGTTGGCTTAGAGGTTGAGTGCACAAAAAACTCTCCAATTTCAAGCGGTTATCCGCGCTTGGAAAAACGCTGACTCAACTTGATGTAAAAATTTGCTACCGCTTTTCCTCCCTCAAACGCTTGTCCGCGAACGCACCGCCAATCAAAAGTCGTTAGGGTCTGATGAGTATGATGATACCAAAGTTGATGAAAATAGCAAAGGAAACATATAGCCCAAAATCTCAGTAGGTCATATTTTAAGCAAAACACATGAAGTCTTATCTCCTTCACAAATAAGGTATAAGAATAATTTTTAAGTTTACCCAATTATGTTTGCTCTCCTCATCCACAACTATTCATAAAAGAAAATTCCAAACTCTCACTCTCTTTCTTTTTCTATTTCACTTTGGTCTAATTTCGTTTGTTAATATTAATATATTGGATTTGTGATGCTATAGCGTTAAGGTTGTCTCTTATATGGCAAGGAGGAATGACGGTTTGAAATTTGAATAATTCCATATCGCTAAATAACTTGAAGAAGCAGTGGATAAATATGGTTGGTAGACATATAATATTAGGAATTTCTTTTATTACAATATAGTTTGTGCCAATACATGGGGGGTTTGAGGTTCATTTCCTGCCTCCTTGACCAAGTCAACCGAAAGGTCTGGCTAGCCTGGAATAGCGGTTGTGGCGGGTCAGCCGTCTATTCTCTAGGTTTACTGTTCAGGAATCGCATGTCGATAGTGATTGACCAGGTTTCCCTAGTTCCAAAAAAAATAAAATTATATGTATACACCATGTGCTGGAGATGCGGACATTAGTCCGTCCGTCGTTACATAACATGCAGATCACAAACTTAAAACTCTTATTATTGCAGTCATTCATAAGATAGTTTGAATCGATTTTGGTGATGCAACCGCAGTCGATTAGATAGAATAACTTTCCTGCTCTATTGTATCTTGGAAAATGATTTAATGCAACTCTGAGTACCCGTTCGTCTACTTAATCGAGTGAAGAGAGCAAATAACCCATAGAGGAAAACATCATCGACGTGTCTTCTAGTGATATCTACACATTTGATTACTACTGCTACTATGCCCCTTCAGTGTAATCAGATTTTCCAGCAATAAAATATACTCAACAGTCCAATCCTTTTACAATTCTAAAATAAGCCATTAGTTCAAACAAAAATTATTGTTATGATATAGAATTAAATAGCATGTTATATTAAACTGTCAGAGCATACCCAATAATGACTTCTTCACTTCAAAAAAGTCAAGGAACAAGTAACCGTGAAGCTAGGCGTTGCTTGTTCACTTCAATAAAATAGTCACAAATACTTTTTATGGTTACTCAACTAAATTATAGGACTAGTTAGTAAAACGGCAATGGCATTGCCATTTTAATGCAGAATGCATTAAAACGACATTCACATTGTCAATTTAATGCCTATGGATTGAAATGGCAAAGTGATTTCACGTTTTAACACATATTAATTTATTTTTTATATTTTAGTGAATAATTATTTATTTAAAAAACTAGATTTGTAGTTGGTTCGGGTATTTCTAAGTATAAAGCTACATTTTTAGATACGGTGCTCAACTGGTTAGACTGTGAGAACCGCATTGATCGTTATTTTTGTTTTATTATTGATTTAAATGTAAAATTATCTCAATTGACGTAAAATTAAACTAATTATAATGAATATACTTATGTTTAAAAACATTTATTTTTTAACATTTGATAGTGATTAATAATTTAAAAAAATTATAACAATTTCTTTAGTGCAGAAGTGTAAATTTCATATTTTTTAAGATAAAAGAGGTTCAATTTAACAAATGTTCATAAAATCTACACTAATAATATATTATTTTATCCAAAATTGATAAAATAATCCTATAATTTGGTGGCGAATGTAATGGAATTATTTGTTAAATTGATTACATGAAAAAATAGAAGAGTGAAACGAAATCTTTTTTCTCAAATTTAAAGAACCGTGTGGTTCAAAAAGGTTGGCCTAGAGGTTTTTTTTAGGTTTTAAGGTTAGACCGTTCGTTTTCTCGTGCACAAGGTTAGTTTATTTTCAAAATCATAGTGCTCGAAGTTCGAAGGTTAATCATAGTTGAACCGTGGTAGAGTCTGAGTATTAAAACACTGCTACATGTAATATGGGCACATCAACCACCACAAAGAAAGGAAGAGCAGCTTGAAAATCCAGCTAGAGACAAGTTAGTGCAGATGGTAGCTGCAGCCGTGGACAATAAAAAAGGGGAACATTTTCTTAAATGGCACATGGGATAATTGGCACATAGCTGAAAAGGATAATGAAGTATTGTAAATATGTTTGTCAAGGGCTTGGCTTTTTACCATATTACCACTTACCAAACATTCATAAACGCTACCAAGTAAAACGGTAATCGACTTGATTTATAGATTTTCCGAATCACATGAAAATATGTGGCACGATAATGGTAATCAACTATTAATTGACAAAGTTAGGGGTATGCCTGTAACATCCTGTAAAAATAAATAAAAAATTAACTGATTAATAATAAGACTAAAAATGAAAATTTTGTAGATGTCATAATTTGATCATGGAAGTTACACCATTACGTCCATGGTAATTTTTTGATCAATTTTCATATATAAATTTTGTAATCGGACTACAAACGAAAAAGTTATCAACATTTAAAGTTTTCGAATTTAAAATAATTCAAACAAATTCAAATTTCAAATTTAATTAATGTTAACGTTTTTAATTAAAAACACTAAAAAAATCATTTTTAACGTTGATAGGTGCTTAGGGTTTAAGCAACGTCGAACAATAAATATTAATGTTACAACTAAATAGGAAAATAAATAAAATAATTAAGATATAAAATAAATTCACATTCCAAATAGGGACATGTTGAAATGCCTCCCCCCCTCCACCATGATCGGTCGACCGCTTGAGGGTGGATGGTTGACCGGTGTCGCGACGGTGGCTAGGGTTTTGTTAGGCACAAATGACCTTAATTTTATTATTATAAACCGACTTAAATCTGACGGTTCTAGTGCATTCTAATCACTATAAATTAGAGGCTGGCCCCTTCACTTTTATTCACATAAACATTTGGAACGCTGATGAAGCTCTGTCAGCCTTCATCCATAATTAGATTCAAGGATTCAATCCAAGGGAAAGAGGTAATCGGTTTATATATATTAATGTTTTTCTATTCTTATCCTTCCCTGAACTTTGAATTCTTAATCTAATATATGTACAATTTAATCGTTGTATATTCTACAAAAGATAAGGAATCTGAAGGAGAAGATAGGAAAAGGCGTAATCAAATCTTAAAGAAGCTGGAAATTATCTATGAGTGGAAATCTTAGTTTTTCACATTTTAGTATTTGTATAGTAGAAGTTTGGATTTGTTTTATGCCTTGGGGATTTTTGTTCACGAAAACCCTAAAACTAAAATCTCAAAATTCTCCCCAAATGAAATGTTAATTCTTATATTTAGTGGAATCTCAATTGTTTTATATTAAAATAGTAGAATTTGTTTTTTTGTGGAAATTTGAATATTTTATATTCTATTCAACTTCCAACTCTTCTCTATTGATGTGTTAAAGGGTTCTTAAGAGAAATAAGTTAGGAAATGGTGTGCAAGGTATGAATTCTCATATTCGTAGTTTGCACTGTCTATTTTTGTAACTTAAATATGAATTCCCTTTTCACTTCAAGTTCATGTATGTAAAAGTTGAACATAATATAAAGGGTTTAAATTTTAAGTTTTGTCCCTTGAAATAGAGATGCTGATTCTATTATATTAATATAAAATAAGTTTGGTATTTGATTCTATTTTTTTAGATACAAGTCTATTTGTTTGGCTAAGGATATTAGCTATTTTGCAAGTTATTGCATGGAGTTAGACTAATATGAATTTAATTTTTTTGACATTTTAATGATTAGTATAGGACGCGAAAATCTTCGCACGCTTAAGAATATCTAGTTAGCTTATATTACATACGTATAAATATATTGTTAGCGCATAAATATATTATTAACGTATAATTAATAATGTATTAATCGCGTAGAATAAATAAGTTAGTAAATAGTATTAAAATCCATAGGAAGGAAGTTAAGGATGGTTATTAATCCATAATTGAAGATGGAATAATGAGGTTTTCTTATATAGCCTTAATGCGAAATGCGGGGAGGTATATGTATGGTAGTATGTTAGAAGAGTAGAATTATGATTGAATTATAGGGATGCGAGATTAGTTAAAAGCACACGGAAGACTACCCAGCTAATCTAGCTACCAACATTGTGACTTTCAGACTGATGTGAGATATCGTCTATAATAAGTATCCACAATGGATGCGAAGTTAGTCCCAATTCTGTAGGGTAAGTCTGCCCAGTTAATCTGGCTACTAGTGCCTACGAGTAGTTGAACTAATGTGAAACGTCACGGTTTGGGTTATGGGTCATAATACGTAGGACCTGCTTCTAGGTTTAGGGTATTAAGTGGCTGGTGTAGGGTCCACCTCCTTCTCACTTAAGAAATAATAAATTGTCGAGATTATCGTTTAGGTGCGGTAGTAGGGAATCTCGGGAGGGTTCCGCTTCGAGGTCGAGGTATTAAGTGGTTATTATAGGGTCTATCTCTTCCCATAAAAAATATATTAAGTGGCTTGATGAGATTTCATGCGATGTTAGTTAGAGAGTACCAGAGAGGGGTCCGCCTTGGGTAGGGTTTCAAATGACGGGCATTTGCCTAAGATATAGGTATTAAATGGTCAGAGTTTGCCTAATTTCCATTCAAGAGGTATTAAGTGGTTGTTATACTTTTTCTTACGTTGTTAGGACATGATTGATGGTAATTGCATGGGACTGGGAAGGGCCTTTGGCCTACAGTTTAAGGTTCGTTATGGTATTGGACGGGAAGAGCCTTCGGGCTTACAGTTGGGGGTATATTTAGCAGGATATAATGTAGAATGCATAAGACATATTTCTTATCTAAATGATACTGCCCAAATACTATTATGGTAAGACTTGAAATTTTCATTCACCAGACATTGTTGTACCGACCTCTTACTCATTACAACACACAGGTTAGAGGAGACAATGTTGATTGAGAGGCTGAAGGCGGAGGCGATGATTTGTGGTAGTTATCTATCTATTTATGTTTTTGATATATTTTGATGTACCCATTTCCAAACATGATGTTGTTGTTTTAGGATATTGTATTTTGGATATTTGAGATGATATGTTGTAATTTTTGAGATTTGAATCTTTTTGAAATGGGTACTTATTTCTGATATTATATTTTATCCTTCCGCTGTGAGATTCTGAAAGTATAGATAGATAGCTCTGTATATTGTTCATTGTATAAATTTTACCAACCAATAACTAGCTTTGTAATGGGCCTAAGATTCGATGGGCTTTGATTAGTTCGAAAATTAGGCCCGTTTCGAGGTAGGTTGTTACATTTGATATCAGAGCTTAGGTCACCCGATCAGCGAGGGTATGTATACGTAACTATGCGTATTTGTTATCTTGAAAGTAATTTTTCAAAACCCGACTATATATATACACACACTTACTTATTCAAACATATGTAAACACACTAGGAAATTTTTTATTCAGTAAATAATTCTATCTTAGGAAGTTGTAACTAAAAGTTTAAACCTACAAATAGTTGGTTATGGCTGAAATTTTTTCCTTTGAGGCTGGGAACCCCTCAATCCAAGAAATACCCACAATTAAGGGGATGCCTGAATGGTTCAAGAAATACCTAAGGCATGTAGGGAAAGTTCTCATTCCTCAACAAGTTGCATCATCGGCACCCATTGCCCCGCCTGCTGAAGCAGCACCTCGCTCACTAGACTTTCCCAAATTGTGTAAAGACTTCCAGAATATGGAAGGACGGGTGTATACTGGAGTTAAAGGTTTCATGGAGACAAAGGCTTGGATTAACAATTGTGAGCGTATATTTTGGGATCTTGGATGGGAAAAACATATCAAGAGGAGGATGGCTGTGTGTCATCTTCAAGGAGAGGCATTAGATTGGTGGACTATAGTAGCCAAGGAGAATGCTGAAGAAGGAATCACTTGGGCTGAATTCAGAACTCGTTTTGAGTTTCGATTCATGTCCAAAGCTGAAGTAAGTTTGCAGTTGGAGAAGTTTATACAACTTAGGCAGGGAAATTCCACGTTGAAGGAGTATATCAGTAAGTTTACGGAATTGGCTAAATTCAGATTGATTCTTATTGATACCCCCATGGAGAAGGCTATGAATTTCGTAAAAGGCCTTAATTCCCTACTTATGGAGATGCTTTTGACCCAAGTGCACCCAGGCGCCACTTATGAGATGATAGTTGAAATCATGCTGCAGACTGCTAGTAGTGAGGAGATGGAGAAGGTGGGACCAGTGCAAAGTCAAGGTGGAATTCAGAAAGGACAAGAAGGCCAAAGGAAAATTAAGAAGGGAAGTGAGACATGCCGTAGATGTCAGAAGAAGGGACAAGCAACGACCCGCCTTTCCGACCCTCAGAAATCGACACTAATACATCCATAGTATTTACGTGCCGAGCAACCATGTGCCGGAAAGACATATTGTTGGGGAAAAAGAAAGAAAAGACAGAACAAAATCTCACATCGTGACGAATAGTATATAATATACAGTAGATCTTTATGAAGAAAATTGTAATATACAAACATTAATCAGAGTACAATAATCTATCATTAGCCTGGACAGTTATAACAACCTTTCCTCACAAATGTTGATAAATATAAACAACAATTGCAGTGAAAATAAAATATACATGAATACGTCTTGGAGGCATCCAGCTCATCTCTTGAAGCTTCAAAGCATCCAAACTAGATCTGAAAATATGCTCAGTCTGACCCAAGCATTTTAAGAGAATAACACCAGGATCAGTCTGGTAAACCAGCATGAGAAAAACACCTTAAATGGATTTTAATGTTATAAAACCTTTCAAAATAAAGTTATCTTGTAAGACCATGCCACACATAAATATAGACGTGTTTTTACCTTACGATAACCAAACCATTTCATATGAAATCTTCAGGTATTATAATAATGACTAGGGTTTAAAATAAATATTGAATCATAGCCGAAATTGTTACATTAATTAAATTCCGGCATAATAGGTATACAACTAAGTCCGAAAGGCACTTATTATAGAATGGATTCCATCAATGATAGGGCTACTAGGGTACCGACAGTCATAGCACGTCCCTAGATAAAATGTACCAAGGTCGAACCTATTGGCCCCTACATGGCAAGACCGACCTACCCCTTTCTAGACAGTATCGAATTTTCATCACCTTGGTTGCTTTGCAATCTTTTCCCGAGAGCTATCATGCACAACTAAATCCATAAATAATAATCTAGAAAAGGTGATGACAATACCCTAATAGGTGCGACCCACATAGCCTTGCGGCATATTCCTTGTTTTAGTTATTCTCGGTTGATGAGGTTTGACGCTACGTTTTACCTATTATATAGCAGTCCCACTTGGAATGCTAACACTGCTCTCTATGCAACAATGCAATGCCAACATTCATCCATACAAGTTGTTCAGGATAAGAACAAACCAAAGGCACTACTTCTACTACATCTATGTTGGAATCACCCTTAGGATTAGTAGCAAGCAGCCCTTGCATTTCAATGAACTCCATCTTCAATCATCTTCAAGATGTCTTTCATTTGAACACTTATGTCGGTTCGAAGTTGTTTTCGAATAATATATTTGATCCCAGTCTCTCCAAACCAATAACGATAGTTTTAAAAATAGGCCAACATTTGATAATCGGTTATTTAACTGTCAAATAAACAAACAATTCAACTAGAGATTTAATTCCATATGGAAACTACACTGGTTAAGCACATAAGCAACCCTTAGCCTCTTAAATTTATCCTTTCATAAATTTAAAACCACTTTGTAAATACTTGTATCAAAATACTTTTACAAAGATACATTCACAAATCATCTATACTCTATTCAATACTTGAAAAATATTGATATACTTATCTCAACTGTATAAGTTTACTTACAAAACATTTCACTTTCAAAACATAGAAAATGTAATCATATACATATCTCAATGGTATAAGTATATTCACAAATCTTAAGAAAGATTTCATTTTCAAAAACCATACTTATTTGGGTTTAAATAAAAGTTATTTAAACCTTGATAACTATAAGCCCAATGCACTTTTCTTTGGTGAAAGTAAGTAGATCGTACAGAAATTAAACCAAATATACTTACCACCACTTCCCGATTTCAAACAATATTATCCCTCGATTAACAATGAGATCAGAAAAGTTAGAAAACTATCCTTACCTCGATACACATGAAAGTGCGCTATGGATCGTGCTATATGGATATATGATAATACAGAGTATAGTATAATAACAGTACGGAATATAAAAAGCAATAGTAAAATAACACCAGATATTTTATACTGGTTCGGAGCACCGTCCTACGTCCAGTCCCAGACTTCTTCTGGAACTAACCAACTAATAATACCCTCACTTGACCCGGAGGAATAGGTTTATACAACCCTTGAGCAGCCGAACAAGGACCTGAGCAACAGAACAGGATTTTGCCTCAGCAACAGAAGAGGTCTTTTCTTAACCCGAGCAGCAGAACGGATCAATAGTAAATACAAATTAGTTTCTGACTTCTTGTGTTCTTAATAACACTAATGAGTCAATGATGTACAAAACTTCCTATAATCTAATCCTCAAATTTGTGAATGTGAATAAGGATTGAAGGAAGAATATGATAGCCTTATAGAGCAAAAGAGAATATTAGAGAGTAAGATCAAAAAGCAATAATTGAATAGATGATTTTGATGTAGAACTAACGTGTTTATATAGTTGTCTAAGAGATATAACCATTCACGAATAGTTCTCATCAAAAGAAGCATCTATTTAGAAGAAATATGGATTTGAAACTCTTCATCAAAGGAGGTGTCTTTTCATAAAAAAATGACAGTTGGAATACAGGAGTCGACTGGTCAAAATATACCAGCCAACTGGTCGAAGAAGGTGTGTGCACGTTTATGTGCATGTTTGTATATATATGAGCAAACTGCTGAACCAGTCGACTGGTTGAAATGCACCAGTCGACTGCTTTGGCTGTTTGTGCATATATATGCATATTTTCCAACTTATTTAAAATTACAATGAAGATGGATGTTTTGATGATGTTTGTGAGAGATTTTGAGGATAGATTTTAACAAAAATAACTACTCTACAAAAATAATATACATGTACTAACACATTCATACAATGTGACCTTGAGATCTCCAAAGTGCTAGCATATCTCCTTTGTTTAGTAGTTTCATCTTCTTTGCTTTTTCTTGTTAATTATTTTACGTTGTCATGAATCAAAATCCATGATTCAACATTCTCCCCCTTTTTGATTGATGACAACCTGTATAAGAAGAAAATATATATCGTAGCAAAAGAATATAAACTCCCCCTGAATTTATTATTCCTCCTTAATAAATGGTTATCGGTTTCCTGCAAATAAAATGTTAGTCCACCTATGTCTCTCCCCCTTTGTCATCGACAAAAAGGAAAAATAGAAGCATTGCATAACTAGATAGCATATATAGAATATGAAATATGAACAAAAACAGGTAGCAGTAGTAGCAGTAGTCATAGAGAGACTAGTTATACATGTCATTTATAATAGTAAGGTAGTGAATAATATTCCAAAAACCATCACCAGAGATAACCACGAATGATTAGTCGGAATCTGTTTGTTCATCATCTCCTTCCTCTTCTTCTTCTTGAACGTCCTTCCCTTTGCTTTTGTGTTGTGGTTCAGAAGAAGGTCCGCCAATACTTGGAGAAGAACTAATATCTTCATCTGAAGTGCTCCATGTGAATTGAGGTGCAGGACGTTTTCCCGGATCTTGAGTAGCATAAGGACTTGATGAGGAGCATGAGATTGCATCCCATAATTTGACAAAGAATGATTTTACCTTATCGAATTTCTTATCTATTTTAGCATCCATTCTTTTCAAACGAGCTTCTAGAAGGAATTGATTCCGAGCAACTATATCCATTGATTCTTTTGATGAGAGAGTTGCAGAGGGAATGCGAACATCACTTGGCCTTGAAGATTGAGAAGGAGCAGCTGGTGGTTGTTGAGGTTGTCCTGATTGTGCACATGCAAGCCAATCTGCATAAGGCATAATGCGAAGAGTGGGAGGAGGCAGCTTCATGAGTTTTATAGTCTTTGCATTAAGAATGCCGGCGGTTGAAATTTCAGAATCTAGTTCTGGGACGTCACAATGTTTAAGTAGACGCATTATGTACTCAGCATAGAAAATACGTTTCATAGCACCTTGATTGAAGGCGAGTAACTCGTCTACTATGAGTTGAGTCCAATTAATGTCTTTACCATCATATATAGCATACAAAGCACGAAAATTTTCTTGATAAACCTGATCAAAAGTGCCTGTTCGTTGAAGAATAGAGCGCATCATTGCCCGATGAAGTAATCTGGCGGTAGGACGAAGACCAATCGACTTAGTACCGTCTGAATTATCTTCTATAAAACGGTGACTGACTTCATTTTGAGTATGGACTACACAATCAACTTCACGAAGATTAATCCCATCCGTTGGTGTGTCAAGAATATGACCAATACGATCAATTGGGAGAAATATCTTCTTGCCACATACTAAGCTCCAAATGCAATTATCTCGGTTACCTCTTGGATCTTGCTGACCCAAATTCAAGTTAGCCAGAAAAAGTTTAACCATGATGTGATTAATTGGAAGCTTGTTCTTTTCATAGTCGAGAAGAGATTCTAATTTTCCCTACCTAGCAATGTTGAGAAGACCGTAGGCTGAAAAATCCGGGAAAACAACAAAGGAGCTCTCTAGAATTGGAACATTTTTCAATTTCCTCCATCGTTGTATGGCAGTAGCATCGTACAACCACTGAGCAATGTATGAATCAATGGGTTCTTGAGTGGAAGAAGATGAAGTTTTTGATTTTTTTGTTTTGGGAGGTGCCATTTTAGTGATATTTGAAAAAAATTTGAAGGGGTGTTAGGTTTTTAATTTATGAAACAGAAGAAGAAAGAATCAGTTTTGAAGAGATGCAGATGAGGTGTCAAAAAACTATTGGGTGGAGGAGGGAAAAAGTATTCCGGTTTGCACAAATTTTTTAAAATTGAAGTCCAATAGTCGACTGGTGAGTGAAATCCAGTCGGCTGTTTAAGCTATCCGGAGAAAAACTTAGGTAAACCAGTCGACTGGTGGAACTTAGTCGACTGGATAAGGAAACCAAAGAGCAAACAATGTTAAGGCAGTCGACTGGTAGAAACCCGGCAGTCGACTCCTGGAATAATTTTTGTATAGAGAATCTGTGACTTGAAAATAATAATATATGTATCTAAATTGTGTACAAATATATATATAAAGATAGGAGATTTTCATACACAATAATAGTATGTCCAACATTCATTTCATCTTTGGTTGAGATTTTTGATCAGTAGAGAAAAAAAAATATTATTTGAAACAAAGAATTAGGAACAAAATACAAATACAGTAAGAAATCATTTGGAAGATTTCTTTGGAGTCTTCTCTTGAGATTTTTTAGGAGTTGTCTTCGGTGTGGTTTCCTCTCCTGGTTCTATTTTGGTATTCTCAATATATGGTTGAAGAGGAGACCAAATGTTATTCCGAGACGTATAATTTAGAGAGACTGGAGGAGGTTGAGGACTTGGTTCCCATGGATTATAATTAGAGGAAGACGATTGAGAAGTATGAGGATGAAAAGATGTTGGTTGATGTACGTTAGATGTAGAACAACCACAAATTTTCGATCTGATATCTACAAGAAACTGAAGACGTCTTTAATTTGTTTTCTGCTCGTAATACATTTCACGGTTAAGTTCAACTAGTTCCCGTTGATAGTGATGCATATCATTTATCTTTTGTTTAGTATCCGGGGAACCGAAAAACAAAAACCGCCTAGACTTCTTTTTTTCCGGAGTATCCGGTATGATTTCTAGCAGTTGGAGTGGGTAAATGAGAATCAGAGGAATCATATGCAGAAGATGGTGTTGAAAAATCTTCGCATGATGGTTCATCAAAAGAGTTGTGGTTAGAAGCCATAAGAATGAAAATATTTGCCAAGAAGAGTTCGAGAGTCATTGTTTTGAAATGAAAGAAAAAATGTACTTTTGTTTGTACAAGAAAGTGTGATAAAGGAGTATATATATAGGTAAAAGCTTCAGAAATTATAGATGGCTAAAAAAGCTTTCTACCAGAAAAAAGAGAGATAAAGAGAAAATAAAGGAAACAGGTAGTTACATAATAACTGAAAGATGTTATAAAAACAGAAAACATAAGAAAGCAAGAAATACACATAGCTTAGTTGGAAATTATATCTTTAAGAGAGACGATACCAAGTTCTCGTCTAAATTTAATAAATGAATTTTCATTTAAAGGTTTAGTAAAAATATCAGCCAGTTGATTTTCTGTAGGAACAAAATCTAAATCTATTAAATTCTTTTCAATACAATCACGAATAAAATGGTGACGAATGTCAATATGTTTTGTTCGTGAATGATTAACTGGATTTTTGGATAGATTTATAGCACTGGAGTTATCACAATATATTGTTGATTTAGATAGGTCGAAACCAAAATCTTTAAGTGTTTGTTGCATATATATGACTTGAGCACATGCTAAAGCTGCAGATATGTATTCTGCTTCACAAGTAGATAGTGAAACACAATTTTGTTTTTTACTAAACCAAGATACAAGAGACCATCCAATAAAATGGCAAGTCCCACTTGTACTTTTTCTATACGTTCGACTTCCTCCAAAATCAACATCGCTATAGGATACTAATTCGAAAGGACATTCTTTAGGATAAAAGAGTCCAAAGTTCTTGGTTTTACTGAGATACCGTAAAATTCGTTTCACTGCTCTCATATGTGATTCTTTAGGATCTGCTTGAAATCGTGCACATAAACAAACACTCATCATTATATCTGGTCTACTAGCAGTTAAATAAAGTAATGATCCAATCATGCTTCGATATAATTTTTTGTCAACACCTTTGCCATTCTCATCTTTTTCTAGATGTATTGTTGTACTCATAGGAGTTGGTTTGGCAGAATTATTTTCCATACCAAAACGTTTGATTAAATTATTACAATATTTTTCTTGATTTAAAAAGATACCATTTTCAAGTTGTTTAATTTGTAAACCAACAAAATAATTTAATTCACCCATATGGAACATTTCAAATTCTTTAGTCATTATGTTTGAAAATTCTTTACAAAGTTTTTCATTAGTAGACCCAAAAATAATGTCATCAACATATATTTGAATAACTAAAATATCTTTTTTATTTCTTTTGATAAAAAGAGTTTGATCAACCTTCCCAATTTCAAAACCAGAATCTATAAGATAACTTTTGAGACGATCATACCAGGCACGAGGTGCTTGTTTAAGACCGTATAAAGCTTTCTTTAACTTATAAACATGGTCTGGAAATTGTTCATGTATAAATAGAGGAGGTTGTTCAACATAAACATTTTCTTTTATAAAACCATTTAAAAATGCACTTTTAACATCCATTTGATAAAGTTTAAAATTATGAAAGCATGCATAGGCCAATAAAATACGTATTTCTTCTAATCTAGCGACCGGAGCAAACGTTTCTTCATAGTCAATTCCCTCTTCTTGATTGTATCCCTGTGCAACTAATCTAGCTTTATTTCTAGTGATATTTCCAAATTCATCTGCTTTATTTTTGAAGACCCATTTTGTACCAATGACTGATTGATCACTAGGCCTTGGAACTAAATCCCAAACTTCATTTCTTTCGAATTGGTTTAGTTCTTCTTGCATAGCGATAATCCAATAATCATCAGTAGAGGCTTCTTTAATATTTTTAGGTTCAATTGAAGAGAGAAAAGTTACATGACCCATTTGATTTAATTGATTTCTTGTTCTAACATTTGAATTAAGTTCTCCAATCACATTTTGAACAGGATGATCCCGTAAAATTCGAGGTGAAGATCTTATTTCTGTTTGAACAGGATTATCAATTTGATTTTCATTATGAACAATGTTTTCAAAATTCTCAAAATTTATAGTTTCAGTATTTGTGATATTTTCAGAAAATTCTTCATCATCTTTTATACTTGGTTTAGTAATAAAATTTTCATCAAAAGTTACATGTAATGTTTCTTCAATAATTTTTGATCTTTTATTAAAAATTCGATATGCTTTGCTTCGATCTGAATATCCAATAAAGATTCCTTCATCAGATTTTGGATCAAATTTGCCAAGCTGATCTTTAGTATTTAAGATAAAACATTTGGAACCAAACACTTTAAAATACGAAATATTTGGTTTTCTTCCATAGAACAATTCATAAGAAGTATTCTTGGTTAGTGGTCTAATAGAAACACGATTCAATACATAACAGGCTGTTGCAACTGCTTCTGCCCAGAAATGTTTTGGTAGCGTGCTTCCATTTAACAAGGTTCTTGCACATTCTTGTAAAGTTCTATTTTTTCGTTCTACTACTCCATTTTGTTGAGGAGTTCGAGGAAAGGAAAAATTATGGATTATTCCTCTCTTTTTACAAAAATGTTCAAAAGCTTCGTTTTCAAACTCACCACCATGATCACTTCTAATATTTTTTATTTTTAAATTATTGAAATTTTGTATTCTTTTGACAAAAGTTTTGAAATACTCAAAAGTATCACTTTTGTTTTTCATAAAAATAGTCCAAGTATATCTAGAAAAATCATCAACAATTACAAACACATACTTACTATGATTTATGGATTGTACTTGAGTTGGTCCGAATAAATCCATGTGTAGTAATTCTAGTGGTTGTACTGTTGAAATAATCTTTTTAGATTTAAAAGATGACTTAGTTAATTTTCCTAATTGACATGCATCACAAATATGATTTACTTTAAAAATCATTTTAGGTAAACCTTTTACTAAATCATTTTTAGAAAGTTTATTTATAGCTTTGAAATTAATATGACAGAAACGTTTGTGCCATAACCAAGGATCATTTTCTTTGGCTATTAAACACATATCTGAATTATGATTTATTTTCATATTAAGAACATAAATATTTCTGTCTCTATTACCTTCAAAAATAAGATTTTCATTTTGATCAAAAATACTACATTTATTTTCTGAAAAAGTGATTTTGAATCCTTTGTCACATAATTGGCTAATGCTTAAAAGATTATGCTTTAAATTTTTAACTAATAAAACATTTGAAATAAGAGGTAAATTAGATGTACCGTTGTTGCTCACATCGCCTTTGCCGATGATAAAACCTTTGGAATTGTCTCCAAAAGTGACAGAGCCTCCTTCTGAGTAAGTAATATTTGATAGCATATTTTTGTCTCCTGTCATGTGTTTTGAGCAACCAATGTCTAATATCCATTTTCCTCTCTTTTTGAGTGGGACCTGCAAAAAATAAGAAAATAATATTGGTACCCACTTTTCTTATAGGGTCCTAAGAGTTAGGTCTTAGGAAACCAAACCCAAGAGGGTTCAGTATTCCCTTTAATAATATAATTTTCATTTTTGTATACAGATTCAAAAAAGTAATTTATATATTTCTTCCTAATCAAACTGTTGTTTGTTTTAGGAATCCATATTTTTATAGTTTTTGAACTGGTCCTTTTTGAGTTATCTTTTGTGATCTTACTTTTAGAATCTTTTCTCCATTTATTTTCTATTTTATGGGGAGCTATTGATTTCTTAACATATCCTAGACCTCTTTTATTTGAAACAGATTGAGAATTTTCAATAATTTTAGACAAATTTTCTCTTCCTTTATTAAAGTTAGAAACATTTTTAGTAATATCTTCTAACTTACTTTTAAGGCCAATTTTGTCTAATTCAATCATTTTAACTTTAGTTTTTAACTCGTGATTTTCAAGAACTAAAGTATCATTCTTTTCCTTTTGGGTTTCAATTTCTTGACTTAATAAGGTAAGTTGAGAATTAACATTAGAGAATGATTTTTGAAGATTTTCAAGTTCTTCCTGTAGTATTTTCTTCTCATCTTTAAGCATATCCTTTTCGAATTCTGCTTTATTTTGATTTTCACGAGTTTCCTTATACTTTCTTTTGAGATTTTTAAGAGTGTCTAAGAGTTCTGAATTAATCTCAATTAAATCATCAAAAGTAAAATCACTAACCTCATTATCTGTAGCCATAAAACATACATTAGCTTGTTCAGTGTCACTGTCGTTTTCACTTTCAGATGATGAAGAGGAATATGAATCATCCCATGTTACTGAGAAAGCTTTCCTTTTGTAATTGTCCTTCTTGCTCTTGTTTTTGTAGGTTTTCTTCTGTTCTGGACAATCTTTTTGAATATGTCTTTTCTTATGACAATTATAGCATTCTAGAGCAAAGTTTGATGGTTTGTTGAATCTGTTATTGAAACTTCTTTTGCCATTATTTTTGTTAACTTTTCGAAATTTCAAATTTTTTTTGAAATTTTTGGCAATGAATGCAAGATCTTCATCATCAGAACCTTCTTCTTCTTCTTGTGCATGAAAAGCTATATTCTTTTTATCTTGTGCTTGTACTCTCTTTGCCTGCAAATTTACTTCATAAGACATTAGATTTCCTATTAACTCTTCTGGTTTCATGGTAGAGAGATCATTAGCTTCTTCAATAGCTAATACTTTTCTTTCCCACTCATCCATTAAAGAGTTAAGGATTTTCGAAACAATATCAAAATCAGTATATTTTTCTCCTAGTCCTAATAGTGAATGGTAAATGTCTTGAAATCTAGAATACATGTCATTAATTGATTCATCTTGCTTCATCCTAAGTTTTGAAATTGATTTTTGAGCATAGAGATCTTACTTTGTTTAACCTTATTAGTTCCTTCATGTGTGATCTTCAGTGTATGCCATATTGCATACGCAGATTCACACATACTAATACAATTAAACTCGTTTTTCTCTAAAGCACAAAATAACATATTCATTGCTTTAGCATTGGCAGTTGCATCTAATTTTTGTGTATTACTCCATGTAGAGTATTCTCCAATAGGAGGAGTGTACTCTTTTTCTGAAATATTCCATGATTCAAAACTATTAGATTGCATATAGATTCTCATACGTGTAGCCCAGTAATTGTAGTTCGTGCCATTGAAGAATGGAGGTCGTGCTGTAGATTGACCTTCAGTAAAACTAGTGTTAGTGATAGTGCTAGTGTTATTTTCCATATTAGCAAAGTATCAAATAACCGTGTAACGGTTATAGGATGCCTTGCTCTAATACCAAATGAAAGTGCGATATGGATCGTGCTATATGGATATATGATAATACAGAGTATAGTGATGACAGTAAAAACTGTAAATAGTATGGAATATAAAAAGCAGTAGTAAAATAACACCAGATATTTTATACTGGTTCGGAGCACCGTCCTACGTCCAGTCCCAGACTTCTTCTGGAACTAACCAACTAATAATACCCTCACTTGACCCGGAGGAATAGGTTTATACAACCCTTGAGCAGCCGAACAAGGACCTGAGCAACAGAACAGGATTTTGCCTCAGCAACAGAAGAGGTCTTTTCTTAACCCGAGCAGCAGAGCGGATCAATAGTAAATACAAATTAGTTTCTGACTTCTTGTGTTCTTAATAACACTAATGAGTCAATGATGTACAGAACTTCCTATAATCTAATACTCAAATTTGTGAATGTGAATAAGGATTGAAGGAAGAATATGATAGCCTTATAGAGCAAAAGAGAATATTAGAGAGTAAGATCAGAAAGCAATAATTGAATAGATGATTTTGATGTAGAACTAACGTGTTTATATAGTTGTCTAAGAGATATAACCATTCACGAATAGTTCTCATCAAAGAAGCATCTATTTAGAAGAAATATGGATTTGAAACTCTTCATCAAAGGAGGTGTCTTTTCATAAAAAAATGACAGTTGGAATACAGGAGTCGACTGGTCAAAATATACCAGCCAACTGGTCGAAGAAGGTGTGTGCACGTTTATGTGCATGTTTGTATATATATGAGCAAACTGCTGAACCAGTCGACTGGTTGAAATGCACCAGTCGACTGCTTTGGCTGTTTGTGCATATATATGCATATTTTTCAACTTATTTAAAATTACAATGAAGATGGATGTTTTGATGATGTTTGTGAGAGATTTTGAGGATAGATTTTAACAAAAATAACTACTCTACAAACATAATATACATGTACTAACACATTCATACAATGTGACCTTGAGATCTCCAAAGTGCTAGCATATCTCCTTTGTTTAGTAGTTGCATCTTCTTTGCTTTTTCTTGTTAATTATTTTACGTTGTCATGAATCAAAATCCATGATTCAACATTCTCCCCCTTTTTGATTGATGACAACCTGTATAAGAAGAAAATATATATCGTAGCAAAAGAATATAAACTCCCCCTGAATTTATTATTCCTCCTTAATAAATGGCTATCGGTTTCCTGCAAATAAAATGTTAGTCCACCTATGTCTCTCCCCCTTTGTCATCGACAAAAAGGAAAAATAGAAGCATTGCATAACTAGATAGCATATATAGAATATGAAATATGAACAAAAACAGGTAGCAGTAGTCATAGAGAGACTAGTTATACATGTCATTTATAATAGTAAGGTAGTGAATAATATTCCAAAAACCATCACCAGAGATAACCATGAATGATTAGTCGGAATCTGTTTGTTCATCATCTCCTTCCTCTTCTTCTTCTTGAATGTCCTTCCCTTTGCTTTTGTGTTGTGGTTCAGAAGAAGGTCTGCCAATGCTTGGAGAAGAACTAATAGCTTCATCTGAAGTGCTCCATGTGAATTGAGGTGCAGGACGTTTTCCCGGATCTTGAGTAGCATGAGGACTTGATGAGGAGCATGAGATTGCATCCCATAATTTGACAAAGAATGATTTTACCTTATCGAATTTCTTATCTATTTTAGCATCCATTCTTTTCAAACGAGCTTCTAGAAGGAATTGATTCCGAGCAACTATATCCATTGATTCTTTTGATGAGAGAGTTGCAGAGGGAATGCGAACATCACTTGGCCTTGAAGATTGAGAAGGAGCAGCTGGTGGTTGTTGAGGTTGTCCTGATTGTGCACATGCAAGCCAATCTGCATAAGGCATAATGCGAAGAGTGGGAGGAGGCAGCTTCATGAGTTTTATAGTCTTTGCATTAAGAATGCCGGCGGTTGAAATTTCAGAATCTGGTTCTGGCACGTCACAATGTTTAAGTAGACGCATTATGTACTCAGCATAGAAAATACGTTTCATAGCACCTTGATTGAAGGCGAGTAACTCGTCTACTATGAGTTGAGTCCAATTAATGTCTTTACCATCATATATAGCATACAAAGCACGAAAATTTTCTTGATAAACCTGATCAAAAGTGCCTGTTCGTTGAAGAATAGAGCGCATCATTGCCCGATGAAGTAATCTGGCGGTAGGACGAAGACCAATCGACTTAGTACCGTCTGAATTATCTTCTATAAAACGGTGACTGACTTCATTTTGAGTATGGACTACACAATCAACTTCACTAAGATTAATCCCATCCGTTGGTGTGTCAATTATATGACCAATACGATCAATTGGGAGAAATATCTTCTTGCCACATACTAAGCTCCAAATGCAATTATCTCGGTTACCTCTTGGATCTTGCTGACCCAAATTCAAGTTAGCCAGAAAAAGTTTAACCATGATGTGATTAATTGGAAGCTTGTTCTTTTCATAGTCGAGAAGAGATTCTAATTTTCCCTGCCTAGCAATGTTGAGAAGACCGTAGGCTGAAAAATCCGGGAAAACAACAAAGGAGCTCTCTAGAATTGGAACATTTTTCAATTTCCTCCATCGTTGTATGGCAGTAGCATCGTACAACCACTGAGCAATGTATGAATCAATGGGTTCTTGAGTGGAAGAAGATGAAGTTTTTTATTTTTTTGTTTTGGGAGGTGCCATTTTAGTGATATTTGAAAAAAATTTGAAGGGGTGTTAGGTTTTTAATTTATGAAACAGAAGAATAAAGAATCGGTTTTGAAGAGATGCAGATGAAGAAAAAAATTTGAAGGGGTGTTAGGCTTTTTTGAACCGATCGCTCGGCCTAGGGTTTCAGGGCTTAGATTTCTCCTTTTTTGGGTGTTTTGTATGGGCTTGGACGACCCTTTTGTTGTGAATTGTCAGACCATTGGGTCGTATTGTTGGATTTTAGGTAGAATGATCATCTATAGGCTGGGTACACTAGGAGATTCTATTAACCCGTTAATCAGACTACGGAAACGAGGCTACATCTCATCAACCAGACCAAGTTTGCTTTCCCTCTTAAGTTATAAGGATAAGGTAGCATGAGCCTATAGAACATATCTTATTCAGGTAAGGTCGTAGGAGGGTAGGCTTTGGGCCAGTAGTTAGTGTGTGGTGAGTTTGGTTCGGCATCTGGCATAGGGTAATGCCGGACCACATAGGCCGAGCACATGGTTCACGGGTATGCCGAGCCAAAAGTGGGGTTTTTATGAGATGGCTAAGTTAAGGGTATGGATTCAACTGGGCTAGATGATGAATGTTTCAATTTCCATTCATGATGGTATCTCTGTTGGACTTATGCTTGACTTTTATTTTCTTGTACATGAATATGTCTTCTAGTCGCGAGCTTCATTCCAAGCATGCGTCTTCACAGCCTGCCGGGGCTGGTCTCTCTTCTTATGATGTTCCTATCAATCCTCCCAAACAACCAAGTTTCGCCTATTCTTTGGTGGAGGGCTATGCTCCTAATCAAACGTTGGTTAGGTCTTCAGAGTGTTACCTCAGCATGCTGATGATAGAAAATCTTAACTCCATAGCTACTACGTTCGGGATATCTCGCCGGGACATGATACTATCCGGCCCAGATGATAGAGCATGCTTCCTTCCATGCGGATATATGGCATACAGTAAATACCATTGTATGTGCGGCACAATTCCTCCGCTTACCAACTGGATCGTCAGCTTTGTGATTTACTTGAAGGTCGCTCCCATGTGGCTTCAACCAAATTCTTACGCCATCTTGACCTGCTTATACCTGATATTCGTGAAGCATTATCAGAGACCCCCTACCCATAGAGAGGTTAGATACTTATACAATGTGAGGGGTTATCAAAAGGGGAGTCCTTTCATCAGCTTAGAGTCTGCTCACAAGTTTAAGCCTGTCATTGATCTATATACCAAGTTCAGCATGTTCAAGAAGGAGTATTTCTTTGTGCGTGATGATGTCATTCCCCAACATGCTTTCACTTGTGGCTGTAAGTTATCGTAATATCTTTACTAAGCTTTCTGTTGACTTGGTTTCTTATTGCTCCATATTTTTCAGGTTGCGTGAAGGCGGTGGAGAACGAAGGCTTGAAAAAGACGGCCAAGAAAATATCGGCTATCCCAGAGGCCGAGAGGGAAGCCTCGTTCCTACTCCATGGTACCGCCCTTCGATTTTACAACTTAATCGGCCCTAGACAATCCATGTACAAGATCAGGCCAAACTCAGCCGAGAAAGCAGCGGGAGCCGGAGGAGAAAGGGGAGATGTGGATAAAGGCAAGGCTCATGAGGAAGAGGGTAATGGGGTCGGAACCTCAAAGAAGTTGAGGCGTAAGAAGAGCGCGGTTTGCCCTCCCCGTTCGGGGAAATCTTTGCGTATACGGGATGCTCCTTCTCCCGATGATGAGGAGGGCTCCCATTTGATGGGAGAGAGTGAAGAGGAGCGGAGATCGGAGGGAGATTCTAAGGCAACGGAATCGGAGGCTCATGCTTCTCCAGATGTGGATATTATAGGTAGCGAAGACTTGGGTGTGGCTCCCTTGAAGAATGCCGAAGCTGTGCGGGAGTGGCCCGAGTAGCTAGATCAGTCTGTGCCGGCCCCTGGGCCAACTTTTGTCGTTGACCCCTCCCAAGAGAGTGTAGCTTCGGGCGACTTGGGTGGAGTGCCGTTTTTTCCAGTGCAAGGTGGAGCGGGAGTTGACGAGGCATTTGGGCTTTCTCCAGGTACTTTTGATTACTGTATGGATTTCGAGATACTTCTTGAGAACTTTTTGTTTTTTGATGAGTCTCAGTCTCTACCCGCTCCTTAATCCAATGAAGCCCGGTTGCCGTGTGTTCTCCTTCCGTCGAGTGGAGTCCCGTCCCAGTGTATTCCTCACTTGAGTGAGACCCCGCCCTGGCCACTTGGTCCAGTCTGGCTTAAGGGTTTGTAGTAGCTCGTAGTTTCTCGGTGTCTTGCACGTTTTTCTTTTATGCTTCCTCCACTTCTCTGTTCTAACATTTTTATTTGCATTACAAGGAAAAAGAGGAATCTAAAGAGGAACAAATTGTCCAGGCGGCTCGAGCAGTTCAAACGGATGAAAGCGGCTTCTATTTCTTCCAAGGCGGCCATTCAGGAGGAAAAGACCATGCAAGGGAATATTAAGGAGAATCCGCTAGGCTTGGATAGAGGGGAGAGTCATGAGTCATCTCAGAAACGTGCGAGGTCTCCAGATAAGGAAGCCACATTGCCTGGTTCCCAAACTTCCTCTTGCCGTCACCATCAAAATCCAATGGGTCCTGAAGTGCACGAAGTACCAGATGATTTAGGGAAGGGCAACGTCGCTACTTATTTCTTGGATTATCAGCAGCCGATGCAGAATCCCTTTGAGAGTCATCCTGACATCAATCCCAACCATGCGGGTCGTCATCCGGCGGATCCTGATACTGAGTTTCTTCTTCCTCGAAATCCTCTATTCCGGATCTTGGATGAGGCAAAGACTCTCGACTTCGCCAACTTGTCAACGAGGATGGTTCAGATTACGGACGAGACCTGGAAAATTGTAGATTACCAGTCCCGCTTAGCCAAGGTTAGTGAAGAAGTTGGGATCGTCAACGTACGGTTGAATTTGGAGGTAGAAGATCTTCGCAAGGCGCTCAGGGAGAAGGAGGCTAAGCTAGAGGCGGTCAAAGCATCTCGTGCATCCAAGATAAGGAAAGTCAAAGAAGAAGCAACGAGAGAGGCCGCCGACCTATGCAAGACTCAGATTGACATGGCTACCAACTCAGTGGATGAGGCTTGGCAGAAGGATCTGAAGCGGATCCGCTCCCTCAAGGGTAAGGTGAAGAAATCGGAGGAGGCCTTAGCTGAGCTGAAGGAGTCTCGGGGTGAGTGGAAAAAGGAAAAAGACTCATACCCGGCTGAGATTGATAGGTTGAAGGCAGAGCAAGCCCAGTTGAGAAAGGACAAGGAACAATACATGAATAAGGTGGTGTCTCTCCAGACCGAAGTCGACAAATCCAGCGATTTTTGTGAGACAGTCAACCAGATGCTGAAGGACACTTATTACATGTTCTGGAAGCAAAGGAACCTCCAGTGGATGGGTGATTATCCTCAGGTGATGGCAGGATCCCATGCTCAGCTCATGGAGGATACTAAGGCTGCTGTCGTGCAGGAGGAAGGAGCCGTGTATGACGTTGGGATGGTGAACAGCCAGTTCACAGTGGAGGAGATCAAAGCCATCGCTAAGGGGTATAAGCTGCTGGCTGAGGATGAGGATGATGAAGATGGCTCGGATCTCGAGGGGCTGGGTGATCCACGTCACATCACCGTAGGTATCTCGTCTTTTTACTTTAGCTCCGCTATTACTTATCCTGGACTGCATAACTTATGATTCTTCATACTTACGTCGTGCATGGATGTCTTCGGGGCAGGTCGGGCCTTCAAAGGGTGCTGGTGAGACATTGTAGAAAGAGGGTGAGTCTCTCGAAGGACACAGCTGGAGGGAGTGGACCGAGTGGCTAGGAGGTCCCTCCTTCTTAGTCAAGGAGATTTTCTTTTCCCTTTTTGCATGCATTTTTGGAGGATGCATGGATGTTCTGCATATGTGTGTATGTATATATATAAGCGAAAAGCTTTGTACATAAAAAAATTTCAATGTTGTAATTTCAACTTTTGTTTTTTTTGCATGTTTATCGGGGATGACTTTTGTAATGCGTGATTTTTATAGTCTGCTCTGTCTATTTATGAACTGTTTACAACTTAGTTAATCGTTATAGTGTTCAAAGACGCAGAAAACCATAAAAGCGCTGTTATATTCAAGGCCGATCGCGAACAATAACTACTCAGGCTATTGCTCGTGTCGTGAGTATTATTCGATTTATCGTTGCCGGCGTGCGTAATGCCGGACATCAAGTGTGAACTACCCCTGGCTGTAGCTACGCCTTAATTGCGGGGTTTATAATCGGTTCGCAGTTACCGACGAGCCGAACGCCAATGATGAACTGCCTAGGCTATAAATTATGCCTAATCCATGGCTTATGATCGGTTCATTATTACCGGCTTGGAGGTGCCGATCATCAGTAGTGAATTGCCAAGGCTTGTTTCGTGCCCCTTATCGTGGCTATCTTACTTTCACTGCTGTCGGCAAGCGCCCTCGATTGCTCACAGTAGGAATATTCATCGGATAAAATAATTAAATGAAAGAATGTTTAAATAAGATAAGTAATGTGAGACACCAAATTTTATAGTGGTTCGGCCGAAGTATGCCTGCGTCCATTGTTTTTCTTTTATTGCTTCATTTGGTACATGTTTCTTTACAACTCAAGAGAAATAGTGGCGGAGATGTTGGAGATTCCATGCTTTCCCAAACACCTCTCCATCTACCGTCGACAAGATGTAAGCTCCATTGTGAAGATCCTTATGAACAACAAACGGCCATTCCCAAATTGGATCTAGTGCTCCTGGTCGTGGGAAGACTCGCTTGAGTACCAAGTCTCCTTCTTGCAGTGCTCGAGGCTTCACCTTAGAGTTGTACTGCCTTGCCACCTTCTGTCTATGGGCGGCAGCTTTGAGGGCAGCGTCATTTCTTTTTTCCTCGATCAGGTCGAGTGACATGTTTAAGAGCTCCTCATTTTCTTTCGGATTGTAATGTATCTTGTGGTGCGAGGGGACGACTGTTTCGATGGGAAGCATGGCTTCGGTTCTGTATGCCAATGAGAATGGCGTGCCCTGTTGTGGTCTTGTAAGAAGTTCGGTAGGCCCACAAAGCAGTAGGCAGTTCATCGACCCACGCCTCCTTGGACCTTTCTAGCTTCTTCTTGATTGATGTTTTCAATACCTTGTTTACCACTTCGACTTGTCCATTTTCTTGGGGATATGCCACAGCCGAGAAGCTTTGGGCAATCCCATGTTCATGGCACCAACTGGAGAATTCTTCATTGTCGAATTGAAGCCCATTATCCGATATGATCTTCTGCGGTACCCCATACCTGCACAGGATGTTGCGTATTAGGAAGTTTATCACTTTGGTAGATGAAATTTAATTCAAAGGCTCCGCTTCCACCCATTTGGTGAAATAATCCACTACCACTATAGCATATTTTGCTCCTCCTCGACCCATGGGGAGTTCCCCGATCATATCAATTCCCTAGATGGCAAAGGGCCAGGGGCTGACCATCTGGATTAAACCGGTAGGTGGTAACCTCAGGATTTTGGTAAATCTTTGGCATTTGTCACATTTCTTAGCAAACTCGACTACATCCTTGTTCAGTGTGGGCCAAAAGTATCCATAGCGTAGGATCTTTCTGGCAAGAGTTTGCCCTCCGGTGTGATCGCCGCAACTCCCTTGATGAATGTTATTAAGGATATCTTTTGCTTCATTCCTGGCGACACATCTTAGTAGTGGGTTTGAAAAGCCGCGATGGTACAGTATGCCGTTGTGGATGGTGTAGCGGGATGCCCTCCTTAGGATTTTCCTGACTTCGTTCCGATCTGCTGGCAAGGTTCCTTCTTGCAAGTATCTGATGATGGGGGTCATCCATGTCTCCCCTTGTCTGCGATCGCTGTGATTTGCAGACACTTGAAACTCGATGTGGATTGTCTCATGATTGGGGTTGCCCCCGGCATTGGCTCGGTTCTTATGCTAGCCCCTTTGGCGAGGGCGTCCGCCTCTTGATTTTCCCCTCATGGGATGTGTTTTATTACATAGTAGTCTAGCTCATCAAGGAGGGTTTGGCCTTTTTTAGGTAGGACGTAAGCTTTTGTCCGCGAGTCTGGAATTCTCTAAGGATCCGGTTAACAATTAGTTGTGAATCGATGTGTACACATATTGACTTAACTCCTATTTATTTAATGATTTCTATGCCGGCTATTATTGGCTCGTATTCGGCTTCGTTATTGGTTGCAGCGAACTCTAGTCTCAGCGCATAGCTTAATTTCCTTCCTCGGGGTGTGACTATTATGACGCTTGCCCCCGAGCCGAGCTCGTTCGATGCTCCATCAACGAACATATTCCATTTTATAGCTTCCTCAATTTTTACCGCTGCCCCCTCATCTTGCATTGTGAACTCAGCTATGAAATCAGCCAAGGCTTGTCCTTTAATCGCGGTGCGCGAGTGGTAAGTAATGTCGTACTGGCTTAGCTCGATGCACCATTTTAATAGGCGCCCCGACTTGTTTGGCTTATGCAAAACTTGTCTCAGAGGTTGATCTGTTAGAACTCTAATGGAATGCGACTGAAAGTAATGCCGTAATTTCTTCGATGCTATGAGCAAACAATAGGCTAATTTTTCGATCTTTGGGTACCTAGCTTCTACCCCCGTGAATCTCTTGCTAATAAAGTGTATCGGTCTTTGAATACGATCATCTTCTCATACTAATGCGGCAGTTAGCGCGTGGGAGGATACAACTAGGTATAGGTAGAGGCTCTCTCCATCTATCGGAGTTAAGAGCACTGGCAGCTTCTGTAGGTGCTCTAGTGGAAAGCTGAGTAGCATTCATCGGTCCATTCAAATTTTCCTTTGTCCTTTTTGAGGGCTTTGAAGAACGGGACGCACTTGTCCGTGGCTTTGGATATAAACCTACTCAGAGCGGCTACCTTCCCATTCAGGCTCTGCATTTCCCTTCATGTGGCTGGGATTTTGATGTCTTTCAATACTTGTACCTTTTCAGAATTCTCCTCTATTCCTCTATCGTGCATAATGAAACCTAAGAATTTACCCGAAGACACCCCAAAAGAGCATTTCAGAGGATTCAACTTCATTTGGTATTTGCACAATATTTGGAACATCTCATCTAAGTGGCTCAGATGATCCGTTGCGCTTCTCGATTTGACAAGCATGTCATTGACATAGACTTCCATGGAGTGACCAATTTGCTGCTCGAACATATTATTAACTAGACGTTGATAGGTAGCGCCGGCGTTCTTAAGCCTGAAGGGCATGACCTTGTAGCAATATAGGCCTAGATCCATGATGAAGCTAGTATGTTCTTGATTTGGCACATGCATGGGGATTTGGTTGTACCCTGAATATGCGTCCATAAATGACAACAACTCATGTCCAGCGGTTCCATCTACCAGTCGATCGATTCGGGGCAGAGGAAAACAGTCTTTGGGGCAAGCATCATTGAGGTTGGAGAAATCAATGCAGGTTCACCACTTCCCATTAGGCTTTTTCACCAAAACCGGGTTGGAGATCCATTTTGGGTAAATGGCTTCACGGATAAAACCATTGGCGAGTAGGTTCTTCACTTCCTCGTCGAGAGCGGTTGATCATTCTATCCCCATGCTTCTTTTCTTTTGTTTGATCGGGATCTTGGTTGGGTCAATAATGAGGGAATGACAAGCTATTTCTGGGAATATTCCCACTATATCTTCGTGGGTCCATGCGAATACATCCAAGTTCTCGCGTAGGAATCCTATCAGCTGGATTTTTAAGTTCTTCTTCAACGGAGAACCTACCTTTAAAAGCCTTGTTTTGTCGTGCTCGTCTACCATCACATGTTCCATAACCTCCACAGGCTTGGCTTTGACCTCTTCCTCTCTATCTCTGGGGTCCAACTCATTAAATGAGTCACTAGTATATTCGAAAGGAGGGGCCTTCTTTGATTGCTAGGCTTTCGCATTTTTGGTGCAGAGGGCGACCCCTACACCTTTCCCTTTTTCCTTCTTCTTGTTTTCGCAGAGTTCTATCACGTAGCAATCGCGAGCTATGTCTTGGTCGCCTTCTACTTCTCCTATTCCGTTATCAGTTGGGAATTTCATCTTCAAACACCATGGTGCCAAGACTATCTGGAAATCTGACAACGCAGGCCTTCCCAAGAATGCATTGTAGGCAGAGTGTCCATCCACCAGCACAAATGTTTGCTTTCGGACAACTGATCGAGGGTGACTTCCTAGCTCAACGAACAAGTCTAGCTGTCCAAGCGGCATCGTGGCTTCCCCAGTGAACCCATGTAAGGGCTTATGGCACGGGGATACATCTTTCATTGATAACTTCATCTTATTGAATGCATGTTTGAACAAAATATTCACCGAGCTCCCTGTATTGACTAAAATGCGAAACACCTCTATCGGGCCGATCCAGGCGGAGATAACCATAGGATCAATGTGCAGATACTGTTTTCCAACCAAATCTTCATTGTTGAAGATTATGTCGGATTTTTCTCTCCATTTTGCGGCGCACCCTTCAGTTATGGAATGAACATACCCTTCCTTGTCTTTTAATGATTTCCCATACCTCTCCATTTCGGCCCAACTTCCGTCGGCTATATGTGGGCCTCCAGATATGGTGTGGACAACTATCTTCTCCTGGTTGGAGTGGCTCGTACCTGCCCCCTCGCTGTTATTCCCTTGTGGGGGTTGTCCAGATCCCTCGTGGACCGGAGTGGGAGAGTTGCGTCCTTTCTGCACGTATCGTTCCAGCTTCTTTTTTCGGATGTATTCCTCAATGAGATCCCGCAAATGCTGGCATTCTTCGGTGTTATGCCCATGAGACTCGTGGAAGCGGCAATATTTTCCTGTTCTAATTGCAGCTTCTGACTCTTTTTTGTACGGAGGGCGTTTGTATTTCAACTCGTGTTGAGTAGCCAGGTAAATGTTCTCCAAAGTGTCGTTCAGTAGAGTGTATGAATCGAATCTCGGTCCAGGTCTATATCGTCGCTTATTCCCCTTTTCAGTTCCAGAGTTGCCTCGGTGGCCATTTTTTCCTTCGTTATTCGGCTTATTCCCTTCCCCTCGGGGTGGGGCACTCATGTTTCCTTGGACGCTAAAAGCGTTTGTGGGTTGCTCGCTATGTCGGTGAGCCGCCGCATCCTCCAATCTCATGTACTTTCCAACTTCATGAAAGAAATCTTGAAGAGTTAGAGGCTTTTCCTTCATCAATCTTCTTGCAAGATTTAAATCTGGATGGACGCCTCCGCACAGCGCCATCAGTGCAAGCCTTTCATCTGCGTTTTGTACTGCTACCGCGACTGTGTTAAAATGGGTAAGGTATTGCTGCAGCGGTTCTCCTGCTTTCTGTTTCACGTCCGACAAGAAATAAGCATCTTTGGGCTATTCCACATGGATTCGGAATTGAATTATGAATTTTTCCTTCAAAATTTCCCAAGAGCTGATGGAGCCATGAGGCATGCGACAAAACCATGTGGTTGCTAAGTCCGACAGGAACAGCGAAAAACATTTACACAACACGCCTTCTGTTGCTCCATTCATGAGCATGTGCTGGGTGTAGCGCTGTAAGTGGATGATTGGGTCGGACGTGACTTTGTAGGGATCCATGGTGGGCATCTTCCACTCTCGAGGGGTGGCTGTCGCTTCTATATCCCTGGTGAAGAGGCTGGACACTCTTGTACCTATCCCTCTTTCGAGTTGTTCGTGCCTAAGATATTCCCTGAAGAGGCTCGTCATCCTCTCCTCGGATTCTGGGGAAACCCTGGGAGAAGTGGGGCCTTCTCTTTGATATTAATGGCGTCTGGAACCTTGATTGAGGCTGGATTGGCGATGGTTGGCTCGAGGTATGACAGGATCAGCCACAGTCGATCCTTGCCTGGTGCTCCCTTGACTGGGCCCAGCTCTTGACGATCTTTCAGGACCGGCTTTGGGTTGAGTCCTGGCTCGGCTTCAGGTCCTTGCATCTTCTCGATTGAATTCATCATCTGCAGGAGATCTGTTCCTTCTATGCGACTCTCCGGATTGAGACTCACCTCGAGATTTAGTATTGTAAGTGGATTCCTCCGTGCCTCATAAGCGTGTCATGAGTTAGTCCACCAAAGCTTTTTGCTAGGCAGCGAAGTGGTCAGTCATCTCATTCACAACCCTATCTAAGTCTTCTCGGGTGACAGCTGAGCCTGGAAGTAGAGAATGGGTAGCTGGGTTTTCTTGATCTTCTTGGACGGGATCGAGTGTACTTGCAGTGGCTGTGTTCTTACCCTTATCAGTGTTGCGCCCAGAAGGAGCCATGTTCTAATGCTGAGTTAAGGCTTGTAAGGCGAATGGATAGATGAGTTAGGCTCTCTACGCCGCTCTCGATGAAAGCACCAAAAATGTTTGCACAAAAATTGGACAAACACCCCTAAATTCGATTTTAGTTAAGTCACGTGTAAGTTGATTGATTTGGAGTTTTTAATGTACCAGCATGTTAAAAGATAATTTTTGCAATCACAGAACAATTCAGAGACTCAAAGTCGGAAAGTAGTTAAGGAAAGTAAATCACATAGAGTTTTATAATGGTTTGGCCAGAATGTGCCTACATCCACTGTCCATCTTATTATTCTTACTTTGATTTGATTACAAGTACAAGTTTGTTTGGAAAGAGTAAAAACTTGGAGTAGTTGGAGTGACTGAGTCTCAACATAGTTTTCCCTTTTTTTTCCCAAAAATCCATCCCCGTTGTTGTCGAGAAGCTCCGGTATTTATAGAGTGGAGTTATGAAGTGTGGAGGAGGAAGTTATAAGTTTTTGAATCTGGTTCGGCATTTGAGCAGGAGTGTTTGGATCGGCATTCGGGTCATAAAGCTTGTATAGCCTGGTTGTCCTTACTTGTCTGGTTCGGTGCTTCTGCTTTGGAGTCTCCTATTTGCCGGACCAAACATTTAGTCCGGCATGCCTGTGTACCGGACCAAATGTTTGGTCCGGTGATGGATGTGTCATGCAAGACCAAATATCTGGTCCGGCATATTAGAGAATGCCGGACCAAATATTTGGTCCGTCATATCAGAGAATGCCGGACCAAATATTTGGTCCGGCATATCAGAGGGTGCCGGACCATATATTTGGTTCGGCATTTTAGTGAATGTCGAACCAAGCATCTGGTTCAACAACTTGGACTTTATGCCTTTGTCTGTTTTTTGGTTCCTTTCTTCCTTTTCTCTTTGCTTGCTGGAAAACTGAGCCAACAATCATTTCTGGAAATCACATCTCATTTTTTTTACAAAACTCCATTTTATTAAACTCTTACATATTTACAACTTCATTTATAAATTTCTTTACATAAGCTTTATTTATAAAAATCTTTTATAAATTATCATTTACAAGTCCCCACTATAAAATATCATTTATAAACTCCTCTTATAAAGCTCAATGTATTATTATAAAACTCCTTTCGTAGATTCCTAAATATAATTATAAAACTCTAAATTATTTTATAAAGATTCTTTTATAAAACACATCTCTATTTATAACTCTTTTATAAATCTTGTTATATATTTATAAAAATCATTTTTACATTTCTTTCATATTTATAAAAAAAATTTATAAATTCATTTCTATTTATAAAACACCATTTATATATCTCCAAATTTATCATGAACTTCGGTTTCCAAAATAGATCCAACTACTTTCTCTAAAACAACCGTTCCACATATTACTATAAATCCGCAAATGTGATTTATTTCTCAAATTTATCAAATGATAATATCTTTCCTTTTTATAAAATACCACTTATAAAGCTCTCCTTAAATTTATAAAATACCATTTATAAATCTGTTTTTTTCAACATTTTATATAAAATTTCTCACAAATATTTATTCCAAAATATTCCATATTCTTTTTAAAACAAATCACTTTTAAATAAAAGATAACTCCTTTTATTTCTTTGAAATAAATATTCCTTATTATAAAAAATTTCTACAAAGGTTAATACTTTCCAAAATAATCTTAAAGCATTTACATATATATATATATACACACACATATATTAAAAAGAATAATAAAAGAAATTGAAAGTAAAATAGAGTAGTTCAAAATCTATTATTAAATAAAATGTCATAGAAAATATAGTAGGTCTGATTTAAATCATTTTTCAAATCGGAAATCATTTCCAGAATCAAACAGCAATTTATAGTATTTTCAAACTACTATATTGAAGCCAATAGTTACTGCTATCACTACCTTTTTCTTTAAAAAGGTTCAATTTTTAGCATATGTTGGTGTCACAACAAATATGGCAAAAACTATCAAGTTTTGAAATTTCACAATCTATACAACAAGTATATAACTGAAAAAAATCAACAGGATTATAACTAGAAATTAATAATCATAATGTTGAGAAATCCGGATTTCTCTACCAAATTCTTGTATTTCAATTTAAATGTCAATCGCTTTTAAAAAGCGGATATTTAACCAAATCTACCAAAATTTCATCCAAAAATAAAATATAAATTCTTATCTACTATATAACATACTGATTATCCAAAAAGGTGAGCTTAACTCACCGAAATTCCAACGGATACTTTAGCGTTCCAGTTTGAACTAAAATCGAACGACATTCAATTTTAGCTCAAAATTTCCACTTGCTCCAAATTCGACCAAACAAATTCTATCGCGTAGCTAATGTTCCTACATGCACAATGCAAAAGACCATGTCTCGATTAGACTCATATGAGAAAATTATACATTTTATAAGTTATCGATTTAAAAATATAATTAATATCCACTAATTACAATTTAATTAGCTAATTACCCTATTAAATCCTTCCCTCCCAAATGCAAATTACTTAAGCCTACACACTAAAATACTGATACCCACCCATGAGATCCTTCTTCCACCGGTTTCTCCCTATTCACTCGATGATTCGACAAGCCGTCTTCCCTATCACGTCACATGCCAAAATCTCTACGTTACGGTCAGCACTATATTAGGCTTGCCTCGACCGAACGAAAATCGACCTGCTGCCCAAAAACGACAACCCATCGACGTGTTTCACCAACGGTAGCCGCTCCTCACCATGCTTCAACCGGAGCTGCGCCTCCACACACGAAAGCCAACGTACACTTCGTCGTCGCCTAATTCCACATATATGTCATCATAGAGCTAACCTTAGGTTTGGCTCAAAAAGTCGATCATGACTAAAATCGTTCACACACAACCAAAAGGATATGGGATTAAAGCTCTACTCATTTGGAGTTTAAAGATTCAAGTTTTGAGTTTTTCATTTAGTGTGGTGCTCGAATTCAATTTTTATGTGTGGTGGCCTTTTTCTTCCATTAACAGGTAATGAAAATAAAAAGATAAGAGGAGGGAAAGATTTGGAGTGATGAAAAATGAATATTGGTACAAGTGATGTCCTTAAAATCTAAATCAAACAAACTACTTTACCTACACACAAAAAAACAAGCTTCCTCAAGTTAGCCACTCTTCCCAAGCAATGTATCACATCAAAAAAGTATATATATTTTGAAATTTTTGAAATTTGATTTTGTTTTTAAAATGTTTTGAAAATAGTGTTCTTATGATACTCCACTGCATTAAAATCCCGTTCGTGAATGAACCGCGAACGAAGAAACAAAAATATGATCGCGCTCAAAACAGCGATGCGACCTCAAAACAATAATAATATACATCGGTTAACTAATTCTACGAAATCACAAAAATACCGTCGTTTGCTGAAAAATCGTAAAATGATAATTTAAATATTTTCTAAATTATAAATTATGGAAACATTAAATAAATTAAATTACAAATACATCAACAAAAATTGGGTCATTATATTAAAAATTGATTTTCTTATTATTTATTAAATTTGAGTCGAATCTGAATATTTAAATAAAACAACTATTCTTATTTGAAACGTTCAAAATTTCGGGTTGTTATAGGACAGGTTGCTAAGGACAAAATGAGCTTGATGAGGGAGGAGTTCAAAGGGAGATGCTACCACTGCCATAAGGAGGGACACTACAAGAATCAATGTCCAAAGCTGGTTAAGGAAGGACAGAGTCGGCAAGCTTATGCCATTGAAGCTATACTTATCTCAAGTAGACACCCCCTAGAGATCAAGGAAAAGCTGCAATGGAAGGTACAACTGTTAGTTTTGGGAGTACCTTATTTGACTCGGGAGCATCACATTCATTCATAGCTAGAAATATAGTTAACTCATTGAGTCTAAAAACACAAGTTGTCACTAACCCAGTAGTCGTATTAAATCCTATTGGAGGTCGAAACATCTTTCTTTGATTTGTAAAGACTTAGTTGTGGATATATGTTACATCGACTTTATATGTAAAGCGTATGTTCTTGCTTTTGAGGGGTATGGACTTATCATAAATGGATTGGTTATCTTACTACAGGCTATCTTAGATTGTGATAGGAGGATTGTATGGTTAAGAAGTTTTAAGGAGCAAGATATAGATGTTTGTTGTACATACCAAAACTCAATCAAGTTAAGCTATTTATATTCGCTGAGCCTACTGCAAGATGAGCTCTCATCCATGCCCGTAGTTCGAGAATTTCTTGACGTTTTTAAAGAAGTTTCGAGTATTCTGCCCTAAAGGGAGATGGAGTTCAAAATTGATTTAGAGAAGGACACTAGACATGTCGCTATGCCATTAAGGCAAATGGCCCCCAAAGAAAGACGAGAGTTGGACAAGCCGATTTCGAAGCTATTACATAAGAAATTTATTCATCAAAGTACTTCTAAATGAGGAGCACCAGTTATCTTTGCCACTATGGTAGATGGCTCTTTAAGGCTATGTGTTGACTATAGAGAACTCAACAAGTTGACCAAGAAGAATAGGTATCTTTTACCTAGAATAGATGATTTGTTCGATTAGCTTGTTGGAGCCAAAATCTTTTTCCAATTTGACTTATCCATGAGATTCCATCAATTTAGGATACTAAGGATAGCAAGTAGAAGACCGCATTTCACACTCCAAACGGACTATATAAGTGGGAAGTAATGCCTTACGGGTTAACCAATGCCCCTTCGTACTTTGTAGATTTGATGAGCACCGTCTTTAGGGGACAACTAAATAAGTTCGTTGTAGTATTCGTAGAGGATATTCTAGTATTCTCTAAAAGTGAGGTTGAGCATGAAAATCACTTCAGGGGCGGTACCAGGGACTTGAGAAGGCACCAACTAAAGTCAAATCTTAGAGTGTCATTTTTGGAAGAAGGATGTGAGATTTCTCAATCATATTGTTTTCGAGGAGGGATTGTCCGTGGATCCCACAAAGGTATAAGCTTTTCAAGGATGGAAGATTTCAAAGAATGCTACAAAAGTTAGGATTTTTCTTGGATTGGCGGGTTAGTGTAGAAAATTCATCAAGGACTTTAAATGGATAGCAGTCCCACTAACTCGCTTAGCCAAGAAAAATCTAATTTTTGCATGGGATGACAAATGCACGAAAGTATTCGAGAAGCTAAAGGAGCCGTTGACTAGTGCGTCAGTACTTACTATTCCCAATTGGAAACCTTTCACTATTTATACTAGCGCACGTGGTATGGGATTAGGAGCAGTTCTTATGTAAGAAGGAAGAGTAAGCCTATGCAAGTAGGCAGTTGAAAGGCCATGAGAAGAGGTACCCAACCACAACTTGGAGTTAGAGACAATCGTCTTTGTTTTGAAGATGTAGAGGAACTATCTTTTGGGAGAAAATTTTGAGTTAATCACCAACGAAAAATCCCTCAATTACCTATTTTCCCCGAAAGATTTGAATCTTTGGCAGCAGAGGTAGATGGAGTTCATAACATCATATGACTTTGAGATACAGTATACTCTCGGAAAAGGAAATGTTGTCGCCGACGCCCTTAGCTAGAGGCATGCTACTTTAGGTGTTATATATGAGTGGAGACAGCTAGAGTTCCTCTTGAATTTCAACTTCCAACCGCAGCAATGGAGGTTTGGCCAACATTGGTGGACCACATTGGGAAAGAGCAGAAGAAAGATGCAGCGATAGTAGATATTTTGGACAAACTAAGTAGAGGAGATTATATTCCTCATATCCGTAGGTATGCAATTGACAAAAGAAGATGTTTGAGAAGAGATGGACGCCTTTATGTTCCTTTGGTGAGGGACGCTTTAGAGGAAGTTCGGGCTAAGTGTCACTATTCTCAGATGACCATTTACCCCGGAGGAGATAATATGTACAGAGATATGAACGAATTTTCTATTGGCCATGGGTGAAGAAAATGGTAGCAAAGTATGTCTCTAGGTGTTTGACATGCCAAAAGATAAAGATGGTACAAGAAAAACCCAGAGACTATTATTACTGTTAGAGGTGCCAACTTGGAAGTGAGAGCATATATCGTTATAGAAGGGTTGCCTATGAATCAAAAAGGCAATGAAGCCGTTTGGGTTATAGTAGATAGACCCACTAAAAGTGCACACTTTATTCCGATTAAGATTAATAAGATTGCGACATCTTTAATGCAATTTTATATCAAAGAAGTAGTACAACTTTACGGAGTTTCAATTAGCATTGTTAGTGATAGGGACCCCTTATTCACTAGCAAATTTTGGAGGAGTTTACAATCATCTATTGGAACGATGTTGAACCTTAGCACCGCTTAAAACCCACTGACCAACGACCAGATGGAAAGGTGAATAGGATTTTGGAAGATTTGTTAAGAGCTTGCATCATGGATTTCGAAGGACATTGGGACATTTACCCTTAGTAGAGTTCACGTACAATAATAGTTACCAAGCATGGATTGGCATGGCATCCTTTGAAGCGTTATATGTAAGACTATGCAAGTCTCCTAACTGTTGATGGGAAATCACCGAAAAAATTCTACCTAGACCAGATTTGATTCGCGAGACCTCGAAAAAGATAGAGATGATTAGATGATGAATAGAGTCTACACAGGACTGTTAGAAGTCCTATGCTGACAGGCGAAAAAAGGAATTAGAGTTTGCCATAGGAGACATGGTGTTCATTAAGGTTTCTCCTTTTAGGAAATTTATAAGATTTGGTACATTAGGGAAGTCTACGCCAAGGTTTGTTGGACCTTTCCCGATCTTGAAAGGAATATGGAAACTTGTATATCGAGTGGAGCTACTAAGAAAGTTAGCGGGAGCACATTACGTCTTTCATGTTTCGTACTTGAGGAAATACCAGCACGACACCGCCACCATAATAAAGCTTGATCAGTTAATGATAGCCGATAGCACCCCGTGCCACCTATAATTTGTTGCATACATAATCACATTACACTTTTGGTTGAGTATATGGTTATGTAGATAACTTGGTGGTATAACATGGATGTTGAGTGCGCGTTATACTATCTGTCTCTTAAAGAATTTAGGGATGAAATCCTTTTTAGAGGAGGGAGAATGTAACACCCCATAAAAACTAATAAGAAATTAAATAATTAATAATAAAGCTAAAAATGAAAATTTTGTAGATGTTAGAGGGACATGAAAGTTGCGCCATTTGTGTTCATGGTGATTTTCTAATCAATTTTCATATATAAAGTTTTGTAATCAGACTACAAATGAAAAAGTTATTGACATTTGAAGTTTTCGAATTTAAAATAATTCAAATGAATTCCAATTCCAAATTTAATTAATGTTAACGTTTTATATTAAAAATGCAAATAATTTTTTTTAACGTTGATGGGTGCTTAGGGTTTAAGCAATGTTAAATAATAAACATTAACGTTAAAAACAAATAGGTAAATAAATAAAACAATTACGGTAGAAAATAAATTCATGTTCTAAATAGGGACCGGTCGACTCCCTCAACTTGAGCGGTCGACCGCTTGAGGGTGGGCAGTTGACGGGTGTTGTGACGACGGCTATGGTTTTGTTATGTGTGAATGGGTCAGATTTCAATATTTTAAATCGACTTAAATCCAACGGTTTTAGTGCCTTCTAACCATTATAAATAAGAGGCTAGCTGTAACGACCCGTATTTTTACGGATCGAAAAGTTCGTTCAAATCTGGAATTTTTAGCGTTGTTAAGTCATTTCAGATTTTGGGTAGAATTTGGTTAAGTCTTAAGTCGTGACCGACTTATAGGATTGGCGACCTAAGGGGTAGGTCGGCAGTGACTTAAGGAATCCGGCGAGTTAGGAGATAAGTCGTAGTAGCTTAGGTCGTAGGGTGTTGGAGCGACCTAAGGTAGTGGATGACTTAAGGGGTAGGTCGGCTAGACAAGTTAGCGAGTTAACAACCCAGTAGTTACCGACTTATTAGAGTTAGCGACTTATAGAATTGACCGACCTAAGAGTTAATGACTTAGGTAGGGTAGCGACTTAAGAGATTTAGCAAGTTGACCTACTTAAGACATAGACGACTTAAGGAGTTAGAAGATAGGCAGTTTAGCGACCTAGTGCCTAGTTAGGTCGGTAGACGACCTAAGGAGATAAGTCAAAGCCGGGCTAAGTTAGTAGGTCGTATGTTTGTTGAGTCATATCCCAGTAAGTTGTTAAGTCGTAAGTCGTAGCCCTGGTTAAGTCGAGCACTTGTTAAGTCGTAGGTCGGCATAGTTATTAAGTCGTATACCCTGTTAGATCGGAGACTTTGTTATGTCGCGCAGTGTTAGGTCGTAACACTGTTAAGTCGGTAAGTGCTTGTAGGTCGTTAGGTCTATGCAGATGCACTAAGTCGTAGCGTGTTAAGTCGTATAGGCGCGTGTGTTGAGTCGGAGGTTGCTAGGTCGAAAGAGGCTAGGTCGGAAGGGCTTAGGTCGGAAGGCTATAAGTCGGAGACGACCTATGGAGATGGCCGAGTTAAGGGGAAATCAGCCTATAAATACTCGTCCATTTCTTCATTTTTGGGATCCGGATTTTGAAGCGACGAAGTGCTGCCATTTTGAGAGCTCGACTTCTACACCTCTTCACTTCTTTTCTCCACTCTAATCTAGTGATTCCATCCATCCAAGTTGAAGATCAAATTGAAGATTCAAGAGCTTAGATTGAAGATCTTCATCCTTTGAAGTGAGATTTCTTCGTTTGAAGCGGATTCGCGATAGATCAAGCTAGATCCTTCGCTGTCCAGATCTGAAGCATTTTGATTTGGGGTTGTTTAGGTGATTTGGTGAGTGGTGATTATCTCTCACACGGATCCAAAGGAGTGTATCGGATTGTTGGCTCGATTTGGTGTTAAAATAGTGATTTTCATACATTTTCTTCATCCTAAGTGTAGATCCATATAGACCCATTGTTCATGATGATGTTACATCCATTTTACTACATGTTAACCTATACAAGTTCATTCATCAAGATTGTAGAGATATTGTTCATGTTTTCATGCTTATTAGACTTTCAACTCTTTAATTACGAAATTGCCATTATTGTTATAATTGTCTACTTAGATCATATTTGAATGCTTGATTGCTTGGATTAATGTTTGACTTGATTGATTGCTATGAATTAGATGATTGATGATTTGATTTAGACCGAAGATGATTCAAAAGCTAAGAGAAAGGCTCTTGAATTGGGAAAGCTGCTTGTGGAATTTGTAGCGGATGATGAAGCTCTTATGCATAGATTTGATGATGATGTTGAGGTGAGACTTTGCGAGGATGTGATGAAGCGAAGTATGATATGAGATAGTCTTGGTCTAATCCAGACGGGATCATTCCAAGCAGGTTGAGGATAATGGATGCTCGAGAGGCGCTTGAGCTAGTATGGAAATAGTTGTCGAGGAGGACGACTAGAAGGCTGAGATCTCATCGTTGTTGAAGGTTATAGCATGCTCAAAGCAAGAGTACGTTGGGCAGATTCGATAGTCCCTGAAGGCTACTGATTGGGTAGTCAAGTACTCTGGGCAGATTTGATAGTCCTAGGCACGGGTCACGATGACGTGCGGGAGTTATGTCTAGAACCGGGGTTTCTATTAGCCCTTGACGGACGGCTGAAAGAATGTGCCGGTCATTCAATTAATGGTGATATTGAAGCAATGATAACAGTGATAGCCAGGGTCATGGATGTTTGGTTGTATCGTCATTCGGTCTCAAGAGCGGTATTTCCTGGGTGCTTATCTGATCTTGGTTTATGCCTTGGGGGTTTGTACTTGGAAAACATCGCCCTTGACTCGAGTGATAACTGCTTTACTTTACATTGTATGCTCTGCTATGTTTGCTTCTACTTAGTGTGTGTCTGGGGGCTATCACTGTAGAAAGAGGTTGGAGTGGGAGGGTTGTATTCCTATTCCTTTTCGTTTATGCTCTTTTGGTATGTTGTTAGTTAATTTACCGTTCACTAAGACTGTTGTCTGACTCAAGGCTTTATGTTTTAATTCTTATTGCCTTGGGCTGTTCGTCCATTTTGGGACGGGCAGACTAGGTAGCAGGTGAAAGGTGCTGTTCTCTTCTCACGATGCTGATATCGAAGACGAGCTGGAGGGTTGCATATTATCTTCTTATTATATGTACTGGATGTTCCGCTGCTTTGTATTCTCTGAGTGATATGTAGTGAGGCTTGTTGTATTGACTATTCAGATGTTTGTATTCAACTATTATGAAGTTTTATTGATGAGATTCTATTCTGTGAAGCTTCACTATATATATATATATATGTTCTATTGTATTTTGTCCATGCGCTGTGAGTAATACGATAGATTCTGTTGTATTAATTTACCTTGACAATCGTCCATGGTTGCCTGACACACTTTATAGCGCACTATCTCTAGATTCGGTGCAGGGGTCATTGGCGGTCGTCAAACTAGCCCCCTCACTATTATTCACAAAAATAATTGGAATGCTAGCGAAACTCTGTCGGTCTTCTTCTATAATTTGATTCAAGGATTCAATCCAAGGGAAAGAGGTAATAGGTTTATATATATTAATGTTTTTCTACTCTTATCCTTCCCTAAACTCTAAATTCTTAATCTAATGTATATAAAATTTAATGGTTGCATTTTCTATAAAAGAAAAGGAATCATAAGGAGCACATAGGAAAAGGCATAATTGAATCTAAAAGGTAGCTGGAAATTATTGATGAAGGGAAATCTTAGTTTTTCACATTTTAATATTTGTATAATAGAAGTTTGGATTTATTCTAAGCTTTAGGGAAATTTGTTCACAAAAACCCTAAAATTAATACCCTAAAATCTCCCAAAACGAAATGTCAATTCTTATCTTTAATGGAATCTCAATTGTTTAATATTAAAATAGTAGAATTTATTTTGTTATGGCAATTTGAATATTTTATATTCTATTCCACTTCCAACTCTTCTCTATTGGTGTGTTAAAGGGATCTAAAAATAACTAAGTTAGGAAATGGTGTGTAAGGTAAGAATTCTCTTATTTGTAGTTTGCACTATCTATTTCCGTAATTTACATAATAATCCCCTTTTCACTTCAAGTTCGTGTGTGTAAAAGTTGAATAGAATATAAAGTGCTCAAATTGTAAGTTTTATCCCTTGAAATAGAGATGATGATGCTACAATATTAATATAAAATAAGTTTGGTATTTGATTATATTTTATTGATACAAGTCTATTTGTCCGATTAAGGACATTAGCTATTTAGCAAGTTCTTGCATGGAGTTAGACTTGTATAAAATTGGAAATTTTGACATTTTAACGATTAGTATAGAACGTGGAAATCTTCGCACGCTTAGGAATATCTAATTAGCCTATATTACATATGTATAAATATATTGTTAACGAAAAAATATATTATTAATGTATAATTAATAACTTATTAATCGCGTTGAATAAATAGGTTAGTAAATAGTATTAAAATCCATTGTAAGGAAATTAAGGATGGTTATGGAAATTAATTCATAATTGAAGGTGGAATAAGGAGTTTTCCTTATATGATCTTAATGCGAAATGTTATGAGGTATATGTACGGTAGTATGTTAGGAGAGTGGAATTATGACTAAGTCATAGGGATGCGAGGTCTATCAAAAGCATACTGAAGACTACCCAGCTAATTTGGCTATGAGCAGTGTGATTTTGAGACTGATGTAAGTCATCTATGAATAGTCGAACTAATGTGAGACGTCACAATTATGTAGGGTAAATCTACCCAGTTAATCTGGCTACCAACATATATTAATAGTCGGACTAATGTGAGACTTCACAATTTGGGTTACGGATCATTATATGTAGCAACCTGCTTCTAGGTCAGGGGTATTAATTGGTTATTGTAGGGTCCGCCTCTTTCCCACTTAAAATGTGTTAAATAGTCGAGATTATCATTTAGGTGCGGTACTGGAGAATCTCGAGAGGGGTCCACTTTGGGGTCGAGGTATTAAGTGGTTATTGTAATGTCCGTCTCTTCTCATGAAGAAGTATTAAGTGGCCTAATGAGATTTCGTGCGATGTCAATTGGGGAATACCACAGAGGGGTCCGCCTTGGGTTAGGTATTAAATGACGAGGATCTGCCTAGGATATAGGTATTAAATGGTTAGAGTTTGCCTAATTTCCATTAAAGAGGTATTAAGTGGTTGGGGTACTTTCTCTCATATTGTTAGGACATGATTGATGGTAGTTGCATGGGACTGGGAAAGGCCTTTGGCCTATAGTTGAAGGTACGTTATGCAGTTAGACTGGAAGAGCCTTCGGGCTTACAGTTGGAGGTTAATTTAGTATGATATATTATAGAATGCATAAGATATATTTCTTATTTAAACGAAACTCCCCAAATACTATTATGGTAAGGCGTGAGATTTTCATTCACCAGACGTTGTTGTTCTGACCCTCTCCTCATTACAACACACATGTTAGGGGAGATGATGCTGATTGAGAGGCTGAAGGCGAAGGTGAGGACTGGTGGCAGATATCTATCTATTTATATATTCGATATATTTTGATGTACCCATTTTCAGACATAATGTTGTTATTTTCAGATATTGTATTTTGGATATTTGAGATAATATGTTGTATTTTCTGAGATTTAATCATTATGAAATGGGTACTTATTTCTGATATTATATTTTATCCTTCCGTTGTGAGATTCTGAAAGTATAGATCGATAACACTATATATTATTCATTGTATCAATTTTACCAACTAACAACCAGCTTTGGAATGGGTCTAAGGTAAGTTGGGCTTTTATTAGGCCCATTTTGAGGTGGTTGTTATGAAGCCTTAGGGGCAATTATGTAATTTGTTACATATATCAAACTTGATAACCAATCTTGTTCGAAATAAAAGGTGTTTTCTTTCTATTATATACTTGATCTATATGTTATATTAATTAAATAATTTAATTAAAAGTATATTTAACAGAAAATCCATAAATGATATATTTTTTGATAGTAATTACAATGCGTTGTAACCATGAGTGATATATCATAATGAAATAAGCATACCGTTTTAAATATTCCTATTCAAGGTGTATCGAGACTGGATATTGATGCATCCATTGGGACTAGAGTACGCAACGCTCTCCAAAAGTTGGATAGTGTATTACTCATGATCATTGGGACACCAAGGGGTTACGTACCGATAGCTATTGGATAACTATGGAATGACTCACTCGATAGTTTTCTGTTGGTTAATATAACTAAGGTCAAACAGAAAATATGGATGTGACAAAATTACATAGTTCTCTTGACTTGAGAATACTGTTGATCTTCAGTGTGGAAGCTTTGCATTTATTATGTAATAACCGTGTCAACCCATAGTGGAAGTGATGGAAGAATTTCAAATTTTACCATATTGGATCTTAATTGGGCCTATGAAGTCTAATTTATTTGGAACGTATCTAAATTTTATCCAAATAAAATTTTTATTTTATTTAAATTTATAAAATGACATTGTATTATTTAATTTATACTATATTAAATATACATGTGTATCATATACACATATATGTGTGTGTGTGTGTGCATGTGTAACATATAAATCTGTGCAAGGTATAACATGCCCGTATATAGATGTCGGGATTTACATCGCAACAGACACGTTAGCTCATCAAATATACAAATATATTGTCTAAATGTATGTTTATATATACTTATATATATATAATGTTACAAATATATATATATATATAAACTATAATTTTTTTATTTAAATAATTTTGTATTAATATATAAAAAAATGCATATACAAATATAAGTATCAAATAGTAACTATAAATATTTATAACTATATATATATGATTGAGTAATTTATAAAATACATATATTAAAAAAAATTGTTGTAAGGCCAACAATAATACATGTATAACTAAATAATTTTTTAAACAAACATACATACATATATATAAATGTATATATTAAATACTTATATATATGTGTAATAATAAATATTTTAATTCAAATAAAATCATAAATAATTTATATTAAATATATAAATATTTGGTCATGCACATGCTTGGTTTTTTTTCATTTTAAATTTTAATATATATATATATATTTATATTATAATAAAAACGCACAACGATTATTAAAAATTAATAAAAAAATATTTTTTAAATATAAATTTGAATTTTAAAATTTAGATGATAATTTTGTAATTTGAAAATTTATTGTATAATTTTATAATTTAAACTTATGTGAAAACCTATTTTTTTAATTTTCAGTTTATATTTAAATATTTTAAAAATAATTTTTAAAATTTTTGCCATGATTATAATATGGATCAATTTAATTTTATAAATTATAAAACACAATTTATTGTAAATATATGTATTTATATAATATTTATATGATTAAATAATTTAAATATTATTTAGAAATAATATATAAAAATATTTTTTCACCGTTGAAATTATTATACCTATGAAACATTATGTATAAAATTCTATTTCCATATTTTACATAAGTATGAAGTAGTATTTAAATTATAGACTATTTATGTGTGTGTATATATATATATTATATTATATTATTTAAAAAGTAAAAATTGTTTTTTTAAGTTTAACCTTGTTGCATATAGGTGTGTTTGCAAAAAATTTATAATATCAAACATAAATATATACTTACAACCAATCAAAATTGTGATAGTATATCTATATGTTGGAAACGTCACCTAAATAACAATATAATATATAAAATAGACACTATATATATAAAATAGTATTTATAAACATGTTAGGAACATACCTTATAACTAATGCCTAAAAGTACACCTTGAACGATGAGATCTGATCCTCGAACTGATTTCGGATCCAATAGAGTACTAGTCCTTAAACCGTTGACCACCAACTATCAAATAACACTTGATTTGATTTGATTTGAACTTGAAAAGATGGAGGATGGATGTCATAGATCTCGACAAGAAATGAATGAGAATGGAGGCTCAAAAGTACTAAAACAAGTGTGGGTACAGATGCTTATATTTAGAGATATTTGAGGATAAGATCATACAACATCTCTTACCAATTCTCTTCTATCTTAGCCATCCAACCCTTACCACTCTAGCCCATCATCTAGCTGCCTATTACCCCTATTAGAGCTGAATTAACTAGTCTCTCATATGGGATTTAAACCCATTTAAAGTCCGAAGAAGTAATTTGTAATTAAATCCAATTTAACGCTTATCGATATCGCATATCGATTAATATATCTATAGCAATTATAAATACATTTAATAATATTTGTTCATCAAATCAAAATCAAATTTTATAATTATTATTTCATTAATACTAATTAATTTAATTAATTTATAACAATTACAAATTAATTAAGTCGTTTTGGTCAAAGGAGTATTCATCGTTTTCGTTGTGTGACTCATTAGGTTTAAATTTGGTCGGCGATTAAGATCGAAATATTCAAATATTAATATTCACATGTCATTTATCAGGTTTTGTGACCTTAAATTTATCGCTTAATTGGTTTCGGTAAAATCCAATTTTATTTTGTTAAGCATTACCCGGTTGTGACATTTATTCACACAAGTTCTCTTCGTCAAAACTATATCTTGGACGTATGGAATTTGGTAATAGTCAAAATTTCAATATCGTCTATATTTAACTCTAAAGTCTAAACACAATATCCTTGGTTCAATAATAATAATAATTACTAATCGAAATGCTATGGCCAGAGACTTTGACTTTGAGTTGTCTTCAGTTGACCGTGGTACTAACCTCATATAACTGAGAAGAATCTTCTCTTGTATAGTGTTTCACTTCCAATACTTCCACCTGACACAATTATAGTCACTCGACGGATGTCGTGCCATTATTTGACTATAATCAAAGTGGAGCTTTCATATTAAAGATTAACTGTAGCGACCCGGAAATTCGAACAATTCATCTTCGAATATCGAAACATTTTGAAATATAATTAAGTGTTATAAATATGATTTTATAACCTTGTTAGACATCATTTAACTTGTTTATGAAATTTGTTTGCAAAATATAATCTTCGAAGAAAAATCGATAATGTAACCGAATATCGGTTTATCGGTAAACGGCTTTTCAATCGATATTGTAACGACCCGTATCTCCGTACCCTTTGAGTCGACACTAAATCACAGTGTCCAACTCAAATTGAACAGAAATACGAATCATTAGGGGTGAAGAAGAAGAGATAGAAGAAACAGAAGCAACAACACAGAATCTCACAATCGCAGCGGAACAAAATATAATATATAATAACAGATTTTTATACAAAAGAAAACTGTAACTGTTAATATACATTCAACCATCAGAGTACCACAATCAACAATCAATATAAACAGTTATAATAACTTGTCCCCACAAGTGCTAAGTATACATCATACATACAGCGGAATATAATCAAGTACGTGATATACGTCTGAAATCCTCCAGCTCGTCTCCTGAGCTCCATAGCATCCAAACCTGAATCTGTAATACTAGGTCTGACCCAAGCATTATAATAAAATAACACCCGAGTCAATATGGAAAACCAACGTAAGAAAACACACTCAATTTGAATTATTACCGTTGTCAAAATCCTTTGAAAACAAAGGTATCTCGTAAGACCACGTCACACATAAATACGACAGGTTTTTACCTTACGATAACCAAAACATTTTATATCAAAATCAACTGATATTATAATAGTGTCTAAGTATAAATATTTATTAAAATAACCTAAATTGTTACATTAATTAAATTCCAGCATACTAGGCTCTACAATCAAAACTTTAAAGGCTCATAGTGGATATTGGATTCCATACAATGACTGGGCTACTAGGGTACCACCCACCACAGTATACCTCTAGAAAAATGCACCGAGATCGTACCTAATGGTCCTTACCAACACAGGACCGAACTACCCCTTACTGGATAGTACCGAATATGTTATCACCCCGGGTGTTCCCACCCTAATCGAGCGCTCTCTTTTCCATGCACAACCATATCCATAATTATAATAAAATATATCCGAGGGTATCTAGAAAAGTGATAACCTACCCTACTTGGGTGCGACCCACTTAGCCCTGCTGCATCTCCCCTATTTTGGTCATTCCCGGTTGATGAGGCTTGAGGCTACGTTTTACCTTAGAACTTGAAATGCTAACACTGCCTTCCAGGCAAAACAATGCAATGATAGCATTCATCCATACAAGTTGTTTGGGTCTGAACAAACCGAATCTCCAAAAATCACCGTCTTCATTATCATCACGATATCACAATTCGTAATGCACAAATCAGATCGAAGTGGTTTTCAGATAATTAAATCTGATCCCGGTCTCTTCGAAACGATCAACGAATTTGGCCAGATTTGATAGTCGGTTATTTGACTATCAAATAACACACATAAGCAGTCACTAGGCCCACATTATAAATCTTTCAAAATATTCATTTTGAAATATCTTACACAGATATATATTCAAATCTCTTCCAGTATTCCAACGTTTGAAAACAATTTCAAAATCCTTATATTCTTAACGGCATATTTTCAAACCATATCAATACTTAGAAATATTTCCCAATTCCATTTATATTTCAGCACTTTAAAAATATTTCTATAATAATAATCTTGTAGTCAAAATATTTCAAACCCTTCCAGTTCAATACTTAGGAAATATTCATAAGTAAATTTTCCTAAATCATTTATTTCCAATACTTAAAGAAAACTCCATTTATTCCTATTTCTCAAAATCCCTTTGCAATTAATTCGTAAATTCCATAACTCATTTATAACTGATTCTATAAGTTCCTGGAAAGTCATAAATTAATTTCCTTTTAAATTTTCAAAATCGATTATACTTGTCTATAATCCCAACTACCCATTTCTAACTTCTTTTATGAATTCTTGTTCATTTTCGAAGTTCCCATATTTTAATATTTTGGAAATTCCATTTCCTCTCAAAATTCCTTATAAGATTTCTCTTATCAAAAATCATATCCGTTTAATAAACCTCGTTTACAAATCTCGAGAGAATTTATAATTAAATTCCAATTACTTCCAAAAAATCCATATATATAATAAGTATTTTTAAATAATAGTATTTTATTTTTAAAACACATTTAAGTAGTTATTTAAAATATCCAAAAACTTAAAATAAACATCGATAACTCATTTCCAATTCATTTTTAAATAAAACCAACTGGTTTATAAAGCTTATTATAAAAATTTAGAATTTTATTTTAATAAATATTAAATATTTGAATAACTAACTTTTTCGAAAATATTTTAATCTAAATAATAGTTTTTGAGTTACATAGTATAATAAATAAAAATCCTATTTAAATCAATTTTAATTTCTCAACAAAAATCTATTTTAAAAATCCAATATTGCCAATTTCAATTTATAAATCCCTCTCGATTCATATCACATCGACTACATTTCCAATTTCATAATCATTTCCACATTTCAAAATAGAATCCACTATTTTTCCAAAACACGATTCCCATATCTCGATATAAATTCACACTGTAAATTAATATTCTAATTTATCAACTGATATCATTTCCCTTATTTATAAACATCGTTTATAAATTTACAAACTTCCATGAGATTCACTTGTTTATAAAACTAATCTCTTTTATAAAGTTTCATTTTATGAATCCATTTCTTATAAATCCCATTTACTTTACAAATCTACCTTTAAATATCAGTTTCAACTTCTTTTCCAAATTTCGGAAATATCATTTTAAAAGTCCATTATTAAAAATCCTTTATATAAATTATTTTAAAATTTCTATTTTAAACATTTTACGAATAGGTAAGTACAAACCCCAATATCAAATCAATTATTTTATCTAAATCAATTTTCTTTAAAATAATCCAAATTTCGATATAAATATTTTTATATCCAAAATCTCCTTTAATTCCTTCGAATTCCAAAAATAATATTTATGGTATTTAAAATACCAAAATTTAGGCCAGTGCTACTATAACATCCAATAATTCAAATCACAACAATAATCTATAACAGATTATTATAATAAATCATATATCACTATATATGAAAAATAATCAATATATTTGAGGAATCCAGTTAAATCCCTCCAACATGTTTCCCAACATCCACAGATGTTATATAACATAAAATACCAATCACAGCAATAATCTATAACAGATTATTATAATAAATCATATATCACTATATATGAAAAATAATCAATATATTTGAGGAATCTAGTTAAATCCCTCCAACATGTTTCCCGGCATCCACAGATGTTATATAACATAAAATACCAATCCCGCTTCGAGGCGGGATATCGTGGTAATATAGGGTCATCCTCTATTATGCGGGGCGTATAGGGTCTCATCCGCTCCAATATGCGGGAAATATATCCAACTACTAATATATATACTACTATATATATAATGTAACATCCAAACTGATAATAATTAATCCATTCATCCAATCAACCAATTAATAATTTTAATTACTATAAATTTAAAACAGTTAACCAAATTGAGTGAGATTTACTCATCTTGATTTTTATTTGCAAATCCGTTTCAATTTTTAAATTAAATTGAACATCGTTCAATTTAATTTAAAATTCCACTTGCCTCCAAAAATCTCCAAACAAATCTTGTTGCGTAGATTTCGCAGCTACGAACCAAATTCGACTTGTTTCATTCATTTTGGACCTCGTATGAACAAGTAGTTGTATTTATAAGCATTCGAATAATTAAAATTTTCAATTAACTTAAATATAAACTTAGTAAATTATTTAACCTTACTGTTCTCTCCTCCCTCACACTATTGTGTTCCAGCCCACCATCCCGACTCCATCTTCCTCCCTTTTTTTTCTCTGATCGAAGTCAGCCTCGCATCACCGCCATACGTCCCTTGCTTCCGCCTACATCTCGAACGCGACCTCCTGACTCCATCATAGTGCTGCCACGCACACACAACACGAGCAGCCACGCCCTAAACAATTCTTCACGATCCAAAGTTGCGTCAATCACTTGCTGCCGCCATGAAACCCATGCGACCCCAATACTTCTCCTCCACTCCACCCACGCGCGCGAGCTTCATTTCGCCTTGCCATGAGATTTCCTCCAGACATCGCCACTTCGGCATCGTTCACAACCCTCACTACTCTTTTTTTTTTATCTCGAACTGGCAATTCGATTTTTTTTATTTTTTCTTTCCTTTGTCGATTTCATTTCTGAGAGAAGATAAGGAGTTTACACGATTTACTAGTGAAAGGGGCGGCTTTGTACACAATAAAGTGGCTAATAGGGTAGGTCGACTGATGGATATAGGGTGGCTACGACTTGAAATTTATATTTTTATATTCAAAATATCTCGTTTATGTACCTCGAAATCCTGAACCCCTATCGAGGTGTGCTGTCTGGCATTTCTAATGTTATAACCCTATTCCAAACGCAATGGAACAAGTTTCAGGACCTAATTCGATCATACATGAAAGATAGCTTTTTAAATCGACTATTTGAATTAAATTCGATTAAATTATTCTAGGCGTTTTCATACTGTACGACCAAATGGTAAATCCAAACGCTACGGAAATTGAAATCCGATAACAATACACTATTACGGATCCAATGGAACTAGTTGCGTCAAATTCCGAGACTGTGTCCCATATCGCTATTTTAACGCGTCGATTAAATTGACGATTTCAAAATTTTACGAAATCATTTGAAATTTTAGTTTTTAAAACTTATTAACTCAATTCTAATTCAAATAGAATTTATATCCACATTAGAAATCGTTTTGGTTCCTATTCAACTCAATTTTCAATTATTCACCATTTCCGCATTACGATAAATCATTATATTTGAAATTTAAATTCATTCAAAAAATATCAACCGAAATCTTTATATTCAAAACCAACTTATATTCCAAATCAATATTTAAAATCATTAAATATTCAAAATTTAATGATGGAAAATCCGGGTCGTTACAGATATAAGTTGTTCGAACTCTTTTGCACTTGACTAATGAGCAAATGAACATAGTAGCAGCTAATTAACATACTCTCCTCTTCATAAAGCTTGGAATTTTCTAAAAGCTTCTAATAGATAAGAGATATTATTATGAGAAGGGTGTAAGAGTAATATGCATAAAGGAGAAGTGATGTAAAGGAGAAGTGATGGGAGGTGAAGCTTCCATGGCATGGTGGGGTGTAAATGCAAGCTTAAAGAGCACCATTTCTTAGTATTCATTCACAAATTCACAAAGCTTTGGATTGAAAAATCAATGGCTTCTTCATCTCTTATGTTCTAATGAAAATCATTGCAAATCAACTTCAAATCACTTCAAACCTTGCCACAAGGTTTAGTTTGATATTAGAACACGTTCCATCAAGTTATAACATGAAGAAACAAAGCCGCACTAACCCTAGGAGAGGAGGCTATGAGCAATTCTTAAGGGAGGAAGGCAAAATTCAAGTAAAAGCGAGGAGAAGGAGGTAGCAAATGTGGTTGCTAGCTTGGGTCTAGCCTTAGGTGCTTGAATCTTAGTTGTTTGTGAGGGTGAGGTGAGTTAACACCTCAATTTGAATGAAAATATTATATTTATATATATATGTGTGTGTGTGTGTGTGTGTGTTAGTATTTGATTGTGTTTATGTTGATTGAATTGTTGTTAACTTATATTAAAACATTGGTTTGAATTCTTACTTTAAAAGTAAATAACATGTGTGATCCATGTATATGGCCTTGAATGAACTTGGAATGGACTTGAATGTACTTGTATGAAATATGACAAGGCCATGAACAAAGCACATAGGTTATAGATGGACTTTAGTTTAGATTAGACTCAAATTTGAAAGTGCACTTATAGCGATAGTTGCTATAGATGTAGTTATGAATTGCCTTGTTTTTGGCGAATTATATGGAACTTTGTAGGGAGATCCTTAGGGTTTTTTTTGCTATATTTATAATATTATATATATATGTTTGTTACTGTTAAAAGATTGAATAGTAAAAAGTTAAGTAACATCTCGAAAAGTAGCCAATACATCACCAGTGCAAAACTGCCCCTTTTAGCCTTGATTTTGGACTTTAAAAGGGTTGAAATATATTTAAATTTAACTATTTTGTTTCATTCTTTTTACAAGCGTTTGCTAACTATTATTAGAGTATTTCAAAAGAGATTTGAGATATTTATGAATCTTTAAAAATTATTTTTGAATTTTTAAAGAAAATATATTTTATTGAAAATATGTTATTTTCAAGTTTTTAAGGGATTTTGTAAACTTATTATTTTCAAGTAATATTTTGAGTAAATGTTTTAAAACCTATCATAAGTATTTCCAAGTATTTTAAAGGAATAAACAAATGGTTTAGAAAGGGGATAAATTGCTAAATGGTTGGTTGCTTAATTACTTGTTTGAAAAGTAATTAACTATGCTTAATACTAAAAACCGATGAAGTAAGGCTTATCTATTTGTGAGAGTTAAGATTGATGTTGAGTAGGGATAGAGCACCAGAGCTCTAACCTACCGGGCTTCCCACTTGACCGTGGAATAGTAAGTCAGAAAATGTTGGAAATGTGTTAATCGCGTTGATTTCTTATTGTTTGTGGAAATCATTAATACTATACTTAATACTAAAAGCCGACGAGGTAGACTTATATATTTGTGAGATTCAAGAATGAAGTGTCTAGGCAAGGCTTGATATAACTAGTGCTCAAACTTATCTGGCTTCACTCTTGGAGGAGGAATAGTTAAGTTGGAATGTCGAAAACGAGTTAAGCGTACGAATCGTGATTTGTATAAACAATTGTTTTGACTAGATAATCGATTATTCAATTATCGAACTTGACCTAATATAGACTTAAGAAAGTTATCGAAAGAATTTGCAATTTCATACCAATAAAATTCTTGGGTTGTAATATTGGTACGAAATGTCTCTAGGTTTCGCTTATTTTTGAAAGAACCGGAATTGAGTTTACTGGAAATTCATCAAATTAGTTTTGGAGAGACATGGATTGGTTAGTGTTTTACTTATTTAATACCACTTCAAAATAGTATATATGTTCTATGTTTTGGAAGCGGTTGTGAAGTGAAATGTTATAGAGTTGAACTGTCAATCCTAAGGTTAAAGTTCAGGGGAGAGGTCAGCGTTAACATTCCAAACAATGCTATCGTATGAGCCTATCTATCTTGAGGAGTACTCCAAGAGAAAGGACAGCGTTAGCATTCGTTCATGGACTTATGCGAGGAACCTATATGGAGGTTCGAGATGTTCATATCCATATAGTAATTCGTAATCTGTTCGAGATGTGGGAATGCATTTAGGGATCGTATTCTGTTTAAGTGAATAAGACTCGTGTGAAAGATGTCGAACATGACCTCAACATCGAAAATGGCTAAAGACAGAGTAGGCTACATAATCTGGGGTTTGGCTAACCCACAAGAGGATATTATCAATTCCAGATCTAGAGTATTCTTATCGATCTTGCACACGGGAGTTGACAATATTTGGTACCACGTGGTTCATGTTTTTGTTCGGGTGTGGGAATTTGTGTTTTCCTTATGGTATATTTTATCTGGAGATATACAGCACTCAGAAGGTGACTTCTGATCCTTCTGCATGGAGGTTGGATTTCGACTTGACCGAAAGGATCTCCATGGAAAATCCATTATGCGAACGTACCTTAGCGGTTTTGAGTGTAATCTAAATATTTTATGGTGTGACCAATGTAAGCATCATAGCTATTTGATGTGATTTATATTCTACACCCTAGACATTATCTATCATATCACTATATGTTAAACTTAATGAATGGTTGGTTTCTTTGGAAGGAAAACCGTCATGGGAATCCATATGGTCTTAATGGCTATTGTTACATGTTTCGTGTTTCATAAGTTTTCTCACGCAGGTTTACCAGACTAACCCAGGTGTTATTTCCTTATAATGCTCGGATCAACCCCATGTATGTTTCCAGATTTAGCTTTGGATGCTTAGAGCCTATGGAGAAGAGCTGGATAATTATCTTCCATAGTTTGCTTATTTCCGCTGAATTTCTATATTGTATATATCAGCATTGTGAGGATATGTAGTTACAACTGTCCAAGCCGATGATAGTACTTAGGTTCTAGTAACTTTAATATTTCTGTATTCATAGTAACCCTTGGTACTGTTCCTTTGATATTATATATTACCGTTCCTGCATTGGACTTTGTGTGTGTGATAGGGGGTTCTCACAAATAGATAAGTCTACATCCTCAGTTTTAGTGTTAAGTATAGTATTAATGATTTCCATAAACAATAAGAAATCAACACGATTACCACGTTTTCGACATTTTTCGACTTACTATTCCTCGTTCAAGAGAGAAGCCCAGTTGGTTAGAGGTCTATCGCTCCATCACTACTTGACATCAATCTTACTCTCAGAAACAAATAAGCCTTACTTCATCGGCTTTTAGTGTTAAGCATAGTTAATTACTTTTCAAACAAGTAATTAAACATTCAACCATTTGGCCATTTAGCAATTCTAACCCTTTATCGAAAAAATTTGTATATACTTTTAAATCACTTGAAAATACTTATAATAGCTTTTAAAACATTTATCCAAAATATTACTTGAAAACAACAACGTTACAATTTTCCTTCAAACTTGAAAACGACATGTTTTCAGTAAAATATCTCTTCTTTAAAAATCACAACTAATTCTTAAAAATTCATAAATATCCCAAACTATTTTTGAAATTCTCTAATAATAGTTAGCATACACTTGCAAAAAAAAATGAAACAAACTACTTAAATTTAAATATCGTTTCGAGCCTTTTAAAGTCCAAAATCATGTCTAAAGGGGGCAGTTTTGCACTAGTGATGTTTTGGCCACTTTTCGAGATGTTACTCAACTTTTTACTATTCAATATTTTGATAGAAATAAACATATATATAAGATATTATAAATATGGTGAGAAACCCCTAAGGATCTCTCTACAAAGTTCCATTAAATTCGCTAAAAACAAAGCAATTCACAATTGCATCTATAACGACTATCGCTATAAATGCCCTTTCAAATCCGAGTCTGATCTAAACCAAAGTCCATCTATAACCTATGTGATTAGTTCAAGGCCTTGTCACATGTCATACAAGTTCATTCCAAATTCGTTCAAGTCCATATTCATGGATCAGATATGTCACTTACTTTTAAAGTAAAAATTCAAACAAATATTTTGACATAAGTTAACAACAATTTAATAACCATAAACACAATCAAATACTAACAAATATATGTTATTTTTTCATTCAAAATGAGGTGTTAACTCACCTTTAACCACAAAACAACAAAGATCCAAGAACCAAAGTCCAAACCCCACCTTGTTACCTCCTTTCCTTCCCTTGCTTCCTTGCTTCACCTTGCTCCAAGCCCTCTCTCTACCTCACAATGCTCACATCCTATTAGTGGTGGAAGAGTATGGCTTTGCTTTTTCAACTTCTAACTAGGTAAGGTTTTGTTATGTGATAATAAGGTCTCACACCAAATTTAAAGGGATTTGGAATTGATTTGCAAATAATTTGCGTTAGGAATTTTAAGATGAAGAAAAAGAAGATAACATTGATTTTGAATTCTATATTCTTTAAATATTTATGATTATTTCCTAAGGATGCATTCCTCCTTATATGGGCTTAGGAATGTGATATGGAAAGACTAAAACCCGTTAAAACCCTCCTAATATTAATTACTTCCATCATGTTTACTTTACACCACATAACTTAACTTTTGAGTATTTCCATATTTGCTCATTTCCTAATGATCTAAGATGACATCACCCATGACATACTTCATAAAGTTTATGTCCATAAATGATAAAAAAGTTTTTATTTCATTAAATTGATTTCCTAAGCAAATAAGTGTATCCAAAAAAAATCTAAACAACTTCCGACGGTTAAGAAGCTTTTTATTGATAAAACAATTTTCGCCCACATTATCGATATTTTTCTAAGGAATATATTTTTGTAAACAATTTTTGAAAAACAAGTTTCTTATCATTATTTATCAATTAAACGATGTCTAACATGGTTATAAAATCATATTTATAGCACTTAACAAAATTTCAAAACGTTTCGATATTTGAAAACGAAGTGTTCGAATTTTCGGGTTGTTACATTCTCCCCCACTTAGAACATTTCATCATAATCCATAAGCAACTATGGATGGATCTCCTTTAAACTATCTTTCGTCTTCCGTGGCACCACCCCAAGCATCCTAGCCCCACGGCACTTCTAACCTTAACAAAGGAATAACCATACAAATACACAAATAGCATTCACAACACTAGCAACCAATGCCCATGGTTTGTTCAGATTCAAAACTCTCTCATCGCCCAAGAACGATAAACAATCCACTAAGCATGCCTTATGGTCAACAGCCTTAGGTTTTAACTTAGATAATTATTCATGCTAGCTTATAGCAAATCGAAGATTCATTCCGTCGAACTCTTCATAAGTCAACATAGCACATCATACAAATGTACTAAGCCCGTATGATGTATATCGACCATCCGTATGCAATATCCGATCTGATCACTTGCTCGATCACATACATTTCCCTTCCCAACTAGTATAAATCACTTGACCTTTCTAGTGCAGACTATAATTTGGTTCCTTGATTAGAAACCTCTATTCTCCTTATATAGCCATATACTATGATAGAAAACATCGGGATCGTATCACAAACCCATATAAAGTGTTCGTCGTTAAGAATCGAGTTAAAAATCCTTATTTGGACTGGTGTAAACCACCACGAAAACATGTACTCGAATATTGGATCAAGAACAGTCATGCAAATAAAACGATCTACGTACAACTTACGTATTTATCCTACTGGTTTCTTAACTATACCAATTCCATTTTAATCACGTTCATTTATTCAATTAGTATGTCTTCAATACTAAAATCATTTATGAACCATTTCATAAAACATAAGTTCAAGCTTATTAACATGATAACTTAAGTTCATTCTCGTATAATACTCCACTACATCCTAAGAGTATATACCAAAACATCAAATTTTTAACAAGTATGATTAACAAATTTAAAACTTGTTTTAACTTACTGTATTCTCAATTCAAGTGTTATATAAACTTAACTTTATATTTTCAAAAACACTTAACTACAAGTTCTAAAACAACTCGTAAGTTCCCGACTATTCACAACCGAAAAAAATTCCATTTCATTTTAACAAATGAAAACTACTAAACAGCATACCATTAATGTGCACGTAAATGTGCATATTTTTAATTTCATATTTTATCGAATTTAATTAAATAAATGATCATATTTGGTAATTTAACATGTTTAAACCAAAATTCAAATTATTTTCAAATCATCATATATTCATCTTCATATAGGGGCAAAATGGTCATTTTTGTGCATATATTAATTTGTGAAAATTTACTTGGAAATTTTTATATTATTTTGTAGGAATTTGGATTCAAATGAAAGAGGATTTCATGAAGAAATATGCATGCACAAGAGAAGATAAGCAATTGAAGATGGAAATAATTCATGTCATGAATCATGGAGGACCCCACCTACCCACCTACCTTGATGTACAATTAGAAGCTAATGCATATGCTAATGGCCATTAAAGCTTCATGCACATTTAAATGAGGATTAACACATACTAATGATTGTTTGACCACCACACTTCCTAGAGGGTAGTTTGGGTAGTTCCCAAAAGTTGGATTAGGGTTTCAAAATATGTATAAATACCCCTTATGTTCATGTAACCTTCCTCTCTTCCTCTTAGCCTCTTTAGTTTAGTTTAGGCTCAATAATATAATACAAGCTCTCTTTCTCTTTTCATGGCTACTTAGCCCTTTCTTTTCATGTAATTTTCCTTTTTTTTTATCCAATGTTAATTAGTGTTCTTTTCTATTTACATGCTTCTTTTCTTTCATGCTAGTAGTGTAGTTTATTTTTCATGCAAGTAGATAAGTGTTTATTTCTTTTTAATTAACTCTCTTTTACATTAGCTTGCATTTTCCTTTTCTTTTTGTTTCATGTTGCTTTCTATATTTGTTGATATGATAACAAATATGTGAGGCTAAATCCCTTCAATTTAGGGGTAATGAAGCTCTCTAATTATGTAAATTCAATACAATTTGATAAGTAATGATCTCTTTTTGTGCTTAATGGAAAAATGGATGTTTACGTGATTTAGTGTTTCATGTTGAATTTGATAGTCTATGTTGTTCATAACAAATAGGCTATGCTTAAACACATTATTCACAAATTTCCTCTTCATCTAAATATGATTATGGCAATGAAGTGATTTTAAAATCAAAATTTGATGGTCTATATTTCTAATCAATAGATAATAGGCCATGCTTAAAATAGATTTTATTTTCAACTTGATTGTCATTTTTCATAAGAGTTAGTAAGTGGTTTAAGGGGTGTGTTATAGTTTGATGGCTTATGTTGAACTAACTAATAGCACAAGTAGGCCATACTTATGATAAACACATCAATTAAACTCACTAATGACAAAAAAAATCATAATTTCATATTTTGTAGAACTATGTGATCTAGTGAATTTATCTCTAAATTGTCTTCAAACTCTCATATTTTTATCCATTCTAGCTTTTGTTAGTTTTTACATTTTTGTAGTTAACAATATCTCACAATCTTGGTTTAATTTGATTGAATATGAATTTTAAAATCTAACAATTCCCTCCGGATCGACCCGTACTCGCCACGCACTAGAATTATATGCCACGCGCTTGCGGTTACTTTTATTATAAATTTTTCAACGATTTTCTAAACCGATAGAAAAACCGTCGTTAAACAAGTTTCTGGCGCCGTTTCCAGGGAATTGCTTTGATTTTATTTTCTATTCTTCGAATTATTTTTTGTTTGATTTTATTGTGTGTTTATTTCGTGTGTGTGTTTGAATTTAAAAAAATATTGTGTGTTTGTGTGAATTTTGTGCATTTGTTTGTGTGCATGTTATTGTAGCCTTTCTAGTTGCTTTGCATTGCATTTAAAAAAAATATAGCTACAATTTCAAAACAAAAACAAAAATATTTTATTTCCTTGTCATTTACAATTTTGCATCTACATTTTTTTTACAACTACATTTTTCTTTTTCCTTCTTTTTATTATTATTTACATTTCATAAAAACAAAAAATACACGCACGGTGAACTGTCACATTTGCACTCCCTTGCATTCGCAACATCCCACTTTGTCACAACAGTTCAGACCACCCTCCTCTACCCCCTTTCAACCACACTGTTGTGCACTTTCATCCAATCCTCCATTAACCACTCCATTTCATTTTCCATCCACCAGCATGTCACGACCCGTTCTTCCGTACCCTTTGAATCGACAATAAACCATACATGTCCAACTCAAATTGCACGAAAATACGAAACATGAAGGGTAATAAAGAAAAATAGACAGAACAGAATCTCACACGAATGGAATAACATATAATAATGAACAAATATCTTTACAGCGGAAAACATTTAAATACATATATCAGAGTCTAACCTAAATTCAGCTTGGATAGTTATAAATATCTGTCCTTACAATTGCTGACAAACATCAACTAAAACAAACTAAGTACAGCGGATAATAGAATATGTCCATACATAGATGAATATCTCCAGCTCTCCTCTGGAAACTCCAACCATCTTCGACTAACCTGAAACTACTCGGATCTGACCCGAGTATTGAAAATACCCGGATCAGGCTTGATAAACCAGCGTGAGAAAAACTCAATAATAAATGACAGTGTCATATATCAGCCTTTAAATAAAATCCTTTGAAAAGAAAGAGTATCTCATAAGACCGCGCCCACACATAAACACAGACGAGTTTTTATCTTATGATAACTAAAACACTTTTATATCAAAACATTTGATATTATTTTTAATGACATCCCTTTGAAAACATTTGCAAATAAACTTATTAATCTTAGCTGAAATTGTTACCATTATTAAATTCCAGCATACTAGGCTCTACAAACAAAACCGTAGGTTCTTATTGGAAGATGGATTTCCATACAAATGACCATGTTAAGGATCTACCTTCCGAAATGGGTACACCTCTAGATGGATGTCCCGAGAAACCATCACAAAGCTTCTCTACCAACACAAGACCGACCTACCTCTATAACTAGATAGTACCGAATATGTCATCCCCCGGTCGTTACCGACCTTTAACCGAGCACTCGTTTTCCATACACCACATTAATTTAGCATCCCGAACGTCATAGCGGGAAGAAATATATCTAGAAGGGGATGATCATACCCTAATTGGGAATGACCCACTTAGCCTTGTCGCATCTAATCCTGTTTTGGTCATTTCCGGTTTGATGAGGCTTAAGGTTACGATTACCTTTTCATATAGCACAATCACATCTTTGAATGCCACATTTCCATTTACGTTAACTACTAATTGCCTTCCATAAAAATACAACCCTCGAGCTCGTACGTCTCAAGGAGGGTGTTAAGCTAAGAGAAGTTGCATTCTCCGCCACCACTGATGTATGTTTGTAAAAACCAATGTACGTAATCTTTAGAAATGCAATGTCATACAAACGTCCATACAAGTTGTCTAGGAACAGGACAAACCGAAGGCACTCTCCTACTACCACTAGTAGCGAGTAGTCCTTGCAATCCGAAAAAAATCTCCACAACGAGGAGACCACTGCTATATATAACTTTGTAATGGGTGCGACCCCGAGCAAATCAACAAGCAGTCTTCACGCTATGAAGATCCACGGTCTTCAATAATCTTCATCTTCAACAAGTCTTCACGTTCGAATGTATACATTGGTTCGAAGTGGTTTTCGGATAGGAATCACCCAAATCCGACCCTGGTTCCTTCGAAATCCAATTATCGATAAAAAGTGAATATGAGTATATAGGATTTATTAAGTCTCTTTTCACTTTAATTCTTTTCAGATGATTTTGAAATCTCTTTCTTTTAACTTAGGATAATTCTAAGAAATTCATTCTTTTGCTTTGGGAAATATTTCAAATTTCCTTGTTTAACTCTTGATTCAAATTCCTTAACTTTAGGCGGGTTAAAAACAATGTTATTTAAGACATCATTTACGATAAACCCTAAAATCAATCTTAGCAAACATTTTTGAGTAAATAGAAATCATTCATTTTGGAGATTGCTTAAATTTTTGATAATACCAATCTTCTTTTATTTTGGAAAACTTAACAAAATGTTTTTATTCAAGAGCATCCGGGCTTTTCCTTTCGATCTGTTCCACCCCTCGCCTAAGAAAAGAAAACATAGGCCAGGTAAGTTCAGGGCACTGGTTGCTCCATCCCTAACCTTAGTTAAACACCTTGTTTTATTTTCCCAGATCTCACAAGCGGGACAAATGTACTAGTCGTTTCCGTATACTCCGATTTTCAACTTTATTTTGGAATTGCTTATAAATACTCCAAATTATCTTTCAAATACTTAACTTCCCTTTTAAAAAAACATTCCCTATTGATTCTAGGAAAAATCGTTATATTTAAACTCATATTCCAAAAGTTATACAATTCATAGCATAAAAGTACTACGGAAAGTGCTATATAAGCTTATTTGATTAAATCAACTTTTAAACATTTGATAACTCATATTTTTCAATCCAAATCTCTTTCAAATCAGTTAAATAGATTTATCAAATTTATTCCATATTTTTCCGTAATTAAAAACGTTCATTTAAACAGATTTCCTGTTATGGTCACTTAACTGCACTAGCGCGATTTTCCTAGAAAATTGATTTGGACTTAATTACCCAACAAAATTTTGATTTTCTTTCTTCGTTTAGAAGATATGGATATAATAGTCCGAAATTTTCTTACCTCGAAGAATTCCGAGCTATATTCCACTCTACACATTCATTTGAACTTTTCGGCGCGAAATCACGAACTACCGTTGCGCGACGCACCTAGTTTTAACTTATTTTTCAATATTTGAAATAATTTATTCAAATTGATTTCAATCAATTATAAAATCATTACAAATCATTTTAAATTAATATTTCCACTTTTTAAAGCTTTTAAAATGTATTTTCACTATTACCATATTATAATATTATTATATTCATATTATTTTAATATTAAATTTTAAATTCCAATTTCAATTCAATTTTAATTCAAACTTCAAATTAAACTCATTTAAAACTTAATTCAAATCTAATTTAAATTTACACTTCAATTCAACCTTAATCTCAACTTCAATTTTTCAAAATCGATTTCAATTTCACTATTCATCTCAATTTCAATTTAACTATCCTTTTCAAACCCGTTTCACTTCAAAATTCAAATTCTTTTTATTTTTACTTTAATTTCACTTCTAATTGAAAAGAGACTTATTTTTCCAAAATATCTCATATCACTAAAATATGGTCTTATAAACAAAGTGATTATTTAAATCAAAATGAACATATCCAATATTCATATTTATCACTAACATAACATCCATTCAACCAATCACATAACATATGATTTCAAATCCAACATTCACTATAAATATCATAACGGGACATATTATCACAATTAAATTAATTAACTAACTGTCAAATCATCCATATTAACAATCAAATAAACATTCATATGTCATAAGTGTGTAAATGTGATTGTTTTATCATAACTAAAATATACATCCAAAAGCGATGAGAATTTCTCACTTAATTAACTATGGTTAATTACTAATCATTTCTCTTATCATTTATCAAACCAAGTTATCATCCATATCACAAACATATAATCAACCATAATATCAACCAATAAATCATCCAACATATACTAAACTTTTCATGTAATTAACTTGAAATATTTTTAGAAATTAGTAACTTTAAAATGTGAGTACTCACCTTTAACCAAACTGATTAACTTCCTAGCAACATTCTTACTAATAACACTTCACTAACTACTTCAACTAATCAACTTCTACTCCATTTCTTTTGCTTTATGCTATCGACCTCTTCTTCCAAACTCTCGAAAATCCGTCAAAGCTTCCGCGGTACCTTGAATTTGCTCCAAGTTCCTTGGAATGAAATCGGCGGCACTTCCTTCTCTTTTTCTTGCTCCGGAGCTTCACAAACTTGCTCCTCTTCCTTGATAGGTTCGTCCATGCCTTATTCCACTCCTTCCTCCATCATTTCTTGACTTCTTAGATGCTAAATCATTTTCTAATGGTATTCTAAGGTCTTTGGAAAAGTTTGGTTGTTTTTGGAGTTTGTTTGATATGGTTTTGAAAAAGTTAGTAAGGAAATGGAAGAGACGAAGAAACTAATAAAGAGAGCTTCAAGGAGGAAGAAGAAGAAGGTAGAAATGTGTAAAGAAAGTGGAAGAATGGTGGTCTTATTTATAGAAAAGTTTTTGGATTAAAATAATATTTTGTAAAAAGACCATAATACCCTTACTTACTTATAAAGTAATCTTATTTTTTTTCAACACTTAACATCACATTTCAAATCATTACTTTATGTCATTTTCACTTAAGTATTAAGTAAAGAAAGTAATAATTATGTTTTTTTGATTTGATGTTTTACCTTTTGCTTTGAAATGACATTTTTGTCTTTTTGTGCTTACCTTTTCTTAATTATATTCTAGAATTTTCTAAGTATGTTTAGTAAAAGTAAATTTGATTAGTGAATTAATTAATACTTACACTATTTAAATATATGTTCATATATAACAAAATAAAGGTGCGACGACGTTGCGACAACTATTAATCGACAAAACGTTGATTTTCGACAAAACGTTTTACGTTCACATTTTGACGTTTTAGTTAAACTATTTATTTATGTAAACCAAATTTAAAAATAAATTTGTATAATGTTATTAAAAATATAAACACTCATAAATTAATTAAAATAATTTATTTAACCATTGAAACTTACTTTTCTAAAATCAGCATTTTGTCACTTTTGTCGATATAGGCTAATGTTAATATTTTTGTGTATACTTCTCTTCCCAAACCCTATCTAATTTTGTTTGAATCATATTACCTTATTTAATTCATATTTAAAATCGCTTTAAATAGTATATTTTAAAGTGGTCAAATTCTGGGTCGTTACACAGCAAGTCGAGCTTTAACTGCCACAACACTTGCTGCTACAAACCATTTCCACTTCCCCATCTATCACACTCCACGACATACATTACTGAAACTACTTCACATCTTCAACCACTTCAACCACAGTGATACCCCTTGCCAACCCCAACTGCTGAAAATGCCAACAACTCATCCAACCATTCTCTGACCATCTATAAACTATCAACTACACTTCTGGTCATCCACAAATCTATTTCCATTGCTCAGACACCTCCCGTGCCCCTCCAAACTACTTCAACTTGTCTCCTACATTTCATTACTCGTCGAACTTCAATTTCAATCACCTCTTCCACAGCAATTTCAATAACAGCCATTACAACTCCACCATAACCCATTCATCCTTCAACCTTTTTGTGCTCTGCAAATAACCATCAATACACTGCTGCCTTCAATTCCAATACAACAACAGTTGCACCTCCCTATTCACTTCTTTTCAACTTTCTTCCCTCAAAAAACTTCACAACGTCATTTCAAAAAACACTAACAACCCAAACTGCCTTTTCACTTCCTACCCCCATTTACTACTGCAAACACTACTGCAAACACCCCTCAACAATTTGCCTCCCTGCAACCAAGCATTGGTTCATATCACTCACCATCAGACAACTACAACTTACCACACTTCTCATATCAACTCCTCTGAACATCCAATCCCCTATACAACCACCCTCTACCAGTACAACATCTTCGGTCCACCAGACCTCATCATCATAATCCAACAACCAACATAGCATCCCTCTTCTCCACCACTTCATCCACATTGTCCACCTCCTTCCTAACCAAATCTCATAGTGAACAACGTCCTCTACAAAGTTCATAGCAACTTCTGACAACTCTTCAGTATCCATCAACCAACACTCCAGAAACCTCACTGCGACCATCTCACCATCCAGAACCATCACCAACGCGACCATCAAACTCTCCAAACACAAACACCTAAACTACCCTGAAATTTGAAAAACCGCCACCTCGAATCGGAAAACCAACTCCTCTTCAATGCCCAGCCTCCAATTCGAAATCGCCCCTCTGCAAAATCGAACCACCTTCATCCCAAATCGTCATCACCTGAAACCACGCCTCCAGCACCTCAATCACCTGTCATCAACCAATCGAAGGCCTGCAATTCGAATTAAACGGCCGCGAAAACTTCAAAATTTGATTTGGGTTTATTAGTTTTTTTTCTCTGAGAATTTTGATCGATGCAAAATTTGAGTTGCGTTTGTTAAAGACTCGGGCAATTGTTAAATTCATTTTAATTGAGGCATTGTTTGGGCCGGGTTTGTTTTGTGTGAATTTGTTTATATCATTTTATTTTGTTTTGTTTTATTTTTTTTATAGTTCATCCTTATTAAACAAAAAAAGGTTTTTGCTTAATCTGTTGTGTTTATTTTGTTTTTTGTTTTGTTTCATCTTTTTTTTTAATTTTTTTTTATATTTGTTTTGTTTTGTTTTAAATTGTTCTAAGTTCCATCCTCGTATATTTATTAAAAAAAATGTATATATATCTTTGTTTTATTTTCAGGTTGCCAAAGCAGAAAATCGCAAAAAGAGAAGGCCTACTTGCTTAAAAAAATTTGCTTGCTTATAAAAAAAATTGTTGCTTTAAAAATAAATTGCTAGTAAATTCTTCACGCTCCGGTATCGTGTTTTCATCCCTTGTTTCTATTTGATTTGCATTGTTGGTTACTTGCATTTTAAAAAAAAATTCAAAAACAAATTTCATTTTTAGTTGCATTGTTAATACACGTTTAATTTCCGTTTTGCATTTCATCTTAGAATTTTGATTAATAATAACGGTTAGATATCGATAATGCTTAATTGTATATTGACAAGTTGTCTTCTTTGAACAATTTAATTTCTTGGTGTCTAGGCTATGGTAGAGCAATAACCATTTATAAATGTTACAATGATTCGTAAATATTATAGTGGTTGTTTCTCTGAAGGTACTTAAACCTTCAGTTGCATTGCTACGGTAATTCGTGGTGCACCGATAAATCCTGTCTGCTACTTGGCTGAGAACTATCTTGTTGGATTAAGACAAATTGTGATTATACAATTTTGGGTTAGGAGCTACTTAGGATAGAAAATTTGTAATTAAACCCTTGCATTTATTTAGTTGCATTAGTTCATGCATATTTTAAAAAAATATTCAAAATCCAAAACTAAAAAAATTGTAAATATTTCTTAACTTAGTTTTCTTAAAAAAATCCTTTGAAATTTAAAAAAAACGAAAAATCCAAAAAAAATATAAAAAAACCTTTAAAAAAATTGAAAAAACAAAAACCAAAGTTCCATTTTGAAAAATAAATTTTATTTGTAAATATTTTTCCTTTATAAAAAAATAAAAACATTCTTGAAAATGTCTGAGATTCCGTTTTCTTACTCGCCAGAATTTTACAATAGTTGTGAAAATCAATATAATCCATATAATTTCACACCAAATTCTTATGGATATTTTAACAACAACTATTGTGCAAATAATTCGAATTTTGAGCAACAAAGTTTTCAAAATAACGAGCAACCCTCAAATCTCGAAAATAGCATTGAAATGATTTCGTCTTTACTGGAACTCTCCACACAACAAAATCAAAGGATAAATGATTTGTGTAATTCATATTTGTGCGATAAATCAAGTCAAAGTTTTCAAAATAATCAAAATTTGAATTCACTTCAAAATTCAAATGATTTCGAGTATAACCCATGCCAATTCAATTTCGATGTTCAAACTGAATTTCAAAATCGAAACGAAAATGGAAACAACTTTTCAAATAATTTTGGCAATGGGAATAATCTCGACTACGATGTGAGTGAAAATATTTGTTCTCAATAAGTCCAAATCGAAAATTCTCAAGTTAATAATTATATTTGATTTAGCTGAGTAAATGGAAAAAGATTACGAGGATTTGTTGCGTGAAACCTATAAATAATTTCATGAAAAACAAAATCAAATCTCAACGTCTGAAGAATCAAATGATAATCCACCGTTTATCGAAATTGAAAATTTTTGTTCTCAACAAGTTCAAATCAAAAATTCTCACATTAATAATTATAAATTTGATTTTGTTGAGCAAATGGACGAAATTTATAGCAATCACACAGATTTGTTGCATGAAACCTACATAAAATTTCGTGAGCAACAAAAGCAAATCTTAACTTATGACGAGTCAAATAATAATCCACTTTTTACCAAAATTGACGATTTTCAAATAACAACTTTGGAAATTGAAAATGAAAATCTTAATGAAATTGTTAAGAATGTGGTAATTGAGTTGGATTTCAATTCTTTTGAGAGTGTGGTTCCAAATTTAAAATTCGATCTTCCTTTCTCCGATTTTGAAAAATTAAATGAGACAACTTTAGACTTTGAAAATGGTACTTGCAATGAAGTTGTTGATAATCTAACAAAGGAAGACGAATTTGATGAACACAAAATTTTTGGACTTTTCGAAGATGAGTTATCGAATTCTAAGGGGGTGGATTTAAATCACCATTTTGATTTTGAAATCAATAACTCTGAAGAATTTTTCAGTGATGAGCTTGAATTTGAAATTGGTGAAAATAAACCTGAACTTCAATAATTTATTCTATCTACCCCTAACATCATCGAAAATAAAACAACTCATACAATTTTTAATAACATTCAACATTCAACTCCGAAATCTTTTATGATTTGGTTTTCCGAGCTTAAGCTCTGTCTCTCATACTTGACGAGACAAATGAATTGGTCTTTGGAAGACCGTTTCATCTATTCTTTAACAATATATTTTCTGATATCATGTAAATAAGCTCTTCGTTTCTTATAAATATAGGTCATATTTTTATTTTATTTTTCTCCTTTCACTTGGGTTGATTGTGGGGCCACAGTCAAAATAAAGTGTGGAGGGAGCCTCGTCTTCTTTTTTATTTTTCATGGTTTATTTTTTGCATTTTCTTTCTAAAATTCAATTTTTTTTTCTTTTTAGCATTTTGATTTACTTTTAAACAAACAGTATAGGATAAATATAAGATTTTGGTTATTAAATTGAAATTTTTGAAAATTTATTTGCCTTAACAAAAATAAAAATGAAGTTTGATGACAAGAAACTAAGGTTTATCTAGTATATAGGAAGATTCATGGGCGATAATTATGAAGTATATCTTAATTGAAAATCTTTGTTTAAAAAAGTGGTGGATTTAAAGTAAAGGATATAACATTTTTTATCTTCTAAGTTAAATGGTGCTGAGATGATTTTGTAAAACTCTCTCCTAAAAAAAACAAAAAAAAACAAAAAAAATTGAAAAATTCTTGTTGTATATATGTATATATTTAATTAACACCTACAGTCGATAGGTGTGCACACTTGTGTGTACACTCGCCATGCTCTGTACCCTTCTCACGTAAGCACAAAAGGCAGTGCATGATCGGTATATCTGGCCTCATTTTATCTGAGTTAGGTGTATGTATATAAAAGTTCTTTTATTAATAATGCTTACAGTCGATAGGTGTTCACACTCGTGTGTTCACTCGCCACGCTTTGTATTCCCCTCACATAAGACCGCAAGGCAGTGCATGGGTGATATATCTGGCCTCAGTTTACCTGAGTTGGGCATATGTAAATATTGTTAATATCAATAAAATTTTCAAATAAGAGAGAGTAAGCAATTGAAATCCAAGCACTATTTTGACTTGTTTGATTTGACTTATTGAAAAGAAATAAAAATACCACTTTGATAAACTTTGATAATCAACTAAGGATCCATTTCATAGTTACAATATGTAATCAACCGTAACAACTAGCCAAACTAGAGTCTATTTGTTTTGATAACTTAGTTTTTATTGGAAATTTTGACAAGTAAAATGACTAAAATTTCATGGTGATGACCAAAACTTATATTTAACTTATTCGTGTCAATTTAAAAGTAAATACTTCATTTGTAAATATTTTCAAAAAACTTGCATTCATCTCTTTGTAAAAAAATCTTGCATTTAGGAATTTTACATTTCGCATTTGGATTTTGTGGGTAGTATCCATTGAAAATCCTCACGAGACAACACTCGTTCTACTAGGGACACCTAGAGGTTTAACGGCTTGTTCAATGCGCTCAATGCAATCGTGCTCCCTACGAAACAGATTTATCTTAGTTTTTCTTTATTCGACGACGAATAAAAAGATAAGTGTGGGGGTATTTGATGTGCACGTAAATGAGCATATTTTTACTTCCATATTTTATCGAATTTAATTAAATAAATGATCATATTGGGTAATTTAACATGTTTAAACCAAAATTCAAATTATTTTCAAATCGTCGTATATTCATCTTCATATAGGGGCAAAATGGTTATTTTTGTGCGTATAATAATTTGTGAAAATTTACTTGAAAATTTCTATATTATTTTATAGGAATTTGGATTCAAATGGAAGAGAATTTCATGAAGAAATATGCATGCACAAGAGAAGATAATCAAATGAAGATGGAAATAATTAATGTCATGAATCATGGAGTGCCCCACCTACCCACCTACCTTGATGTACAATTAGAAGCTAATGCGCATGCTAATGGCCATTAAAGCTTCATGCATATTTAAATGAGGATTAACACATGCTAATGATTACTTGGCCACCACACTTCCTAGAGAAGTAGTTTGGGTAGTTCCCAACAGTTGGATTAGGGTTTCAAAACATATATAAATACCACTTATGTTCATGTTACCTTCCTCTCTTCCTCTTAACCTCTTTAGTTTAGTTTAGGCTCAAAAATAAAATACAAGCTCTCTTTCTCTTTTCATGACTACTTAGTCATTTCTTTTCATGTAATATTCCTTTTTTTATGCAATGTTAATTAGTGTTCTTTTCTATTTACATGCTTCTTTTCTTTCATGCTAGCAGTGTAGTTTATTTTTCATGTAAGTATATTAGTGCTTATTTCTTTTTAATTAGCTCTTTTTTTCATTCGCTTGCATTTCCTTTTCTTTTTGTTTCATGTTGCTTTTTAGATTTGTTGATATGATAACAAATATGTGAGGCTAAACCCCTTCAATTTAGGGGTAATGAAACTCTCTAATTATGCAGATTCAACACAATTTGATAAGTAATGATCTCTTTTTGTGCTTAATGAAAAAATGGATGTTTATGTGATTTAGTGTTTCATGTTGAATTTGATAGTCTATGTTGTTCATAACAAATAGGCTATGCTTAAACACATTATTAACAAATTGCCTCTTCATCTAAACATGATTATGGCAATGGAGTGATTTTAAAATCAAAATTTGATGGTCTATATTTCTAATCAATAGTTAATAGGTCATGCTTAAAATAGATTTTATTTTCAACTTGATTGTCATTTTTCATGAGAGTTGGTAAGTGGCTTAAGGGGTGTGTTATAGTTTGATGACTTATGTTGAGCTAACTAATAGCACAAATAGGCCATACTTATGATAAACACATCAATTGAACTCATTAATGACCAAAAAAAAAGAGATCATAATTTCATATTTTGTTGAACTATGTGATCTAGAGTGTGGATTTATCTCTAAATTGTCTTCAAACTCTCATATTTTTATCCATTCTAGCTTTTTTTAGTTTTTACATTTTTTTAGTTAACAATATCTCACAACCCTTGGTTTAATTTGATTGAATAGAAATTTTAAAATCTATATAATTCCCTGCGGATCGACTCGTATTCGCCACGTACTAGAATTGAACGCCGTGCGCTTGCGGTTAATTTTATTATAAATTTGTTCGACGGTGTCCTAACTGATAGAATTTCCGTCAACGAACAACCATATAATGATGCACTTACCATATTTTCCTTATGCATAGGTTATGTGTGTCTATGAAATAACTTAACAAGAAAACTTTAGAACTAAACACCGATTTTTATTTCAAACAATTTCGAAATAATATATACATATAACCTTTGTATATCAAATTTTACTTTCGCTATTTAAATCAAAATCTTTTTTACCAAAAACAACTCTGTAGCATCCCACACTTAGAAACCCGAAAATGAACGCCGATGATGTTGGAGTCATCATCAAAATTATTTTCAAGTGATAGAAGCAAGTTCAGTACATACAATCATACTCTTGGTACTTAACCAAAATCATTTCAAACCTGTATCAAATACTTCGTATAATAATACTAAGTACCATGACCTCAATTTCCTAAACCAATTTCCTAAATATTTACTTTTAAATAATACTATTATTATTTTCGCTAAATTCTTCAAAACATTTTCAAAGACACTGGGATTTAAGTTCTCAAATTCTCTATTTAAATCCTTTCTGTTTATAAACCATATTTTATAAACTATACTTATATAGAATTACTTTCTTATATAAATCTTTTCGCAAATATTTATTTTAAAATATTCTATCTTTCCTTTGGATTACAGTAAACATCTTTTACTAAATTTTAACTTCTAACCCAATATTATCACTGAACGCCTTTTAGTCAAACCGTGAAACTTAATTCATAAGGTGTTCATTTCGTTGGACCCCCAATTACTGTCTACCCACCCCATGATGTAGGAAGGTAAAGCTGCTCATAAACTGGTTGAGGACAAATCAATAGCAACCAATGTCGAATGCTCCTAACATGTCGAGCATGACTAAACAATCAAGGTTATGGATATTAAACTATGAGAAGCACTAATATCAATCCAAACACAAATGGGTAAACTATAAAAGATAGTGCACCCTCAAGAATCTGCTTCTCTTTCTCAACTGCAAAAGTGGAAGATGCTAAAGCAAGTGCAAAAGCTCTAGGCTAGGGATGGAAATGGGGCGGGTAATATGTATAGGACGCATCCCCTGCCCCCATCCCTGCTACCCATTTATGCCCCCCATCCCTGCCCCATCCATGTTTAATATCCAGCAGATTCGGGTAAAGGAATACCCATTGGTTATAGAGAACCCATTTGGTACCCATTAAGGCAAGATGAAGAAAAAAAGTAATAAATAAAAATAAATGGCAAAACAAAAGTTTTGAATTTAAATCAAACAAATATTAATTATACTTCATAATCCCTAAAAGATAAAAGATAGGCCTTCAAGCTTGAAACAAAACCAACCACATAGTCATAATTTCATAACTCTTAATAATTTAAAAGTAAGCAAATCATAAGCAATGAAATGAAACTAAAATAGTCACGATGACAAAGTCTTCACACTTGAAATCCATAATCACCACTAGTTCACCACTGTCATTTGGTCTTCATGATTCAAGCATCAAAATTCACAAAACTTGGACCCTACATAATTAAAAAAAGTCAAGAATACCAATTTTTAGTAAATAAGATAAAAAATGCAAATAAACAGCTTACTGCTTCATCATCTGTTATGTAATCAATACTTGGAATCAATATTTTTTCTTTATATATATATATATTAAAACTATAAACATAAACTATATATATCGAGGTCAGATATGGGATGAATAATATCACCCTCGTATCCGTCACAACCCTGTTTTGGGTATTTAAATCATCCTTCACTACCACTCCACTATCCGTCAAGTCGGGGAATCCTCGCCAGATTAAGGGCGGGTCCCCGTCGGCACCCATCCCTACGGATTAAATTTCCATCCCTATTCTAGACTGTTGTCCTACCCGAAGCATCAGACAATCCTTAATAAAATGGTCAGGTTGATGGCAGCCGTAACAACCTCTCGGTGAAAACTGTGTACCTCCCATGTTGATTCCTTTACCATTTTCTCCTCCCCCTTCTTATAGTTCTTAGCAAATTGGACTTTCTGCCCAAACCAATAGCAAACTAGGTTGGACATATACTTTAACTACTGAAACTTCCGCCTATTGCCCCTGGTCAACATAGATAAAGACGGCCTTGGAGTCGAACCTTCGAAACGAAAAGCCATACTTATAATATCCATGAATGCTCCTTGGATATGATCCATCATTTCCTTACATACCATGTTGCATAAACTAACCCAAGTTTGGACTTCGAGAATAGTCTCGGTGCCATTGAACCTCTTTTTGCCCAATATCTCAAACTCACACCATATCGAAGCAAAGTCCTTTCGTTGGCGATCCTCCAGCACTTCTTCTTCTACATCTCTCTTAGCATTAGAAGCTCTAGTGTGAGAACCAAAGGCAACAAGTGTAAGCTTCAGTCGTCAAAGAATAGGTCCACTCTTGATTGCTACAAGTGTGGGAAGAAGGGCCACTTTTCTAATAAGTGTAGATCGGGAAGCGGAGGACTCATGGTGAAAGTATCGATCGAAGATGCATCGAAGTTTGATGCATAGTTTGGACCAATAAGTTACTACAGTTGTCATCAGCATGGTCATTTTGTTAGAGATTGTCCTATGCTTCAGATAGGGCAATAGCCTAGTGCTTTTGTGCTTGCTTCAGCACCTTCCACTTCTGCAGCTGAGAAGGGGAAGCAGATTCTTAAGGGTATCTATCTGTTTATAGTTTACCTATTCGTGTTTGGTTTGATATTAGTAATTCACATAGTTTAATATCCTATAACCTTGATTGTTTAGTCGTGCTCGGCATGTTTGGAACATCCGGTATTGATTGTTATTGATTTGTACTCAACTAGTTTATGAGCAGCTTTACTATGCTACATCATGGGGTGGGTAGACAGTAATTGGGGGTACATTGAAACGAACACCTTTTGAATTAAGTTTCATGGTTTAACTAAAAGGCATTCGATAATAATGTTGGTTAGAAGTTAAAATTTAGTAAAAGATGTTTACTATAATTCAAAGGAAAGATAGAATGTTTTGGAAATAAATATTTATGAAAAGATTTATATAAGAAAGTAATTTTATATAAGTATAGTTTATAAAATATGGTTTACAAGCAGAAAGGATTTAAATAGAGAATTTGAGAATTTAAATCCCGTTGTCTTTAAAAATGTTTTTCTAGATTTTAGCAAAATAATAATAGTATTATTTGAAAGTAAACATTCGTGAGGTTGATTGAGATCATGATACATAGTAACATTAACGAAGTATTTGATACCGTTTTGAAACGATTTTGGTTAAGTACCAAGAATATGGTTTGGATGTATTGAACTCACTTATATCGCTTGAATATAATTTCTATGATGACTTCAGCATCATCAGCATTCATTTTCTGATTTCTAAGTGTGGGATGCTGCAAAGTTATTTTGGTAAAATGGATTTTGATTTAAATGTCGAAAGTATGATTAGATATATAAAGGTTACATGTATATATTATTTCAAAATGATTTGAAATGAAAAACCAATGTTTAGTTCTAAATTTTTCTTTTTAAGTTAATTCATGGACACATATAGCTTATGCATTTGGAAAGTATGGTATGTGCATCATGATATGATATGTCGTTTGATACTTTTCACTGTTAAAAATAAAATGGAATTTCCGGCGATTTTGGATAGTCGGGAACTACGAGTTGTTTTAGAACATGTAGTTAAGTGTTTTTGAAAATATAAAGTTAAGTTTATATAACACTTGAATTAAGAAGATAGCAAGTAAAAACAAGTTTAAATTTTGTTAATCATACTTGTTACAAATTTAATGTTTTGGTATATACTCTTAGGATGTAGTGGAGTATTATACGAGAATGAACTTAAGTTATAATTTTGATAAGCTTGAAGTTATATTTATGAAATGGTTCATAATTGATTTTAGTATTGAATACATACTAATTGAATAAATGAATGTGATTAGAAAGGAATTGGTGTAGTTAAGAAACCAGTAGGATAAATACTTAAGTTGTACGTAGATCGTTTTATGTGCATGACTGTTCTTGATCTAGTATTCGAGTACATGTTTTCATGGTGGTTTACACCGGTCCAAACAAGGATTTAACTCGATTCTTGACGGCGAACATTTGATACAGGTTCGTGATACAATCTCAATGTTTTCTATCATAGTATTTGGCTATGTAAGGAGAATAGAGGTTTCTAACTAAGGAACCAAAGCAGAGTCCGCACTAGAGGGGTCAAGTCATCTATACTAGTTAGGAAGTGAAATCTATGTGATCGAGCTAGTGATCAGATCAGATATTGCGTACGGAAGGTCTATATATTCATCGTACGAGCTTTAGCACATTTTTATTTTGTATGTTGACTTATGAAGAGTTTAGGGAATGAATCTTTGATTTACTTTGAGGTAGCACGAATAATCGTCTAAGTAATGACCTAAGGTTGTTGAGCGTAAGATATGCTTAGTGGATTTTTTATCGTCCTTGGACGATGGAAGAGTTTTAAACTTGAGCGAACCATAAGCATTGGTTACTAGTGATATTGAATGCTATTTGAGTATTTATGTGCTTATTCCTTTGTTAAGGTTAGAAGTACCATAGGGCAAGGATGCTCGGGGTGGTACCATGGAAGAAGGAAGACGGTTTGAAGGAGATCCATCCAGATTTGCTTATAGACTAGGATTCCTTCTTATCTTAGTATTGTATATCTTTTGTAGTGTACTCGCCGCTTGAGATGGAGTCGCTTAGTTTGCATTTCAGTTTGCAGTTTAGTTTGTATATAGTTTCAAAAGTACTATATATATGTATGTATGTATATATGTATATCTTGTTTCGTCTATCTCCTTTGATTATCGTTCTTTGAATTTTAAGGATGAAATGTTCTAAGTGTGGGAGAATGTAGTGACCCGGAAATTCGAACACTTCATCTTCGAATATCGAAACGTTTTAAAATATAATTAAGTGTTATAAATATGATTTTATAACCTTGTTAGACATCATTTAATTAATAATTAATGATAAGAAACTTGTTTTTGAAAATTATTTACGAAAATATATTCTTTGGAAAAATATCGACAATGTGACCGAAAATCATTTTATCGACAAACAGCTTTTTAACCGTCGGAAGTTTTTTAGATTTTTCTTTGCATACACTTATTTGCTTAGGAAATCAATTTAATGAAATAAAAAGACTTTTTGTCATTTATGAAAATAAACTTTGTGGAGTATTTCATGGGTGATGTCATCTTAGATATTTAGGAAATGAGCAAATATGGAAATACTTAAAAGTTAAGCTATGTGGTGTAAAGTATACATGATAGAAGTAATTAATGTTAGGAGGGTTCAGAGAGGTTTTTGGTCTTTCCCCATCACATTCCTAAGCCTATATAGGAGGGGTGCACCCTTAGGAAATAATCACAAATATTCATAAAACTTGAGTTGAAAGATCAATGGCTTCTTCATCTTCTTCATTTCTTATGTTCTAAAGGAAATTCTTGCAAATCAACCACAAATCACTTCAAACTTTTCCACAAGGCTTAGGATAATATTAGAACACCTTTCACCATGCCAAAAGTTGAAGAAGAAAAGCCAAACTCCCCAAGCATAGGAAGGCCACGAGGTTTATGAAGGTTTGGAGGCAAGGCAAGGCAAAAGCAAGGTGGAAAGGAGGAAGGAAAGGAGGTTGCTAGGTTGGACTAGGCTTGGGTGCTTGGATCTTGGTTGTTTGTGAGGTTGATGGTTAGTTAACACCTCACTCTAAATGAAAATATAACACATATATGTTTATGTTTGGTTGTGTGTATGTTGATTGAATTGTTGTTGACTTATGTTAAAACATTGGTTTGAATTCTTACTTTAAAAGTAAGTGACATATGTGATCCATGTATATGGACTTGAATGAACTTGGAATGGACTTGAATGGACTTGTATGACTTGTGACAAGACCTTGAACAATGCACATAGATTATAGATGGACTTTGTTTTAGATTGGACTCGGATTTGAAAGTACACTTATAGCGATAATCGCTATAGCTGCAGTTGTGAATTAGGGGGAATTAATTTAAAGGACAAAGATTTGTATATTTTTTGCCTCAAGGACACAACCTCAATATTTTTACCATAAGGACAAACATTCTTCTAAAAATTATTCATAAGGACAAATATTTTTCAAAATTATTTATAAGGACAACAAAACTGCTACCAAGCTAAAAACTGATACCTAAAAACTGCTACCGATAACTACAAACTGATACTATCAATGACTAAAACTGATACCTAAAGAAAGTTGTCCTTCAGAATAAAATATTGAAGGCCTGTCCTCGAGGCAAAAACGCTGAAATTTTTTGTCCTTGACAATAATTTCCTGTGTGAATTACCTTGTTTTTGGCGATTGCTATGGAACTTTGTAGAGAGATCTTTAGGGGTTTCTCATATATTTATAATTTTATATGTATTTTTTTTCTATCAATATATTGAATAGTAAAAAGTTAAGTGACATCTCGAAAAGTGGCCAAGACATCACTAGTGCAAAACTGCCCTGTATAGTCTTGATTTTGGACTTTAAAAGGGTTGAAAAGATATTTAAATTTAAGTAATTTGTTTCATTCTTTTTACAAGTGTTTACTAACTATTATTAGAGTATTTCAAAAGTGGTTTGAGATATTTATGAATTTTTAAGAATTAGTTGTGAATTTTAAAGAAGAGATGTTTTGTTGAAAACATGTCGTTTTCATGTTTCTAAGGGATTTTGTATACTTGTTATTTTCAAGTAATACTTTGAGTAAATGTTTTAAAACCTATTATAAGTATTTGAAAGTATTTAAAAAGTATAAAAAAAGGTTTAGAAATGGGTTAGAATTGCTAAATGGCCAAATGGTTGATTGTTTAATTACTTGTTTGAAAAGTAATTAACTATACTTAACACTAAAAGCCGATGAAGTAAGGCTTATCTATTTGTGAGAGTTAAGACTGATGTCGAGTAGGGATGGAGCAATAGAGCTTTAACCAACCAGGCTCCCCTCTTGACCGAGGAATAGTAAGTCGAAAAATGTCGAAAACGTGTTAATCGTGTTGATTTCTTATTATTTATGGAAATCATTAATATTATATTTAACACTAAAAGCCGACAAGGTAGACTTATATATTTGTGAGATACAAGAACGAAGTGTCTAGGCAAGGGTTGATGCAACCAGTGCTCAAACTTACCTGGCTTCACTCTTGGATGAGGAATAGTTGAGTTGGAATGTCGGAAACGAGATAAGCGTAAGAATCATGATTTGTATAAGCAATTGTTTTGACTAGATAATCGAGTAGTGGATTATCGAACTTGACCTGACTTAGGAAGTTATTGAAAGGATTTTATACTAATTAGAATCTTTGGGGAGGAGTATTGGCACGATACGTCTCTAGCTTTCACTTACTTTTGTAAGAACCGCAATTGAGTTAGCCAAAAATTCATCGAATTAGTTTTGAAGAGACAGGGATCGAAAAGTGTTTTACTTATCGAATACCACTTCAAAAATAGTATACAAATTCTATGTTTCGGAAGCGGTTGTGAAGTAAAATATTATGGAGTTGAACTATCAATCCTAAGGTTAAGTCCAAGGGAGAGGTCAACGTTAACATTTCAAACGATGCTATCGTGTGGGACTGTCTATCTTGAGGAGTATTCCATGAGAGAGGACAGCATTAGCATTCGTCGGAGGACTTATGCGAGGAACCTATATAGAGGTTCGAGAAGCTCGATTCCATGAGGTGATTTGTGATCTATTCGATATGTGGGAATCCATTTGGGGGTTCGTATTCTGTTCGAGTGATGAACACTCATGTGAAAGATGCTAAATGTGTCCTCGACATCGAAAATGGCTAAAGACAGAGTAGGCTGCACAATCTAGGGTTTGGCTGACCCACGATAGGATATTATCAACTCCAGATCTAAAGTATGCTTATCAATGATGTGCACGGGAGTTGATGATATTTGGTACCACGTGGTTCATGTATATGTTCGGGCATGGGCCATTGTGTTTTCCTTATAGTATATTTTTTCTAGAGATATATGACGCTCGGAAGGTGACTTCTGATCCTTGTGCATGGAGAATGGATTTCGGCTTGACTGAAGGGATCTCCATAGGAAAATCCATTATGCGAACGTACCTTAGTGGTTTTAAGTGTAACCTAAATATGTTGTGGTGTGACTAATGTAAGCATTGCAACTATTTGATATGATTTATATTCTATACCCTAGACATTTTCTATCATATCACTTTATTAAACTAAATGAATGGTTGGTTTCTTTGAGGGAAAAACCATACGAAAATCCATACGGTCTTAATGGTTATTGTTACCTGTTTCATGTTTCATTAGTTTTCTCATGCTAGTTTACCAAACTGATCCAGGTGTTATTTTCTTATAATGCTTGGGTCAGCTCCGTGTATGTTCCTTGATTTAGCTAAGGATGCTTTGGAGCTTATGGAGAAGCGTTGAATGATTACCTACCATAGTATTCTTATTTCTGTTGCATTACTATACTGTATATATAAGCACTGTGAGGACAGGCTGTTATAGCTATCCAGGCTGATGATAGTACTTAGATTTTAGTAACTCTGATATTTCTTTATTCAGAGTAACCCTTCGTTTTATTCCTTTGATATTATATATTACCGTTTAGTTGTGAGATCCTGATTTTATGTTCTTCTTTTCTTGTTCTATTCTTCTTCTTTCTTATATTACTCTGACTTTCTGTCTTTCCAGCACGTGAGTGCTCGACACACGAATACCACGGATGTATTTGGCGTCGACATTCGAGGGTCGAAAATTCAGGTCGTTACATTTGGTATCAGAGCTAAAGGTTGAACAAACACCTTGGCTTTGGTTGTATATGACACATTAGAGATAGGGTAAGTGACACCCTCAAATGAGTCGAGTGTATAATATATATAAGAGCATATTTGTATTTTGAACAATAGACTTTTAAAATTATTCCTTAGGAATATCTCCTTCTACGTAATTCTTTTTTTAGTATCTTTTCCTTGAAAACTATATCCTTTGGTTTCCTAAAGCTTAGTATATGATTCTGAGTGTTCTCGTTGTTTTTGGTTTTAGGATATGGTTTCTAGAGCTATGAGGGAGGCTTTGATGGGGAATAGAGAATTGCATAGGCAGGTCGTGAATATGGGGATCTTTGATCTTCTTATATCCGAAGAGGAGGGAGAAGAGCGGTAGAGGATGAGGAGGTTATTTGGATAGGTCATGTCAAGGCATAGTATGGAGGTTCTTAGCATCCCGAGATCAAAGGAAGAGGTAGAGCCTATGGAAGAGGAAGAGCTAGAAGAGGAGCCAGAGGAGATCCCCGATGATGAAGAGGTATGGGCTGATGATGAGGCAAAGCCCGAAGAGATTGAGCATTTGAATGATTGGTTATCTAATGATGAGGTAGAGCCCAAAGATATTGAGTATTTGAATGGCTGGGTACCAGACGATGATGGAGATATCATTGGTTTAAAGGGACCTCCAGGGAAGGACTCTGATGGAGAGAGCCCTATGTAAGAGTATTAGAGTATGAGTGTTGGGGGTGTTTTCTTTAGCACAAGTATCATATCTTGTAGATAGGTATTGTATGTAAGTAGTGTATCTGCATTATGTAAACCTGTAGTGCGGGTTATAAATGTAGCAATGGGTATTTAGCTTGTATTATATGAAGTGGATTATGAAAGACAAGTTTTAAATTAGTTGAGAATTTTTTAGGTAAATTATCCGATGTTACTGGGCCGACTAATAGACATCTTTACCTTAGGGATATCTAAGGAAAAGCAGACTCTAGGACCGAGTTGGATACCAGAATACTACTCTTCTTAGCTACTTGCGAGACAGATAGGTAAAGAGGTTGAAGCAGTAAACTCAATTTTAAATCCAAATTTATATTGGGCCTGCATCTAAAAGAAAGATGGAATATTTTGAAAATAAATATTTGTGAGAAAATCGTATAAGAAGGTGATTTAATATAAAGTATGGTTTATAAAAATGTGGTTTATAAACAAAAAGGATTTAAATGGATAATTTGAGAACTTAAATCCCATTATTTTTTGAAAATGTTTTTCAAAATTTTGGAGAAAATAATAGTAGTATTATTTGAAAGTAAGTATTTAGGAAATTGAGATCATGCTACTTATACGAAATATTTGATACCGCTTTGGAAGGATTTTGGTTAAGTACCAAGAGTATTATTTGCACCAAAATTTGGCACAAACACCCAATAGAAGTTTTAAAGAGAAACAAATGAAGAATATAAAATGAAAATAAAGGATTATAACAAAGAAATAGCAGCAAATTGAAAGAATAACATGCATACAACGATTTATAGTGGTTCGTTGTTGTTTGCCTATGTCCACTTTGAACAGATTGCTTTATTAATCACTTTATAAACTGAGTACAAAAGGGATCGGATGAAAATCATTAGTTACAAAAGAATATAAAGCAACTAGCAGCATAAAAGTCCCAAAAATGAATAACTAATCCTATATTTATAGACGAAGATGGCCAAATATCTCCCTGAAATTCGGTAGAAGGACCATTAGAGCCATATGGACCCACAAGGGGGATTGCATGGGCTAATTCCCAAAGAAGAGGGGTCGGTTGTACTGCTCTGGATAGGGATCGGCTAATTATAGTCTTCGAATTGAACTTGAAAATCAATCCATAATCACTTGTTTGAACAATCAAAACCAATCCCATCTCAATGAACTTGAATATATGACAATGGTGAACAACATGACTTGTATATTCACTATTGAACTCGAAATTGAACGATCAAATCCTTAGTATTTAGAACATGAACTAAAACTTAACATATGTACTTTAATGATGGATTTCACACTTCAATATGCTGATGATCGACCCCAAGGCTTACACAACCGATCAATATATTTGCCAGTTGAGTCGGTCAGTGATGACGGTCACTTTGGTCGGAATCCAAAGTCTCATCATTTAACTTCGCTTTCTTATTTTAAGTTGCTTTTCTTTGCACTACACGACACTACACCACACTAGCTTACACTTAGTACGGGGGGCAGGTAAAATTTTCTAATCTTGATTATATACTGAGTATAGTTGACATGGACTTCAAACATTCAGAGCGTCTAGCTGCATTGTTTTTCGGACCAACTTCACAACATAGTAACCCCAAAACTGAGTCAAATTCTGCCACTATTTCTGGTAGGCTTTCCCCTGGTCGTCAATCTGTACAACCAGAAGTTTTCGACCCATCAATCGACCTTTTCTATGATGTTCTCATCCCGACGAAAGATGTAGGTCCTACCCCCGACACTATAGAAGGCGTCAAATTTTAGATAACCCAACATATTCTCAAACCTCTAGAATTGGTGAGGCCGCCCTTCACAGATTATGTTCTAGACACGGGATTCCCTTCGAAGACGTTCTGGTTCCTTCGATGAACGATAGGGCTCACAAGTCCATCATTTAATCGGATTAAGTTGGTCATTAGATGGTCAAATTACATCTATCCCTCATTAGGCATTACGTCCATCAAGTCGTGAGCGTGAATCGTCAAACGAACGGTCGAACCATTCTCATTTCATTTAGTTCAGTCGTGAACTTATGTAATCGGCTAGTTCCAAACTCTGGGAACCTGCTTGGACATGTTAATACTAGTTAGTTCGGTATTGTAACTGATATGTAATGTTACAACAAACACGGACATGAAGGAAATTCAAAACTTTATTTTCCAAACGGATAGAAATGACATAATTTGTCTTATTACATATCTTTGAAAATCAAATGCTAAATAAAATCCTGAAATTAAATACAACAGAATGAAAAAGAAATAAACTAAGCGAAATAGCATCGTAAATGCTCGTTATTCCACTCCCTTGGGAGTGTGATGCCATCAACAGTCGCTAGCTTAAAAGTTCCCTCTCCAAGCCTCTGTTCAATGACATATGGTCTTTCTCAAGTAGCATTCATATGTGACGGGGCAGGAAAAACCCGTTTCAAGACGAGATCACCGATTTCAAAGGTTCTAGGTCGGAATTTAGTGTTGTAGTACCGGGCGACTCGGTGTCGGTGTGTAGCTGCCCTCAAATCAGCTTCTTCACGCTTCTCATCTATAAAGTCTAGAGATTCCAAGAGGAGATCTTTATTCGTTCTACGATCGTAGTAGGTCACTCGATGAGAAGGAACTTCAAGCTCAATAGGAATAACGGCTTCAGAACCATAAGCAAGGGCGAATGGAGTATGGCTAGTCGTGGACTTGTAGGTGGTCCTATAAGCCCATAATGTTGTCGGGAGTTCATCCACCCACTTGCCTCTAGCATTTTCCAAATGCTTCTACAGAATGGACTTTATGATTTTGTTTACAACTTCAACTTGCCCATTCGCTTGAGGGTGAGCGTCGCTGCAAATCCCTTTTCAATATGATGCCGATGGTAAAAGTCTTTGAATTCAGTACTGTCAAATTGAGTCTCATTATCTGTTACTATAGTTAGTGGAAGACCAAAACGACATATGATGTTCCAAACAATGAAGTTGACTACTTTCTTGGTTGTGATCGTGGCTAAAGGTTCCGCTTCGGCCCATTTGGTGAAGTAATCAACTGCGACGATAGCGTACTTCGCACCACCTTTAGAGATCGGTAAGGAACCAATAATATCTATATCCCACATGGCAAATGGCCATGGGCTGACCATTTGTGTAATTTCCGTCGACGGAGCTCATGCAACTTTTGCATATATCTCGCACTTGTCGCATCGCCTTACATAATTAGCAGCATCTCGATTAACGGTCACTAATAATACCCATAACAGAGTATTTTCTTTGCTAGAATTTGCCCTCCAGTGTAATCGCTACATTCCCTTCATGAACTTCCTTTAGGACTCATTTTATTTGATCATGAGCGATACACCGGAGTAGGGGAATGGAAAAACCCTTTCTTACATAACTCCTTCTGATATGATATATCGTAAAGCTTTATGAAGGACTTGTCGTTTTTCATTCCTTCATTGGGAAGAATTCCCTGTAGCAAATAGTCTTTAATCGAAGTCATCCACTACTCCTTCTCAAGCTCTGCCTCTAGTACCCGATCGATCTCCATTAGTCTTATGCTTGGAGCATTTAATACTTCGACTCGAATTAAGCCCATATGTTATGCATCCTTGGTGCTAGCAAACTTTGCCAATGAATTAGCCTCTTTGTTTTGATCTCGAGGAATGTGTGTAATGTCATAGTACTCAAAGTCAGTCAACATTTCTTGGACTTGGGTAAGGTACGGAGCAAGTCGTTGTCCTTTAGCTTGGTAATCTCCCCTGACTTGGTATACTACCAATTACGAGTCGCAAAAGATTTCAAGAGATTTATCGCCAGTTCTCTGGCGAGTTTAAGTCCAGCAATCAGAGCTTCATATTCAACTTTGTTTTTTGTTGCAGGGAAATCAAGCTTTAAAGCATAACAAATTGACCGATCTTCGGGAGTTACAAGCACAATTCTAGATCTAGAACAACGATCATTGGATGCTCCATCTGTATACAACTTCCATCATATGGTAAAGGTTTCATGCTCTCCGGGAAATCATTGTGCATAGTAAATTCTACTATAAAGTCCGTCGGTGCCTGACCCTGGATAGCCCTCCGAGGAAGATAAGTGATGTCAAATTGGCTAAGTTCAATATTCCACTTGAGCAACCTTCCAGATGTCTCAAATCGCTGCAGGACCTGTCATAACGGCTGGTCGGTGTAAACATTGATAGGATGTGCCTAAAAGTAAGGGCGGGTCAACAAGCAGTATGCCAGTTTCTCTACCTTCGGATAGTTCCTTTCGGCTTATATCAATCGCTTGCTAACATAATAGAACAGTCTCTAGATTTGATTCTCTTTACGAAGCAATGTGGCACTTATAGCGCGTATCGACATGGCCAAGTAGATATATAAATCTTCATGATCCACCAACTTTGACAAGATGGGAGGTCTCTCTAAGTGGTTCACCAAAGCTTGGAATGCGTCTTTACAATCCTGTGTCCATTCGAAATTCCTTTTTCCTCTCCTAATCGAGTTAAAGAAAGGAATGCATTATTAGTAGCTCTGGAAAAAAATTGGCTTAGGGCGGCAACCTTCCCATTCAGGCTCTGTACTTGTTTGATAAACTTTGGTGCTTAGCTGTTGCGAATAGCTTAGATCTTCTTTGGATTAGCTTTGATTCCGCGGGCATTAACAATGAAACCCAAGGACTTTTCTGATGCTACGCCAAAAGAACACTTTAAAGGGTTAATCTTCATTTTGTAGTATCGGAGAATATCAAACATTTCTGCCAGGTCTCTAATATGGTCGCTAGACCATCGTGACTTCACGAGCATATCATCCACATATACCTCCATCATTTTTCCGATCTGATCTTTAAACATTATGTTGAGTAGGCGTTGATAGGTCACTCCTGTGTTCTTTAGTCCAAATGGCATTACCACATAGCAATATAATCCAACCTCGGTAATGAAGTTGGTGCGCTCTTGATCGGGAATGTGCATCGGGATTTGGTTATATTCTGAGTACGCATCCATAAAAGATAGCAATTCGTCTTTCGCGGTTGAGTCTACCTACTGGTCGATCCTTGGAAGGGGAAAACTGTCTTTTGGGCATGCCTTGTTCAAGTTCGAGTAATCAATGCATGTCCGCCATTTCACATTCGCTTTTCTCACAAGTACAGGATTAGATACCCACTTAAGGTAGAGGGTGTCATGAATAAATCCATTATCTTTGAGTCTATCCACCTCCTCTTTAAGAGCGGCAGATCTCTCCGGATCTATGCCATGCCTTTTTTGTTTCACCAGGACATGCCTCTGGTCGACATTTAATGTGTGCTCGTAACGGCAGGTGAGATCCCATACATGTCAGAGTGAGTCAAGCGAACACGTCGAGATTCGCTCAGAGAAATCCAGCAAGTTCTTTCATCATCGAGGAGTGGAGCTGTGATCCGATCTTTAGGACCCATGGCGGGTCATCGTGACTGACTATGATGTCAATCATCAGCTTGACCGGTGTAGCCTTGGTCTCTTTGGGCTCCTCCTCATCATCTCTCGAATCTATGTCTCTATAGAACCGACTATGGCGCCCGACCCAAGACTTAGGCGCTAGTTGTCAGTCTTCAGTGCCTTGGATGCGGGCGGACTTGTCCACACCCTTTCCTTTCTCCTTTTGTTGAGCATCCCTAAATTTAGCTACATAATGGGCATGTTCGGTCACCTGATCACCATAAACAACCCCAACACCATTATCCGTCAGGAGCTTCAAAGTCAAATGCCATGGAGCAAGAGCTGAATGGAACTCAGCTGTGGTCGGTCGGCCCAAAAAAGCATTGTATAGAGGGTCAATATCCAAAACAACAAATGGAAAAATCCACACTCTCCTATGGTCTTCCCAACGCCACAGGCAATTCAACATAACCAATAGCTTCAGTTGTAGCACCATTAAAGCCATGAATGCGGGCTTTAGATGGTTTCAAGTCCTTAGCTTCCATCCTCGTCTGATCATAAGCTTTTTTGAAAATTATATTTACAGTGCTACAACAATCAACCAATATCCTTCTCACTAAGGCGGGGCCAATCATAGCCGAAATGACCATTGGGTCGATCGTCGGAGCCTCTACCTTGTATGCATCTCTGTTTCTAAACACAATATCATCTATCATTTTACGTTGCTGTTTTGTCGGAGCTCCATCTTCCATAATCGAACAACATTCAAAATTCACATGCTTAATCATGCTAGCATAGCGCTCCATCTCATGCCAACTCTTATCAGCCAGATGTGGTCCTCTGACTATTGTATTGATTACCAATATTCCACCAGTCCGCTCAGCCTCCTCAGCCCTATGCAGTGCTTGTCCTCGGTTGGGGTCGGATGTCCCCTGCCCACCATCCTATGGGGTTTTTTCAAACTATTGTAACTTTATTTCTCTAATAAGCTTTTCGATAATATCCTGGAGATGCCTGCATTCTTTTGTGTTATGGCCATAACATTCATGGAGCCGACAATATTTTCCAGTCTGTTTCTGCTTCTTCGTTGATTCTTTCAGAGGCAGCTTCCTACACTGAATGGTATTGCTGGTAGACAAATAGATATTCTCTAGTGATGTATTCAGTGGCATGTAAGTATCATACATCGAAATCCTAGGCTTTCCTCTTCTAGAATCCCTCTTTCGTTCTCGGCTCCCATTTTCGCCTTTCTTTTCTTGATTCGGTTTGTTCTGGACATTCACTTGAACTTTTCCAGAGCTATCATCAGACTCCTTTACTACAATATTACTTTGTACTCCCTCTCCACTTGGTCCTGCAACATTCTTCTTCCTAGAGCATCTGGCTTCTTCCTTCCTCAAATACTGAGCCGCCTTTGCATAAAAGCACTCCAACATTGTGGGTGGCTTACCAGCTTAACAATCGCTAAAATTAGACTCTGCATCAATCCCTCTTGTTATGGCCATCAATATTGCATGGTCATTCGGATTACTGATTTTTATAACAACTGTATGGAATCTCTCCAAATAATCTTCAACGATTCTCCCAGAGCCTGAATCACGCTGGACAGGGACATTATATCTTTGAGGCGTGTTGCGTGCATACGAAACTGCTCCACAAACCTTGTTGCAAAATCATCAAATCTAGAGATCGACCACGGGGGTAACCTTGTAAACCACATTGTTGTTATTCTAGAGAGAGTTATAGGAAAACATCTACACTTGGTTGCATCATCTAATCGTGCGGAATCCATCAGCCATTCATATCTCATAGTGTGCTGCCTGGGATCGGTTTTTCCCTCGTAGGCAGGAATCGACGGCATGTTTGAACCACCTTGGATACTCTACATGTAGGACATTGTCAGTGAATGAGGTATGGCTTCTCAAGATTCCCCAATCGTCATTGGTAAAGCCTTGGCTCTCTCTCACGAACTATCTAACCATAGCCGACAAGTCTGGCATTTGGATAGTTGTTGCCAAGTGATGATCGTGTTCCACCTCACATGAATGGCCCGGTCGATGTCTACGGGCCATTCCATGCCTTCTTGGTTCACATCCTCCCGATGTATACCACGTACATTCACTTCATCATTATTACGGGGAAGCAATTGGTCAACATTCAATTGAACTCCATCATCCAAATCAACCGTAGCAGCTCCAGCTTGAATCTCGGTAGGTAAAGGTAAGTTCCCTCCTCTGGATGAGGGATCAGTACCGATCCTTATAGAGGATCGGCACCGATCGGTCCTGGCAGACCAGAAAAGTCTGCTTGTTGATGCCCCAAAGTCACTGTGTGATATCCGTCTATTCTATGATGCATGTGTCTGTGATACTCATCTGATGAACTAGAACTCTCCGATGTTGAGTAAGGGTAAGGTCCCTCATAGCTTTCCCTCGTTGTTGCTGACTGAGTTGGTTCATTAGGTTGATATTGGCTTGAATCTGCTGATTTAATTGTCGATGGCTATCCACTAGCTCTCCCATCAGATTCTGGAATTCAGCTCTTATATTGGAATAAGCTGGATTCTGGGCTCAACTAGATTGACTGCTTGGGCCTCCTTGTTGGATGATAGCATTCTCATTTCCTTTCACATTCTGAGAAGTAGATCTAGTATTCCATACCATTGTTGATAGCTTTGCTTATTTTTTGCAAATCTGAATAAAATAATCAAACTTTTTGAAGGTAACTGTGGATCTCCTTCGAGGGATTTATGCAATCGAGTAGCAACAAAAGGATCCTAATAAGCTGAGAATCAAGGTTCTCAATGAAAGCACCAAAATGGTTGCATCAAAATTTGGCACAAACACCCAATAGAAGTTTCGAAGAGAAACAAACGAAGCATATAAAATGAAAATAGAGGATTATAACAAAGAAATAGCAGCAAATTGAAAGAATAACATGCACACAACGATTTATAGTGGTTCGGCATTGTTTGCCTACATCCACTTTGAGTAGATTGCTTTAATAATCACTTTATAAACTGAGTGCACGAGGGATCAGATGAAAATCCTTAGTTACAAAAGAATATAAAGCAACTAGCAACATAAAAGTCTTGAAAATGAACAACCAAGTCTGTATTTATAGACGAAGATGGCCAAATATCTCCCTGAAAATTTGGCAGAAGGACCTTTAGAACAAACGAAGAATGTAAAATGAAAATTGAGGATTATAACAAAGAAATAGCAGCAAATTGAAAGAATAACATGCACACAACGATTTATAGTGGTTCGGCATTGTTTGCCTACGTCCACTTTGAGTAGATTGCTTTATTAATCACTTTATAAACTGAGTGCACGAGGGATCAGATGAAAATCCTTAGTTACAAAAGAATATAAAGCAACTAGCAACATAAAAGTCTTGAAAATGAACAACCAAATCTGTATTTATAGACGAAGATGGCCAAATATCTCCCTGAAAATTTGGCAGAAGGACCTTTAGAACCATATGGACCCATAAGAGGGATTGCATGGCCCAATTCCTAAAGAAGAGGGATTGGTACCCAAGGGATTCAGTTATATGTTTCCTCATGCTAAAAAATGCTTAGCCTCCAAATTTCATGCCAATTGGATCAGTTTAACTTGAGTTATTGCTTGATCTTTGCTTCAACATGGATTGCTTGCTGATTCCTGCCGATCCCTACCAAGGGAAGAGTGTCGATCCCTCTAACTTTATCTTTTTGAGGTGCGATCCCTAGGGTAGGCTCCTTAGGTCCCCATATCTTGCTCACAAAATTTCATATGCATTGGAGATGTAGATCTTGAGATATTGATTATTTTTTATTGAAACGCTCTTTACTCCCTAAAACATACTGATCCCTATTATGGAAGTTAATTTATGTCGATCCCTCCTATATGTTGAACCATATTTCATACCTCGAACATTCTTCATGCGTATCTATCAATTCCATTCAACCTTGACTTCGTGTTATCGTATGTACTTGAGTTCTGGGCCCCACAACCGTCACACTGGAGTCATCGGCCTTGATAGCAGTCGAATCTAACATGTGCAATTGGTTCAATATAGCCGGGTCAAACTCGGATAACAAGTACAGTTTGGATGTACCTAACTCACTTTTGTAGCTTGAAAATAATTTTGGTGATGACTACAGCATCATCGACATTCATTTTTGGGTTTCTAAGTGTGGGATGCTACAAAGCTATTTTGGTAAAATGGATATTGATTTAAATTCTCAAAGTATGATTTGATATACAAAAGTTATATGTATATATTATTTCAACATGATTGAAATGAAAACTGATGTTTAGTTCTAAAGTTATCTTGTTAAGTTATTTAATGGATACATATTGCCTATGCATTAGGAATGTCTGGTATGTACATCATGATATGATATGTTGTTTGGTAGTTTTCATTTGTTAAAATGAAATGGGATTTTTGGCGATTTTGGATAGTCGGGAACTTCCGAGTTGTTTTTAAACTTAAAACTAAGTGTTTTGAAAATATAAAAAGTTAAGTTTATATAATGCTTGGATTGAGAAGATAGCAAATTAAAACAAGTGTTAAAAGGTTAAACATATTTGTTAAGTAAAACAAAATGATGTTTTATATATGCTCTTAGGATGTAATGGAGTATTATACAAGTATGAAATTAAGTTATAAAATGTAGATAAACTTGAAGTTATGTTTTATGAAATGATTCATAAATGGTTTTAGTGTTAAAAGACATATTAATTGTATAAATGAATGTGATTAAAAAGGAATTTGTGTACTTAAGAAACCAATAGGATAGATACGTAAGTTGTACATAGATCGTTTTATTCCCATGACTATTCTTGATCTAGTATTCGAGTATAAGTTTTCGAGGTGGTTTATACCGGTCCGAAGAAGGATTTTTCACTCGATTCTTGATGGAAAACACTTGATATGGGTTCGTGATATGATCCCGAGGTTTTCTATCATAGTATATGGCTATGCAAAAGAACAGAGGTTTCCAATCAAAGTACCAAATCAGAGTCCACACTAGAGAGGTCAAGTGATCTATATTAGTTGGGAATTGAAATTTATGTGATCGAGCAAGTGATCAGATCAGATATTGCGTACGGATGATATATGTACATCATACGGGCACTAGTACATTTTTATAATGTATGTTGATTTATGAACAGTTTGGGGAATGACTCTTCGATTTATTATGAGTTAGCATGAATAATTGTCTAAGTAATGACCTGAGACTGTTGAGCATAAGGTATGCTTAATGGACTGTTTATCGTCTTTAGACAATGGGAGAGTTTTGAACCTCAGCGAACCATGAGCACTGGTTGCTAGTAATTATAAATAATATTTGAGTATTTGTTTTCTTATTCCTTTGTTAAGGTTAGATGCGCCATGAAGCGAGGATTCTTAGGGTGGTACCAAGAAGACGGAGGGCAGTTTGAAGGAGTTCTATTCAGAGTCGCTTATAGACTATGGGTTCCTTCTAATCTTAGTATCGTATATCTTTTGTAGTGTACTCACCACTTGAGGTGGAGTCGCTTAGTATGCATTCAGCTGTAGTTAGTTTGTATATAGTTTCAATAGTATGCTATGTATATATAATTTGTTCTCCCATCTCCTTTGATTATCGTTCTTGTTTGAATTTCAAGGACGAAACATTCTAAGTAGGGGAGAATGTAGCGACCCGAAAATTCGAACACTTCGTCTTCGTATATCGAAACGTTTTGAAATATAATTAAGTGTTATAAATATGATTTTATAACCTTGTTAGACATCATTTAATTAATGAATAATGATAAAAAAAACTTGTTTTTGAAATTTGTTTACAAAAATATATTCTTTGAAGAAAAATCGATAATGTGATCGAAAATCATTTATCGGTAAACAACTTTTCGATCGATATAAGTTGTTCGAACTCTTTGGCACTTTATTAATGATCAAATGAACACATTAGCAACTAATTAACACACACTCATTTTCATAAAGCTTGGAATTTTGTTGATGCTTCTAATGGATAAGAGATATTATTATGAGAAGGGTATAAGAGTAATATGCATAAAGGAGAAGTGATGTAAAGAAGAAGTGATGGGAGGTGAAGCTTCCATGGAATGGTGGTGGGGTGAATGCAAGCTTAAAGAGCACCATTATGGTACCTATATAAGAAGGGGCATACCCTTTGTATTCATTCACAAATTCACAAAGCTTTGAGTTGAAAAATCAATGGCTTCTTCATCTCTTATGTTCTAAAGAATATTCCTGCAAATCAACTCCAAATCACTTCAAACTTTGCCACAAGGCTTAGTACAATATTATAACACCTTCCATCAAGTTAGAACTTGAAGAACCAAAGCCACACTAACCTTAGGGGAGGAGGTTGTGAGCAATTCTTACGGGAGGAAGGGAAAATTCAAGTAAAAGCAAGGAGAAGGTGGAAGCAAAGGTGGTTGCTAACTTGGGTCTAGGCTCGAGTGCTTGGATCTTGGTTGTTTGTGAGGGTAAAGGTGAGTTAACACCTCACTTTGAATGAAAATATAACATCTATATGTTAGTATTTGATTATGTTTATTTTGATTGAATTGTTGTAAACTTATGTTAAAACATTGGTTTGAATTCTTACTTTAAAAGTAAGTGACATATGCAATCCATGTATAAGGACTTGAACAAACTTGGATGGATTTGAATGGACTTGTGTGAAATGTGACAAGGCCTCGAACAAAGAACATAGGTTATAGATGGACTTTGGTTTAGATCGGACTCGGATTTGAAAATGTACTTATAGCGATAGTCACTATAGATGTAGTTGTGAATTACCTTGCTTTTGGCGAATTCTATGGATCTTTGTAGAGAGATCCTTAGTGGTTTCTCACCATATTAATAATTATATATATATATATGTTCATTGCTATTAAAAGCTAGCAGTAATAAGTTAAGTAACATCTCGAAAAGCGGCCAAACATCACTAGTGCAAAACTGCCCCGTTTAGCCTTGATTTTGAATTTTAAAAGGGTTAAAAAGATATTTAAATTTAAGTATTTTGTTTCATTCTTTTTACAAGTGTTTTCTAACTAATATTAGAATATTTTAAAAGTGGTTTGAGATATTTATGAATTTTTAGGAGTTAGTTGTGAATTTTTAAAGAAGAGATATTTTGTTGAAAACATATCGTTTTCAAGTTTTTAAGGGATTTTGTAAACATGCTATTTTCAAGTACTATTTGAGTAAAGTTTTAAATCCTATTATAAATATTTCCTAGTATTTTAAAAGAATAAATGAAAGGTTTAGAAAGGGGTTTGGATGATTGTTTAATTACTTGTTTGAAAAGTAATTAACTATGCTTAACACTAAAAGCCGATGAAGTAAGACTTATCTATTTGTGAGAGTTAAGATTGATGTTGAGTAGGGATAGGGAAATAGAGCTCTAACCGACTGGGCTTCCCTCTTGACTAAGGAATAGTAAGTCAGAAAATGTTGAAAACATGTTAGCTGTGTTGATGTCTTATTATTTATGGAAATCATTAATATTATACTTAACACTAAAAGCCGACGAGGTAGACTTATCTATTTATGAGATTCAAGAATGGAGTGTCTAGGCAAGGCTTGATGTAACCACTACTCAAACTTATCCGGCTTCACTCTTGGGCAAGGAATAGTTGAGTTGGAATGTCGGAAACGAGTTAAGCGTACGAATCGTGATTTGTATAAACAATTATTTTGACTAGATAATCGATTAGTCGATTATCGAACTTAACCTAATATTAAATTAGGAAGTTGTTGAAATACTTCGTGATTTCATACCAATAACAACCCCCAGGAAGGAGTATTGGTATGAAACGTCTCTAGCTTTCACTTACTTTTGAAAGAACCGAAATTTAGTTTATCAAAAATTCATTGAATTAGTTTTGGATGGACCGGGATCGGTAAGTGTTTTACTTATCAAACACCACTTCAAAACTAGTATACGAGTTCTATGTTTTGGAAGCAGTTGTGAAGTGAAATATTATAGATTTGAACTGGTAATCCTAAGGTTAAAGTCCAAGGAAGGTCAATGTTAACATTCCAAATGATGCTATCATATGGGACTGTCTATCTTGGGGAGTATTCCAAGAGAAAGAACGACGTTAGCATTCGTTGGAGGACTTATGCGGGGAACCTATGTGGAGGTTCGAGGTCTGTTCAAGACACTCAAATCCATGTAGTGACTTGTAATCTGTTCAGATGTGGGAATCCATTTGAGGATTCATATTCTATTCGAGTGATGAAGAGTCATGTGAAAGATGTCGAACGTAACCTCGACATTTGAAATGGATAATGATAGAGTAGGCTACATAATATTGGATTTGGATGACCCACGACAGGATATTATCTACTCCAGATCTAGAGTATGCTTATCAATGTTGCGCGCGTGAATTGATGATATTTGGTACCACATGGTTCATGTTTATGTTCAGGCATGGGCCTTTGTTTTTTTCTTATGGTATATTTTATCCAGAGATATACGACACTTGGAAGGTGACTTTTGATCCTTGTGAATGGAGATTGGATTTCGGCTTGACCGAAGGGATCTCCGTGGGAAATCCATTATGCAAATTTACCTTAACTGTTTTGAGTGTAACCTAAATATGTTGTGGTGTGACCAATGTAAGCATCACAGCTATTTAATATGATTTATATTTTATACCGTAGACATTACCTATCATATCACTATATGTTAAATTTAATTAATGGTTGGTGTCTTTGAGAGGAAAACCGTTACAGGAATCTGTATGGTCTCAATGGTTGCTGTTACCTATTTCATGTTTTATAAGTTTTCTCACGTTGGTTTGCCAGATTGATCCGGGTGTTATTTTCTTATAATGCTCGGGTCAGCCCCGTGTATGTTTCCAGATTTAGCTTTGGATACTTGGAGCTTATGGAGAACAGCCGGATGATTATCTTCCGTAGTATTCTTATTTTCAGTGCATTTCTGTATTGTATATAGCAGCATTGTGAGGACAGGCAATTATAACTATCCAGGCTGATGGTAGTACTTAAGTTTTAGTAACTCTGATATTTTTGTATTCAGAGTAACCCTTTGTATTGTTCCTTTGATATTATATATTACCGTTTCGTTGTGAGATTCTGATGTTGTGTTCTCTCTTTCTTGTTCTATTTCTTTTTCCTCTATTTTACCCTAACTTTCTGTATTTTCGGCACTTGGGTGCTCGGCACACGAATACCGTGGATGTATTTAGTGTTGACATTCAAAGGTCGAAAAGTTAGGTCGTTACATTAATAGTATTCTCAAGTCGAGTGAACAGTGTATATCAGTCACTTCAATATTTTCCGTTTGACCATAGTTATATTAACCGAAAATTAAAAACTATTGAGTGAATCATTCCATAGTTATCCAATAACTATCAGTAGTAACCCTTTGGTGCACCCATTAGCCATGAGTTATACAATGCCCAACATTTGGATAGCGTTATGTACTCCAGTCTTAACAGATGTATCGATATCCATTCTCGACACGTCTTGATTAGGAATGTTTAAAATGATAAATTTATTTTCATTGTATAAATAACTCGTAGCTACAACACATTACAACTACTATCACAAAAACATACCATTTATGGATTTTCTATTAAATATAATTTTAATTAAATTAATTAATCAATATAACACATCATATCAAGTATGTAATAGAAAGAAAATACTTTTATGAATAAGATTGGTTATTGAGTTAGGTGTATGTAAAAAATTACATAATTACCCCTAGGGAATACCCCTAACTTTATCAGTTATAGTTAAATCATGGCACGATGTCCATCGAACGACTATAGTTGGGTCAAGTGGAAGCATTGAAAGTGAAGCACTATTTAAGAATGGATTCGTCTCCTTAATTATATGAGGTTAGTCTCATGATCAACTGAAGTCAACTCAAAGTTAAAGTTACAGGCCAGAGTAATTCGGTTCATAATGATTGTTATTATTGAACCAAAGACTTTGTCTTTGGACTATAGAGCTGAGTATGGACGATGTTGGAATTTTGACCATTAGCAAATTCTATAAGTCTAAAGTGATATAATTTTGACAAAGAGAAATGGTGTAAATAATTGTCACAATCGGGTAATGCTTAATAAAATAAAATTGGATTTTACCAAAATCAAATAAGTGAAATTTTTTGTCATAATGTCACACCACCTACTAAGTGACGTGTGAACGTTAATATTCGAATTGTTCTGTATTAATTGCTAACCAAATAATACCAAAGAGTCACACAATCGAAACGGTGAATACTTCATTTATCACCTGATTTAATTAATTTGTAATTGTTATAAATTAATTAATTTATTTAGTATTTATGAAATATTAATTAAAACTATAACATTTTGTCTTTGATGTGTTGAACATTGTTAAAGAATGTATTTATAATAGTTATAAATATATTAGTCAATATACAATATCGGTACCCATTTAATTTTGATTTTAATGCAACGGACATTATTGGGGCTGGAATTAGCTTAAAGGCCCATATAGGGCATGAAAATTTCAACCAAAATAGCTTGGATAGGCTAGCCAAATGTTTGCAAAAATGGAGGCTTTTGAATGGTTTAAAAGAGTGGAATTGGTAAGAGAGAGATAGAGATAAGTTCCATTTTCTCTCTATTTGACTTCCTATTTATATGTCGCTCTCTACACCATTCTTTTTTACACTTTTTTTCTTCTCCCTCTATAAATTTCAACCGTCAAACTCCATTTAAATGCAAAAGAAATCCAAGCTCAAATCACATCGCCTTTGATTTGATCATCGATGGTAAAGCAGTTTGGGAGCCAACAACTCTAGAACTTGGAATTCAATTCAAGGAGCCATTTCATCATTTCAGAGTGAGATCTCTAAGCCTTGGTGAAAGGTATTTAACGTGTTTACTAATTCATTTAATATTATTATCTATTATTGTAATATATTATAGGTTATTAGACTATATTACTAATATGGTGTATTGATATTTTGTCACATATTAGATTGTTGAATATATTAGTGCTTCTACATATATGTTAACTAAAAAAAATTATATACATACTATCATTAAAATCATGGCCTAAAATAAAATGAAATCATTTTTTATTTAAATAATATTATATATATATATGATTTTATTAATTAATATATTATATCTTAGAGATAAAATCAAATGATAAACATTTTCAAATTTATAAAAAAAAATTGTATATATTAGTTCGACAATAGTGAGTGTTCAATTTTAAAATATTTTATATTTATTTTATATTTAATTAATGATATAACTATTTATTTAACAAGAAATTGATTATGTATATATAAATATATTTAATATAATTTGAAATTAATTATAAAATTTTACATTAAAATACTACATAATTTTCAGATCTTAGAAATACATTTTTATAATTTTAATTAATTTAATTAAATTGGTTTTAAAAATATTTTATAATTGCTTAATTAAAAATCATTTTAAAATTAGAAAAAAAAATCTATCATGACCTTAAAGTTAGAAATTTAATATATATATATATATATATATCGGTGTGTATGTGAATGCACGCACATATACATGTACATACATACATACATACATACATACATATATATATATATATTTAAAATTAAATATTAAAAAAAAATTGTACACAACTTTGTAGCAGCAATTTGAATAAAAAATAATTATTTATATTAATTATTAAATGATATTTTATTTAATAGAACAAAATTTTGTTTGAATATATTTTGTAATATTATATATAGATTATTATAATTATTATTTCTATGCATTTTTGTGTGTGTGTATATATATATGATTATATTTTACATAAGTGTAATTTTACATAAATATACATACATACATGCCACTACGAGGTAGGCCCAGTAGGGTGCCAACCCCCCAGGTGGGGTTGCGGAGGCAACACCTCAGCTGACGGCAGTCGACCTATGCTTGCTTTGAATCTAAGCTAACGGCGGTCGACCTATGCTTGATATTTAATATTTTAAAAATTCGAAAATAGTTTGAAAAATTCAAAATTCGAAAAATATAAACATTACTATGCAAATTATTACTTTCATATTCATCTAGAGGTTTTCTTTTATAACTATCTTCTTTGATATATATACATGTTTCTTGTGGCTCTAAGCAATGAAAATTATGGCTTCGATCCGAAATTTTTCCCTCCATTTCAAAATTTTTACCTCCATTCTGAAAATTTCCCTCTAATACCATATCTAATTAAACCCAACTCCTCTCTACCTAATGAAAATAAGAATAAAGTTAACCCTTTCTTCTTCATTTCTTTTTCTAACAAAAATTAAACCTTACTCCTACTTTAACAATCACAACCGCCACAATCTTCATCTCTTAATTTTTTTCCTTCTTTCGAATAAAGTAAACCTACTCCTAATTACACCCTACTTCATTTCATTTCTTTATTTTGGATCTTTAAACGTGAATTGGGGTTTCGATCTAGGATTCAAATGCACGAAGTTTCAGATCTAGGTAGTGTATGTTGAGTGCTAGTGGATGCGCAAGGTGGATGTTTTAGGTGTTAGTTCCTGAGATGATGGTTTTGATGACAACAATCTTAGGACTTGTTATAAAATATAAATACTAATATTCTTGTCGAGATATATATGTATATGCAGGATATATATGCAGGTACTGAAGAATGAAGACTCTACAGTCTAAAGATTCAAGACGGAGTATAGAGATTCAAGACTGACGAATTCAAGATTGAAGAAATCAAGACTGAAGACTCATGAGTATCAAGAGTTCAAGATTTCAAAAGTTCAAGAATTCAAGATATCAAGTAATAGTGCCTAGATTTATGTTAAAACTTCATAATAACACTAAAATCTTTATTCGAAATTTAATTATGGAATGGAATCCACCTACTCGCTTTAATAGTGGGATGGAACCCACGACCTCTTTAGTGGGAAGGAACCCACGACATTCTCTAGTGGAATGGAATCCACGAAATTTTCAAAATGATTTATTTTAAATATTTTTCAAAAACTTTTTAAAGTCATCTCTCTCAGTTTAAATATTTTAGCCTTAAACTATTTTTATTATCTTTTATATTTTGATTTCAAAATCATCTCTTGTTTTTAAACTATCTCCTGGTTTTAATATTATAAGCTTTAAATCTCAAAAATATATTCTATACTTAGTTTTTAATATTACTTTTATATTATAGGTTATATATTTTTAAGATTACCTTTTAAATCTCTTTTATAAGTTTAACATATATTCAAAATGGTTTATAAAATTCAGAAATTGTTTTGACAAGTTTTAGAAAGAAAATCTCTTTTAAAAACAAAAATCAATTTTCAAAATATACATAAGCATGTCGACATACCTCATCCCCCCATGTCGACATGGTAGCCGTAGAAATTCAAATTTTCTAATGTAGTGTCTATTCGTCATAACCTTTCACGAATGGACATGATTGTTGTTCTTCTATAAATACCAGTTGTTTTCAACGAATTTTAAGTTAGTTTTTCTTCATTTCTTCACTCCTTCTTCTCCACTCAAGCATTCTCTTATATTTTAACAAAACCCTGCCGAAATCCTGAGTGAATCAAACTTAATCATCTCTAGTTTGATTCTCTACCACTCTCTCTCAATGATCTCAGTGCTATTCAGAGTTATAGGATCATTTGTAATTAAAGATCGAAAGATCGAAGTGTATCAAGTCTCTCTCTATCAAAGTGTGATTACAAACGGTGTGATTGTGGCCTGTAAATCAATTGGGTGTGATTGTAGCCCGTAAATCAATTGGGTGTGATTGTAGCCTAGTTAAATCAAGAGAGTTTGCCCTGGACTCGAAGACATGTGGGTGTATCTCGTGGCCTTGAAATCGAGGTTGTAATATCGATGTTATATTTGAAAAGAAATCTGCACAAGAAATTGTGTGGGACTGGATGTAGGGTAACTCCGAACCAATATAAAATTCCGGTGTGTTCTTTCCTTTACTGCTTTTTATTTACTATTTGCATCTGTGTTTGTGAATTGCATCTGTCTGTGTTTAATTTCAAAAGATTTCAAAAAATCCATAAAACAGATTAAACACTATTCACCCCCCCTCTAGTGTTAATTCAGCCTTAAGATCCGTAATCTGCATTTCCTATATTTGATATCAGAGCATTGGTTTTCAAAGTTTTCATAATCTAATTTTTGAAAAAAGTTTTCAAATGGCTGCCAACACTGGTAATGTCAACACTATCACTAGTTCTTTTATAAAAGGTCAGTCTACTGCCAGACCACCACTTTTTCATGGCAGTAACTATGCATATTGGGCATGTATGATGAAAATCTATTTACAATCAATAGGATTAGGCACTTGGAATATCACACAAACTGAGTACATTGAACCCACAACAAATTTTGCATAGTGGACCGCTGAGCAAAAGACTGTTGCACAAAACAATTCCAAAGCCATGAATATTCTATTCTGTTCACTTGATAGGAATGAGTTTAATAGAGTATCTGTCTGTAAGTCTGCATATGAAATCTGGAAAACTTTGCAAGTTTCTCGTGAAGGAACAAGCAAAGTTAAACAGACCAAAATATCCATATTGACCAATCAGTTTCAATTATTCAAGATGAATCCAAATGAGTCCATTTCAGACATGCACAATTGGTTTCAAGACATTGTGCACTCACTAATTGCATTAAGAAAGAACTTCTCCGAAGAAGTTCAAGTTAGAAAAATTCTGAATTCACTCACTCCTGAATGGGATCAGAAGACACTAGCAATTGAAGAGGCTAATGATATTAGTACGCTGAAAATTGAAGAATCAATTGGGAATTCGATGTCGTTTGAAGTACAAATGCAAGGGAGAAGAGAAAGCAAGGCCTCAGAAAAGAAGTCAATAGCGTTCAATGCAATAATAGATGGTTCAGACTCAAATAGTGACGACGATGAAGAAATAGCCTTGATGACAAGAAATTTTAGAAAGTTTTTGAAATACAGAAAGATGTACAACTATAAGAGAAATAATCACAAGAATTCTGAAAATAATAATGAGACTCTCAACAACGTTAGATGCTATAATTGTGATGAGCCAGGCCACTTAAAAAGAGATTGTCCACATCCGAATAAGCAAAAATTTCCTCCAAGTAATGATTCGTCAAAGAAAAGGAAGAGAGCGTATACTGCTACACTAGATGATTCAGACTCATCCTCCAGTGATGAAGATCAGAAGATGGAAAATTCAAATATGTGCTTTACAGCTATTCACGAATCTGATGATCTCGGGAATATGGATCTAAAAATAGGTACGCATTTAAGTTATATTGGTTGAAATTGTTTGCTTGAATATTTGATTGTTTGCATGTTTTGAAATTGCTTGCTGTTTGAATTTAAAATGTTGATTTTCAAAATAATATTATTTTGAAAATATTTTTAATATTAAAATATTAATATTAAAGTGTTATTATATTTATATTATTTCAGATAAAATATAAATTAGATTATAGGATATATATATATATATATATATACGAGTAGATTGGCACGTGCGATGCACGTGCGCAGAAGGAGCTGGTGTTAAGAAACAATGTCTATAAGAGTTGTTGAATGCGACAAAATGACTGTGACGTACATGTATTGTTGAATATTTTGGATATTGACATGCAGAATGAATCTACAGCAGATGGACGTAAAAAATTTGTATCGAACATGGGAAGAAGCGTTAGATCAGACTGACAATATGTGGGTAGGAAGAAAAGTAATATACATATAGTGTAACGAATTATTAACGCATGTTCATGCAAACCGTAGCAATCTATCGCTATTTTCAGCTTTCCTTGTAGTGGGAGTGAGTTTGAAATAAGTGAAAAGAAATACCAACTGTGTTTCTAGCAGAGATCCAACGCCTAATGCACAACAACAATATTATTTGAGAAAATATGGACACGGTCAGATACTTGAACTGTCAGTCATGCTGACAATTATTGTTAATAGGGTTGGTCAAACCATCATACTGTAAGATGTATAAAAATTATCCATAAAAAAAACACAGAAATGTATACTAAATAATGTACCGAACTATGTAAAATCTGAATGAAATTGATAATTACTGCATCTATCATAAACATGGAATAAAGAACCAAGCTATTCTATTGGACTCTTGGTCATGTCCATAAAAGCTTCTAATAACTTCATGACTCATACAGTCATACTTACCGCCCATGTCAAAAAATACATGAATATTTCTTCTAAATTATTTCACTACGTATTCCCTAATTATTTCTGCAATAGACATTGTAAAACCAAAAAGAGGATCATTAGAAGCCAAACCAACAACATGTGAACTCCTTATCTAAAAATATATATAGAAAAAATAAAAAGTACATGCACAGAAAGTAAAAAGGGAAATAATGTAATATTAAAAGCATTTTTAAGTAGAAAAACCACAAAGAGAAAAGCTATTTCAAAACAACACAGAGCGACAATATTATTTCAAAGTTAAAACCACAAAAGTCATACACGTTCCATCCGAAGAGGCTACTATTATCTTCATCTATATATCATATTCTATCTATTAAAGTTCTCACAATATTCAATCAATCAAGAGAGCACTATACCGCTTGTCCCAATATATTTTCTGAAAAATAGAGGATTGTTGGGGTATACCATTTCTTTTAGAAGTCCGATAACTCATGATAGATTGTGTGTTGGTGAAATGCTACTGCTTGGATTTCCATTCTCATCCTCAGACTATTTCCAGGTCCCGTTTGATAGTTACTCAATGGTCTTATTGAATGCTGCATTTCTTCAAAGCTTTTCTGGGATGTACCCCAAATGATAGATTATGTTGGCTGGTTCCATTCCTTTAAGCTGAAAAAGAAAGAATGTCATATGTATGTACTATTTATTTACATCATTATGATATTGAATCCAGGGCAGACTAACATTGTGTTTATGATCCTGAATAATATTGATTGAATTATTCTTCAACTCGTCGGGTGGGAGGGGATAGCATATATCAGGATCAATAATGTTGGGAAGAAGTTAGAAGATGATGCACTGATCAAATAAAAGTACTTTGGTTAAAAGATAAGGAACTTCGAATCTAAACATAACATATCACCAACATCACAAAAGAAGACAATAAAGTAATAAGAGCGGTAATAAATGAAGAAAGCAAAGAAAAACAAAGAAAAACAAAGAAATAAATGAAACAACCCAAATTAGCAACCAAAAAAAATCAAGATTCGGTGATCAGAACTCACTTCCAACTGACGTTTAGTTGACATTTTGCAATGATATGTATTACCTGCATGCAGTGATAGGGGAAATTAATTAATGGGGCAGAATCGACGACAAACATAAATATTAAATATCAACTTAAACATGATAACTAACCTTTCTTTAGCTAAGGTATTTTAGCTTAAGTCGGAGTTAGGTGCCAGCATATCTTCATCAATTTTCTACTCTATAAACATCGGTTATAGAAAACCAATTTTAGGTCCAACATAATCTGGCATTCCGTTGCTGTTTTCATAAGAAATAGTAAGTTACGACTTTAATTGGCTATTGAAATCAATTCTCCTTTCACAGTCGAGCCCTACAATTAACGAAATAAAAGTCGAAATTAACACAACAAACACAATTAAACCAAAACTAATTAGGAAAGCATAACAACGTTTAAATCTTTACTTACCTGAAGTGGCTGTCTTCTCTTCTTCTTCTCCGTTGTTTACAGTATAAGTGTGCACAACCCATTTTCGTCGTGTACATCAACATAATGATACGGAGCTAGGAGCCACGAAATCACCTCCCGTCTTCGCCGATGTCTTTCTTTTCTCCAACTCGACTCGCCCACCTTGTCGCCAACGCCTCCGAACTTCTAGAATGAAATCCGTCGCGCTCGTCCCCCCGTCTCTGCTATAGGTGACAAAAATGTCTTGACCTAAACCTCCATCGCACATGCCCAATTCATTACTGCAGAAGCCCCACTTGAACATGAGTTCAACGCATCAATCGCTTTGACCTAACGGCGCCGGAATCATTACAAAAGTCTAACCCTAGTTTTGAATCGTTAACTTGGACCATCACCGCACTCTCCTAAATTTATCTCAGAAAAACGACTCGACAATTCATAGCCGCACTTTATGAAACATAGATCAGACTGCCTCCTTCATGGTTCGAAATAGAAAGAGTCGAGGGTCATCAGATCTTCTGTAATCATTCAAACGAATCGACTATAAAATACATACAAATTCGTAAACACAGTAAGGAAAGAGTAAACTGATAAATAATATTAGAATAGTACCAAAAGTATTGAATTTGAGATCTAGGAAGCGGCTTGTTGGGAAAGAGGAGGTCGAGCTTCAATTTCGCTTGGCCTTAGAAAGCCATTTTTTTTACTTTTCCGTTCAGAGTTTTGATCGGAAGAAGGAAGAGAAAAAAGAACAGTGAAAGTGGAGCAGTTATCTGAGACGTGGGGATTGAACGTTGAATGTGGATATTGGAAAATCACAAATATGTCCTCGATTTGGACAGCTTTTGAGTTTGAAACTGTCTAGTGTGGGGGTATTGTTGGAAGTGCCAAAAAGGCTTCACTTTGACCGGGTTGACCAGGTATTTGCATTATAGTATAGATATATAAAACAAAATAGAAAAAATTAGTCACATGTATTATAAGACTCATGTCGACATGGCCCTACCCCCTATGTCGACATCCCTACCAGAATTTTGAAATTCAAATTTGAATTCAAAACTTTGAATTTTCCTCCACCTTTTCACCAACTCCAAAGTTCTAAAAAGGTGTCTCTTGATCAGAGAACATGACTATTGAATATCTATTTATCTCCTTAACTTTATCCTATTTTTCACTTTCATTTCAAAATTCAAACTCTCTTTCAAACTCTCAAGCTCTCTACTCTCTTCAAAAATGACTTCCTCAAGCACTCCCTCCACCATTAGGTTGTCCAAAGCCATCAAAGAATTCATCTACAATGACCAGGAAGCTATCAAAGCTTACATAAGCGATGCAAACTTTGGAAAAGTCCATACGGGAAAATTTGCTATCTTTAATGATTTTCCTTCTTATGAACTCAATGTTCTTTTCGAAGAGAATCAAATTCTCAGTTTAATTGATGATTCTCAAAATGGTTTTGTTTGTTATCCTAATCTTGTTAAAATGTTTTATGCAAATTTGAATCGTGGCTTTTATGATGGCAATGAAGGAGAAGTTTGGAGTAGTGTTAAAGGAACACAAATTGTTTTAAATAGTGAGATTTTGGAAAATATTTTGGGTTGTAAGTACACGGGAATGAATCTTTTGGATTTTCAAATTGATGAACATGATCATGAGACATTTCATCACATTTTTGAAGGAGATGATAAATTTGAATTTATAAATCAAAATTTCTGTCCTAAAGCAAGAATTGTTAATTTTCTTTTGCAACATACCATAACTCCAAGATCGGAAAATTTCAATCACCCGACCTTAAAAGTTTGTAAGGCTCTTTTTGCTATTATGGGGACTATGACATTAATTGGATACAAGTAATTTTGGATGAACTTCGTCCCAAAAATTTTACTTTAGGAGAAAATATTTTGTATCATGGAATTTATTTTACTCGGATTTTTAACTATTTTGGAGTTGATTATAAGAGAGAGGAGTTTTTTTCTCGAAAAGTGTTTAACCATGCAAATATCTCTCTTATGAAAATCCCACTTGTGTTTCAACCATATGAAACACTTACCGAAAAAGATGAAAGGTTGGCTCATGAAGAAATGGAAGAAGAGGAGGAGGAGGAAGAAGGGGAGGAGATGGAGATTGAAGAAGAAGGAGAGGAGGAGGAAGAGACATCATTGGAAAGTATTGAATACCCTATCACTCCTAACAATCCATCCAACAAGACACTTCTCAAAAACCAAAAGATAATAGTGGAAAACCAACGGATTCTCAAAAGATCCGTTAGTAAAAAGTTGGACAAAATTTCCACCAAAATGAACAAGTTCTTTGGGAAAGTGAGTCGCAAACTTGGATTATCATCATCTTCATCATCCTCTATCGAATTCTAGTTTTCATTTCATGTTGTATTTGTTTGTATCTTTCGATTAGTTAATGTTATGTATTGTTTATGTAATGTTAACTAAAATTTATCAATGAAAATCATTTATTTCTGTTCATTAGCTTTAAAATGTCTCTGGAATGCTTGCTTTTATATTATATAAGTTTATATATATAGACTTGTACATAATATAAAGAAACAAAGCAAATTTCCAAAATAAATAGGGGCATGTCGACACCCGCCTACCCCCCATGTCGACATGTAACGGCTAGAAAGTAATTTTTGTTTTGAATTTGAAATTGACATAACTACCTTGTGTCTTTTCATTTCAAACGACTTTCTATCTATTTAAATACCCGTTTCTTCCAGAAAAATGCATATTTTCAATTCTCCTTATTTTCTATTGAATTTCTTCATATTTTATCAAAAAATGCCCTCTCCTATTCATAATCTAAGTGAGAATCTTTAATAAACTCTCAATTCCTTCAAGAACATGCTTACTTTTATCCTTCGCAATCAACGTCACTTAGAATTAAGCCAAATGCAGATGATAAAGGAACAAGAAAGGCACTTCGATGCCATTCGATGGATGCTTTCAGCCCTCAACAAAGAAGAACTCGAAGCGAATCAAGAAGGAACTCTGAACAAGGATAATGAAGAATGTGATGCTATAAAGGTAGACCCTATCTTCGGTGAAGAAGGATGGGTTGAAGTTCGAAGAAATGTTTGATTTGACTTGTATGGTTTGATTTACTTTGATTTGGTTTGATTTGAATTGTTTGATTTGATTTGACTTGATTTAAATTGTTTGAATTGATTTGAACATGGTATGTAATATATGATTGAAATGGTGTGGTTTGATAAATATATTGATTGATTATGTTTGAAATTTTCATATCTCTCACATTTACCTTACTATATTTTACTCATATTATTATCTGTCTCGTTTATATTCTACTATACTGTATTATTATCGTATATAGTGCTATAGTATTAGTTTAAGAGGAAGTTTTGTATTTTAGGATTAGTTTTTGTTGATGACAAAGGAGGAGAATTATAAAATAGGTTAGATAGGCTTAGATTAAGGGGGAGTTAGCAGATTAAGGGGGAGTTGTTGGAATAAGGGGGAGTTAGAGTAGAATCAGAGTTTGGTGGAGTAGATTTTATAAACAAATGTTGCCATCATCAAAAAGGGGGAGATTGTTAATTCCTAGGATGATGGTTTTGATGACAACAACCTTATGACTTGTTATAAAATATAAATACTAATATTCTTATCTAGATATATATGTATATGCAGGTACTGAAGAATGAAGACTGTACAGTATAAAGATTCAAAACTGAGTATAGAGATTCAAGACTGACAAATTCAAGATTGAAGAAATCAAGACTGAAGACTCATGAGTATCAAGAGTTCAAGATTTCAAGATTTCAAGATATCAAGATAAGTAATAGTGTCTAGATTTATGTTAAAACTTCATAATAGCACTAAAATCTTTATTCGGATTTTAATTGTGGAATGGAATCCACCTTCTCGCTTTAATAGTGGGATGGAATCCACGACCTCTTTAGTGGGATGGAACCCACGACCTCTTTAGTGGGATGGAACCCACGACCTTCTCTAGTTGAATGGAATACACGAAATTTTCAAAATGATTTATTTTAAATATTTTTCAAAAACATTTTAAAGTCATCTCTCTTGGTTTAAATATTTTAGCCTTAAATATTTTTATTATCTTTTATATTTTGATTTCAAAATCATCTCTTGTTTTTGAACTATCTCCTGGTTTTAATATTATAAGCTTTAAATCTCAAAAATATATTCTATACATAGTTTTTAATATTACTTTTATATTATAGATTATATATTTTTAAGATTACTTTTTAAATCTCTTTTATAAGTTTAAACTATATTCAAAGTGGTTTATAAACTTCAGAAATTGTTTTGACAAGTTTTAGAAAGAAAATCTCTTTTAAAAACAACAATCAATTTTCAAAATATACATAGGCATGTCGAGATACCCCATCCCCCTATGTCGATATGGTAGCCGTAGAAATTCAAATTTTCAAATGAAGTATCCATCCGTCATAACCTTTCACGAATGGACATGACTGTTGTTCTTATATAAATACCAGTTGTTTTCAACGGATTTTAAGTTAGTTTTTCTTTATTTCTTCACTCCTTTTTCTCCACTCAAGTATTCTCTTATATTTTAACAAAACTCTACCGAAATCCTGAGTAAATCAAACTTGATCATCTCTAGTTTGATTCTCTGCCACTCTCTCTCAAAGATCTCGGTGCTATTCAGAGTTATAGGATCGTTTGTAATCAAAGATTGAAAGATCGAAGTGTATCGAGTCTCTCTCTATCAAAGTGTGATTGGAGACGGTGTGATTGTGGCCTGTAAATCAATTGGGTGTGATTATAGCCCGTAAATCATTTAGGTGATCTTGTAGCCTGGTTAAATCAAGAGAGTTTGCCCTGGACTCGAAGACAGGAGGGTGTATCTCGTGGCTTTGAAATCGAGGTTGTAATATCGATATTATATTTGAAAAGAAATCTGCACAAGAAATTGTATGGGACTGGATGTAGGGTAACTCTGAACTAGTATAAAATTCCGGTGTGTTCTTTCCTTTACTGCTTTTTATTTACTATTTGCATCTGTGTTTGATTCTATGATTGTCTCTGTGTTTGTGAATTGCATCTGTCTGTGTTTAATTTTAAAAGATTTCAAAAATTCCATAAAATTGATTAAACACTATTCACCCCCTCCCTCTAGTGTTAATCCAGCCTTAAGATCCGTAATCTGCATTTCCTATAGTAGGGTGTTATGGATTGGGAGGTTGGGAGATTTTAGTGTCGGATCTGGGTTTTGGATCTGGGTGTTGCAGATCTGAGTTGCGAATTGTTGGGTGTTACAAATCTAGTTTCGGATCTAGGTAGTGACGTCTAGTGGTGGAGGGAGCTCTGATGTATGGGTGGTGAGGTCGGTTGTATTAGTTGAAGTTGAACGTGTAGCTTTTGTCAACCTCTGAGGATAAAGAGAGGGAGTCCCGAGTCAAGGAGGCGAAGATGGAAGCGCTACCGTAGGTGAAGCTAAAGAAGCAGGAGATGGACCGGGTCGAGCAGGATGTGTTTTGGGCATGTTGGCATTGGGCGGACTCACAAGGGACGGGCTTGTAAGTGGTGGACCGGGTTGGGTTGCAAGTGTTAGTGGATTGTGGGTAGCCCGTTCAGTTGGAAGAAGGGATTCAAGAGGCATCGCAGCTGGTGTCAATGGCCATAAGCATTGCCTGAGGCGGTGTACCTATGCTTGTTTTGACTACATAAGTTGGAGTTTGTAGTATTTTGGTGTCAGAAGTGATTGGAACGAAGGCTCATTTAGCGAGTTCTAAGGATGATATGTATGATAGACAAGCATTGGAAGGAGATGATGAGAGGAATAGAGAAGCGAAGTGGATTGATGTGAGGAGGGAGGAGGAAGGACGAGGGGACATTGCTAGGTTTGGATGAGTGATGATGAATAAGGGAAAGACGTTTGAGCTTAAATAGGGGAAGGAATATGAAGAACAGAGTGTAATCCATATGACGTTGCTTGTTATATGGAACATTTGAAGGGGAAGGAGTTGTTGAAGCAGTTTCAATGGTGTAGAAAGAAGATGCGGGTTGTGTTGGTTTGTCATGCGGGCAAAGTGACAGGGTTGTGATTTGGATTGAAGGATGGGTTATTGCAATAGATTCTAGAGGTGAGCATAGGGTGTTAGGCGGCTCATATTTGGGCAACGGGTAAGGTTCGGTACTGTTGGTGGTCGGGTTACAGTTGCGATGGGTAAAAAACGATATGTGGTTGTGTAACAACCCTGTATTTTTCAAATATTTTTAAATTGATTTTTCCAGATTCAAAAGCTTTATTTATGAAAAAGAATAAATTTTGTTATTTTAAGCATAAACTTTGATTTTGATATGGATTAGAATTCCAAATATGACTAAATTTTGATATTTCCAGAAAATGTGAATTTTGGTCAAATAGTCAAACTTTGACTTTTAAATTTAAATTTTAAATATTTGAAATTATAAATTTTATCTTTTATTTTGAAAATAGATTTAATAACATGAATACTGCTTTTTGTTTCATTGAAAACGAAGTCAAAATGTAAAAGTTATGTACATTTCAATTTTGAGTATAAATTGTTTATTTAACAATTTTGTCTATTTTAAATTGTATAAATTACTCTTTCTTTCTTATATTTTGTTTTAATATGTGTTAATATGTTTTTATGTATATTTTGTCTTTTTATATTTTTAAAATGATAAAAGAATTTTTCCAAAATTTACTTTATTTATTTTTCATTTTTAAAGGCTGTTTTCCTATTTTCTGCTATTTTCTTCATTAAAAATTATATGTAAATTAAATTTTAAATATTTATTTTGTGAATATATTTTTATTTTATGTTATTATTTATGTTTAAAAATATATTACAAGCTCATATGAATTTTCTAAAATTATTTCATTCAGTTTCAAATTTTCTAGTCTAGTTCACTGTTTTTAACTATTTTCCTTAATTTGACTTTATATAATTAATAAATATTATATATATTTCTATATTCTGTTAAAAATTTCGAAATTTCATCTGATAATATTATTATTTCAGTAATGTAAACTTATATAAATAATTAAAGGTAAATTGAAAGGGTTTGTGACTTTCTATTTCCAATGACTTTTGATTTTCCCACCTTTTCACATTTTAACTTACTTTTACAAATCAATTAGCCATAAGTACACACATACTTCAGCTGCCTACCTCCATTCTTCATTCACGTACATCATTTCTAAAAAAAAAAATTTCGGCCTCATCCTATTAAAAAGTTTTGGTAAAATCTCTTTTTCTTTTTCACTTTTTCATTGTTTTGTTGTGATTTTTGCACTTGCCTTCATCTACTTTATGTTCGGCCTGCCATCTCTAGCCACTTTGCTGCCTCCACCACCACCTATTCCAGCCACCATACCCTCCTCTCCACTGCCATTCCTGAGCCGCGCCATCCTATGTTGAAGATCCACCTAAAAATGAACAAAAAACTCCATTTAAAACACCATAGCTGAGCTACCTTGTTGCCACTACTCCACCATCATGTTTTGGCCGACCAATCCACCACCACCACCACCACCACAAACCTGAGCTTTAGACCTTGCCACATCTGTAGTGGACCTTTCTAGATCAGGCCATGCCCAATAGTCCCTTGGTCGAAGACATTTAGGCCTTGGAATCCATGTTGTTGCTTGTAGTTGTGTGTTGATGCACACATATGCCTTCGTCTCCTTCATATATTGTTATGGCCAACCTATATGACCTCAACCTGACCAAACCTGATTCAAAACCATCCCATTGCAGTACCTTTCCAGCCCATAGCTGAAGCATAAGTGGTTGAATGCAAGTGCAAAAGTTTAGCTATGTATTGTGCTTATATTTCTAGCTTTGTTTATAATAGTTTGGTTTGAAATTCATGTTGTATATTTTGTTTTGTTTGATATGTGACAAGACAAATAACATTGGCTCTCCCTCATTCAAATCGTAGTCATGTTTTCGTGCCTTTGTGGATCTCTGTTTTGTGTATTTGGTCGTAATCTCCAGCTTTGAACAGGTGAGTTATTCTCACCAGACAATATGCACCTATATAACTAGTAAATTGACACCCTGTGAATCTGTAGAAATATATTATCATGTTATATATGCCTATATTATTATCATATGATGTTCACACATGTTATTACACCTGTTATATCATATGATACTGTTATTTCATGTTACTCTGTTATTTGTATCAGTTATCACCATTGCAAGTTCCCTGTAGACTAGAATCACTATGGGTTGAAATGATACATACCCGAACGGACTTTAGAATAGGAAAAAAATCATTATGGGCTGAAATGATAGGCCTGAATGGTTTTTATTTATTTATTTTAACTTGGGATTGCGGGTTTGAAATGATAGAACCCGAATTTTTCTTTTTTTTAAACTGCGGATTGAAATGATACATATCCGTATCACTTGACCTAGGCTAGAAAACTATATACAGGCCCGTGGTTATTTTATAAGGTGTTTTGGATATTTTTAAGTATTTTAAAAATATAAATTTATGAAATTTGATTTAAACATATTTTGAAATATTTTGAATTAAAGAAATTATGATTTTTCTATGTGTTAAAAATGTAATAAATGAATGGTTTAACTAGATTTTTTTTGAAATATAACTCAAGTTTGGAAATTTGGAATTTTGGTTAAAAATGATTTATATAAATAAAATGGAAATTTAATTATATTTGGAAAATGGTAATTATGATAATTTGATTTAATTTGAATTTAAATGATTTATTAAAGTATTATTGATTTTTCTATGAATTTAAGTGGTTAAATAAATGAATGTTTAAAAGTGATCTTTTAAAATATAACTTGACTTGGAAATGTGAAATTTAGTTTAATTAAAGGTTTAAGTTAATTAAATAAAATTGGAAATTTAGTTAAATTTGTGAAATGGTAATTAAACTCTGAATTTGATTTGACAGCATTTTTGAAATGTATGTAAAAGATATTACAGCATTTTGCAAATGCTGTAGTTGTTTAAATGAACTAAAAAGAAAATTTGAAATAAAGGCTATTATAGCACTTTGTAAGTGCTGTAGTGGTTAAACTTAACATTTAAGTTTATTTTAAATTTAATGGAAATATATTACAGCATTTAAGTGCTGTCGTTTTGTTAAATGAACTATTTTAAACTATAACTTTACGTAGCATTTTGTAAGTGCTACGGAAACTGTATTTTGTTGTTTTAATAAATTTTAATGAAAATAATCTTTGGAAAATGATATAATTTTGGAAATTAAATGTTAAATTTCTAAAGATAATGAAGAGACATTTAAATGGTTTTAAATGGAAGAATTTGATTTTAATGTGAGTTTAAAATGGTATTTAAATTTAATAAAATGAATGGATTCAAATGGTATTTAAATGAAATATAAATGAATGATGCTTTGAATAATATTTTGAAATGTATATAAATGATTTTGAATTTATGAAATGTGGAATATTTAAGCTTTGAAATATACTAAAGATTGAATATTGTATTTTGTGAATTAAACCTATATTTGAAATTATAAGATTTGAAATGGTTTGTTAGTAAACTGAATTTGAGTTGAAAATGATGGGTTGAATTAAATTTAAATTAAAAATTTGGAATTTGGGTTTAATTTAATAAATTTGTGAATATGTAGAATTAAAAGATGATTTCAAATATATGTTTTCGAAATGTTGTGATTTTCAAAGTATAATGATTCCAAATGTTTTAGTTTCAAAAGAATTATAACTTTGAAAGTATAGACTATTTGAAAGGTGAATATATGTTTGAAATGGAAATGATGTTGTTTTGAAATGAACATAGTTTTGAAATAAAAATGATTTTGGTTTCGAAGTATAACTATCAAAGATATGATATTTTGATATATTAAAATGATTTGAAATGAAGTTTTGTAAAGATATGATATTTTGATATATTAAAATGATTTGAAATGAAGTTTGAAAAGATACGATATTTTGGAATATTGAAATGATTTGGAAATGATAAATCTTTATTTTGATAAATATATGGTTTTGAAATGATATTTTATTTTGAGGTAAAGTATTGTTTTAAAAGTTATAACCACGGGTTATAATAACGATTGGTTGTTAAAGAGACCGGGATCGGATATGGACATACTCTTTGTCGATACCGAAAACCACTTTGACAACTGTGTACGCGGTGGAGTTTCCAGAATGAAGTAGGATGGTGGCGACGATCCTAAGGTATATACGTGGACCCAACTCCTGTGAGTTGGCATAAGGTGACTAAAACAGGAGCGATCTCGGGCCAGTGAGGTAGCACCTCGTATCGGACACACTTCTTCGATACCATTCTATTACTTTGTGATTTTGGTGGCCACCCTTGATTTGGGAGTGTTGTTCGAGGTGGAACGGTAGTGGCTGCTATGCGTATCCATCAGTCCGTGTGCGTAATTGGTATATCTACCCTGGCATTGCCTTGTGTGCCGTGTCAACTACCATATCGAACCCACAACGATTATGATTTTAAGATCCGACCGCGTTAAGGTTCTCCATCCCCTTAACGCTATTTTCTATATGATTATACTTTACTTATTAGACATTATTATAATAGCGAATATTACTACATAGTAGATATTTTAACGGATTCTTAGAGGATGGGTGGTCCCAAGCATCTTCTAAGTTACTTGTACCTTTATTACAGTTCACTTGAGTTGGTTTACATTATATAAGTATATATTGTCCTGACTCGAGTGTTTTGTGTTTTGCTTTACGCTCGGGTCAGCCTGAGTATTCACAGATTTGGATTTCCACCTTCTGGAGATTTGAATCGCTGGAGATTATCTGCTAGTCTTGTTCTATCAACTTCGGTTCCGTTGTTCTATTCAGCCTATACTTGGTTATTGTATTGAGACTTCTGCTGTACTTTATTTCTTATGTTGTATCTTATGTAACTCTGATATATTTACATAGTAGCTTCATGAACTACTATTTATTTTACTTCCGCTGCATTATTTTACTCTGTGTCTGTGATCTGTGATTATATTTATTTACTGTATATTCTGAGATTTGCCAAATTTTATTTACAACGCGGTATTTTGAGCAATTCAATTCCAGCATGAGTGTCTACCTATACACTTATAATGGATGCGAATGGTTGAAAATACTGGGTCGTTACAGGTTGATTGCGAATTATGGTTGTATTAAAAAATGTATTCTATTAAAATATACTTTGTAATCCAGAAAGAAATTAAACCTATTAAAAAAGTGAATGTTAAAAATGTATTGTATAATAACTATAGTGAGGATGAAAAAATGTATTCTATGAAAATATGTATTATATAAAAATGTATTCTCTAATTTAGAAAGGAATTAAATTTATTAAAAAATTGAAAACGTATTGTATGAAAAAATGTATTCTATGAAAATATGTATTATATAAAAATGTATTCTCTAATTTAGAAAGGAATTAAATTTATTAAAAAAGTGAATATAAAAAGATACATTCTAAAATAATAATATTGAGGGTAAAAAATGTATTGTATGAAAAAAATGTATTTTATAATTTAGAAAGGAATTAAACATATTAAAAAGTGAATATAAAAAATTATTCTACAATAGTATTCGCAACGTCTAAAAATAATTGTAGTCGATTCTATTACAACATTTAAAAATTGTTGTACTTGATTCTATTACAACGCTTTTTGCAACATCTAGAAAATGTTGTAAAAGATGTTAAACTATTACAACTTCACCTAAGATTACGTTTGTAAAAATGTCGCGAAACCCATATTACAACATTTTTTAGATGTTGTAATAAGATATATTTGTTGTAGTGGAATCGGCTATAAGGTGTCATGCACTTAACATTAATCCTAAATTTGTTTTAGTACGATAACATAAGAGGCTATTTAACTAAATCGAACTATGGTGCTGAAGGAAGAAGTGAAGAGGTTACTAGAGAATGAATTCATTAAGGAAGTCTTTTACCCAAAGTGGTTGGCAAATCCAGTGTTATTTAAAAAGTTTAACAGAAAACGGAGGACATTTGTCGACTATATAGACCTAAATAACATGTGTCCAAAGGATTGGTATTCACTTCCTAGAATTGACCAATTAGTTAATGTGGCTAGTGGTCATAAATTGATTTCTTTTATAAACGCCTATCAGGGCTACAATCAAATTGCAATGTTTAAGTCCGATGAGGAGCATACTAGCTTCATAGTGGACTGGGGAATGTATTGCTACAAAGTAATGTCATTTGGATTGAAAACGTAGAAGCAACATATCGGCGACTTATGAATAGAATGTTCAGAGACCAGATAAGGAAAAACATGGAAGTTTATGTGGATGACATATTGGTAAAATCAAAAGAGGAAAGTGGTCACGTGGAAGATTTAGGGGAAATGTTTGACATACTAAGAAATTGAACCCCCAAAAATGTTCCATTGGAATTCAGTCTGGTAAGTTTTTTGGGTACATTATAAGTGCAAGAGGAATAGAAGCTAAGACCTAACTAAATAAAATCCATTAGGATATGGCACCACCAAAGACATGCAAGGTGGTAATGGAACTAAACGGATGGATTACAGCCCTCAAACGATTTATATCCAAGGAAACAGATAAGTGTATTCCTTTCTTTGATGTAATCAGGAAAATACCTTTGAATGGATAGAGGAATGCCAAAAGGCTTTTCAAGAACTAACAGATCATCTAGAAAAGCCACTGATACTTTCAAGCCCTGTGGAAGGGGAAAACTTATTCTTGTATATGGCTGTGTCAGAACATGCAATCAGTTCGGTCTTGATGAGAGAAGAAAATGGAATTCAATTCCCGGTTTACTGTACATGTAAAAGGTTAAAAGATGCCAAAACCAGGTACCCAATTATAGAGAAACTAGCATATTGCCTTTTATTGACAGCATGAAAGCTAAGGTTATATTTTCAAGCGCATCCAATAAAGGTTTTGACTAATTACCCGTTAAAACAGGTCCTTAGAAAACCTGAGGTAACTGGAAGATTGGTAAAATGGGGAATGCAACTTAGTCAATATGACATTAAATATTTACCCAGGATGTTGGTTAAAGGGCAAGTCTTAGCAGAGTTCGTTATGGAATGCATAGGATTTACCGAAGAGCAACTGGAAAAACAAAAGAAACTCAAACCTAAATGGCAGGTGTATGTAGATGGGGCATCCAACAAACAAGGTCCTGGAGCAGGCTACGTTGTGATTACCCCCAATGGGCACAGACCGTATTACGCTATGAAACTGGATTTCTCGATAACCAACAACGTAGCCGAATATGAGTCCATGATTGCAGGATTAACTCTAGCGCAACAACTCAAAATTTCAAGGATCGAGATATTCAGCGATTCACAGTTAATGGTAAATCGGCTAAATAAGACATTCCAAACCAAAGATGCTAACCTAGACCATGCATCAAAAGGATCATGAGATGCTGATCCAGTTCGAAGATATTTCCATACATCAAATATAAAGAGAAGGGAATGCACAAGTAGAATCTTTGGCGATATTAGCAAGCACCCAGGGAGCACCTGAGGTCAAAATCATTCCAGTTGGATTCCAGCAAAACTCCAACATTGAAGAAGGGAAAGAGGAGCAAAGTAATATGGTTTTGGTTTTGACAAGATCACAACTTTGGCAACCATCGAACAACAAAGGAAGTCTTCGAGAAAACAGTAATGACCATGTAGCCCCCGAAAGGACAAATTCATATAAAAATCGATACACGGATAACTGGATGTTGTTCGAATATCTCGAGAAAGGGTTTTCACCAAAAGAGAAAAGAGAGGCACGAAAACTAAGGTATCAAGCTCCATCATATACCATAATTGACAGTGTATTGTAAGGAATGGGTATTCAATGCCTTATTTGCGGTGCGTCACACCGGAATTAGGAGAGAAATTTTTAAGAGAAGACCATGATGGATTTTGTGGAGACCATTCTAGTTGGATAAAGCTAGCAAAGAGGGTCATAAGGCAAGGTACTATTAGCCGCAAATGATAGAAGAAGCCATTAATTACGTAGAAAGGTGCGATAAATGGTAGAAATTTTCTAGAATACCATGACTTTCTCCAAGCAATTTAATTACTATTGCTAGCCCTTAGCCATTCGATGTATGGGGAATTGACTTGATTGGACCACTTCTAGTTTTAAAGCGGGGAGTAAAATTCATTATGGTAGCTATCTAATAATTTACTAAGTGGGTAGAGGCTAAACCATCACGAAATATAACTGCTAGGAACGTGTTGAAGTTTGTCATAAAAAATATAGTCGCCGGGTTTGGCTCCCGAATAAAACAATCTTCGACCATAGGACTACATTCGAAAGCAAAGAGTTCACTCATTTCCGTGAAAAGATGGAATAATAAAGAGTTTGTCATCAGTAGTACATCCAATGGAGTTGTGGAAGTAGCAAATAAGATTATTGAAAACATCTTAAAAAAGCGATTAGGAAAATCTAAAGGGAACTTGGTAGAAGAACCATCTCTCATCCTATGGTCTTAATGAAGTTCCATGAGAACACCTATTGGGCATATCCCATACTCCTTGACATAAGGATTTGAGGTGATGCTACCAGTCAAAATCGAGGTCCCATCATGTCATAAAATCAATTTTGCTTACCAAACAAATCTACAGACAAAGAAAGAATCACTCGATCTACTCAATGAATTAAGAGATCAAGCTACTAAACGAACTGTCAAATATCTAAGAAGAATCTCTAAATACTGTAATTACAAAGTGAAAGAAAAAGTTTTCAATAAAGAGACCTAGTATTGAGAAGAGTAATGGAAGACATGAAGGACCCTGTAGATAGTCCATTAGGACCAAACTGGGAAGGACTACTAGTCATTCATGAAGTTATTCCTCCAGGAGACTATCGGTTAAGTAGACCTGATGGGAATGTAATCTCATAAACCTAGAATGTCGAGAATTTGAGGCCTTACTTTATGACATTGGATGAATAAAGAGGATTACCAAAGAAGTTGTGTCTAAATGATAGCCTTCAGATTGAGATGCATTATGTTTAACTTAGTTTGCTGTTGGTTGGTACAATTGGTACGATGAACAATACATAGAGTTATCTATCTATGCTATTAGAATCTCATAGCAGAAAGGATAAAATATAATATCATAAATAAGTATCCATTTCATAAAAATTCAAATCTCAAAAATACAACATATCATCCCAGATATCCAATATACAATCTCCCAAAAACAACAACAACATATCTGAAACTGGGTACTTCAAAATATATCAAAAACATAAATAGATAGATAAACTACCACAAGTCTTCGACTCCGCCTTCATCTTCACAATCAACATCGTTTCCCCTAACCTGTATGTTGTAATGAGGAGGGGTTCAGAATAACAATGTCTGATGAATGAAAATATCAAGTCTTACCATAATAGTATTTGAGCAGTACAATTTAGATAAGTAATATGTATTACACATCCTAAACTATATCCTACCAAGAATACATCCAACGGTAAGCCTGAAGGCTCTTCCAGTCCAACTCCATAGCCAAAGACCCTTTCTAGTCTCACGTAACTACCATTAATCATATCCTAACAATTGAGAGAAAGTACTTAAGCCACTTAATACCTCTTAAAGGGAATTAGGAAGACTTTGAACATTTAATACCTATACCCTAGGTAGATCCCCGTCATTTAATTCCTAACCCAAGGTGGACCCCTTTCTGGTACTGCCTAATTGACATCGCATGAAATCTCATAAGACCACTTAATACTTCTTATTGGAAAGAGGCGGACCTTACAATAGCCACTTAATACCTCGATTCCGAAGCAGACCCTTCCCGAGATTCCCTGCTACCGCACCTAAACGATAATCTCGACCATTTAATACTTCTTATGTGGAAGGAGGCAGACCCTAGAACGGCCACTTAATACCCCTAACCTAAAAGCAGGTACTATGTTTTATGGTCCGTAACCCAAAGTGTGACGTCTTACATTAGTCCGACTATTCGTGGTGCTAGTAGTCAGATTAACTCGACAAACTTACCTTAAAGAATTGGCACTAACCTCGCATCCACCGTGAGTTCTTATTATAGACGATATCTCACATCAGTCTCAAAGTTACACTATCGGTAGCTAGATTAGTTGGGCAGACTGCTATGTGCTTTTGATTGACCTTACATCCCTATGACTTAGTCATAATTCCACTCTCCTGATATACTACCATATATATACCTCATCGAATTTTGCATTAAGGACATACAAGGAAAACTCCTTAATTTGCCTTCAATTATGGATTAATTTACATAATTATCCTTACTTCCTGCCTATGGTTTAATGTTAATTACTAACATATTTATTCTATACGATATGATTAATACGCTATTAATTACACGTTAATAATACATTTATACGCTAATATATTTATATGTACGTAGTTTAGGCTAACTAAATATTCTTAACTATGCGAAGATTTTCGCTTTCTATACCAATAGTTTAAAATGTCAAAACTTCCAATTCATACAAGTCTAACTCCATACCATAACTTACAAATCAGCTAATATCCTTAGCTAAACAATCGACTTGCATTAATAAAATAGAATCAAATACTAAACTTATTGTATATTAATATAGAAGAATCAAGACCTTTATTCCAAGGAATAAAACTATAATTTAAACCCTTTATATTCTATTCAACTTTTATATATATGAACTTGAAGTGAAAAAGGAATTCATATTTAAATTACGAAAATAGGTAATGCAACCTACGTATAGGAGAATTCGTACCTTACACACCATTTCCTAACTTATTTTCTTTTTTAGGAACCCTTTAGCACATCAATAGAGAAAAGTTGGAAGTGGAATAGAATGTAAAATATTCAAATTGCAATAACCAAACAAATTCTACTATTTTGATATAAAACAAGTGAGATTCCAATAAATTTAGAATTGACATTTCGTTTGGAGGAGTTTTGGGGTTTCAATTTTAGGGTTTTCATGAACAAAATTCCCTAAGGCATAAAACAAATCCAAACTTCTACAATACAAATACCAAAATATGAAAAACTAAGTTTTCCACCCACTGAAAGTATCCAACTACTCTTTGAATTCGATTCATGCCTTTCCTAACTGCTCCTTCAGATTTCCTCTCATTGAAATGTACAAAAATTCATTGTATATAAATTAGATTCAGAATTCAGAAATTAGGGAAGAATAAAAATAGAAAACATATATCCATATAAATCTATTACCTTTTCCTCTTGGACTTGAAATATGGAATCTAGTCAAGGAAGAAGACCGACAGAGCTTCGCTAGCGTTCCAAATATTTTTATGAATAAAAGTGAGGGGTCTAGCCTCTTATCTATAGTGGTTAGAAGGCATCTAGACCATAGGATTTAAGTCAGTTTAAAATAATAAAATTCGAGCCGTTCGTGCCTAATACAACCCTAGCGACCGCTACCCGATCGATTGATCAGTCCTCCCCAGGCGGTCGACTGCTAACGGTTGACCGGTCCTAGTGTTTTAGGCGTATGTTTATTACCATTTAATCTGTTTATTTACTTCCCTTTTTAATACTAACGTTAACGTTAAATTACGCTAATGTTAATTTATTTATTATCTATTTTAATTTTTTCATTAACGTTATTTAAATTTTGAGTTCATTTGAATTATTTTGAATTCGAAAACTTCAAATGTTAATAACTTTTTCGTTTTCGATTACAAAACTTTGTATATGAATGTTGATTAGAAAATCACCACAAACACGATGGTTTGATTTTCATGACCAAAATCCAACATTTACAAAATTTCTACTTTAGCTTTATTATTAATTAATTAGTTTCTTATTAATTTTTAGGGTATAACTTAATAGATAATTAATAAGGAATAAGAAATATGATATCTATTACAAATGTATTTTCTATAGAAAATTGTTTTTTATGAAAATTATATCTTTGAGTTTAAGATATTTGATCTAAAAACTATCAACTGTAAGCTTGTTACAGTAGATGGAATAAATAGTCTATATTAAGTGGTTTAATGTAGCTTCGTATTTCATACTCTATTATAGTAATGCAAAAATAGTGGGAGCATGCCATTCAACACTTATTAGTCGCATCAAGTTATGAAAATTATTTTCATAGAACATACCAAACATTATTTGTGAAATAATTATTATCCTTCAGTGTTGATTGAAAAATAAACATAATTTTATTTTAATATGAATATTATGAATATTTGTTATAAAATAAACAATTAAATTTGTATTTATGATGCATTGAAAAATACAAAAGTATCTAAATTTATTAAAATTATTTTTGAATTATGGACAACACCATAGTTTGGAGAAATAATTCTTTGACCATATTATTATGAATCATATGGTACTAACGAATTATATCTCAAACAATTAAGAGCAAAACACCAATTCAGGGGGAGCGATATAAGAGTTGACCTCTTTGTATTGATATATATAGATGTATGTAATCTAATATCAAAATGTTTTATCATACTTTGTTGAATTCACCGATGAATTATCGCAAATATGAGCATGTGTGTTTGATACACATGTAGCATGTTTATGATAAGTTCATAGAATATACAACGGAAGTAGATGAAATTACGTGCAATAGAAATAAAATGATTCGATTTGATTGAATTGGTGAGTATATTGGAATGAGTTCCGAACGTACCTAAAAATGAATAAAGATTCAATCTCAAAAGTCAATTCTACCTATGATACATAATGATATAGTGATAAGGAGTAATCGAACTTTGATGAACAAAGTACGATTAATTATGAGTAAAGTTGAGTTAACTTCTTTCTGTAAGGTAGTATACATAAGAGTAGGACACAAGGTTAAAATTAATTTCATCTAAAGAATAGTTTACAAAATCATTCAAGATAATGGTTTGTGAGAAACTCCAACATATCCTAGGCCAAGAAGTTGGCAAGTTATGCAAGTCAAAAGACTATATAATAATTATATGTAAGGGAATTTGTATGGATCACCCCAAAAGGAGTTGGAGAACGATTGTTATTGGATGACCAATTTATGTTTTGAACATAAGAATCATAAACTAAAACCAAATCGGTTTTATAAATAAGGCAATTCATAAAGTTTTTGTGAATTTCCATCCCATTGCACTGAGAAACAATTTTTGTTTCAATAATTACCGACTTTGTAGCAAAGAAATTTCTTCGAAATTATTGGTAGTAAAATGGATTTGGATACGACCCAAAGATGAAACTAGTTATGGTAGATAAAATAAATTAGCCAAACCTAAATGAACACAACGCATTAGAATGTCTAATAAGAATTCTTGCATATCAAATAGAAACTATGAGTTTCTTATCAATGTCAAAAATAGATAATCCTCCATTGTCAATTAAACCATTAAGAGTATTGACTCTACAATATGGTACGATGCACAAATCTAAAAGGATTCCAAGTACGTCATCAAAATATGATTTTGATAGTTGTACCCAAAGGAATATGATCCATCGGTCGCGAATGTGTCTTTTAGAGAAAGACTAATGCAGTTGGAATATCGTGAGCCGTATTGATAAGAATAAGATTGAGAATTTCAATTGATGAAATTAGTATAATAGATTCATCACTCAATGTGCTCAAGTTAATTTAGATTTGTTCAAAAAATTATCGCGTAATATGACTTTGTAGTTTAGTACATATGTTTTGAAATGGAGAGTTCCGAATAATGATTTAGAATAGACAATTTACACATAATGACCAAAGTGTCTTGAAGTCAATGGAAACGATATTGAGTTTGTGGTTTTTTCGGATATGATCCAACGGATATGGAAGTATCGTTTGACAAGCATCAAAGTTGAACAATTGTTTTGATAGAAATATCAAATAGTTTGATTTTCAGTCAAACTTCATAAGTGATATTAAGTACAATGTGTCGATATTAAATTCATGTTCGAATTTTAATTAAGGAGCTTTAAGTTGAAATTTTTTCAAATGAATCATTGTGGCTGATTCAATGAAAAGGCTAAGTAAATCGTCTTGAATAACAGCACAATAAAAGCAACACACACACACACACACATATATATGCACAAATTTATAATCGAGCTAGGGGTCATTCCAAGTATTGAGGATACCACATTATTGTTATACGATAAAAATATAATGATAAGAGCTCACTAGAAATCGAGAAACATACTCTGACTAGTTCCACATGATAAATGTAGTTTATCAGCATCGGAGAGAGTTAATTGGCATAGTAGATAATTAAAACAACATATCAGATTCATTCACGAAGGGTCTAACTCGATCAATTCTTAACAAACCGACCGAAGGGATTGGGTGGAGGTTCTGAAATTGGCTCCAAGTGCAAGTGAGAGATTGATAGAGTTAGGGATATGCCCTAGGGGCAATTATGTAATTTTTTACGTATATCTAACTTGGTGACCAATCTTGTTCGAAATAAAAACGTTTTTTCTTTCTATCATATACTCTATATAATGTGTGTATTAATTAATTAATTTAATTAAAAATATGTTTAATAGAAAATCCATAAATTGTATGTGATAGTAGTTATAATGTGTTGTAATCATGAGTGGTTTATCACAAAAAAAATAAACCAATTGTTTTAAATATTCCTAGTCAAGATGTATCAATACTAGATATCGATACATCCATTAGGACTAGTACATAACACGCTTTAAATATTAGGCAGTGTATTACTCATGGATAGTGGAGGCACCAAGGGGGTTATGTACTTATAGTTATTGGATATCCATGGAATGACACACTCGATAGTTTTTCATTGTTTAATATAATTAATATCAAATAGAAAAATATAGATGTGATAATACTACACAATTCTCTCGACTTGATAATACCGTCGAGCTTCAATGTGGAAACTCCTCTTTGATTATAGTTAAATCATGGCACGATGTTCTTCGAACGACTATAGTTGGGTCGAGTGGAAGCATTGGAAGTGAGATGCTATTCAAGAGAGAATTCATCTCCTTGGTTATATGAGGTTAGTATCACGATCAAATGAAGTCAAATCAAAGTCAAATTCTCTGGTTAGAGCAGTTTGGTTTATAATAATTGTTATTATTGAACTAAGGACTTTGTGTTTGGACTATAAAGTTGAATATGGACGATATTGGAATTTTGACCATTACCAAATTCTATAAGTCCTAATGTGATATAGTTTTGACGAAGAGAATTGGTTGTCATACCGAGTAGTGTTTAAATAAGTAAAATTGGATTTTACCAAAGCTATGTAAGGGATAAATTTGGCCATAATGTCATACCACCTGTTAAGTGACGTATGAATGTTAATATTCGAATTATTTGGTATTAATCGCTGATTGAATTTACAACTAAGAGTTATACAGCCGAAATGTTGAACACTCATGTTACCACTAGATTAAATAATTATAATTGTTTTAAATTAATTAATATTTATGAAATATTAATTATAAAATTTTGTTTAATTTACATTGATCAATATCAAATTGTGTGTATACAATACTTATAAACACACGTATGGATATACTAAATCGATGTGCGTTTGAATTAGATTTAAGTGCAACTTTCATTGATTGGGCTTGAAGTGATTTTGAGACCCAAAAGGGGCATCTAGTGGCCGGCCATATCAGGGAGTTGTGGGTGAATTTTGATTCAAAAAGAGGTTATTTGGTAAGAGCAAAATGTGGATCTGGATCCCCTTTTCACTCCTTATGACTTTGGTTATTTAATCATCCTTTTACCCACTTTAGATCTTGATCTTTTTCATTCTCTAAGACTAGCAAGGTGGTCCCTCTTTACTATCCATCCTCCACTAAATTCCAAGCCATTAAAACGTTAACTAAATATAATTTGAAGATCGGTGGTTGCTGCTTTCAGATTGGTAGCTCTTTCTGGATTTTGAATACTGGTTCAATGAGTTCTTCGATTCTGCGTTTCAAATGTTACATCTAGGTTTTAGAAAAGGTAAACCTTTTAACATACATTTATATACATACAATTGTTCACATATCATTATATGCTTAGATAGAACATGAATATCACGAATCCACATATGTCTTTACTGTCGACATTTGATGATAATATATATTTGTGTGTATAAATTGTATATTATATAACAACATATAGTTCATGGCTGGTAATTTAAAAAAATTGTACTAAAATAATGTTAAAAATTGATTTTTTTATACAAAGATTGATTTTAAAACACATACATGATTGTATAAAATATATATATTTATTTATTTTATTAATATATGTACATTATAGTTTTTGGAAAAAAAAACGTTATATATAAATATATGTTTTAAATCTGTATATAGATATTGTATATATAATTCTTTTAGTTACTGTGCTTAATTTTTTATGTTCTAAATAATTATACACATTGTAAATATATATATAAATATAAGTATCTAATAATATAATAGATATGTATTAAATAGTTTTCAAAAACATATAATTTTATCAAAATTTCCGTACGGAAATCTTAATAAAAAAACTAATTTTTAAAACTGAAAACCAATTAAAAAATTATTTATTTTAGGCCGTGTATATATGTTAATATATAGATATACATTTTGTTAATTATTTATGCATACTAAAGCTTTTATACACACACACATAGAGATGTACTTTTGAAAATATTAATTTAATATATCTTTGATAATAGCTGCAATACCTTTCATGTCATACTTTTTGATGTTTGCGTAAACTAGAAAAACGTCTATTTACAGATATTACCAAATCTTAATATCACTTGAACATAGAATCTAACAATTTAACATTATTTACAAATTCAAAAGGCCCGTTGACAAATATTACCAAATCTTAATTCATTTAATAATAGGATCTAACAAATAAACTTTCTTTAGAAATTCGTTTATTATAAATAAAAATTCAAACTAACAAAAAATTAGATGTTGCAACTTAGAAATAAAAACTCAAACTTACTACACATGATTTCAATGCAAAAATATGGCTAAATATTTATGCAAATCATTTTTTCTTGAATGCGTTAAATATATACAATCTATAGAAAAATGATTTATGCACGAAGCATGTGCCATCATCACGTGTGAAACACGTGCCATAACGCTCATATATATATATATATATATATATATATATATAATATACATATATAAAGGTGGAACCCAGTGCACGAGGCTCCCACACGATAGCGGGCTCTAGGGAGGTCGATAATGTACACAGTCTTTCTCTCGCATTGTGAAGAGGCTGTTTCCGGACTCGGATCTGGGCGCCCAGATCACCATGCGGGTGACCTAACCGTTGCGCCCAGGCTCCACCTCAAATAATATACATATATGAATTAAAAAAATTATTTCAAAATATATGTAATATATAAACATTAATATATTAATTTGAATCTGAAATATCTAGATATTTTATTATATAGATCTACTAAAATTCGAAAGTTGAATTTTAAATTTGGTTTTGTATTCAAGTCAGTTATAACAATTTTTACAATTACTTTATATTATAATTTCGAAGACACATACACACACACACACACATATATATATAAACATTCATATTTTACAAATATCATTTAATATTATTTATAAAACTATAGATGACACATATGTATATGGAGGGGCTAATATGTTCGTTGCGGTGTAAATCCCAACATCTATTTTCAGGCATGTTAAATCGTGTACACGACTCATGTAGCACGTGCACGTGCACGTGCACACATCTATATGTATATGATACATATATTATATTATATAATATGTAAACATAATAATAAATTAAACCTTATTTATAAATTGAATAAAATATTGATTTTATTTAAAATAATTTTAGTTAAGATCTAAATTAATTTAGACTTCATAGGCCCAACAAGATCCAAACCGAAGATTTTTCTGAATTTATTCATTTATCCCACTACGTACTGGCCTGGTTTCAACAATCGAGCACATGCATATTAGAGGAAAACTGAAGATTGGAATGTACATTTTTCATATGAATCGATGAATTGATTGGGCATTGTTTTATTAAGATAAATCAATATTTTCAATCACAAGTAGAGGCCTCTTTATAAAGACAAGTCATTCATTAGAGATTATCATCCTATCAAGTTCTATTTCTTCTCCATTCCTGTACTAAGCCTCTATTGAAATGGTATAGCAATAATTAAAAATTAAATGCATGACCATTAACAACTGTCACCAAAATAAAACATAATGAAGACTCACACAAATTACAAGGATCTAGAGACATAACATTGCAAATTTGTGAAATATTGTGTGCAAGACATAACACAACAATTACACGAATTTGGAGACATAACTCGACAACTACATTAGAATAATCTAAATTAAAGTTGAGATCAAGTTAAACCTAAAAATTGATATGCTTAATTGTGAAATTGGTTGCAAGGAGTTAGCTGTCTGGGAATTTTGATTGGATTATCTGTGAGGAAGAAGACAAGACTGAGATCGAAGAGGATAGTAAGATCAAAGCACAATATTGTTGAATTAGGGTTTGGGGAAAGTAAGTTGTAGCCGTTGGGGTGAGCATATGGTTGGTTTTGTTGGACAGATGATGAAGATTGTTAAATCAAACTAAAACCAACAAAAATGAAAACAAAATCAAACCGACCGAATAAAGTTTAGTTTGTTCGGTTGGTTATCCAGTTTAACCATAAAAGTATTTTACATTTTGTATTTGGAAGATTCATTATACTTAAATAAAACAAAAATATATGATTAAATTACTCCTATTTAGTATTCTTATGTTTTTTGATAGTAATTTTGACATGAATACAATTTATTTAAACCACTAAAATGATATGAAAATATCATTAAATTATTAGTAATTTTGACAATATAATAATAATTTGGTTAAACCGATAATCAAACTTTTTTTACGGACCGATTATAAACCAATCTAATTTCTAAAGCAAACTTAAATGTCTAAAATAAACCGGTTTGGTTGATTTATTGATTTTTACCAAAGATTATCCACCCCTATTTGAAAGTGTTATTGGAAGCAAGAAGAATGCGATTAAAAAGTTCAAAGATGTTTTCTAATAATGGGGTTGCAATCAACTTTTGTTCTCAATTATTTTGAAGTTAAAAGTGGTTTAAGGGTTGCATATTTGATGCAAGGGAAGCATTTTCTAAGTCTTTAAATAGGAAACAATTTGATGTTTAAAGCTCATATTGGATTTGTACTATTTGTAAGGAAATTTGACCGTTTTGTAAGGAAATTAATACGAAAACATTAATGGATTTATTTCCTTATTTTGTAAGGAAATTTGACCGTTTCCTTCCTTAAACGTTTCCTTCCTCATTTTGTGGTCAATAGAATCTAAAGGGTTTTCCTATTAATATGCTAATCAATAAAACGGTTATAATCTAGAGCGTTAATTTCCCTCATCTTGATCTTGATGGACGATCAAGACTAAGTCTACAAATCTGGAAATTTGGTCCTCTCTCTACCTATAAATATTAACCTTTTCCCATCACAAAGGAGATAGAAAAACACATAAAGAAAGATATAGGAAAAGAGAGAGAAACCATTTCCTTTCTCCATTGAAATAACTTTCGACGACAACCATTGCTGATTCATATACAAGATGTCTAGAGGTATGTTTTATTGATTCATTACATATGTGATAATCATGTAATTCTAGATCTTAGGGTTTATGTTATTTGCAAGATAAAGATTACATTTGGTATCGGAGCAAGGTTTTAGAATTCAGGATTATCCATCAATATATATAAAACGAAACTAGCATAAATCTATGATATGATGTTTGTAATTTTACTATTATAATGACGATGATTATTAGTGTTAATATGATTCAAGTTTAATATTCATATTATTTAAGTTGCTATAGTAATCATGATCATCTATATTATTCTATTTACTGTATGCTTAGATATGGATCTGGAAAGTTTATATTTCCGCAAAAGTTAATTTTTCTACCTTAATGTTTGACCTACTGTATAATATGGAACAACTTATTGCATGCGAATACTTTTCAGAAAGTATACATATTGAAAACAATTGTTTCCTAGTTTGACATTAAATTCATGATCTGGAACTTACAAAATAATTGTTTATATGTTAAATTCATGTATGAAATTTATTTGGAGTTACTAGACATTTATTATCCTTGCTGTGGATTACTTGAAAGAATGGAAAATGTTTATGCGAAAAAAAACATCCCTCTTTTCTCTCTTTTTTTAGTTTTCGCTTCCGCGCTTAATTTCCTTGTTTCCTCTGGTCTGATGCATGCAGTCCCATCCACAGGTGGCTGCTGCTTGCATAATAACGCATGAAACATTAACGTTTATCATTCTTCCATGAGTATGGTTCTACTGCCTACCCACAGGAGGCGCTAAACCTAACCTCTTATTATGACATGTGTTTTATTCTAATAAAGAAGCCTACATTTCTTTTATATCCGTAGTCGCAATACCCTCAAACCATAATTCGCACGCTATGTCTATCATCAGACTCAATGGAACCAACTACTTAGAATGGAGAGAGAAAGTTGAGTTTTCTTTGGGCGTACTTGAACTGGACATGGCTCTCCTTAAGGAAAAGCCAGTCCCACTTACTGACACAAGTACGCCTGAGGAAAACAAACTCCATGATGATTGGGAACGATCTAATAGGCTCAGCATGATGTTTATGCAAATGGTGATTGATACCAACATCAAAACCTCCCTACCCAAAACTGAAAGCGCAAAAGAATATTTGCAATCCATTGAATATCGGTTCAAGACTGCAGACAAATCCCTTTCTAGGAAACTTATGGCAGACCTTGTAACCATGAAGTTTGATGGTTCTCGCTCAATGAGCGCTCATGTCATTGAAATGATTAACCTTGCTGCCAAACTTAAGAACTTGGGATTGGTTATGGACGATGCTTTTCTCATCCAATTCATTCTCACTAGCTTACCTCCTCAGTATGAACTATTCAAAATTCATTACAACACTATTACGGAAAAGTGGAGTCTAAATGAATTGGCTAACAAACTAGTTCAAGAGGAGTCTAGACAGGGCTCGCAAGGTATTAAAGTCGCTTATTTCACTCAAGGGGTTGGAAAACAAGCTGGCAAAAGGAACAACTCACGGCATAAAAGAGCACCACCCAAATCTGATGACGCCACTCAACCATCCAAGAAGAAAAAGAAGGATGATGTCTGAAAATTCTGCAAGAAACCTGGACACTTCCAGGCAGATTGCATTAAGCGAAAAGCATGGTTCGAAAAGAAAGGTAACCCAATGGGTTTCGTAAGTCATTTCGAATCAAATCTTACTAATGTACCTTCTTCTACTTGGTGGATTGATACTGCTGCTAATGTTCATGTTTCGAATTCTATACAGGGATTCATTACGATCCAAACCACAAACCCAAGTGGTATTTCATTTTCATGGGGAATAAAGATAAAGCTCCAGTTGAAGCTATTGGAACTTTTCGTCTCATTTTAGATAACAGTTATCAGTTAGATTTATGTCAAACTCTTTATGTTCCGTCTATTTCCCATAATTTGATTTCTGTAAGTGTACTTGATAAATTTGGATATTCTTTTGAAGTTGGAAATAGAAATTTTAGTTTATTTAAAAATTCTAGTCTTATTGGTTCTGGAATATTAATTGATGGACTTTATAAACTTCATCTTAAACAAAATGCTGAAATCCAACTCACCCTACATGGAAAAGAAACTAAAGGAAAGTCATCCAAGAATGATTCTTACTTCTTGTGGCATAAAAAACTGGGTCATATATCCAGTGAAAGAATCAAGAGGTTAGTGAAAAATAGTGTCCTACCGGACCTATACTTCGCTAACATTACAGCATGTGTTGATTGTATTAAAGGAAAAACAACAAAAAACACAAAGAAAGGAGCCACAAGAAGTACACAACTTCTTGAAATAATACATACAGATATATGTGGACCTTTTGATGTTCCAACTTTTGGAGGAGAGAAATATTTCATCACTTTTATCGATGACTTTTCACGTTATTGCTATCTTTATCTGTTGCATGAAAAATCTCAGTTAGTGGATGTTGTACATGTGTTCATTACTGAAGTCGAAAGGCAATTAGAAAGAAAAGTGAAAATCATTAGGTCAGATAGGGGTGGTGAATTCTATGGAAGGTATGATGAAACGGGACAACATCCTGGACCTTTTGCTAGACTTCTTCAAAAACTTAGAATTGTTGCACAATACACAACGCCTGGATCTCCATGGCAGAATGGTGTAGCTGAAAGGCGAAATCGTACATACATGGAAATGGTTAGATCCATGATGAGTCATGCAAATTTACCTATATCATTATGGATGGATGCATTACGAACAGCTGTCTACATCTTAAATAGAGTTCCAAGTAAGGCCGTTCCAAAGACTCCTTTTGAACTTTGGAAAGGATGGAAACCTAGTTTAAGACATCTCCAAATTTGGGGTTGCCCAGCTGAAGCTAGACTGTACAATCCAAATGAAAAGAAATTGGATTTTAAGACAGTCAGTGGTTACTTTATAGGTTACCCAGAAAAATCTAAAGGATATAGATTTTATTGTCCTAACCATAGTACAAGAATTGTTGAAACCGACAATGCCAAATTCTATGAAAATGGTGAAATCAGTGGGAGTACAAAATAACAAGAAGTGGTCATTCATGAAATAAGGGTACCCATTATCTTACCCTCTATTTCGAAAGATATTGGGAATCATCCCATTGTTGAACCTGTTCACAATGAGGGAAACCCAATAAATGATCAACAACTCCATAATGAAATTATCACCAATCATAATGTTGACGAAGTACCACAGGAACTAGTATTAAGAAGATCTCAAAGACAAAGAAGATCAGCTATTCCTGATGATTATATGCTTTATCTAATAGAATCTGAATGAACTACGGACCCAATTTCTTATTCACAAGCCATTAAGGATGTTAACTCTCTTAAATGGATTGATGCCATGAAAGATGAACTGAAATCTATGGATAATAATCAAGTTTGGGAAATCGTTCAATTGCCACAAGGACATAAAGAAGTCGGTTGTAAGTGGGTCTTCAAGACCAAACGTGACTGCAATGGTAAAATTGAACGATATAAAGCCAGACTTGTTGTCAAAGGTTTTAATCAGAAAGAAGACATTGACTATAATGAAACTTTTGCTCCTGTTTCCAGGAAAGATTCTCTTAGAATTATCATGGCATTAGTAGCTCATTATGATCTCGAGTTACATCAAATGGATGTGAAAATAGCCTTTCTAAATGGAGACTTGGAAGAAGAAGTCTACATGCGTCAACTTGAAGGCTTCATAATTGAAGGACAGGAAGACATGGTCTGCAAACTTAAGAAATCAATATATGGACTGAAACAAGCTTCTAGACAATGGTATCTAAAGTTTCATGAAATCATTACCGCTTTCGATTTCACAGAAAACATAGTTGACCCTTGTATATACCTCAAGTTCAGTGGGAGCAAGTTCATATTTTTGATTCTGTATGTTGATGACATATTATTAGCTAGAATCGACCTTGGTTTATTACGTGAAACTAAGGATTATCTCTCAACGAATTTTGAAATGAAAGATATGGGTGAGGCTTCCTATGTGATAGGAATAGAAATATTCTGTGATAGATCACAAGGAATTCTAGGATTGTCTCAAAAAGCATATATTGACAAAATTCTTGAGAGATTTGGCATGACGAATTGTTCCTCTAGTCCTGTCCCACTGCAGAAAGGAGACAAACTTGTTCTGGAGCAGTGCCCAAAGACTCCTATGGAACGAGAAGAAATGACCAAATATCCTTATGCATCTCTTGTAGGGAGTTTGATGTATTCACAGGTCTGTACAAGACCTGATATCAGTCATGCAGTTGGTATGCTGGGTAGATTTCAAAGTAACCCAGGAATCGCTCATTGGAAAGCTGCAAAGAAGGTACTGAGATACCTACAGGGAACAATGAATTACATGCTCACCTATAGAAAATCAAGTTACCTACAGGTAACTGGTTATTCTGATTCAGACCTTGCTGGATGTCCTGACACTAGGATCTGCACTCTTGGCTATGTGTACCTCTTATGTGGAGGTGCAATATCATGGAGAAGCCAGAAATCTAAGATGCTTTTCGGATCCACCATTATGGCTGAATACGTAGCATGTTATGAGGCTTCAATTCAGGGAACATGGCTGCGTAATTTTGTCTCACAATTTGGCACTTTAAGTTTTATCTGTAAACCACTAACTGTCTACTGCGACAATGAAGCTGCAACTTTTTTTCTCCAAGCATGATAGGATAACCAAAGGTTCCAAACACATGGACCTGAAATACCTACTACTGAAGCAAGATGTTAAACTAAAGAAAATTGTTGTTGAATCGATAAGTACAGACTTACAAGTGGCAGACATATTCACGAAAGGACTACCTCCAAAGACCTTTCAGAGACATACTGATAGCATGGGTCTTTCAGATAGTTCCTAATTATCTCCTTATTATGCCATTTATTTTGTACTTAGCCAGACATAACAATTATTGAGCTCTTAATAATTTGGACATCTTTTATTTCTGTTTTATAATGTGTACACATTTATATTTAGATAAATGATAACAGAAACAGTCTTTTGCTTCAAGACATTATGTGACCATTAAGTTATGCTCATCTACGGTCTAGTTATGAAAGTTGTCAATGTCATAGTACATGGAAGTAAGCATGTTGCAAAATAACATGTACACGTCATGACTTCCATTGACCACTGGATTAGCCAAGACACTTATGATAACTGATTAAAGAAAAGTTTAGCATATCATGCGCGCCTTATGACCTTAATACGAAAACATTAATGGATTTTACTATTGACCAAGTGGGAGACTGTAAGGAAATTTGACCGTTTTGTAAGGAAATTAATACGGAAACATTAATGGATTTCTTTCCGTATTTTGTAAGGAAATTTGACTGTTTCCTTCCTCATTTTGTGGTCAATAGAATCTAAAGGATTTTCCTATTAATATGCTAATCAATAAAACGGTTATAATATAGAGCGTTAATTTCCCTTATCTTGATCTTGATGGACGATCAAGACTAAGTCTACAAATCTGAAAATTTGGTACTCTCTCTACCTATAAATATTAACCTTTGCCCATCACAAAGGAGATAGAAAAACACATAAAGAAAGATATAGGAAAAGAGAGAGAAACCATTTGCTTTCTTCATTGAAATAACTTTCGACAACAACCATTGCTGATTCATATACAAGATGTCTGGAGGTATGTTTTATTGATATATTAGATATGTGATAATCATGTAATTCTAGATCTTAGGGTTTATGTTATTTGCAAGATAAAGATTACACTATTAGGTTTGTAACAAAGCTAATAGAACGAAACCAATAAGGCTTTAAATATCAAATTATTTCGTACCTAAAATCTATCTAGCGTCTTAGAAAGAAGCTGTACCTTTTTGAAATTGCCCCAACCCAAACACTCTAGTCAGAATTTTGAACCTCAATGTGCATCTCCTAGAAATCATTCACTCCTCCCACTGTTATGATATCATCATCGTGCTTGAGTACCATTTTTTTGTACCGTTACTGAGAGAAAGAACTAAGAAGCTTTAACAATATCAATCATGTAAATACCAGCCATCGGTTGTTTACTTACCCTTTAAACAATTTACAGTTTGTTAAAAAAAAAACCAATAACATCAAACATTCACGCTTCAACAATCACACATTTCTTATTAGCAAGAATACAAAACTAACGACAACACAAACATAATTTTATACCACATTAATGTCGTTGATAGTTTAGTTGAAAGCGAAATCCTCTCTCTTTTCAATCCATTTGCTAGAGAGAAAATCGTATTTTTCTAAACTTTGATACTAACTTACCTACTAACTTGCATTTAGACTGACACCATTTGAAATTAAAGATCATAAAAGACTAACAAATTTGTACACAACCAAATTATACCATTATTATTCACCCTAGTTGTTAAAACCGTGACAACAAATTTCTACAGCACTTAACTATCATCTGAAATTTAAATCCATGGTAGTTAACAATTGAAAAAAAAAAAACCATATGACACTTAACCAACGACCAAAAATTAAACACACGAACCAGATAAACGCCAATAGAAAGAAAAATAAACAAACAATTTTGATTGAAGACGCACACCAATTATAGGGAATTGGAGACATAACACAACAATTGCATGAAATTGAAGACATAGCATGGCAACTACATTTGCATGACGAGAAGGAGTTAATCCGAAAAATTGATAAGCTTATTATTACAAGCTTAGGTAGAAAACAAGTTGATATTTAGAGCATATATTGGATTCTTACTATTAAGCTTGTAACAAGTTTAACTGAACAAAACCGACATACGCACTAAATATCATATTATTTCGTACCTAAAATCTACCTAGAGTCTTAGAAAGAAGCCTTACCATTTTTCAAATGGCCCTAACTCAAACACTCCAAGCAGAATTTAGAACCTCAATGTGCATGTCCTAGAAATTATTCATTCACCCCTCCCTCTATTATATATCACCATCCAGCTTGACAACCTTTTTTTTGTACCGTTACTTATTTTACCCCTCAAACCTAAGAGAAAGAAGCCATAACAATACCAAACATGTAAAATTGTAAATGCCATCGTTCCCATACAACAGTCTCAATTATACAATAATGAAAACCTTAAGGCAATGAAGGATCCATGGCATTTGCTGAAGAAAAACGAAATACATCCTCGATACATCAAGATGCATCAGCGTGCACCAACAGACATATCAGATGCTTATTTTTCTCCTAAAACCATCATGTATGCATTCACAGCTATAACAACTAAGCACCATCATCCATCCATCCACCATAGTTTCATATCATTAGTACATGGATCATAACATAGCAAAATCAGACACCATTAACCCGACCATAGTTGTTACTACCGGCGGCATCAGCCAACTCCTTCAAAAATACAACAACATCATCCGATGAGTTAAGCAAATATCTGGCGTTCGACCTCTTCCTCCCGACCGCGCACGAGAAGTAGTTATCTCCTTTCAGGTCGAGCACAGACGATCCTTCGTGCCAGGACATGATCTCCTGTGGAGCCTGCCAGTTGTTGATGTTAGAGCTGTTGTGGTTCACTTGGTTGTAATCGTTGATCGTCGACGCCCTCCTTTCCAGAGAGGAGGAAGACCCATACGGGTTTGATTTCTGTGTTTTGTTGTGCGATGATTTCGAGTTGCTTTTGCCGTTGTTGGTCGGTTTCCCACTGTGTTTCTTCTCTGATGCTGTGCTTTTGGTTGAGTCTGAGGTCTTTGATCTTGCTGAGCTTACTGGTTCTGATGGCAGTTCCGGTTCGAAGAAGGTGTATATGTCCTCATCCTATGTTATCAGCTACATGTAAGTCTCCAATATTACACAAATATACGTTAAGAGGTTCATGTAAGTTCGAATCCTGCATAACATGATTCAAACCACTGGACACTTGTAGTATGTTATATACTACCTAAGACATAGTACAACTATGTACTTTCACCTAATCACCTTATTACACACATACATGTACATACATACATATTTAGAGCAACCAATTTGTGTTCCAAGAAAGTGATCTACTATATAGAACTGGTATCATGGGATATATATGTGTGCGCATATGTGTGTGCACAGAAATTTTTACCTTTCCAAGAAAGTGTCCAATACAGAGAACATAGTCTATAGGAGTAACCATGCTTTTGCTATGAACTATCTCACCTAATATTCTGTCAATTGCAGCACCCTACATAAAAATTTCAAAATGTAAACGTATAAGTTAAGACTAAGATCAAACATCGCTATATTCAGTCAGATCTTCAACAAAGCTTTGCATAAGCCTAATGGTATTTTATGGGACAGAGAAACAAAAAAAAACGTACCTTTGTTACTCCAACAGAACGAACCTCAACTGAACGGCTCCCCTGAACAACATCGACTGCAGCATTAGATATTGGTCCAGTCCACAAATGTTGCAGCATGTCTCTAGCCTGAAGCCTTCCAAATTCCACATCTGTGAATTTGTTGAAAAGAATTGAGATATTTAATGTGTATGTAATATTTTGTATTGTGTGATGTTAGAAGAAATAGGTACCGGCATATTTGTAATTCCACACAAGTGATGTCTCACGATGCTCAAAATGAGACCTTGGTGTCCTCTCAGTGAAGTACTCGAATACATGCTGGAGAAGTTTAAATTTAGCACTAATGGCCAATTGAACAGAAGAGTTAATTCATGTAACCTAATGGTAAATACCTTAACACTGTCAACCCAGTCCATGTTCAGATGTTCTGGCATTGTAGTCATCCACTCACCGTTAGTCAGGCGCAGAAACATACCATTTTCAGCAGCCAGCCACATATTGAATTCTCCAAAATTCTGTAAAAAAAACATGTTAAAAAATTTAGTCATGGAAAAAGAAAAGATAATTGTTTAGCAATTAGGTATAATGGTAAAAAACAATTGTACATCATCTAAGACGCTTCGGTCACTTCCACTCAGTACAATGACAGTCGTCTTTTTGTCTTGGCAAAGGGTGGTGAGAGGAATTTTTAGATCAGGGTGCAATTTGAGCTCCATTTCTTTTATTTGGTCACCACCTCTCCTTCCAGAAGATTCTACAGATTCCGTAAGTGTTGCATTGAAACCCTGCATATTACATCGAATTTTCAGTTTGTAAGGCCACACACATGTTGAATGGAAAATCCTTGACCTCTGGCATCAAAAAAGTGAATGATACATGAAAAACAAGATTTACTGAACTTAAATAGAAGGAAACTACAAAAAACGAGAACAGTTGGTGAACAAAATAAAGAACAATTTAAGGATGAAAATACCAATATGAGTAAACGATTCTTGGCTTGCAAATATCGGTCAATTGCTACTCCACTAGGAAGAATAGGTGGAACTTGTCTTGTTCTTAGTTGTGCTTCAACAACAGTATCATTAAGTTCGCTGCAAATCAATAAAATAAATCAATCTCCCATTAGCAAAATGGAAAATTTTAACAAATTTTTCCTTGAATATTGTAGTGTCAACAATAGCAACTTTTAATTTAATAGAACTTTCCAAACTCTATGTGCATATGTGAAAATTGTAAACTATGAAAATATTAAATTGCAGTTTTAACTAAATAAAAAAAATGAAGCATAATAAATACCGATCACCAACGCAACATACCTAACAAAAGTTTCTGCCCAGTCTTGGGCAGTGTGTGTAGTAACATGAGCATAGTTATGCCTAAATCTCTTTTCTCTTTCATCAGGAGGCATATTTAAACCATATGCTATTGAGTTTGCAACCTCAGTGATATTCCATGGGTTCACTAAAAGTGCACCAGCTCCAAGAGATTGTGCAGCTCCTGCAAACTGTAAATACATACATATTTGACTACTATTGAACATGAAGTAAATCGACAACGAAATTATAAGGGGTTGTGCGCATGCTTGTGCATTTGTGTGCATGTGTTTACCAAACAAATTGTCGTCATAGTATCATGAGATAAAGTAATTTGCTTAAGTAATTAATTGTTAAAAACAAAGCAATGATGACAATTAACTATCAAAGTAATGAACATTTACTTCACTAAGAATAAGAACCCCTTTCTTTGATCCCTGGCATGCAACAAACTCGTAGCTCACAAGGTTCATCCCATCTCGCAATGACGTGACAAGTGCTACATCTGGTAAATCAAAATATAAAGGTATCAAACTTGGGAAAAATAAGAGCACCAGTTGATTTTCATAAATGTATTTCAAGCTGATTCTCTCTCTTCTTCTTCTTCTTGTTTTACTTTTTTTTTGGGGGGGGGGGGAGTGTGGGGGGGGGGGGGTGAGGGGCAGATTACATTTTCAGCTACCATTTCATTTAGATCAAATAGAAATGTTTAATATGTCAAGTACTGGTGTTCAAGTAAGTGTTTTAAGATGGCTCTTGTGGTATCTATAATTCATTAATAGACGAAGGCCTGACAGTAGGAATAAACACGAGTGAACGTGCTTGACCAAGGGAGGTGGCAATACATCTTCCTATTTGGTTACCCTATATTTAAATATGCAACTCTCAATCTAGGAGGACATGTAAATTTGAATAAATCAAATGAACCGAATACCAGGAACACTAAAAGAAATAAACTTACCAGTCACTGCATATAGAGCACATAAAGCATGGAAATCAAGAGAGCGATCCTGTGTACCAAAATTTAAGTACAGTCAGAATGAATTTGAGAAAGAGCAAATTACAATTTGGTACATATAAAAACCACTGTGCGAAACTGTACGGTCCATTTGGTTGTTTGGATACCATTTTTAGTGGTCTAATCCTTTGTTATGAACATCCACAGCTAAAATGGTAAAATACACGTTTCACTGAAATTTTTTTGATTCTACCTAACTAAATGACATAACAGAGATTTCGTAAACATTAAACTGTAGAACTTACACAAGATCCGAGAAAATGGTAGATATAGATATATCAAAATAGATAAATCTCTAAAAATGATTGTTACTGTCTGAAATTATAAATTAGCAAGGAACATGAACAAGTCAAGATAATGCATAAGACAAACCAGATGGTGTATAGGAACTGTAGTCAATGTTCCAAACCTCCCATTTATACGCCCGACTATTTCGTGAACCTGGCTGGTCAGCTTTTGATCTGGGTAAAGACAAGAGAAAAAATATATAAGTATGAGTTTTGTATGATAAGCTTGAGATGATAATTTTCAAATTGTACTCTCAGTTACAGTTAGAAAGTTAAGAGTTCAAGGAGAAGACAGACATGAAAGGGTAAAATTGTTAACAGCACCACCCATGCCGTGGGTGCCTAAAATCATCTTTGAACTCTATCAATCCACTTAGTTTTTTTTATTCACATATCCTATGGAAAATTGTATACATTAAAGAAATCACTCTAGCGCATTCATCGACTGAAAGAAGTCATCAACTTGGCTGATCAATTCCTTCTCGGGTGTATTAATACTGATCGAGTTTTACTTTTGGTTGATAAGAGAGTCAAACTATATGAGCGGTTTGGATAAACAGGAAACCAGTGGGTTAAAATTTTAGATGCTTTTAAGGGTCTGACCCACCCACCAACAGAGCTAGTACAGAGATTTACGCTGTAACCATGTTTAGTATGCATCAACATGATAAAATTTAGATATTTTAGGAATAGCGAATGATGCATAGATATTAAGGTAGCGTTTGGTTTGAAATGAGTTTTGTGTTTTGAGTTTTCAACAATAATTACAAAATATTAAAGGAGTGGAGGGACGACGGATATGATGGAAGGAAAATGGAGGGGACCACGGAGGGGATGAAGAAACGATGGAAGGAAGGATTGTTTCTCGTGCTTCTCTTATTTCTCAAAATATGAAAAATAAAAAAAAAATTGTTTTCTATTTTCTTTGTTAACTTTGTTTTCTAAATTGGTCGTTTTTCACAATATACATACGTCGTGCGCATTTTTGTATGGACGAAAGCTCAAAACAAAATATTGTGCGCGTTTTTCACAATATACACTACGTAAGTTTTTCCATGAAAAATGATGATGAAGTTGCTAGTGTTCTTTTTTAATTCACATTACACAATTAAGTACCATCTTGAAGTTATAATATAAGAAATTAAGTATAAAACAAACTGAAAATAAGCAAGGTTATGATCCGCTACACCCCACTACAAATTACCGTGTCGGGGGGGGGGGGGGGGGGGGGGGCTTCAGTTTCGGGTTTTCGTAACAGTCAAATAAGTGATTTCGAAGACATTTTGAAAACGGTCAATTTGGAAAACGACTTTAACATACAAAATGGAAAATGACTTTCTTTTTGTTTTCTACTTTTTGGGAAATATCAAAAGCACGAAAAGTTATCTTACTCCATCCAGTATCCACTTCCCCTACTTGTTTGCAATGACTAAGATTTTTCCACCCTCTTCTCTCCAAAACACAAACTCAAGATTAAAAATTCAACCCAAATAGCCAAAAAAAAATCCATGGCACAAGGGTAGAGGCTGATTGGCTTCTCAGCGCAACTCAAACTCTCACTCATCCTGCACTGATGCCACTTCATCTACAACTCCATCCTCTCCAAAGCTCCACAGACTCGAACTATTACATGAACATAATTTGCGAGTAAACTATGTAATTTTGAGTTGATTAAAAAATCTGAATGTCCTTTTTTGATTGAGTGAATAGAATTACAGAACATTTGTGAATTGCTAGATTATTTAACATTTAAGAATTGAGTGTTGAACAGTTGTGGACATTTTCATTAAGCTTTCGTGAATTGAGTCGTTGAACATTATTATTACGTATACTGGTCTAGCTTAATGAAAATTACCCAGGGGTTGATTAACTTTTATGTATTAGGAGATTGAAACGTTACAGGTTTTATGCTGTTTGTAATTTGAATCTTATTTTACTACACCAACCTCAGTTTTATTACCCACCATGTTACAATTAGTAGTGTCATGTTGATTTTGACATTTGAGCCAAATAAACATTCAGTTTTCTGCCTATTTCTTTTCCAACTAATGATGAGAATTTGTTGTGTTATCGCTAAAATTTCATGTTGTGGTCTTGTTATATGTTCTTTATATGTTTGAAATGTTTGTACAACAGACGTATTCGAAGGCAATGATTTAATAAAAAAGGAAAAACTTGATGAACATTACCTGTACATTTTTTGAGTTATGAATGCTGAAACTATGAACTGATTGGTACCTATGATTATGATTAAGAAATTGAAAAAGAAGAGGAATGGCTACTTGCTTCCAAAGTTTTCTTCTCTCTCTTCCTTTTTTTCCCCTTCTAAGGAAAATAATACCCTATCTAAAAGTATTGAATCAACTTGAAAGAAAATGTAAGAGAAAGGTTTGCTGTGAAGCACATGCGCTCTTAAACTTGTCAAGCAAAAGAGATGCGGAGGGAAAATAATTTTTTTAGAAGGATCACCTTTAAAAGAAGACGCCATTAACTGTGCTAATCTGTTTGCTAAAGGTTTTATTACTGTCTGAAATTGTAGTATTGCAGGTCCCTAAGACTTCAAGTACACAGATGCATTTAGGTAATTATATGGCGATGTGGGACCTCATATTTGTTATTCTATGTTTATGTATGTGCTTTCAACAAAGTTTACATTGCTAATCAGATATCCAAGTCATAATGAATACATCATTAGAAAGACTACTGAAATAGAGATATTGGTTAAAGAGATTAGAATGTGTCCTATAGTGAAATGTATTTATTGGATAACCAAAAGAAATGGCTGTTCATATTTTTATAGTTGGGCCAACACATGCACAGAATAAAAGCAACTAATGTAGGGGAAGATCACAATTCACTTTAAAAAGAAGATTGTAAAACGCAATAGCACTACTTTTAGTTCAAATATGTGGAAGCTTAGCACTCTAAAGTATTATCTGTGTCAGCAAAGGTTATAAGACAAAGTAAATATTAGGTACAAAGAAAATGCATACATTCCGGCACATCCGTTCTGGTGGGAACAGCTATTTGAAGCAAGACAACTTTATCACGCCAAACTGGATTTTCTTCTAGAAACTTTTCGAAAGCGAGAATCTTTTGTGGGATTCCTTTAATCATATCTAAGCGATCAACTCCCAACATCACCTAAAAGTAAAATTGTTGATTTACTTCAGTTTTATATCTGGTTTTCAATGTCTGAAAGAATTGGCAAAAGCCATATTCTTGGTTTCGCAATGAGTTAGAAGAAGAATCATATTGCAGTAAATATTTGATGTTCAAAAGATTCATCACATATCATACCTTGCGTCCAGCAAATCTTTGTTTCAACTCATTGATGTGCTCCTTCACAGCAGGAAGATCCAATGCGCGTTTAAATCTATCAGAGTCTATTCCAATAGGAAACTGTAATTTCCAAGTTCATAGAAACAAATGAATACAAGATGTCAAACAAGAAATACAATTACAACGGTGCATAAAGAATCATTTTACAGATTCAGGAATAATCGAAATGGAAAAAGTACCGCAGCAACTCGAGTAAGCTTCCCTTGGTCCTCCACTCCTTCCGGAGTACCTTCTAGTCCCAGAATACGTGTGCATGCACTTACAAAATGCCTTGCATAATCATATGTGTGAAATCTGAATAACAATCCATATGAAAAGAATGAAAGGGCCGTTAACCAATGACAAATATGACATTAATATGTTCAATATTAGATAACCTATTATGAAATCATGATTAAGACATCAAGGTCAATGATGAAATATTATCCAATCCTAGCAAAATTCACAAAGTTAGTTTACATTTTACCATAATAAGACTGGTGATTTTTGATTTATATATACAAATTAGGAAACCAATATATGCTAATTTTTTAACTTAAAGGCCAAAATACCAAGTTTAGCCTTATACTGCATCTTAAACATGTGCTTTTTCTTTTAGAAAAAGGTAAGACGGGTTATATTGATGTGAGATGACCCTCTTATATCATTTTGTTCACAAACATTTCCGAAACATTTGAGATGTTTAAGAAGGAACAAAACCACCATGTCATTTTCCATAATCACTTTTTTAAAGCCTACAACAAAAGCATCAGCATTTTCGAATATTTCTCTTTTGTTGCTTTTACTTACATATGGTGGTATTAAAGAATTAATAGGTATTTAGATTTGAGATTTTCAACATAAAGCAATTTAGCGCATACTAATAAAGAAATACAATGACACAAAAAAGCTATTATTGAGTCAGTCTTAAAAGACAGTGCTTCAGCCAAAATGGCAACATGTAAATACTTAAAATCATCGGTCTCAACTAAAGGGAAAATACATATTCAATAAGTGTATAGATTAAGTATCCAATATTTGCCAACACACATGTATTCTACGAGACCTCTCGAGACTTCTATATAGAATCTGATTCAACAATAATCTGTGAGTTTGATATGATCAGATACCCTTAGCTAGTAGGCTTATAATATTCCAAAAATATTCCAGACCTATCAGTAAAGATTAAATGCTCCATTACAAAAAGGGATGTAGAGACGTACCCTTCTAGATTCATTCCAATTTCTTGAATAAAGGGTTGTGTCACCTTGTCTAACTTTTTACAGGACATAATGTTGAATCCAGAATAATAAAAATGACTGTTTCAGAGTCCTAAATACACAGTGTTAAATATCTACTATCAGGACTAAACATATATGAATGACATTCATACTTGCACCAACGTAAATGAATACTGCTATCATATCAACAATACATCAAGTTCAGGGAGTTTTATGTTTGACCATGTTCAAAATTCAAGCATTCATCATGCTGGATGTTGGAGTCATAATTAATATATGAACAACACCCCAAAGACAAGGCTTCAAGCTTGCCCACATTCAGACAATAATTGTACTGGCTGTTAAAGTTTTTGTGAGCATATATCCTTTTAATAAAGAAATTGGAATGCACACAACAATTAGCACCATAAAAATGCATTGCAAAGTAGATCACGGCACTTTCTTCATTTCTTTCTATTCTACTTTACCACAACTTTTGTAATTTAGTATTATGCCAATCTTAATGTGCTAAACACTACTTTGGTAGGGACCATAGAACTTGAAGTTATGTAACTTAAACTTAACATAAAAAGATAGAAAACAGTGTCAGGGAAAGTCGGTCTTTTTCATGAAAAGAAAAGTATTCCTTACCCAACTAAATCAGCAGCAAGCACAGATCTGAGCAACTCGGAGCGAGAAGGCAAAGTCCTATGAATTTCTGAAGAAGGAAACGGAGTGTGAAGAAACCACCCCACTTTCATTTTGCTATTATGATCTTTAAGGCATTTTGGAAGAAACATAAGGTGGTAATCGTGACACCAAACAACGTCTCCTTCTTCATAATGCTCATTCACAACATCTGCAAACATTTGATTTGCTCGTTTGTATGCATCAAACTGAGACTGGAAGCTTCGAGTTGTAGCTAATCGGTCTTCTTGAGGGAGCCCAAGATAATGGAAAAGAGGCCATAATATGTTGTTGCAATATCCATTGTAATATTGGTGCACTATTTCTTCATCAAGAAACACAGGGATGCATCTCTACAATGTAATGAAAAAAATTGTTAATGTAAAATAAAATTTAAAATGATGGATTTATTTATGATAATGAAAACTACCTGTAGTAACAATGATAAGACACATGACTTGGGTTCTACTCTAGGTATGCATAATAACAAAGTTAAGAAAATGCTTATGTAAAAAATATAAAAGCTCATGAAGTATCTTCTCTGATAATAAAAAACCATCAAAGTGCATAGATTGTAAAATAAACAAACTCAGTACTTCAAGGCACCAAGAGACTTCATAACATTGCTAATTCAACATTGACCTAAGTACTTAAACAAAGGAAAAAAAAACAAAGAATTTTACCTTCTCAGCAAGTGCCTTAGAAAGAGCTTGCTTCCCAGGTTCATCAGGCACATTTACACCAGCCCATCCAATCCATTTAGCATCAACCTCTTTGACACCTACAAACACAATAAAATGATCATAACAACTAATTAAATGCAACAACATAACAATCATGAACACGCCAAATCAAACACATTAATAAGCACTCACCAAGAAGTGCACTAACCAAACCACCTGCACTAATATCTAAAGACCAAGAATCCGTGCCTTTTCTGACAGCAGAAACAGGCAGTCTATTTGCCACCACAAGCAATCTCTGCTTCATTGGATTTCCCTCTACAACACCACATCCAAAATCTTCCCCGAAACTTCCTGTGCTAGCAGATAACATGGACCCAGCTATCACCTCATCAGTTAACGGGTCTCTGGTGGTTTCTTTACCCATATCCATTAAACCCATCTCATTTTCTAGAAGCAGCTCTATCTCACGATCCCTACCGCTATCTGTATTGTTGTAACTACTAGTTGTGTTGTTATCTGTTTCGGATACATTGAAAGTTCTGTTGAACTTCCTAAGCTCTCTTTCCCTTAGAAGTCTTTCTACTCGAGTTGGGTTTCTTGAATTGTACTTATTGGACTGCATCTGATCAGTCTGCATGGCAGGTTTCATGGCTTTTTTTTATCTGTTGATCCCAACAATTGCAGTAAGAAAGAATATTCAAAAATAAAAATAAAAAATAAAAAAATGGTGATTATATATCGATAAAGAATGCTTTCCAGCTAATAAAATATTAAAGAAAGAAGAGGTGAGAGTGAGCGCAATATAGATATATATATATATATATAGAGTGAAAGAACAAGAATCAATATAATGGGGTACTTTATTTTGGTGAGGTGGCCCCCAATTTTGCAACTACAATTGAAATTGAAAGTATAAAAGATTTAAAAATTAGATTCTAAGATTTGATTTCTTTTTCAAGCCATGAATGCGTCATCCAAGCAACGCTCGTACTGAGATCACAGAAACCGAAGATCAGTTTTTTATCAATCCATGTTATTGAACCGAGGGTAAAATAAAGCTCACGGTATAAACAACAATAAATTTATTATTAGTAATCGTAAACCAATAAAGAATGTCACATTGGTACCGACGTTAAGGAATGACGGTAAATAAAAATAATAGTTCATGGGTTTTGGATAGCCGGAAACCCATTTTTATACTAACGAAAAGAAGATCACTAGATAGAAAATTCTCACCAAGTTTTTTTTTTCTTAATGAATAATAAAACAAAATACTTATTTTATACAAAATCCAGTTATGTATATGTAACTATCTAACCTTTCAAACTTGAAAAAACGCAAATCAAACATTTTAATCATGCATAATTTATAATTTAACACGAATTCTTCATGATAATCAAGCATTAAATAAAAAATTAGTATAATTTGTTTATATTATTACTACATAGTTCATACAGCATGGTTATTCAGTAATTAATTCAGGGAAGTAATTAAAAACTTAGCATAAATAGTTTAAGGCGCTAATAATCTTTTAGTACTCAAACTAACTGAATTCAGCAATCAGACACAGCATATTCCATAATCAACAGAAAATAATCATACAACATTATTAATGGCATAGCATAACAATTTCAGTTCAATAAGCTATTTGCATAGGCAGTTTATCGTTGTTAGGTAATCAAGTTTCAATAAATCATAACTCAAATTTTAAATAACCTCACATTTTGTTAAGGCTTCACGCGTACAGCAAACAAGAATGTCAATTTCAATTGCGAATCAATTCAGACAGCACAACAGATTTGGTATTCATGTGGTGCGCCAGTGGCATTGGACGGGAGCTAGAGGATTCTGGAAAAGGTAGAAGGCGGCGGAGGAACTAGAATTGGAGAAGACGGCGGCGCTTCAGAATCGGAAGCCCAGACTAGAGAGGTGCGGGCAACCCTAAAAATCAGAACTTGATGGGAAAAAAAAAATTGTTGCCCGTTGCCGTAGCCCGATGTAAATTGAATGATTCAGGAGTGCATGCAAGTTGCAATTTATATAAAGAAGATGAAAGGAGGGAGTTTAAACAAAATAAAATTATTTAGGGGATATAAGTGAAATTATGACAGTAATTAGCTGTACTCCAAACAGTGAAAACCTGAACCGGAAAGCAAACGAAACGTGGCACTAACACGAGGAAACAACATTAGAGCATTGAAGCAAAATGTTGAACGAGGATTTCATTCATGGTTCAACCTAACACTAGTAGAAGTCATATGTACAACTAAGGAGATATTGACTGAATTTTCCCTTTGAAACACAATATCTATGTTATCATCATCCAAATTTACTTAGGTTAACTTACTTTTTGTCGCAACTTTAGGTAGACCTCAATCTCGTCGTTAAATGACAATCATTACCTTTAATGTTGTCTTTAACTGGCAAAGACAATTTGTTGATGATTCTCTTAGAGTCGTTGGTGGTTTTTCAAAGTCGTTGGTAGTTTATTGATTTGATAGAAGTGTCTGATTCGGTCCTCAAACGATCTATTTATTAAGACAGTCAACATTTTATATAAGTAAGAGGAAATATAATTAATGTTTAAATCAATTACTGGCAGCTAAAAGATCTGAGAAATCATAGCAATAAATTTTAAAAGCAATCTACATATTAATTAAGAAAAGTAAAAATTGAGAGAAAAATATAAGATTAATAGAATGAATGAATGAAGTTAAATGCTTAACCTTTAACCATGGGTTCGGATAAAATAAATTTTTCTTATATGTCCAACTTATTATTACTACATCCCACTATTTGCTGATGCAGATTAATCTATTTTTCACGACCAATTATCATTTATAGTAAAAGAAATGATTGGTCAAGTCCATCTCACTTGACCGCTCAATCGATAGAAAATACACAACACAATATAAAGTCATCCTAATGTTTACCACACTGACACAATTTGATGTCGCATTAGGATCGTTTTCTCAAGGCTACTACTATAAAAAAAATAGTTACACAAAATTAAAACCATAGGAAAAATTATATCAATTTCAATATGTCATAGAAAAAATTATATCAATTTCAATATGTGATGCAGTGGTAAGATACCCGCTTCCTGGTAATCAGGTCATGGATTCGATTCTCGTCTGCCCTACTCCCAATTTCAAGGCGCGGAGGTGGGTCCCTGTTAAATCCAAATAAAAACTGATTGGGGCATCAAATCTCTGTGCTAGGCTGGTTTACCTCCCCTTGTCTGTGGTCGGACCAGGCGAGGGAGCCTCCTCCCATCCCTTCGATTTCATCAGGGCTCTAGGTTGAGTTTTTTTAAAGAAAATGATAAATTAATTTATCATTATTTTCGTATAATTGAAAATGATAACTTCTTTTATCTTTTTTCTAAAAATTGTCCTTCAAACTAATTTTTCAGAAGTGCCGTCTTTAAAACTTATTATCCTGCACAAAGAAGCTATTCGAGTGGAAATCCCTTAATATAAATATAAAAACACTTATGTATTTGTATCTTTTCACATATGTTAGCACACACATTCTCATATCATTGTTAGACATTAATAGAATAATAATTAAATATCTATTTATTAGTTATTGAATGTATAATTTTCAAGACAATATTATGATACCAAATTTAAAGTTATTTAAATTAATTTTTTGGCTTAAATAGAATTATAATATTTTAGATATAGATTTAGTTTTCTAATTTAAATTCATAATTAAATTCAAATTCAATATCTAAATATATTTAGCAACATTAAATATGGTTTGATGTAAGTAAAAGAATTACTCATGATAACATTTTAAAAGATCTAGTACATAATGAATTAAAAATGAAGTTTTTCTTGAAATTACCTCTTTTACCACACTACTAGATGCACGTGATTAAACAAAATTACTATTTTTTGAAAAAAAATCATTTAGATTATTATGATTAATGGATATAAGTTTTAAACATTTTATTTTTAATGATTCAAATGAATAATGCAAGTTGCCAACAAGGTCGATTCAGTTGGTTGATAGTTTAGGCTATGAGATTAAAGGTCAAAGGTTCGATCCTTAAGATCGACATTTGTTGGCATTGATGAACCGTTAAAGCAAAATGAATAATGTATGTTAAATCAAAATGCATAATGTATGTTAAATCAAATTTCTACAATAGGATTCATGGAAAACATTCTACTAACAATATTAATGTAAAATTATCAATCATTATTCATTTACAATCCAAGTTACAACTTAAGATCATTTTTAGTTAGAAAATTTATAATTTTGAATATTTTAAATCCAAAGATAACCAAACGTACATATAATGGCGGCCCAATAGAGTGGTTGCCCTAGCCCAAGAAAATTTTTTGTTGCTCCAAATTGTTTAGCACCAAAAACTTAAATTAGTTTATAGAAGATAAAATTCATATAAGTTCCACATTATCATAAGATTATAATAAACATATAAATATATGTATTTCACATTATTATTATTTTTATAAATTGAGTGTTTGAATTCCCCAAAAATAAATCATAAGATAATATGATATTTGATGGTAGTTTGATAAATTTTCTCATTTGATAGATTTCGAAAGCCAACGAATAATAAATTAAATTATTTAAAAGCAAAGGACTATGGTTTATAAAGATTATTTATGAATTATTTAAAAAAATGATTGAGCGTTTACTTTTTGTTTAGAAACTTCAAAATGTTTAAAATAAAATGTAATAATATAATATTAAACTAGCATCCTTCTAATTATGTAAAAATATTTGCTGGACATGGTTCTCAATTTTCCATTAAAATACTGATTAGAATGAAAAACATAATGTATATAATTTTACGATATATTCTAAATTTTTAAAGAAAATTTTCTTTTTCACAAATTTTTTATTTGGTTTCGAAAGGTATTAGATATATGCACTTTTCGCTATAAATTTTCATAACATGCGATGTATTGTTCATAAGAAAATTTTGGATAATTTATGAAATTAATTTTTCTAAAATTAAAATCTCCGATCAATATAACTTTAAACTAAATAATGTGTCGTGAACACATACATCCTTGTGTTAACAAAGGTATGTGTAGTGAGTTTAATAAATATTTCATCAAAGTTTAAAATTTTCATAACAATAAGAAATAATAATTTAATGGAATATTAAATTATAGTTCTAGTAATGTAATGATATTTGTAGAGATCAAAATCAAATTCTCTCCTAAAATTTTGTTAGAATATAATTATAAAAACCATAGTGGCATGAATTCAACTCTCAACTTTTGGTTACTATCATGTTATACTAACCACTTAGACAAACTTCTATTATTTATTATTAATGTATTTGGTCCAAATCACAACAACAATATATATACAAAATTTATTATTTTTACATTTTGTTGCTCCGGCCCTATTGAGTTGCCTTAGCTTGTGGGCTTGGTGGGCTGCCCACAGGACCGACCCTGCGTACATATCAACTTACATGGTCTAAAAAGGCCAAATATATATGATATCATGACATTTGCACGACTTAGAATAATATGGCATGTTCACAATTCGATGATTTAATGAAGGTAGAATAGTTCTAAAAAGAAAGAAGAAAAAAATCATATTTTAATCATGGATTATTTATACTTTACATTGACTTACAAAGTAGTTTTTATTATTTTTTAGAAAACTATCTTCTATATTTATAAACAAATAAAAATATGAATATACCAACAGAATTGTCTTGGGAAAAACCTCGATAATACCCCTTAACAAAATGGATCCTCTAGCATCGATAAAAAAGAGCATAGAGACACTTGGTATATTAACAAAGAGTACTTGAGATCTTTTAAAAGGTAAATAAAATTCTAAAGTTATAGTGCTTTAGTAAACATGAGCGTACAACCATCTATACTATTATATTATTATTGAGTTTCATTTCCAAAGTGCACAAGCCCCCTGAGTATTTTGTGAAATAAACAGTCTTGTGTACTATGATATTAACATTGAATTCCTCTACAAGCTCTCTAATTGTTCTGAAATTTCATTTTCACTTTTGTAGTCTTCCGTCTGGTAGCAATCAATTATATTTAATGATTCAATGAAACGTTCCTCTCTCTCACCACTCCTACAGACTTTTTCCTTCCCCTCTTTTATGTTTTCAACGCATCTTTCTCATCCTTTGTATGCATTGTAATTTCATCTTCCAGCTTTCCCTAATCTTTTGAAATTCCAAACTTCCATACATTAGTAGAAAATAATTTCCTCAAAGTTTTCGTATTTATATCTACCTCCCGTTTTCACTCCTCTAATATTGCAACGTATTATTTGCATAGTTGCATATTTTGTTACACCTCAATCTTAATTATCCTAACATTAAACAAGGGTCGTTTAGAAAATGAATCATCTCTCCTACTGCGCTATGGCATAGGTGATGAATTAGCACGGATTAATATTCTTGTGGTATATTGCTTCTCTTCTCTAAACAGGTATGCTATAACCCTAATTTTGCCATTTCGGTTGTTTGTTTTGCTTTGTTTTTTCTGTTAATTACTCTGTTCAATCGTTTTCAAGAACTTCCCCTTCGACTCAATCCATTTCTGAGATTCTATTTATCGAGCATAACCCTGATTTCAGTATGTCTATTATTAGTCTCAATTTCTTATTTTATTATTTATTTTGCTTTATTTTAGTTGCTTCTTTGATTCGGTCAATGCTTAACTTTATTCCTGTTAGTCTGTATTTAGTACTTTTGCTCTTTTGCTTGGATTAATATAGTCAACATGTATTATTGTTTAATTGCCTTTTTTATTAGGCCTATTTGTATTCGTTTCAAATTATAATGTTTAGCTATTGACACCATCGGTGAGTGAAAATATAAAATTAGTATTCAACATCATTTATTTGTCAATACAATCACCTGTTTTTACCATTATGAAGTTTAGATTTTGTTGTTCTTTCAGTTATTGGCTTCTTTTTTTGGATTCAAGGACAAACTATTATATTGTTGCTAATTAATAACACCTTTGTTATTTCGGTTGAGCAAATTTGTTTACAGGTAAAATTGTCTAGAATTATATTGATATAGTTATGAATAAATATTTTCACTATCTCCTCAACTTAAATAAGTTAGGGGATTCATTATGGAATTTTCCTTCTTATTAGCAATGTGCAAGTGGTTTTATAAATGTAAATTTGTTTCATAAGAATACCAAAGTTATACATCATTTACTTCCAAATTATGATAATTTAGATCACGTAAGGAGTGAAAGGTAATTGCAGCTATAAGTTATTTATAACAAGCACTTAAAAGAAGTGTTTTAAAGACCCGATCCAACCACGGTTTGACCATGGTTAATCTTCGACCTTAGAGCATTACGGTTTTGAAAATCAAATAACCTTGCATGTACGAACCGATGAGCAAACCTCAAAACCTTGAAAAAATATATGGACCAACCTCTTTGAACCATGCAGTTATTCAAATTTAAGAAAAAAATTGGCTATAATTATACCTTTTAGTGCATAAAGTAGAGGAATAAATTGTAAGTATAATTATACCTTTTAGTGCATAAATTATTTTTGTTAACAAAGCAATTCGTTTGCTTGGCTACGTATTCATTTGTTTCCTAAATTATTCATGATCTTATTAATATAGAAATAACTAAATGAATGATATATTAGGATACTCAATGTTTTTTTTTCTTTTTAAGTTGTCTTCTTGGTAAACATATCTATTATAGTATTAAGTGGTGCTATTTTTAGTTCACAAAAATAAATTTGAATTAAAAAAATACTGCTAATAACTTGATCTTAATAAAGCATCATTTATACATAAGGCATGCCATGTTTTATTATGACTTTAATTTTGATATTCTCAATTACTTAGATTTATTAATTTATATATATGGATATTGCAAATTTATTATTGCATATAACTACATTAAATATATTATCAACATTTAGTTTCATTTCAGAAAGATTGTACTACCATACTGCTGATGTGGATTTATTTGTTTATTTATTGACATTATAGACTTTTTCTTGGAATCTAACCATGTATACTAACAATTTTTTTCAGTTCATTTCTTTTAGTTGTTTCACCTGCCAATTGAAGAGACTGGTACAAAACCTTATAATTAATTGATGATGAGGAAAGTAACTTCTATGCATCAAGTGAAGAAATGGGTATGAAACGATGCAACTAATTGATGGGAATGGAACTTCTATGCATCAAGGGATGAGATGGCTACTTTCGGGTAAACCAATTTTTAAGTTATTTTTTAGTTGCAATATTAGGTCATATCAGCTGAAGCTTGACTTTCTCCTTATGCTCATTAAATTTGCATATTTATTGCTTTCGATTTTCATGGTACTTAAAGCACCTGTAACATGTCATCAATATTCATTCATTATCAATATAACCCGTCTTTAATCATACATTATATTTTAATTTTTGGAGTATTAGCAATGAAAATATCAATTGTAAAGTAGTTACTAAATGTGGTTACCAATACTTTTTTATTTTGACTAACATATCTCCAACTCACATACTTTTATAGCTTAAAAAATATAAATAATATGTGAAAATATATTTTAGTTAAAAGATTCTTTTCTTTCAATAAATCACAAATATGTGTATATATGTAGCTAGGCCTCATATTTAATGGAATGAAGTAATCAAAAAAAGAAAGATTGAATGATAAACTTTATTTATTGGATGATGTACATCAGTTGATTTTGTTCCCAGTTCAGTCTACCATTTTTTTTGGAATTAATACCACCTCGATTCTTTGATTTAATTACAGCTAGCCATTGGAAATTTTTTGCATTGACTGCAGCAGATTATACTTGAAGTATACAAAATTTCAGTTGGTAATTTGTACCCACATTTTAACACTAACTTGCAGCAGATATTGCGACTGATGTGGAAATCTCATATTAAAATTAAAACACTGCATTCATTGAAACTAAAGGGGGGTACAGGTTCGAAGTCAACTCCACGATAATAGTAGAGAACGGTAGACAAGTCAAAATAATAGCCAAGTTGAACGAGTAAGGTAGCATTGCTCCATTCATAATTAGTTTGTCTTTGCTCGACATGAACACTGACAGAAACAAGGAGATAGATATTAATGTGGTGGATTCCATTACCATGGATGCATAAAGGCAACACGAGGTTGTCATTGTCTTAAGTGCGTGGACTTTAGTGATCTATATGTAGAGCTACATGGATGCAACAACTTATACTGTCCGTAAACTATGATAACACTATTATAAAATACATTGAAGTCTGTGGTATTTTTAAAAGAAAATTAAAGGAAGTGCATCCATGTATATTTTACAGTAACAATAAATTCTCAGTAATTTTGATCAATTGTAATTTAGTATAGTTTTCACACACATTCGCAAAAGCATTCAAATTGTTAATGTTGTGGCCTACCTCAAAAATATCTGGATGGTTTTATATTTATCCTGCTGTGTTTGTTACTATTTCAATCGAATACATCCATGTGTAAGCCCATTCTATCCAAAATCAATATTTATTTTGCAACAAAAGGAATATGCTCATCGTTTTCTTAGCACACATGAAGCTTATATGGTAGCACTAGGTATTCACGGGCATGTATATCGTTTTCCGTAATGTGGGTAATGTGAGACAACACTGAGGAGTCGATTTTCATTTCAATTTTATTCGATCATCTTGAATTCAATTTTTTGAGTACTGATGAACTAATTAAAGATGGGAGAGATTTATTTTAAGCTTGGTTTTTAGCATTTATTTTTAAAAAATTTATGGTATTAGCTCTATTGTGGGAGGTTAGATTTTCTTTACTATTTTGTGATGGTTGTAGATGTGTTATTTTTTGCCTTATTAATCTTAGATGTTTTCATTCTTATTGAGTTTATTGTGCTTTTGATATTTCCTTATAAGAAATTACCTTCTAATCGCTATAAATTTGCACTGCGGCCAAATATATCAGTCAACGATTAATCTGACAAGCATAAAAATGCAACAACGAGTGAATTATCATTTGACTACTAATTTCTTTCTGATTCATGTTACAAATAGATTACCTTTTATTTTTGAAATTTTAAACGAAAACCGTGTGCGAAGCACGGGTTCACACTAGTATATAACTTGGGAATAGAGACAAGTAAGTCTTTGGATAATATCATGAGCTTCTAGAAAGAAGATTAGTTGGGTGCATCAAATTTGACCATAATCTTGAGGCTATAAAGGAAATATGAATGTAAGCACGTGTCGTTCATATATAAAGAAAGGAATTCCTTTGCAAGCTCCATAATAAAAGAGTTATTCTTCAATTTTGAGCCATTTAATAATACATTTGTTTGAGGGAGGCTTATAGAACATTTGATCATCTCGAGATGATCTTTAAGCTTTAGCCCACAAGTATTGCTTTAGGAGGTGGGGGACTATGTGAGAAGTAAACTATGCCTAGAGTTAATTAGGCTAAGCATGCACTTGCAATCAAATAAAATGTAATAATACAGCAAGTAGATGCTAAAATAAATATAAAAAGCATCGTAAATGTTAAAGGTATGTGAAAAAAAATTCTTTCTTGAATACCAGGAGAATCATGCTTTGCTTGTAAACTCTAAAGAAGTACGGGTCAAACTCAAAACACACACTTCTTGTATATTATAGGCCACCCTTCGATATTGGGGCTTAAGCTCTTGATATTTTGTCACAAAGGTTTCCTTTTCCCACTAGACCACCCTTTATGGTTATATGATGACACAATGTATATAATAAAGGAATTAAGGAATCTATTACGAGGACCATGATAAGAGAATGCTTTAAAGATAAGTTTGATATTCTCTGTTATAGTTTGTCCATTGGATGAGGCCATAAAAATAGAAGATAAGATTGAAATATTCTCTGACTCCGCTTAAAACACACCAAGCATTCAAAATAATACAACAATTCCTTAGCTATTGTTAGATCAAGTATTTATATAGTAGGTAATCGAGGTAAATATTTTTTAAAAATCCTTAATTCAATTTTGCACAAAATATTAGTTTATGTTACTATGAATAATATTCTTTTATATTAATAAAATTTAGTATACATGTGTTTGATTGGATAAAAATTAAATATCTTTTAAATCAAATAAAAATACTTCATTAATTAATAATATTGATTTTTGGTGTTTACGTATAATTAAACATCATGAGTTCTAATATATATAAATGAGTCTATTTATAATTATATTCAAATAAATGTGTACATAATATGCGATTTTCAAGAAAAAATGTGTATATATATATAATATGTGCGAGTATTGTTTATATGATCGTTGGGATTTATGGTCTATATATACCTTTGAATTACCTAGAGAACCAAGCTTCATTTATAAGCTCTAGGCAAGTATGTGCCAAACAAACACATGCTCTAAGTACTTGTTAAGGGGTTGTTACTTTTAAAGTTCAAACTCGTGACCTTTAATCTCATGGTCCATACCATCAACCAACTATACATACACATACACATACATACATACATACATGCATGCATGCATATATGTTATAAACATATGAATATATATATATATATATATGATATTTCATATAAAAACATATTCGATAATATATATATATATATAATCTTTAAATATAATGTATGTATTGGTCTATTTTTGTTAAAAAATTAACTAATCAATTTAAATATATAAATCAAAGAAGAAAAATATATAAAAGAAAATATCATATTTTAGTTTTTGAATCATTGGTTCCTCAATTATGGCTAGCCAAAAAAATCGTTTTCTTATCAATATTGATTATTAAGAATAGTTATATTATTATTAAAAATATGTATGTTTATAATTAAAATCCAAAATTGAGAAAAATCCTTCAATTTAAATAAGCGACCATTTTTTATAATCAAAAATTCAGAACTTGATTGAATTATCATTAATTACAATGAATTTATAAGAATTGAAATATATTTTAATTTATTGATTAAAAAATGAGAAATTAAATCAATATAAATTAACTGAAAATCAAAATATAATGTCATTTTAAATATAATTAGTATAATTTAAATGATAATATTAATTCCAAAAATAAATTTTTATTATAGTTAGGTCAAAAGTGATACACACACATTAAAACTTTAAGATTATGAATTAAAGACTTACTCGATGATCTTATCAATAGTTATCACTTTGAACCGTTAACTATGCCTTTTGAGGAACCCTTCTCGAAATCGATAAAGGAGTTGTAATTCCATTATCATCCTCCTAGTTCAATCAAAAAAAATTAAACTTATGTGTGAGAAAAGATAAGGCTTGGGGAGAAATTTATATGATAATATAAACAAACAAATTCCCTTAAATTATCTCAATCATTTAGATGAGCTTTCAATCATTCTTTCTTTCAACTTTAAACCACTAAATGTGATTATATATTGATTATGGTCAATCCATATGTACTAATATTTTTACCATAACATTATCTAAAATTTATATTTTGGATACATATTTAGATTAGTGATTAAATATATAATTTTTATACTTTATTACATAACTCTAAGTCTGTAAAAAAAATGAATGAATATATAAATTCTCCAAAATAATTATAACTTTCATAAATTATTCTTTATATTAATTTTGTTCGAATGCCGAGAGTCACAGTTGTGAGACTCCTTAGTGTGATACTTTGTCCTCAATAATATTTGAACAAATCCGATATTAAAAGTTTGTACAAATTTTCTTGTAGTACATTAGCAAATGCGAGGTTTAATGGTTACAAATCATCTAGGGGAATTCCTACTTCATGATCACTAAGTTGTACCATCCTTAAGCAAAGAAAAATATGCACATTATGTTTCTTCGTGTTACTTAGACATTTAAAGCTCAGTCAATAATCAACAGTCCAGTAACATCCATACCAAATTGTGTTGTTTTGCCTTTGAAGTCATTTAGTTCGATTTGATAACAATATTTGATTAATTATATTTCTTTAGCCAAATATTTATGACTTTATTTCAAACTTCAATCACGGTAACACTAACCTTCTACACTGAGGGAGATGAATTCTCTTTTGAGTATCCACTTCATGAGTCTTAAGACATACCCAATATGGATGTAACCCAATCTATTGCTTTATGATGTATAATATCAAAGTACAAACTTAACACATAAGATCCCCGGTACTTTCAACTCTAAAAACTACTACTGCACATCATCATATAAGATCTTGTTTTTGACTTAGAGACAATAGTCTATAGAAGATTCTCGATGAGTCATTATGTGGTTATTCCTTAACAACCACAAGTATGTAACCTCCTAATGTATGCAATGGTCATAAGTAAATCACTATCAATCTTATAGAGAGAATTATGTACATTAGACTTGCGAGTGTATCTATATCTCGTTCTCAAAACACATTTGACTATACATCTGAGGATAAATGTTTATTCATACTATTAAATGCTCAAGGTTACAAACTCTTTCATAACTATGATTAACTATACACTTTCTCCTAGGGATTTTCACTTGTGATGTGTTATTAAAACGAAAGACATACTTTTATTTCAAACAAGATTCAATATAAGTGTAGCCAATAGGGTTGGCTCAGTTGGTTGGTAGTTCAGACTACAAGATTTAAGATCATGAGTTCGATCCTTGAGATCGACAGTTGGCATTAATGAACTATGTTAAAGAAATGATTCACTACAAAGGTTAAATCATATGATCAATATCATTACTACCCCTGGGGAAGCCTTTAACCCTTTCAATCCTCCACTTGCACTTGGGGCCAGTATGGTGTTCCATACATATACCTTCGATCATTAGATTAAACCAAGAAAGTGCCTTATTGCATGGATTTGCAATATTTTCTTCAGTATCAAGTCGTTTGATGACCACTTCTCCATCACTAATAAACAACTTTATCATTTAATATTTACAAAGAGTATGTATCCATCACTTCTAATTTATTGGTTCCTTTACAATCTAAATGCATCATTTTTATCATAGTGCATAGGTATTGGATTCTTAATGATAGGAGTCATCCTTAACTCTCTTACAAATTTGTGTATCCATGGTGCATCCTTTGTGGCATAATTCAAGGCGATATACTCAGCTTCTATAATTGATATGTCACAACTTCATGTTTGGAACTTTTCTAACTTACGAATGCTCCAATGAGGATGAATACAAACCCTAGATTGACATACTTTTTACAATGTTGCTTTGAAATCTTGAGTCTAAATACTCCTTCATAAGATGTTTGGTGTTTATCTAGTATTTTATAAATACTTAAAAATACTCTTAGCGTGTCTAATGATTTTTTTTCATATCATACTGATATCGAGAACCTAATTTTATGATGATAAATAAAATATGTTTATAAGCTTTACAGTAATATCTAAAAGGCATCGGAGACTAATGATTTAACAACCTACCCTTCCAAACACATCGATTCAACATCTAAAATCGACGTTCGAACTGGAATCGTGCCAAGAAGGTCGTGATTAAGATAGTTTATATGGTACAGAGGTAAACGTAAATATTATACTTCTACACTTATAAATCCATCTCACAGTGAAAGGAATAAAACGTATGTAACTAAAATAGACCAAATATCTCTACTTAAATAAATAGTGACCAAATACAGAAAAAAAGTAGGGAAACTTCCTGATAAACAACTGAAAGGACAAATAAATATATATTTGACTAATACAATAAGGTAAAGGTAGAATGACTGAAAATAAAATAACTCCAATGTGCATGGTTACCTTCTCCATGTATCTTACTATAATCACGCCACCCTACTACCCTGTCAACCTATAGAGTAGGTATAAAGAGGGCAGATAGAAGAGATTAGACATAGTGGTACGAAATATCACTAATGGTATGATGCAAATAGGTAGATAAATTATCATTTATAATCTGCACAATCTTGTTGTGTTTACCTAGACATGTACACTTGCACTCAACAAGTTAGCCAACTTATACAATATAAGATAACAACTTGTAATACCCCTAAAATCCAATAACAACGCCCATAGATTCCATCGGACATACCGAAACTCGGTAATCCTAACACAATCTCAACTGTAAACAACATATAAAATTACATTACCATAACACATCGAGTATAGAGTCTTGATGGTAAACTGCCTACACACTTACACTACTATGTCCAATGCTCTCTTTTGTTCAACTAATATAATACATGAATCAGACAACAAATCAACTCTCCCATAGGTACATCGATCAACACAACATAAACCCCATTATATGGGTATTTCCATTCTCACAATGATCCATATATTGACATGTGTGACTCGTGGTGCTAGTAGTAACAATAGAAACAATCTAAATAAGATACAATCACATGTCTAAACCGAGTGTCACGTTATACAATGTTAGGATATCATGTGGAACTCCAGCACGTCGAACGAGTCGGAATGACTAGCCTCAAACACGCTACAAGGAGTACACCAAGTCTAAGTTCAAATTCTACTAGCTATAGGTGTAACAAACCGCCTTTAAACGAGCCTAATTTTCGACCCAGAAAAGACTCATCGAACCTTACACCCATTCCAAAACCAGATATTGGTTGGTAAAATTGATATAAAGAATAATGCATAGAGCTATCTATACATTTAGAATCTCATAGTGGAAGGGTAAAATATAATATCAAAATAGTACTCATTTATTTCAAAATTCAAATGTCCAAAAACATATAACATAATCCCACATAACAACGCCAAATATTCATGGTACAATATCTAAAAATATATCATGTCTCAATAGGTACATCAGAAATATAAAAATAACATAGATGGCTAAATAACTGCCATGAGTCTGCATCTCCGCCACTATCTCCGAAAATCTGCATCAACATCTCTATCCTATGTTGTAGTGAGGAGCGAGTCAGAACAACAATGTCTGGTGGATAAAAATCTTAAGCCTTTCTACAATAGTACTTGGGCAGTATAATTTAAATAAGAACATGTCTTACGTATCCTAATTATATTGTAAGTCTTCCAATTATAAGCTCTAAGGCTTTCCCAGTCCAATTCCATAATCATTATTCTTTCAACCCAATAATTTGTACAGATCATCAATAATGTCCTAACAATGTAAGAGATAGCACCCAAGCCACTTAATACTTTTTTAATGGGAACTAGGAAAACTCTGACCATTTAATACCTCATTCAAGGCTGGTTCCTGTCACTTAATACCTATTCCAAGGCGAATTCATCTTCGGTACTATCTAACTGACATTGCACAGAATCTCTTTAGGCCACTTAATACTTCTTTTTATGGGAGAGGAGAAGCCCACAATAACTACTTAATATCTCAAACCCGAATTGGACCCACCCCGAGATATCCTCTACCGTGTCTAACCACCAACCCTAATCAATCACTTAATACCTTCAACCCCTAAGCAGATCCTTCATATCGTGACCCGTAACCTGACTGTGATGTCTCACATTAGTCTGACTATTTGTAGGTACTAGTAGCTAGATTAGATGGGTAGGTTTACTCTATAGAATTTGGGACCAACCTCGCGTCCTCCATAAGTACTTATTATAGGCGATGTCTCACATCAGCCCCAAAGTCACACTACTGGTAGCCAGATTAGCTGGATAGACTTCCATGTACTTTTGACTAACCTTGCATCCCTATAATTTAAACATAATTTACAACACTTTCTTAACATATTATTACATATCTCACCACATTCCATGTTAAGAAAACTCTAATTTCACCCTTAAAATTAACTTATTTCCTAAGGGGATTTAGTTATAATTAGTAGCTTATTAACTACGTAATTAATATGTTATAATTATATGTTATTTATGCTAATATATATATATATATATAGACACACGCACAAAAATTATTTCTAAACGTGCGAAGATTGTGCCCTAAACGAACGTTTAAATGTAAAAACTTCAAATTTATAAAAGTTTAATACCATATCAACAAAACATATCGTGTACCCTATATCCACAATTCAATCAGCAGACTTGTATAAACTAGAATCCATACCAAACTTATTTTATACTAAAACGGTGAAATCAACATTAATAGAAACTTACAATTCAAATACTTTTACACTCTATTCATCTTCTTTATATAAAACTGAAAAAGGGAATTTCTATTTAACTTGTGAAAATAGGCAGTGCAAACTACGAATAAAAGAATCCATACTTTACACACTACTTCCTAATTTATTCTTTTCAAAACCATTAATCAAATCCAAATAAAAGATAAGAAGTGGAATAGAATGTAAAACATTATAATTGCAATATCTACACAATTCCATTATTTTGATATAGAATAATTGAGATTCTAACTTAAGAATTGACATTTTGCTTTAGGGGAATTTTAGGATTTTAGTGTGATGTTTTCGTAAATAAAATCCCCCAAAGGCATATATCAAATCAAAGTTATACTATACAATTACTAGTATAAGAAAGACTAAGATTTCTACTCACAAAATATCTTTAGCTCTTCCTCTTGGATTTGTTTACGTCCACTTTAAATCTCTTTCAGATTCTCCTTCTAGGAATATACAACAAGGGGATTGTATACGAATTAGATTAAAAAATTTAGAGATTAGAGGAGAATAGAATAAAAAATTGAATAATAAAATTTATTACTTGAAACCCTAGAGAGTTTTCTGGATCTTTGAAGAGAGAGACTGATAGAGCTTCGCTTTAGTTCCTAAAATAATCTATGAATAAAAGTGAGGGGGCTGGCTCTTATGTATAGTGGTTAGAAAGCACCAGAACCATTGGATTTAAGTCGGTTTAAAATAATAAAATCAAAACTGTTCAAATGCACAATACCCTAGCCGCCACCAACATTGGCCGGTCGACAAGTCCATCCTCGACGGTCGACTGCTAGCAATCGATTGGCCTTAGGCGGCGGTCAACCAGTTGGTCTATTTTGGGAACATTTACTTAACCCCCAAGTCTAATTACTGTTACTTTTTAACTTCAAATTTAAGAATTAATTTTTATTTGAATTTGAATTCCTTATAAATAATTTCAAATTCAAAAATTTCAAATGTCCATAACCTTTTCTTTTGAGCTCAGTTTTCAAAACATTATATACAGAAACTTGATCAGAAAATCGCCATAAACGCAACAACATAATTTCCGTGATCAAATTTCGACTTTCACAAAATTTCCATTTTTAGTCTTATCTTATTTAATTAATTCATTTATTTCTTATTAATTTTTAAGGGGCAGACAACGTAACGCACAATAAACATCCATGTTATACAACCAAGTTATCTACGCCTCCATCTACTCATCCAAAAGTGCAATGCCAAAAGTGCAATGCTGTTATGTATGTAGACATACTATATGTGAGCTCAATCTTACCGTGAGTGTATGGTCGTGACATATAGGCATGTATGCAAGCATCCTAAACATGAATAATATTTCTATATGAGTATAAAGTGATAGTGAAAAATATGGTAACCATTTTCTATCATCCAATCTAGCAACCACGATGCAACCAAAATTTAATTTTGGAGAGAAAAATTTACCAGTGAAAAGCTCATGATGAGAAGTCCTTATCTACTTTTAAGTTTCCTACATGCTTTCCATCGGGCTATCTCCCCATTGTACTAGAACCAGCCTAATTTCTTTATTGCAGAGTCTTCTAGTTCCGTGCTCCACAATGTGTGCAATGGCATGGGATGCTATTGGCTCCATCTCAATGTCCTCTAATTAATTAGGCTCTACCACATGGTTGGGCTATGAAGACATCTCCTCAAGTAAGAAACATGAAAAACGTCATGGACGCCTACTAGTTTATCTGATAGTTCCACGCAGTAAGCAAGTTTTTCTATTCTTTCTAAAACTCGAAAAGGCCCAACAAATCTTGGTGCCAACTTTCCCGACTTCCCAATCTCACAAATTTTCTAAGAAAGAAATAATATTTTAAATTATTTTAAAGTATAAAACCTATTTATTATCTATAATAAGGGAAATTTTAAAAATGTAACAGCCTGCACCTCACTTAACGTAGATATTTTCCCCAACTTAGTCAGCTCTGCCTCATGGGCCAAGCCAAGGTGTGGGGTTTTGTTTCTCAAAAGAGCTCGACGTTGTTATGAGGTGAAGGCTTTGGTATATAAGTACCCACTTCATAGTGTTTTTCTACGATGTGGGACTATTATTCCCATTTTGAAGGGGTGTTACAATCTCCCCCCTTTAGAGCCCAATGTCCTCGTTGGCTCATAACACAACACCACCCAGGCGTCGTGGTTGTAACATGTACAGACTACAATTTCGGCTGGTTATGGCTATGATACCAATATATACATAACAAGGTATGATGATGAATTCCAGTAAGAAATGAAAGAGTTATGCTGTCTCAAACACGGACTCAGGCCATGTTTGCAACAGTTCAAAAACAAATATGCCTAGACAAAAATCTAGGTTTTTATTGATTTTGGAGCAATGGTTTGAACACTTAAATGACAATATTTTCCAACCAAATTTTGCAGAAATAAAGTTCAACATATAAAATTGACTCAGAAAAAGATCCGACAGCATTTCGTTGCTGGAGATGAAAGTTGGACAACCAAAGTTGGCACTTCAGGCCAGAAACGAAAATAGAGTTTACAGTGAATAAACTTTTGTACAGGCAGCATATTCAAGCAATTTTTCAAGCGATTTAGCTAGTATTTGTGAGAATAATATCTCACTAATACTAGCTAAACCGCTTGAAAAATTTCTTGAATATTCTGCCTGTACAAACTTTCAGGCATGAAACATTTGTGTTTTTGAACTGTTGCAAACATGGCTTGAGTCCATGTTTAAGACAGTGTAACTTTTTCGTTTTCAGTCGGAATTCATCAATTCTTTTTTTGTTTGAAATCTGAAGTTTTCTATTATATGCACCTTAATTTTTAGTTCAATCAGAGGTGGTTTGGCCATCTGTTTCATGTCTGAAAGTTGAACCCAGAGAAGATTTCAGACCTGGGTATTATTTTGCCTTAGCATTTTATGTTTTTTTTCGTCCCGACTTTTGACATTTACTTCATGTTTTTGTAATATTTCTGAAGTATTTTGAGGGCTATGATGCCTGTCAATAGGTTAGCCCAGTTTTGATGAATTCAAAATTCAAAATTTTAATTATTTGAATTTAATTTGAATTTAAATTTGAATTTCGGTTTGAGTGGAATTTTGCTTGTTTTTGGTCGTTTTCGAGCATGGTTTTCTCCAAATCTTTTTGAAATGATTTTTAAAATTTAGGGGATTTAAAAATAATTATTATACTTTGAAAAACATCATGTCTCCAACCTTGAACTCCAACTCCTTTCTTCTCTTATCCGTGTAGGATTTCTGGTCTATGCTGCCTAATTAACTCTACCTTCCCAAAGTCTCGCGAATTAAATCTGGTCCGAGTAGGATTTTGTCGATGGTTTCCAACCAACAATTTGGCGATTTGTATGGCATGCTATAAAGTGCTTCATAGGGTGCCATACCAATCGTCGCTCGATGACTATTATTATAAGTGAATTCGACTAAAGGTAGGTGCTACTCCCAGTGTCCTCCAAAGTCTATGATACAAGCTCTCAACAAATCCTCCAAGATCCTATTCACCCTTTCGGTTTAACCATCGCTCTGTGAGTGGTAAGCAGTGTTAAGATTCAATAACGTTCCCAAAGCTGCTTGCAAACTCCTTTAAAATTCACTAGTAAACAAGGGGTCCCTATCATTAAAAATGCTAACTTGAATTCTATGAAGTCGAACCACCTCTTTGATATAAATTTGCGCTAAAGATGCTGCGGTCCTATTACTTCTAGCGGGAATAAAATGAGAGCTTTTTAGTGAGCTTATATACTATATCCTAAATAACATCATCGCCTTTTTGACTCCTTGGCAACCTATCTATAAAGTCCATCGATATATGCTCCTTATTCCAAGTTGGAATCTCCAATGGTAATAACAATCCTCCAAGCTTCCCTTATTCAGCCTTAATCCTTTGGAATGTCAAACATCTAGAAACAAATTCAATTACTCTCTTCTTCATCCTTAGTCCATAGACAATTCACTTCATATCCATATACATCATATTCCCTTCGAAGTGGATGGTCATCTTTGAATGGTGTCACTCTGCAACATAAAATTTATTTTTCCCAAAATCCTAAAGTTTATGGGATTGAAGCATTCTTTATTCCTAGTTACTAACCTAATTTTCTTATTAAGTTCCAGTCTTACCTATAGTTTTATCGCTAGTTAAGCGTCCTTATGAAAAATTTCCTTATTTAGTTGTTTCTCATTATGTATACATTTATCTAACAGACTAATCTCATCCATAAAATCAACCCAATGATAAAACAGGAACATATCTTATATCATATTTCACACTTTCCTAATAATCTAAGGAAGATAATTAGCAATTACAACCCAAAAACACTAAATGAATTTTTGCTGGAAGCTGCTATTTATCATCGACTGGTGTAAATGATGTTGTGGTCCAAACACTCCTTAAATTAAGATAGACATTCCTAGTATGTCATTCCACTATCATCCTCCTTCCTTAATTCTCCTTCTTGGTTTCTAATAAATGCAGTCCATCCATTTCTTCAGTTAATATACCCAATTATGGGATAAATTATGCATCCCATTAATGCCGTATTAAATTCCCTAATCAGTCCCCATTTAATCCTTTTAACTCTTTATTAATTACAAATTTATTGCCTATTAAATCTGTAATTAATGTCCATAAATCCTAGTCCTATAATTACTATGATGTCAATAACTAATACGAATATCGTCGTAAACTACGCTATTTATATATTTTTATTTTTGAACATTAAATATAGTTATACATGTTTATTTATTTATAATTCTAATTAATGATTTCTAAATTAGAACATTCATTTCCATATTTTAATTTATCAAAGCTGCCTTTTCAAAATGGACTACCATTATAACTTTTCAAAATTAACAAAAAGTGAGATCTTTGCTTTGTTTGAAATTATATGAAATAATTTCTTTTTATTGAAATAAACAATGTAAACTACGGAAAAAGGTATCCATTTGCTTTGTTTGAAATTATAAGGAATAATTTCTTTTTATTGAAATAAACAATGTAAACTACGGAAAAGGATATCCACATCTTACAAATATCTTTCCCTTTTTAGTATATTCCATAATAATTCAAACGACACACTTTTATACATATTTTGAAATTGGATAATTTATGGAAATTACACGGAACCCACTCTAAATAAATCAAACATGGAAATTCACATTCCAAGTCAACTAGGGCAAAATAATTTACAACGCAATTATAGCTTTGGAATATCTTTACAAGTTTACCAATATTCTTTAATTAAATATTTGAGACTAATTTCAAATTTCCAAATCAGGTTGTACATATTATTCATATCTTAAAACTTTTACCCTGTTTTACCTATGTAGTGATCCTTATCTACTCATAATTTTTTTTGGTATAGTCCTCACCATTCTTAAAACTTAAAATTTCACAATTATAAAGTCCCTAATCTGAAACCTTTATCTTTGAAATTATAAACTTAGAAACCTTTTTGTTAATTTTAAAAATTGCTTAGTCCTCAAAAAAGAGCCTTGAAATTTTTTCCTTTTTCTAGTCAAATTTACCCTTTTAAGGACTTTCTAAAACAGAGATCTATTTCTTTTAAAAATAGGATTTTTAACTTAAAACATTTAAACTCAACTATTAGACCAAACTATTATTAATTAAATATTCAAAAATTGCTTAATTCCAAAAAGGAGAAAAAGAATTTTCCGTTTTCAAAATATTTCTACATCAAATATTTATTCCTTTAAAAGTTGGATTTTTAGTTCATAACATTCAAAAATCAATTATCATATCAACTAATCATTCATTTTTTCCAAAAACGGTCTTCTATAACTTTAAATAATGAAAAGTAGAGTAGGCAAGGTAAACTTCTATCCTATCATTTTCCTATCCTATTCCTATTAGGTCTCTCATATATTATATCTAACTAGATTACTAATCCTATTTTATATAAGTTCCTAATGCTATTTCTATCCAAATTTCCCAACATTACCTCTATTTATATTTCTCCTACCTAAATGGCTTCTACATCAGTAGTTATCCTTCGTATTTTCTTTATAGGGAATGTTCCTCATATCATAGTTATTGAGCATTCTTATCCTTCTATTCTCTATACCTTAATTTTAATCAAGTTCCATTTCCATTTATTCATCTTTTTGAACGAATTAAAAAAAGAAGTCCCAAATCTATGAAATAGGAAAAATCATCGACTCCAAACTATGCTCTATTTTACATTTATTTCAAAAAAAATCCCTTTATTGAAAATCTTTAAACCGAAAACATTTTGACTCAACCAATTTTTATACTAAGAATTTCAAAAATGAAATACCCTTTTTACCAAAAACATTTTGATCAGAAACTTTTGACTTAACAAAAATTTTAAATTATGAATTTCCAAGTTTCCTTACCTTTTCAAAGCAACTTCCCAATAAATCCTTTGAAAAACCCATTTAAAACATTTTAATGAATTTTCTGAAAACCTTTTATCCAATTCTTTCTCATGGGTTTAGATTTAGAAATTGACTTTAATTGTCCTTCCCATCTTGCTTCACTCCTATAATTCCTTACTTTTGGATGCTTACAACGTACAGGGTCTTATCTCCCATTTTTATGGATGAAATGTATGTATTTAAACCTTATTCTAGCGAAATCCAAAATCATAAGGCAGTCCAAGCCCAACAAAAGAGTTAAGTACCATTCAACTTCTGGGGTGCTTCTATATGTCGCGGTCATTCTCTTCTTGGTCCACTCCTTATGATACGACCTCCGCCCCATGGGGTAATCAGGGTAGGAGTATAAATTTAGCTCTATTTTATTTTTTTCCAACTCATAGTTGCCCCACCCATGCTTTCGGAATATGGTCGCAACTACTTCTATAATTGAATTTATGGAGTTAGGCGTATGTTCAAAATAAGTGTGTGTATATATATAGTAAGGTTTTTGAAAAGTACTTTCAAAAATAACAAGTATGTCACTCATACGTATACCTATCCCCATTGATCGGATGACCTAGGCTCTGATACCAAATGTAACAACCCTTCTTGAAACGGGCCTAATTTTTGACTCAGGAAATGCCCATCGAACCTTAAACCCATTCTAAAGCTGGTCATTGGTTGGTAAAATTGATGTAAAGAATAATACACAGAGTTATCTATCTGCACATTCAAAATCTCAGGATGGAAGGATAGAATAAAATATCAAAATAGTATCCATTTATTTAAAAATTCAAATATCCAAAAACAAACAACATAATCTCAGGTAATAATGCTAAATATTCGTGGTAGAATATCTCAAAATACATCATGTCTCAATGGGTATATCAGAAATATAAAAATAACATAGATGGCTAAATAACTACCATAAGTCGCATCTCCACCACTATCTTCGAAAATCTGCATAATCGTTTCTATCATGTGTTGTAATGAGGAGGGAGTCAAAACAACAATGTCCGGTGAATAAAAATCTCGAGCCTCTCTATAATAGTACTTGGATAGTATAATTTTAATAAGAATATGTCTTACGTATCCCAATTATATTATAGTTCTTCTAATTATAAGCCATAAGGCTTTCCCAGTCCAATTCCATAACCATTACTCTTTCAACCTAATAACCCATATCTATCGTCAATAATGTTCTAACAATATAAGAGATAACACCCAAGCTACTTAATACCTTTTTACTAGGAACTAGGAAGACTTTGACCATTTAATACCTCATTCAAGGCCGATCCTTGTCATTTAATACATATCCCAAGGCAGACTCCTCTTGGGATACTATCTAGCTGACATTGCACGGAATCTCTTCATGCCACTTAATACTTCTTTTTATAGGAGAGGAGGACCCTGTAATAACCACTTAATACCTCAAACCCAAAGCGGATCCTCCCTGAGATATCCTCTACCGTGCCTAACCACTAACCCTGACCATTTAATACTTCCTACATAGAGAAGAGGCGGGCCCTCAATCAGCCACTTAATACCTTCAACTTTGAAGCAGACCCTTTATATTATGACCCATAACCTAACTGTGACGTCTCATATTAGTCAAACTATTTGTAGGTACTGGTAGCCAGATTAGCTGGGCAGGTTTATCCTATAGAATTTGGGACTAACCTCACGTCCTCTGTGGGTACTTATTATGGACGATGTCTCACATCAGTCATAAAGTCACACTGTTGGTAGCCAGATTAGCTGGGCAGACTTGCATGAGCTTTTAACTGACCTCGCATCCCTGTAATTTAGTCATAATTTACAACACTTCCTTAACATACTATCACACATCTCACCCTACTCCATATCAAGGCCTTATAAGAAAACTCTTATTTCACCCTTACAATTAACTTCTTTCCTAAGGGGGATTTAATGGTAATTAATAGCCTACTAACTACGTAATTAATACGTTATAATTATACGTTATTTACGCTAATATACACACACACATACGCACCTAAAATATTTCTCAACGTGTGAAGATTGCGCCCTAAACTAATGTTTAAATGTCAAAACTTCAAATTTATACAAGTCCAATTCCATATCAACAAAATATACCATATATCCAATATCCACAATTCAATCAATAGACTTGTATAAGACAGAATCCATACCGAACTTGTTTTATACTAAAATAGCAGAATCAACATTAATGGAAACTTACAATTCAAATACTTTTATGCTCTATTCAACTTCTTTGTATAAAATTTAAAAAGGGAATTTCTATTTAATTTGCAGAAATAAGCGTTGCAAATTACGAATAAAAGAATCCGTACCTTACACACCATTTCCTAATTTATTCTTTTCAAACCCCTTAATTAGATCCGACGAAAAAAAATAAAAAGTGGAATAGAATGTAAAACATTAAAATTGCAATATCTACACAATTCTATATTTAACTGAGATTATAACTTAAGAATTGACATTTCGTTTTAGGGGAATTTTGGAGTTTTAGTGTGATGTTTTCGTAAACAAAATTCCCAAAGGCATATATCAAATCCAAGTTATACTATACAATTACTAAAATAAGAAAGACTAAGATTTTCACTCATAAAATGTCCTTAGCTCTTCCTCTTGGATTTATTTATGCTTGCTTTAAATCTCTTTCAGATCTCTCCTTTTAGAAATATACAATAAGGGGATTACATATGAATTAGACTAAAAAATTTAGGGATTAGAGGAGCATAAAATAAGAAATTGGACAATAAATGCCTAAAATTTCTTACCTAAAACCCAAGAGAATTTTTCGAATCTTTGAAGAGAGAGACCGACAAAGCTTAACTTAGGTCTCAAAATAATTTATGGATAAAAGTAAGAGGTCTAGGCTCTTGTTTATAGTGGTTAGAAAGCACCAGAACCGTTGGATTTATGTCGGTTTAAAATGATATAATCCAGACCATTCAAATGCATGAAACCCTGGTCGCCACCAACATCGACTGGTCCATCCTAGGCGGTCGACCGGTTGGTCTATTTTGGAAACGTTATTTTCTTACCGTTGATTTATTTATTTAGTATCTTAATTAATTTTTAATGTTAACTTTTATTTTAACGTTTACTTAACCCCTAAGACTAATTAGTGCTACTTTTTAAATTTCAAATTTAAGAATTAATTATTTATTTGAATTTGAATTCCATTTGAATTATTACGTAAACTTCAAACATCTATACCTTTTTCGTTTGAGCTCCGTTTTCAAAACATTTTATATGGAAATTGATCAGAAAATTGCCACGAATGCAACAACATACCTTCTGTGGTCAAACTCTAACTGTTACAAAATTTCCACCTCTTTGATATAAATTTGCGCTAAAGATGCTGCGGTCCTATTACTTCTAGCGGGAATAAAATGAGAGCTTTTTAGTGAGCTTATATACTATATCCTAAATAACATCATCGCCTTTTTGACTCCTTGGCAACCTATCTATAAAGTCCATCGATATATGCTCCTTATTCCAAGTTAGAATCTCCAATGGTAATAACAATCCTCCAAGCTTCCCTTATTCAGCCTTAATCCTTTGGAATGTCAAACATCTAGAAACAAATTCAATTACTCTCTTCTTCATCCTTAGTCAATAGACAATTCACTTCATATCCATATACATCATATTCCCTTCGAAGTGGATGGTCATCTTTGAATGGTGTCACTCTGCAACATATAATTTATTTTTCCCAAAATCCTAAAGTTTATGGGATTGAAGCATTCTTTATTCCTAGTTACTAACCTAATTTTCTTATTAAGTTCCAGTCTTACCTATAGTTTTATCGCTAGTTAAGCGTCCTTATGAAAAATTTCCTTATTTAGTTGTTTCTCATTATGTATACATTTATCTAACAGACTAATCTCATCCATAAAATCAACCCAATGATAAAACAGGAACATATCTTATATCATATTTCACACTTTCCTAATAATCTAAGGAAGATAATTAGCAATTACAACCCAAAAACACTAAATGAATTTTTGCTGGAAGCTGCTATTTATCATCGACTGGTGTAAATGATGTTGTGGTCCAAACACTCCTTAAATTAAGATAGACATTCCTAGTATGTCATTCCACTATCATCCTCCTTCCTTAATTCTCCTTCTTGGTTTCTAATAAATGCAGTCCATCCATTTCTTCAGTTAATATACCCAATTATGGGATAAATTATGCATCCCATTAATGCCGTATTAAATTCCCTAATCAGTCCCCATTTAATCCTTTTAACTCTTTATTAATTACAAATTTATTGCCTATTAAATCTGTAATTAATGTCCATAAATCCTAGTCCTATAATTACTATGATGTCAATAACTAATACGAATATCGTCGTAAACTACGCTATTTATATATTTTTATTTTTGAACATTAAATATAGTTATACATGTTTATTTATTTATAATTCTAATTAATGATTTCTAAATTAGAACATTCATTTCCATATTTTAATTTATCAAAGCTGCCTTTTCAAAATGGACTACCATTATAACTTTTCAAAATTAACAAAAAGTGAGATCTTTGCTTTGTTTGAAATTATATGAAATAATTTCTTTTTATTGAAATAAACAATGTAAACTACGGAAAAAGGTATCCATTTGCTTTGTTTGAAATTATAAGGAATAATTTCTTTTTATTGAAATAAACAATGTAAACTACGGAAAAGGATATCCACATCTTACAAATATCTTTCCCTTTTTAGTATATTCCATAATAATTCAAACGACACACTTTTATACATATTTTGAAATTGGATAATTTATGGAAATTACACGGAACCCACTCTAAATAAATCAAACATGGAAATTCACATTCCAAGTCAACTAGGGCAAAATAATTTACAACGCAATTATAGCTTTGGAATATCTTTACAAGTTTACCAATATTCTTTAATTAAATATTTGAGACTAATTTCAAATTTCCAAATCAGGTTGTACATATTATTCATATCTTAAAACTTTTACCCTGTTTTACCTATGTAGTGATCCTTATCTACTCATAATTTTTTTTGGTATAGTCCTCACCATTCTTAAAACTTAAAATTTCACAATTATAAAGTCCCTAATCTGAAACCTTTATCTTTGAAATTATAAACTTAGAAACCTTTTTGTTAATTTTAAAAATTGCTTAGTCCCCAAAAAAGAGCCTTGAAATTTTTTCCTTTTTCTAGTCAAATTTACCCTTTTAAGGACTTTCTAAAACAGAGATCTATTTCTTTTAAAAATAGGATTTTTAACTTAAAACATTTAAACTCAACTATTAGACCAAACTATTATTAATTAAATATTCAAAAATTGCTTAATTCCAAAAAGGAGAAAAAGAATTTTCCGTTTTCAAAAAATTTCTACATCAAATATTTATTCCTTTAAAAGTTGGATTTTTAGTTCATAACATTCAAAAATCAATTATCATATCAACTAATCATTCATTTTTTCCAAAAACGGTCTTCTATAACTTTAAATAATGAAAAGTAGAGTAGGCAAGGTAAACTTCTATCCTATCATTTTCCTATCCTATTCCTATTAGGTCTCTCATATATTATATCTAACTAGATTACTAATCCTATTTTATATAAGTTCCTAATGCTATTTCTATCCAAATTTCCCAACATTACCTCTATTTATATTTCTCCTACCTAAATGGCTTCTACATCAGTAGTTATCCTTCGTATTTTCTTTATAGGGAATGTTCCTCATATCATAGTTATTGAGCATTCTTATCCTTCTATTCTCTATACCTTAATTTTAATCAAGTTCCATTTCCATTTATTCATCTTTTTGAACGAATTAAAAAAAGAAGTCCCAAATCTATGAAATAGGAAAAATCATCGACTCCAAACTATGCTCTATTTTACATTTATTTCAAAAAAAATCCCTTTATTGAAAATCTTTAAACCGAAAACATTTTGACTCAACCAATTTTTATACTAAGAATTTCAAAAATGAAATACCCTTTTTACCAAAAACATTTTGATCAGAAACTTTTGACTTAACAAAAATTTTAAATTATGAATTTCCAAGTTTCCTTACCTTTTCAAAGCAACTTCCCAATAAATCCTTTGAAAAACCCATTTAAAACATTTTAATGAATTTTCTGAAAACCTTTTATCCAATTCTTTCTCATGGGTTTAGATTTAGAAATTGACTTTAATTGTCCTTCCCATCTTGCTTCACTCCTATAATTCCTTACTTTTGGATGCTTACAACGTACAGGGTCTTATCTCCCATTTTTATGGATGAAATGTATGTATTTAAACCTTATTCTAGCGAAATCCAAAATCATAAGGCAGTCCAAGCCCAACAAAAGAGTTAAGTACCATTCAACTTCTGGGGTGCTTCTATATGTCGCGGTCATTCTCTTCTTGGTCCACTCCTTATGATACGACCTCCGCCCCATGGGGTAATCAGGGTAGGAGTATAAATTTAGCTCTATTTTATTTTTTTCCAACTCATAGTTGCCCCACCCATGCTTTCGGAATATGGTCGCAACTACTTCTATAATTGAATTTATGGAGTTAGGCGTATGTTCAAAATAAGTGTGTGTATATATATAGTAAGGTTTTTGAAAAGTACTTTCAAAAATAACAAGTATGTCACTCATACGTATACCTATCCCCATTGATCGGATGACCTAGGCTCTGATACCAAATGTAACAACCCTTCTTGAAACGGGCCTAATTTTTGACTCAGGAAATGCCCATCGAACCTTAAACCCATTCTAAAGCTGGTCATTGGTTGGTAAAATTGATGTAAAGAATAATACACAGAGTTATCTATCTGCACATTCAAAATCTCAGGATGGAAGGATAGAATAAAATATCAAAATAGTATCCATTTATTTAAAAATTCAAATATCCAAAAACAAACAACATAATCTCAGGTAATAATGCTAAATATTCGTGGTAGAATATCTCAAAATACATCATGTCTCAATGGGTATATCAGAAATATAAAAATAACATAGATGGCTAAATAACTACCATAAGTCGCATCTCCACCACTATCTTCGAAAATCTGCATAATCGTTTCTATCATGTGTTGTAATGAGGAGGGAGTCAAAACAACAATGTCCGGTGAATAAAAATCTCGAGCCTCTCTATAATAGTACTTGGATAGTATAATTTTAATAAGAATATGTCTTACGTATCCCAATTATATTATAGTTCTTCTAATTATAAGCCATAAGGCTTTCCCAGTCCAATTCCATAACCATTACTCTTTCAACCTAATAACCCATATCTATCGTCAATAATGTTCTAACAATATAAGAGATAACACCCAAGCTACTTAATACCTTTTTACTAGGAACTAGGAAGACTTTGACCATTTAATACCTCATTCAAGGCCGATCCTTGTCATTTAATACATATCCCAAGGCAGACTCCTCTTGGGATACTATCTAGCTGACATTGCACGGAATCTCTTCATGCCACTTAATACTTCTTTTTATAGGAGAGGAGGACCCTGTAATAACCACTTAATACCTCAAACCCAAAGCGGATCCTCCCTGAGATATCCTCTACCGTGCCTAACCACTAACCCTGACCATTTAATACTTCCTACATAGAGAAGAGGCGGGCCCTCAATCAGCCACTTAATACCTTCAACTTTGAAGCAGACCCTTTATATTATGACCCATAACCTAACTGTGACGTCTCATATTAGTCAAACTATTTGTAGGTACTGGTAGCCAGATTAGCTGGGCAGGTTTATCCTATAGAATTTGGGACTAACCTCACGTCCTCTGTGGGTACTTATTATGGACGATGTCTCACATCAGTCATAAAGTCACACTGTTGGTAGCCAGATTAGCTGGGCAGACTTGCATGAGCTTTTAACTGACCTCGCATCCCTGTAATTTAGTCATAATTTACAACACTTCCTTAACATACTATCACACATCTCACCCTACTCCATATCAAGGCCTTATAAGAAAACTCTTATTTCACCCTTACAATTAACTTCTTTCCTAAGGGGGATTTAATGGTAATTAATAGCCTACTAACTACGTAATTAATACGTTATAATTATACGTTATTTACGCTAATATACACACACACATACGCACCTAAAATATTTCTCAACGTGTGAAGATTGCGCCCTAAACTAATGTTTAAATGTCAAAACTTCAAATTTATACAAGTCCAATTCCATATCAACAAAATATACCATATATCCAATATCCACAATTCAATCAATAGACTTGTATAAGACAGAATCCATACCGAACTTGTTTTATACTAAAATAGCAGAATCAACATTAATGGAAACTTACAATTCAAATACTTTTATGCTCTATTCAACTTCTTTGTATAAAATTTAAAAAGGGAATTTCTATTTAATTTGCAGAAATAAGCGTTGCAAATTACGAATAAAAGAATCCGTACCTTACACACCATTTCCTAATTTATTCTTTTCAAACCCCTTAATTAGATCCGACGAAAAAAAATAAAAAGTGGAATAGAATGTAAAACATTAAAATTGCAATATCTACACAATTCTATATTTAACTGAGATTATAACTTAAGAATTGACATTTCGTTTTAGGGGAATTTTGGAGTTTTAGTGTGATGTTTTCGTAAACAAAATTCCCAAAGGCATATATCAAATCCAAGTTATACTATACAATTACTAAAATAAGAAAGACTAAGATTTTCACTCATAAAATGTCCTTAGCTCTTCCTCTTGGATTTATTTATGCTTGCTTTAAATCTCTTTCAGATCTCTCCTTTTAGAAATATACAATAAGGGGATTACATATGAATTAGACTAAAAAATTTAGGGATTAGAGGAGCATAAAATAAGAAATTGGACAATAAATGCCTAAAATTTCTTACCTAAAACCCAAGAGAATTTTTCGAATCTTTGAAGAGAGAGACCGACAAAGCTTAACTTAGGTCTCAAAATAATTTATGGATAAAAGTAAGAGGTCTAGGCTCTTGTTTATAGTGGTTAGAAAGCACCAGAACCGTTGGATTTATGTCGGTTTAAAATGATATAATCCAGACCATTCAAATGCATGAAACCCTGGTCGCCACCAACATCGACTGGTCCATCCTAGGCGGTCGACCGGTTGGTCTATTTTGGAAACGTTATTTTCTTACCGTTGATTTATTTATTTAGTATCTTAATTAATTTTTAATGTTAACTTTTATTTTAACGTTTACTTAACCCCTAAGACTAATTAGTGCTACTTTTTAAATTTCAAATTTAAGAATTAATTATTTATTTGAATTTGAATTCCATTTGAATTATTACGTAAACTTCAAACATCTATACCTTTTTCGTTTGAGCTCCGTTTTCAAAACATTTTATATGGAAATTGATCAGAAAATTGCCACGAATGCAACAACATACCTTCTGTGGTCAAACTCTAACTGTTACAAAATTTCCACCTCTTTGATATAAATTTGCGCTAAAGATGCTGCGGTCCTATTACTTCTAGCGGGAATAAAATGAGAGCTTTTTAGTGAGCTTATATACTATATCCTAAATAACATCATCGCCTTTTTGACTCCTTGGCAACCTATCTATAAAGTCCATCGATATATGCTCCTTATTCCAAGTTAGAATCTCCAATGGTAATAACAATCCTCCAAGCTTCCCTTATTCAGCCTTAATCCTTTGGAATGTCAAACATCTAGAAACAAATTCAATTACTCTCTTCTTCATCCTTAGTCAATAGACAATTCACTTCATATCCATATACATCATATTCCCTTCGAAGTGGATGGTCATCTTTGAATGGTGTCACTCTGCAACATATAATTTATTTTTCCCAAAATCCTAAAGTTTATGGGATTGAAGCATTCTTTATTCCTAGTTACTAACCTAATTTTCTTATTAAGTTCCAGTCTTACCTATAGTTTTATCGCTAGTTAAGCGTCCTTATGAAAAATTTCCTTATTTAGTTGTTTCTCATTATGTATACATTTATCTAACAGACTAATCTCATCCATAAAATCAACCCAATGATAAAACAGGAACATATCTTATATCATATTTCACACTTTCCTAATAATCTAAGGAAGATAATTAGCAATTACAACCCAAAAACACTAAATGAATTTTTGCTGGAAGCTGCTATTTATCATCGACTGGTGTAAATGATGTTGTGGTCCAAACACTCCTTAAATTAAGATAGACATTCCTAGTATGTCATTCCACTATCATCCTCCTTCCTTAATTCTCCTTCTTGGTTTCTAATAAATGCAGTCCATCCATTTCTTCAGTTAATATACCCAATTATGGGATAAATTATGCATCCCATTAATGCCGTATTAAATTCCCTAATCAGTCCCCATTTAATCCTTTTAACTCTTTATTAATTACAAATTTATTGCCTATTAAATCTGTAATTAATGTCCATAAATCCTAGTCCTATAATTACTATGATGTCAATAACTAATACGAATATCGTCGTAAACTACGCTATTTATATATTTTTATTTTTGAACATTAAATATAGTTATACATGTTTATTTATTTATAATTCTAATTAATGATTTCTAAATTAGAACATTCATTTCCATATTTTAATTTATCAAAGCTGCCTTTTCAAAATGGACTACCATTATAACTTTTCAAAATTAACAAAAAGTGAGATCTTTGCTTTGTTTGAAATTATATGAAATAATTTCTTTTTATTGAAATAAACAATGTAAACTACGGAAAAAGGTATCCATTTGCTTTGTTTGAAATTATAAGGAATAATTTCTTTTTATTGAAATAAACAATGTAAACTACGGAAAAGGATATCCACATCTTACAAATATCTTTCCCTTTTTAGTATATTCCATAATAATTCAAACGACACACTTTTATACATATTTTGAAATTGGATAATTTATGGAAATTACACGGAACCCACTCTAAATAAATCAAACATGGAAATTCACATTCCAAGTCAACTAGGGCAAAATAATTTACAACGCAATTATAGCTTTGGAATATCTTTACAAGTTTACCAATATTCTTTAATTAAATATTTGAGACTAATTTCAAATTTCCAAATCAGGTTGTACATATTATTCATATCTTAAAACTTTTACCCTGTTTTACCTATGTAGTGATCCTTATCTACTCATAATTTTTTTTGGTATAGTCCTCACCATTCTTAAAACTTAAAATTTCACAATTATAAAGTCCTTAATCTGAAACCTTTATCTTTGAAATTATAAACTTAGAAACCTTTTTGTTAATTTTAAAAATTGCTTAGTCCCCAAAAAAGAGCCTTGAAATTTTTTCCTTTTTCTAGTCAAATTTACCCTTTTAAGGACTTTCTAAAACAGAGATCTATTTCTTTTAAAAATAGGATTTTTAACTTAAAACATTTAAACTCAACTATTAGACCAAACTATTATTAATTAAATATTCAAAAATTGCTTAATTCCAAAAAGGAGAAAAAGAATTTTCCGTTTTCAAAAAATTTCTACATCAAATATTTATTCCTTTAAAAGTTGGATTTTTAGTTCATAACATTCAAAAATCAATTATCATATCAACTAATCATTCATTTTTTCCAAAAACGGTCTTCTATAACTTTAAATAATGAAAAGTAGAGTAGGCAAGGTAAACTTCTATCCTATCATTTTCCTATCCTATTCCTATTAGGTCTCTCATATATTATATCTAACTAGATTACTAATCCTATTTTATATAAGTTCCTAATGCTATTTCTATCCAAATTTCCCAACATTACCTCTATTTATATTTCTCCTACCTAAATGGCTTCTACATCAGTAGTTATCCTTCGTATTTTCTTTATAGGGAATGTTCCTCATATCATAGTTATTGAGCATTCTTATCCTTCTATTCTCTATACCTTAATTTTAATCAAGTTCCATTTCCATTTATTCATCTTTTTGAACGAATTAAAAAAAAGAAGTCCCAAATCTATGAAATAGGAAAAATCATCGACTCCAAACTATGCTCTATTTTACATTTATTTCAAAAAAAATCCCTTTATTGAAAATCTTTAAACCGAAAACATTTTGACTCAACCAATTTTTATACTAAGAATTTCAAAAATGAAATACCCTTTTTACCAAAAACATTTTGATCAGAAACTTTTGACTTAACAAAAATTTTAAATTATGAATTTCCAAGTTTCCTTACCTTTTCAAAGCAACTTCCCAATAAATCCTTTGAAAAACCCATTTAAAACATTTTAATGAATTTTCTGAAAACCTTTTATCCAATTCTTTCTCATGGGTTTAGATTTAGAAATTGACTTTAATTGTCCTTCCCATCTTGCTTCACTCCTATAATTCCTTACTTTTGGATGCTTACAACGTACAGGGTCTTATCTCCCATTTTTATGGATGAAATGTATGTATTTAAACCTTATTCTAGCGAAATCCAAAATCATAAGGCAGTCCAAGCCCAACAAAAGAGTTAAGTACCATTCAACTTCTGGGGTGCTTCTATATGTCGCGGTCATTCTCTTCTTGGTCCACTCCTTATGATACGACCTCCGCCCCATGGGGTAATCAGGGTAGGAGTATAAATTTAGCTCTATTTTATTTTTTTCCAACTCATAGTTGCCCCACCCATGCTTTCGGAATATGGTCGCAACTACTTCTATAATTGAATTTATGGAGTTAGGCGTATGTTCAAAATAAGTGTGTGTATATATATAGTAAGGTTTTTGAAAATACTTTCAAAAATAACAAGTATGTCACTCATACGTATACCTATCCCCATTGATCGGATGACCTAGGCTCTGATACCAAATGTAACAACCCTTCTTGAAACGGGCCTAATTTTTGACTTAGGAAATGCCCATCGAACCTTAAACCCATTCTAAAGCTGGTCATTGGTTGGTAAAATTGATGTAAAGAATAATACACAGAGTTATCTATCTGCACATTCAAAATCTCAGGATGTAAGGATAGAATAAAATATCAAAATAGTATCCATTTATTTAAAAATTCAAATATCCAAAAACAAACAACATAATCTCAGGTAATAATGCTAAATATTCGTGGTAGAATATCTCAAAATACATCATGTCTCAATGGGTATATCAGAAATATAAAAATAACATAGATAGCTAAATAACTACCATAAGTCGCATCTCCACCACTATCTTCGAAAATCTGCATAATCGTTTCTATCATGTGTTGTAATGAGGAGGGAGTCAAAACAACAATGTCCGGTGAATAAAAATCTCGAGCCTCTCTATAATAGTACTTGGATAGTATAATTTTAATAAGAATATGTCTTACGTATCCCAATTATATTATAGTTCTTCTAATTATAAGCCATAAGGCTTTCCCAGTCCAATTCCATAACCATTACTCTTTCAACCTAATAACCCATATCTATCGTCAATAATGTTCTAACAATATAAGAGATAACACCCAAGCTACTTAATACCTTTTTACTAGGAACTAGGAAGACTTTGACCATTTAATACCTCATTCAAGGCCGATCCTTGTCATTTAATACATATCCCAAGGCAGACTCCTCTTGGGATACTATCTAGCTGACATTGCACGGAATCTCTTCATGCCACTTAATACTTCTTTTTATAGGAGAGGAGGACCCTGTAATAACCACTTAATACCTCAAACCCAAAGCGGATCCTCCCTGAGATATCCTCTACCGTGCCTAACCACTAACCCTGACCATTTAATACTTCCTACATAGAGAAGAGGCGGGCCCTCAATCAGCCACTTAATACCTTCAACTTTGAAGCAGGCCCTTTATATTATGACCCATAACCTAACTGTGACGTCTCATATTAGTCAAACTATTTGTAGGTACTGGTAGCCAGATTAGCTGGGCAGGTTTATCCTATAGAATTTGGGACTAACCTCACGTCCTCTGTGGGTACTTATTATGGACGATGTCTCACATCAGTCATAAAGTCACACTGTTGGTAGCCAGATTAGCTGGGCAGACTTGCATGAGCTTTTAACTGACCTCGCATCCCTGTAATTTAGTCATAATTTACAACACTTCCTTAACATACTATCACACATCTCACCCTACTCCATATCAAGGCCTTACAAGAAAACTCTTATTTCACCCTTACAATTAACTTCTTTCCTAAGGGGGATTTAATGGTAATTAATAGCCTACTAACTACGTAATTAATACGTTATAATTATACGTTATTTACGCTAATACACACACACACATACGCACCTAAAATATTTCTCAACGTGTGAAGATTGCGCCCTAAACTAATGTTTAAATGTCAAAACTTCAAATTTATACAAGTCCAATTCCATATCAACAAAATATACCATATATCCAATATCCACAATTCAATCAATAGGCTTGTATAAGACAGAATCCATACCGAACTTGTTTTATACTAAAATAGCGGAATCAACATTAATGGAAACTTACAATTCAAATACTTTTATGCTCTATTCAACTTCTTTGTATAAAATTTAAAAAGGGAATTTCTATTTAATTTGCAGAAATAAGCGTTGCAAATTACGAATAAAAGAATCCATACCTTACACACCATTTCCTAATTTATTCTTTTCAAACCCCTTAATTAGATCCGACGAAAAAAATAAAAAGTGGAATAGAATGTAAAACATTAAAATTGCAATATCTACACAATTCTATATTTAACTGAGATTATAACTTAAGAATTGACATTTCGTTTTAGGGGAATTTTGGAGTTTTAGTGTGATGTTTTCGTAAACAAAATTCCCAAAGGCATATATCAAATCCAAGTTATACTATACAATTACTAAAATAAGAAAGACTAAGATTTTCACTCATAAAATGTCCTTAGCTCTTCCTCTTGGATTTATTTATGCTTGCTTTAAATCTCTTTCAGATCTCTCCTTTTAGAAATATACAATAAGGGGATTACATATGAATTAGACTAAAAAATTTAGGGATTAGAGGAGCATAAAATAAGAAATTGGACAATAAATGCCTAAAATTTCTTACCTAAAACCCAAGAGAATTTTTCGAATCTTTGAAGAGAGAGACCGACAAAGCTTAACTTAGGTCTCAAAATAATTTATGGATAAAAGTAAGAGGTCTAGGCTCTTGTTTATAGTGGTTAGAAAGCACCAGAACCGTTGGATTTATGTCGGTTTAAAATGATATAATCCAGACCATTCAAATGCATGAAACCCTGGTCGCCACCAACATCGACTGGTCCATCCTAGGCGGTCGACCGGTTGGTCTATTTTGGAAACGTTATTTTCTTACCGTTGATTTATTTATTTAGTATCTTAATTAATTTTTAATGTTAACTTTTATTTTAACGTTTACTTAACCCCTAAGACTAATTAGTGCTACTTTTTAAATTTCAAATTTAAGAATTAATTATTTATTTGAATTTGAATTCCATTTGAATTATTACGTAAACTTCAAACATCTATACCTTTTTCGTTTGAGCTCCGTTTTCAAAACATTTTATATGGAAATTGATCAGAAAATTGCCACGAATGCAACAACATACCTTCTGTGGTCAAACTCTAACTGTTACAAAATTTCCATTTTTAGCCTTATCTTATTTAATTAATTCATTTATTTCTTATTAATTTTTGTGGGCCGTTATAATAGGCATTTGGTCGACTGTTCAACATCAAACGGTTGATCATTTGTCTGCTTATATTTTTTTCTATAACAACGAGTTAATCTATCGAATAAAGGGCATTAGTCGACTGTTCTCCTATACAGTCGACTAATGACCATCGTTCAGTTAGCGATTCCACTTTAAAATTGCACTATTTTTTTAGTTTGACTGTATGCAATCAGTTTACTATTGGGTTTTAGGCAGTCCAATGTTTGTCTGCTACTGCTTTTTAATGCTCCACCCATTATGATTTTATCCAATTTCGTTCGTATGACATCTTCTCCAACTTCGAACATGACTCCTATTTCATTATAACACTTAATTCATGTCCATTAACATATTTTAATTCATTCAAACAATCATTGGTTCATTAACTGCAATTATAACTCATTTTCAATGTAATTTGTGTGTATTATCACATATATCCTACTATGATAAATACTTGTAGTAAACTACTTCTATTCATTTGGATTGAGTGTCTAACTACATCATCAACCTATTCTACATGGTCTTTAGGTCATTAACATATCTGTATAGCCACCCCCATAATTCATGTTAATTTTTGTAATTAAGTTGATAATTTAGGATTCTTCCAATTATCAATTTGACTATAAATAACAAATAAAATTCATCAAATTAATCTTGGGTAATTTTGTTAAACTCCATTAAGATATATAAATGTAATTTATTGCATATCTAGCTACATAACCCTTCATAAATAAACCATACTCACCTAAAATTCCCATTTTCATTGAATTTGATTGAAATCTCTAAGCATTCTCCTTTGATTATATTTTCCTTAGTGATTGTCTCTTTTATTCTAATTTGATATCAATTAGATTTGGTTGCTCTCGCTTTCCTTTTCATTTTGATATTTTATTTGATTGATTCAAAGTTGATTTAAGGTAAGAAAAGTGAAATTTTAGGGTTAGAGATCTATAACGGCTACAGGATGAAGAAGAAGGCGATTAGAATGAAAAGGCATGTACTTTTCCACCTTTTAAACCCTTATCCTAAAATTAGTCCCCTAGCCCACTTGCGCCACCGACCCTTTCAGGCCAAAGAGTGCCTTTCGGTAAATAGCCCGTAGGATAGAAAAATATAATTGATGAAATGATGAAGCCAGATTACCCAAATTCCTTGATTTATAAAATACATTTTTGTATTTTGTGTAAAATTAAAAAATGCACTTTTTAAGATGATTAATTTTATTTATTAAAAAATTGGGGTATTCCATTCTCCTCCTTAAAAGAATCCCATCCCAGAAATTCTAAGAGATGGGAATTTTTTTTATAGAGTCGACCATACGATAACAACTATGTGCATGAGCATTACATGCACTAAAACCACACCATAATCAAATTCATCCAAACAATTCATACCAAACATATCTAATTCCTAACAATATAAGATATGATATCCTTAGGGATACCAAATGTAACCTGCATATAAATAAACAATATATATACTAATGATAATATACATGGAAATATACCACATATATCCATTCAATAAAATATTTGTCATGAATATGACATGTGATAATGCATAAATGCAACTAATATGGTCCTTGTGTGAATGCAAAACCATGGCATATATGCATGTATGGAAAACATCTTAAAATATACAGATATATTCTATATATATGAAACAGATATACGTAAAGTCAGATCTCACAACAAAACATAAGACACTTAACAAAGCATACAACACTAACCAATTTTCTAATTCAACTAAGCAAACAAAATAGGAAAAAATACCAAAAAAGAGCAAGGGATGAGAATCTTTAGTCTTCTCTTTTGGTTCCCAAGTACTCTTAACTGGATCATTTACCCACTCGACTCTAACCAATTCAATCACTTTGTTTCAGAGTTACTTAGTTCCATTCTCAGTGATGCAGATAGGTGCATGACAAACAAGTGGCTCTCTCTCAACTTCTACCTCCTTTAACTGACTCGGCTCAACCACAGTAGATGGATTGTGTAAATTCTTTCGCAAGTGTGACACATGGAAAACATCATAAACTCCTGCTAACTTTGCAGGAAGCTTCACTCTATATGCTAACTTCCCTGCTCTCTCCAATATCGGAAAAGGCCCTACAAAACTTGATGCAAAGTTTCCTAAGCTACCAAACCTCATAATGTGTCTTAGTAGCGAGACCTTCACAAAAACCATGTTGCCTACAGTAAATTCCAACTATGCGCATTTCTTATTAATATAAGATTATCGTGCGTGGTTTTCATCCTTTTGCGAATCAGATCCACCTTCTCTGAAATCACGCTGATCATATCTAGTCCAAGAATAATCCTGTCCATAGCGTCCTGCCAACAAGAGAGAGATTTGCATGGTCGTTCGTACAACACCTCGAACGGTTCCCAATACTTACTTGATAGTTGCTACTATAAGCAAACTCTACTATCATCTGGTGGTCTTACCAAGAACCTCTAAAATCCAAAATACACACATGAAATAAATCCTCCAACACTCTATTCACCTTCTCAATTTGTCCCTCTTTCTACAGGTGATGGGTTGTACTCAAATTCAATTTAGTTTCCAAAGCCTCTTAAACAATCCTCCAAAACCGAATAGCAAAAAACGGATCTCGATCATTGACAATACTGAAAGGAACTCCAAATAGTCAGACTGCCCCCTAACATATAAAGTCGCCAAAGATGCAACTAACCTCGTACTCCTAATCTGAATAAAATGAGCACATTTGGTAAGTTGATCGACAATGACCTAAACACTCTTATTTCCCCTTCTGCTTCTGGGCATTCCATCAATAAAATCCATCAAAATACTTTATCACTTCCATTGTGGGATATCTAAAGGCCGTAACAATCCATAAGGATTTTTCTACTCTACCTTAACTCTCTGTCATGTCAAACACTCCACAACGAGCTCTGCTACATACTTCTTTGTACCCGGCTAATAAAATACCCTCTTCATGTCTTGATACATTTTGTCACCACTGGGATGAATAGTCATCCTATATCGATGGAAATCATCAAGTACCAAGTCAATCATATTTGTAATAATCAGAACACACAACCTACTGTCTCTATATAACCACCCTTTAGAGTCAATAAAATAACGATATAAATGACTCAAATGTTTACCTTTACTAAGCTGCTCAAAAATATCTAATGACTCCATGCCTTTCTTGTGACCCAAACGAATAAGGTTCAAAAATAAAGGCCGAACATCTGAAATTACTAATAACCCCAATGCAAGATCTAATGAAAGTGGAAAATTAAATGCAGAAATGGACTCTAGGGTTCTCGACTCTAAAAACTATAGGAAATGCGGATTACGGATCTTAAGGCAGAATTAACACTAGAGGGGGAGGGTGAATAGTGTTTAATTAATTTTATGAATCTTTTTGAAATCTTTTCAAACTAAACCCAAACAGATGTAATTCACAAACACAGAGACAATCACAGAACAAGACACAGATGCAAATTGTAAATAAAAGTAGTAAAGGAAAGAACACACCAAAATTTTATACTGGTTCGAAGTTACCTTACATCCAGTACCACACAATTTCTTCTGCAGATTTCTTTTCAAATATAATGTCGATATTACAACCTCGATTTCAAAGCCACGAGATACACCCTCCAGTCTCCGAGTCCAGGGCAAACCTCTTGATTTAACCAGGCTACAAGATCACCTAATTGATTTACGGGCTACGATCACACCCAATTGATTTACGGACCACAATCACACCGTTTCCAATCACACTTTGATAGAGAGAGACTCGATATACTTTGATCTTTCGATCTTTGATTACAAATGATCCTATAACTCTGAATAGCTCTGATATCTTTGAGAGAGAGTGGCAGAGAATCAAACTAGAGACGATCGAGTATGATTCACTTAGGATTTCAGCAGAGTTTTGTTAAGAATGTTTGAAATAAGAATGGAAGAGAAAGAGAAGAGAAACAAAGAAATCTTAAGTGAAAATCATTGAAAACTACTGGTATATATAGGAGAATAACGGTCATGTCCATTCGTGAAAGGTTATGACGAATAGACACTTCTTTTGAAAATTTGAATTTTAAAATCTACGGCTACCATGTCGACATGGGGGGTATATATAGGCATGTCGACATCCCCTAGTATTTTTGAAAATTGATTTTTGTTTTAGAAGAGATTTTCTTTCTAAAGTTTGTTGAAACAATCTTAGAACTTTGTAAACTATTTTGAATATACTTTATGATTATAAAAACCTTTGGAAAGTGATCTTACAAAATATAAAAGTAAAAAAAACTAAATATATAAATATTTTGAGATTAAAGCTAAAACATTAAAACCAGGAGGTAGTTTAAAAATAAGAAATGATTTTGAAATTAATATGATTAAAAATAGTTTTTGAATTAAGGCCAAAATATTTAAACCGAGAGAGAGATGTCTTTTTAAAAATATAGTTTTGAAAAAATCTAAAAATAAGTCATTTTGAAAATTTCGTGGATTCCATTCCACTAGAGAAGGTCGTGGGTTCCATCCCACTAAAGAGGTCGTGGTTTCCATCCCACTATTAAAGCGAGAAGGTGGATTCCATTCCACAATTAAAATCTGAATAAAAATTTTAGTGCTATTATGAGGTTTTAACATAAATCTAGACTCTACTACTTATCTTGATATCTCAAACTCTTAAGCTCTTGATACTCATGAGTCTTCAGTCTTGATTTCTACAGTCTTAAATTCATCAGTCTTGAATCTCTATTGTAACGACTGGGCATTTTCGACTCCTAAAAATCGACACTAATACGTTCACTGTATAGAGTGCCGAGCAATCGAATGCCGGAAATACCAGGTTGTTAGGGTTTAAGAAGAAAAAAGATAGAAGAAGAAAACAGAAATAACAACACAGAATCTAACATTCGCAGCGGAACAAAATATAATATACAATAACAGCTTTATACAAAAGAATCTGTATCAGTTAATATACATACAGGTTATCATAGTACAATCACCAATATAAAAATCTGGACAGTTATAACACTTGTCCCTAAATGCTGAACACACAGCCTACAATACACAGCGGAAAAATACGTGCAATACGTCTCTGCCATCCATCTCGTCTCCTGAGCTCCAAAACGTCATAACCTGAAAAAAAAACTGTAATACTCGGACTGACCCGAGCATTACAATAAAGTAACACCCGAGTCAGGCTGGAAACCAGCGTGAGTGAAACCCACTTAATTTGAATACTTAAGCTATAAAAATCCTTTGAAAACCAAGGTAACTCGTACAAACACGACAAGTTTTTATCTGATTATAACCAAACAGTTTTGCAGAAATCCATCGATATTATAATAATGTCTAGATTCAATACTTATTTAAAATGGTCAAATTTATTAAATTTATTCAATTTCAGCCTATTAGACTCTTTAGTCAAAATTGTAGAGGTTCATAGTGATTATCAAATCGAAGTGGTTCTGGATAACACTGGTATCTGATTCCGGTCTCTTCGAATCCAAGTACTAAATTTAAAAGGGTAAATTGTTTAAAATAAACAATTTATATTTAAGGTGACAATATTCACATACGGAAATTTATTACAGATTTTTATTTGAAATAAAATGTATCATCATTTTAAATCTAACTATTTTAACTCATTTGACCACTTGATGGCACAGACAAGAATAGTTGAAATAAATATCCAATAGGATTAAGCCAAGATATAGATTGTTACTAATTCAACGATCAATAACCAATATCAAAACAATTCACACATCTGGATTTAGTTAACTTTAATTAACCGATTCCACTTATAATTTAATCCAAGCTAATTACAATTTAAGGAAATTATGAGACAATTTATTTTTGGTTAATTAAAATTAAACACTCTATTTAATATCTAATTTGTTAATTTACATAAGTTTTAAGTCAAATAATAATAATATGATTAATTTCCCATCTTAATTATAAAATACCATTAAACTTTAAATTACGGAAAAATCCATAATACTAATTTATAATATCGGTAATAGGATTCAGATGAAAAAATCTTCAATATTGATTTGGATTTAAAATGACAATAGATTTTAGAGTTTTAAAAATAATAATTAGTTATCATATAAAAATGTATAAGTTCCATTTTCTTCCTCTTTTTCCTTTTCTTTTTCTTCCTTTCCCTTTTCTCTTTTTCCTTTCTTTTCCTATTTCCTTTTTCCTTTTTCTTTTTCCTTTCTTTTCTTTTTTTCCCTTTTTTTTCTTTTCCTTTCTTTTCTTTTCCCTTTTCTTTTTTTCTTTTTCCTTTCTTTTCTTTTTCTATGGCCCACCCAAACTTCCCGGCCCATCCTCCTCCTTCTCTATTTTCTTCTTCTTTCAGTTTCTATCGCTTCCATTCAATTCTTCCTTCTTCTTCAGTTGAACACCTGCAGACGTGCACGTAGGTGTGCACATGCACGCATGACTCCGACCATCAAACTCCACCGCCGACTATCCTCCCAAACAAACCATGATCATCTAGTCTCGCCTCCACACCAGGAAACCACGCCCAAACTCTAGTTTGAAAATTCGAAATTCCACCCAACCAGAACGAAAAATCGAGTCCATCGAATCGCCTCACCACCCTGGACCATCAACCATCACCAGAGTTCGCCCACGCCTTCGCCACAACCATCGCCACCTACTCACCCTGGACCGCATGCCTCGTTCTTCCCTTACTCCTCGCCATTGCCTCGTAACCGAACCAACCCAAAAACTGCCACTAAACCCTACTTTTGCCTCGACCCGCCAGCACAACCAATAGTAAAATGCCATGCTATTTTTCTCGAGTTCACCAACCCCTAACGCCCCTCCACGCCAAGTGACGTACCCCCAAACCAACCGAGGCACCTGAATTTAGTCGTAGACCCAAAATCGTTCATCTCTGAATTTCTCACCCCACCCCACACTAAAAATTACCAAACCACCTCCTAAATTCACCATTTCCAACAACGATCATGAACGTATAATCCAAACATTTAATCATGATATAAAAAAATTTAACCAACTTAAGTTACTTACTGTAAAATCTGATTTTCTCTCTCTATGTTTCATGAGATTGAATGAAGTAAATTTTAAAATGATCTATACATAAAAACAAACAATTTTCATTTTTGAATCATGACCTAAAACTTCTTGGATGGCAAGATGTTAAATTTTAAAGTTAAAGGTTGTTCGGTTTTTGGCAAAAACAAAGAATAGAAGGGGAGATCATGGCTTCTATGAGTTACAGGGTGCATTATCTTACATATATACAAGTCAGAGAAATCTAATAGCACATGAATGCTTGACATACTTAAAGGGTTCATCAAATTTACAAGCAATAAGACACATACAATTTTTTCCCGTAAGCAAAAATGTTTAAATTTTGCTCACAGTCTTTAATATGTGATAAGCTGCTGCTTTGTTTTGATCTCTAGTTTCAAGCTTCAACACTCAGCTTGCTTTTGGTTTAAAAGGCATCACTTTGTATTTTAATGTTTGAAAAGTGAGAATGTAAACGTGGAGTTAGCATAGGTATTTATAAATGGGGAGAGAGAGCAAGTTGGAAAGGCTGAAGCTTGTTACAGGCTTCACACATTTTTACTTCTTTTTTTTGATTTGATTATATATGAACTGATGTGATCTTTATATGCTGATTTTATTTCATAAGATGATTTGATGTATTATGGCTTGAGTTGAAATTTTGTGAGCTTGATTTAATATCTTGCCATGATGATGTTTCTTATGAATATATATACAATTATATATATATAGAGAGATTTACATATACACTTTTATATACATGTATACATATACTTATACTCATAGTTTGAAACCTTATATTATGAAGCTTGTACATTCATGTATATATATACTTATTTACACAAACAATATTTTTATAAATATAAATATACACACACTTATTCACTATTCACACACACACACACATATATATATATATATCTATTTGTACTATGTATATAATATATTTACACATTTATTTACATTTACACATTCACTATCTCACATATACATATACATATACTTATGTATATTTTGTCATCATATATATTTACATTTATACAAAGTTTCATATATATTACTTTATATGGGCGTACATTCATATATATATATATACTTGTATACTTATATATATATAGACCTCATAAAACTTGTATATATTTATATATACAAATATATGGATGTTCTATCTTAAATTTTAATGGTGAAGTTTATATACACATTTCTATAATATTTATCATATCCAGAAATTTTATTTTAAATTTGAATATAGTTTTAATCAATTTATATATATTCAGATATTCTAAACATCAGAAAATTTATTTGATTAATAAAAATTAATATTCCAAAATTAAAATTAGTTAATTATCCCAATAACAGGTGACTAAAAATCCGGGTCGTTACATTCCTCCCCCCTTAGAACTTTTCGTCCTCGAAAAGGAACGAACGAGAATTTTAATTTTGATGTATATTATTAAATAAATCATTCTTAAACCTTTTAAATCCCTTACTCCTTTATTATACATTTTAAAACACTTTAAATTATATAGTATTACCAAGCTAGTTTTATATTAATTTTTTGTATAACTCGATGTCTAAACAAGTCCATCCTTGTTCTTACAGAAATTTAGTCATACGTTGATCAGCCGTAGGACTAAAAATCTATAAGTACTTAGTAGACCCGCTTCAACATCTAGTGAAAATACTTGAAAAGCCTCTTTTTAAAAATGCTATGGAAAGTATCACCCCCCTTTACCACCATGGATCGCAGTTAACCCGATGATTGCGTCGCCATACCAGCGAAATCATAAGAAAACTGTAGGCATCCGCACCTCTCGACTTACGCCATGAGAACACCATAGATCGCAGCTACAACCAGGTTGCGTTGCTATCACGGCAAAACCGTATGTAGTCTATAGGCAATCACTGCCCCTCGAATTACGCTATCAAACGAAACTATACAACATGGATCGTAGGCTACACAAAGGTTGTGTTACTGTCCCAGTGGAACCTAGTGTAGACTGTAGGCACTGGCTGCCACCCGAATTACGCTATGGAATCAAACCACATAGATCGCAATCTACTGATGTTATGTTGCTCTCCCAGCAAAATTAAACGTAGATTGTAGGCAATCACTGCCACCCGACTTACGCTATGGAACTGCGATAGATCGCAGTTACACAAAGATTACGTTGCCATCATAGCAAAACCCAATGTAACTGTAGGCATCAACACAACTCGACTTACGCTACCCAACAAATGATCATCAGGAACTCATTGAGTTTTGTCCGAACGTTCTCTAGGATCCCAATTCTCATTAAAACCACCCTATAGATTCCTAGGCAGAACCACCCAGTGGATCTCCTTCTCTAAGTTTCGACTTTCATTAGGGTGCATTTCCATACCTTTGTCTCAAAACATGTCATACTATATACATATATAGTACCTTTCAAATCATACTCTTTATATGTATCACATATAAACTTTATCTATATAAAATCGTTATCTTCAAAATCGATAGTTTCTAAATTTGGTTTACCCAATTTCCAAAATTGACTATTTTCCAAAATCAAAAGTCTTTTAAAATCAATGGGTTCCAAAAGTTTTTCAGTTCATTCTCATATACATATAAGATCATTCCTTCAACTCGAATAATTCTAGGACCAATAATTTGTGAGTCCATCTCATACTTATATATCTCCATTTAGTATTTTTAAATATCTTTCAAAGATTATTTCTTCTTGGTTATAAATTCAATAAGGAAAGTTTGAATATATAACTAACATATATAGTCTCATTTATGCCAATCAAATTTTCCAAGTCCGATTTACTTTACAAAGTTATTTGTCACATTTCTTACCTTTTATAATGGTAAGTTTCAGTTATAGTAACTACTAAGTCTTCATCATCATATCCACTCAAAATAGATTATTTCACCTCTAAAATCATTTTTGACTTAATATCTTGATTTTGGTTCCAATTTAAAATTGCTTCAAATTTCTATTGGGGTTATAACTTCAATTTTAGCCCAATTTGTATTTAAATCCATGATTTAAATAAAATTAATTTCCACTCTGACCAGTTTGGATTCAGAAATAGCTTGAATAGTTTTAAAATGGTTAAATAGTTAATATAAGATAGTTTGGGTTTTAAAAGAATGGTTTGTATAGTAAATAGCTTGGAAAAATCAAAAAAATATGAATATTTAAGAAGATAGATTTTAAACAGTTTATATCAAAATAGTTTGTTTAAAAATAGTTTTAAAGTCAAACCGATTCAATTCCCAATCTCCAATCCAACTCAATTTCCATTCCCATTTAAATTGTTTCAATCTCGATTTCAATTTGAATTAACTTCGATTCCCATTCTAATTCAAATCAATTCCCATTTCGATTTCAAATTAATTCAATTTCGATTACAATTCCAGTTAATTCAATTCAATTCCAATTTGAATTAATTTCAATTCCATTCTCAATTTTAACCCATCTCGATTTATATAAATTCAATTTCGATTTTCAAAATATCGACTCAATCACTTAAATCAAATTAACCTTCAATATTCAATTTAAAACCCAAATCTTTATAAATAATTCAATTTCGAGCCCAAATGTCGAAATATCCATTTAAATTACTTTTTACTTGGATTTATTCCAAGGTTCGAGTGAGAGTTTAAATCCTTTTAAAACAAATCAATTTTCTGAATTCAATTGATTTCCCAATTATGACTTCGAAATTTCAACCCGATTCTTTAAACAATTTCGGTTGACAAGTTCATTTTAACATTTCAAATTTGAAGTTCAAAATGATTCCATTTCCATAAATTCAATTTTATTTCTTAAAATCAAGATCTTTTAAATAGTTTCAAATCAAAGTCTTATTTCTATTTAATTTCCGAGATGGATATATATCATTTCAATCCACTTCTTAATTTATTCCAAATAATTCGATTTACAGTTTTATATTCTGTAAATAACATATGGGATGATAGCAGGACATGTCAAAGTAAATAAACATCCAAATTATCTAAAACATCAATCAATAGCATCCGCCACAAATTCTAGAATTTGAAACTCGTTTTTATTTCAAAAATCGTTTTGAAATCATTTATACATACATAACTCCTGCTTCAACTTTTTCTCAAATCTATACCTTTTCTTTTACAATTATTTAACTTCCATATGTTAAATTTTAATTTCACCCTGAAATTTTTAATTCCAGGTTATAAGTTCAAAACTTATTTAACTTGGCCTGAGTTAATTTCCAATTCGTTCAATCCACTTAACCTTCCCAATTTAAAATTTTCATTCCAAATCCAATTCTTATTAATATCACTTCCCACTTATAAGTTCAAAAACATACTTTCCTTTGGGTTATACTTCTCATTTCAATGGGGATTCCAGAATTCAAACACCTAGCTATTTTTTTCAAATCAACTTTGAAGTCATATATATATATATATCCCATCTACATATCAATTCACACTTTAAAATTTAAACCAACCTTGTTTTCTATCCAAAACAAATTCCTTCGGAATTTTCCAAAACAACTCTTGTTTTAAGCAAAAATTTCCATATCAAAATATTCTAAATAATATTACTTATTATTTCCTTAATCATTTCGAAACACATTTCAAAATTTTCGGGACTTTAGATTCAAAACTTCTCAATTTAAATCCATTTTAATTTATAAGTCATATTTATAAGTTATGCTTATATAATTTCACTTCCTTAAAACATTTCACAATGTTTTATCATTGTTTATCCTGTAATAAACATCCTTTATTATGACACAACACCCAATTTATGATAATAATCAATATTACCATATCTAGAAACCAAACATACAATATATTCCATAATAATTTCCTGAAAAATATAATCAGGGTAAACTTATTTTCCTTTCAAAACACTTTGAAAAACTCTCCTGAAATTTTCCGGAATTTGAAATTCCGGTTTAAGTCTATTTCTGGCTTAACCTATTTGCTTAATTCATCCTGATCAAATTTGTATTTGGTTATGTATATATATATATATATAACCACTTAAATTTTTATAATCTTATTTGATTATAATAATAACAACATCCAATCACCTTAATATACTATAATAATTCAGAAAAATTATTTTCTTTTTATATCAAAATATAGTCTTATATAAAAGTTATTTTAAAATCGTTTTTAAAATCATTATATAAGAAAATAACAAGTACGCCCTCATATATAATACACTCAACTCATTCTAGGGTACCACTAACCCTATCTTTAATGAGTAATCCCCACTAGAGCTAAGGTTCTCGCTTAACCATCAGCTCTGATACCACGTGTAAAGATCGGGCGTTTTCGACCCTCGAAAATCGACACTAATACGTTCACTGTATAGAGTGTCGAGCAATCGAGTGCCGTAAATACCAGGTTGTTAGGGTTTAAAAAGAAAAAAGATAGAAGAAGAAAACAGAAATAACAACACAGAATCTCATATTCGCAGTGGAACAAAATATAATATACAATAACAGCTTTATACAAAAGAATCTGTAGCAGTTAATATACATACAGGTTATCAGAGTACAATCACCAATATAAAAATCTGGACAGTTGTAATACTTCTTCCAAAATGTTGAACACACAGCCTACAATACATAGCGGAAAAATACGTGCAATACGTCTCTGCCATCCAGCTCGTCTCCTGAGCTCCAAAACGTCCTAACCTGAAAAAAAATTGTAATACTCGGTCTGACCCTAGCATTACAATAAAGTAACACCCGAGTTAGGCTGGAAACCAGCGTGAGTAAAACCCACTTAATTTGAATACTTAAGTTATAAAAATCCTTTGAAAACCAAGGTAACTCGTACAAACACGACGAGTTTTCATCTGATTATAACCAAACAATTTTGTAGAAATCCATCGATATTATATAATGTCTAGATACAACACTTATTTAAAATGGTCAAATTTATTAAATTTATTCAATTCCAGCCTATTAGACTCTTTAGTCAAAATTGTAGAGGTTCGTAGTGATTATCAAATCGAAGTGGTTCCGGATAACACTGGTATCCGATTCCGGTCTCTTCGAATCTAAGTAATAAATTTAAATGGGTAAATTGTTTAAAATAAACAATTTATATTTAGGGTGACAATATTCATATATGGGAATTTATTATAGATTTTTATTTCAAATAAAATTTATCATCATTTTAAATCTAACTATTTTAACTCGTTTCACCACTTGATGGCACAGACAAGAATAGTTGAAATAAATATCCAATAGGATTAAGCCAGGATATAGATTGTTACTAATTCAACGATCAATAACCAATATCAAACCAATTCACACATCAGGATTCAGTTAAATTTAATTAACTGATTCCACTTATATTTTAATCCAAGCTAATTACAATTTAAGGAAATTATGAGACAATTTATTTTTGGTTAATCAAAATTAAACACTCTATTTATTATCTAATTTGTGAATTTACATAAGTTTTAAGTCAAATAATAATAATATAATTAATTACCCATCTTAATTATAAAATACCATTAAACTTTAAATTGTGGAAAAATCCATAATACTCATTTATAATATCGGTAATAGGATTTAGATCCAAAATCTTCAATATTGATTTGGATTTAAAATGACAATAGATTTTAGAGTTTTTTAAAAAAAAAATTAGTTATCATATAAAAATGTATAAGCTTCATTTGCTTCCTCTTTTTCTTCCTTTCCCTTTTCTCATTTTCCTTTCCCTTTTCTTCCTTTCCCTTTTCTATTTTTCCTTTCTTTTCCTTTTTCCTTTTCCTTTTACTTTTTCCTTTCATTTCTTTTTTTCCTTTTTTCTTTTCTTTTCCCTTTTCTTGTTTTCATTTTCCTTTCTTTCCTTTTTCTATGGCCCACCCAAACTTTTCAGCCCATCCTCCTCCTTCTCTTTTTTTTTTCTTCTTTCAGTTTCTATCCCTTCCGTTCTATTCTTCCTTCTTCTTCAGTTGAACACCCAGAGACGTGCATGTAGGTGTGCACGTGCATGCATGACTCCAACCATCAAACCCCACCACCGACTATCCTCTCAAACAAACCACGGTCATCTAGTCTCGCCTCCACAACAGGAAACCACGTCCAATCTCTAGTTCGAAAATTCGAACTTCCACCCAACCTGAACGAAAAATTGAGTCCATCGAATCACCTTGCCTAGCCACTCTGGACCATCAACCATCACTAGAGTTCGCCCACGCCTTCACCACAGCCATCGCCACCTACTCCCCCTGGACCGCACGCCTCGTTCTTCCCCTACTCCTCGCCATTGCCTCGTAACCGAACCAACCCAAAACTGCCACTAAACCCTACTTTTGCCTTGACCCGCCAACTCAACCAATAGTAAAATGCCATACCATTTTTCTCGAGTTCACCAACACCTAACGCCCCTCCACGCCAAGTGCCGTGCCCCCAAACCAACCGAGGTGCCTAAATTTAGTCGTAGACCCAAAACCGTTCATCTCTGAATTTCTCACCCTACGCCACACTAAAAATCACCAAACCACCTCCTAAATTCACTATTTACAACAACGATCATGAACGTATAATCCAAACATTTAATCATGATATACGAAAATTTAACCAACTTAAGTTACTTACTGTAAAATCTGATTTTCTCTCTCTATGTTTCATGAAATTGAAAGAAGTAAATTTTAAAATGATCTATACACAAAAACAAAAAAATTTCATTTTTGAATCATGACCTAAAACTTCTTGGATGGCAAGATGTTAAATTTTAAAGTTAAAGGTTGTTTTGTTTTTGGCAAAAACAAAGAACAGAAGGGGATATCATGGCTTCTGTGAGTTACAGGGTGCATTATCTTACATATATACAAGTCAGAGAAATCTAATAGCACATGAGTGCTTGACATACTTAAAGGGTTCATCAAATTTACAAGCAATAAGACACATACAATTTTTTCCAGTAAGCAAAAATGTTTAAATTTTGCTCACAGTCTTTGATATGTGATAAGCTGCTGCTTTGTTTTGATCTCTAGTTTCAAGCTTCAACACTCAGCTTGCTTTTGGTTTAAAAGGCATCACTTTGTATTTTAATGTTTGAAAAGTGAGAATGTAAACGTGAAGTTAGCATAGGTATTTATAAATGGGGGGAGAGAGAGAGTAAGTTGGAAAGGCTGAAGCTTGTTACAGGCTTCATACGTTTTTACTTTTTTTTCTTTGATTTGATTATATATGAACTGATGTGATCTTTATATGCTGATTTAATTTCATAAGATGATTTGATGTATTATGGCTTGAGTTGAAATTTTGTGAGCTTGATTTAATGTCTTGCCATGATGATATTTTTTATGAATATGTATACAATTATATATATATATATAGATTTACATATACACTTTTTTATACATGTATACATATACTTATACGCATAGTTTGAAACCTTCCATTATGAAACTTGTACATTCATGTATATATATACTTATTTACACATACAATATTTTTATAAATATATATATATACACACACTTATTCACTATTCACACACACACACATATATCTAATTTTTACTTATGAATATATATTTACACATTTATTTACATATACACATTCACTATCTCATATATACATATACATGTACTTATGTATATTTTGTCATCATATATATTTACATTTATACAAACTTTCATATATATTACTTCATATGGGCATACATTCATAATATATATACTTGTATACTTATATTTTTTTTTTAAACCTCATAAAACTTGTATATATTTATATATACAAATATATGGATGTTCTATCTTAAATTTAATGGTGAAGTTTATATACACATTTCTATAATATTTATCATATCCAGAAATTTTATTTTAATTTTGAATATAGTTTTTAATCAATTTATATATATTCAGATATTCTAAACATCAGAAAATTTATTTGATTAATAAAAATTAATATTCCAAAATTAAAATTAGTTAATTATCCCAATAACAGGTGACTAAAAATCCGGGTCGTTACATCTATACTATATAGTCTTCATTCTCAGTACCTGCATATATATATATATATCCTACATATACATATATATCTAGACAAAGATATTAGTATTTATATTTTGTAACAAGTCCCAAGGTTGTTATCATCAAAACCATCATCTCAGGAACTAACAATCTCCCCCCTTTTGATGATGACAACCTATGTTTATAAAATATACTCCGCCAAACTTGGATTTTACTCTTACTCCCCCTTAATCTACTAACTCTGCCTTAATCTAAGCCTAACTAACAGCCTAACTATCCTATTTTATAATTCCCCCCCTTTGTCATCAACAAAAACTAAGCCTAAACTACATAACTCCCCCTTAAACTAATACTATGGAACTAAAAGCTAATGATGAAATATAATAAGCAAAACATAAATCTAATTTTATTATATATGATGTTACATTACACATATATATGAAACATAGACACAAAAATATACAAGTATACAAAATATAAAAACATTAATATAATAACAATCTAACGAGAGTCCTTGACAATTGGTGACTTGTGTATCGAACAATTAGAGTAATGGAGGCAAAAATTTCCATGTTGTTCGACCAAATTACCATTTTTGTCAAAACAGACTTCTCCAATGCAAACAACATTATCGTCCTCGTCCATTTGCGCTTCTTCTTGTTCTTCTTTTTCTTCTTCGTCGTCCTCTAATGGATTATGAATACATATGCTAGAGGAATCATCTTCACTCATAATAGGGTCTGCATGATTATCCATTAGAAATTTTTGCAAATTTCTAAGAATCTTGCCTTGTTTCTCTTGTTCCTTGGCCATCCTTATTTGCATGACTTGTAATTCAATCAGCATTTGCAGAGAAACCTTCATAATTTCCTTGATCTTCATTACTCGAGCTAATGTAGTACGTTGGAATGGACCAGAATTAGGAGAAGGGAAGGAAATGGTTGCATTTTGGTTTAATTTAGAAGAGGAGGCCATTACTTTGTATTTTTAGAAGTTTATTACAAAGAAAATGAAGTGAGAAGACAGATGAATTCGAAATATTGTGGTTGTATAACCACCAAACTAATTTTAGAGGGTAAATCAAAATTTCAAATCGGACCGTTGTATATCGACATGGAGGTAGGGGCATGTCGACATCCCTTTTGGAAAATTTTGACAATTTTGTTTTTCTCGATTTATTTAATTTTTTTTTACTATATCTATATTCTATATCTTAGTTATAGAACAAATACCTAGTTCTCTTCTTAATTTAGAAAAGGTTGATTGATTCAAGGGTTTGGTCAGATTATCAGCTATTTGATTCTCACTATTGATAAATTCAAGAGAAATAATCTCTTTACTTATATTATCTCTGAGAAAATTATGTCTGATATCAATATGTTTGGTTCTGGCACGATGAGTAGGATTTTTGGATAAATTTATTGCACTTGTATTGTCACAATAAATTGGTGATTTTGAAAATTTTAATCCAAAATCGTTTAGGGTCTGTTGCATATAGATAACTTGAGAACAAGCCAAAGCAGCAGAGATATATTCTACTTCAGTTGTTGATAGTGAGACAGTATTTTACTTTTAAATAAACCAGGAAACCAGAGAATGTCCTAAAAAGTGACAAGTTCCACTTGTACTTTTTCAGTCTGATTTACAAGCAGCATAGTCAGCATCACAATATGAGATTAGATCAAATGAATCATTTTTAGGGTAAAATAGGCCATAGTCTAAAGTGTGTTTAACATATCTTAGGATATGTTTAACAGCTTTTAAATGGGTTTCTTTGGGTTGAGATTGGTATCTTGCACAGAGACAGACACTATACATGATATCAGGCCTACTCGCAGTTATATAGAGTAGCGATCCAATCATTCCACTGTATAGTTTTTGATCAACATATTTTGACATGTCTTCTTTATTCAAGTCTTCATTGGTTGCCAAAGGAGTGGGTTTTACACTCGCAGTGGTTATACCAAACTTACTAACTAGATCCTTAGCATACTTTTCTTGACTAATGAAAATACGACTATCTAATTGTTTTATATGCAATCCTAAAAAGAAAGTAAGTTCACCCATATGACTCATCTCAAACTCTTTTGTCATTATTTCAGAAAACTCTTTGTTCATTTCATTTGTTTGTTGATCCAAAAATGATATCATCTACATAAATCTGTACTCATTGGATATCATTTTTGTTTCTTTTAATAAAAAGAGTATTACCTACTCTACCAATTTCAAAATTTGATTTTAATAAGTAAGATCTTAGTCTGTCATACCAGGCTCCAGGAGCTTGTTTCAGACCATATAAAGCTTTCTTTAATTTGTAAACATGATTTGGAAACTTTTCTTCTTCAAAAAGTGGAGGTTGTTCAACATAAACATCCTCTTTAACAAAACCATTTAAAGAGGCAATTTTGACATCCATTTGAAATAATTTGAAATTGTTATGGTTTACGAAAGCAAGTAGAATTCTAATGGCTTCTAATCTTGCTACGGGTGCAAAGGTTTCATCAAAGTCTATTCCTTCTTCTTGACAATAACCTTGCGTGACTAACCAAGCTTTATTTCTAACGACCTCACCTTGTTCATTCATTTTATTTTTATAAACCCATTTAGTTCCTATTATAGTTTTGTCCTTAGGTCTGGGAACAAGTTCCCATACATCATTTATGGTGAATTGATTCAGTTCTTCTTGCATAACAAGAATCCATAAATTATCAGATGATGCTTCCTTTGGATTTTTGGGTTAAATAGTTGATATAAAAGCTACATTACTCATCTTGTTTAGTTGATTTCTAGTTCTAACAATAGATTCAATATTTCCTAGTATATTTTCTATAAGATGATCTTTTAAAATCTTGATCCTTTTATTAGCATGAACAGTTTCACAATTTGTTTCAATTGATTCATTATTTAAAGTAACAAATTCATCTTTATTATTTATTTGAACAAAATCTTTGAAATTTTCATCAAAAGATACATGCATTGTTTCTTCAATGGTGTTAGTTTTTAAATTGAAAACTTTGTATGATTTACTTCTATTAGAATATCCAATAAAGATTCCTTTGACGGATTTAGGATCAAATTTATCCAAATTGTCCTTTGTATTTAGAATAAAGCATTTACTTCCCAAAACTTTAAAATAAGATACCTTTGGTTTCTTATTGAAAAGAAGTTCATATGGTGTTTTATTGGTTAGAGGTCTAATTAAAATCCTATTCAAAATGTAACAAGCTGTAGCGAATGCTTCATTCCAAAATTTTCTTGGTAATTTACTATCTAAAATCATAGTTCTTGCACACTCTTGAATCGTCCTATTTTTACGCTCTACCACTCCGTTTTGTTGTCGAGTTCTTGGAAAAGAAAAATTATGAGTTATTCTTTTTTTATTACAGAAATTATCAAAATTTTCATTTTTAAATTCTCCACCGTGATCACTACGAATAGTTTTGATTTTTAAAGAAAGTTGATTTTGAATTCTTTTTGCAAAAGTTTTAAATAAACCAAAAGCAACACTTTTATGTTTCAGAAAAATCGTCCATGTAAATCTAAAATAATCATCTACAATTACAAAAACATATTTACTATGATTTATTAACTGGATTTGAGATGGACCAAACATATCTAAATGAAGTAACTCAAGTGGTTTTGAAGTTGAAATCATATCTTTCAATTTGAATGAACTCATCCTAAGTTTTCCTAATTGACAAGCATCACATATACTATCTACTTTAAAATCCATTTTAGGAAGACCTCTTGCTAGATCAAGTTTTGAAAGTCTAGATTAGAGTTTGAAATTCAAATGCCCAAATCTTTTATGCCAAATCCTAGGGTCACTTGTATTAGCCAAAAGACATAGGTTATAATTTGAGATTTTCATACTGAGTATATAAATATTTTTCTTCCTAATTCCTTCAAAGATAATATTTGATTTATTATCTTTGATGTGACACTTATCCTTTTCAAATTTAATTTTGCAGCCCTTGTCACATAGTTGACTTATGCTAAGTAAGTTGTGTTTTAGATTCCTAAATAATAAAACATCAGAAATAGTAAGAGTTTTAGAGTTACCGATATTGCCGATGCCAATCACATATCCTTTTGAATTGTCTCTAAAGTTGACCAGTCCTCCATCTTCATAAATTATGTCATTTAGTATCTCTGGATTACCAGTCATGTGTCTTGAACATCCACTATCAAGTATCCATTTGTTTTTCTTTATTTGCACCATTTGTCCATTGAGTGTTGATTCTTCAAAAGCCATATAACACATCAGTTCCTGCACAACACGCTGATACGGTAGATAACTTGATTTTCTATAATAACAATATGCAGACTTATGAGACAATGATGATTTGGACAGTTTTGAACTGGTGTTAACAGAATCTCCAAAAATTGCCATTTTAAACTTTTTCAAAATTCAGATTATGATAACTTTGAAAACCAATGCTCTGATACCAAATGTAGGAAATGCGGATTACGGATCTTAAGGCAGAATTAACACTAGAGGGGGGGGGGTGAATAGTTTTTAATTAATTTTATGAATCTTTTTGAAATCTTTTCAAATTAAACCCAAACAGATGCAATTCACAAACAAAGAGACAATCACAGAACCAGACACAGATTTAAATGGTAAATAAAAGCAGTAAAGGAAAGAACACACCGGAATTTTATACTGGTTCGGAGTTACCCTACATCCAGTCCCACACAATTTCTTATGCAGGTTTCTTCTCAAATATAACGTTGATATTACAACCTCGATTTCAAGGCCATGAGATACACCCTCCTATGTCCGAGTACAGGGCAAACTCTCTTTATTTAACTAGGCTACAAGATCACCTAATTAATTTACGGGCTACAATCACACCCAATTGATTTACGGGTCACAATCACACCGTTTCCAATCATATTTGATAGAGAGAGACTCGATATACTTCGATCTTTCGATCTTTGATTACAAATGATCTTTTAACTCTGAATAGCACTGAGATCTTCGAGAGAGAGTGGCAGAGAATCTAACTAGAGACGATCGAATTTGATTCACTTAGGATTTCGGTAGTGTTTTGTTAAGAATGTCTGAAAATAAGAATGTAAGAGAAAGAGGAGAGAAAACAAAGAAATCTTAAGTGAAAATTCGTTGTAATTACTAGTATATATAGGAGAATAACGTCATGTCCATTCGTGAAAGGTTATGACGATTAGACACTTCCTTTGAAAATTTGAATTTTAAAATCTACGGCTACCATGTCGTCATGGGGGGTATAGGCATGTCGACATCCCCTAGTATTTTTTGAAAATTGATTTTTGTTTTAAAAGAGATTTTCTTTCTAAAGTTTGTAGAAACAATCTTAGAACTTTTTAAACTATTTTGAATATACTTTATGATTATAAAAACCTTTGGAAAGTGATCTTACGAAATATAAAAGTAATAAAAACTAAATATATACATATTTTGAGATTAAAGTTAAAACATTAAAACCAGGAGATAGTTTAAAAACAAGAAATGATTTTGAAATTAAGATGATTAAAATTAGTTTTTAAATTAAGGCTAAAATATTAAAACCGAGAGAGAGAGAGATGTATTTTTTTTAAATATAGTTTTGAAAAAAATCTAAAAATGAGTCATTTTGAAAATTTCATGGATTCCATTCCGTTAAAGAAGGACGTAGGTTCCATCCCACTAAAGAGGTCGTGGGTTCCATCCCACTATTAAAGCGAGAAGGTGGATTCCATTCCACAATTAAAATCCGAATAAAGATTATAGTGCTATTATGAGGTTTTAACATAAATCTAGACTCTATTACTTATCTTGATATCTTGAACTCTTGATAATCTTGATACTCATGGGTCTACAGTCTTGATTTCTACAATCTTGAATTCGTCAGTCTTGAATCTCTATACTGTACAGTCTTCATTCTCAGTACCTATATATATATATCCTGCATATACATATATATCTAGATAAAGATATTAGTATTTATATTTTATAACAAGTCCTAAGGTTGTTATCATCGAAACCATCATCTCGGGAACTAACAAAAACATAGAACTAAGCATCACATGTCTTGTACTTAAGGCGTCTGCTACAACATTAGCTTTACTTGTAGTATACGAAATATCAAAATCATATGATACTAAGAATTCTTTCCATCTCTAATACCTCAAATTCAAATCTCCCTAGGAATATAAGTACTTCAAGGATTTATGATCTGCAAACAACTCAAATCGTTCCACTAAAAGATAGTGTCTCTAAAATTTGACAGCAAAAACAACAACTGCCAAGCCAATACCATGAGTTAGATAATTTTTCTCGTGTACTTTTAGTTATCGACTAGGATAACAAATGACATTACCCTCCTGCATTAAAATAATACCAAGCCCTATACCGCAAGCATTAGTATGTACTATAAACAGATTCGAACCATTAATAAATACCAAAACAAGTGTACTAGTCAATAATTCCTTTAACTTAATAAAATTATTCACACTCCGAATTCCATGAGAAAACTATATTTTTCTTAGTAAGGCGTGTCATAAGCTAACAAATCCTTGTAAAATCTTAAATAAACTATCTGTGATAGGCAGCCAAACCAAGAAGACTTATTACCTCTATAACATTTTATGGTACATGCCAATCTTGAACTATAGAAACTTTACTTGGATCGAATTACAATCCATGCTAAAAAATAACATGATTGAGGAAGTGAACTTCTTTGCTCCAAAAGTAACATTCAAAAAATTATACTTTCAGTTTATGTCTGTGTAGAGTATTGAGCACTTCTCTCAAATGCAACTTGTGCTCTTCTACACTTTTCGAATAAACAAGTATATCATCTATGAATAACAACGCTTACTTATTCAGCAATCCTCTAAAGCTCCGACTCATAAGGTCGTATATACTAGGGCATTGGTCTATCCTAAGGTCATAACTAATCACTCATAAAGTCAATTAGGTGTACGAGAAGTGGTTTTTTGAAATATGTCCTTGGCCACACATAACTGATGGAATTCGGTAGCTAAGTCAAGCTAAAAAATATTCTTTCCCTAACTAATTGATCAAATAAGTCAACAATACACAGTAGTGGATAATAATTTTTTTCATTAGCTTATTAAATTCATGATATTCAACACAAATCCTTAAGAATCCATCTGCTATATTAGCAATGACAATAGGTTCTCCCCATTTTAAAACACTACTCTGAATAAAATTCTTCTCTAATAACACATTCACCTATTTACTAAGCTTGCACCTTTCTCTGAGAGCCACATGCCCAAGTGGTAAAGCAATAAGCCTGACGTTCTTTTCCAAATAAATTTAAACTTCAATCTCTTTATGAGGAGGAAGATATATTACTTTGTGAAAAACATCTGAGAAATCCCAAACTGCAGGAACAGAAGAAAACTCGTCTTGTGACATGCCTAGGGAATACAAATAGCTTAGCATAATAGAACTATCAGGCTCACAATAAACGTCAAGGTTTCACCCACTACAAGTACCCAAGGGAATAACCCTCCTATCACACTCCAACATCACTCGATTCATAAACATCTAGTAAATCTCTAGATTTTAAACCAAACTAGAAAATCTCGGTACAAATGCATCGCAATCAAATTTGATATCCAAAATATATAACATCAAACCTTGACAAATCATGGATAAATGGATCGATTCCCAAACGAGGTTTGGCACTATAGTAGGGTTGACCACTATACTAGTGTCCAAGTGCAATTCATTTTCTAACTTACTTAAAATAAACAAGTGAGAAGCCCTTTTGGCAAATAAATGTGAACGGATAAATCAGAAAGAGTTAAGATACCTTTTATTATTAATTTTTTTCCTTGTCAATGGGTGGGGCCGCGTTCGAGCTAGAAACGACATCAAGTGCATAAGATGGAACAACCTGAGTGGTAGTCTTAGGCAAGGTTGGATATTATCTCTTCATATGTTTGCATTTGAACATTTGATCTTCGAGATATTTACTCTAAAATTATTTGCTATGTGCCCACTCATATTTCACCTTCCATGTAACACCCGATAATTTTACGTAATTAAATAATTAAATTAAAAAGGGTAAACCATAAATTTACATAAAGGGAAAAATAATAAATTTTTTGCAGATGCTGGAGTTAGCCTTCAAGACCTCTTCCATTACATTCTAAATGTCATTTATAGTTCGGAAACATTTATAACTAGTTGAATTTGATAAAATAGGAAGGAAAATAGAATAAGTCAATCCTAGCGGTATTTTGTAATATATTGATTACGAAATTTCAACCCAAATATTATTGTTTTCAACCTATAAATAGTTTCTTAACTCTATTTCTTTTGCTGTAAAAACCTTGCCAACGGTTATAAACCCTAATCCCTAGATCGATTCTCCAAGTCAAAAAAATAATATATGCAACCGATCATTGTGAAGAGAGTTATATAAATAAATCAAAGCTATCGTGATATTTAGAGTTATGAAGGTAAGAAATTTCTAGACAGCGAAAAAAGAAGGATTTACATCGGACCGGAGAGAATCTATGGCTAGTCGGTAAGTGGGACTCTTCCAATTTGGGTATTAAAATGACCCTCTCTTTTTATACCTTAATTTGTAAGGATTTATTTTTACATAGAGACATATATATATATATGAGATATACATATACATATTTTCATATATATATATATATATTTCTGAAGCCTAGAGTCATTTTTTTTATTTTTACCTAAACAACTTATCCAGGATCATAATCTTTACCAATATAAATATATCAGTACATTCACAAAGACATGCACATACATGTGAAGATGTATATGCCTCTCTTGTTTCAATCAGAGTTTTGGAAAACAAGAGGATATTTGATTGATTAAGTTTAATCAATCCACACATAGTTCAGTACAAATCTATACAATAAAATTTCCATCCAAACATGTATCAATATATATATATATATATATATATATATATATATATATATATATATATATTTTAAACTCCTGATTCCTAGCTGAATTCTCTATGGAGTATAATTCCAAGAAACCAGATAATTGTGTTATGGTTATCTATAAATTAATGGTGTAGTGTTTGTGCTCTGGAAAATGATATAAGCTTCTATCATTATCTATGTTTGATTTTCTTATAAAGTCTGTTCAGAGTACTAACTCTTTTCTAAAATGTTTTGAAGTGTGAAATCATATTGCTAAGGCTTAATTCTTTGATGACATGGTGCTAAGCTAAATGAAATGCTAACCTGAGTGAATTCACATATCTATGGGTACCTAGAAGAACATGGTTCAACCAGACTCTTTGTTCTGGTAGAACTCATAGGGTCTAGAAGAATACATTTTTGCTCAAAGCCTTAATGAAATGGACTTCAGATTCATGTTAAAAATACAAAGGTAACTGGTGTGTTAATATCTGTACAAAACATGTTTAAATATTCACATATATGCAACTTTTATGGACCTTGCTTTCAACTCCTATATTACAGACCCTTCCCTTATTTAAAAATAAGGCATAAAACATTTGTATAAAACAAGTTGAATTATGGAAACATTACAGACATATAAAAATACATTCTCCCTATGCTTATTATCTTTTGTATACATATGCCATGGTAGAAAAATAAAACCATTTAATTTTTCTGAGATTCAACTATCCAGATTTTCCAGAAACTTAACCTTTTCAAAGACTCAAGATTGACTAATACATTTATAAAATGTAACCACCCTATTTATCATAGTGTTCTTGCCAAATCCACTTGCAAAAATTTTAACTTCTTTAACATGTCAGATATTAACTAGATTTATAGATTCCAGATACAAGTCAATTTCTTAACAAAATACTTAGAAAAATATCCATCCAATATTCAACACTTAATACAAGTAGCAATTTAAATTATCAATACATGCAGATTTCATCATTTAGGCTCTTATCTAACTAAGTTTAGCATACTATAATCTTCTTCTCAAAGCCTTGCTCCTACTCCTACTTAGTTGTTGCAGTCCCTGAAAATGCATTTGAAGCTGCCCCATTTTAAATGAGATACCCCATATGCCATTAGCACACTAGGGTCAGACACATGTCTGGTATGAGTAAATCCACTAAAACAATTTGTAAATCAAGTTAAAGTTAAAACATGGATATATGTATATAACTCTGCCTTTAGAAAACAAGTAATTCATGTGTGTATGTTTTGTGTCAGTGTGCAGGTGCACACTTTAATCTGTCTTTCCAGGAACCTCAAGAAAAACATGGTACATTCATACATTCATATAATTCAATCATGAATCAAATAAGCATCCATACCACAAGGAAATCACCCAAAATGAATTAAATCATTTATTCACAATCCAGATTTCATTCCAGGAAAACTCTAGTTCCTCTTTATATCAAATTCTCTTATCTTGATATATTTATCTATCTTGGTCTCATCTGCAATTAATTGAATCAATGGACACACTGTAATGAACTAATTCACTCCATTACACAAAGATCTCAGGACTTAAACAAGCCATGTGTCAACTTGTATTACTCAAGAAAACAAGTCATTCCTGCAGTGTTCTTGACCCCCATTTCCTAGTCAGGTTTAAGTTAATAATAACTCTTTTGATTTTTCATGACCAGACCATTCAGTGATCCATTTTACTAACTAAAACATCCATATCATGGCATCTCATATTATTCATAACCAAACAGAGACAAACATGCAAACATCCATTGGTGACTAAATAAATAAGATTCTGTATGTATATATATATATTCTGGTATTTTAAAAGGGGTATAGGCAACTAACATTGGCTTATGGCTTTTGAGAGAGTTTTTCCTTTTGCAAACATTTGTGCTTGAGTTGAACTCAGACTGACCAAGTTTCACTGAATCACAAAATTTGTTTGCTATGCATATGAACATTTATATCTATTTTCATTGAGTCAGGAGCATCAGCACATAGGCAACCCTATTGCACCCCTAATTCCCTTTTGTCTCAAGCCTCAGCACTTATACATGAGTATATTGCGGCTCAACATTGTTTACATCTTTCTGGGTTGAGCCAAAACCAACACTACTTGCCTATTTCCAACACTTTATTTTCTGGGTATTTGTTTATGTTCCTAAACATTAACATATCAGAGATCTGGGTTTATAAAACATATATGTATACTAATAATACTTAAGGCTTTAAAATAAAATAAGTAGAACAACCAAAGAGAATCAAAACATTTTCAGTTCTAAAATCACAGATAAGCAATCACATATGAAAATACACTTTCAAGAAAATTACTTATAACTGGCTGCCTACATTAGGACTTATTGCCTTAGATTTTGAGTGAGTTTTCTCACCTAGCTTTCTTTCACTTCCTAGTTGACTGGTAAGCCTCTGCCTTCAAATCTTTTCTTCACTTGTATTATATTTATATAATATCTATATATTTTTCTCAAGAGCTATCCAGGAAGAAGAAGGTTTCTCCTCTCACTGCCTATTTATGCAGGGTTTCTCTTAGGGTTTAAGGCACTAGCTAAAGGCATTTTTTCTCATCAGAAATTATGCCATTTGCATTTAGTTTTTAAACCCAAAATCTCACCCTCCCCGGCTTGAGTTTGTGGAAAGAAAAGTGGTTATATTCTTTTTGGTTAATTTCAGAAATTTTCTTTTTCAGAAAATACTTTTTCCTTTGTACAATCATGCTAAAAGTGTGACTTGATTTGTTATTTATCTAATACTCTTACTAATTCTGCCTATACCAAGCATTTCCCTGTTTTATCTTATTTTTCCTATTTTTAGCTTTCATGTAAATGGTATGTACTTCCTTCATTTATTTATAAGAGGACTACTCCTTTTTATATCCTCATTCTTTTTCTTTCTGCCTATAATTAAAATATGTTTGTATATTTTATTTTACTGATTTGAACTCTAGTATCTTATTAACATATCTATATATATGTATATAAGTCTTACTGAAATAATTAGTACACACATATGTATATATATATTTATACCTCATTCTGTACTGACACACACATGCACATGTACACTAAAAAATATTCAGTAGCATCCATATATGTATATTTACTTATGCATATAGCTTTTAAGTATTTAATCTATATATATATATATATATTTCCATACACATCAATATGTATTTATTTTTAGAGTTCAGGAATTTAGCTTTAGTTCATGTGCATTTCCTGTGCACACATGTACACACATACAGATACACTATCAAGCTATATCAATTTCCCTTTAAAATTTATTTAAAATTTATTTTAAACTTATTTATATTTTCCAGAATAAATTCCTAAAATCTTGGGTCATTACATACACCCCTCCTTTTAGAAATTGTGTCCCACAATTTTCCTAAGCTTAAAATAAATTTTAAACTTAATTCAGAGAACAAGTACATTCTCAACCAAATAGATTTTAAGTTCTATAATAACTAAAAATATAGGCATCTAAAAAGGAAAACAATCAAAAATCAGAATTACCTTTAATCTGAAAATAGCTTAGGATAATTCATCCTAACTTTGTCTTCTAATTCCCATGTGCAATCACTAGGATCAAGACTCCACTGTACCTTCACAAGTTTCAGAGATTTATTCCTCAACTTCTTCACATCTTTTGCCAAAATTCCCACTGGATCCTTTTCATAAATCAAATTAGGATTTATCTGCACTTGGGTTGGGGTCTCAAGAATTTCTGCCTTGTCATGAACCTACCTTCTCAATTGTGATACATGAAAAACATCATGCATCCCTTGCATGTTTTATGGTAATTCCAGCTTATATGCCAAGGAACCAATTCTTTCTAGAATTTTGTATGGCCCAATATATCTTGGGGTTAATTTGCCTTGTTTCCCAAATCTTAGCACATTTTTCATAGGTGATATTTTGATGAAAACAAAATTTCTTACCTCATATTCCACCTGCTTCCTTTTTATGTCTGAAAATTTCTTTTGCCTATCTTGTGACGACCCGCCCTTCTCGACCCTCGAAAATTGACACAAAATACTCAACAGTATAATATGCCAACGATCAAATGCCTGAAAAGACAGATTGTAGAAGAATAAGAAAGTAGATAGAAGAAGAAAGAACTAAACAAATCAGAACCTCACAACCGCAGCGGATAAAATATAATATATAGAACAGATCTTTACACAAATGAAAACTATATCTTTTTATATACAATACATCATCAGAGTCCATCACAACAAATCAGATACATGCCTAACAACAATCATAGCAGCGGAATATAAGCAAGTACGAATGATACGTCCCGACTCCAGCTCCTCTCCTACTCCATAGCAACCTATCCTGTAAATATACTCGGTCTGACCCGAGCATTATAATAAAATAACACCCGAGTCAGTCTGGAATACCAGCGTAAAAGAAATACATCCAAACTGATTATTAAAGTTTCAAAAATCCTTTGAAAAACAAAGCATCTCGTAAGACCATGCCACAAATAAACATGTCGGGTTTTTACCTTACGATAGCTAAAACACTTTTTATAAAATCCTCTGATATTATAATAGTGTCTATATACAAATACTTATTCAAATAGCTGAAATTGTTACATGATTAAATTCCAGCATACTAGGTATACAAACAAAACTCGTACAAAGCACGTAGGGAAAATGGATTTCCAACGAATGACTAGGCACTGGGGTACCACCTGTCACAGTACGTGGCCTAGATCATAGTATTGAGGATCGCACCTGACCCCCTGCAACACAAGGCCGGAATCACCTATGGACAATTCCGAATATGATCACCCCACGGTTGTGATCAGCAACCGCACCACTAAGCCGAAATAAAAAGGGACCTCTAGACAGGGATGACCATACTCTCCAGTGGGCGCTACCCACGAAGCCTTGCTGCATATCCCCTGATTTTCAGTCATTCCCAGTTGATGAGGCTTGAGGCTAAACGATACCTTTCTAGCACATATCCCTTAGAATGCCCATCGTCCACCTGACGATGTCACGTAAGCATTCGTCCATACAAACCCGTCCCGGGTCCGAACGGAACCGAAGGCACTATTCCTACTACATCCATTTTGGAAATATCCTCAGGATTAGTAGCGACTAGCCCTTGCACTTCACTGCTCCATCTTCGACTCCGAACACGTTTCACAAAACGTACAAAATCGGATCGAAGTGGTTTTCGAGAAATAAATCTCGATCCCGGTCTCTTCGAAACGATCAACGCATTTGGCCAATATTGATAGTCGCTGATTTAACTATCAATTCACATTCACAAACATCCATAAGCATCCATCACGCAATAAATAATTCCCATATTATTTATTTATTGCCTCTAATATCTTTCAAAGATATATTTTCACATTTCAAAACTCATTTTGAAACAAATTCCCAAATTTCTTTCTTTACATGGTAAAGCATTACCATTTATTCCCATTTGGAAAAACCAAGCTTAAACATTTTGCTTTTAAAAACAGTTAAAATACTTTATACTGAAATATACTTTAAATATGTAAATTACTTCTGTTTATTTACTCAGAATATAAATTTAGAATAGGTGAAGAAAAACTATTATTAAGATATATACTTTGATTTATAATAAGGGTTTTTGTTTAACTAAATTCAAAATAGCGTTATAAAAAGAAAAATGCTAATCTCAATAACTTAAGTCAAAACCAACCTTTAAATAATCCATTTGTAAAAATAGATACTAATATATTCTCAATCATTACGATTTTAAAAATTATTAATTTGTTACTTTAAAAATAACAATTTCTTAAAAAATACTCCTTAAACAATTTAAAACTTTAACCTTTAATTAAATAAAATCTTTAAAAACACTAACTTAGTTTTTCCCAAGGAAACACCTTCCCATTCAAACATCCCAAAGAACCCATCTAATAAATCCAGTCGATTTATTTCAATTACATTTATGTTTAATAACATAAAATTTCCAATTCCATGCTTATCAATAACTTCATCCGAAGTTCAACACAATTTCCCATCCTGGAAATTCATTTTTAAAAAATATAGTTTTAAAACATTTTTAAATAAAACAATGTGGAGAAGTCTTAAATGGAAAACCATATTTACAATTTACTTAAATGAAATCCCAATGGAGAAGACGGTATTTTAAAATATTCTATTTACATTTAAAACTGTAAATTTTACAATTGGAAGCTTCATTGCAACATATGTTAAATTTCCCGGACAACGCCATTCATTATTAAAAATAAACCATCGTTATTTTAAAAAATTTATAATTCCCATAGAATTCATTTTCAGAAAATTTATATCTCACATTTATCAATCGATAAATTTTTCACTACATTTAACTCCCAATTTTACCAATTTACATTTTCCATCCAAACCAGATTTCAAATTTTATTCTTGAATTTCTTATTTTAACAATTCATTTTGTTTCGTAAAAACCCCATTTAATCCATTCATAATTTAAATTCAGGATTTATAATTTTATACAACAAGATCAATTTTAATTCTAGATTTTATCAATCTCAACATATAAATAGGTATCACTATCAATTATAAAATAATTGCTACATTGTGAGGAATCCAGTTGGATCCCTCCAACCTGTTTCTCCCTGCATCACAAATATTAGCACATCACGATATAAATATCAATTCCGACTGATAACAACAGTTATAATCAACCAATCACACAGATATTTAAATATCAACTATTTATACTGTCTAGCATCCAGATGTGAGTGAGAAAAACTCACCTTGAGTTTCGGCGAGCGTTTGAAATTTAAATTAAACCGAACGACGTTCGATTTAACTCAAATTTCTACTTGCCCGGAATGAATCCGGATTTTCACCATCGCGTAGTGCTCGTTTCTGCGATTCCGGCGCTACCAAATTTGTCGAATTCTGATAACATATGAAATAGATATGAATTTTACAAGTTTTGCACTTTAATTTAAAACAAATTCCTTTTTATTATCAATAATATTATACCAAACAACATCAGGCCGCTCATCATGCAAATGAAATCAGGGCCGCATCTTCTTCTTCCTCCTCACGCACGCCTCCAGCATCATTCGAACCCAAACCCGCTCCTTAGGGTTTCGAAACGCACCCCCATCGACCAACGTGAACACAATCAGATACCACCACAACGTGGACCAAGGCGTGCTCTACCACCGCCCCAATTCCTGGCCAACTCGGCCTTCCCCAGGTGATGCGGCTTCCCTTCATACGCACGGTGAACGCAACTTCCCCCAGGCCTCTACACTCCATCGATTTACATCTCTACCGTCCATATTGTAGAACTCAACGAGCGCTTCAACTTCGATGTTGAAGATTTTCGCAAATAATCCCTAGATTGATCGGAAATAGAGGTGATGTATGGAGGAACATCGGCCATTGAATGATAAAAGTGGTGGCCACGTTTTTTGAGAGCTAGGGTTTAGATAAAACAAGGTTAATATATATATAAAATTTTAATATTATTAAATTAATAAAATTTCTCGATTTAATAGTTAATGCAAACGACCTCCAATTCTCACGTTCCGACAGGCTATCCTGGGTATTTCCGCGTTCCGGACACAATGGAACAGGTTTCGTAAGCTAATTTGATCGTATGAGGGAGATACGGAATTAAACGATAAATTTAAAATTAAATCGGTTAAATCGATTTCGATGCGTTTCGAGCTGCCACGGTCAAACGACAACTCCGATTGCTACGAAAATTGAAATCCGATAATAGCTAACAATTACGGATCCAATGGAACTGGTTTCGTCGAATTCCGAGACTGTGCCCCGGAAGGCTATTTTAACTCGTCTATTAAATCGAGCGATTTTCTGAAATTATCAGAAACGCTTAAAATTCTACTTTTTAAAATTTTATTAACTTAACAATACATCATATAAAATTTATAATCACATTAAAATCATTCTGACTCATTCCGGGCTAAAATCTGATTATTTGTATTTTTATAATATTAAATTCGTTTTTAAATTAATATAAAATCCCAAATATTAATTTACCAACTTTAAAATTCATCTAAAATCCCCACCACGCCATTTACACTCAAATAACTCAAAATAAATTTTTAAAACCATTTTATTACTATTTACATCCAGATTTACCTTTTATCCAAATTTCGAATATTTAATTATTATTTTTCCATTAATCAAATTCAACCAGAATTGCTATAAATTAAAAATTGTGGAAATTAGGGAGGCATCCCTATCATACTTTCATATTATAAAGCGGGTCCCTGTCAAAGTTTCATTGTAAAGCGGGTCCCTGTTTTTTGGAAACGAAGAAAAATTATTGCTGAAATGTCAGCACTTTTTATAAATAAGTGCTGATATTTCAGCAACTATCTGTGTCAAAGTTTTATTGTAAAAACAAAGAAAATTTATTGCTGAAATGTCAGCAACTTTTATAAATAAGTGCTGATATTTCAGCAACTTTCATAAACTGTGTTCGCAGTGTACATAAATGTTGCTGAAATATCAGCAACTTTTGTAAATAAGTGTTGATATTTCAGCAACTTTCATACACTATGTTCACAGTGTACAGAAATGTTGCGGAAATGTCAGCAACTTTTATGAAATGTTGCATCATGCTCTGCAATAATCGTGAATAAAAAACAGGGACCTAATTTACACTGAAATTTAGTGAAGGACTTTTCGTGAATTTTGAAACTTAATAAGGACCTGTGCCAAAAGTACCCTTAAAAATTATAGCTTATTTTCTTTGATTGCACCGAAACCATTCATTCCAAAATCAATTAAGAACGCACATTAACATTTAAAACGAATTAAATGTTCAAATTCAATGGCTTAAAAATACGGGATGTTACATTCCTCCCCTCCTTATAAAAATTTCGTCCTCGAAATTTGCTAAGGTAGAAACTACTTCCCAACTCATTTACTTCCCAATTTGCTTAATCAAAAGCTTATATTCACTTTCCAAAACCCTTCAGCCCAATCCCACATTCATTTGCTTCATTTACATTCAAAAGCTTTTTGTGGCAACATTGTTTCCAAATAACTTTACTAGTTAATAAAATTTTCCAAAATCCCAAAAATTTCTAACTCCCAAAATTTTTGGCAGAGTCTCCTCTGCACGGAGGAGCTTTCGCGATACACATAAATATATATACATCGACCCACACGGTCGGAAATAAAAATATATCACAATATATATATCATTTTCCCAATTATATTTGCGTAGGCGTACCTTTTTAGCAATTTTTAAAAGCAAGTGGCTAATATAATGCATATACGCGCTCCAACTCTCACAAACGCCTCCTGTACCTGTACTAAACTCAAGCAAACTCATCAGTTTCAAAATATGAGCATTTTGATAACATTTCCAATATAAATGTAAGCCAAACATATCCATTTCATAACCAAACCAAGCAAACTTCATCATTAACAATGTTAACCATATTTATTTCAACAATCCAAAGATTTCAATCACTTTTCAAATTACTTATTCAAGTCCAACTTCATTTTATTTCACTTGAATGATTTACATTCAAGTTCACCATATACAATTTATATTTATTTTACCCAATTCATTTCCACTTCAATATGATTACACATGCCTTTCTTACATTTTTGTTTTAACTTACATTTCCAATTTGATTTACAATCAAATTTTATTTTAAACTGGAAAAATTCGCATTTCTGTCATGATCCATTTCTATCCATATACAAAATCACTTATTAAAATGTCAATTCATTGCAATTGATTCAAAATCAGTTCCATTTGCTACTTTAAATCAACTCACTTGCATCCATTTACAAACTCTTTAAATTAGATTCCAATCCATATTAATTTATTCAAAATCCATTTCAATTGCCTGTTCAACAACTCAATTCCGAATACATGTCAATTTCATGTCATTCAAGCAAAATAATTACCACTTAAACTTATAACCACTTAAAATTAATTTCAACGTAGATTTATATTAATTTTATTCCATTTGCATGGTTCACAATCCAAGTATTTTATCTTTCCAATGCAACTGTTAAATTAAATTCCCCTTACATCTTTATTTCGTCTCAATAATTAATTAATACAATTAAACATGCATTTCCATTTTATTATTTAACAAATTGCATTCAAGATTACTTAATAAAGCCCATTCACAATCATTTTGTTTTTCTTTCAAGTCGCTTAAGTTCTTTCACAATAGTTTCATTATCTTCTTATATCGATTTTATTTTATTTCCATTTGATTCCCACTTAATCAAATTCCCATTCATCTACAAATTTTAGTTCAATTTGTTTACTCATTTGAATTTTATTTACAATTCAAACCATCACTATTATAATCTAATTCCACTATCCATTCACACTTCCAATATTTGTTATCAAAATAAATTCCATTCAATATTGTTTATAATGCAACTGAAATTTTTGAATTTCCCTTCAATCCAATTTATTTTTCCATAAATAAGTTCAAAACTTATTTTCTATTTTAAGTTCATTCACATCTATTATATCTCACATTACTTAATCTTACTTTACATTTCATTTAAAATTAAGTTTGAATTCACCATTTCATTTAACTATTTCCCATTTGTGATTATATTTCCATTTTACTTGGGTTAACATCAAGTTTCCATTCTTAAGTTCATCAACTTATTTATTTAAAAATTTATATTGCTCCTTTTTATCCATCCACATCTTATAATCACAATTCCAATTTCTATACATATGTATCTCTGAATTCTTAAGGATACAATTTTTATTTCACCTTAATCCTTTGCAAATTTTAAATACACAATTTTAGATTATAAGTATAACACTTAATAGTTTATGGGTACAATTTGTTACTCAATGACCCGCAAGTACATAGTCATTTTACTTTCAACTTAACCCAAATCAATTTAATTCCAATTCCCAATTTTATTTAACTTATCCCAAGTTAAATTCTAATTTCTATTCACTTCAAGAACTTCATTTACTTCCATTTACCTATATTAAATTTTAATTTCAGAATTAAAATTTCATTCCCTTTCTTACTTAATATCAACCCAATTCTTTTTAAGTCAACTTTATTTATAAGTTATATAGTTGATTCTTTTTTACTTTCACATTTTTATTCTAAACAGGATTTCCAGAATTCAATTTACCTGGATTTATTTCAAAACCAATTTGAAATAAAAATCAACACATTTCCATTTGATATTCAAATCAAATACCAAATTCCAAAACAATCTGCTTTTACCAAACAATTTTCCTTTTGAAAATTCCAAAATCACTTGTTTCCCAAACAAGCCCAACAAATACCATAACCAACTAATTTGGTAGCAATTCATCACTTTAGAAACTCGAAAATGAATTCTGATGATGTGGCCATCATCATCAGGATTATTTTCCAGCGACTGAAGCGAGTTCAATGCTTCCTACTTCCACAAATTTCACTCAAAACAATTCCCTTTTAAAATATTTCCAAAATAATACATCGTCGCTGCCTACAAAAGTTTTGGAAAACATTTCCAAGGTTTTAAATTCCCAAATCCTTTATTTAAATTCATTTAAAACACTTCTCAAAATTTCGGGCATTTAAAATTCTGGTTTAAATCAAATTTCAATTATATTTCTTCTTACTTAAACCATATTTAATTAATTCTGTTTAGTTATAAACCATTTAATATTTTAAATTCTTATTTGCTTATAAATCATTTCAAATTTTAGATCAATCTTAGATTCCCATTCGATTATAATATTATCAACCAAACACCCAATATATATAATAATTTAGGAAACCATTTCTTTTATATCAAAATATAATTTTGGGTAAAATTATTTCATTTACCCACTTTAAAAACAATACTATGTCGGTTTATCTTGTTTAAGAGTTTAGAAACCCTTATCGATACGGTTGTACTTCCCGTACCGACCAGAATTCATAAACACTCAACCGATAAGTCAACACAGTACAAAACAATTTTATATCCACTAACAAGTACGCTCTCATAGCTATTATTACACTCAACTCGTTATAGAGTACTATTGACTCTGTTTCCAATGAGAAATTTTTCCCCACCAAAGCCTAGGTTGTCGCCAACCTAAGCTCTGATACCACGTGTGACGACCCGCCCTTCTCGACCCTCGAAAATTGACACAAAATACTCAACAGTATAATATGCCAACGATCGAATGCCAGAAAAGACAGATTGTAGAAGAATAAGAAAGTAGATAGAAGAAGAAAGAACTAAACAAATCAGAACCTCACAACCACAGCGGATAAAATATAATATATAGAACAGATCTTTACACAAATGAAAACTATATCTTTTTATATACAATACATCATCAGAGTCCATCACAACAAATCAGATACATGCCTAACAACAATCATAGCAGCGGAATATAAGCAAGTACGAATGATACGTCCCGACTCCAGCTCCTCTCCTGCTCCATAGCAACCTATCCTGTAAATATACTCGGTCTGACCCGAGCATTATAATAAAATAACACCCGAGTCAGTCTGGAATACCAGCGTAAAAGAAATACATCCAAACTGATTATTAAAGTTTCAAAAATCCTTTGAAAAACAAAGCATCTCGTAAGATCACGCCATAAATAAACATGTCGGGTTTTTACCTTACGATAGCTAAAACACTTTTTATAAAATCCTCTGATATTATAAGTGTCTATATACAAATACTTATTCAAATAGCTGAAATTGTTACATGATTAAATTCCAGCATACTAGGTATACAAACAAAACTCGTACAAAGCACGTAGGGAAAATGGATTTCCAACGAATGACTAGGCACTGGGGTACCACCTGTCACAGTACGTGGCCTAGATCACAGTACTGAGGATCGCACCTGACCCCCTGCAACACAAGGCCGAAATCACCTATGGGCAATTCCGAATATGATCACCCCACGGTTGTGATCAGCAACCGCACCACTAAGCCGAAATAAAAAGGGACCTCTAGACAGGGATGACCATACTCTCCAGTGGGTGCTACCCACGAAGCCTTGCTGCATATCCCCTGATTTTCAGTCATTCCCGGTTGATGAGGCTTGAGGCTAAACGATACCTTTCTAGCACATATCCCTTAGAATTCATTTTCAGTCATTCCCGGACAACGCCATTCATTATTAAAAATAAACCATCGTTATTTTAAATAATTTATAATTCCCATAGAATTCATTTTCAGAAAATTTATATCTCACATTTATCAATCGATAAATTTTTCACTACATTTAACTCCCAATTTTACCAATTTACATTTTCCATCCAAACCAGATTTCAAATTTTATTCTTGAATTTCTTATTTTAACAATTCATTTTGTTTCGTAAAAACCCCATTTAATCCATTCATAATTTAAATTCAGGATTTATAATTTTATACAACAATTTCACAAATCAATTTTAATTCCAGATTTTATCAATCTCAACATATAAACAGGTATCACTATCAATTATAAAATAATTGCTACATTGTGAGGAATCCAGTTGGATCCCTCCAACCTGTTTCTCCCTGCATCACAAATATTAGCACATCACGATATAAATATCAATTCCGACTGATAACAACAGTTATAATCAACCAATCACACAGATATTTAAATATCAACTATTTATACTGTCTAGCATCCAGATGTGAGTGAGAAAAACTCACCTTGAGTTTCGGCGAGCGTTTGAAATTTAAATTAAACCGAACGACGTTCGATTTAACTCAAATTTCTACTTGCTCGGAATGAATCCGGATTTTCACTATCACGTAGTGCTCGTCTCTGCGATTCCGGCGCTACCAAATTTGTCGAATTCTGATAACATATGAAATAGATATGAATTTTACAAGTTTTGCACTTTAATTTAAAACAAATTCCTTTTTATTATCAATAATATTATACCAAACAACATCAGGCCGCTCATCATGCAAATGAAATCAGGGCCGCATCTTCTTCTTCCTCCTCACGCACGCCTCCAGCATCATTCGAATCCAAACCCGCTCCTTAGGGTTTCGAAACGCACCCCCATCGACCAACGTGAACACAATCAGATACCACCACAACGTGGACCAAGGCGTGCTCTACCACCGCCCCAATTCCTGGCCAACTCGGCCTTCCCCAGGTGACGCGACCTCCCTTCATACGCACGGTGAACGTAACTTCCCCCAGGCCTCTACACTCCACCGATTTACATCTCTACCGTCCATATTGTAGAACTCAACGAGCGCTTCAACTTCGATGTTGAAGATTTTCGCAAATAATCCCTAGATTGATCGGAAATGGAGGTGATGTATGGAGGAACGTCGGCCATTGAATGATAAAAGTGGCGGCCACGTTTTTTGAGAGCTAGGGTTTAGATAAAACAAGGTTAATATATATATAAAATTTTAATATTATTAAATTAATAAAATTTCTCGATTTAACAGTTAATGCAAACGACCTCCAATTCTCACGTTCCGACAGGCTATCCTGGGGTTTTTCCCCGTTCCGGACACAATGGAATAGGTTTTGTAAGCTAATTTGATCGTATGAGCGAGATACGGAATTAAACAATAAATTTAAAATTAAATCGGTTAAATCGATTTCGATGCGTTTCGAGCTGCCACGGTCAAACGACAGCTCCGATTGCTACGAAAATTGAAATCCGATAATAACTAACAATTACGGATCCAATGGATCTGTTTTCGTCGAATTCCGAGACTGTGCCCCGGAATTCCATACACATCAATATGTATTTATTTTTAGAGTTCAGGAATTTAGCTTTAGTTCATGTGCATTTCCTGTGCACACATGTACACACATACAGATACACTATCAAGCTATATCAATTTCCCTTTAAAATTTATTTTAAACTTATTTATATTTTCCAGAATAAATTCCTAAAATCTTGGGTCATTACAGGTATGTATTGATTAGACATACTAATTCACCCCTTATGGTCATAAATCGAATTGTAAATTGTGAAACTTAGTAATAATCACATTAAATTATATTCAATCATGCTTAGGATGTAGTATGTCATAGCTAGTTAATTAAAAAGTGATTTTTTTATTGTAATTGAACAAAACTTGATCCACTCTAATTAAAAAGTGTTAAGCACAAAAATGCTCCAAATTAAACATATTATATTTCTAAATTGTAATTCTTGATAAGGCGAATCCACTGGTGGTGTTTGTTCATCAATGAGTGTACATATTGATCAGAAAACGCATCGAAAGTTCGACAAATGTAGACTATTTGGTACGATCCAACGATGAAACAAAATGATAGGACAATCGGTGGATATGCGTACATAGAGGAGGTCAATTAGGTGCTCCTATTTGTGTTCAATCATCTCAAATCTAAGCACGATGGCCAAAGTTTGCCAAAAAGGGGCGACAATAGTAGCGAGGGTGATTGACATAGGTGGAATCAACGTGGCTCATCGTAGTGGAGTGACTGACGATGTCGGATGGGTGGCATGATGGTCATAGCAATTAACGACGAGTAGAATATGCAGAGGCAAGGGTTGAGATCTGGGTGTATCGGGGTTATTCTTTTCACTACTGTGAAAAATCACATGGAGAAGAACAAAAAAAATTACAAACTCCCCTAATCTTCAAATGCTCATAACTCTTGCACATGGACTCCGTTTCATGCATTTTTTATGACACAAGGATCTTGAGGAGAGAAGGAACGCTTTGGTATATTATTGGCTCTGTTTTGGGATACTTCTATATAGTTCCTTATCTTGGCAGATTCGTTATACATTGTTTGTAATATGTGGTGATACAGTGCACTTCTTAAAAGAACATAGTCTTCGGTGTTATGATTTGATGATGATAGTTTGAAACAACGTCATGGTGCACTTAAGAGAAACCAAGTTCTTGGTGTATGATTTGATGATGACGGTCTAAGATAGCTTTACAGTGCACTTTTTAGAGGAACTAAGTGCTTGGTGTATGATTTGATGATGACAGTTTGAGATAGTGTTACAGTGCACTTTTCATAGGAATTGAGTTATCGGTGTACGATTTGATGATGCTGGGTATAGTGCACTTTTCAGAGGGATTAAGTTCTTGGTGTGACCAATGATGTCTAGGGATAATGGGTTGAGACATGTAGTTCACAACAAGTTGTGTAGGAATTGGGCTAGTTCGAATTGGGTGAAATAAGTCGATTTAAAAAAAATTCCTAATCGGATCTATTGAGTAACACTCCAAAAATTTAATGAAATTATAATAAGAAAATTAAATTTAAATAAAACAAGGACTAAAAAACAAAATTTTCATAGAAATCCAAATTTGGCTATGAAAATTGCAGCATTGCATTCGTAGGGATTTTCTAGGTGATTTTCATATATAACACTTCGGAATCGGAGTTAATACGGAGAAGTTACGGACGTTGGAAGAATAAGGAATATTATAAGAAATAAAAAATAAAATTTGACAAGTTAATAAGGCGACTGATCGACCTATGGGAGTCGATGGTTGACTGGTACTGGTCGACCCGGGAAGGGGAGTGGTCGATCGAAGGCAATGTAACTTCAAAAGTAATCAGGTGCTTTGTGACGTGTTCCAACGATTGTGATTCATGCTTCATTGCCAAGTATCAGATGAGCGTGGATGATCAAAGTAAAGATTTTCCAACCTAAATCTAATTGCCTAAACTATTTTGCAAACCCTTTAAATTCCAGCCTAAAACTCACTTAACAATTAACAGTAACAAAAATCTATCAAAATTCTCCCTCTTCTCAAAATCCTAAAATTTATAAAAATCAAAATAAAATCAATGTAGAAGAATATAAGCAACTGAATCTAGATGGGGCCGGCAGAGCTAGTGTACAGCGGGGCAATTCTTAGGAAAAGCAAATAGGAAGAGCTTAGTCTTGAGGTGGTGTGACGACCTACCTTCTTGAACAGTTCTAGTCGATAATAAACAACACATGTCCAACTCAAGCCATTTAAAAGATAGATTATCAATGGGTTTATTTTAATGAAATAAAAAGAAAGGAAGAAACGATAACAGAATCTCGCAGCGGAACGACAAAATATAATAATCACATAAATAGTTCATTAAGCTGTTTAACAAATATACATTAAATTTCAATTTATAATATAAATCAGAGTTATACAATATCATCAGAGTTATACATTTTAATAGACAGAATAAAATAGTGCAGCGGAATAAATACTAGTAGATATGATATACCGAATCTTTGTCTTCGTCCTCCAGTATAACTGTCTTCGATAACTGAAAAACTCGGTCTGACCGGAGCGTAATGAAAAACAAAACACTCGAGTCAGGACTAAAATCCTCATGTAAGTCAAATAAAAATCAAGAGAAATATAGTTTCAAAATGGACTGTTTCTTTCCATTTCCAACAAATCTGAACTCAGATCTAGATTCCAAACAAATGAATTGAAATTCCAATGTTTCAATTCAATTCCTTCAAATTCAAATTCAATTTCATTTAATTTCGATTTCAATCTAAGTCAATTTCGATTTCAATTTTGATTTCAGTTTAAATCAATTTCAATTTAGATTCAAACGATTTAATTTAGTGGCTCAAGTTTCAATTCAAATCTCATTTCAAAACCATTTCTGTTTATATAAATTCGAGTCTAATCTCAATACACCGATTTAAGTTACTTAAATCAATTTAACTCCAATGTTCAAATTTTAAGATTCAAATCTTAAAAATAATCCAATTTCCATAATTCAAAACATATATTGATTATAACTTCAAAATTTCAAACAGAATTCTTTACACAAATTCTTTTAACAAATTTGAATTCCAACATTTCCAAAGCTCGAATTTTAAAACAATCCAATTCAATCGTATCAAAATTATTTAATGGTTGGATTCCAAAACGAATTTTAATTTGACTCACAAATTTAAATTCTTTATAATATATAAATTTATAAAGGTTAGGTTTTAAAGCCTTTTAAAACTCGATAAATAAAACTCAATTTTCGCCGAAAGGTGATAGAATCACAAAATCACAATTTGGCCAAAGCAGTCAGCTATGCATCAAAGTTCACATACCAGATAGGATATTAAACGTCCATATCAAATTTAAATGTCCAGGTGATCAATCACATCAATAATGGTAATAACAGCACGATAACACAGAAATATCAAAACCACTAGCAACATATAGCAAATCAACAATACCATCCATCACAATATGAGTTGACATCCAAATCAACAAATTCAATCAATAATTATCAGTGTCAGGGTGTTTAAGTAAAGGTGATATGCAATCTAAGATCGATTTAAATATCAAATTTTGATGTCGATTTAATAAGTGTACAAAATGTCAAAATTTTCCTATCAAATTTAAACGTCACATTTACCACCAATTCCAACTATCCATTTAACAGTCAAATTCCTAACAATTTTTTTAAAGGTTAATTTACACTATAAATTTTAATATCAAATTTATCAATAAAATTTAAATGTCGGTTTTAACTGTCAATCAATTCAAATTCAACCAATTAAATTCTCAAACAGCAATCAATATAACTTTATCACTTCGTAAATGGGTTTAACTTGCAATAGGAAATTTAGTACTTCGTGAGTGGTTTGAAACACTCACCTTTATTTGAAACTGAAAATATTTTCAGCTTCAAATAAATACCACTTCGATTCCATGCCAAAGCCTTCGTCGATTCGATCGCAACGCAACGTGTTTTGTCTGAATCAGACCTTGCACGTAAAAGAGACGAATATAAGAACAATACGAATTTTATTAAATTTTATTTAACTAAATCAATTAGTAATTGGTTTAATTACCCAGGCTAATCACGATTTCACGCTAACACTTCTTCTACGAACCCAGATTGCGCTCAATCAAACCGATGCGGCCCAAACCTTCATCTGCCATCGTTGCCTCCTATAACCGGCCGAGGCCGTAACACAACTGAAGCCTGCCCTGACCTCCAGCTCCACCTCGCCATCTACCAATCCCTCCAGTAGCCGTCGCGCCTTCAAGCTAGCTGTAACAACCCGCATTTTTAGATAATTAAATAACCAAAATAATTATAAACAGTGAAAATGAGCGTTTTTAGAATTGTCAGAATATGGCCTCAAAACTTATACCATGGTATTCATGGCGATTTCCTGATTAATTTACATATATAATATGCCACGAACAGACTTCGTATTAAAAAGTTATAAACCTTCAAAGTTCCGTATCGAAAAATAATTATACGTGTAAATGTGCGTGAATATATTTGTTTATAAATATTTTCACGTATAAATTTCAGAAATAACGCGCGTTTAAATTTCAAAATAGACGCGCGTCATAAAGGAAATTAATTGACATCAGCAATTAGAGGTAATTAATTAACATTAGTAGACAATGTTAATCAAATCAGCAATTAAGGGAAATTAATTTACATTAATAAGCAACGTTTGAATTTCAAAATAAACAGTGTTATAATGGGAATTGAATTTGCAATTGATGGAAATTAATTAGAATGAATAGGCAACGGTTAAAAGTTAACGTTTAATAATTTGATTTTCGCGCAATCTGGAGCGTTGTTTTCTGGATCCAACGATTCGCAGCAAGCTTGTGATGTGGTTGCACCAGATTCAGTCTTAAAATTCGACGGTCTGAGATTCCCAAACACCATATAAATAAAACCCTAGGCCTAGCTATTCTCTCACAATCAGATTTTCTCCCTATTGCGTTCATTGCCTGAGGCTGAACCCTAAATAGAAAATATTTCTAGGGAGAATATATTTTTAATAAAAATATTAGACGCCTTAGAAAAGGATCCATGAAGGCCATGGAGCAAATCTAAGGATGACAGGTGAGTGGATTTAAATTATATATCTTTTACGTTTATGATATATTATCGTTAGATTCCCGTTAAATATTTAATTCAGCATTTATTTTTAGTAATTAGTTCTGTTATTTAGTTATGTTGAAAACTGTAAATTTTATAAGAGAGCTTATATTTAATTATTATTTTATGGAAAAGAAAGATATCAGTCCAATTGAATATGAATAAAATTAGGCTTAACAATTATTGAGAAAGGCATAAGCCTAAAAGTAAGAAATTTACAGTAAATTAGGTTAAAACGGGAAAAATAAATTAAAAAGGGGAAAATTTAATAACTTGATTTGGTAGTTAGTGATAGATTAGTTGGTTGGTTTAGAAAAGAGAATACATTTCCATAGTTTAATATTGTAAGAATAACGATAAACGTAATTGCAAGAACAAAAGAAAGGAAAAGGGAATTAGTGTAAAATAGAGACATTTCTATATTTTGCATTATCCAATAATTAAAGAGACAATAAAAGAAATATATTGCAATTATGAATTATTGTTTATAGCATTATTTAGTATTAAAATATGGAAATGGATTTTTAGCACAATTTTTCTAACCAACCAAATAGAATAGAATTACTTCCTAGAATAAAAGAGAATAAAGTGAAGAGTTAAAGAAATTAAAGAAGAAATCAAGTTAATTATTTGACAAGACTAGAAAAAATAAACAGATATGTGCCTAGATATGCATTTATAGAATAAAAGCAAAGCAGTTATTATGATAAGTAAATTTGTGATAGTCGAACGTAGTCCCAAGCCAAGATTGTCGTATAATATAAAAGAAATAAAGAGAATTCAATATCATAATAAAAGAGATAGACTAAAATAGAAAGAGACACTTGCAATTACATTTATAACATATAGGTTATAAAAGAATATAATAGTAAAAATTTGCAAGTATAATTGTAACACATAGGTTATAATTAAAAAGAAAGAAATGGAAGAGGCTTATTTTATCAAACTTAGATCTTGGATTAAGTTAATAAGCAAAATAATAGAAGTGGCCCATACCGGCAGCATTCCCTTTCAGTCAGGAACTGATGGTCTTACAATAGTTAGGTGAGGCTGGGACACACTTATGCTGATTAGGGTAAATAAGTGGCCAACAGAATAAGAAAAGTAAACTAAACACATAATAAAATATTAGACTTAGGGTTTAATAAAACAATAAGATTTGTTTAGAGCAGCCCAAAGGTTGAAGAGCCTGACGAAGCAGTTCATCGCCGATTTTTAGCTCAGAAAGAGCATGTCCAACTTAGTTGGTTTGAGCTAGAAGGAAGTACGAGACTTTAACGGGACATGAGGGTACTCTAGGATGGCTTTCTTGGGTAGGTCTAACGAAGCTGCACCCCCGGAAGCAGGTCTGTAGGTGTTCCATCAAGAGAGTATGCCTTGACTACTTTTGCATTGCAGGCTTAACGAAGCGGACCTTTGTAGGTAGTCAAAAGGTTGATGAATGGAGTAGGATATTCGTATGACATCGTACTTTGACTTGCGAGTAGGTTTTTGTGGGCAGGACCCAAAAGGATAGTCACATGCAAAGATCAAGCCATCATCAATCAAGAACGAGTTTGGGAAAGACTAGAGTTAAATCAATAGGCCAATGATTCTTTCACTATCGAGACATTGGATGAGGGGCGCAGCCAATTGGATGTTTAGATTGTTTGCAGTAGGGCATAACCACTTAGCTCTTTAGAGGTCTCTCGACTAGTTGAGGGGTGGCTACATGGGGCGATAGCCACGATGAGAAAAGAGATAGACCAAGTAGAATATCTGTATTGTAGGCCTAACGAAGCTGTCCCTTACAGATATAGAAAATCCCCGACTAAGTTCTATACAAGGTAGACCTTGTTGGCAGTATCCAGGGAGTAGATAGAACGATTATGTATAGTCATCAAGGTATGCAATGGGTGGTACATTTTGGATGTCCGAGCATTAGTATAGGCTAGTGCAGACGCAGTTTTACGTTTTCATAGTAGACGAAGGAACATCTATATTATAGGCCTCATGAAGCTGTCCTTTTCAGATGTTGTTACAAAACGCTCTAGGAGCAGGACGATGGAGTCCTTTTCGATGAGGATACGGAAGGTAATATGGGTAGTACCTAGGACCAATGCGGTCATTGGGTATGTAGCTACATATATATTTGTTATTAGGTTTTAATCTACTATGGAGTAGATGGGTACGATTCACACACAAAGGAGAGAGTATTATAAACCCAATAAACCTAACATAACAGAAAATAGAAATAAAACGGTATATGTAGAATTAAGCTTAGAAGTGTATAATTTGTCCATTCACCGGAACTTAGTTCTGACCCCTTCCTCATAACATCCCACGGATTAGGTAGATGGCAGAGACTTTCCAGCTTTGAGACACTTGTTTAGAAAGTGTTATTATCTTGGTGAGTATTTACTTACTATTATATTTTAGTCAATTCCACTATGAGATATATACTTGAGCTTTGATATATTTGTCTTTTCCTATTTGGAGGATACCAAATTCCCAACTCGGGCTTCAGTGGGCTTGAGTTTTAGCATTTTTGCGAAAAATCTGGACCCACTGGAATTCAGGTTGTTACATTTGGTATCAGAGCTTAGGTTAGTATATCCTAAGTAAATTAAGGAAATACGAGTGAACATATTTGTATTTTTGAAAAAATATAAATATATTATGTACTAAAATCCAAATAGTCCCCAATTACAGATTTTTACATATGGAAAGTTTTTAGAAGTACAATTGTGCATAATTTGCTAGTTGGGTTTGAGATGACCCAAGAGTGATGAGCACTTAATTATTATCAATTTATAGTGTACAATAAGCTATGTTTTGAGAGAGGATTGATAACCATATGTTATAGAAAGTGGGAAAGTTCCCTAGGGATAGTAGGAAGAGTATTTTTATTTTGGAAGGAATAAGAGATTTTAGTAAGAGAAAATCCACTTTATGTCTAGCCCAATAAAATGAAACTTTTTGAAAAGTTGAAAAATATAATTGTTAATATGTTTGAGGAAGTAAATATTGGGTTTTTGAAAAAAAAGTGGTATGAAATTTAAATTGGTTTTTATATGACGTAAATTTTGTTAAAAGTGAGATTCTTTTTGAAGAATTATAGAGCATGTATAGCTCGCTAGTTTCTTTGTTGGTAAACAAAGATTTTGAATATAAAAACCTAGAGTGTGTTAAGTATCGAGAACGTAGGTTACAACATTTATTGTTGTAATAGATGTTTTCGTGAAAAATAAAGGAAGCATAGAACATGACATTATTGTTATAGTAGGTGACTTCCAAAGCAAATTTTTTTACATAACATATGGGAATTATTAATATTTATTTTAATTGAACCCATATACTAGTATTTTTTGGGTTGTAGTAACGGTGTTTTACGCAACATCTGTTTTAACCAAAATAAAAATGTGTTTTGAAGATAATTTCTAAGTATAGAAATAAAGTGGTTTGTAAGTACACTTATTATTTAAATAAGTATATTAAAATGTTTTCTAGTTATGAAAATATTAAAAACAGTTTTGAAATGAGTTCTTTTGAAAAAAAAGATGCAAGTTAAATATTAGGAAATTAACAAATTTCGTAGGAAACGTCTATTATAAGTGAACATATATTAAACATACTTTAATCTATTGGAATGAAATGAATAGTGATATAATTCTCTATGAAACCAAAACACAAATAAAGATGTTTTGTGCAAGTTATAAGGAATACGTGAAAGTGATGTATAAGGTATGGAAAGCACCATATTTTGTATAGCCTATTTCGATAAAATATAAAATAAGTTCCTTGTAATTTCACATAAACATGAAATCCACTTTTAAAGGATTCATAGAAGGTTTTAGCGTTAATGGTTTCCCATAAGAAAAAGTAGTTCCAATACATTAAGGTATAAAGCCATTAGGTGTAATAAGAAGTGTAATAATTCGAGACAGTGTTAGTTAGAAGGGATGTTATAGAGAGCCTTAGTAGGAAAGCTAAGCAATGGAAATTTCATATTTTTCCATTGATTATGTGCATTGGTTGCTTGCCTTTGTAGAAAATCCCTATTTGTAGTAAATTAAAAACTCCTCCAAGGTTAGGTAATTGGAAGAGTAGGAAAGTTAAGAGATTTTTAATAAAATAATTATTCTTATCTACTCCACTTTAAGTAAATTTGAAAATCTATGAAAAGAAGGTGTTTTGAAAACATGTGAGGAGATTTTTGGAAGTTAATAAAAAATAAAAATGTTTTAAGAACAAGCAAGGCATGTTTTAAAGAAAAATGGTTTGGTGTAAATAAGTGTTTGGAAGAGAAAAACTTAGTCAACAGTTAAATTTAAAAAGTCCAAAATACTTTTAAGGAAAGCTGTAAAGGTCTTTAAAAGAAAACGAGGAATAAGTTTTCAACTTAGAATTTGTAAGTTTTCTCCTCTAGGTTTGGGGAATTATTTAAATTCAAAAAGCTGTAAAGATGCAAGTCTAGAAAGATAAAATGTTAAGTAATCAAGTACCTTTGAATTTAATAGAAACTTCAAGGTAACACCTTTAAAGGCAAGAATTTTTGGATTTTATGTTTCAAAAATTTAGAAGCTTTTATTTTTAAAATGAAATGATAAATACCAAACCAAACTTTTAAATATGGAGTAGATAGGAATCATTTCCTAGGTATGTCGGGGAAAAGTGTAAGGCTATGTAGGAGATAGTAGTGATTACTTTTAGTAGTAATAATAAAAGTTCCAATAAAGTGTATAAGACACTAGTGAGAACCTAAATATGCTGCTTCATGTGTGTAGACTATAGAAGAATAGTAAAGTGATATTAGTAAGATAGTAAGACATACGTGATTGGGATAAATATACCTTAGTTGGGGAAAAATGAAAATTAAAGGAAAAGAGAAAATATCCCCAAGCTTAGTCACCTTTTTAGATAGAGACTACATAGATTAAAATCTTTATTCATTGCAGTAAATGAGACTTGGTTATTCCATTTTGAGTATGGAAAGGAAGAGATGAATAGATCTTATTCACCATGAGTAATACAACATAAGTTAGTAAAAAGTAATAGGCGGCAGGAGGAGCATATGAGTTACTTGGATTCCTATAGTAGGACCTTTCTATGTCAGAGTGGACATGGTCCTAGGCTTCCTAGCCCTAGAAGATAGCTGTGTTTAGCTGCTATATTAAAGAAAAGTAAAAGCAGATAAAAGTAACTAAAAGGAAAACAACAAACTTAAAGAAAGTAACAGAAACATTAATAGAAATAAATGAGAATTGCAAAAGGAAAATACATTTTTTCCCATAAATTAAGCTTGGAAAAATTTTGAAAAGAAAAATTTTCTTATGTGAAATGTGCTTGGGAAAGCAATTAGAGATTTTTATAGAATAGCGGCATAGGTTCCAAGTACGGAGAAAGAGGTGCGCTAAAGTAAAACAGTAAATGTGAGTTTTTCCGTTTTCTACTTCTTTCTAACATAAGAAATTGAGTTTGGAAAAAATTAGATTTTTTTAAAATTCGAATATTAAAAGTTGTGTGGTAGGATTTGGATATAAAATTCGTTGAACTTCGCCTTTATTCAGTAGGAGTGTGGGAAAAATTGGATCAAAAATGTGTTGAGTTTTCAAAAGATTGCATTCATATTAAAATTGCAAGTATATTTAGGATGTGTGCATCATATTTTAAAACGGAGTTTTTTAAAGAAGAAAAGCATTCATATAGGAGGTACCGCGTAGAAATTGATGTACATGCATATATTTTATGTTGAACGACACTTTGCACAAAGACACGGATGGTTGCAAAAATTGGATGTACACAAAATGGATATGATTGGAGTGGAGGATTACATAGTTTTAGCCTTATCAAATTTCAGAGACGAAATTTCCTAAAGGGTGGGAGAATGTAACACCCTGCATTTTTAGATAATTAAATAACTAAAATAATTATAAACAGTGAAAATAAGCGTTTTTGGAATTGTCAGAATATGGCCTTGAAACTTATACCATTTTGTTCGTGTCGATTTTCTGATTAATTTACTTATATAATATGCCTCAAACTGACTTCGTATGAAAAAGTTATTGACGTTCGAAGTTCCGTATCGAAAAATAATTATACATGTAAATGTGCATGAATATATTTGTTTATAAATATACGCACGTATAAATTCCAAAAATAACGTGCGTTTGAATTTCAAAATAGACGTTCATCATAAAGAAAATTAAGTAACATCAGCAATTAGAGGTAATTAATTAACATTAGTAGACAATGTTAATCAAATCAGCAATTAAAAGAAATTAATTTACATTAATTAACAACGTTTGAATTTCAAATAAACATGTGTTATAAAGGGAATTAAATTTGCAATTGATGGAAATTAATTAGAATGACTATGCAACGGTTAAAAGTTAACGTTTAATAATTTGATTTTCGCGCAATCCGGGGTGTTGTTTTTTAGATCCAACGATTCGCAGCAAGCATGTGATGTGGTTGCACCAGATTCAATCTTAAAATCCGACAGCCTGTATGACGCCCCACCTCTATGCTCACGCTAGCCAAGAACTCCACTAAGTAATGTTGTCGACTAGCGCGAAGAATAAGGCTGTTGAGGAGCGACCATCTGTGCAATTGCCTTGTGCGAGTACCGATATGTCAGATGGTATAACATGCATTTCATTTCAAGAGGAAATCCGACATACCGATGCAAACTCAAAGCTACCACACAGCGGCTAAGTGGACCTCGGAAACAAGTATAGAAGTAAACATAACATAAATCAGTCACAGATGTTCATATCTCAAAGGCGGAAACAGATATGAATATAACACATAAAAGTGCACATCAGAGTAGTGGTCAAACAAGATCCACAATATCACAAAAGAATAGTTACAAGTACTAGACAAAAGAATAAGTATACATCATGGAGTCTATTTCTCGAATGTATAACAACAAAAACTACAAATGTAATGTAGTTAGGAAAAAGTCAGAAGGTGATCCCATATAAGGAGTCAAGCAGAAGAACCTGTAACATCTCGGTCTGACCCGAGTATTATTTAATAATAAAATAATAAACGGATCAGTCTAACTATAAATATCAGGTTAAAATGAGATAGAATATGAGATATGACAAAAGACGTATGATAACATTAATGCCATACTATAACTAGTATGCATATAAAACACCAAAATCATACAATACCTCAAGAAATCTCAAAACATCGAAAAGAATGTCATATTCTTTTTCACTTTCACAAACCGGAAATATTGTCACTTATATCAATGCCAATCACAAAATGTTAATGACACACAAATTCACCGATGCACAAATATTGATAAAACTTATCAAATCAAATCACGAAAATTGGTGAAACACAAATTCTAGAAGTCGTCAATTAGAAATCCAGAAATCACAAAAAGAGAGGGGGATGCCTATCACAAAACGAGAGCATGAAAACTCTCAACACGTGTATCACAAAACGGAACGCTATTTCATGGTTGTTAACCATTAATTTTGAGCCGAAGCTCCATTAAAACGGTCCGAAGACCTTTGAGCCGAAACTCCACTAAAACGGTCCGAAGACCATGGGTCGTGTTTGCACAAAAAATGGACAAACACCTCAAAGTTGTATGACTTAGTAGATTTTATGTTGTTCTTAGTGATTTGGGTGTTTTATGCAAATATATGAAAAGCAGGGGCTAAACTGTAAAAAGACACGCAGATTTATGGTGGTTCAGCCAGAATGTGCCTACGTCCACTTTATATGTTATTTCTCTTCTCTTGTTTAGATTACAAGTACAAAGCTTTGATACAAGTAATAGAAAGTTGTTTGAAAGTTCTCTCCGTGCTTGAGCTCTCAAACTTGTCCCCCATTGTTGTACCCCTGCCCCTCTATTTATAGAATGAGGTTGTGGTTAGGGGTCTTGGAGGTATACAGCAGCTGACGGGCTTGGGCTGACGTAATTTGGCCTGGTGGATCTGGTCCGGTTTCCTTTGGTTTGGTGGTGAGATGAGTGGCTTAGTTCGGTGGAGACTCCATTCGGTGGAGAGGTTTTAGTTCGGTGGAGACTCCATTCGGTGGAGAGGTTTGGTCCGGTGGGGAGTTGTGTTGGTTCGGTAATGGGGAGGTGGTTCGGTGATGAATGGGCTGATGAGCGGACCAGTGGATCTGTGGTTCGGTGATGTCTGGTACGGCAGTGGTAGGGATGTCGGATGAAGCCTAGCTCTTCTCGGTCTTGAGATCTCCTGGGTGAGAAACTTACCCAACATTTGCCCCCCAAAGTAGGGCATATGTTTAACATATGTCGTGCTTTGTTTTAGGTCGTTAATTACGGACCTTCACGTCCGGTCGTCGATGCCGAACCAATTGGTCCGGTTGTCAACACTCGCCTATAAATATGGGCTGTGCATCTTCGTCACTTCTTACCAATCCAAGATAGCCGAACCAAACATCCCTGCCGAATCAAGTTCTCTGCCGAATTGCTTCAGAACACCGAATCAGGTACTGCCGAATGAATCTATGTATTCTGAGTGCCGAGTGAACTCATCATTCTTGGATTACCGGATGAGCACGGGGGTTCTGAGCATCGAACGAACTTTTTCATTCGGAGGGCATGACCGCCGAATGAGATTGAGAGTTGGATAGCCGAACGAACGTGTACTCTGGATGCCGAATGAACATTTACTCTGGGTGCCGAATGAACTTTATACACTTGATTTTTTGCATTTTTCATATCACGAGCGAAATTCTGGACTACATGTACTTGTTTGTTTATTTCCTCTGTTTTAACAACATGTTCTTCCGATGTTGTAGATAATGTCTCGTAAAGCAGAAACTCGATCGGATAAAAAGAAATCCCAGGGCGAAGGAGAATCTTCCGCAGTGCCCCCTGCTCAGCCAGGACCGGAACGTCATGGAACTGCCCCAAAATCATTGGTGGACGGGTACGGCCCTCAGGAACTTTTGAACTCCCCACCCGATTGCTTTCCCAGCTCCCTAAAGGAAGAGCAGCTTGATGTCATCTCCCGTTCTTTCGGAATTGATAGGGCGCGCATGCTGTTGCCAGGGAGAGAAGTTATGCCATACGACCCTCCCGCAGGGTACTTTGCCTACAGCAGATACCACTGTATGTGTGGTGCCATCCCGCCTCTTAATGCTTGGGTACTCAGCTTTCTTACATATATAAAGGTGGCCCCATTCCAGCTTCAACCCAACTCTTATACTATACTTGTGAGCCTCTTCGTCATCTTTCAGAGGAAGCACGGGCGTGCTCCTTCCAACCGGGAGATCCGATACTTATATAATCTAAGGGGCTATAAGAAGGGGTCCCCATACATCAGCTTGGAGTCCGCTGTAACCTTCAAGCCGGTCTTGGATCTGTATTCTAAGTACATCATGTTCAAGAAGGAATGGTTCTTCGTCAGGGACGACTCTGTTTCTATTCGGCGTTTCACCTCTGGATGCAAGTCGATGCTTTATTTATAATTTCCATTCTGGTTGCGATGCTTCTTCTCATACGTTTTCATTTCTTGCTAGCGACAGGTGGATTTGCGGTTGTGGAGACTGATCGCCTGGTTCAGATGGCGGCTGAGATAGAAGCTATCCCCGGGAGAGATAGATCGGCTGCTTACCTGATCAGAAATGCGACTCTTCTGGAGTATAATTTGATCCTTCCACAGCAGTCAGTAGTCAAGCAGAGGGAAACGGTGGAGGAGAGGGCGGCTGCTCAAGCTAAGGGAGGTGTCACAGTAGAGAGTGGCAAGAGGAAACCTTTCTCAAAATCTCCAGTGGTCGGAGGTAAGAAGCTTAAGAAGTCGGATGGTCCTTCCCCCAACACTTGTCCACTTACTCCGGGGAAGGAAGATGTGGAGGAGGAGAGAGGTGAGGGTGGAGATGACCGGGAAGGTGGTGATGGTGGCGATGGCATCAGGGCCTTGCTTCCTAGGCAAGCAGGCGAGATTCAGGAGTGGACGGATGATGCATTCCACCAAGCTTTCGAGGGGCTGGACGGAGAAACGGCTTTGGTAGAGAAATCCGGGAAAGCTGACAAGGCCGGGACCGGTGCAAGCGAGTCTTCTCAGACTATTCCAGCCAAGGTGGCTCCGACGACTCAAGGTGAACTTTTGACTCCTGCAGGCTCCATTTATGATAGGGACTTAGGAATATTTTATTTGTGGACTTGACATGGTTGTATATGTTAGTCTTAAAACAGTGGAGTAACTCTTAGGTTGTAATTTTTGCTACTTGTAATAAAAAGCTCTATTCTTGATGTGTAATTCTTTAACTTAAGCTGATTTTATCGTCTTTTGAATGTTTTTGCTATTTTGACATGTCGTATGAGAAATATAGTTATGCATATTCTTGTAATTAAATTGTGTTTGATGTCATAATTTCATGACTTGCAATGTTAGCGTGAGGTGTGAATAAATTATAGTCATATATGAAATAAGGAAATACCGTCCTTTATATTTTGCTTGTAGATGGCAGCTTTGACTATCCTCTGTGACCGAGTAAGGGACGCGGTCCAGTATCTTGCTGTGAGTATCTGCTTCTATTAGCGAGCGTCTCTTGTTCTGTGTCCTGTACTTCAGGGATTGTTACAGAGGATAGGAGAAAAGTTTCTTAAGTAAAATTGAAATATGTGAAATAGTAAAACTTCCAATCACGGAAGGCCTTCGATGTGCTTAAGTTCGTGGCAAACGGGCTTTGTAGTCACTTTCCCTAGCTGTGGGTCTTGGAGACATTTGTCACCCATCTTACGCCTTCGCGGGGAGTTAATTCTTTTTTACCACAGCCGCACTTAAGACACATCGGAGCCGAGATCGCGCACAGTAACTACCCGGGCCATTATGGCCCGTAATCGTGGGTATTATTCGATTTACTGTGGCCGGCTAGCGTGGGTGCCGATCATCAACTGTGAACTGCCCCTGGCTGGCCACACCTTATGTTGGGGCTTGTAGTCGGTTCACAGTTGCCGGCGAGCCGAACGCCGTAATGAGCTGCCTCGGCTATAGTCGGCCTTCTCGGTGGCTTATAATCGGCTAATTACAGTTGGTTTTAAGGGCCGTCGCGAGCAATGAGTTAACCCGCAGTAGAGGGATGCCGGAGCAAAAGTGTCTCATTGGCGAGGGCATAGATTCGCATAGTACCTGTTAGGTCTTGTCCAGGTGAAGTTGTGCCGTGGAGTGCTCTGAGTGGAATTGCTATACGCGTAGGATTTTGTTCAATAGAAAAGGATAACGTTAACAAGCAGCCAAGATATAAAGGAACAAGTTAAAAAAGAGACAAGGTTTTTTAAAGTGGTTCGGCATGAAAAGGCCTACGTCCATTGATTCTCTTTGTTAATTCACTTCATATGGGCAGTACAAGTTAAGAAAAGTATCGACGGAGGTGTTGGATGTTCCATGCCCTCTGGAACACCTCTCCGTCCACTGTTGACAAAATATAAGCTCCATTGTGGAGATCTTTATGAATTACATACGGTCCATCCCAGATTGGGTCTAGTGCTCCGGGCGAGGGAAGATTCGCTTGAGGACAAGATCCCCTTCTTGTAAGGTACGATGCTTGACTTTGGAGTTGTATTGTGCTGCCACTTTTTGCTTGTGGGCTGCTGCTTTAAGGACTGCATCATTTCTTCTCTCCTCAACTAGATCCAAAGACATGTGAAGGAGTTCTTCGTTCTCTTCTGGGTTATAGTGGTTCCTATGGTGGGAAGGCACAATGGTTTCAACTGGGAGCATAGCCTCTGATCCGTATGCCAAAGAGAAAGGAGTATGCCCCGTTGATGTTCTGAAGGATGTGCGATAGGCCCACAGTGCCGTAGGGAGTTCATCCACCCAAGCGCCCTTTGACTTTTCGAGCTTCTTTTTGATTAGAGTTTTCAAAATTTTGTTGACGGCTTCGACTTGTCCGTTTGCCTGGGGATACGCTACGGATGAGAAGCTTTTGTGAATTCCGTGCTCTCGGCACCAGTTGGTGAATTCCTCGCTGTCAAACTGGAGTCCATTGTCTGATATGATTTTGAATGGGACTCCGTACCTGCATAGAACATTTTTGATCAAGAAGTTAATAACTTTTGCTGAGGATACTTTATTCAGAGGTTATGCTTCCACCCATTTGGTGAAATAGTCGACTGCCACTATAGCATATTTGGCCCTGCCTCGGCCCATTGGTAGCTCGCCGATTAAGTAAATTCCCCATATTGCGAAGGGCCAAGGGCTGGTCATTTGAGTAATCTCAGTTGTTGGTAACCGCGGAATCATAGCAAACTTCTGGCATCTGTCGCACTTTTTGACGAAATCTAAGGCGTCCTTGCTTAAGGTAGGCCAGAAATATCCATATTGGAGTATCTTTTTTGCTAATGTATGCCCTCCGGTGTGATCTCCGCAGCTTCCCTGATGGATGTTGGATAAGATTTCCTTGGCTTCCCTCCCAGCGACACACCTTAATAACGGGTTAGAGAATCCGCGCCGATAGAGGATGTCTTCTTGAATTGTGTAGCGGGAAGCTTTCCTTAAGATTTTCTTGACTTCGTTACGTCCGTTGGGTAGTGTGCCGCTTTGTAGGTAGTCTCGGATGGGAGTCATCCAAGTTGCTTCTTCGGTTGCAGCTATCAGATTCACTTGCTCAAAACTTGGAGTCAGTTGCTTTGGGATGGTTACTGCTCCGAAGATGGCGATGTTTCTCATACTTGCTTGCTTTGCCAATTTGTCGGCCTCTTGGTTCTCTTCCCGAGGGATGTGTTTGACTAGGTAGTGGTCCAATCGGCTGAGAAGTAACTTGGTTTTCTTTAAATATGCTATGAGTCGTTCTTCTCGAACTTGGAATTCTCCTAGTATTTGATTAACAATAAGTTGAGAATCGCTATGAAAACACAAAGAATTGGCTCCGATTTCTATGGCAAGTTCCAGTCCAGCTATCACTGCTTCATATTCTGCATCGTTGTTGGTGGCAGCGAACTCCAACCTTATAGCATAGTGTAGCTTTTTTCCCCTGGGAGTGACTATTACCACACCTGCCCCCGAACCTTGTTCGTTCGATGCACCATCCGCAAAGAGATTCCACTTGATGTCTTCTGCTGATTCCAATTGCTCCTTATCTTCGTTGGTAGTGAATTCTGCGATGAAATCAGCCATGGCTTGTCCCTTGATGGCGGTGCGAGGGTGATAGGTGATATCATACTGACTTAGTTCAATGCACCATTCAAGTAGTCGCCCAGAAGTGTCGGGACGATGGAGTACCTGCCTCAGTGGCTGATCGGTCAGAACTTTGATGGAATGGGACTGGAAGTAGTGATGCAGTTTCCGTGATGTGATTAGTAAACAGTATGCTAGCTTCTCAAGTTTAGGATATCTGACTTCTGCCCCCGTAAACCTCTTACTGACGAAGTAAACTGGCCGCTGCGTGTGGTTGTCTTCCCTTACCAAGGCAGCGCTCAGGGCGTGAGATGACACAGCAAGGTATAGGTATAATTCTTCGCCTTCGCTTGGAGTCGAGAGTACCAGTGGTTTCTGGAGGTGTTCGATTAAGTTAAGGAAAGCGGTTAAGCATTCGTCAGTCCATTCGAACTTTCCTTTGTCTTTCTTTAGAGCTTCGAAAAAAAAGGGACGCACTTGTCCGTCGCTTTGGAGATGAATCGGCTTAGGGCGGCCACTTTCCCATTCAGGCTTTGCATTTCCTTTCGAGTGGAAGGTATCTTGATATCCCTTAGCGCTCGGACTTGTTCAGGGTTTGCTTCAATCCCTCTGGCATGGACGATGAATCCTAAGAACTTTCCTGATGATACTCCGAAGGAGCATTTTAGAGGATTCAACTTCATTCCATACTGGCGGAGTACTTGAAACATCTCTCCTAGGTGGCTTACGTGATTGTCGGCTTTCCTTGACTTTACCAGCATGTCATCCACGTATACTTCCATAGTTTACCCTATTAGCCCTGCAAACATCTTGTTGACGAGGCGTTGGTAGGCATTACCTTGTAGTAGTATAAACCTCGGTCGATGATGAAACTAGTATGGTCTTGGTCGGGGGCATGCATAGGAATTTGGTTATATCCTGAGTATGCGTCCATAAAAGATAAGAGCTCGTGCCCGGCTGTGCTGTCTACAAGTTGGTCGATTCGGGGAAGGGGGAAGCAATCCTTTGGGCAGGCGTCGTTTAGGTTGGAAAAGTCAATGCACGTTCGCCATTTCCCATTAGCCTTCTTTACCAGTACCGGGTTAGCGATCCATTCCGGGTAGATGGCTTCTCGTATGAAGTCATTGGCGAGTAGATTCTTTACTTCTTCATCGAGGGCTGTCGATCGCTCTGCCCCCATACTTCTCTTTCTTTGTTTTACGGGCGCCTTCGTAGGATCAATGTTTAGTACGTGGCATGCTACGTCGGGGGAGATTCCGGTCATATCAGCCTGTGACCATGCGAATACATCCAAGTTGTGGCGGAGAAAATCGATGAGTTGTTCCTTCAATTCTGCTTTTAGTTGGGACCCAATTTTCAATAGTCTACTTGAGTCGTGCTTGTCTACAGATATAAACTCCATAGCTTCTGTAGGCTCGGCGGTGGCCTCCTCCCCTTTGTCCCTAGGGTCTAATTCATTGAAAGGGTCGCTGGTATATCGAAGAGGAGGGGCTTTCTTTAGTTGCTATGCTTCTAGACTTTTTGTGCAGAGGGCAATCTCTACACCCTTCCCCTTATCCTTCCTGTAGTTGTTGCGAAGTTCAGTCACATAGCAGTCTCGAGCAACGTCCTGGTATCCTTCTACTTCCCCTATTCCATTGTCCGTTGGAAACTTCATCTTTAGGCACCATGGGGCTAGGACAATTTGGAAGTCAGACAAGGCTGGTCTTCCTAAGAAGGCGTTGTAGGCCGAATGGTTTTCTATTAGCACAAACGTCCGCCTTCGTACAACGGAGCGGGGATGGCTTCCAATCTCAACAAAGAGGTCCAGTTGCCCGAGGGGCATCTTTGCATCCCCAGTGAAACCGTGTAGTGGTTTATCGCAGGGAGATACATCCTTCATTGATAGCTTCATTTTTTCGAATGCATGCTTGAACAGGATGTTTACTAAGCTTCCAGTGTCTACTAGGATTCGGTAAACTTCGGCGAGACCGAGCCGGGCAGAGATAACCATGGGATCCACGTGAGGGTATTGCCTTCCTTCTAGGTCACGCTTACCGAATGTGATGTCATCACTTTCTTTCCGTTTCGGGTGGCATTCTTCTATAACCGTATTGACACAGTCTTTACTGTCTCTAAGCGACTTTTCGTATCTTTCCATCTCTTTCCAACTTTTGCCTGCGATGTGCGGTCCTCCTGAGATGGTATGGACCACTATCTTCTCTTGACTAGAGCTGCTAGTGTTGCGGTTTCCTCTGCCGATCTCCAGTGAGGGTAGCCTTGGGTTCTCACTGGCAGGAGCTGGAGTCCTGTCCTGACCCTTTACATAGCGTTCCAGTTTCTTCCTTCTGATGTGTTCCTCAATCAAGTCCCGGAGATGATGGCATTCATTGGTATCATGCCCGTGAGATTCGTGGAAGCGGCGGAACTTTCCAGACTTCTGCGCGTTATCTGATTCCTTCTTGTATGGTTGGCGTTTGTATCTAACTTCGCCTTGGGTGGCAAGGAAGATATTTTCGACGGTCTCGTTCAAAGGAGTGTAAGTGTCAAATCTCGGTCCAGGCCGATATAGGCGCTTTTCTCCCTTCTTACCCCAAGTATTGTCCCTGGAATCATTTCTTCGACCATCCCTTGCCGCGGCAGGGGCGTTGCTGTGAGTTGCCTTATTTTGCTGTCCTGACTGCCCCTCAACGGCAGCATCCTCGAGCCTCATATATTTCCCGGCTTCATGGAAGAAATCGGATAAAGTTGCTGGTTTTTCTTTTGTCAACCTTCTAGCAAATTTAGTGTTTGGATGCACACCACTACAGAGGGCCATTAGGATAAGCTTCTCTTCGGCATCTTGGACTGCGGCTGCTGCGGCGTTAAATCGGGTTAGGTATTGCTGCAGCTTCTCTCCAGGTTTCTGTTTGACGTTGGATAAGGAATAAGCATCCTTAGGTTGCTCCACATGAATGCGGAACTGACTGATAAATTTTTCTTTCAACATTTCCCACGAGCTGATGGATCCCTGGGGTAGATGACAGAACCAGGAGGTAGCGAGATCTGCTAAGAAGAGCGGAAAACATTTGCACAGTACTCCCTCTGTTGCTCCACTCATGAGCATATGTTGTGTGTATCTCTGTAAGTGTACAACGGGGTCGGAGGTTCCTTTGTAAGGTTCCATTGTTGGCATCTTCCCTTCTCGGGAGGTGATAGCAATTTCGATGTTGCGGGCGAAAGGGCTGGTTACCCTAGCGCCTATCCCTCGATCTCTTTGCTCCCGTTGGATGCACTCTCTGAATAAGCGTGCCATCCTTTCGTCAGAATTTGGAGCAGATAGAAATGAGTTTGGTTCTGTTCTGTGGGATTGATTCCGTCCAGATGACCTGTAGGGATGGTATCGTCTATCATTCCTTATATTTTCTAGTGGCTACCTTTGGTCTTCTGGGAGCATGTTAGGGTCAGCTACAGTTGGCCCTTGCCTTGATCTTCCCCTGCTGGGTTCTGATCTAAGCACTTCCTCGGGTCCAACTTCGGGCTGGACTCTAGCTCGGCCCCGTTCACTGGCGTTTCCATGGTTAGGCAGTATGACAGGCTCAACTACAGTTGACCTTCGCCCGGTACCTCCCCCATTGGGTTCGGTTCCAAGTGTTTCCTCAGGTCTAACTTCGGGCTGTGCTCGATCTTGGCTCCTACCATGGTTACTTCTGCCGTTAGCTCCTTCGAAGAAGGAAGATATTTGTTGTCTCTGAGATCCTCCAGACTGGGACTCGCCCCATGATTCGGTGTTGCGATTGGACTCTTCAGCATCCCTTAAGCGTGACATGAGATGGTCCACCAAGGCTTCCTGCTGGGACGTGAAGCGGTTAGTTACTTCAACCACAACCCTGTCTAAATCTGCCCTAGTAATTGCTGCGGGCTATTCTGCGGCGGGAGTGGTCGGATTAGCCTGTCCTTCATTTGTTACTGCTGCTGGAGGAGGACGATTTACTTGATTCGTGACAGCTGGATCTGGAAGACTGCCGGATGCGATGATTTTTTTGTTAGCATCTTTTCTTGGTTTGGGAGGCATGTTTTCCAAGTGGCGAACAATGCTATTAGGAAAAATGTTAAGTGGATGAAGCTGAAGCTTCGAGCTTCTAGCTCTCAATGAAAGCACCAAAAATGTTTGCACCAAAAATGGACAAACACCTCAAAGTTGTATGACTTAGTAGATTTTATGTTGTTCTTAGTGATTTGGGTGTTTTATGCAAATATATGAAAAGCAGGGGCTAAACTGTAAAAAGACACGCAGATTAATAGTGGTTCAGCCAGAATGTGCCTACGTCCACTTTATATGTTATTTCTCTTCTCTTGTTTAGATTACAAGTACAAAGCTTTGATACAAGTAAAAGAAAGTTGTTTGAAAGTTCTCTCCGTGCTTGAGCTCTCAAACTTGTCCCCCATTGTTGTACCCATGCCCCTCTAATTATAGAATGAGGTTGGGGGTAGGGGTCTTGGAGGTATACAGCAGCTGGCGGGCCTGGGCTGACGTAATCAGGCCTGGTGGATCTGATCCGGTTTCCTTTGGTTTGGTGGTGAGATGAGTGGCTTAGTTCGGTGGAGACTCCATTCGGTGGAGAGGTTTTAGTTCGGTGGAGACTCCATTCAGTGGAGAGGTTTGGTCCGGTGGGGAGTTGTGTTGGTTCGGTAATGGGGAGGTGGTTCGGTGATGAATGGGCTGATGAGCGGACCGGTGGATCTGTGGTTCGGTGATGTCTGGTACGGCAGTGGTAGGGATGCCGGATGAAGCCTAGCTCTTCTCGGTCTTGAGATCTCCTGGGTGAGAAACTTACCCAACAGGTCGCTACCCCACAAATTTGAGCCGAAGCTCCACAAGACGAGGTACAGTCCCCCACGCAGACAAAGAGACATCACACATCGCTAGTCTAATTCACAAAAATGATCATCATCGATCATAAAGAAGTGTCAATTACACTAAGCTAGTAAATATATGAGTTTAGCTTCATGTCCCATAACCACTAGCTTAACTTAAATATTTACGAACAGATTGTAGATTTTCACTCGAAAATTGTCACAAGAGATTCAATCGAACAAGTCCAAGAATTAACCAGCGAAGTAAACGCAAGCGTTTCATACCACTTGTTTTACGAAGTCGTTTAATTAGATTTCTCATACGAGTGAGGTAAAGGTTTGTATATACTAGTAGATTGGAAAGCGGTTTTATAAACGAGTTTGATATTGGAAATAGAATTTAAATCATTTTTTTTGATAACGAGTTTGAATATTTACTACTAGTATGGAAACCTTTGTATTTTAAAGTGACAAACCACAAAAATGATTGTAGAAATAATCAATCATTAAAATTCACATTCGAAGACATGAATCAAATACAATTAAACCGATAAAGAATCCATCAAAATGGATATTCAAAAATCCCGAAAAAGGAGTCATCAAAGTCATAATAAATGATAACAACAAATAGGATCATCACGAGTCGATTTAAATTGGAAATTCAATCCCAAAAGGCAAATTGGGCAGAAACAACAAATTCAGTTGACTGAACAGAGATTTTCAGTTGACTGAATTCTACCTGGAAACTTTCTGTTTCCAGGTTCAGTCGATTGAACAGAGATTTCAGTCGACTGAATTACACCTGGAAACTTTCTGTTTCCAGGTTCAGTCGACTGAACAGAGATTTTCAGTCGACTGAATCATGCCTGGAAACTTTCGGGTTCCAGATTCAGTCGACTGAACAGAGATTTCAGTCTACTGAATCATGCCTGGGCTGTTTTTCAGCCTATCCAAATGAAGAGCAAACTCTTCCAAAATGCAACCGGATGAACATTGGCGCTAAGGGTTTATGCCAATCGACAACTCGGCCCTATATGCTCCTCGATGCATCACCAAAAGCATGATCAAACATCCATAAAAGGATTTTCACACAAATTTGACTTAAAAACCCAAAAATTGGAATATTCACAAAACCAATCCAAATCAAGAGCAAATGCACATGAAGAGATGTTAGGAATTCATACCTAACAACCAAAGATAATTATAGTCATAGATGTGAGATAAAAATCTCACCTTTTTACACAAAAACAAGGAAGGAGAAGCTTGAAAACAAAGGAGGATCAACCACTCTTCAATCCCAACTCAAGAAGCTTGAATTTAAGCTTAAAAGAGAAACATTTCCTAAGTTAGGATTAGGAATTTCTGAAATTGAAAGGAGAACGAGTTGGGGAAGAAGAAGAGAAGGCTTACCGAAGCTTCTTCTTGAATTTGGAGCTAGAACTTGATTTGCAAATGGAAACTAGGGCTTAGGATTTTTAATTCTCTTTCTCTTCCCCCATTATTCTCTTTAGAACTGAAAAGATAAGGAAGAGGGGATGAATGAAGAGAGGTGGTTCAGTTTTGGGTATTAAGTTGGCTAGTGGGTTGAACCCAAACCCAAACCCAAAGTGAAAAAGGTCAAATTTTTAGCTAGCTCCAAACATATCAATGTTTATACTCAAAAAGGTTGCAAATGGCATTTTGAACTCAATGGAAGGGGTCTCGAGTTCCAATTCGACTGTTTGCAAAAAGTAACTTTTCGGACTAAAATCCGACTAACGATACCATATTTAAATAAAACATTTAAATAGATAATTGTAAAATATGCGGGTTGTTACAGACTCCCCTCCTTAAAGAAATTGCGTCCTCGCAATCATAAGAAATATTTGAACAAAAAGTAACAACCAAAAAAGCATATCAACACAAAAGAAGAAATTTGAAATAAGAAGTTCACCTTAAAGAGCTCAAGAGAGTAAGTCCGGATGTTCGCTCGATGAATTCTCTAGATTCCCAAGAGCAGTCCTTAGGATTTGAGGACCATTGAACTTTCACAAGCGGGACATCTTTATTTCGAAGGCATTTAACCGCCGAAGCAATAACACGAATAGGATGTTGCTCATATGTTAAATTAGGCGAAACTTCAATTTCTTCAACAACACCGGGCTCAAGAATAGTGTCGGAATCTCGAAGGCATTTCTGTAGTTGAGAGACGTGAAACAAGTCATGAATAGCAGAAAACTGAGTCGGTAACGAAAGGCGATAAGCCACGGAACCAATGCGTTTAGTGATGGGAAATGGGCTAATATATCGAGGTGCTAATTTTCCCGATTGACTGAAACGCACAACACCCTTCATAGGTGAAACACGAATGAACACAAAATCTCCCACATAAAATTCTAATTTCCTTCTTCGATTATCGGCATAAGATTTTTGTCTACTTTGAGCTTCTTTCATCCTATAACGAATAAGGTCAATATTTTCTATGGCATCACGAATAAAATCTGGTCCTAAAACCAGCTTCTCACCGGCTTCAAGCCAACACGAAGGAGATCGGCATGGCCTTCCGTATAGTGCCTCGAAAGGTGCCATACCAATACTAGATTGGAAGCTATTATTATAGGAAAATTCAACTAGAGAAATATGATCTTCCCAACTTCCACCAATGTCAAGAACACAAGCACGAAGAAGATCTTCAAGAGTTTGATTCACACGCTCGGTTTGTCCATCGGACTGCGGATGATAAGCGGTGCTAAAATTAAGCTTCGTTCCCAAAGCTTTTTGAAGACTCTTCCAAAATCCACTAGTAAACAATGGATCACGATCACTAACAATAGAAGTAGGAACTCCATTCAATTTAACAATTTCTTTAATAAAGAGTTTGGCCAAAAGACGAATGGTCCAATAAGACCGAACGGGAATACAATGGGCGGATTTAGTAAGTCTATCAACAATCACCCATAAGCTATCATGACCCGAACGAGAACGGGGAAGGCCATCAATAAAATCCATGGAAATATGATCCCACTTCCACATTGGGATGTCTAAAGGTTGCAATAACCCACCGGGCCTTTGATGCTCGGCCTTAATGAGTTGGCAAGTCATGCAATGCTTAACGAAGTTAGCGATATCAAATTTCATTCCTAATAATAAAGTCGCTTCATATCCGCGTAAATTTTACTACTACTGGGATGAATGGTAAATTTAGAACGATGAGAATCTTCTAATATGTCTTTGCGAAGATCACTAATATTTGGCACGACAAGTCTTCCAAATTTTCGAATACCGCCATGAGAATCAATACCAAAGTCTTTCATACCCTCAATATCAATTTTATCCCTAAAATTTTGGCCAAGAAGAGCCAATTCGGGATCTAGCTTTTGAGCTTCAAGAATGCGGTCCAAAAGAGATGGATGAGCCTCACGGCTACATAAAACAAGAGATGAACATAAATTGGATACACGATCTCGAATCTCACAAGTAGACAAAGTCTCAAGATCGTTCCATTCGGATATCATCATAGAAACAACCGTTTGTTGCTTTCGGCCAAGGGTGTCGGCAACACGATTTCCCTTTCCGGGAGTATAAAGAATATCAAGATCATATGATGCAAGGAACTCAAGCCAACGTTGTTGACGCAAATTAAGTTCCCTTTGAGAAAATAAATACTTTAAAGATTTATGATCGGTGTAAAGAATAAATTTTTCTCCCAAAAGATAACGACGCCAAATTCAAAGAGCGAAAACAATAGCCGCGAGCTCTAAATCATGAGTGGCATATTTAGTCTCGGCTGGCTTCAATTGCCTAGAAGCATAAGCAATAACACGTTCTCTTTGCATAAGAACGGCACCCAAACCAACGCGACTAGCATTGGTATACACAACAAAACCTTGGTTTCCTTCGGGAATCACAAGAATAGGAGCATCGGAAAGGAGTTCCTTTAATTTCTGAAAAGAAGCTTCACATTTGTCGGACCATACTTATTTAACTCTTTTCTTTGTCAAACTAGTAAGAGGCACGGAAATTTTAGAAAAGTCTTTTATGAAACGACGGTAATAGCCCGCCAATCCGAGGAAGCTACGGATTTCCGTCTCACTCTCCGGTCTCTTCCAATTTTGAATCGCTTCAATCTTCGAAGGATCCACGCAAATTCTGGATTCGGAAATAATGTGACCAAGAAACTTCACACGAGATTGCCAAAAGTGGCATTTAGAAAATTTTGCTTTTAATTGATTACTCCCAAGAGTTTCCAACACAATCCGAAGATGCTTTTCATGTTCTTCTTCGGTTTTTGAATACACAAGAATATATTCAATAAAGATGAGAACAAATCGATCGAGGAAATCTTTGAAAACTCGATTCATGAGGTTAACAAAATAAGCTGGAGCATTCGTCAAACCAAATGGCATAACAAGCCATTCATACGATCCATAACGAGTACGGAATGATGTCAAAGGAATACTATCCTCTGCAATATGAAGCTGATGAAAACCAGTTGCTAAGTCCAATTGTGAAAAGACTCTAGCACCACTAAGTTGGTCAAATAGATCATCAATCTGAGGCAATGGATATTTATTCTTGATAGTGAGATCATTAAGCTTGCGGTAGTCAACGCAGAGCCTAAGTGTACCATCAGATTTCTTCACAAAAATGGCCGAAGCTCCCCAAGGCGAGGAACTAGAGCGAATAAATTGTTTCGTCTCCAATTCGGATAATTGTTTGCGCATCTCCTCATTCTCCTTATTGGACATGCGATAAGGAGGACGAGTGATAGGTTGAGCTCCAGGGACAAGATTAATTCTGAACTCAATTGCTCGCTTAGGTGGCAATCCTAGAACGGGCTCGAATATGTCGGAAAATTCACGAATAACGTGAATAAGATAAATGAAATCTTCCTTATCATCATTATCGTCATCACGAGGGTTTAGAGAATATAAGGATGCAGCCAAAGTAGAATCCGAATCTTTAAGAACAATAGAAACCTGCTTAACAGATTGAGGATGTCGAAGATAAATAGTCCGCTCAGGACATAGGATATGAGCTTCATAACGGTTAAGCCAATCCATTCCCAAAATCATCCCAAAGCCTAAGTAACGCATGACATGCAAATCGGCTAGGAAAGAAAAATCACATAAAACAATCTCGACATCTTTACAAAGTAGACTGAGTGTTGCAGATCCACCAACCGGATTCGCAATTCTCAAAGAAGTCATCAAACACATAACATCCAAAGAAAAAGTATCAACAAGTTCCTTTGAAATAAAAGAATGGGACGCACCCGTATCAAAAAGAACTCGAATAGGATGATCACGAAACACAATAATACCATCAAGGATAGAATGAGAAATACCTTGACCACAAGAAGTGTTGCAAGGAGCTTTCGCCAGATTAAGCTTTCCCTCCTTCTTGTCTTGAAGTTTGGGACACACAGATATATAATGGTCCGGGCTTTTGCATTAGCAACAAGCACGGGGCTTTGAAAACTTATTCGCATAATGGTCCTTAGAACCACAGTTGTAGCATTGCCCACCACTAGAGGTAGAAGTCTTAGTTGCCGGAGATGCTTGTTTCCCTTTCCTATTGTTGGGATAAGGACCTTTGAACTTATTAGGCCTTTTCTTGTTGGTGAAGTTCGGTTTAGCACTCCCAACCTCAACATCACTTGCTCTATCTGCCTCTTCAAGTCGAAGAGCGATGTCAATGAGTTGATCAAAAGAGACTTCTAATTTTAGAAGTAATGGCTTCCTGAGATTTTTGTTCAAACCATAGACAAATCTTTGGTTCTTCTTCAATGGGGTGTTTATGTATTCGACCCCGTATTTAGAAAGTGACTCGAAAGATGCGACATAATCTACCACAGAGGATTCACCTTGAACAAGGTCTATGAAACGACGGGCCAAAGTCACCTTCTCAGCTTTTGGCACAAACTTTAATTCGAATCGTTCCCGGAATTGCTCCCAAGTAAGATCCGTTTCATTAATTTCACAAATCAGAAGCTCGTACCAGTCTAATGCTCTTTCTTGGAGCATACTAGAGGCCACCTGAACTCGGTGAAGGTCATTAAGATTCATGCAAGAAAAGATGCGGTTGCATGTTCTTAGCCAAGCCTGGACTTCAATAAAGCTCTCGGAACCTTTGAATGGCTTTCCACCCAAATTAGTATAGTCACTGCACAAGCGTGCAAACCCAGACTTAGGATGGGTAGGCTCAGGAATAGGTCCGACAGCTTAAGCATTTCTTACAAGATCAAGAAGTTGCTGAGCAGACATGAATACTCCATCCTGGGGAGTAGCACTAGATTGACCAGCGCTGGGGCGTCCTGGCCTAACCATTTCCCTTCTTTAAGAAAGAAAGAAAGAAAAAGATAAGGTTATTCTCAAAACAAATATCAAGCAAACTTGATTGATAAAACAAGGAATCATAAAAGAAAATAAGATAAAACGGGTCCAATTGACTCGAATAAATTCCTAAGGCACGACTCCTAAGAAGGACATTGGACAATGATCCTTGTTAGATTATTCTACATTGTTCCGAAGTTTGGCTCTGATACCAAGCTATGATGCCCCACCTCTATGCTCATGCAAGCCAAGAACTCCACTAAGTAATGCTGTCGACTAGCGTAAAGAATAAGGCTGTTGAGGAGCGACCATCTATGCAATTGCCTTGTGCGAGTGCCGATATGTCAGATGGTATAACATGCATTTTGTTTCAAGAGGAAATCCGACATACTGATGCAAACTCAAAGCTACCACACAGTGGCTAAGTGGACCTCGGAAACAAGTATAGAAGTAAACATAACATAAATCAGTCACAGATGTTCATATCTCAAAGGCGGAAATAGATATGAATATAACACATAAAAGTGCACATCAGAGTAGTGGTCAAACAAGATCCACAATATCACAAAAGAATAGTTACAAGTACTAGACAAAAGAATAAGTATACATCATGGAGTCTATTTCTCGAATGTATAACAACAAAAACTACAAATGTAATGTAGTTAGGCAAAAGTCAGAAGGTGATCCCAAATAAGGAGTCAAGCAGAAGCACCTGTAACATCTCGGTCTGACCCGAGTATTATTTAATAAGAAAATAATAAACGGATCAGTCTAACTATAAATATCAGGTTAAAATGAGATAGAATATGAGATATGACAAAAGACGTATGATAACATTAATGCCATACTATAACTAGTATGCATATAAAACACCAAAATCATACAATACCTTAAGAAATCTCAAAACACCGAAAAGAATGTCATATTCTTTTTCACTTTCACAAACCGGAAATATTGTCAGTTATATCAATGCCAATCACAAAATGTTAATGACACACAAATTCACCGATGCACAAATATTGATCAAACTTATCAAATCAAATCACGAAAATTGGTGAAACACAAATTCTAGAAGTCGTCAATTAGAAATCCAGAAATCACAAAAAGAGAAGGGGATGCCTATCACAAAACGAGAGCATGAAAACTCTCAACATGTGTATCACAAAACGGAACGCTATTTCATGGTTGTTAACCATTAATTTTGAGCCGAAGCTCCACTAAAACGGTCCGAAGACCATGGGTCGCTACCCCACAAATTTGAGCCGAAGCTCCACAAGACGAGGTACAGTCCCCCACGCGGACAAAGAGACATCGCACATCGCTAGTCTAATTCACAAAAATGATCATCATCGATCATCAAGAAGTGTCAATTACACTAAGCTAGTAAATATATGAGTTTAGCTTCATGTCCCATAACCACTAGCTTAACTTAAATATTTACGAACATATTGTAGATTTTCACTCGAAAATTGTCACAAGAGATTCAATCGAACAAGTCCAAGAATTAACCGGCGAAGTAAACGCAAGCGTTTCATACCACTTGTTTTACTAAGTCGTTTAATTAGATTTCTCATACGAGTGAGGTAAAGGTTTGTATATACTAGTAGATTGGAAAGCGGTTTTATAAACGAGTTTGATATTGGAAATAGAATTTAAATCATTTTTTTTGATAAAGAGTTTGAATATTTACTACTAGTATGGAAACCTTTGTATTTTAAAGTGACAAACCACAAAAATGATTGTAGAAACAATCAATCATTAAAATTCACATTCGAAGACGTGAATCAAATCCAATTAAACCGATAAAGAATCCATTAAAATGGATATTCAAAAATTCCGAAAAAGGAGTCATCAAAGTCATAATAAATGATAACAACAAATAGGATCATCACGAGTCGATTTAAATTGGAAATTCAATCCCAAAAGGCAAATTGGGCAGAAACAACAAATTCAGTTGACTGAACAGAGATTTTCAGTTGACTGAATTCTGCCTGGAAACTTTCTGTTTCCAGGTTCAGTCGACTGAACAGAGATTTCAGTCGACTGAATCATGCATGGAAACTTTTTGTTTCCATGTTCAGTCGACTGAACAGAGATTTTCAGTCGACTGAATCATGCATAGAAACTTTCGGGTTCCAGATTCAGTCGACTGAACAGAGATTTCAGTCGACTGAACAGAGATTTCAGTCGACTGAATCATGCCTGGGCTGTTTTTCAGCCTATCCAAATGAAGAGCAAACTCTTCCAAAATGCAACCGGACGAACATTGGCGCTAAGGGTTTATGCCAATCGACAACCCGGCCCTATATGCTCCTTGATGCATCACCAAAAGCATGATCAAACATCCATAAAAGGATTTTCACACAAATTTGACTTAAAAACCCAAAAATTGGAATATTCACAAAACCAATCCAAATCAAGAGCAAATGCACATGAAGAGGTGTTAGGAATTCATACCTAACAACCAAAGATAATTATAGTCATAGATGTGAGATAAAAATCTCACCTTTTTACACAAAAACAAGGAAGGAGAAGCTTGAAAACAAAGGAGGATCAACCACTCTTCAATCCCAACTCAAGAAGCTTGAATTTAAGCTTAAAAGAGAAACATTTCTTAAGTTAGGTTTAGGAATTTCTGAAATTGAAAGGAGAACGAGTTGGGGAAGAAGAAGAGAAGGCTTACCGAAGCTTCTTCTTGAATTTGGAGCTAGAACTTGATTTGCAAATGGAAACTAGGGCTTAGGATTTTTAATTCTCTTTCTCTTCCCCCATTATTCTCTTTAGAACTGAAAAGATAAGGAAGAGGGGATGAATGAAGAGAGGTGGTTCAATTTTGGGTATTAAGTTGGCTAGTGGGTTGAACCCAAACCCAAACCCAAAGTGAAAAAGGTCAAATTTTTACCTAGCTCCAAACATATCAATGTTTATACTCAAAAAGGTTGTAAACGGCATTTTGAACTCAATGGAAGGGGTCCCGAGTCCCAATTCGACTGTTTGCAAAAAGTAACTTTTCGGACTAAAATCCGACTAACGATACCATATTTAAATAAAACATTTAAATAGATAATTGTAAAATATGTGGGTTGTTACAGCCTGAGATCCCCAAGCACCACTATAAATCAGACCCTAGGCCTAGCTATTCTCTCACAATCAGATTTTCTCCCAATTGGCTTCCTTGCCTGAGGCTAAACACTAAATAGAAAATAATTCTAGGGAGAATATCTTTTTAATAAAAATATTAGACGCCTTAGAAGGGGATCCAAGAAGGCCATGGAGCAAAGCTAAGGATGATAGGTGAGTGGATTTAAATTATATATTTTTACGTTTATGATATATTATCGTTAGATTCCCGTTAAATATTTAATTCAGCATTTATTTTCAGTAATTAGTTCAGTTAATTAGTTATGTTGAAAACTGTAAATTTTATGAGAGAGCTTATATTTAATTATTATTTATATGGAAAAGAAAGATAGAAGTCCAATTAAATATGAATAAAATTAGCCTTAACAATTATTGAGAAAGGCATAAGCCTAAAAGTAAGAAATTTACAGTAAATTATGCTAAAACGGGAAAAATAAATTAAAAAGGGGAAAATTTAATAACTTGATTTGGAAGTTAGTGATAGATTAGTTGGTTGGTTTAGAAAAGGGAATACATTTCCATAGTTTAATATTGTAAGAATAACGATAAACGTAATTGCAAGAATAAAAGAAAGGAAAAGGGAATTAGTGTAAAATAGAGAAATTTCTGTATTTTGCATTATCCAATAATTAAAGAGACAGTAAAAGAAATATCTTGCGATTACGAGTTATTGTTTATAGCATTATTTAGTATTAAAATATGGAAATGGACTTTTAGCACAGTTTTTGTAACCAACCAAATAGAATAGAACTACTTCCTAGAATAAAAGAGAATAAAGTGATGAGTTAAAGAAATTAAAGAAGAAATCAAGTTAATTATTTGACAAGACTAGAAATAATAAACAGAAATGTGCCTAGATCTGTATTTACTGCGCAGATAGTAAAATAAAAGCATATCAGTTATTATGATAAGTAATTTGTGACAGTCGGGCGTAGTCCCAAGCCAAGATTGTCGTATAATATAATAGAACTAAAGAGAATTCAATTTCATATTAAAGAGACAGACTAGAATAGAAAGAGACACTTGCAATTACATTTATAACATGTAGGTTATAAAAGAATATAAAAGTAAAAAATTGCAAGTATAATTGTAACGCATAGGTTATAATTAAAAAGAAAAAAATAGAAGAGGCTTATTTTATCAAACTTAGATCTTGGATTAAGTTAATAAGCAAAATAATAGAAGTGGCCCATACCGGCAACATTCCCTTTCAAGCAGGAACTGATAGTCTCACAATAGTTAGGTGAGGCTGGGACACACTTATGCTGATTAGGGTAAATAAGTGGCCAACATAATAAGAAAAGTAAACTAAACGCATAATAAAAGATTAGACTTAGGGTATAATAAAACAGTAAGATGCGTTTAGGGTAGCCCAAAGGATGAAGAGCCTAACGAAGCAGTTCATCGCAGATTTTTAGCACAGAAAGAGCACGTTCAACTTAGTTAGTTTGGGCTAGAAGGAAGTACGAGACCTCAACGGGACGTGAGGGTACTCTAGGATGGCCCTCTAGGGTAGGCCTAATGAAGCTGCACCCCCGGAGGCAGGTCTGTAGGTGTTCCATCAAGAGAGTATGCCATGACTGCTTTTGCATTGCATGCCTAACAAAGCGGACCTTTGTAGGCAGTCAAAAGGTTGGTGAATGGAGTAGGATATTCGTATGACACCGTACTCTGACTTATGAGTAAGTTTTAGTGGGTAGGACCCAAAAGGATAGTTGCATGCGAAGATCAAGCCATCATCAATCAAGAACGAGTTCGGGAAAGACTAGAGTTAAACCAACATGCCAATGATTTTTTCACTATCGAGACATTAGATGAGGGGCGCAGCCAATTGGATGATTAGATTGTTTGCAGTAGGGCACAACCACTTAGCTCTTTAGAGGTATTTCGATTAGTTGAGGGGTGGCTGCGTGGGGCCATAACCACAATGAGAAAAGAGATAGACTAAGTAGAATATCTGTATTGCAGGCCTAACGAAGCTGTCCCTTGCAGATATGTAAAATCCCCGACTGAGTTCTATACAAGGTAGACCATGGATTCAGGGAGTAGACAAAACGATTACGTATAGTCATCAAGGTACGTAATGGGTGGTACATTGTGGATGTCCCAGCATTAGTATAGGCTAGTGCGGACGCAGTTTTACGTTTTCATAGTAGATGACGGAACATCTGTATTGTAGGCCTCACGAAGCTGTCCTTTTCAGATGTAGTTACAAAATGCTCTAGGAGCAGGATGATGGAGTCCTTTTCGAGGAGGATACGGAAGGTACTATAGGTAGTACCTAGGACCAATGCGGTCATTGGGCATGTAGCTACATATATATTTGTTATTAGGTTTTAATCTACTAGGGAGTAGATGGGTACAATTCACAAACAGAGGTGAGAGTATTATAAACCCAATAAACCTAACACAACAGAAAATGGAAATAAAACGGTATATGTAGAATTAAGCTTAGAAGTGTATAATTTGTCCATTCACCAGAACTTTAGTTCTAACCCCCTCCTCATAACATCCCACATGTTAGGTAGATGACATAGACTTTCCAGCTTTGAGACACTTGTTTAGAAAGTGTTATTATCTTGGTGAGTATTTACTTACTATTGTATTTTAGTCAGTTTCGCTGTGAGATATTTACTTGAGCTCTGATATATTTGTCTTTGCCTATTTGCAGGATACTAGATACCCAACTCGAGCTTCAGTGGGCTTGGGTTTTAGCATTTTTGCGAAAAATCCGGACCCACTGAAATTCGAGTTGTTACACTAGTGTCGCCAGCTCCAACGCAAAACCCTAGACTCAAGCACGAACGCCTCCTCTGGTCGCTCCAGCATCCCTCCACGCGCACGCCACATCGACTCGCGTCCCACCTCCTTAATCCAGCGCCGCCACGAATCGCTCGAGCTCTTTTTTTTTCTCGTTCGATTTGATGAGTGATTAGAAAGGAGAGGGGAAATGATGCATGTGAAGACAAAAGAAGACTTGATAGATGTACGAAATGTTGGAGGGTTGACTTTTATTATATACTATTTAAATTAGAAAAATATCTGACTTATCATGTCCGAAATTCTCAAGCTCCAAACGAAGTGTGCCACCTGGCATCCATAATGTTTTACCTCTATTCCGAATGCAATGGAACTAGTTTCGAGGCCTAATTCAATCATATGCAGAAGATTGCTTTTCAAAATTAATTTATTTTAATTAAATTATGAAAATAAATTCTACGCGTTCAAGCTCGCACAGCCAAACGACAAGTCCGATAGCTATGAAACTTGATATTCTATAATAATTTACTATTACGGATCCGATGAAACTAGTTTCGTCGAAATCCGAGAAAATGGCCAAAATGGATATTTTTACACATTAATTAAAACTAGAAATTTCCAAATTCTAATTTAATTACTTTAAATTTAATTTTTAAGTTTAGCAATCTTCATTATTGTTTAAATAAAATTTAAATCAACTTTCGACATCATTTTCATTCACATTAAAGCCAGAATTCAATTATTTAAATAATTGCAATATTAAATTTAAATAATTTTAATTATTCATCAAATTACATTAATAACCATTAATTTCAAATGAATTTTAGTTATCAACGGATATTTTATTTCTATCTAAATAATTCAATATTTATTATTCAATTCCAGTTATTGATAACAAACACATTCAATACATAGAGTTCATTTCAATACCTGTTATTGCCAAAATCTTTGAAATTGGTTATTTCAAAATTTTATTCAAGTTCATATTCAATAACTTACATTAATAAATCATTAATTTTTTTATTTCTAACCATTTTATTTCATAATCAAATTAAATTTAACCATTTAAAATAGTCAAAATTATGGGTCGTTACAGTTGGTTGGAATAATTTTAATTAGGTGATTATTTACAGTTAAAATTGATCTATTCTCTATGATCTAGAATGATATTAGAAACCTAAATTGAAACTTGTAACCTTGATAGAAATGGTAATTATTGTATATTGCTAAATCAAATTTAATGCTAGCACATCTTTTTTGTGATTAAATTGAGAAACCCTAAATTGATAGACCCTAAATTTATGTATCCCTAAATTGGAAATTGGACATTGAAATTAAAATCTAGACTAGTTAATTAGTAATTATGGTTCAACCAAAATAGTGAACTACATGAATTAAACTGAAATTGATAATTGATGGTGAAATCGACGAAACTCTTAGTTTTTCCTACGATCGGTCGACCCTGATCCCAGTGGTCGATCGGTTAGGGTTAGTGGTTGACCGATAGACATACAAAATGCATAGTTTAAACCTTGGCCTAAGGCCCAAGTTTATTAATAGAAATAAATATAATCATTGACTTTTTGGTGGCCTATTTAAGGGAAATTGGAGGCTTGTTAGGACTCGTAGGGAAGCTAGTTCCCTAGGAGTGGACGCGGGGTTCGTTGCGGTGTTGGTTAAATATCTTTTACCTAATTTGGGATCAAGTAATCGACTAGAGGCGATGTATATTCACAAATGAAACTCACAGGAGGTTCCATGGTGGGCATGCAACACTGATGTGGATGCCTGATGGAGTGGCTCCAGCACAACAGGAGTCCTTGTATGCACGATTTATGTCGCAGGCGATACAGTTTAAATGGAGGATCCCGGAGCGTGAAATAAGAGGCCAACACTATGATCGAGAGGTGGAAGCGGATGCAGACGATTAGATCTACAACAGGTCTACATCTCGGTTCTTCCTCTCCAGGCGTAGCGAGGTGAAATTGGTTCCCAGTTGCCTAATGGTGGTAATAGTATTGGAATTGGTTCTGACAGTAGCCTAGTGATGGTGTTTTCATGATTAGTATTCAAGGGGGCAACATTTCCATGTTTAGTAGCATTGTGACGGTGTTTACACATTTTAGTAACCTAGCGACATTGTTTACATTGGATAGCTCTTGGAGCGGTGGTCGATTGTTAGATGTGAGGTTCGATCCTTAGTTTAATCCATTGCAATAGCCTACAAAAATTATAGTGAAGGAATGTGTTAGACAAGAACCCTTAGGTAACAGACCTTTGGAGTCCATGGATACTTGTAGCACACCTTATGTCGTCTAGAGTAGCGTTAAAGTTAACTACACATGACCATTACATATTAAATTTGTACTCATTCACCAGACTTTTGTCCGGCCCACCCCCTTCTCTTCATTTTTCCCCACCACGGGATGTCACTTTAGTAGTTGATTGGGCATAGTATGTGAAGAAAGGAGCTTCATGTTGGAGTTCTCATATTCCTTGTTGTCCATCATGTAGTTACTTATTGTATTAAAAGTTTGTAAAACATATATTTTATTTTGAAAATAGTGTATATGGCAATTCAGTATTTTGAAGACTATTTTTTTGAAATGTCTATTTTTTGGTACTTGTATTTTAGTTTCTTCCGTCGTGAGATCTGAAAGTGTAAACTGTCTTAGAATTTATCCTTATAATTATGCTTTATAATGTTTTGAAAACCTAACAGCTCGTATTTCATAGCACGACATGAGTCCAAAAGTCGCACTAGGCTTTGGATCAGTGTGTCGAGAAGTGCGAGTTGTTACATTTGGTATTAGAGCTCAGGTTTAAAAATCCCTAGGAATTAGGTGCGTATTGAGAGAACTACTTGAAAAGTTGTGAAAAAGGAGTTTTTTTTCCAAAAATGTTTTCAAAATGGACTTTTGAAAGGGGTGCGTGTGTGTGTGTATGTATATATGTATAGATAAAAGTTTTTAAAGGTTTTACATACACAAGTAAAACAAGAAAGAATGATATCAAGTATTCTTGCCAAGTACTATCTTTAGGCAAATTAAAAATAATTCTCAACCTGTGAGAATGAGTATAAGTCTTAGAGGAATGGCTCTGGAAAAGAAGCTAACATTTCAAGCGTGAACATCCTATATGGTTCCATCGGTATCTAAAGCAGGGAGACAAGATGAGCCTAACTCGACTATGGAAGCACAATTATAATTTTTTGATATGTGTATTAATACATAACAACCTATATATTTTGGCTCATAAAGTAATTGCTGGCTTATCCATTATAGATGCAAACAATTTAGTGTCAAAACAAGTGTTAAGGTTTAGCAGAGGTGAAAAACAAACTTTTCACATTTATCATGGTTCAACCTATAAAGAAAGGCTATCAAATGTTTTATATACCAATTAGTAGTAGCAAGTAAATTATGGACTTAAGAGTGAGTAAAGAGGATTAGTACCAAGAGACCCATATAATAGGAATATGATGTTGATAGCAGAAGGACTTTATAAATTTAAGGCAAATTTCCAATTAAAGTAAAAACCCTATTCTCATATTGGTAGTAACCGCAAGGACTCCAATTTTTTTAAAGGTATGGCTAGAGTATTTCCATATTGAAGTTGGACATTGTATTGGAAAATAAACTTGAGTTAACCACCTTTGGGAAGAAAGATGAACACCTTATGCACTTAAATCATGGTTAGGTATAAGATGGCTTAGGTAATTAGGTTGCTATTGTCTACTCCCATTTAAGTGATAAACCAACGAAAATGTTTTCTAAAAGTTAGAAACTATAAATGTCTGATATTTTAAATAGAAAGAGAAAGTTGGATTATGATTTTATATAAACTAATCAAACAAACTTTATGAGTTTATTTTTTAAAAGTAGAAAAGTAGAGAATCTAATAAAAAGCGATTTTTCAATAAATGTTTTAAAGTTTTTGTTTTGCCTTTTAGGCACATTGTTACGCTTGCCCTAAATGTGCACCTCGCTTTTAATAATAGAACTTTTGGAACATAAAAATAAAAATTGAGAAGTATGTAAGATCCAAGTTTTGAACTCCTTTTATAAAGAAGAAATGGTCAGTGTTTGAAAATATCCTTTACAAAAATGTCTCTATTAAACTCTAATAAAATAGCAACGAGTTAAAAATACCATATTTTCTTTAAAAATACATTTTTGTGGAAATTTCTTATTTATGAAAGAGAATTTTAAAATGGTGTTTTATGTACATTTTGCTAAATTATGCTCAACCGTTTTTAATAATTTAATTAAAGAAAAATATCATGATCTTAGTAAGAAAGAAACGCTTGCTAAAAATGAAAAGAGAGTTTTGCATTTTTAAAACTTACTAGTTTATGGAAATAAAATTAAAATCAAAGGTTTTGATTTAAAAGGGAAAAGTGAAAATATTACGACTATCACTTAAAATTAAAAGAAAAGAAATAGACTGAAGTTAGACAAATAGGATTAAACAGCCCACTAGGAATGAATTTGATTATGAAATTTGGAGGTCTTGAAATGGTAGGAATAAAGACAAAATGAAAAATGGGAATTTAATGGCCTTTTTAGTCAATGGTTGAATTGGATGGACAGAATACCAGGTCAAACTTCTTATAGTAGTGAAGGATGAGGACCACCTTGTATCTTTTTACCCAAATATGGGTTGAATTGTAGAATCTTTGTGTGAGGAAGTTTGAAAAGTATGATTTAATAAAACATGTTCCAGAATAAGGAAAGAGTAAGCCAAGACGGTTATTACCAAGAGATGTTATATATGCTAGGATTTTATTCAGTTTGAAGTGTAAAAAGGTCGAAGTAGGGTCTACTTCAATTCTTATATTCTAAGTTAAATAACAATGGGGCAATCCAAATATTGTTCGGTACCATATAGGTAAGGATATGATACCTGTAGGCTACGCGCGGCCCAGGTATTGTGGAGGCTACAGGCGAAGCAGGTTGACATAGGTGGGATGTCATATTAGTGGGAGAGGAGTCCCCACAGTAGCATTATGTTGTGGTGTTTGTAACGACCCACATTTTTGACCGTTCAAGTCGACAATAATCCACACATGTCCAACTCAAACCGTTCAAAAAGGCAGATGGTTATTGGGGTTAAATAAGAAAAGGAAAGAAAGAACAGAAGCAAACTCAGAATCTTGCAGCGGAAGGAACAAGATATAATAATAAAATAACAGTTCATGAAGCTGTTAAATAAATAAATTTGATTATTATTATACATCATAAATCAGAGTTACATACATATCAGAGATAATACAACAATTCAGCGGAAAAATAATACAGTAGTAGAATACAAATGATGTAATACCAAACTCCGTCTTCATCCTCCAGAATAGATCTTCAACCTTATCTGAAATGCTCAGGCTGACCCGAGCATAATGAAAAGACAAAACACTCGAGTCAGGACTAAAATATCTCATGTAAGTCAAATCGAATAAGAAATATGAGTGTGACGGCGTCAGAGATGTTTACGGGGTTTGACATCTCCTATCCAGTGTCAAAGTGAGTGCAATAACTTAAGAGATGTTACGGGATTTTCCATCTCTCAAGGATCCGTTAAACTATCTACTATGTAGTACAATACGCTATTATAATATGTCTATCATAAAGTAAAATATCAAACTAGCGTTAAGCCATGGCCCATTCCACCCTTAACACATTTTTATTCCCAAAAGCATATACAAGACCGTAGTTTCCCCAAAACCGGAAGTCACCAGAGGGCAATCCATATACTAAAGGTACAAACCAAAACGTAGTGGTCGCGAATAGGATAATCAGTATGACAAGGTACATGAGGCGATACCAACTAGGATACTAGTAGTTGCGTCATCCGGACTGATGTTGGGCATAGCAGCTACTACCCCAACACCGCGAAACAACACTAACATAATCGAGGGGTGCACCCAAATCGAATCACAAAAGTAATAGATATGGTAACGAAGAAGTGTGTCCGCTAGAGGTGGCGAACCTCAATGGCCCGGCAGGGCTCCTGTTTTAGTCATGTCAGGGGTCATCCAATATCGTTCTCTTTCTTCAGTCAACGCGTTCATCAAACCATCCACTTCATTCTGGATCAACACTCCACGTGTATTAGTTATTAAAGTGGTTTTCGGTATCGACAGAGAGTATGTCCAAATCCGATCCCGGTCTCTTTAATAACTACGTATTATTACACCGGTGGCTCTTTTATATTTCAAAACGATTCATAATTGATATCAAAATATCATATTCGCTTCAAAATCAAATCCATTCAAATATCATCATATCTATTCAAGATGTAAGATTCCGTTTCAAAATCATTTTTCGCCTCAATATCTCATTTCGATTTCAAAATCATTTTCGCCTCAATATCTCATTTCGATTTCAAAATCATTTTTCGCCTCAATATCTCATTTCGATTTCAAAATCATTAATTTCAACTCGATTTGGCTTCTCAATAAACCATTTCAAATTATCAATTTCAAATACATATTTGAACCACAAAATAAACAATTTCACTTTCAATATATTTTGAAACTTTAAATATTTCACATTTCAAAACAGCTCATACATTTATATAAGAATATAAGATTCGCTTTAAAACCATTTCGTATTCAAATTAGAATATACTTCAAATTACACATCCGTATTAAGTAGTTTACTTAATTTCTGGAACAATTCCAATTCAATAAACTTAGATTAACATTCGGATTTCAAGAATTCATTTAAGTATTACATTCCAAATCAATTTCAGTTCAAATCCTATTCAAATCAATTTTATCTTCAAATTTAATTCAATAGTTTCAATTTAGTCCAATTCACAAATTTCTTTGAATTTCAATTAAATTCCAAATTAATTAAATCTCAATTTCAAATAAATTTTCAATTCCAAACTCAAACTTGAAATATCATTTCATATAAATTTTCTTAGAAATATTTAGAGTTCGATTAAAAGTCCAATCTTTTAAAACAAATCAACTTTCGAAAATTTACGTCGTATTTCAATCTTTTTCTTAAAAATCTAAACTTCGAATAATTAAACAATTTCATTTACCAAGTTTAAATTCCAACATCTCGAGCTTCAATTCAAAATAATTCAATTTCCATAAATTGGATTTTATTCTTAAAATCAATTCATTTAAATAATTTCAAAACAACTTTTAAAATCATTTAATTTAACCAACCCGGTGTCTGTATATAATTTTCTAACCTATGGCCAAGTGGATAATTATTTCAATTTTAATTTCAAGGATGGATATATATCATTTCAATCCAAATAGATGTCATAGGTATATTATTTCAACCTATTCCTTAATTTATTCGAAATGATTCAGTTTACAGCTTATATGCAATAAACAATATACATGATGATAGCATGATATATCAAAATAAATAAACAACCAATAACATCCATCACAACCAATCAACCAAAAAGCCAATAACATTCACAACAACTTCATAATTATCAATATCAGGTAATTTGATCGCAATTAAATTTTAACTTCAATTTGACTGTCAATTTAATTTTCAACGGTGAATTCAAATGACAATCTATATGACAATTAATTTTTTATCAAACAACGAAAAATAAATCCATATCACTTCATAATGTCAAATTTAACTACCATAAAGATATTCAGTACGTTGTGAGCGTTATAAAACACTCACCATGATTTTCTGTTGTCGCCGAGATGTTCCGGTTTGGAACTAAAACTGGACGACGCCCAACTTTAGCCCAAATTTCCACCATCTCCAAATCCATCCAAACCAGTTTCACTTTGAAGCTCTCGTCATTACGATCGCAACGCAAAAAGTTTCGTTCCAATCGGACCTCGTATGAAAAAGTTATGCATTTTTAAAGTTTGTACAAATTTTAATATAACTAATTTCACAATTTATTTCCATATTTTTAACCTAGATCAGAATCTAGGCGTTCATCTCCATCTCTTCAGATCTGAGCCGCACCTCATAGCTTCTTCCCCAATGTGAAATTCACGTATGCAAACCCATTATCCGTCGTTTCTTCCATCAATTTTCACGACCTCCACGACGACTTCCAGAACGATCAGGGAATACCACGTCGAAGGCCTTCAAGGAAGCTACCATCGGCCATAGTAGGGTGGAGCTCGGCCATCTCTGCTGCACGCAAATCGAGGAAAAACGCACAACTTTGAATGCAAATTCCCGTTGATTCGTTGCTCCGTTTTCGATCATCTCCGTATGGATTTGAAGCTCTCGTCGTCCTCTACAACTTTGTAGTTGGTGACTTTTGCTAATTGTTGATGGATTGAGAGGAAAATGAGGAAGAAGTTTCGAAATTTTCTGGCCATTGAATTAAAAGTGGCGGCTAAGGGCTGAAACCCTAGGGTTTTTGGAAAATAGAGAAAGTGAGGGGCTTTTATAGAAAAATATGCGACACTATTCATCCCGGATTTTCCGAACTCCAAACGAAGCGTGCCGGCTGATGTTTCTAAGGTTTACCCCACGTTCCAAACACAATGGAATAGGTTTCGGAAGCTAATTCGATCATCTGTGCGAGTTACGACAATAAACGGTCGATTTAAAATTAAATTGGTTAATCAAATTTCTGTGCGTTTGGGCTTGCCCCGGACAAACGGTAAATCCGATTAACACGAAATTTCAAACCCTATAATAATATGACATTACGGATCCGATGAAACTGGTTTCGTCGAAATCCGAGACTTTTTGAAAAATGACTATTTTCTCTCGCCGAATTAATATAAAAAAACAATTCGATGCGTTTCGAGCTGCCACGGTCAAACGATAACTCCGATTGCTACGAAAATTGAAATCCGACAATAACAAACTATTACGGATCCAATGGAACTAGTTTCGTTCAATTCTGAGACTGTTCGAAAAATGGCTATTTTTACTGTTTAATTTCAATATAAAATTCCCAATTTTAAATTATTAACTTTTAAACCAAATTTCAATTGTTCACAAATTCCATTTTTAATTTCACAGTAATTAACAATCTTTTACAATGCAATTTTCCATTATAAATCCAATATAAAAGATTATATTAGATTCAGCGTTCAATTATATTGTAATTCAAATTCAAGTTATTTAATTCCAAATGAATTCTTTTATTTCGATTTACACTTTCATTATTGAATCAACCTTTTACTTATAAATTATTATCAATAGTTTATAATTCATTTACTTTCATTTTCTTCAGCTATCATCTTATTTAAATTCACAGTAATATTAAATTACATTCATTTACGTTGATTTCCATATTATAACTTCAATATTAAATGTAACATTTTATTTATTTCGTTGTTTACAATCAAATTCAATTCATTATTTACATTCACTACAAGTTAACATCCATATTTAATTTATAAATAAGTTATTTCAGAATTCAGTTTTGTATTTTAACTTGTAATTCACATTTAACAACATAAAATTTTATTTTCTTCGGATTTTTTCCCAAAATTTTTATTTTAATTCGTATTTTTAAAGTGTTAAAAATACGGGTCGTTACAGTGTTAGTGGAAATTGGTTTCCATGGCAGCATAAGACAGTGTTACCTTATTGGGTTCTATCACTGTAGATGTGTTCCAAGTATGCCTATGTAAATCTTAGAATTGTATAGTTAGAAATTTGCACATACTTGAATCCAGAAAATATTGGGTATTAGTAATCCTTGAATTTAGCATTGGGTAGTAGTAGTCCTTAAACTTATAAATCATGCGATAGTCTCAGATTTGTAGACTTGAATGACGTGTGCAAGTAAAATGTAAATTAAGTTATCATAGTAAACAGTTGGGATTTAGTAGATCCTGGATTTGTTGGATAATTAATATGGGTCAATAGACATAATCGAAAATAGTGATAAATTGAAAATAAAATTTAAGTAGTATTTTAATTCATTAGAATATAGAGGGTTGCAATGTAAATTTCTATGGATTGTTAGGTTCAAATTAATAAATAAAAGTGTTTCATTTGAAATGATAAGGAATACGCCCAAAAGAAAGAGATGTATACAATAGGGATATTTACCGTATTTTGTGCTGTTATTTCAATAATTACAAGATAGATAATTCCAAACGTGACACAGATTCTCCTTTTGAATAAGACATAGAAATTTACAATATCAATTTTTCCATTGAGAGAGATGTCATTCCAATGCATTAAAATACAGAAACCTTAAGTATAAACCAAAGTATTGGTCATTATGTTTATTGAATTAAAGTGGCAATGCATCATTCCATATTGAGTTATCTCAACCATGAAATAATTGGAATAAAATGACAAGAAGTTTTGTTTGGTAAAAAGTTCACATTTATGGGAGGAGATTAAGGAAATGGGAAAATTTTGGAAGTTCAAACAACAAAAGGTATCCTAGATAAAGTTATAGTCAAGAATTTGCAATGGATGGTTAATTCAAGGATTTGGGTCTTATTCAAGAGAAAAGATATTGTTATATACACATATTGGGAATGCGAAGGTGAATTTCAAAGAAAATAAGATCGGTAAATGTAACAACCCGTAAATTTTAGTAGTTTATTTATTTAATTAACTGAATTTTTATGAAATTTTAAATAATAAAATTTTGAAATAAAAATTTGATATTTGGAATACGTCTATTTAAACATAGTAACTAGTAAATATTCATCTGTTAATATGAAAGTTTATTTTATTGTGTAATTTCATTTCAATTTAAGTCAGTAAAGATTGATGATAATAAAATGTTTTCCAAACCTGAATATTTTTATATAGAAAATTTGTAAAATATCTTTTGAGTGAGACGTTATATTTCGTTTCTCCAAATTTGGACTACTATTGCCCATTTATCTTATTTCTGGAAAATTAGCAGCATTTTTCAGTACCGATTATTGACTTTTGATCGGATGATTGTGCCACTGATATTTGTACACCGTTTTGATCGTCTCGTCATGCTGATCTCTGCGGTATATTCAATTCTGTGTTTTGATGTCTGGTACATGACGGAAACGACAAGGCAGTTTGTCGTATCGGTACCGTAATTTTGTGCCTTTTGTTTTTCCTCTCTTGTCTTTTCAATTGCTCAACCGTCTAGCCTGATGCCTTTATTTAATTATAGAATGACGGTTGACCCATCTCATTTCATTAATTTATTATGGTGCCTTTTCCACTGTGCTTTTCGGTTCATTAAATTGGAAATGAAGCCCTATTCGTCACTTCCTTTGTTTTTCCTTACCTCTGAAACCCATCTCGTCCAGTGAAATCTTCTTTCTCTTTTCAATTGCTTCTTTCCTCTTTTCAATTGCTTCTTTCCTCTTTTAATTTATTTTGCTTCTAGATTTAACTGCCGTCCTCTACTCCTCCACTTCATTTTCACCATGCACCGCCCATCTCCACAGATCTGCACGCCGGCCCCATCCACCATCCCGTGACGCTCACCACCACCATCTAAACAACCATCTCTGAGACCACAGCCTCTTTTCCACCGCGTTTCTCACCATCACCGAACTGACATTCCTCCGCCACTTTTGCTTTCCCTTTGGTCTGCCTTCCTGAAGCTCACGCCGTCACTCCTCTTTCTCGTTTTCCACATTCCTTTTTGCTTTTCAGGTATCTTTACTTCTCTAGGAATGTTATACAATATATATATATGAGTTATTTATTGTATACGTAAGTGATTCTTGCATATATATACTGTATATATATAAGTATAATCTGGTTTGGGTTTATATATATGTATGTTAAGCATAGTGTTTTATAATATATTGTGGTTGCTGTATATATATATATACATATATATATATACGTTTTAATATGTAGGTTACAGTACATTTTATAATGGAAGTATTATAAATATTATATTATGAGTAGCTGTTCTAGTCATGATTTAGGTATAGGAATGCGAAGTTATATATATAGAAGATATATTTATATATTAGTTGTATAAGATTGGTATTATCGGTTTGAGTTCATATATATGTTATATAACTTTTATGACAGGTTAGCTTATACATGTAAGTTATATAAGTCGTTTATATAATGTTTATATCAGTAAATTTGCTGTGAACTTTAAATATATTTGTTTATAAATTTTCTCGACTTTTAGTTTTATAATTTATATGTACTATGGTTTCATAATGTATAAGTTTAGTTACAACAAGTTTATAAAGAATTTTATTTTTAAAGATATAGCATGTATGTAAGTATTTTTGCATTTTATAAGTGTATATATAGGTATTTATTTCAAAATATATAATGTATATATATGTTTGATTTTTTTACTTGTGTTTTTAATTCGAAAACAACGATTTATGATGTGTTCAAATTTTATTATGTAAATCTGTTTGATATTTTATGAATGTATATAAGTCTCATATATTATTATTTTGATCTTAAATTTCATATGGTTATTATATATATTATTACTTTATTTGTTACTATAGTCAGTATGTAACTTTATACAGGACTTTATATTAATTTATTTATATAAGTATAAATGAGTTATAAAAGTTACAGTATCTATATAGAGGTGTATATAAGTGTATATATATGTTTCAAATTATAATATGTGGATATGTTTCTTTTATTATATGGTTTTATTTAAAACAATCATTTTGAAATACATATATATTTAAATTTAAATTGTGTTTGAATTTAGGATATGTTTATATATGTAAATAGTTATATATAGTTATATATATGTTCACTTATATCAATTATCTTCATCGATCCAGTTCTGATTTGTTTCCATCAATTCTTGTTTCAGCCTCGTCTATCAATCCGTGCTCAGCTGCTTTGCTTTGACACTTATCGTTTGAATTTGGTCGATTTTCGAATTCGCGAGTTATTCCGTGTGCTTGTCCTGTTCATGTCTAGCCTCGAAAGGTGAGCAATCACTCACGATTGACGTTCTTATATTTATTAAATTTGATTTCAATTGAAACGACAATTGAAATATGCTGTTGTCAGTTATTTACATTTCTATATATATGCCATTATCTGTATCTATTTACCTGTGACATATGACACCATTATCTGTTATTTATATTGATGATATACGCATGTTATATTTTTATCATATCTGTTATCACTCTGCAAGTTCCCTGTTAGTATAGAATTCACTATGGGTTGAAATGATACATACCCGAACGATCTGTAGAATAGGAGAAAATCGTTATGGGTTGAAATGATAAACCCAATCTATTTTCATTGAATTGAATTTGGGATTGCGGGTTTAAAAGATATATACCCGTATATATTTAAATTACGGATTGAAATGATAAATATCCGTATCACTTGACCATAGGGTAGAAAATTATATACAGACACCATTGGTCTATATATAAATATTTTGAAAATGATTTCTATGGTTTTGAAAGGAAATATATAGTTTTAATAAATATTGATTTTGAAAGATTTATTAAAGTTGATTTAATCAATATAAAATATGTTTAAGTATTTACTTAAAATTTATATTTTCAAATATAGAGTTGTAATGATTCAGGTTGAAAAGATAAATTTGAAATTATATTTATTTAAGAATTTTACTTAAATAAGTTTGATTTGAAATTTATTTAAATTTGAAATTTTAAAGATATGTTTTATAACTCGAATTTGATTAAAAGTGACTTAAATGAATATTTCAAATTTACATAAATTAAAATGGGATATTTTGTTTATTTAAATTTGTAAATTGATGTTGTATTTAGATGTTATTGAATATTTAAAGATTTAAATATATTGAAATTGAAATAGCTTATTTTATGTTTCAAATCTGTATTTGAAATCGATGATTTGAAATGGTTTTTTGAGAAATTGAATTGAATTGAAATTTGAAGATTTGAGATTGGATTAAATTTGAATTTTTGAATCCGAGTTGAGTTGAATCGATTTGTGAAATTTGAGAAAACTATTTTATTATATAAAGTATTTTAAATTATATTTAAAACTATTTTATATTATTTTATAAACTATTTTTAATATAAACTATTTCTAATATAACTATTTTTAATATAAACTATTTTAAATATACTAATTATTTTAATATAAATTATTTTAACTTATAACTATTTCTATTATGAACTATTTTATTATATACTATTATTAATATCTAAACCGTTTAAGGGTGGAAGTTATGATTTCAATATAAGGTTTTCCAAAATATTATGATTTCAAAGTGTTTTGGTATTTGTAGTGTTATAACTTTGAAAATGCAATGATTTTGGAAATGGATATTTAAAGAGAAAATAATATCGTATTGATATGGTTTTGAAATGGAAATGATATTTTGGTTTTGATGTATAAACTATTTTGAAATGACCATGGTGTTATAATAACGATTGGTTGTTAAAGAGACCGGGATCAGATATGGGCATACTCTCTATCGATACCGAAAACCACTTTAACAACTGTGTACGTGGTGGAGATCCCAGAATGAAGTAGAATGGTGGCGACGATCCAATATGAGGTATATACGTGGACCCGACTCCCTTGAGTATGCATAAGGTGACTAAAACAGGAGCAATTGATGGGAAAATGATGTAGCTCCTCTAATCGGACACACTCCATCATATGCCATTCTATTACTTTGTGGTTTATTTGGTGCGCACCTTCGGATTTCGGGAGTGTGGCTCGAGGTGGGCGGTAGTGGATGTTATGCGTTACCACCGGCCCAGAAGTGTAATTGGTATATCTACCCTGGCATTGCCTAGTTGTGCCGTGTCACCTACCCTAGCGCGCCTTTTACGAGTTTGTTTTGTACCATACCTATGGAGTGCCCTCTGACGACGCCTATTACGGGGGAGATTACGGTACTGTATAGACTATGGGAATATATTAAATGTGTTAAGTTTGAAAATGTAAAGCCTTAACGCTATTTTGATAGTTTACTTTACTATAGACATATTATAATAGCGTATTGTACTACATAGTAGATAGTTTAACGGATCCTTAGAGGATGGTTATCCCAAACATCCTTTTAGTTACTTGTATTTCAGTTGATATTTCACTTGAGTTGGATTTATTGATATAAGAATGTTAATCCTGACTCGAGTGTTTTGTGTTTTGCTTTACGCTCGGGTCAGACTGAGTGGTTCAGTGTTCGAGACTCACCTTTGGAGTTGGAGCTTCGCTTGGAGATCCAACTATATCTATCCAGCTTCCAGTTATTCAGTTGACTTTAGTGATGTATTCTGATCTTGTATTTGACTATTGTATTGAGATATCTATGTATTCGTGACTTATGTTGTATCTTGTTTAACTCTGTTATATATATAGTAGCTTCATGAACTACTATTCTTTTGTTTTCGCTGCATTATTGTTATATTACTCTGTGTCTGTGATTATTTATTTACTGTATATGCTGAGTTTTGCCAAATTTAAATTAACAATCTGATATTTTGAGCAATTCAAATCCGACATGTATGGATGCGAATGGTTGAAAATTTCAGGATGTTACAGTGGTATCAGAGCTCTGGTTTTAGGCAAAGCTTAGCATATAGAGTAGATTTAATTACAAAATCACTTTCGTTAGAGCTTGAATCTCTTCCTCTTTGATTCGGTTTCCTTTGAATTTTGGAACTCTCCCACTTGTTCTGAAATTCGTCCTTGTCTTTCTTATTCGGGTTCTTTTGACTCTGGAGTATCCCATAGCCCCGCTGAATGATTTTAAAGGGGTGAACTCCTTTACAACAAGCATTGATTCACCGAAGATTTCTATATCCTCGGTTTACGATGCTGCTATCTTTTGCTATACCTGAATTCTATCTCTTGTGATCGAATGCCGAATTGCCTCAGAATTCTCCATCGATCATATTCTTGAAGTCATGGTTGACCCGGTTAAGGTTGTCCGCAATCTATATAAGTCTATCCATTCTTTTCTGTCTTTGAAATCTATTTATCTCCCTATCAAGCCTATGTTCTAGTTGAATTCTTTTGGTTAGGATCCCTCTATATTTGGATCTCTATCCTTGTTTTGAAATCCATTCTAGAATCATCGAGTGAGGGAGTGTATTTGTAATTAATATTAAAATGCTTTATTGTGTGTTGTTTGAGTTGTTGATGTTGATTTGGGTTTTCGATCGATTCGTCTGATTAGCGATATCGATAGGATTTCCAAAACACTTGAACAGAGCAAACTGATACAATACTATTTTCAAAAATTGGGTAAATGAAATAAATTTGTATGATTATATTATAAATATATATGTAAAATTTTCCGGAATTTAATAAGTTAATTAAATTGTTGTTTGAAATGATAATATTTGATTATCATTTATTCTTCTACAAAAATGAATTTATAAACATGTTTTATAAATTGATTTGGGAATTGAGACGAATTTAAATTAGGAATTCGAGAATTTAATTTATGGTGATTTTAAACTTTGGTTTTAAAGTTTTAAAGTGCATATTATTTAAAGTATTTTCGAATAGAAATCGTTTCCAAAGAAAATTTTAAAATGTTTAAATCTGTGCTCTTCTCTTTTGTCGCTGGAAAATAATTTCGGTGATGGCGGCCGCATCATCGACATTCATTTTTGAGTTTCGAAGTGGAGAGACCAATTTGTAGCTTTGCTACACTTTTGTTTTGGAAAATAAATTGATTTAAAATTCTAAAGTATGGCTTGATTTATAATATATAATTATATGATTATAGATTTGATTTGATATATATAGTATATATATTTTATCTCTAAATTATTTGAAATTAATTGGAAATTTAAATTCTTAATTCTATGATTTAAAGATAATTTCAATTATAAAATGAAACTAAAATTTGGAATAAAAATTTAAACTTGAAATGATTGAATTGGAAAATTTACTTGTATAATACCCAATTTCATTCTAATACAACTTACCTAAATTATTCAGAAGTTGAATATGTAATTGGGTAATATACAATATAAAACGATTTTATAAATAAAATTTGAGTGATCATAATAAATGTTATACACTTAATTTTAATTATAAAAATGTTAATAGAGATAAATAGAATAATAAGTTAATGGATTTAATAAATAAGATAAATAAATTAAACTTTTGTTTTGAAGGATAATAAATTGAAATAAATACCTTGAATTTAAAATTAATTGTTGAATATAAATTAATTTAAATTGAAATTTGTATGGTTTGAACTAATTGTTTTATTTGTTTTCAACTTATTTTCTTTCTGGTTGTTTCTATTTTCCTACCTCGTTCCTTTTCGAGGACGAAAAGTTTTGAGTGGGGGAGAGTGTAACAACCCATAAATTTTAGTACTTTATTTATTTAATTAACTGAATTTTTGTGAAATTTTAAGTAATAAAATTTTGAAATAAAAATTTGATATTTGGAATACGTCTATTTAAACATAGTAACTAGTAAATTTTCATCTGTTAATATGAAAGTTTATTTTATTGTGTAATTTCATTTCAATTTAAGTCAGTAAAGATTGATGATAATAAAATGTTTTCCAAACCTGAATATTTTTATATAGAAAATTTGTAAATTATCTTTTGAGTGAGACGTTATATTTCGTTTCTCCAAATTTGGACTGCTATTGCCCGTTTATCTTATTTCTGGCAAATTAGCAGCATTTTCGGTACCGATTATCGACTTTTGATCGGATGATTGTACAACTGATATCTGTATACCGTTTTGATCGTCTTGTCGTGCTGATCTCTGCGGTATATTAAATTTTGTGTTTTGATGTCCGGTACACGACGGAAACGACAAGGCAATTTGTCGTATCGGTACCGTAATTCTGTGCCTTTTGTTTTTCCTTTCTTGTCTTTTCAATTGCTCAACCGTCTAGCCTGATGCCTTTATTTAATTATAGAATGACGGTTGACCCATCTCATTTCATTAATTTATTATGGTGACTTTTCCACTGTGCTTTTCGGTTCATTAAATTGGAAATGAAGCCTATTCGTCACTTCCTTTTTTTTTCTTTACCTTTGAAACGCATCTCGTCCAGTGAAATCTTTCTTTCTCTTTTCAATTGCTTCTTTCCTCTTTTATTTTCTTTTGCTTCTAGATTTAACTGCCGTCCTCTACTCCTCCACTTCATTTTGACCACGCACCGCCCATCTCCACAGATCTGCACGCCGGCCCCATCCACCATCCTGTGCCGCTCACCACCACCATCTAAACAACCATCTCTGAGACCACAGCCTCTTTTCCACCACGTTTCTCACCATCACCCACCCGACATTCCTCCGCCACTTTTCCTTTCCCTTTGGTCCGCCTTCCTGAAGCTCACGCCGTCACTCCTCTTTCTCGTTTTCCACATTCCTTTTTGCTTTTCAGGTATCTTTACTTCTCTGGGAATGTTATACATTATATATATGAGTTATATATTGTATACGTGAGTGATTCTTGCATATATATATAGTCTATATATAAGTATAATCTGGTTTGGGATTATATATATGTAAGTTAAGCATAGTGTTTTATAATATATTGTGGGTGCTGTATATATATATACACGTTTTAATATGTAGGTTATAGTACATTTTATAATGGAAGTATTATAAATATTATATTATGAGTAGCTGTTCTAGTCATGATTTAGGTATAGGAATGCGAAGGTATATATATAGAAGATATATTTATATATAAGTTGTATAAGATTGGTATTATCGGTTTGAATTCATATATATGTTATATAACTTTTATGATAGGTTAGCTTATACATGTAAGTTATATAAGTCGTTTATATAATGTTTATATCAGTAAATTTGCTGCGAACTTAAAATATATTTGTTTATAAATTTTCTCCACTTTTAGTTTTATAATTTATATGTACCATGGTTTCATATTGTATAAGTTTAATTACAGCAAGTTTATAAAGAATTTTACTTTTAAAGATATAGCATGTATGTAAGTAAGTATTTTTGCATTTTATAAGTATATATATGTATTTATTTCAAAATATATAATGTATATATATGTTTGATTTTTTTACTTGTGTGTTTAATTCAAAAACAACGATTTATGATGTGTTCAAATTTTATTATGTAAATCTGTTTGATATTTTATGAATGTATATATGTCTCATATATTATTATTTTGATCTTAAATTTCATATGGTTTTTATATATGTTATTACTTTATTTGTTACTGTAGTCAGTATGTAACTTTATACAAGACTTTATATTAGTTTATTTATATAAGTATAAATGAGTTGTAAAAGTCATAATATCTATATAGAGGTGTATATAAGTGTATATATATGTTTCAAATTATAATATGTGGATATGTTTCTTTTATTATATGGTTTTATTTAAAACAATGATTTTGAAATACATATATATTTAAATTTAAATTGTGTTTGAATTTAGGATATGTTTATATATGTAAATGACTATATATAGTTATATATATGTTCACTTATATAAATTATCTTCATCGATCCAGTTCTGATTTGTTTCCATCAATTCCTGTTTCAGCCTCGTCTATCAATCTGTGCTAAGCTGCTTCGCTTCGAGACTTATCGTTTGAATTTGGTCGATTTTCTAATTCGCGAGTTATTCCGTGTGCTTGTCCTGTTCATCTCTAGCCTCGAAAGGTGAGCAATCACTCACGATTGACGTTCTTATATTTATTAAATTTGATTTCAATTGAAAGGACAACTGAAATATGCTGCTGTCAGTTATTTACATTTCTATATATATTCCATTATCTGTATCAGTTCACTTGTGACGTCTGACACCATTATCTGTTATTTATATTGATGATATATGCCTGTTATATTATTATCATATCTGTTATCACTCTGCAAGTTCCCTGTTAGTATAGAATTCACTATGGGTTGAAATGATACATACCCGAACGATCTGTAGAATAAGAGAAAATCGTTATGGGTTGAAATGATAAACCCAAGCGATTTTCATTGAATTTAATTTGGGATTGCGGGTTGAAAAGATATATACCCATATATATTTAAATTATGGATTGAAATGATAAATATCTGTATAACTTGACCATAGGGTAGAAAATTATATACAGACACCATTGGTCTATATATAAATATTTTGAAAATGATTTCTATGGTTTTGAAAGGAAATATATGGTTTTAATAAATATTGATTTTTAAAGATTTATTAAAGTTGATTTAATCAATATAAAATATGTTTAAGTATTTATTTAAAATTTATATTTTCAAATATAGAGTTGTAATGATTCAGGTTGAAAAGATAAATTTGAAATTGATTTGAAATTATATTTATTTAAGAATTTTACTTAAATAAGTTTGATTTGAAATTTATTTAAATTTGAAATTTTAAAGATATGTTTTATAACTTGAATTTGATTAAAAGTGACTTAAATGAATATTTCAAATTTACATAAATTGAAATGGGATGTTTTGTTTATTTAAATTTGTAAATTGAAGTTGTATTTAGGTGTTATTGAATATTTAAAGATTTGAATATATTGAAATTGAAATGGCTTATTTTGTGGTTCAAATATGTATTTGAAATCGATGATTTGGAATGGTTTATTGAGAAACTGAATTGAATTGAAATTTGAGGATTTGAGATTGGATTAAATTTGAATTTTGGAATCCGAGTTGAGTTGAATCGATTTGTGAAATTTGAGAAAACTATTTTATTATATAAAGTATTTCAAATTATATTTAAAACTATTTTATATTATTTTATAAACTATTTTTAATATAAACTATTTCTAATATAACTATTTTTAATATAAACTATTTTAATTATACTAATTATTTTAATATAAATTGTTTTAACTTATAACTATTTCTATTTTATAAACTATTTTATTACATACTATTATTAATATCTAAACCGTTTAAGGGTGGAAGTTATGATTTCAAAGTTAAGGTTTTCCAAAATATTATGATTTCAAAGTGTTTTGGTTTTGGAAGTGTTATAACTTTGAAAATGCTATGATTTTGGAAACGGATATTTGAAGAGAAAATAATATCGTATTGATATGGTTTTGAAATGGAATTGATATTTTGGTTTTGATGTATAAACTATTTTGAAATGACCACGGTGTTATAATAAAGATTGGTTGTTAAAGAGATCAGGATCGGATATGGGCATACTCTCTGTCGATACCAAAAACCACTTTCACAACTGTGTACGCGGTGGAGATCCTAGAATGAAGTAGGATGGTGGCGATGATCCTATATGAGGTATATACGTGGACCCGACTCCCGTGAGTTGGCATAAGGTGGCTAAAACAGGAGCAATTGACAGGCTAATGAGGTAGCTCCTCTAATCGGACACACTCCATCGTATGCCATTCTATTACTTTGTGATTGATTTGGTGCGCACCTTCGAATTTCAGGAGTGTGGCTCGAGGTGGGCGGTAGTTGCTGCTATGTGTTACCACCGACCCGGAAGTGTAATTGGTATATCTACCCTGGCATTGCCTAGTTGTGCCGTGTCACCTACCCTAGCACGCATTTTACAAGTTTGTTTTGTACCATACCTATGGAGTGCCCTCTGACGACACCCATTACGGGGGAGATTACGGTACTGTATAGACTATGGGAATATATAAAATGTGTTAAGGTGGAAAATGTAAATCCTTAACGCTATTTTGATAGTTTACTTTACTATAGACATATTATAATAGCGTATTGTACTGCATAGTAGATAGTTTAATGGATCCTTAGAGGATGGTTATCCCAAACATCCTTTGAGTTACTTGTATTTTAGTTGGTATTTCACTTGAGTTGGATTTATTGATATCAGAATGTTAATCCTGACTTGAGTGTTTTGTGTTTTGCTTTACGCTCGGGTCAGACTGAGTGGTTCAGTGTTCGAGACTCTTCTTTGGAGTTGGAGCTTCGCTTGGAGATCCAACTATATCTATCCAGCTTCCAGTTATTCAGTTGACTTTAGTGATGTATTCTGATCTTGTATTTGACTATTGTATTGAGACATCTATGTATTCGTGACTTATGTTGTATCTTGTTTAACTCTGTTATATATATATTAGCTTCACGAACTACTATTCTTTTGTTTCCGCTGCATTATTGTTATATTACTCTGTGTCTGTGATTCTATGATTATTTATTTACTGTATATGCTGAGTTTTGCCAAATTTAAATTAACAATCTGATATTTTGAGCAATTCAAATCCGACATGTATGGATGCGAATGGTTGAAAATTTCAGGATGTTACAGGAAATACTCGGTAAGATTTGGAGGAAGGGTAAGAAGATTCTCGCCAATCATCCCTTAGATTGGAAGAAGACTATTTACTTAAGGAAATTCATAGAAGACTAACTTAGAATACACAGTTGCGTGCATAGCACTCGCACGCAAACAAATTACCACTTAAGTGATTATTACCATTGTTAGAGTGATTCTAAGTTATGACTTCAGTTAATTTTGGGACATTTATTATTAAGGTTGAATAGGAAGATAAACCAAACTTTCACCTGTAGAACCTGTTATCCCAACTTTTAGCAAAGTTGAGATACCCAAAACTGACTGAAAATCAATAATAACTAGCCATGAATATCAACTATGCATTGCAGGATAACCATGGATATCGATGAATTTTGTCCGAGTCCGGATCGGGCTACAACTGACAAGACATGACAAGAAAAGCCATAAAAGCCAGTGCTCCAAGTTTCAGGCTAATCGGAGTTCGTATGAGTGAGATATGATCGATACAAGTTAGGTAAAATGTGCTGTTCGTATCCATCAAGCAGCATTAGCTTCGTATCGATGGAGTCCGCATTCACCATCACGTCTCCATTCGTATCCATCGACTTCACACCGATCGAGTTCGAATCCATCGTCTTCGTATCGGTCAGGGATGCAAGTCCTTCGTACCCATTTGTCTCGAATCCATCAGATGACTTTGCATCCATCAGGCGCTGACCGCTTCGTATCCATCAGGAGTCCTTGTTTGAATCCATGAATGATTGCTTATTCATATCCACTGAGTCAAACAGGACAGAGATGACGCGTGAGTTATGGATGCGAACGCGGCGAAATACTCGGGGTGACTCGATCAAATCGGAATGAAAAGCGGATCGACACGAAGAGCGCGCGCCACATCAACCTGCTCACGCACATTACCATCGATTCGAAGGGATCGATTCGAATTCATCGATTCGAACAGAGCGTTGCTACCGGAAATACGATTTCGTATCGATCATAACTTGAGATTTACAAGTCCAAATGCAATGAATTTTTAACAGGTGCTTACATACATGTTGAAGAACGTTCTCACCAAATTTCAGCTCGATTGGATCATTTCTTAATCGATACAAAATTGCTTCGTATCGATCCCAGAACGGGCCCAGATTTCCTGGACACAGGCATGTGGGCCCACTCACGTGCCAGAAGTGGTCTCCCTAAATTTGGGAGAAATATCAGCCTCCTACACCTATAAATAGAGCCCTTGGTCATTCAGAAAAGGGGTCGGACAATTTTGAGAGCTAAAGGGCGCCCAGACTCTGCCAGATTTACTCCAGATCACCATTGCTGCCTTAGATTCAGATTATAATCATAAAATCTGTTGTACTACGCGATAAGAAATTGTAATCTTCAAGCATCGAGCAATAAAATCATAAAAACCTTGAAGTGGACGTAGGCCAGAGATAGCCGAACCACTATAAATTGTGTGTCATTGTTCATTATTTCTGGATTGCTGTTTGTTGCTTGCTTAGATCTGATATTTGTGTTTGAATATTGCTGTTTTGTATTCATACACTGGTGCTTTCATAATACTTGGGGTTTGTGACCAAATTTGGCGCAAACACCTTGGTGCTTTCACTGAGAGGAACTAGCACCCGCTACACCAGATTCAAAGTTTAGATTTGAAAGTTTGAAGGACTCAGATTGGCTCGACAATGACTCGACAAACAAGACAAAGAGCTGAGAGAAGCCAACAAGGAGGAAGTCAAGAAGCATCCTCTGGTGCTGGAGAAGGACAAGCTTCGATTTACATCACTAGAGATGAAATGGAAGCCATAGCAAATTCATTGCAAGAAAGGATGATGAAGACTCAGCAAGAAATGCTACAGAATTTCTTCGAGCAGACGAGGGCAGCAAATGTGCAAAACATTGGACCAACTACAGCAGCCGCAAGTGCGGGACAAGGAGTCAGGATTGCGGAAACCAATGAAGGTCAGTTTCAAGGTCAGGATGCAGATCTAGAAGGCAATCAACAAGGACTTGGGGGCAGACCCTCAGGATTTGATGCTGGAAGGCCTACAGATGGAGCTCAACAAGATGGAGCCAACGCTGATGCTAATAGGCCACACGAAGAGTACGTACTAGAATACCCTTCAAGACCAAGAGGGCAACCCCAGGATGGAGATGAAAAGATGGCTGGATTAGTCCGACGACTGATGAGAGGAGGATTGTCTAATGGAGGACTAGAGGAAGTCAGTCGGAGTCTGTTCACCCAGAATAATAGGAATGCAAGGAACCCTCCAAAGTTCAAACTGCCTATGCTGGATCCTTACGACGGGAAGTCAGACCCAACAATGCATATTACTCGATACATCAGGCACATGGAAGTGTTGGGGGCATCCGAGGAAGTGATGGCTCGATGCTTCCCTCTATACTTGTCAGATTTGGCTGCACTTTGGTTCAGGCAATTAGAAATCGGATCGATCAGAACATGGGGCGAGCTTGCAGATTGCTTCATGAGACAGTTTAGGGTCCACTTGACGCGACCCAAGAGTGTGATGACTTTGGCATCAGTAAAACAAAGGACCGAAGAGTCCATAAAAGATTTTCTGCTACGATTTAATGCAACGATGGCTTCTGTAGATCGCCCGGATCCATCGATGATTTTGATGGCAGCAGTGGCAGGAGTTGGGGAAGGCACCGAATTCAAAGATTCTTTGGCAAGAGAACCACCACAAGATCTTGGAGAGTTTTACCATGAAGCTGAAAGGTTCATTCGATTAGAGGAATCACGAGCCGAGAGGCAGGAAATAAACGCTGTACAAGGCGAAGGAACCGCCAAAGAACAGCCCAGGGTAGACAAAGGAAAGAGAAAGCAGGATGACGCACATGATGGTCCTGATAAACAGAAGAAATTCCGAGAGCCCAGATTCAGGAAATACACAGATTTGGCGGCAAGCCTGGAACGAATTTACACTGAAACTCGGGGGCAACTCCCCTATCGAAAACCACCCAGGAGAGATCCCACAGAGCGGGAACGTAGAACCGGAAAATATTGCCTATTCCATGAGCTGGATAGGCACACAACCGACAAATGCCGCCACCTAAAGGATGAGGTGGAAGAACATGCCAGGAGTGGTAGATTGCCACAATATGTCAGAGAACGGGCAGCGGCGGTAAGGCCTGAACAACTACCACCCCCACTTAACAGAAACGATCCTGGATCGGGATCACGACTCGTCATCAACTGATTAAGATGGCAAGGGCCAAGTTCAGGATTTGGACTTCGGTCAAATAATTTCATTAGATTTGTTTTCAGAATAAATGGCTACTCCACTTACTCATGTATGGGAACCAAAGAGATACCTAGGCATGCTCTGAGATGGAGATAGACCGATCTGCCCGGAGAGGCAATGTTTAGTTCTTTCCTGATGTTTGAGATTGAACATCTTGGACCTGAATTTAATAAATAAACTTGAATTTCTTGAAATAAACCTTTGACCGGAGAGTTAAAGGATGAGTATTAAATATCAATATAAAAATGATCGCTTTATGACCCTACCCGGAGAGACGGGGTCCGGAGTGCAAGAAGTGGGTTGCTTCGCTGGAGAGCGACAGGATCGACTCACTTAACGTCGTTTCCCATTCACCGGAGATTGATTGGATCAGGATTCGATAAGTGCCCGGAGAGGCTATGATCGGCCCACGATTTAGGCCATGCCATCGCTTAATGTTCAGATACACTGAACCAGCACTACAACAAAACTCTAATTTAATAGCAGCGATTCTCAGCGTTTCCGTGTCCAACGCTGTAACAGGAAAAAAATACTTTCGTAAACGCTGAGATAAACTTAGGTTCAATCATAACTTTTAAGGCGGGTCAATTTCATTTTAGCCGCCTCTTCTTTATACTCTGATACTTCCTTCCCAAAATATTTAGGTTTCTCTTCATCTCCAAAAGCAGCCAAATCCCTCCTAAATTGCTTAAAATTATCTCTCGCAACAGACCGGAAAACCCTAGACATAAAGATTTTCTTTCGTCTCTACTTTCAAGCATCCACCTTTGCCTTCGAGCATGGGAGCGAAATTGCCGCTGTTATCATCGTCAATCGCCATGCCATCACTCTCGTATGAGCATCAACTACAAATCTCCGCTCGTCTGACTTTCTAAGTAGTGAGAAGATTTTATTAGACTATTCTTTATCATCTTTTAACTAAAATTGAATATCCGATTTTTAGCATAAGCATTTATGTAATGACCTAATATTTCCTAAATTGCAAAGGTATTATTCTACTTTTTTATTGAGTATATATGATTGCAATAGATAATAACTTAAATGGTGGTATGGCTTCTTATTCATTTTATGTTTTTGATGGGTACTTATATTTTTAAATTTTATATTATAATATATACAATTAGTAAATTTGGAGAAAAATTATGATATGTATCTTGAAGCTCTTCAGCTGTAGAAGTGCAGAAATGGAAAGCAATAACAGAAGATGAACAATGCTTTTCAGCTTGATCAATCCAGTTATGATAAGATGATAACTGAAACCCCCAGTATAGACAAATTACTCCTGTGCTTGTTGAAAGATTCACATGTAATTGTTGCTTTAACCGATGTTGGACGACGTTGAGGTAAATTCCTGTTTATTGTTTCACAAATTGCTCACGATAGCTGCTAAACAAACCGATGATGCTCATCAGATATACAATGGTCCACATCGATCCAATTTATTGTTTTTTTGCATGGACAAGATTTGGCATAGTAGTTTTCGTGTCATTTTCTTTGTCTTTTTTGGTAAGGAATACATGTGAACTTTGTATAGATTAGCATTGCTACCTATTCTAAAATATTTCTACACTTTTATTTTGATATATATAATTACAAGTGGTTTGTTTTGTTTTGTTCATTGGATTAGATGACACAAGTATTTGTTTATGTGAAGTCATTTGTTGCATTTTGTATGATATTGCAGCCTTGTTTAATTACTTTATATGCTCCCTGTCTTTTGTGTAAACACGAAAATGCCGAATGTGACAAACAAGGTAAAGTTGGAAGCATTATTTATCGTAATGAGGGGGGACTTGTGCTTGTGAGCAGAAATACAAGGATCCAATTGATTGATAAATTGACATCACACCTAACTTAAACTTCATAACTTCTCTTTTAATAAAAACCTACAAACAAATTGAAAACACTTATTAGTTTGTGTACATATGCTAGGTACAACGCAGTGATTTTGTCCTTATTCCATGAAGATGTAGACTTTGTCAGTACTCTTTGTTTACTTCTTTCATATGATATTTGTTATCCCGCCTTTTGGCAAGGCCGTGACACCAAGGACTTAACTAGAAAACAGTGACAGATCGTCTCGGAAGTCGGTTACACGTAAGGATCGCTACGGATATCGATGAAATTTGTTCGAGTCCGGATCGGGCTACAATCGATAAGGCACGTCAAGCAAAGCCGTGGGAACCAACGATCCAAGTTTCAAGACAATCCGAGTTCGTATGCTCGAGATATTGTCGACAAAGGATGGAGTAGAGCTTCCTTAGTTCGAATCCATAGGCGAACCCTATGTTCGAATCCATCAGACAAGCATTGCCTCGTATCCATGAAAAAGAGACTAGTTCGAATCGATCAGAGGAGAATTGCTTCGACTCCATCAGGCGGAACCGATAGCTTCGAATCGATTGAGGCATTCACCGCGTTCGACTACATCAAGCAAGTCTTCATGTGCCTTGAGTTCGAATCCACCCTTGCATACACCGTAGTTCGAATCCATCGAAGGAAGGAACCTTCGAATCCATGCATTCGAATCCCCAGGCCAAGACAACTTCGAACCGGTCCATAGCTACAAGTCTAAATCGATTCGAACGAGCATTAGTTTCATCGATTCGAAGGGAGAGGTCCTTCGAATCCATTACCTCGAATCCAAGCCATGGATACGACCCAGTCAAACCGGAGTACAAAACGGATCGAAGCGAGAGACACGCGCCACGTCGCAGCAGGCATCGAGTCGACCGAATCGATTCGAAGTAAGATCGATTCGAAGTATCCCTGTTCTCCAGAAATGCAACATTGAATCGATCATATCTCGAGTTCTACAAGTCCAAATGCCATGAAATTTTCACAGAAGCTCAAACACATAATGAAGAATGTACACACCAAATTTCAGCTCGATTGGACGATTTCTTGATCGATTCGAACCAAGGGTCGAATCGATCCCAAAGTGGGCCCGGATCTCCAGATTTCGGCCATGTGGGCCCCCTGACGTACCAGAACTGGTCTCCCCTCATTTTAGGCGAAATATCAGCCTCCTACACCTATAAATAGAGCCCCTGGTCATTCAGAAAAGGGGTCGGAGAATTCTAAGTACTGAAGAGCACCCAGATTCTGTCAGATCTACTCCAGAACACCGCCGCTGCTTTAGATTGACACTTAGCATTTAAATTCAGTTGTATTACCTTATAAACTACTGTAATCTTCAAGTAATCGAGCAATAAAATCATCAAACTTCATAGTGGATGTAGGCAAAACGCCGAACCACTCTAAATCGCTTGTCTTTGCAATTTACTTTCTATTGTTTGGAGTTTTTGTTAGATAATCCACAGTTTTAATTTTCATTCTTCACTTTTATCTCTTCAAAAACTTCCGAAGAGTGTTGTGCCCATTTTTGGTACAAACACTTTGGTGCTTTCACTGAGAAAAAACCAGCTTTTTTCTCCTGCTCCTTGGATCTACCATCGATACCGGATTGCACAAATCCAAGAGGAAGATCCAGATCTTCGATTCACAGTCCTTCCATTCTACTCAGATTTGCATAAAATCTAGGAAAAGGATTCATCATTCAAAATGGTTAGCACGAGAACCACTTCTGCAGCTCCAGGACAAGAAGGTAGGGATGGACAAAATCCTGCTCAACAGCAGCCATCCAACCAAGACAACACTGCCCACTCGGATCCGTCTGGGGCAGTCACTAGACAAGAATTTCAGGTGTTACTTCAAGAGTTGACTCAGAGTCGGCAACAGTTAGCCGAACAGTTGTGAGCCAATATTGAATTGACAAATCAACTGAACCGCCAGGGCCGTAGGAGGTCCAGAAGGGATGATGTTTCCCGCTCATCCACTGAAAGTTCTGCCTCATCTGACTATCATCATAGATCTACCCGTCCCCGATTAAACGGAGATTATGCTCAGACTACGGGATATCAGCCCGCCCTGACAGTCGGGCAACTGAGGGTAGGACCATCAACCAGCTTCCAGGCTGGGCCATCAGCACGAGGTGGCCGCACTCCACAATATACTACGGACAATCATGTCACAGCTGCCACAGTAGAAACAAGGGTCGATACCCGATATCTTCCAGATTCGAGTAATCAACAGCAAGGACGTACTTCTGAACCATACGTCCCGGAAGACGATGAGCCAAGGAGGCGAAACTTGGACCGTCGACAGCGCCCGGTCCAAACTCGCATTGTGGAACCCGACCACACCTTAGCTCAGCATGCTCAAAATGTAGCAATGCCAGACATCTCGACTATGATACGTCAGATGATCCGTGAAAGCCAAGGGCTTACCAATGACGATTGGGGAATTTCTCGAAGCCATACTCCTTTCACGGACGAGATACTATACGCTGAACCTCCTCGGCGATTCAGAATGCCAACTCTCCCTATGTACGAAGGAAGTTCTGATCCCAATCAGCACATACTGAAATACGAATGGTCAATGAGCGCCGCAAGGGCCGACGATGCAGTAAAATGCCGCAGCTTCCCCATTTCACTAGGAGGAATTGCAACAATGTGGTTTACAAGACTACCTCCAAGATCTATCTCGTCATTTGACCAATTGTCTAAGAAATTTGTTGAACAATTCCGTATGCATGTTGCCAGACCCAAAGATGTTAACACCCTGTCCAATGTTACCCAGGCTCGTGGGGAAACATTAAGGCGTTACTTGGAGAGATTCCATGCGGCATGCGTGGAAATTAGTAATCCCAACGACAACTCAATTTTAATGGCATTGACAAAGGGAATTGATCCCGATTCTGAATTTGGAAACTGGTTAGCCGGAAAACCCCCGCATCGTTGGACCGTTTCTACTCCAAAGCCGCTCAATTCTTACGGCAAGAGGACGCGAAACAGTCTAGGAAGCAGGACGATGCAAAACCCGGAAGTGAGGGAATACAAAGCAATGTAGCAGTTAAACAGTCCGGTGACAATTCCGGAAAAGTCCAGTTAAACATACAGAACAAACAAACTCAGCCAAGAGGTGGCAATGGTCAGAATAAGAAGAGAGACCCGAATCCAGGCCCACGGCGTAGGGCTCCGATGTTTGAAAGTTATACACCGTTAAACACATCACTGGAAAATGTGTACCTGCAAACTTGCAACACAGAACAGTATAAGAAACCCGCTCCGAAGCGGTCATCAGAAAGGCAGATTCAGACGGGAAAGTTTTGTAGGTTTCATGAGAGCTATGGCCACAATACTAATGACTGTCGCCATTTGCAAGATCTCATAGAAAAGTTGATCAGGGAGAGGAAGTTAGATCAATTCGTGCGGGCGCCGCAGTCTGGTGGTGCGGGCCCATCGAATCCAAACCGTGCGCAAGATCAGGAAAGACAAGAGGAACCCGCTCGTACGGGCAGGAGGCTAGTTATCAATACCATAAGTGGTGGTCCTCATCCAGCAGACAGGAGCTGGAGGGAAATGGAGTCGTATGCTAGCTCTATCAGGCATGCGAGCTTCGAATGTTGCAGTAATTGTGAGGATGGAACCCCGGCTAAGCAACAAAAAACGATGTCTGACGATATCATATTCAGAAGCAGAGATGCTGACAAAATCGAAGCTCCAACGATTGATCCACTGGTCATATCTGCCCAGGTTGGTCCTGCTTGGATGAAGAGGATCTTAGTTGACAGTGGGAGTTCTGTAAACATTCTATTCAAGCGAGCTTACGATTTAATGAAGATGGAAGCAAAAGACCTAAAACCCTGCCAATCCCGGGTTCATGGCTTCAATGGCAGTGCAACAATACCTGCTGGGATAGTGGAACTACCAGTGGAACTGGGGATCGGAGAGCGCAGGAGAGTCCGACTACTGCAATTTGTTGTTCTTGACATTGCTTCACCGTACAATGCATTCCTGGGTCGACCAGCTCTTGCTGAATTCAGGGCAGCCATTGCCCCGTGGTGTTTAACTTTAAAATTCCCAACCGATCATGGTATAGGAATCGTTCAAGGAGATCAGGCAGCAGGAAGAGCCTGTTATGTTGCTGAATTGCGAGAAGCACAGAAGAAGGAGAAAGGAAAGGGCGTAGAGGAATCTCTCTGCGTCCGTTTTACTGATAATTGACAGCTAACGCCTGGGCCCCGGCCCGGGCACCACTACCAATTCCTTAGAGATCTTGACCCTAGAGATAGCGAAGATAAAGATGAAGTAGAAGAGAATCAAGCGTCTCCAGCCGAACTGACTGTGGACGTCCCGGTCAGTGAGGATGACGACTCGAAAGTACTAAAAGTTGGATCTCAACTGGGAAAACAGATACAACAGGAATTGGTTGAATTTCTTCAAGCGAATCTTGATGTCTTTGCCTGGACGCACTCTGACATGTGCGGAATCTCACCGAACATTGCAATTCACTCTTTGAATATTGATCCGCGACATGTTCCGGTCAAGCAAAAGAGGCGTGGTATGGACCCAGAGAGATCTGCCGCCCTTAAAGAAGAAATTGACAAGTTACATTCAAATGGTTTCATCCGAGATGCTCTATACCCAGAGTGGGTGTCAAATCCGGTAATGGTTCGGAAACCGAACAGGAAATGGAGAACTTGTGTCGACTACTCTGATTTAAACAAAGCCTGTCCAAAAGATAGTTTTCCACTTCCCCGAATTGACCAACTCGTTGACTCAACTGCAGGTCACGAATTGTTATCCTTTATGGATGCTTATTCCGGTTATAATCAGATACCCATGCATCTACCCGATCAAGAACATACTAGTTTTGTAACCGATCTGGGACTCTACTGTTACAGAGTCATGCCCTTTGGTTTAAAGAATGCCGGAGCAACTTACCAACGCTTGGTTAATCGAATGTTCGCTGATCAGATCGGGAAGACCATGGAAGTCTATGTGGATGACATGTTAGTTAAGTCCCGATTTTCCACAGATCACGTCAAGGATTTAAATTCAATGTTCTGCATCTTACGTGAGTATGGAATGAAACTTAACCCGTTAAAATGCCACTTCGGCGTCGCATCCAGAAAGTTTCTAGGGTTCATCGTTAACGCTCGTGGGATAGAAGCAAACCCCGAAAAGATCTGGGCAATAAGGAATTTGCAAACCCCGAAGACCATAAAGCAAGTCCAGAGTCTCAACGGGAAGGTAGCAGCGCTAAGCAGGTTCATCTCGAAATCCACTGATAAATGTATTCCTTTCTTTGATCTAATCCGGAAAGGGAAACGAAACTTTGAATGGACCACGGAATGTGAAGGCGCATTCCGATCGCTGGTTCAGCATCTCTCTACGCCACCGATTTTGTCGAAACCAATTGATCACGAACAATTATACCTTTATCTGGCGGTATCGGAGCATGCGATCAGTGCTGCTTTGGTCCGGGAAGAAGATCGAGTGCAGAAACCGGTCTATTATGTCAGTAAACGATTGACCGGAGCTGAAAGAAATTACCCCAGGTTGGAGAAACTGGCTTACTGCTTGGTCATTGCCTCGAGAAAGCTTCGTCCTTATTTCCAAGCACATCCACTTACTGTGTATACCGATCAGCCGTTACGATAGGTCCTCACGCGGCCTGAGACGTCTGGAAGGTTACTCAAGTGGAATATTGAACTGAGCCAATTTGACATTACTTATGCTCCGCGGAGAGCCATTCAAGGGCAAGTCCTAGCTGACTTCATAGCTGAATTTACTGTTCCTGACGACTTACCTGAAACCAGCGAGTCTCCTAAATATGTCTGGAAACTTTATACAGATGGTGCATCAAACGATCGGTGTTCGGGCGCTGGAGTTGTACTAGAAACCCCCGAAGGTCGATCCATATGCTATGCTTTGAAGTTTGACTTTCACGCAACCAACAATGAAGCTGAGTATGAAGCCCTGTTGACTGGGTTAAAGCTTGCCAAAGATCTGAGAATTATCGCTATAGAAGTTTATTGTGATTCACAGTTAGTTGTGTGTCAGGTACGGGGAGAATATCAAGCAAGAGATCGAAGGTTAGCTGCTTATCTAGCCCGAGTTCAGGAAGCGCTGGATCAGTTTGATTATTATGCTATTTACTACATACCACGAGATCGCAATCAAAAGGCCGATTCATTGGCAAAGTTGGCCAGCACAGGTGAAGCACAGCAAATGGGACTCGTCCCGGTCGAAACGTTGCCTTTCCCAAGCATCGATCAAATCAAAACGAATGATGTGTTGGAGACCTTTCCCAGCAGAGAATCATGGATGACTCCGTATCGAAATTATATTGAGAATGGGATATTGCCTGAGCACCGAAATGAGAAAAGGCAAATTCTACGAAAAGCTTCGCGCTTCATCATTCAGGACGGGATCATGTATAGAAAAGGTTATTCTGTTCCACTCCTCCGGTGTATCGCTCACGACAAAGTCAAACGAGTGTTACATGATGTACACGAGGGAGAATGCGGCGATCACACCGGTGGACAAGCGCTTGCTAAGAAGATACTTCGATATGGATATTACTGGCCGACAGTAAATCGAGATGCTGCCAATTACGCCAGAAAGTGCGACAAGTGCCAAAAACACGCTCGAATTCCAAGAGCCCCGCCTACCGAGTTAACTCAAATGGTCAGTCCCTGGCCGTTCGCTATGTGGGGTATCGATATCATTGGCGCTTTGCCTCTGGCAAAAGGTGGTGCGAAGTATGCCATCGTCGCAGTTGATTACTTCACGAAATGGGCCGAGGCCGAAGCTCTCGCAACGATTACGTCAAAGAAAGTGATAAACTTTGTGGTCCGCAATATCATTTGCCGATTTGGACTCCCGCATACCATCATCACCGATAATGGGACCCAATTCGAAAGTTCAGAGTTCAAGAATTTCTGCCAACGATTTCATATTCATAAAAAGTTCTCTGCGGTCGCACATCCACAAGCAAACGGTCAAGTCGAAGCTGTTAACAAAGTTATCAAATCCATCTTAAAGAAACGACCGGAAAAGGCTGGGGGAAAATGGGTCGATGAACTTCCTATGGCATTATGGGCTTATCGAACAACTCACAAGACCGCAACTGGACACACCCCATTTTCCTTATCCTATGGCTCGGAGGCCGTCATTCCAGTGGAGACAGAAGTATTTTCTCACCGCGTAACTTATTACGATCCGAAAACAAACGCTATATTGCTCGCTGAATCTTTGGATCTGTTGGACGAGAAACGAGAAGAAGCTGATTTAAGAGCGGCCGCTTACCGAAGTCGGGTCGCCCGATTATATAACACCAAAGTTCGCCCCCGAACCTTTGATCTCGGTGATCTGGTCCTCAAGAGAATATACCCGGTTCCTGCACACATGAAACCAAATTGGGAAGGACCATACGTGATTACGCAACGACTTGGAGATGGCACATTCAAACTATCAACCGTGGACGGTCTAGTTTTACCGAGAGCCTGGAACAGCGAGAGTCTCCGTCGCTATTACATATGACAGGCTTTATTTATTTCATTATGTTTTTTATTCAGCAATTTACTTTTGCATTTCGAAATTAGAATTTGTAATAAGGCAACTGATTTGCCATATTTTCTTATTTCAGCAATAAATGCCATCTCTTCGAGCCAGAGCTGTGATTCATTAAATACAATGTACAACATCACGATGCACGAAGAGCTAAGTTCCATCACACAGTGGAATTTATTCAAGTAGGGAGTGGCTGTGAAGCGATCAACCACTCACTAAATGAAACCCGAGCTCGGGGGCAAGCCATCACATCAGGCCACGAAATGGGTTGATACACGACAACCCTTCATTCAACTCCGTACTCCCAGAATGTGAGGCGGAGTATAAACATTTTACTAAACTCCGTGCTCCCAGAGTGCGAGGCGGAGTATAAACATTTTTCTCAACTCCGTGCTCCCAGAGTGCGAGGCGGAGTATAAACATTTTTCCTAAACCCCAGAGTACTCCGAGAGCGCGAGCTGGGTATAAACATTTTACTAAAGTCCGTGCTCCCAGAGTGCGAGGCGGAGTATAAACATTTTACTAAACTCCGTGCTCCCAGAGTGCGAGGCGGAGTATAAACATTTTTCTCAACTCCGTGCTCCCAGAGCGCGAGGCGGAGTATAAACATTCTTCTAACTCCGTGCTCCCAGAGCGCGAGGCGGAGTATAAACATTCATCTAACTCCGTACTCCCAGAGTGCGAGACGGAGTATAAACATTCATCCTACTCCGAACTCCGGAGCGCGAGACGGGGTATAAACATACGTCAACTCCACACTTCTCCCCAATACAGGGGGCAGAACCATAACACATAACAAGTTGAAGACAGAAAAGGAATAGATTTTCATTTCCATTATCAACAAAAAGAATCTGATTACAAAGTGTTTATGAAAAATTCTGCTAGTGGGAGCCGAATCCACATCTATACACGGCTATAGAAAAAATCAACAAAATGCTACCCTACGCAACAGAGATTTAGAGAAAGAAGTTCAATCTTTCTTCTTCCTTATCTTCTTCTTCGGGGTAGCTCCACCTGATCCGCTGCCCGATTTCTTCCTCAATCGCTTGCTCTTTTCAGGCTTGCCCTCCGGCAGCGATATAATGTCGACATCTTCCTCAGAGCTGGAGGCAACGGAAGTTCTTCTAGGAGGACGAGCTGGGGGCATAGGAGTAGTAGTAGGAGGAGGGACAGGAGCGGTCTCGATCAATACAGTACCACCCGGCGAAATCACCATTAACGGGGCAGGCCCGGGTGGACTAGCACCAACATTCCCTGCTGCCATCTCGGCAACGATCTCAGCAATAACATCGTCCTCACGAGATACTTGGGCCGCATCGGATGTGCCAATAGCTGGCATAGATAAACTAGCGGCCGGAGCAGCCTCATTCACAACATTGGACGGGTTGGCAGAGGGATCGATGGGTTCATTGAGAAGCTCCTCAATCATTTGAGCGCTGAAAGAAAACATATTTGCATCTCCCTCCTCGCCAATCAAAGTAGAAGTCATGATGGCTTCAGAAAAAACAACCCCTTGTGTTTGATGAGGAACTGATAAAGCAAGGGGCGCAGAAACAATAACTTCGGTCACTGAAATACGACAAAACGAAGATTGTTAGCCAAGTGTGTTGCTTAAGGTTCTTCACAACTGAACTACGAGAAACGTTCAAATACCTTCCTTGGTCTGAACCGAAACGTGGGCAGAATCCTCGGCAGAAGATAATAATGGTTGGTCAGGATTATAGGCAGGAACAGATTGGGGATCTACCGCACCAGTGGTTTCGGGCAATGTTGGAATTGCAGTTCCGACGCCTGTCCCGTGATGCACGACCCCCGAGCCTTCGCCTGCCTCTAGAGATTGGACGCCGAGCTTTTCTTTCGCCATAGAGATTACCACTTCATGAAGGGTCTTCCTCTCATCCTCGGTAAGCAGACGCATCTCCAGTTCAAAGTCGTCAAGTGCTCCATCTGGATGCGCTGCTCTCTTCTCATTCACCAGCCGGGTCCAGGCATTGTACAAGATCATGGAGTCATCTCCCAGCCACGCTAAATTTCTGTGTTCCAGCACATTAGCGTTATACGTGACTAAGAGATCGTCAAACTCAGCATCTAGCCTAGACCTCTCCTCCAAAATCTTTTCCTGAATCTCTGCTTCCACAGACTTAGCCTTGACCGCCGCCGCAGCAAGTTCGGCCTTGAGAGATACTGTTTGGTCGCAAGCCTCTTGAGCGGTGGCGTTCGCATCATCCTTCTCCTTCACCATTTCAGCGAATTTGGCCTTGAGCTCATTCAGCTCTTTAACGGCTAAGTCTCGCTCAGCTGCAATGGTGGTATTGCGATGGCCCATCTCTTCCACTGTGGCGCAATGTTCTTGCTGCATCCTCGCTAGTTTGGCCACGACACCCTCGTGTTTCTTAAGTGTTTCAAGCTCTGACTTTCGGGACGTTTCCACTTCGGATTGAAGAACTTGAATGATGTGTTTCTGCTTCGCAATGTCAACATCACGTTCAGCAATGACCTTCGCCCTGTCGAAAGCTACTCTAGAAGCCTTCACGGCTGCCTTATACCACTCCTTGTACTGAGCATAGAAGTCGTGGATGTAATTATGAGCAGTGGTCTCAGCTTCCAGAGGGATTCTTTTAAAGTTAGGAGGGAAGATGTAGCCATCCATGCAAATTTCCGGGTAGTCATTTTTCATTTGGGCGAGTTTAGCAGCTCCCTCGCTTGTCAACTCAGCCGGAGCTTGTTCAATTATAGCGGCTGCCGTTGGTTCCATTCTTGGCCGTTGAGCATCAGGCCGAGAAGATTGAGAAGGCAACTGTTGCTGATGAGATGGCCCTGGGAGGTCTACTGGAGCCCTGGGAGGCGGAGGAGAACGAGATCGGGGTCGGTGTTGGTATCCCCGGTCTCTGTCGGAGTAATCATAGCCAGAACGGTTACGCGAGTAATCTCTGTCTCTATCATAACGTTCCTGACTCGAATAGCTTCGCCCGTGATCCCTATCTGTCTCTCTCCTACGGGAATCATAAAATGGAGAAGACTGGCGCACATTCCGAAGCCTGTCTAGAGTGGAGCCACGTCCTGACATCTCACCTGCGATAAGAAAGAATTACGGATTAAAATCCCATAAAGCAATGTTTACTATGCAGAAGTCATGAAGTGCCGTGAAAGTGTGTGTAAATGTGTAAACCCCCAAACCGACCGGAAGTGTTGACCGCACTTAAAGGAAAAGGCTCGTTCATGTTTAGGACATCTTGCAATTCCTCCAACCCAGGATTATGAGAAATCGATATATAATCTGGGATAGGAATATCGTCAAGCCCTTTGAGAGAATCTCTCGAATGAGAAGGGGCGGCCTCAGAAATCATAACTCCGGAAGCGGGAAGAAACACATCTACAGATTTTCCCCCCTTTGACTTAAGTTTTTTGGAAACGGCGGCCTTGCCTTTCCGTTTTTCTCCCGATTCCTCCAAGTTTCCCGAAAGGTCAGCCATTGGCTCTGAATCCGTATGGGTTCTTTCTTCGTCACTCGCCTCGATTATTCTGATTCCGAGTGACTTCTTCGCTTTTCTCTTCTTGGGTTTCTTCTTATTTTCCTTCTTGGAGACGGACTTTGAAAATCCCTCAACAACTATGCTTTGATTAATGTCGATCAAACCCAGAACTCGTAAGTTGTAGTCATTCAGCACCGAGTCAATATGCCTCAGCTCGCTTGGGACTTCTTGAAGACTCCGGACGGTACCCTTGAAACGCCCTCCATCGGGCCTAGAGATAATAGCTGTAAAAGGAATGAGATGTCAATTTTAACACCGAAGAGCTATTGGTCAAGGAAACAGGTTAAGGCACTTACGTCTAGACAACCATCGCCTAGCGAAACCCGGAGGGCAACGAACGTAGAACCATTCGTTCTTGAAATAGCTCAGTCGCGTCCAAGCTCCAACTACAACTTGGCAATTTCTAACTGCCTCCAAAAATGTAAACGACGGGCTATCACCCCTGCTCTTGAAATTAAATATGTGTCTGATCTCGGAGGTCCTCGGCGGGCGAAAAAGACAGTCCATAAATATTACGAAGGCACTATTCAGCAACGCGTGCCCGTTGGGATGAAGTTGTGAAGGAGCGATTCCTAGATATGATAGCATCCCTCTGATATATTGATTGAAAGGAGGAAGAGTTCCAGCCGCACAAGCATGACGGTAGAATGCTGTATATCGTTCAGGCGGATTGTGCGGTCTATCAGTGGCGCTGGGCAATAATACGTCACCAAGAGATATGTTATGCTTTAAGCATATTCGTCCCAATAAGGATTCAGAGATGTTGGACTGAACCGAATCAACAGGGTCCTCAATAAATATCGCCTCCGGCAATTCATCTGGAGCTGGATCAATTATATCGGTAGGGATATCGGGAATCTCAAGCACCGGAGGAGTCGAGCTCTGTACCTCTTGTTGTTGGGAGCTCGAAGATTCCATAATTAGCTAACTCATCAGAAAGCAACGTTAAGTTCGTGAACGGCCCGTGCATTCCCCAGTGTAGAGTGTGTGAGCATGTCGTGCAGTGCAAGTGCTGTGCATTACTTAAGCAAATTTAACAGAATGAAGCAAGATATCCGAACAACATAACTTGGGAATTTGAGAATGAAAATGACCGTCATCGCTGACCGTCCCTTCCACACCATCCAAACGCCACTGACCATTTCAAATATAAATCAGTTAAATTACTGGTCACGTCATAGTTCCATCGACAAGCTTCAAAGGAAATTCAGGTTTAATTTGTTAGTTAAGTTTCGATTATGCAAGGCCGAAGCTTGTCGTAGTCAAGTGTGCTAGAATTCAATGGGTCCATCAAAGTTCAACTTGAAATTGGTCATGGTTCAGATGTTGGAGCAAATCAGAAGAGTAGAAGCCCCTGAAGCAAAGATGTTCGAATCGATCGACTCAAATCAATATGAGTCGAATCGATGAGGGTCGAATCGTATCGATTCGACTCTGCATAAGTTCGACTCGATGAAATCTTGGGGTGGAGAAGCAGTTCGAATCCATGGGCTATGCATAACTTCGAATCGATCAATACTCGGCACTTTCGAATCGATTGGGATATTACTGCTTCGAATCAATCGATTCGATCTTTCAAAACCATCGGTGCGAAATTTCGTATCGATTCGAACCACCTATCCCTGAATCAATTCGAAGTCTTATTTTCTTCATCGATTCGTTTTACTTAACCCTGCATCGATTCGAAATCTTACATCTTCGATCGATTCGGGCTACCTGTCCCCGAATCAATACGAGTAGAAAAAGCTATCTCTTGTATATCCATCGAGTCGACCCATTTCAGTTCTTACTACTCTTCGTACTTCTCAAAAGAAAGGATTGAAGTCAATGTTCGAACCCCGTTTTCATCGTTCTACACTCGAATCAATCCCTTAGATACCTGGACGAATTCGATTGGAATTTAAGACTCGGTAAAATCTGATTGACTCGTGCAAGACGTGGAGCTCTGAAGAATCGATTCGAAGAAGGAGCTCTCGTAACAGTAAAAGTAAAAAGTTAAAAGTGGATAGGACCCCGGTATATATAGGGGAAACGAGACCATTCGTCTCCCGGTCAAGCGCAACCGGAAATAACGGGTCTAGCTCATCGATTCGAAGCAGTATCTTCGAATCGATCACTGCAAGGCATCAATCGATTCGAAGCTGACCAGGTGACCTCGTCGACTCGGACTCAAATATCTACACCAGACAACTTCGAGACTTTTCCTTCGAATCCGCAGCGTCGATTCGAAGCACGGCGTCAGAAGAGTCAGGGGGAACGTTCGACTCCATCGATTCGAACAGTCAAGTTCGAATCCCTCAATTACAAATCCATCCAAGCTTCGAATCTACCCGAAAATCATCGTTTCGAAGTTTCATCGGATCGAGGCAGTTAACTGAAAATGAATCAAAGTCGCTGTGCCCACCAATTTGGAGTGCCAACTTCAAAACTATCGACTTGTAGCACGCCGAAGAGTATCAATTCGAGTAACCTTCTCGAATCCATCAAAAACGATCGAATGGGAATAAAAGCATTACTTCGGATATAAAATTATTGCTTGACTATCTTGTACAACGGTTCAGGAGAGGATCGATACTGAGGGATAGTCATAAATAATCATTAATGCACTGATTAAACTCAAATCTCAAATCGATTCAGGAGAGGATCGATGCAGAATTCGATAACAAACCAAACTGGCAACGACTTGCAAACATGCAACTTTCACCAAAGTCGAAGTGGTACATATATGCACATATGTTTGACTAGTGTTTAATCGTTGTCATTTTACAGGGATCAAATGTTCATCACGTCATAACACAGAAAGCTAACAGCCAGTCACAATTATACGACGGTCACTTACAGCGATACAGAATACAACTTTCGATAAAGCATGTTGTAGCAATCCAATGAGAGACTGCAGCTTTTCAAAGCACGTCATGTTTACACAAGACGTACTTTGGGGGGCAAATGTTATCCCGCCTTTTGGCAAGGCCGTGACACCAAGGACTTAACTAGAAAACAGTGACAGATCGTCTCGGAAGTCGGTTACACGTAAGGATCGCTACGGATATCGATGAAATTTGTTCGAGTCCGGATCGGGCTACAATCGATAAGGCACGTCAAGCAAAGCCGTGGGAACCAACGATCCAAGTTTCAAGACAATCCGAGTTCGTATGCTCGAGATATTGTCGACAAAGGATGGAGTAGAGCTTCCTTAGTTCGAATCCATAGGCGAACCCTATGTTCGAATCCATCAGACAAGCATTGCCTCGTATCCATGAAAAAGAGACTAGTTCGAATCGATCAGAGGAGAATTGCTTCGACTCCATCAGGCGGAACCGATAGCTTCGAATCGATTGAGGCATTCACCGCGTTCGACTACATCAAGCAAGTCTTCATGTGCCTTGAGTTCGAATCCACCCTTGCATACACCGTAGTTCGAATCCATCGAAGGAAGGAACCTTCGAATCCATGCATTCGAATCCCCAGGCCAAGACAACTTCGAACCGGTCCATAGCTACAAGTCTAAATCGATTCGAACGAGCATTAGTTTCATCGATTCGAAGGGAGAGGTCCTTCGAATCCATTACCTCGAATCCAAGCCATGGATACGACCCAGTCAAACCGGAGTACAAAACGGATCGAAGCGAGAGACACGCGCCACGTCGCAGCAGGCATCGAGTCGACCGAATCGATTCGAAGTAAGATCGATTCGAAGTATCCCTGTTCTCCAGAAATGCAACATTGAATCGATCATATCTCGAGTTCTACAAGTCCAAATGCCATGAAATTTTCACAGAAGCTCAAACACATAATGAAGAATGTACACACCAAATTTCAGCTCGATTGGACGATTTCTTGATCGATTCGAACCAAGGGTCGAATCGATCCCAAAGTGGGCCCGGATCTCCAGATTTCGGCCATGTGGGCCCCCTGACGTACCAGAACTGGTCTCCCCTCATTTTAGGCGAAATATCAGCCTCCTACACCTATAAATAGAGCCCCTGGTCATTCAGAAAAGGGGTCGGAGAATTCTAAGTACTGAAGAGCGCCCAGATTCTGTCAGATCTACTCCAGAACACCGCCGCTGCTTTAGATTGACACTTAGCATTTAAATTCAGTTGTATTACCTTATAAACTACTGTAATCTTCAAGTAATCGAGCAATAAAATCATCAAACTTCATAGTGGATGTAGGCAAAACGCCGAACCACTCTAAATCGCTTGTCTTTGCAATTTACTTTCTATTGTTTGGAGTTTTTGTTAGATAATCCATAGTTTTAATTTTCATTCTTCACTTTTATCTCTTCAAAAACTTCCGAAGAGTGTTGTGCCCATTTTTGGTACAAACAATATTTAATTTCTTATTGGAACAATCTGATTGTGGCAATGGATATTCAACTGTTTGGATTAATTTTTACTTTAGAAGAGCAAAAAATTATGAATATGGTTGTTTGTGCTTAACTGAAGATCAACTTAATTTCATCCATCTATCATCATGGATTAGTTACAGTATTGCTATTCGGGAATGACTCTCCTTTGCTCTACTTTGGTGAAATACCTAAGTAAAGATACGTGGAATGTAACAAAGTAAACATTTATTTCATTATTAATGTAACAAAGATACGCGGTATTTCATTCTCTAATAATCCTATTATTATTGTTATAGATCTTAATAATTTTGGTTTGGTCTTCATTTCTGTAGCATTCATTATTCCACATCGAAGTTAAGCATTATTAACTGTAACAATTTTAGCCTAAACTTTGGATAGCAAAAATTGGTTGTTTAAGATTTGATGAACTAATTATACCATGATAAATTTAATTAGTAATCCTCATAACCTAATCACTTACTCAAATAACACATGAATATGTGTTGTTTGTGCTAATATATAGGTCTTACCAATTTCCTGATGCTCACATGATAGGAAACTATGAGGTCTAATATTGCCAATTGAGCTAATTAAGACATAGAGAAAAAATGATACCAACGGTGTTCACTATATTTGACTTTACCTCATAAACTAATAGCATAATATTGGATGAATGCTTTCTGGTATTGTATAGTTAAAAATAAAATTGTAAATAACATACATTATCAAGAAAAGAAATAATAATACCGCCCAAAAGTGCAGTTGGATCTCTTCCATTTGGGAAGATTCCTAGACAATACGCACCATGAACCTTTTCATGCTTTAAATGATTGGATAACAACAAAAAGGGAAGTTGCATTAGCAGTTGTGTTACAGCTAAGTGGGATAATTAAATAACAATTTGGATTTGGCAAAGTCATAACTTTTCTCACAAAAACACATGAACATTAAAATAACTACAACTGCTTTCAAACAAATAATAACAATTTGCCGGTAGCTGAAGATAAAATTAAGAGAAATTGTTTTTATATGGTTGGGGAAGCATTAGTGTCGCTGCTGGAAGCAGTGGACGGAGTAGTGGAGGCAAGGGTAATTCTGATTGGGATAGCTCTGGTGAGTCATGTGTACTTATCTACTTACTGTGCAATTGCAAGTTGACCCTTCTTTCTTTACTAGTCCTTTACCAAAATCCATTACATAAATATCATTGTCCTCATGCATGTAGTGTGAACTCTGAAGTATGGTTAGCAGTTGAATATTTAATAATTATTTAACTTGTTTCTGAAATCTGTTTGTCGTAGGAAACTAGCTAATAGAATGCAACTAAAAAGCAAATTAGGATGAAAAATAATGGGTAAGGTTGACTTGTAATTAAGCAGGTTGTATCCTTCGAAGGGGTTTTATAAATAAGATAAAAATAGGGATGTGCTTAATTCAATGAGCATTTGAACATTAATTTCTTATTAAGCTACTATTTGCAGCGCCTTATCTATGTACATGAATGTTTTTTTCATCAATCTATATTATTCAAGTACACTAAGTTACTATATAGATAAAGTGCGTGTTTATGAATGCTGGTCAGGGTGGAAAGAAAATGTTAGGATGAAGTAGATAATACATGCATGCATTGTGTAGCATAAATCTTATACAATCAATCGGTGACATATGATTGATTAGGTTATAGTCATGGTTATTCAATATTGGTAATATTTCATACTGATTGATTTGGTTTATTTGTAGATGTGTGCACTATATTTATATCATTAAATGTGTGTACTATATTTTCATACTTGTTACTACAACCTATGTATCTGTAAACGTGTTCAATATGTTTATATGTAAATGTGTTCACTATGTTTTCATTCTTGTTAATATCTGAAAATACATAGATTCAGCATGATTTCAGGTTACAATGAATAATATCTGCTTACGTATTTTTTTTGGCATGCAGGAATCGTCTAAGTTTTTTGATAGCCGGTATTGGGATTGAGCGATGAGGGAAATATCACATAGCTATAGTGTATCATTTTGATAGGTGAGTTGTTATGATGCATCATTTGTTAGGAGATAAATATGAAACCTTCTTTTTAGGAAAGTTGTTGCAAATATGTAATAAAAATGAAATATATGTATCAACAGTTTGAATAATATGTATGAAATATCATATGTCTAATTTATATATTTTGTTTTTGTATGATATTATGTATGTGAAATCTATTATATTTTTATGCAATGAAAAAATGGTATTATATAAGTGAAATCTATAATATTTATATATATTCTATAATTAATTAATTCTTTTGAAAGCTAAAACAACAATAAATAAAACTTGTAAAAATAATATTACATTTTATATAGCGTTTTAAAAATGCTATTGTAAAATACAAAATGCTATGGAAATAAGACATCCTATAGCGTTTTACTTTTGCTAATACAAGTCGATGATCAAATATAGCGTTACTTTTAATAGACTTTAGAAACGCTACGGAAACATGATTTTTTATAGCGTTTTGTTTTTGCTATTATAGTTCGATGATCTACTATAGCATGTCCTTCCAGAGCGTTCTCTGAAACGCTATGGTAAACTATAATAGCGTTTTTCAAACGCTATAGAAGCCCTAGTTTGTTGTAGTGCAGAGTGCAAGAAGTGAGTCGCTTCCCCGGAGAGCGACAGGATTGACTCACTTAACGCTGTTTCCCCTTCACCGGAGAGTGACAGGATGAGATCGAGCACGAGCCCGGAGAGGCTACGATCAGTCCAGAACGACCAAGACATCGCTTTACGCCCTAACTGGGGTCAGAGTGCAAGGAATAGAAAGCAACGCCGGAGTGCAATAGGATCTTTCTATTCGATCGCTAAGTCTGGAATGGGCTTGGCAAGGGTCCGGAGTGACCATCGATAGTACGGAGAGATTGTAGAATCTCATTCTTAACTTCCACTGGAAGAAATTGATAACGATTCGGCTTCAAACAGCCATGGACTTGATTGAAAATGCTATAAGCTCTGAATAAAACATGAACTCACTACATTCAATTTAAGACTGATCAAAACACACCTTTTACCAAAAGGCATGTTTTGGGGGGCAAAGTGTTATCCCAACTTTTAGCAAAGCCGAGATACCCAAAACTGACTGAAAATAATAATAACTAGCCATGAATATCAACTATGCATTGCAGGATAACCATGGATATCGATGAATTTTGTCTGAGTCCGAATCAGGCTACAACTGACAAGACATGACAAGCAAAGCCATAAAAGCCAGTGCTCCAAGTTTCACGTTAATCAGAGTTCGTATGAGTGAGATATGATCGATACAAGTTAGGTAAAATGTGCTGTTTGTATCCATCAAGCAGCATTAGCTTCGTATCGATGGAGTCTGCATTCACCATCATGTCTCCATTCATATCCATCGACTTCACACCGATCGAGTTCGAATCCATCGTCTTCGTATCGGTCAGGGATGCAAGTCCTTCGGACCCATTTGTCTCGAATCCATCAGATGACTTCGCATCCATCAGGCGCTGACCGCTTCGTATCCATCAGGAATCCTTGTTCGAATCCATGAATTATTGCTTATTCATATCCACTGAGTCAAACAGGCCAGAGATGACGTGTGAGTTATGGATGCGAACGCGGTGAAATACTCGGGGTGACTCGATCAAATCGGAATGAAAAGCGGATCGACATGAAGAGTGCGCGCCACGTCAACCTGCTCATGCACATTACCATCGATTCGAAGGGATCGATTCGAATTCATCGATTCGAACAGAGCGTTGCTACCGGAAATACGATTTCATATCGATCATAACTTGAGATTTACAAGTCCAAATGCAATGAATTTTTCATAGGTGCTTACATACATGTTGAAGAACGTTCTCACCAAATTTCAGCTCGATTGGATCATTTCTTAATCGATACGAAATTGCTTCGTATCGATCCCAGAACGGGCCCAGATTTCCTGGACGCGGGCATGCGGGCCCAATCACGTGCCAGAAGTGGTCTCCCTAAATTTGGGCGAAATATCAGCCTCCTACACCTATAAATAGAGCCCCTGGTCATTCAGAAAAGGGGTCGGACAATTTTGAGAGCTAAAGGGCGCCCAGACTCTGCCAGATTTACTCCAGATCACCATTGCTGCCTTAGATTCAGATTATAATCATAAAATCTGTTGTACTACACGATAAGAAATTGTAATCTTCAAGCATCGAGCAATAAAATCATAAAAACCTTGAAGTGGACGTAGGCCGAAGATAGCCGAACCACTATAAATTGTGTGTCATTGTTCATTATTTCTGGATTGCTGTTTGTTGCTTGCTTAGATCTGATATTTGTGTTTGAATATTGCTTATTTGTATTCATACTGTCAAGACCCAAAAATCGACCTTCGAAAATCGGCACCCGTACTTCCCTTGTACTCAAAATGCCGTAGATTCAAATGCCGAATCTGGTTCTCGGGAGCTTATAACACAGTTAAGTATAACAACACAGCGGAATAAAAAGAATAATACATTGATATACAATATCTGATACAACAGAATGATACAATGAATATCAATATACATCAGAGATATGATACAACAAATAGCAGCGGAAAAGAAAAATAGATAACTAACATCAGCAGCGGAACAAAAACTCCAAGATAGTCTTCAAAAGAGAACTCCAGTAGTAGCTCGAACTCCCAATAACGAGGCACAAAGATAAGCAAGTGCAGTCCGATCCAAAGACTGAACTAGCTCCAGATAATCTACTAAATCTGAATATCTGAAAAACCAAACTCTAGACTGCTCGTGTAGAAAAATTATGAGCACCCAGAGTTTAGGAAATGAACAATAAACTCCGGATCAGTCATGGGACTGGTGTGAGCAACAAAAACAGTTTATCTTTAAACAACAGCAAAAGAATTTTAAACATTGAAATCCGCAATGCATTTGGAAAATGAAACTACCATAAGACCTCCCACCACACACACAATGCAAACGCAGAATTGGAGGAGATTTCTTCTTATGATAGTCAAAGATGCTTACTACGCAAATCAAATCATTTGATATTATTATTAGTGCATAGTGTAGAAAACATTTCGAAAGTATAATATTAATCTTAGCCAACATACGACCAGTATCGTATGCCTACTATAGCTACCATCTAAACAGTGGTGACCACCGTACGTAAATGGCAGGTTCTACAACTAATACCGTACAAAGTTCGTATTGGAAGATGGATTTCCAACAAATGGTCAGGCTAAGGAACTTCCTATCCACGATGGGTACGTCCCTGGAATAGACGACCCGAGAACCTAACCGGATCTCTGCCAACACAAGGCCGGGTTACCTCTGCAAAAATAGGTAACTACTGACACGCGTATGCCATCCCCCGATCGTCACCGATCTTCCCGAGGATCCCCGATTTCCAACAAACCACATAGTAAAAATAATGCAGTAACCACAGAGGTTAAGTATCTGGGCTCCATACCATGATACCACCTTTATCCAGAAGGAATGACATACACTAAGGGGCGCTACTCCCTAGAACCTTGCTGCATCCTTCCTGTTTCGACCATTTCCGGGGTGTGAGGCTCGACGAAGTCTCGTCCACAAAGCTACGCTTTCTACAAAGCCATGCTTCGGGTCAAACAAATGATCAACCTATGATCACAAAGATATAAGATCAAATAAATGATCATATCACAAATGATCAAACACTGATCATTTCACAGCAACACTCAGCATGCCACATTACCAAATTGGGATATATTGCTGATAAATTTCAACTACATAACCTCTGAGCTCGTACGTCTCAGAGAAGGGTGTTAAGCTAAGAGAATAAATTCTCCGCCACCAACAGATATGTATTTGAAAGAAATCGGCTTTATATCTCAAAGTGTAATGTTAGACATGTATCCATACAAGTCTGTTCCGGGTTCGAACAGAACCGAAGGCACTTCTCACGAAGCCCTTGCAATTCCGGATAATTTCCAATCACGTCCGGACTTCCCGTCACAAAAGAGTGATATAAATCTCTATACCGGGAGCTACCCAGTGCAGAGACATTCGACAGGTTGTCCTTTCATTTTCGAAAAATATCTGGTCTTCAACACCGGTCTTCAAATGCTATCCATATACGACGTATCACTATTCGGAATGAGTTATACGACACAATTGTCTTTTCCCGGCTAACCCGAATAGTGAGCGCAATATTCAAAAACAAATGGATGATGGGATTTCAATTAAGTCACAACTTATTACCCAAACTTTCTTTTCAAATGGTTTAACAAATTACCATTTTAATCTTTTTAAACAAAAAGATTCAATTCACAAAGTTCACTTAATTTCACAAAGATTTATTCACAGATTTTCCAAATCAATTTCCCTTTCAGTTTAATTAATTCGTTAAATCTTTAAATCAAAGATTTAACTCATAGCTTTCAAAACAATTTCATTTCGAATGGGTTAAACAAAACATCATTTTTAAATCTGTTAAAAATAGACAGATTCGATTCATAGCTTTTAAAAAGAATTCATTCATAACTTGGAAAAATCCATTTTTCAATTCACTTGAAATTCCTTTAATTTAAACTGGAATTTCTTTTCTTATCTAAAAGCTTTTATCATTCGAAAACAACAGTTTTCAATTTGGAAATCTGATTCATTCATACGAGTTGAAATCCTTGGTTTAAATTCAAATTCCCAAATTAATACTTTAAAATGGTTTAATTCATACAAACACATTTATATCATCTTTTATCCCTAGTTTCCAAATCATAGATTTAATTTCAAACTTGAATTCAAATTTAAATCAAATTATTTAAATTTTCAAAACTCGATTAAGTTATTCAAAATAACTTTTATCTTTGAAATTCTATTTCAAAAGCTTTTCACTTTAAACCCGAATTTCTAATTTCAAAATCAATTGAAATTAAAATTTCAATTTCAAAACATTAAATTTAAATTATCTGTGACTTAACCGATTTCCACGTGAAATCCATATTGGTGTGTGTATAAGTGTGGTCCAAGGGTTTTACCCACAATAGTGCAACATCAATCATCACAGATCAGAATATAGAAATATAGTTGATAAACGATATAAACTACATCGCTTATCGTTTATTCACAGATCACAGATATATATCACAGGTAAGTAAACTACAGATCACAACATAAATCAGGATGTATCACAAAGCATCACAATCAAGGATATCAAACAATCAAATCAATAGAATCCAAATATTCATAAGTAAGGTCAGTTAATTGTCTGATTAATTCAAATCAGATAAAATTCTTATGAATTATCAATTCTGGTTAATTAATCATCGATAAATTACAAATTATTTTGATTTATTATTCTTTAATCATTTATAAATCAACCATTATTAATAAATTAATTAGCCTTCTATTATAATTCATCAATCTTACATTATTAAATAATTAATCTTTAATTATTTAACTTACCATTTAATTAATTATCTTCCATTAATAAATTGACCCTTTATTAATTATCATCTAATTAATTTTCCTTAATTGATTGAGACATGTGATTATTCTTAATCACTTAATCAATTTTAACTATTTATTAATTACTTTTAATTAAGTAATTATTTTTAAGTAATCACCTTTAATTATTTAATCATCCTTCAATTAATTATTCCTCAATTAATTATCATCCTTTAATCACTTCCATTTATTTACTTATCACTCTTAATCAAATAATTATCTTAAGTAATTAACTACCCTTTTATCATAAATTAAGAGATTGATAAATCATTCTTTAATCACCTTACTAATTTTAATGAATTATAAATCATTGATCTTCATTTATTTTAAAGATAAACATTTTAGAAACTTCCATAAAAAAAAATACACTTTAACAATCAAAATTGTTTAAATCATTTTATATTTTAAAACTTCCATTTTAAAATCCAAACTATTTAACCATTTTAAAGTAGTTAAAACAAATTTAATTCAAAAACTTATTTTATTTCAAAACTGTGATTCAAACTTAAAATTTTTTTTTTTAAATTATTAACAGATTCTGTCCAAACCTGGAAAACAGGTTATACCCGAGCCTTCCCCTATAAATCTCGAGTAATACTTCGAGTCACATACGCACTTACCCCGAGCCTTACCCGAGTAAACTTTCGTCTTCCCCCAAACTTTCGTCTTCCCCCAAACCCATCATTCCAGTGCACAACATACACGCGTGCACGTACACTCACCCACGATGATACTTCGGCGCCTGCGACGATCACCTACCAGTCCACGATCGATTCCTCCTTCCACCCAAAACAACCCAAATACCCAAACCTCCCTCAGTCGAATTTGAGCATAGCTCGAAACCTGGTACACACGAACGAGAAACCACCTCGACCTGGAAAAACGCATCGAACTCGAGACCACGACCACCGGAGACGCTGCACTCCCGGCCACGAACGCCCTGACCATTCACGAACCCATCCCCCGTGGTCCCATCGAACTCGATGCAACAGAGGGAACGAACGAATCGATTTCATGATCTTGCCTAAAACTAGGGTTAGAAATAAAAACTCCTCCCCATCATCGCCACAGTCCTCTTCGCCACCTCGAGCCATTTTTCCTGGCAACCCCGTAGCCTCCTCCGTCTCCACAAACAACCCCGAGCCACTCGAATCCTTCGATCACCAAAAAAATGGTAAAAATGCATATTTTGTTCAACTATTAACTACAACTAGGACAGTTAACTAAAAATCCTCATTTTAGTTTTTAAAATCGAGTTTTCAGATAAGAATTCAGTTTATAAACTCGAATTTATATTTTAAGCTATTTGAAATTTCACTTATTTTAAGTGTTACTGGTCTTGAGATTTCAGAGCAGTTTTTCTCTATTTTCTTAAATACAAAAATTTAAGAATTCACTTTAAAATCAAACAAACTGATTTTGTTTAAATACTTTATCCCAACAATCTCTAGATTGAGCAGAAATGATTGTTGACTTAAATCCGAGTTTCAAATTTTATAAACAGAGGTGTTTTCCAGATCATTTAACAAGCAGGCATCATATATTCATAGAATTGCATCAATATATATATATACACATAACCTACTTATCCCAGACATAAGAAACATAATAGAATATACTTAAGCAAAATTTAAATTCAAGTTACTCACAGTTGTTTTTTCCAGAGAAAGAAAACAGGGCTTCTTTGAACAGGTTGCAAGCTGAAACCTTTTGGCCTTTTGATTTTCTGATTTGTATTGTCATTTGAATTTAAATTTTGTCTAAGTTTTTGAAATGGTGTTTACTTCAGATTTTTTTTTTCTTTTTTTGAATGGACGAACTGAAATGAAAAAGGAAGATGATGTATATATGAAAATGTTGGTTACAGGTGATGATATTGTTTTGTACAGGGTTATAATATGTTTTGTACAAAAGAAATCAGAGATTTTTTTTTTCTTGCTTTGGGGGCTGAAAGCATTTTCGAACAGGCTTTGTTTTGTGCTAGGATGGAAAGCATTAAATGCTAATGTACCTTATGTATCATACTTTCCTTCTTTGTACATAGATGTTTTATTTTTTTTTCTTTGTTTATACACTTAGATTCTTAACTGCATTTCGGCTGAGATAATATGTTAGGGTGTACTTTATTTACTTTGCCTAGCTTGCTTGCTTGTTTTCCAATTCACATTTGTTCCATTTGTCTTGTTTTATATTTTGTTTCTTTGTTTTGCTTCCAGTTTTATAGACTGAAATGATTTTGTTTTGTATTTAAGTGTTGATTGTTTTCAACTTTGTTTTGTATCAAGTGTACATGCTTATTTGGTTTACTTTCCTTCTAACTTGTATTTTATTTTATTACCTTATAAAAAAATTTCTATTTTAAAATTGTTGTTTAAAATTTACTTTGTATGGATTACTTAGATATGTAATTAAAATCTAATTTGTATAAAACTATATATACATATATACACAATTATTCATTTTAAAATATAGATGAATTTCTATATAAAATATATCGTTGGATTTGGCCTACATTCATACATATTTAAATGTATTAAATTTTCTTTTAAATCTTATTGTTTTGAAATAAAAATCAATTTCTATTTTATTATGTTGTTAGGTTTTAACAAATCTATTTTTATCACAACTTACCTTATATTAATTTCAATTTCTAGTTCAAATATTAATTATCATTATTTACTTAATATTTATTGTCTTATATTTATTTTATAAACTCAAACCATTATTATTATCAATCATTATTATTATTATTTATTATTAAATCATTTATTTACAAATTTAAAATTCAAGTCAAATGTATTTACAATATTTTAAATTGAACTGATTCATACAGAATATACTTGACTCCGGGGAAACTCGCTCCATTTTATCGATTTATTTTACTATTTTTATTCAAAAGTTAATTGATTATAAATTTAAATAAATTAAAAATCTAGGGTCGTTACAAACTTCCCCCCTTAAAAGAATTTCGTCCTCGAAATTACCAAGGAGACAAAAATAACACAGAGATAGACAGATCTGATCTCCTATAATTCCTCAAACTTACGATATGGATTCCGAATTCAAGTCGGAATATCTTAGAATACATACCAATTGTCCCTCTTCGGACTTTGGTTTTCAAAAGAAATTTCAATAGAATTTCAAAATTTGGTTTTCAAACGGAATCGTTTTATTGATCAAATTCAATTTACCCTCATATTTTATTAGTCAATTTAAAATTTCCAATTTATTTAAGATTTCCAATTTCAAATTCATATTCATTAGAGTTTAAATCGAAAAGCTGATAAGAAGTCGATGAAGATACGAAATAAGAATCTCCTACAACAATTCGTAGAGCCATCATCGTACTGAACTTCTTCTTGTAGCTGATACGAAGCAATCAAAAGAATTTGGAAACGAATCAAAGAAAATTGATAGAGAAAGATTATTTCCACTGTTGCAGGATATTGACCATTTATAGTCGTATTTCCTCGTCCCCTATCTCGTCTTCTTCTTGCACTCATACTTACTATCAGTGGATAGTAAGAGAATTTACTGAGACGTTCAGACGGATATCTGAGAATACACTCATTCTAGAGTTTACTTCACTCTATCTCTAATGAGCTACTTAACGTGTTATACTCCTGAGCTAAAGTTCAACCTTAGCTCTGATACCACTTGTCAAGGTTCGCAAACAGCGGCCACCGGTAGGCTTTGCAACCATCCCAGTCCCACCGTGGCTTACATTGGCACCTCGCATTTACTTTTACGGCCAGCCTCTCGACTGTCACGGCATCTGCCTAACCAACCCATCCCTCTCAGGGACATGTAGGGGTAAGAGTCTCCCGTTCGCCACCAAACTGCGAAGCGAGAACCCCCTATCATGCTGTAATATAGCAAATGCGATCCATATACGACGTATCACTATTCGGAATGAGTTATACGACACAATTGTCTTTTCCCGACTAACCCGAATAGTGAGCGCAATATTCAAAAACAAATGGATGATGGGATTTCAATTAAGTCACAACTTATTACCCAAACTTTCTTTTCAAATGGTTTAACAAATTACCATTTTAATCTTTTTAAACAAAAAGATTCAATTCACAAAGTTCACTTAATTTCACAAAGATTTATTCACAGATTTTCCAAATCAATTTCCCTTTCAGTTTAATTAATTCGTTAAATCTTTAAATCAAAGATTTAACTCATAGCTTTCAAAACAATTTCATTTCGAATGGGTTAAACAAAACATCATTTTTAAATCTGTTAAAAATAGACAGATTCGATTCATAGCTTTTAAAAAGAATTCATTCATAACTTGGAAAAATCCATTTTTCAATTCACTTGAAATTCCTTTAATTTAAACTGGAATTTCTTTTCTTATCTAAAAGCTTTTATCATTCGAAAACAACAGTTTTCAATTTGGAAATCTGATTCATTCATACGAGTTGAAATCCTTGGTTTAAATTCAAATTCCCAAATTAATACTTTAAAATGGTTTAATTCATACAAACACATTTATATCATCTTTTATCCCTAGTTTCCAAATCATAGATTTAATTTCAAACTTGAATTCAAATTTAAATCAAATTATTTAAATTTTCAAAACTCGATTAAGTTATTCAAAATAACTTTTATCTTTGAAATTCTATTTCAAAAGCTTTTCACTTTAAACCCGAATTTCTAATTTCAAAATCAATTGAAATTAAAATTTCAATTTCAAAACATTAAATTTAAATTATCTGTGACTTAACCGATTTCCACGTGAAATCCATATTGGTGTGTGTATAAGTGTGGTCCAAGGGTTTTACCCACAATAGTGCAACATCAATCATCACAGATCAGAATATAGAAATATAGTTGATAAACGATATAAACTACATCGCTTATCGTTTATTCACAGATCACAGATATATATCATAGGTAAGTAAACTACAGATCACAACATAAATCAGGATGTATCACAAAGCATCACAATCAAGGATATCAAACAATCAAATCAATAGAATCCAAATATTCATAAGTAAGGTCAGTTAATTGTCTGATTAATTCAAATCAGATAAAATTCTTATGAATTATCAATTCTGGTTAATTAATCATCGATAAATTACAAATTATTTTGATTTATTATTCTTTAATCATTTATAAATCAACCATTAATAATAAATTAATTAGCCTTCTATTATAATTCATCAATCTTACATTATTAAATAATTAATCTTTAATTATTTAACTTACCATTTAATTAATTATCTTCCATTAATAAATTGACCCTTTATTAATTATCATCTAATTAATTTTCCTTAATTGATTGAGACATGTGATTATTCTTAATCACTTAATCAATTTTAACTATTTATTAATTACTTTTAATTAAGTAATTATTTTTAAGTAATCACCTTTAATTATTTAATCATCCTTCAATTAATTATTCCTCAATTAATTATCATCCTTTAATCACTTCCATTTATTTACTTATCACTCTTAATCAAATAATTATCTTAAGTAATTAACTACCCTTTTATCATAAATTAAGAGATTGATAAATCATTCTTTAATCACCTTACTAATTTTAATGAATTATAAATCATTGATCTTCATTTATTTTAAAGATAAACATTTTAGAAACTTCCATAAAAAAAAATACACTTTAACAATCAAAATTGTTTAAATCATTTTATATTTTAAAACTTCCATTTTAAAATCCAAACTATTTAACCATTTTAAAGTAGTTAAAACAAATTTAATTCAAAAACTTATTTTATTTCAAAACTGTGATTCAAACTTAAATTTTTTTTTTTAAATTATTAACAGATTCTGTCCAAACCTGGAAAACGGGTTATACCCGAGCCTTCCCCTATAAATCTCGAGTAATACTTCGAGTCACATACGCACTTACCCCGAGCCTTACCCGAGTAAACTTTCGTCTTCCCCCAAACTTTCGTCTTCCCCCAAACCCATCATTCCAGTGCACAACATACACGCGTGCACGTACACTCACCCACGATGATACTTCGGCGCCTGCGACGATCACCTACCAGTCCACGATCGATTCCTCCTTCCACCCAAAACAACCCAAATACCCAAACCTCCCTCAGTCGAATTTGAGCATAGCTCGAAACCTGGTACACACGAACGAGAAACCACCTCGACCTGGAAAAACGCATCGAACTCGAGACCACGACCACCGGAGACGCTGCACTCCCGGCCACGAACGCCCTGACCATTCACGAACCCATCCCCCGTGGTCCCATCGAACTCGATGCAACAGAGGGAACGAACGAATCGATTTCATGATCTTGCCTAAAACTAGGGTTAGAAATAAAAACTCCTCCCCATCATCGCCACAGTCCTCTTCGCCACCTCGAGCCATTTTTCCTGGCAACCCCGTAGCCTCCTCCGTCTCCACAAACAACCCCGAGCCACTCGAATCCTTCGATCACCAAAAAAATGGTAAAAATGCATATTTTGTTCAACTATTAACTACAACTAGGACAGTTAACTAAAAATCCTCATTTTAGTTTTTAAAATCGAGTTTTCAGATAAGAATTCAGTTTATAAACTCGAATTTATATTTTAAGCTATTTGAAATTTCACTTATTTTAAGTGTTACTGGTCTTGAGATTTCAGAGCAGTTTTTCTCTATTTTCTTAAATACAAAAATTTAAGAATTCACTTTAAAATCAAACAAACTGATTTTGTTTAAATACTTTATCCCAACAATCTCTAGATTGAGCAGAAATGATTGTTGACTTAAATCCGAGTTTCAAATTTTATAAACAGAGGTGTTTTCCAGATCATTTAACAAGCAGGCATCATATATTCATAGAATTGCATCAATATATATATATACACATAACCTACTTATCCCAGACATAAGAAACATAATAGAATATACTTAAGCAAAATTTAAATTCAAGTTACTCACAGTTGTTTTTTCCAGAGAAAGAAAACAGGGCTTCTTTGAACAGGTTGCAAGCTGAAACCTTTTGGCCTTTTGATTTTCTGATTTGTATTGTCATTTGAATTTAAATTTTGTCTAAGTTTTTGAAATGGTGTTTACTTCAGATTTTTTTTTTCTTTTTTTGAATGGACGAACTGAAATGAAAAAGGAAGATGATGTATATATGAAAATGTTGGTTACAGGTGATGATATTGTTTTGTACAGGGTTATAATATGTTTTGTACAAAAGAAATCAGAGATTTTTTTTTTCTTGCTTTGGGGGCTGAAAGCATTTTCGAACAGGCTTTGTTTTGTGCTAGGATGGAAAGCATTAAATGCTAATGTACCTTATGTATCATACTTTCCTTCTTTGTACATAGATGTTTTATTTTTTTTTCTTTGTTTATACACTTAGATTCTTAACTGCATTTCGGCTGAGATAATATGTTAGGGTGTACTTTATTTACTTTGCCTAGCTTGCTTGCTTGTTTTCCAATTCACATTTGTTCCATTTGTCTTGTTTTATATTTTGTTTCTTTGTTTTGCTTCCAGTTTTATAGACTGAAATGATTTTGTTTTGTATTTAAGTGTTGATTGTTTTCAACTTTGTTTTGTATCAAGTGTACATGCTTATTTGGTTTACTTTCCTTCTAACTTGTATTTTATTTTATTACCTTATAAAAAAATTTCTATTTTAAAATTGTTGTTTAAAATTTACTTTGTATGGATTACTTAGATATGTAATTAAAATCTAATTTGTATAAAACTATATATACATATATACACAATTATTCATTTTAAAATATAGATGAATTTCTATATAAAATATATCGTTGGATTTGGCCTACATTCATACATATTTAAATGTATTAAATTTTCTTTTAAATCTTATTGTTTTGAAATAAAAATCAATTTCTATTTTATTATGTTGTTAGGTTTTAACAAATCTATTTTTATCACAACTTACCTTATATTAATTTCAATTTCTAGTTCAAATATTAATTATCATTATTTACTTAATATTTATTGTCTTATATTTATTTTATAAACTCAAACCATTATTATTATCAATCATTATTATTATTATTTATTATTAAATCATTTATTTACAAATTTAAAATTCAAGTCAAATGTATTTACAATATTTTAAATTGAACTGATTCATACAGAATATACTTGACTCCGGGGAAACTCGCTCCATTTTATCGATTTATTTTACTATTTTTATTCAAAAGTTAATTGATTATAAATTTAAATAAATTAAAAATCTAGGGTCGTTACACATACACTGGTGTTTTCACAATACTTGGGGTTTGTGACCAAATTTGGCGCAAACAGAACCTAGGATGGATCCCTATAGACTCTAAACATGATAACTAGGTACCATGATTTTTAAAGGACCGAAGAAACCATTCACAAGTAATATGAGATGATTTAAGTTGAATCAAATTGGAAAAGAAGTTTTGATATTTTCAACAATTTAAGAAATCACTAAGTTGGATACCCTTCGGTAAAGTAAAAAATTAGCAAAGAGCTAAACAGGAAATACCATAGAAGGAGACACCATCCACATTCAAGTTGTCCCACTTGGTATCTAAAAGTTGAAATGATTAGGCATACAAGGTGGATGAGTTAAGGCAGTATGTTGTGCGTTGAGGATTTCATAGAGCTAAAGTTTTGTGGAAGCATACTTATGCTCAAGTTATTTAGCGTAGTGCATGTCGACACAATTTGAGTTAGCAGCAAGGACTATAGAGAATTACCTATGCATATACATCTGGATTAAAAGTTTATGTCGACGGTAAAGGATTAGGAGTGTAGTTAAGAAATATGGATAGATTTATTTTATAGAAGGACAAGGACTGTACAAGATAGGCAGAAAAGCATGTACTAACCAGAGATACATAGGGTAATCCGTGGAGCCGAGTCCACAATAGGAAGTAGACAAATAGAAAATCTCTAAGGCAAGATTGAACACGGCTAAAATATTATAAAGCCATCATTATGTACTTATGTAAGTATTTATGTGACGCAGCTATCGTGGTCAAGCTGTGTTATTTATGGAAAATTAAAAAGGATAGATGAGTCCTTTGTTCGCCATGCACCTACCTATATTTTTGGGCATGGGACAAATCAACCCTGTAATGAAATAATTAAACCGGTTATAGTTCAGTAGGGAGATGATCCAGTCGAGAGTACGTGGGATCCTGAGGAGAAGATCCAAAATAACCATCTAGAACTCTTTTTTGGTATGTTTCCATTTTAGTTAGGAAAGCATAAATTACCTTTGTATTTAGGTCTAGTTTAAGTAGAGACTGTTGGATGATAGAAATGGTTGTAATGTGTCAGTAGGACACGTTATAGATAATGGATGCTAATGGATGTATTTGGATGTATTGTTTGAATTTCTTGTTATACACATTCAGGGTAGTATATCCTCTAGTTAGTACACACATTCACATTATCCCTTATTATTATTATCTAACTTATTTTATATGATACTTATGGATGTTTGATTATTGTTTATTGTGCATATGGATGTTGTGTCCTGTGCAGTTAATGCCCCGCTATATCCCCGCTATAACTCCGATATATCTTATAGCGGATTCCTACCGCTACGATTTTTCCATATATCCCCAACATATAGCCTTTCCGCTTTAATCCCACTATTTCCGCTATATCCCCTTATTTCCACTATATTCCGCTATTTCCGCTATATCTTCTATAAAAAATTGGATTGAAAAATGATATTTATACGCTATAAAAATTATGAAATTAATTAATTTCATTGAATTTTTTATATATGTTTAGAAATGATAATACTCTAATATTCTACTAAATTAAATTAAGTTATATAACAGTTTTACGTTCATTTACAATACATTTGCACATATTTTTATTTAAAATTATTTTTGTATTAATTATAATTCAATTGAATGTTAATTTTTCACATAATTACTATCTATATATTTGTAAAAACAACAAGTATGGGATTTATATGCTATTTCAGAGTAATCCGATATATCCCGCTATATCTTCGCTACATCCCCGCTATGACTTTTTGCACCTCTACCGCATTGAATCCACCGAGCGCTTTAACTGCACAAGTTGTGTCTAGATGGGATGGTTACACATACATGTAGAATTGCAAGTATACTTAGTTAGGTTTTGCATATATTTTGGATGCATGGCATGAGCACTTGCAAGGCGCGAGGTCGATTGGATCAGTAGACCGCCTACTTTATGCATTAGTATAGGTTCACGTGCATTTCATGTTGCATATATAAGTACATGTTACTTTAGAAATTTTCTAAGGACCATGATTTGCCATGGATGATGGATGAGTAAATGGTTGTAGCTACTAATTGCTGTGTGTGTAAGTTAGATTTTTTCGTCCTTTGAAATTTTGGGGACAAAATCCATTTAGGAGGGGATGAGAGAATGTAACGCCCCAAAAATTTAACAAGAAAATTATATTTAAATAAAACAAGAACTAAAAAAGAAAATTTTCACAAACGTCCGAATTTGATAACAAAACTTAAACCGTTGCATTCCTATCGATTTGTTAGGTGATTTTCATATATGACAGTTCGAAATCGGAGTTAATACAGAGAAGTTACGAACGTTCATAGAATTGAAAATAGTATAAGAAATTAAAAATTAAAAATTAAAAACCTCAAATTAACAACCCGACCGGTCGACCCATGGGAGTCGATGGCTGACCAGTAGCAATCGACCCAAGGAGGGGAGCAGTCGACTGAAGGCAACATAAATTCGAAAGTAATCAGGTGCTTCGTGACGTGTTCCAACAGTTGTGATTTTTGCTTCATCGCCAAGTACTAGATGAGCATGGCTGAAAAAAGTGAAGATTCTCCAACATAAATCTGATAGCCTAAACTATTTTGCAAACCCTATAAATTCTAGCCTAACCTAAACCTAAAACTCATTTAACAGTTCACAGTAACGAAACTCTGTCAAAATTCTCCCTCTTCTCTAAACCCTAAAATTCTTAAAAATCAAAATAAAACCTAGAAGAATACAAGCAATTAAATCTAGATGGAGTAAGCAGAGCTAACATACGGAGGGGCAATTCTCAGACAAAGCAAATAGGAAGAACCTAGGCTTGACGTGAGTGGGAACAATTTCAATTAGGTGATTATTTATAGTTAAAACTGACCTATTCTCTATAATCTAGGATGATGTTAGAAACGCTAAATTGAAACTTGTAACCTAGACAGAAATGGAAATTACTTTAAATTGCTAAACCTAATTTGATGCTAGCACACCTCTCTTGTGATTAAATTGGGAAACTCTAAATTGATAGACCCTAAATGTATAAATCCCTTAATTGGACAATTGAACATTGAAATTAGAATCCAGATTGGTCAATTAGTAATTATGGTTCAACCAAAATAGAGAATGACATGAATTAAATTAAAATCGACAATCGACAATGAAATCAACAAAACCCTTATTTTGGCCTTCGATCGGTCAACCTTGATCCCCAGCGATCGAACAGGAGCAGTCGACCGGTTAGGGTTAGCCGTCAACCTAGATTTCTAAAATGCACAGTCTGAACCTTGGACTAAGGCCCAAGTTTACTAATAAAATATATATAAATGTTAACAATTTGGGGGCCTATTTAAGGGCAATTGGATGCATGTTAGGACTTGTAGGGAAGCTAGTTTAGGAGCGGACGCTAGGTCGTTACGGTGTTGGGTAAATATTGTTTACCCAATTTGGGATCAAGTAATCGATTGGAGGCGATGTATTTTCGCAAACGGCACTCACAGGAGGTTCCACGTTGGGCGTGCCATACTGACGAGGATGCCTAATGGAGTGGGTCGGCACAATGGGAGTTCTAGCATACATGAATTCTGATGCACATGATACAGTTCAAATGGAGGATCCTGCAGCATGAAATAAGAGACCAACATTATGACCGAGAGGTGGAAGCGGATGTAGACGATTAGACATACCGACGAGTCGACATCTCGGGTTCTTCCTCTCTAGGCGTAGTGAGGAGGAATCAGTTCCCAGTAGCCTAGTGGCGATGATAATAGTGGAAATTTATTCCCAAAGTAGCCTAGTGGTGGTGTTTTCATGGTTAGTAGCCAAGGGGGCGGTGTTTCCACGTTTAGTAGTGTTATGATGGTGTTTACATGTTTTCGTAACCTAGCTACATTATTTACATTGGGTAGCTCTAGGAGCGATGACCGTCATTAGATGTGAGGTTCGATCTTTAGTTCGATCCATTGCAATAGCCTGCAAAAATTGTAGTTAAGGAATGTATTAGACAAGAACCCTTAGGTAGCAGACCTTTGGAATCCATGGACACTTGTAGTACACCCTTTGCCATCTATAGTAGAGTTAAAGTTAACTGCACGTGATCATCACATATTAAACTTGTACTCATTCTGTGACGACCCGGAATTTTTGTATATTTGAAATGTGAATATTTAATTTATTTTAAATATCCGAAGGTTAAATTTTAACTTTAATTTCAAATATACAGTATTTATTTGGATAATTAATTATTAAATTTAATTATCGGGATTGGGTAAAATATTGAATCTTGATTTTAAGCCTGTTAAAAATAGTTCAAAGGTTCAGAAAATTTATATTGTTAATACTGAAGATGATAGAACTTTTAAAATGGAATTTTAAAGAGTTTTGTTCAGTTTTAAAAATATATCGTTGAAATTGAATTTAAAAATAGCCGTTCAAGGCACAGTCTCGGAATTCAGCGAAACCAGTTTCATTGGAACCGTAATATTGTATTATTATTAGATTTTAAAGGTCGTGGTAATTGGAGTTGGTGGGTGAGCGTACGTTATAAAAACGTCTTAGAAATTCTTATCGAGACATTTGTAATTGATTAATATATGATCAAGTCAAACGTACTTCTTAGTTGTTTATTCCTTCCTATCAGCCACCCTATGGTGAAGTCTGCCTATTGCTTATTTTATACGCTTCCTACCTCCCTCTGTAATAATTCAACGGAGCAAATCAGATCAGAAAATAAGGGAATAATGAAATATAATAAAGGGAGATTGCCGAAAACCTCCTCATTCAAATCGAACTCTTTCCCTTCATCAATCCATGGCCACGTTCACCTCTCTAATCTCAAAAACCCTATCGTGTAGTTTTCCCTAATTTCTAAAATCAATTCGACAGTTAATTCAAATCATTCGAGATTGAATCGTACTCCAGGCGAGTCAATAAATGGCGGCAATAATCTCGAGCTCGACGTCGCGATGGGTGGTTGGTGAATAGGGTTTCGCGGCAGATCGTAGGTGTTAGGAGGCAACGGCGAGAGCTTCGCAGAGGTCATGGGCGCTCGAGTAGGCGAAGGGGAGGGTTTCGATCTGGGGATTCTCGAGACCGTTCTCGAGCTCTTCGCACAGTGCGTCGCGATCTAGAGGGAGGCGGCGAGGTGCAGCTTCGTGGGTTTGTCGCATTAATTGGCGATGTTGGCAAGGCATGTCGACAGTTTTGTTGTGGTGGTTCGAACGAGGGTTGATTTGCTGTGAGGTATTCTCTTCTAAATTATATTTATAGTTTCCAAATAAAATAAAATATAAACATCTTAATTTACTTGTTATTTTAAAGAATGCGTTATGGAGATTAATCTGTTATTAAACTTATTAAATTGTTTTAGTTATAAAGGATTATAAAAGAAATGGGAGAATTAGTTTGGGAAAATTTAGTTATTTGTTTAAATAAAGATTTAGTTAACTTATGTAATTATTTGATAAGTACAAAATATGTTATAAAAGGAAAATTTGTTTAAAATTAACTTATTAGGTAAAATTGATATTTATCAAATGGAAATTAATTATTCAAATTGTTCGGATATTAATAAAATCATTTAATAATTATTCAAGGTCTGAATCGAGGAAAAACAAATTGAGGTGGGATGGATTGCAAATAAAGGAAAGGTGAGTTAATCTCACTCAGTTTAATTTTAAATTTAATTGGTTAAATTTAAATAGGGATGAATGATTGAATTGATTGATTTGATTGATATGGTATATAGTAGTATATACCAATATATATATATTGGCATATGTATATATTGGAGTTGTTGATATTCCCGCATTTAAATAGCGGATGAGACCCTATGCGCCGCATAATAGCGGATGATATTTTATAAACCCATATACCGCGATATTCCACCTCGAAGTGGAATTGGTATTGTGCTAACGTCTGTGGATGCAGGGAAACAGGTTGGAGGGATCCAACTGGATTCCTCAAAATATTTAATTTTTGTTTAAATATTCTGTGATATGATTGTTGTTATCCTGTGATAATTTATATTGGATAATCTGGTTGGATTGAATTTCCCAGTATAATGAGTTATCAAAAGCAATTGAATTCGATTTTTGGAAAATATAAAAGAGTAAAATTAAGTTAAGTAATTCTAGTGAATTCGAATAAATTAAATATGGAAAAGAGGAATTTTGAATAAATAGAGAAATGTTGAATTTAAAGAAGACTTATGTGATGTTATTTAAAGGGATAAAAATTTATTTTAATTCAATGTTTAAATGTAATTAAAAAGAGAAGGAATTTGGGAAATCTGAAACTTGTGTTTCGGTTTAAAGATTTTAAATCATAATGAGAAATAAAATCTGAAAGTTAATGAATTTGGAAATAAATGGATTAAGTAAGAATATTTATTTCAAAGTAAAATAAATTGGGAAATCAATTATAAATTGATTTAAATACTTTGGAATTTGAATTTTAAAGAGAAATGAGATTTGGGAGAGATAAACTGGGTTTGTAAAGTAAAATAAAATATCAGAGGATATTTGAAAATATAATTTCAAAGTGGGAATTTATAAAAGGATATGGTTTGGTTTAAAAATAAATGTTATTTTATTTTTAAAAGATGGGAGTGAGAAGGATATTTCTCTGTATAGCCAAGTACGTTTTCAAAGCAATTTTAATATAAGTTAAAAGTTCTAATTGTATTTTTAAAAGCATATTTTAGAAAATTTATTATTTCTAAATGTTAATTTCCTAAGTAAGTATGTTTTAGGAAACCTATTCTTTTTAAATATTTAAACTTTAAAGTAAGTATTTTTCAAAGATCTATTATTGTAGTAATTATATAAAAGTGATTTGGTATTATATTTTAAAAAGAGAAATTTAGTTTATATTTGTAAAGTGGTTTCATTTTAAATATTTCTTAAGTATATATTTTGTTAAGGTATTAAAGTAGTTTTTTTTAAATTTCAATATTATTAAGTATATTTATAGTAAAGTGTTTTAAGATTATTTTAAAATCTAAGTGTTTTGTACTTGGTGTTTCAGAGGAAATAAATATTTGGAAATGTATTCCGTAAGCGGAAACTGTTTTGAAATTATTTTCAAATGAGTTTTGAAAATTCGGAATTATATCTTGGAAAGATATTTGGGCAAATAAATAATGTGGGAAATTATTTAATTGTGTGATGGTTGCTTGTGGATGTTAATTGATAGTTAAATAACCGACTATCAATATTGGCCAAATGCGCTGATCGTTTCGAAGAGACCGGGATCGGGTTTCCGTATACCGGGATTCTAGGTCTGGAGACTCGAATACCACTTCGATCCGGTTTGTACGTTTCGTGTAACGATTTCGGAGTCGAAGATGGAGCAGTGAAGTGCAAGGGCTAGTCGCTACTAATCCTGAGGATATTTCCAAAATGGATGTAGTAGGAGTAGTGCCTTCGGTTCCGTTCAAACCCAGGACGGACTTGTATGGACGAATGCTTGCGAAACATCGTCAGCGGACGATGGGCATTCTAAGGGATATGTTCTCTAAAAGGTATCGTTTAGCCTCGAACCTCATCAACCGGGAATGACTGAAAATCAGGGGTTATGCAGCAAGGCTTCGTGGGTAGCTCCCACTGGAGGGTAAGGTCATCCCTGTCTAGATGTCCCTTTTTATTTCGGCTTAGTGGTGCGGTTGCTGATCCCAACCGTGGGGTGATTTTATTCGGGATCATCCAGTAAGGGATGGTTCCGGCCTTGTGTTGCAGGGGAGCGGGCGTACTCCTCGGTACTGTGATCTAGGCCACGTACTGTGATAGGTGGTACCCCAGTGCCTAGTCATTCGTTGGAAATCCATTCTCACTACGTGCCTGTACGGTTTGATTGTGCCCAACTATTGTTGAAATGTGAGATGCAAGCATTTCAGCTAGATTCTATTTTACTTTCTGTAGACACTATTATAATATCAGAGGATTTTGATATAAAGTGTTTTAGCTATCGTAAGGTAAAAATCCGACATGTTTATTTGTGGCGTGGTCTTACGAGATGCTTTTGTTTTCAAAGGATTTTGAAACCTTAATAATCAATTTGAGTGTGATTTTCTCACGCTGGTTTTCCAGACTGACTCGGGTATTGTTTTATATGATGCTCGGGTCAGACCGAGTATTATAGATTACAGGAAATGATGCTATGGAGCTGGATGGTGATACGTACTTTCGTATTTGAGTTATATATTCCGCTGTGTATTCAGATTGTGAGGACAAGTTATGATTACTGTCCAGTTGTATGATATTGATGTGATGTACTCTGATGATGTATTTGGATGATGTATATGTAAACAGATATAGATTTCTTTTTGTGTAAAGATCTGTTATTATCTATTATATTTTATTCCACTGCGTATGTGAGATTCTGTTGTTGTTTTCTATTTTTCTTCTTCTTCTACCTCTTCTTTTTACCCAAATGGTCCGGTTTTTCGTGTTAGAAAAACTCGGGTTGTCACAGTGGTATCAGAGCTTAGGCTAGCGATAACCTTGGCTCTGTTGGGAATTTTGAGAGTACTAATAGATATGAGCGCGTATTTGTTAGTGGATATAAAAATGGTTTTATATTGTGTTGGTTGATTTATTGAGTGGCATATGAACCTTCGTCGGCACAGTCTGGACAACTGTATCGAAGGGGTTTCTAAACACTTGAATAGAACAGTTCGACACAATATTGTTTTAAATAGGGTGAATGAAATAATTTTGCCCAAATTATTTTGTATATAAAAGAAATAATTATTTGAAATTTATTATAGTTATATATTTGGATGCTTGGTTGTTAGAAAATGACAATAATGAGTTAGTCTCATTATTGAGTAGAAATTGAAAACTTATAACCTAAGTTGAAGAATAAATTTATATAACAAATGGAATTTGAGAATATAGACTATAAATGAAATTTATAAATTGAGATAAACTTTATATACAAATGTGAATTACAAATGTGATTTATAATCAAATGAGATTAATTCATAAACAAATGAAATTTGTAAATGTAAATGGTAAAAGTGACTTATAACTTGAAATAAAATGTGATAGAATTCCAGAGTAATGTTTGGATATAAAAATTGGATGGATTTTGAATTTGAAGTTTTGGGAAAGATTTAAATTCCTTTGGATTTAAAAATAGTTTTTAAAGGTTTTGGGGAAATAATAGTGATATTATTTCATGAATATTTTTGAAATTGAATTGAAATCTGGTGGGATTTGGGATTTAAAAATGTTTGAAATGTTTAGAGTGATAAAAGCATTAAATTCTCTTTTGGTCGTTGGAAAATAATTTCGGTGATGACTGCAGCATCATCGATGTCTATTTTCGAGTTTCCAAAGAGAAATTGCTACCAAACTGTTTTAAATTGGAAATGATTGTGAACTGGGTAGTTTTGAAATTCAAAGGAAAAATTGTTTGGTAAAAGCAGATTATTTTGGAAATTGGGATTTGAGGTGATATACCAGATATGTATGAGTTATTTCTGGGTTCAAAATGGTTTTGAAATAAAACCGGGCAATTGAATTCTGGGAATTCTATTTAAAATATAAATGTGGAAAATTTAAAATGAATCAACAATATAAAGTATAGAATGAAGTTGATTGAAATAAGAAGGGAATGAAAGTTTAACTCTGGGATTATAATTATGAGATGGAAATAACTCAATGAGTAATATAAGTTGGTAGATAAAAGAGTTAGAGAACTTGAAGGTGAATGAATTGTAAAACTTGTATAAAATTGTATCCTAGAATTAAAATTTAATTCGAGTATATGAAGGTGAATAAAATATATTTGAATTTAACTTAAGATAAGTTAAATAAAATTGAGATTTGGAATTGAATTAAATGTAAGTAAGTTGAAGTCGAATTGAATTGGATATAAAGGTAATGTAAAATGCTTATAATTGTGTAAAGAAATTCATATTCTTAAGTTCTTAAGTATAATAATTTGAAATTTGATTATAAAGATGAAATGGACTTAAATGAATAGTCCCAGGTCTTAAGTAAGTAAGTTAAAACTTATGAATAGAAATGAAATTGTAAGTCATAAATGGGAATTCATTTCTTTGAACCATTAAGAGTTATAATTTGAAATTGTAATTATCAAATGAAAACGACTAAGATGAGCAATCTTAATTTTTAAATAAATCCAAACTTGAATTATAAAATATATTGAACTTAAGAAAATTAAGTGAAGTGATATTTGGAATTAAAAAGCAAGTATTTAATTTTAACCAGCGAAGGAACTAATGAGATAATAAATTAGTTAATGAAATTGGATTAACATAGTGATGGTTTAAATTGCAAATGAATCCAAATAAGTGACAATAAATTGGAAATGGCCGGGTTATTAATAAAATAATTCCAGATGAATTGAGTATGGAAAATAAAATTCATAATGATTGAGTGAATGAACCACTTATATTAAATAAATAAATGGATGGAATTTGATTAAATAAGAATCAAATGAAAAGATGGAAATAAAATTTTAAAAGGGTTGGTTAAATGGAAAATAAACTTAAGTTATTGACTTAAGTAAATGTTGAATGGAAACTGAACTCAACAGAGGAGTGGTTTAAATAAGTTGAGAAATAGTTATTGAATGAATTAACTTGGATTGTTTTTGAGCTAAATAAAATTCAATTTTTGGAAGTTGGAGATGAATTGAATTTAAGGAAAAAATTGGAAATGAAGTAGTAAATTGAAGTAAGTTGGAATTCATATGAAATGGGAGTTCAATTTGAATATATACACTTCAGTGGTGAAGTAGTAAATAAATATAAGAAAATTTATATTGAACTTAAGAATTGAAGAATGAAATTCTTAAGAAAATTTGTATTGGAAATATACTTAGTAATTTTGGAATGGAAAAATAAAAAAATATACTAAGTGAATAGTTGAATGAAGACTAAAACTGAAGTTGTGAAATGGGATAGTTGTGAATAAGGGGATAACAATCAAAAAGGAATGTGAATAAAGGAGAATTGATATAACTAATAATCAATTGGAATTTATACGTAAGATGTACGTATATTATTTTATTCGCATAGCTATTTGGTCCAGATGTCGAACACAGAATTTCGAGATAGTTTTATCGATCCGAATCAGGATTTTTCACTCGATTTTCAACGGCGAACCTGGATATGGATTGTTGATTGATTCTGGATATTCTCTATCATAGTTTGTGGCTATGCAAGGAGAATGACGGTTTCTGATCAAGGAACCAGATCTGAGTCCGCACTAGGAAGTCGGGTGGACGATACTAGTTCGGAAGTGGAATTGTGTGATCGATTGAGCAATCGAATGTGATATTGCGTACGGATGATATATGTGCATCGTACGGGCTTAAGTAAAGCAAATATTGAAAATTTGTAAAGAAAAGTATAAAATGACTTTGGAATTATGATTGAATATTATTGCTTAATAGGATATACAGGTGTATAAAAGCAATGGATAATTGGGATTTTTGATTTTAGAAGATAAAATTTAATGGCCCGACAAAAGGTATGTATTTGAATTTCTGTATGAAATTTGATTGGGTTTTTGATCCAGCCACTTGGCTTTTTGTTTTCTTTTTGAGAATGGGAGGCCGTAGAGCCATTTTGTAGTAGTACCGAGCTAGCCGCGCAAAGGAGACGCTGGCGAAATTTTTCAGAAATTTAGGGAGTTAGAAAAAATTTTGGAAAATTTTGATAAGTTAAAATTTGAATTCAAATTTAAATTTGAATGGATAAGTAGGTGGTATGGGTTGAACTTATGAATAAGTTTGGGAAGTTAAAAGATGATTAGTGTATCATTAATAAAAGATTGTTAGGGTATTGTTAAAACTGTTTGAATTTGGGAAATAGTTAATGGGGATTGAATCATTCTTCCTAACTAGTAATTTCGGGGACGAAATTCTTTTAAGGGGGAAGGAATGTGACGACCCGGAATTTTTGTATATTTGAAATGTGAATATTTAATTTATTTTAAATATCCGAAGGTTAAATTTTAACTTTAATTTCAAATATACAGTATTTATTTGGATAATTAATTATTAAATTTAATTATCGGGATTGGGTAAAATATTGAATCTTGATTTTAAGCCTGTTAAAAATAGTTCAAAGGTTCAGAAAATTTATATTGTTAATACTGAAGATGATAGAACTTTTAAAATGGAATTTTAAAGAGTTTTGTTCAGTTTTAAAAATATATCGTTGAAATTGAATTTAAAAATAGCCGTTCAAGGCACAGTCTCGGAATTCAGCGAAACCAGTTTCATTGGAACCGTAATATTGTATTATTATTAGATTTTAAAGTTCGTGGTAATTGGAGTTGGTGGGTGAGCGTACGTTATAAAAACGTCTTAGAAATTCTTATCGAGACATTTGTAATTGATTAATATATGATCAAGTCAAACGTACTTCTTAGTTGTTTATTCCTTCCTATCAGCCACCCTATGGTGAAGTCTGCCTATTGCTTATTTTATACGCTTCCTACCTCCCTCTGTAATAATTCAACGGAGCAAATCAGATCAGAAAATAAGGGAATAATGAAATATAATAAAGGGAGATTGCCGAAAACCTCCTCATTCAAATCGAACTCTTTCCCTTCATCAATCCATGGCCACGTTCACCTCTCTAATCTCAAAAACCCTATCGTGTAGTTTTCCCTAATTTCTAAAATCAATTCGACAGTTAATTCAAATCATTCGAGATTGAATCGTACTCCAGGCGAGTCAATAAATGGCGGCAACAATCTCGAGCTCGACGTCGCGATGGGTGGTTGGTGAATAGGGTTTCGCGGCAGATCGTAGGTGTTAGGAGGCAACGGCGAGAGCTTCGCAGAGGTCATGGGCGCTCGAGTAGGCGAAGGGGAGGGTTTCGATCTGGGGATTCTCGAGACTGTTCTCGAGCTCTTCGCACAGTGCGTCGCGATCTAGAGGGAGGCGGCGAGGTGCAACTTCGTGGGTTTGTCGCATTAATTGGCGATGTTGGCAAGGCATGTCGACAGTTTTGTTATGGTGGTTCGAACGAGGGTTGATTTGCTGTGAGGTATTCTCTTCTAAATTATATTTATAGTTTCCAAATAAAATAAAATATAAACATCTTAATTTACTTTTTATTTTAAAGAATGCGTTATGGAGATTAATCTGTTATTAAACTTATTAAATTGTTTTAGTTATAAAGGATTATAAAAGAAATGGGAGAATTAGTTTGGGAAAATTTAGTTATTTGTTTAAATAAAGATTTAGTTAACTTATGTAATTATTTGATAAGTACAAAATATGTTATAAAAGGAAAATTTGTTTAAAATTAACTTATTAGGTAAAATTGATATTTATCAAATGGAAATTAATTATTCAAATTGTTCGGATATTAATAAAATCATTTAATAATTATTCAAGGTCTGAATCGAGGAAAAACAAATTGAGGTGGGATGGATTGCAAATAAAGGAAAGGTGAGTTAATCTCACTCAGTTTAATTTTAAATTTAATTGGTTAAATTTAAATAGGGATGAATGATTGAATTGATTGATTTGATTGATATGGTATATAGTAGTATATACCAATATATATATATTGGCATATGTATATATTGGAGTTGTTGATATTCCCGCATTTAAATAGCGGATGAGACCCTATGCGCCGCATAATAGCGGATGATATTTTATAAACCCATATACCGCGATATTCCACCTCGAAGTGGAATTGGTATTGTGCTAACGTCTGTGGATGCAGGGAAACAGGTTGGAGGGATCCAACTGGATTCCTCAAAATATTTAATTTTTGTTTAAATATTCTGTGATATGATTGTTGTTATCCTGTGATAATTTATATTGGATAATCTGGTTGGATTGAATTTCCCAGTATAATGAGTTATCAAAAGCAATTGAATTCGATTTTTGGAAAATATAAAAGAGTAAAATTAAGTTAAGTAATTCTAGTGAATTCGAATAAATTAAATATGGAAAAGAGGAATTTTGAATAAATAGAGAAATGTTGAATTTAAAGAAGACTTATGTGATGTTATTTAAAGGGATAAAAATTTATTTTAATTCAATGTTTAAATGTAATTAAAAAGAGAAGGAATTTGGGAAATCTGAAACTTGTGTTTCGGTTTAAAGATTTTAAATCATAATGAGAAATAAAATCTGAAAGTTAATGAATTTGGAAATAAATGGATTAAGTAAGAATATTTATTTCAAAGTAAAATAAATTGGGAAATCAATTATAAATTGATTTAAATACTTTGGAATTTGAATTTTAAAGAGAAATGAGATTTGGGAGAGATAAACTGGGTTTGTAAAGTAAAATAAAATATCAGAGGATATTTGAAAATATAATTTCAAAGTGGGAATTTATAAAAGGATATGGTTTGGTTTAAAAATAAATGTTATTTTATTTTTAAAAGATGGGAGTGAGAAGGATATTTCTCTGTATAGCCAAGTACGTTTTCAAAGCAATTTTAATATAAGTTAAAAGTTCTAATTGTATTTTTAAAAGCATATTTTAGAAAATTTATTATTTCTAAATGTTAATTTCCTAAGTAAGTATGTTTTAGGAAACCTATTCTTTTTAAATATTTAAACTTTAAAGTAAGTATTTTTCAAAGATCTATTATTGTAGTAATTATATAAAAGTGATTTGGTATTATATTTTAAAAAGAGAAATTTAGTTTATATTTGTAAAGTGGTTTCATTTTAAATATTTCTTAAGTATATATTTTGTTAAGGTATTAAAGTAGTTTTTTTAAATTTCAATATTATTAAGTATATTTATAGTAAAGTGTTTTAAGATTATTTTAAAATCTAAGTGTTTTGTACTTGGTGTTTCAGAGGAAATAAATATTTGGAAATGTATTCCGTAAGCGGAAACTGTTTTGAAATTGTTTTCAAATGAGTTTTGAAAATTCGGAATTATATCTTGGAAAGATATTTGGGCAAATAAATAATGTGGGAAATTATTTAATTGTGTGATGGTTGCTTGTGGATGTTAATTGATAGTTAAATAACCGACTATCAATATTGGCCAAATGCGCTGATCGTTTCGAAGAGACCGGGATCGGGTTTCCGTATACCGGGATTCTAGGTCTGGAGACTCGAATACCACTTCGATCCGGTTTGTACGTTTCGTGTAACGATTTCGGAGTCGAAGATGGAGCAGTGAAGTGCAAGGGCTAGTCGCTACTAATCCTGAGGATATTTCCAAAATGGATGTAGTAGGAGTAGTGCCTTCGGTTCCGTTCAAACCCAGGACGGACTTGTATGGACGAATGCTTGCGAAACATCGTCAGCGGACGATGGGCATTCTAAGGGATATGTTCTCTAAAAGGTATCGTTTAGCCTCGAACCTCATCAACCGGGAATGACTGAAAATCAGGGGTTATGCAACAAGGCTTCGTGGGTAGCTCCCACTGGAGGGTAAGGTCATCCCTGTCTAGATGTCCCTTTTTATTTCGGCTTAGTGGTGCGGTTGCTGATCCCAACCGTGGGGTGATTTTATTCGGGATCATCCAGTAAGGGATGGTTCCGGCCTTGTGTTGCAGGGGAGCGGGCGTACTCCTCGGTACTGTGATCTAGGCCACGTACTGTGATAGGTGGTACCCCAGTGCCTAGTCATTCGTTGGAAATCCATTCTCACTACGTGCCTGTACGGTTTTGATTGTGCCCAACTATTGTTGAAATGTGAGATGCAAGCATTTCAGCTAGATTCTATTTTACTTTCTGTAGACACTATTATAATATCAGAGGATTTTGATATAAAGTGTTTTAGCTATCGTAAGGTAAAAATCCGACATGTTTATTTGTGGCGTGGTCTTACGAGATGCTTTTGTTTTCAAAGGATTTTGAAACCTTAATAATCAATTTGAGTGTGATTTTCTCACGCTGGTTTTCCAGACTGACTCGGGTATTGTTTTATATGATGCTCGGGTCAGACCGAGTATTATAGATTACAGGAAATGATGCTATGGAGCTGGATGGTGATACGTACTTTCGTATTTGAGTTATATATTCCGCTGTGTATTCAGATTGTGAGGACAAGTTATGATTACTGTCCAGTTGTATGATATTGATGTGATGTACTCTGATGATGTATTTGGATGATGTATATGTAAACAGATATAGATTTCTTTTTGTGTAAAGATCTGTTATTATCTATTATATTTTATTCCACTGCGTATGTGAGATTCTGTTGTTGTTTTCTATTTTTCTTCTTCTTCTACCTCTTCTTTTTACCCAAATGGTCCGGTTTTTCGTGTTAGAAAAACTCGGGTTGTCACACATTCACCAGACTTTTGTCTGACCCACCCCCTTCTCGTCATTTTTTCCCACTACAGGATGACAGGTTAGTAGTTGATTGATTGAGTATAGTACATGGAGAAAGGAGCTTCACGTTGGAGTTCTCATATTCCTTGGGGTCCATCATGTAGTTACTTACTTATTAAAAGCCTGTAAAACATATATTTTATTTTGAAAATAATGTATATGAAAATTAAGTATTTTGAAGACTGTTTTTTCTAAAATGTCCATTTTTTATTACTTATATTTTAATTCCTTCTGCTGTGAGATTTGAAAGTGTATATTTTCTTAGAATTTACCCATATAGTTATGATCTATAATGTTTAAAAAACCCAACAGCTCGTATTTCTTGGCATGGTGTAAGTCCGAAAGTCAAACTAGGCTTTGGATCGGTGTGTTGGAAAGTGTAGGTTGTTACATACTGGGCGTATGAAGTTTAAATGGTTTATTAGATCCAATCTAATATTTTTTTAAGAAAAATATTATTTTATTTGTTTAAAATGAGTTTTCTTTGATTTAAATTAAATACATTATGACGGGCGTATCAAATACACTCATATATGTATAGTTCAAGTGCAACATATAAACAATGCACACGCTTAATGCATACATTTATAGGTACTGAAATTTACACTACAACGGACACATTTTTCCTTTTATATATGCCTTTATAGTCATAGATTTTAAAAATTATACATAAAATAACAAATATATATATACACACACACACATACACACACTCACACATTTTAATATTGAGTTTTGACTATTTTACATGTTTTGAAGTCTAAAATTAAAATTTTAAATATATTTTTGACTTTAAAAGGAGTTCAACATTGGATATGTAATTATACAGAAAAGTCCATTTATTAATTTTGAATTAAAATTATATATATATATGTCTATGTATGTATATATACAATAACAACGTAATCACAAGTCACAGAACAACAACACAGATAATATACATACACATACATCAAATGTAATACAACCTGTCACAAGTGGTATTCAACCACAATATATACATACATCCTCATAAAAGAGCATATATATCACAAGTTCCCAACAAAAAGACTAAAACACAAAACAAAGCCATCTATCCAAAGGCGAAGGAGAAATCCAAAAGTCATAGCTAGCAAAAGAGGTCCAACACCCTAACTTGCAACTAGGTCTGACCCGAGTAATGAATACACGGGTCAGGCTAACTAGAGCTTGATATTAGCATAAGATAAAGTGATACGAATGCATAAGGGAAGTATTCCTTTAATTCTAAGGAATAGTATAAGTAATGTCTATTTATACATCCAAGTGTGGAAGCTTCATTGAATCCATAGATAATTCATAAAAGGTTTAACATGTCATAAATGGTTCATGTTCAATAGAATTCAAAATAAGTGAATCCAACAAACTCATGATCCATAGAAGAAGCATCAAAATCCTCAAAATCAAGTATCACGGAACTCTAATACGAGTTCACAACCTCATTATCGAAATCACCATAAAAATGCATATATATATATATAAGCATATCTCTAACTCAAGGCTACAATAAAATTATCATCTCAAAATGGTGAAATTGAAGCAAATAAAAACTATAAAAATCCCCGGATTGGCCAAATCCCCGATTGCATGCCGAAGCGATGCTGCACGTGCCAAACTCAGACCAGTACTATATATATTATAGATACCCATCTCAGACGACCGTAGTCGTAATACATCGTGACGACCGAAGTCATAGAACATCATCGTGACGACCGAAGTCGTAAAACATCGTGATGACCGAAGTCGTAGAACATCATGATGACCCGAAGGTCTATAGTACTGGTAAACATCGTGAATGCGTCACAACTCTCAGATAGGAGCCAGAAAAGTGTTAACATGCATCCCATACCACACGTTCGCACTTAGCGGTTTACTAACTGTTTGTCAATGCCACACTAGAAAACATCATTAAAACAAAATACTCAGAAAAGTCATATCTCGCCTTATCTCATTGGCGAGTAGTAAAAAGCATCATACTTGTCTCATCTCATCGACAAGTATAAGACATCGCGATGGTTTTATATAAACCATAATCCATCTTAAAACTTGCCTCATTTCATCGACCAATAAAATACATCATGACGGTTCTGGTCGATTATACTCCTAAATAGGAGATCTCGAACCATAAAGCTCGCCAAATATTGGCCATCTCAGAAGATTCCTAAATATAGGAATTAAAATCCTCAAAATGCGCCTTAATATGGCAAATCCCATAAATCATCTCAAATCAATATACTCGAGAGGTTTCGATCGATACAAATCCGGAATTAACCGATAAAATAAACTCACGTGTCCCATACCATGTGTTTTACTAAATCGTTTAATTCTTTCTCATATGTTCGAAAAGTGTAAAAATAATATATATTATATATAAAATATTTTACTTGAGAAAACGAGATTTTTAAATAATTTTCTGAAATCACTTGAAGACATTTTATTGAAATTTCTCCTTATTAAAGGAAATAAATATATTTTAAATACTTTGAAATAATTTATAAATGATTTGAAAATATTTAGTAATAATGATTTCAAAAAACAAATCATTTAGAAATTTTCTCAAAATTTATATGGAAGAAATAGCGCTTGAAATCGAAGAATAACGAAGAATTCACTCCGAATCGATATTCGAATTTAATTCGAATTTAAACCAAAATTTAAAATTCCAAATTCCTCCAAAACTTGGTTAAGTCATTGATGGATATCATAGCCCATAAGCATCATCAAAATCATCTCAAAATTTGCATCAAAACCATAGCAATTCAAAGGCAATGCTACAAAACAAGCTGCAAAAGGTACAGGAACAAACGACCACAACTTCACATACTGGGCCAACTAGGGGGTCGACCCAGCCTTGTAGCTAGGTCGACCTCCAGGTTGACCCAGGCTACGGACATTTTCCTGGGTAATTTTCCTGCTTCAAACTTAACTTCCAACTGCAAATTAGCATAGCAAATGATCAAGTTTTGCAGCAAAAATTTACATGCAAAGAGTTTGACAACTAAACTACAATCTAGAAAAGATCCGGCAGCAATTTGACTGAAAATCAAAGAGATATGGCCACTCAAAGTGGCAACCAGAAACAAGAAACAGGAAAAAGCAACAACATAGAGTATGAACATATACAGAAGCTTTTACAGAGCAGATTTCTTAGCAATAGCACTTAGTTCAGCTAGCAATTATGAGTATTTTACTCACCTTAGCAATTTGGTAAGAATTCGATAGAAAGATACGAACTTTGGTCAAGAAGAGAAACTTCAAGACCTTGTAAAAGCTAGAAAAGAAGCATGTAGAACAAAAACAAAAGGTTACAGACAATCCTTTATAAGGATCTAAGATTTGTGATGAAATTCTTTAGTAATGGTTTTGATTACCTTTCTCTATTCTTATTTTGGTGAATTACTTCTTGAATTAGCAGCAAAATTGAGTGGAAATTGAATTTACAAGAGGATGGCCATTGTTTTCTTTCTTTCGTTTACCGTTTGGTTTGTTTTGAGAAGATGGAGCAATGAAACAACGTACAGACATAATTTTCACAAACCAGAAGCTTCTAGGTTAGGCTATTGGATCTCATTCTAACCCAAAAAGCCCAAGGACAAAAATACTTAGAGAAAAATGAAACTATGTACATGTTTTCTATTATTTTAACACTATATTCACATTTTAACATTTAAATGCCAAATAAAAATATATACATCCAATTGTATTGAAACAAAATTGTTATTATAGCAAAATTAAATTTATTTCAACAATAAAAAGTTAATTTTACAAATAAAACCCTATTTTTTGACAATATTTTACAGTTTACACTATTTTTAACATGACAAGCTTAATAAAAATTATTCTCTTGTCAAATAAGTTGCAATAAATCATTCTTACTTTATTAAATCATCAAAATATTATTTTCAACCAATATTTCATCTTTTATTTTAATCAAATACAAGTTTACTTCATATTTCTCCTTTTTAAATTCAAAAAAAAGAAGTTATTATTGGCAATAATTACCAATATTACTATATTCACCCAATTTAACTCAATAATTGGTTATTTTCACTCCAAATCCTCGAAATAAAGTTTTTAAAACTTTATTTTCATCAATTTATACTTATTTCAACAATTAAATGTTTAAATGCATTCCTTGATTAATTTATTAACCCAAATTACCAAAAATTCCAATATTTTTCCATTTATTAACCAAAACTCCATACAATAAATTTTTAACTCAAGATTTAACTTCAAACTTATTGTTTATTGGACATAAACAATCTTTAACATATTTTAACTTCTCTATTTCATTTTATCTTCAATATTAATTCATAATTATCGTTACAATTTAATATCATCGGTAATCACCAATACCAGGGTTGTTACAGACTCCTCCTTTTATTAAAATTATGTCCTCGTAATTTCTAGAGGAAGTCTGTATTTAACTCATTTTATTTCATCAAACAAAGGAAATATAGATAGATTAAGATGGAAAATTCTTACCTTCGTCGTGAGAAGATAAGAATCCAGGATACGATTGCTCGATAAAATCTCTGGTTTCCCAAGTGCAGTCATTGGGATTATCAGACCATTGAATCTTCACGAGCGGAGCACTCTTGTTTCAAAGACGTCTAGTCTTTGAAGTAAGAACTCTCATAAGGTGCTGCACAAAAGATAGATCAGGAGAGACCTCCAACTTCTCTAAAGCATGTGAATCAAGCACATAATCTGAATCTCGTAGACAACTTCCTCAACTCAGAAACATGGAATACATCGTGAACTCTAGAAAACTGATCGGGATGTGCTACACGATAAGCAACAGGACCGATACACTCTGTAATAGGAAATGGCCTAATATAGTGTGGTGCCAATTTCCTCGTCTAGCTAAAGCATATCACTCCCTTCAGAGGAGAAGCTCGGATATAAACAAGATCACCCACTGAGAATTCAAGAGGCCTCCTACGGTTGTCCGCTTAAGATTTCTGTCGACTCTGAGCCTCTTTCATTCTCTCTTGAATAAGATGGATCTTCTCAGATGATTCACGAATAGATGAGGGGCCTAGAATGAGCTTTTCCCCCGACTCAAGCCAACAAGGTGGAGAACGATACGGCCTTCCATATAAGGTTTCGAAAGGAGCCATGCCGATAGAAGATCGATAGCATTTATTATAAGCAAACTCAACTAGAGGAAGATGATCCTCCCAGCTACCTCCAAAATCCAAAATACAAACAAAAACCAGATCTTCTAAGATACGATTCACCCATTCAGTCTGTCGATCAGACTGTGGGTGATAGGCTGTGCTAAGATTAAGCTTTGTACCCAAAGCTTGCTGGAGACTCTACCAGAAGTGGCTTGTGAAAAGAGGATCACGATCACACACAATAGATGAAGGAACACCGTGCAATCACACGATCTCCTTAATATACATCTTCGATAAAAGAGATGCCATCCTATTAGACTTAATAGGAATGAAATGTGCAGACATGGTGAGACGGTCCACAACAACCAAAATACTACTATGGCCTGACCTCGAACGAGGTAAGCCATTGATGAAATCCATAGAAACCTGGTCCCATTTCCACAATGGAACCTCTAAAGGATGAAGGAGACCACTGGGCCACTGATGCTCGGCCTTAATAAGCTGACAAGTCATGAAATTGCTTACATAACTTGCAACATCACGCTTCATGCCTTCCTAATAATAGAGACGACGCATATCAGCATACATCTTGCTGCTGCCTGGATGAATTTTATACTTAGAATGGTGACACTCATCTTGAATGTCCCGCCTAAGTTTTGGAATAGAAGGAACGACAAGACGGTTCTTCTTTCGAAGACACCCATGAATATCAATGCTGAAATCCCTCATCTCGATATCATCTTGGGATTCAGACTTACACTTCTGAATAAGAGCAGATATCTCAGAATCTTGCCGCTGCTTCTCGACAATCTGTTCTAGGAGAGTAGGACGAGCTTCCATGCTATATAATAGAATAAGAGAATCGGAAGTGGAAGCATGATCCTGAATATCACATATGGAAAGAGTCCCAAGAGCTTTCCATTTTGCAATCATCATGGAAACAATAGCTGAATGCTTTCGGCTCAAAGCATCAGCTACTCGATTCCCCTTGCCAGGGGTATACTGAATACCAACATCATAAGAAGCTAGAAACTCGAGCCAACGTTTCTATTTCATGTTGAGCTTCTTCTGGCTGAAAAAATATTTGAGAGACTTGTGATTGGCGAAGAGAGTAAAATGTTCACCTAACAGATAATGATGCCATAACTTCAAAGCAAAGATGATGGCGGCAAGCTCTAAATCGTGGGTAGCGTACCGAACCTCGTTCGGACGTAATTGCCTTAAGGTGTGGGCAACTACCCTATCCTTCTGCATAAGAACATCACCGAGGCCATTGTGACTGGCATTGGTATAGAGTATAAGATCCTGATTCCCTTCGGGAACCACAAGAACAGGAGCATTAATGAGAAGCTCCTTCAATCTCTGAAAGGAAGCCTCACACTTATCAGACCATAAGAAGCGAACTCCTTTCCTCGTAAGGCTAGTCAAGGGTAGCACAATACGGGAAAAGTCTTTGATGAAACGACGTAATAAATCGCCAAACCTAGAAAGCTACGAATCTCAAGAACATTCTCGGGCCTCTTCCAATTTTGGATGGCTTCGATCTTAGACAGATCGACCGAAATGCCTTCGGAAGAAACAACATGACCTAAGAGCTTAACTTGTTTTTCCCAGAAATGACACTTAGAAAGCTTTGCTTTGAGTTGATGCTGACATAGAGTACTCAAAACAATTCTAAGATGTCGAGCATGATCGGCTTCAAACTTAGAATACACAAGAATGTCATCGATGAAAACAAGAACAAACTTATGGAGATATTCCCGAAATACTCGATTCATAAGGTCGACGAAGTAAGTAGGAGCATTCGTCAAACCAAACGGCATGACGAGCCACTCATATGATCCATATCGAGTGCGGAATGTTGTAAGTGGAATGCTGTCTTCCGCAACTCGGAGCTGATGAAAACCGGTGGCGAGGTCAAGCTGCGAGAAAACCTTAGCTCCACTCAACTAATCGAACATATCGTAAATCCTAGGCAGGGAATAACGATTCTTGATGGTTAACTCATTAAGCTTGCGATAATCCACGCATAACCTAAGTGTCCCATCGGACTTCCTCACGAATACCACCGTGGCTCCCTACAGTGACGAACTAGATCGAATGAAATGCTTGGCTTCAAGCTCAAGGAGTTTCTTCTTGAGTTCCTCACTCTCTTTAGTAGACATCCTTGTGAGAGGACGACTAATAGGCTGCGTGCCTGGGATAAGGTCGATGCGGAACTCGATAGCCCGCTTGGGTGTCCTGAAAAAGGCTCAAATAAATTTGGAAAGTCACAAACAACAGGAATCCGAGACACCTCTTCATCATCATCTCGAGATTCAAGAGAGAACAGAGAAGCTTCAGAATCATGCTCGATATTCCGAAGAATAAGAGATAGCTGAGCAGGAGAATCAGGATGTTGAAGATATAAGACTCTCTCTAAACATAGAATCTTGGCATCGTATCGAACTAGCCAGTCTATACCCAATATCATATCGAATCCATGACAAGGAATTACTTGTAGATTCGCATGGAAAGAAAATCCACAAATAAGAATCTCAACATCATCACAAAGCATACTAAGGGTTGCGGATCCCCCGATAGGATTCACAATCCTCAAAGAAGTAATCAAGCAAGAAACATCCAATTGTAAAGCTTCAATGAGTTCCTTTGATACAAATGAATGTGACACACTCGTATCGAATAGAACTCTAATAGATCGATCATGGAAAAGAATGGAACCTTATAAAATAGTAGGAGATATACCTTGAGACTAAGAGGCACTACCTTCGCAACATTGAGATTCCCCGAACTAGGACCTCCGTCCCTCTTAGGACAAGAAGAAATCAAATGCCTTTCCTTCTTACAATATAAGCACCTCTTAGGAGTAGGACATTCACTCACAAGATGATCGCGAGAACCATAATTATAACATGCCACAACCTTGGCTGAAGGAGGCATAGCATAAGGATGAGAAGTAGAACCACCTTTCCTTTTCTTCTTACTAGGCTGGAATGGCTTGGATTTGCGGAAAGGAAACCTCTTCTTGTTCGGATTTCTCCAAACCTCTGCCTCACCATCACTATCTTTCTCCTTCTCGACCGCTTCAAGGTGAAGGGCCGCATCAACAAGTTCCTCAAAAGACAATTTGAGTTGGAGCATAAGGGATTTCTTTAGATATTTCTTAAGTCCAAAAACGAACTTAAGATTCTTCTTGTAAGGAGTTCTAATATGCTCAATACCATATTTGGACAAAGCCTCGAACGATGCCACATACTCTGAAACTGTCGACTTCCCTAGCTTAAGATCAAGGAAACGTCGAGCCAAGATAGCCTTCTCGGATTCTAGGACAAACTTAAGCTCAAATCTCTGTCTTAAATGCTCCCACTCTAAGGTAGACTCATTAATCTCCAAAATGAGTAATTCATACCAATCCAATGCACGTTCTTGCAACATACTAGATGCGACAAGAACGCGTTGGTGGCTAGAATCTCTATGCAAGTAAATATGCGCTCACATGTACGGAGCCATGCATGGACCTTTAAGACTGAATCCGTGCCTCTGAATGGTTTGCCTCCAAGATGAGTATAATCGCTACTCATGCGTGCAAATACAGATTTGCACGGAGGGGAAGAACGGGCTGGAGCTGGAGGCTGAGTGCTCCTAAGTAGCTCAAGAATCTGATCGGTCGTCATATAAACTCCTTCGGGACGAGAACCACTGGACAGTCCCGCCACCGAAGTGCGACCTCTTCCTCTTCTAGCCATTGCTGAAAGTAAAGATAAGATAGGATTATTCACAGGGTTAGATATTAGCAATTCAAATTAAATAAGGAATACTACAGAATTAAAATTAACATTCCTAGACATATTCCTTTCAATCTACCCCAAAAGGACTCAAACGATTAAGGACAAGGTTGGGATTGACTATGATTGGAGATGATGTTTGCAAGTGTATTATACTTGATGTATGATGATCGTGTATACCGTTCTGTGTTTATTACATTTTGTTCTAAATCGTGCTCTGATACTAAGCTGTGATGCCCCACCCTGAGACCCATATTAACAAAGAGATTTACTGAGTAATTCTGTCTGCTAATGCGGAGAATAGGGCTGGTTAAGGGTGACCATCATAGTCTTGCATTAAATAAGAGCTAAGTATGTCGATTTGGCCCTCTTTTTTTCCTTTTCTTTCCCTTTTGGTTTAAGTATTCGACATACTCAATTCCTATCTAATACATTACTATGGTGGATACATGATCGATTCATAAACAAAACACAATAACAACATCAATCACAAGTCACGGAACAACAACATAGATAATATACATACACATACATAAAACGTAATACAACCCGTCACAAGTGGTATTCAACCACAATATATACATACATCCCCATAAAAGAGTATATACATCACAAGTTCCCAACAACAGACTACAACACAAAAGAAAACCATATATCCAAAGGCGAAGGAGAAATCCAAAAGACATAGCTAGCAAAAGAGGCCCAACATCCTAACCTGCAACTCGGTCTGACTCAAGTAATGAATACATGGGTCAGGCTAACTAGAACTTGATATTAGCATAAGATAAAATGATACGAATGCATAAGGGAAGTATTCCTTTAATTTTAAGGAACAGTATAAGTAATGTCTATTTATACATCCAAATGTGGAAGCTTCATAGAACCAATAGATAATTCATAAAAGGTTTAACATGTCATAAATGGTTCATGTTTAATGGAATTCAAAATAAGTGAATCCAGCAAACTCATGAGCCATAGAAGAAGCATCAAAATCCTCAAAATCAAGTATCACGGACTCTAATACGAGTTCACAACCTCATTATCGAAATCACCATAAAAATGCATATATATAAGCCTATCTCTAACTCAAGGCTATAATAAAATCATCATCTCAAAATGGTGAAATTGAAGCAAATCAAAACTATAAAATTCCCCAGATTAGCCAAATCCTCGATTGCATGCCAAAGCGATGTTGCACGTGCCAAACTCAGACCAATACTATATATATATATATTATAGGTACCCATCTCAGACGACCGTAGTCGTAATACATCGTGACGACCGAAGTCGTAATACATCGTGACGACTGAAGTCGTAGAACATCGTGATGACCGAAGTCGTATAACATCATGATGACTGAAGTCGTAGAACATCGTGATGACCCAAAGGTCTATAGTATTGGTAAACATTGTGAATGCGTCACAAACTCTCAGATAGGAACCAGAAAAGTGTTAACGTGCGTCCCATACCATACGTTCGCACTTAGCGGTTTACTAACTGCTTGTCGATGCTACACTAGAAAACATCATTAAATCAAAATACTCAAAAAAGTCATATCTCGCCTTATCTCATTGGCGAGTAGTAAAAAGCATCATACTTGTCTCATCTCATCGACAAGTATAAGACATCGTGATGGTTGTATATAAACCATACTTCTCAAAAAGGAAAACTCCATCTTAAAACTTGCCTCATTTCATCAGCCAATAAAATACATCATGATGGTTCTCATCGATTATACTCCTAAATAGGAGATCTCGAACCATAAATCTCGCCAAATATTGGCCATCTCGGAAGATTCCTAAATATAGAAAGTAAAAAATCCTCATAATACGCCATAATATGGCAAATCCCATAAATAATCTCAAATCAATATACTCGAGAGGTTTCGATCGATACAAGTCTGGAATTAACCGATATAATAAACTCGCGTGTCCCATACCATGTGTTTTACTAAATCGTTTAATTCTCTTTCTCATATGTCCGAAAAGTGTAAAAATAATATATGTAATATATAAAATATTTTACTTGAGAAAATGGTATTTTTAAATAATTTTCTTAAATCATTTGAAGACATTTTATTGAAATTTCTCCTTATTATAGGAAATAAATATATTTAAAATACTTCGAAATAATTTAAAAATGACTTGAAAATATTTAATAATAATGATTTCAAAACAAATCATTTAGAAATTTTCTCAAAATTTATTTGGAAGAAATAGCGCTTGAAATCAAAGAAAAACGAAGAATTCACTCCAAATCGATATTCGAATTTAAACCAAAATTTAAAATTCCAAATTCCTCCAAAACTTGGCTAATCCATTGATGGATATCATATCCCATAAGCATCATCAAAATCATCTGAAAATTTGCATCAAAACAAGTGACAAAACCATAGCAATTCAATGGCAATGCTACGAAACAAGCTGCAAAAGGAACAGGAGCAAATGACCACAACTTCACGTACTGGGCCAACTAGGGGGTCGACCCAGTCATGTAGCCAGGTCGACCACCAGGTCAACCTCCGGGTCGATCTGGTGGTTGCTGGGTCGACCTCCAGGTCGACCCAGGCTACGGACATTTTTCGGGGTAATTTTCTTGCTTCGAACTCAACTTCCGACTGCAAATTAGCATAGCAAATGATCAAGTTTTGCAGCAAAAATTTACATGCAAAGAGTTTGACAACTAAAATACAATTCAGAAAAGATCCGGCAGCATTTCGACTGAAAATAAAAGAGATATGGCCACTCAAAGTGGCAACCAGAAACAAGAAACATGAAAAAGCAACAACATAGAGTATGAACTATACAGAAGCTTTTACAGAGGAGATTTCTTAGCAATAGCACTTAGTTAGGCTAGCAATTCTGAGTATTTTACTCACCTTAGCAATTTGGTAAGAATTTGATAGCAAGATGCGAACTTTGGTGAAGAAGAGAAACTTCAAGACCCTGTAAAAGCTAGAAAAGAAGCATGCAGAACGAAAACAAAAGGTTACAGACAATCCTATATAAGGATCTAAGATTTGTGATGAAATTCTTTAGTATTGGATTTGATTACCTTTCTCTATTATTATTTTGGTGAATTTCTTCTTGAATTAGCAGCAAAATTGAGTGGAAACTGAATTTACAAGAGGATGGCCATTATTTTCTTTCTTTTGTTTACCATTTCGTTTGTTTTGAGAAGATGGAGTAATGAAACAACGTACAGACATAATTTTCACAAACCAGAAGCTTCTAGGTTAGGCTATTGGATCTCATTCTAACCCAAAAAGCCCAAGGACAAAAATACTTAGAGAAAAATGAAACTATGTACATGTTTTCTCTTATTTTAACACTATATTCACATTTTTAACATTTAAATGACAAATAAAAATGTATACATCCAATTGTATTGAAACAAAATTGTTACTATAACAAAATAAAATTTATATCAATAATAAAAAGTTATTTTTACAAATAAAACCCTATTTTTGACAATATTTTCCAATTTACACTATTTTAGTGTAAAAACACTATTTTTAACACGACAAGTTTAATAAAAATTATTCTCTTGTCAAATAAATTGCAATAAATCATTCTAACTTTATTAAATCATTAAAATATTATTTTCATCCAATATCTCATCTTTTATTTTAATCAAATACAAGTTTACCTCATATTTCTCCTTTTTAAATTCAAAAAAAGTTAATATTGGCAATAATTACCAATATTACTATATTGACCCAATTTAACTCAATAATTGGTTATTTTCACTCCAAATCCTCAAAATTAAGTTTTTAAAACTTTATTTTCATCAATTTATACTTATTTCAACAATTAAATGTTGAAATGCATTACTGGATTAATTTATTAACTTAAATTACCAAAAATTCCAATATTTCCCATTTATTAACCAAAACTCCATACAATAAATTTTTAACTCAAGATTTAATTTCAAACTCATTGTTTATTGGAAATAAACAATATTTAACATATTTTAACTTCTCTATTTCATTTTATTCTCAGTATTAAATTATAACTACCGTTATAATTTAATATCATCGGTAATCACCAATACTAGGGTTGTTACATATGGAATTTGGTTTTGATCAAATTCCAATATCATTCACATTCTACTTGATTAGTCCAAACACAAAATCCATGGATGAATAATAAAAATTAGTATTAAGTGTACTGCTCTGGCCAGAGATTTGACTTTGAGTTGACTACAATTGACCCCGATACTAACCCCTTATAATCTAGGAGATGAATTCTCTACTGAATAGTATTTCACTTCCAATGCTTCAACTCAGATCCAGTTATAGTCGCTCGATGGATTACCATGCCATATAACTACAATCAAAGTGGAGTGTCTATATTGAAGTTCCATGGTATTCTCAAGTCAAAGGAACTGTGTAACATTTTCACTTTAAGATTGTTTGTTTGACCTTAATTATATTAACCAACAGAAATTCTTGAGTTAGCCATTGCATAATTATCCAATAACTATCGGTACGTAATCCTTTGGTGCCCCTAGTAGCCATGAGTAATATGATGCCTAACTTTTGGAGAGCGTTACGACTCTAGTCTTAACGGATGAACTATATCCTTTCTTGAAACATCTTGACTAGAAATATTTAAAATAATATGTTATTTTAATGTGACAAATTTCTCATGATTACAATACATTGTAACTACTATCACATAACATATCATATAATGATTTTCTATTTAATATACTTTAAATTAATTACTTAATTAATTTTATGACAATATAACAAAGTGTATTATGGAAATCAAACACCTTTATTATGAAGATTGGCTATCGAGTTAGATATATGTAACAAATTACATAATTGTCCCTAAAGCATACCTTTAACTCTATCAAGTTCTCACTTTTACTTAGGGTCAATTATGGAATCTTATTCTAACTCCTTTGATCGGTTTCCTCAAAACTAATCTGGCCAGTCCCTCAATGAACGGGTATGATATTATTTTTTAATTACATATTATGTCAATTAACTCCCTTTGATGCTGATCAACTCACTTTAACATATGGAACCCATTGAAGTATGTTTTTCGAATTTTAGTGAGCTGTAGGTTCATTTACGAACTATATTACAAAACCGTTATCATATAACAATGTCATGGGATTCCCGACATTTGAAATCACCTCTGGCTCGGTTATAAATTTATGCACTTATTTATATTTCTTATATAGCAACGCTACTCAAGTCTACGTACCTAGCATTTGGTTAAATCAACTAGTACTTATTGTTTGGAACATTTCCAACGTAAAGTGCTCAACTTAAGATTGAACATCAATTTAGGATTGACGTACTATACTCGATATCACTTATAAAGTTTGAGTCCACGCTCTCCTTCATAAAAAGTTCGTTGTTTCTATAAACAATTCTCTAGTATTTCGTAAATACTCAAGCACACTCTAAACTGTCATTCAGTGACCTTAATTTGGATTAGATTTGATACATACCCTATATATCAATACATAAGCGAAATGTGATACAGTATATAATACAACATGTACGATAATTCCTATCACCAATGCATTAGAAATTCATCTTACAAACTCTATATTAAACGTTTTAATATGTGTTTGTGATTATCATTTTGGGACAATCCCACCATCCTCCTATAATCATTATAAAAGCTGTCAATTTCAAAACCAATATCAATAATTAAATAGCAAAACTAAAATGATAGTAACACTAGTACATCTTTAGCAATCATAAGTTGTTTGCTAATAGCTTTGAAATATTTTAGTACCTTTATAGTGCTTTCTTATAGCCACACTCTTCCTCTACATTTTGATTGAAATTCAAACTGTTTGACCTTTCTATCAAAATATTTGCTCTATTCTGATGCTTATTGAACGATACTTTTGTATCATTTCTTAGCTCTTATCCAATAACCCACAAACTCAAAATCACTCACACTGACTTCGAGACACTTTAGTTATTAAGTGCAAACAACATATTCTAAATCATCATTATTTAGAAATTCTTTCAACATACAAATACGAAAACTCAAAATCATATCAAGCAATAATTTTGGGAGTGAAATCCAAACTAACTTAAGTACGTTGAATGTCAAATCTGTTATGTTAATTTTAATAATTGAAATTTACGATATTATTCTATCGACGTGGCTTACCATATTCCAACTGCATTTGTCTTCTTCTTGAAGACACTTTTAAGGTCAATGGATCATATCACTTTAGGTACAACCATCAAAATCATATTTTGAAAATTTACTTGGAATCCATTTCATATTTGTGCATTATGCCGTATGGTAGAGTCAATACTCTTAATGACTTATTGACAACTGAGCAAATTCTTTTCTCGACGTCGAGGATAAAATCATAGTTTCTCTTTAATATGAGAGGGCTCATATCATTATAATTAGTTGTGTCTGTTTAGGTTTAGTCAATTTTATTTCATCATTTGTAAGTAGTTTATCTCTGGATCATATCCGAATCCATTTTACAACCAATAATTTCTGGAACAAATTCCTTCAAGTTAGTGTTTCTTGAAACAACAACTGTCTCTCAGTGCAACGGAATAGATATGCATAAACATTTCTCTGAAAGAAATTCCTTAGAGTTGATGTTTATTGAAACAAATATCTCTTAGCTCAACGGAATAGATATTCATAAACATTTTATGAATTGCATACACACACGTATGTGTGTGTGTGTGTGTGTGTGTATAAACACATATGTATAAAAATGATTTGGTTTTTAGTTTACGTAACTTATGTTCATAACATACGTTGGTAAATCAATGTTGATAGGTCTCAAGCTCATTTAGGGTGGTCCACACAAGATCCACACGAACAAGCATTATGTGTAGTCTCCTAACTCACACAACCTGTCAACTCCTTGTTATAGGACATGTAAAGGTATTTCATCAACTCTTGTCTTGTATGATTTTGTTGACTTTGTTTTAGATGAAATTTAATTTAACCATATATGCTTACTCTTAAGTACATGTCCTTACAGAAAGAAGTTAACTCAACTTCACTCATCATCGATCGTACTTTGTCTAACAAAGTCCGATTACTCCTTATCTATACATCATTATGTATTATAAGGAGGAGCAACTTCTGAAATTGAATCTTATTTGTTTAAGGTACATTTCGAACTACTTTATAATACCCTTTCCTATTCGATCAAATCGAATTGTTTTATTTTCTTTTGTACATCATGTTAGTTACTTCCGTTTTATGTTTTATGAACTTATCATAGACATACTACATGTGTATCAAATACATATGTTCATGTCTGAGATAATTCTCGGTGAATTTAATAAAGTATGTGAAACTATTTTGAAATAATTAGACTATGATTGCATATATCAATACTATCAATCCCAAGGATTCACCAACATTTGTGTTGCCCATTAAATGGGTGCTTTGCCCTTAATCGTTTTGAGATATAATTCACCAGTACCATATGATTCATAATCATATGGTTAAAGAATTATTTCTCAAAACCGTGGCTTAGTTTATAATTCCAAAATAATTGTAAGATTTTAGATACTTCTATATTTTCAAACGCATCATTTTGTTATTAAAACAAATACCATTATTATAGTTTCTAAATTCGCAATATTCATACCGAAATAAAACCCTGACTATTTTCAATCAAAATTTAAATTAGTTATTATTTCATAAATAATATTTGGTATATTTACCAAAATAATTTTTCGTAACTTTAACATCTACTAAGAAGTGTTATATGGTATGCTCCTGCTATTTCTGCCATTACCATAATAACTTATGAAACATGAAGCTCCATTCAACCACTTATCATAGAATTTTATTTCATACCCTATAACTAGTTTGTAGTCGAGAGTTTTAATGAAATATATTGAACTCAAAGAAATAACTTTCATAGAAAACAATTTTCTATATAAAAATACATTTGGGATATAAATAACATTTCTCATTCTATATTAAGTATCTTTCAGTATTTTATACAATCTCATTTACAATATCTCTTTATGAAGCAGAGACGACCATTCACTCTCTTCATCCCAACTATGCCTAAGTTACATCCACTTTCTTATAATCTCTTTCCTTTCATACTAGTCAAACCATTCAAAAGGAAACTGGCGCAGCGGATATTATAAAAACAATGTAGATCGTTGAATGTAGCAATCGGTGGATTGGAAGAATACTGGAATGCCCGAATTCGTTGATCCGAAGATACCGAACTCTAGCTATCTCGAACTCGTTGATCGCGCACGATACCGGGTTCAAAGATCTTCAATTCTTCGAGCGTTGATCTAGCGCACTAGATTCCGCGAATCGGCTTCTACAATCGTTGAATCGAGCGCACTCGATTATCCGAAAGAGGAGATAGGAGATTACACTCAACTACCAATTTGGAATGAGAGCACAAAGCAATCAAAAGAGAATTTTAGTCAAAAATCAACAACCTTACAAAATGACACAACTTGCCTATTTATAGGCTATATGCGCAAAACAGAAAATTGTAAAGTCTTAAGTCGGTGACGACTCATCCCCTACGACCTACGACTTATCATGAGTCGGTCACAACTTATCAGATTACAACATGACTTACGACTTATACAAAATGACTTAACAAACTGTACAAAATAACAACAACACACGACTCAACATACTCCGACTTATGACTCAGCCAGGTATACGACTTATTACAAACAGACGGCTTAAAACAGATGCGGCTTAACAATGCAACACAACAACAGCTTTCTACGACTTAAGAATCAATGGTCTAGATTAACTCAGCATCAGATTCAACGACATCCATCTTCACGCGACTTAAGATAACCAGCTTCATTCGACTTAAGAATCATTGGTCCAGATTAACTCAGCGTAAAGATGAACGGTCTCCAGGCTTCGGCGACATAAGATGATACGATATAACTGAGTCGTAACTCGGTGCCGACTTATCATCTGTCTTGAGTCGTAACTGACTTAACACTTGTGTCTTCTCCTCCTTGAGTCGTGGGCGACTCATCTCCCTGTTAAGTCGTAGACGAGTTATAGTTGCTTTGTCAAGTCGTAAACTCGTCGCAACTTCCCTTTTGGTTTTCCAGTTGAGTCGTGGATGACTCATCACCGCCTCCTTAAGTCGTAGACGACTTATGCCTTCCCCTTTGGTTTTCCAGATGAGTCGTGGACGACTCATCACCGCCTCCATAAGTCGTAGACGACTTATGCCTTGGCCAAATAAGGGTTACGCTGCATCATCCTCCCCAGGTTGAGAGAAATTCGACCTCGAATTTGCACACTCTTCATCCCCAACAAACTCATCCCCATGATATGGTACGAGATGCTTAACATTGAATACGTCAGATGTATACACATCATCTGGCAGCTTCAGTTTATAAGCATTTTCATTGATTCGTTTCACAACTTCCACCGGACCAATTTTCCTGGCTTTCAACTTGTTATAAGCGCCTACTGGAAAACGATCTTTTGTTAACACTGCATAAACCATATCTCCTTTGTTAAACTCAACATTTCGTCGTTTCACATCTGCAGCTCGTTTATATTTCTCATTTGCTTTCTCCAATCGTTCCTGAACGACTTTATGACATTCCGTCAACCCTTCAACAAAATCAGCAGCTTTCTTAACTGTCTTCTTTGATTGTGGCACTACCGCTAAGTCCAACGGTCCCTTCGGCAAGCTCGAATAAACAATCTAAAATGGACTGAACCCAGTACTTCGATTCATAGCATGATTATGAGCAAACTCTGCCTGGCATAACTTCATATCCCAACTCTTCAGATTATCTTGAACAAGACACCTCAACAAGTTTCCCAACGCTCTGTTCACAACCTCGGTCTGTCCATCCGTTTGCGGGTGATAAGCACTACTAAACTTCAGCTTCGTTCCCACCATTTTCCACAGACTCAACCAAAAGTGACTCAGAAATCGAGTATCTCTATCTGACACAATAGATTCTGGCAATCCATGAAGTCGATAGATCTCCTTGAAAAACAATTGAGCAACATGAACAGCATCTTCCGTCTTCTTACAAGCAATAAAATGTGCCATTTTCGAGAATCGATCAACCACCACATAAATGGAATCATTACCATGCTGTGTTCTCGGTAATCCCAACACGAAGTCCATACTCACATCAACCCATGGTTTAGTTGGTACCGGTAACGGCATATATAACCCAGCATTAGTCGCAGTTCCTTTCGAAACTTGACAGATATGACATCTCTCAACAAACCTCTCCACTTCTTTCCTCATCGATGGCCAAAAGTAGGACTGTGGAATCAACTGTAAGGTACGGTCTCTCCCAACATGTCCCTCTTCATGTAACTCCTTGATAATCTTCATTCTCAGACTACCCTCCGGTATGCACAATCGATTTCCTTTGAACAGAAAACCATCTGTCATTATGAACTCATCCGTCTCCCCATCCTTGACTTTATCAACAAACTTTGCAAAGTAAGGATCATCGGTGAATAACTCTGGCAATATTTCAAACCCCGTCACTTCAACCTTCAATGTAGTTAACAAGTGATTTCTTCTACTCAACGCATCCGCAACACGATTCGTCACTCCTGACTTGTGTTTCACAACAAATGTAAATTGTTGCAGATATGCAATCCATGATGCATGTCTCGCTGAAATCTTGTCTTGCCCTTGCAAATGCTTCAATGCTTCATGATCAGTATACAAAACAAACTCCTTCTGAAATAGATAGTGTCTCCAGTGTTTAATAGATTGTACAACAGCATAGAATTCCACATCATACGTACTGTACCTCATCTTCGCTCCTGACAACTTCTCACTGAAATATGCAATTGGACGTCCCTTCTGACTCAACACTCCTCCAATTCCAACCTTGGATGCATCAGTATGTAGTTCAAACACTAACTGAAAATCAGGTAGCACTAGAATTGGTGCAGATGTCAGCAATTCCTTGATCTTCCCAAAAGCATTCCCTGCTTCCTCTGTCCATGCAAACTGTTTACCTTTCATGCAATCTGTAACTGGCGCCATCACACTACTAAAGTGTGGAATAAACCTCCGATAAAATGAAGCCAACCCGTGAAAACTACGAACTTCCGTTATCGTCTTGGGCTGCGGCCAATCTCTGATCGCCTCAACTTTACTCTGGTCCACCTGTATACCTTCCTTCGAAACAACATATCCCAGAAATAAAACACTATGCGTCATGAACACGCATTTCTTCGTTGCAGCATAGAATTGTTCTTGTCGCAATACCATCAGCACTTCTCTAAGATGATTCAAATGTTCCTCTGGACTTCCACTGTAAATCAAAATATCGTCGAAATATACCACTACAAACTTCCCAATGAATGGTCTAAAAATTTGATTCATCACCCTCATGAAAGTACTCGGTGCATTGGATAAGCCAAATGGCATAACCAACCATTCGTATAGACCCTCCCTGGTTTTAAAAGCAGTCTTCCACTCATCTCCTGGTCTGATACGAATTTGATGATATCCGCTCTTCAAATCAATCTTAGAAAATATCACGGACCCACTGATTTGATCCAATAAATCATCAAGTCTCGGCATTAGAAATCTATATCTTACTGTGATCTTATTCAATGCTCTACTGTCGGTGCACATCCTCCACGTCCCATCCTTTTTGGGTACCAATAAAGCTGGTACAGCACAAGGACTCAGACTCTCCTACACACGCCCCTGTTCAAGCAGTTCTTCCACTTGCCTCCGCAACTCTTCATGCTCCTTCGGACTCATTCGATAATGTGGTCTGTGTGGCAACACAGCACCTGGAACAAGATCTATCTGATGTTGAATATCCCTCAATGGCGGTAACTCCGTTGGTAACTCTTCCGGAAATACATCGTCAAATTCTTTCAGTACTGGTTTTACTTCTTCTGGGATGTCAACCACTTCCTGACTCTCCCGTCCGATCAATAAGAACACTTCAGGCTCCTCCTCAACCTCCTTAACAAATTCTTTCAAAGATAATAAAGTTTTGAGCTCTTCAATCTCCTCCAACTTGTTTTCCTCATATTGTCTCTTCTTTGGAACTAGAGTAATCTTTGTGCCTTCAAACATGAAACTGTAACTGTTGGTACGCCCATCATGTTGCACCGCCCTATCATACTGCCACGGTCTCCCCAGCAACAAATGACAAACGTCCATGTCCACAACATCACACCAGATTTCGTCTTTATATTTCTTCCCAATGGAAAACTTCACACGAGCCCTTCGTCCAACCTTCACCTCCCTGCCTTTCCTTAACCAAGCTAGCTTGTATGGCTTCGGATGTTTCTCAGTCTTCAATGCCAACTTCCTCACAGCTTCTGACGAAATTATATTATCACAACTTCCAGCATCAATAACAAATTTACAAACTTTCCCCAGAATAGTACATGTGGACTGAAAAATGTTGCTCCTCAACCAACTACAATCCTCCTCTTGCTTTTGTGTTAAACAGGACCTCTTCATCATTAGATTGTAACCTTCGTCTCCAGACACTTCTTCTTCCTCCTCATCAGGTGGTGAATTGGAACATTCAGCTTCTTCATCCTCATCCTCAACTTCTGCAATCATGGTTCTCTTCTTTGGCTTTGGACACTCACTGCTTTTATGACCCAGTTCCTGACAATTGTAACATTTGAAACCATTGTTAACCCTTGCCTTCTCAACCTCCTTCACCACTGGTCTACTGATAGTTTTAGAAACATTAGAACTTCCTCCAACACCCTTCGCTTGATTGTTAGAATTGGTAAACACACCACTTCCTCGTCTACCCTGCTTTTCCCAAGCCAACGCTTTCTGATGTGCTTCCGCTACAGATCTAGGATCGAACATGTTAACCATATCCTGAATCTGCATTCTCAATCCCCCAATGAATCTAGATGTCAGTTGCTCTTCCGTTTCCATAATATCATTCCTTGCAATAAGTTGATAGAATTCATCAGCATAGTCATTCACAGATTTCGTCCCTTGTCTCAAGTTTTGCAAACGTTGATACATCAAAGATTGATAATTGTAAGGTAAGAACGTTGCTTTCATCAATTTCTTCATCTTCTCCCAAGATTCAACTTTTGACTTTCCCATCCGTTCACGTGTAAGTTTGGTTTGCTGCCACCATGCCAAAGCTCTACCCCTCAACCGTGTAGCAACTAACTTCACTCTTCTTTGCTCTGGAACTTCTTTGAAATCAAAAATTTCTTCAACATTAGCCACCCAATCTAGAAACTCCTCCGCTTGCATACCACCCTTGAATTCAGGAATTTCTGTCTTCATCCCCGACTCCCATTTGTGATCATACTCAGAATAGTTTCTTCCTTGACCTCTTCCTTGAACACTACCACCATCATACTCCTCTTCAAAATCAGATGCATAACGATGTCGATTCTGACCACCAACATCTCTACTACCATTACGTCTTCCACCATCATCCCTTCTATCAACATTCCTCCGTTCACGATCATTCACGTTCCTCCCACGCCCTTGATCATTTTCAATACTTCGGTCTCGATTGGAATGTGGCGAGACTCTACTACCTCCATGATTAGATTCAGGTGAAACCCTTCTCCGATTTTGATTCATCTCCGTCATAAGCTTCTCTAACCGGCCAATTCCTTCGTTAAGCTTTTCACTAAAATTCTCATTGATTCTTTGCTCCATCTCATCAGCCTCTTCTCTTCGATATAAAGCTTCTACGTTTTGGTGGCGATTAGCTCTTCTTGGCGGCATACTTGAAATCTTTACAAACACTTTTCGGATCTTGATCCAAAATGAAACGGATCGAAAACTTCCACTTTGTAGCAAATCGCGATGAACACGATGGACAAAGTTTCGGCCTCCAATTCAAATCCGATCAAACAACTTCAATGCAAGTCGAACACTTCACTTGCTCACGGCTCAACTTCAAACTTCTCAAATGAATAGGCTCCAAGTCTCGATCTAGCTATGATTGGCTAGAACAAGCTCTGATACCAAAAATGGCGCAGCAGATATTATAAAAACAATGTAGATCGTTGAATGTAGCAATCGTTGGATTGGAAGAATACTGGAATGCCCGAATTCGTTGATCCGAAGATACCGAACTCTAGCTATCTCGAACTCGTTGATCGCGCACGATACCGGGTTCAAAGATCTTCAATTCTTCGAGCGTTGATCTAGCGCACTAGATTCCGCGAATCGGCTTCTACAATCGTTGAATCGAGCGCACTCGATTATCCGAAAGAGGAGATAGGAGATTACACTCAACTACCAATTTGGAATGAGAGCACAAAGCAATCAAAAGAGAATTTTATTCAAAAATCAACAACCTTACAAAATGACACAACTTGCCTATTTATAGGCTATATGCGCAAAACAGAAAATTGTAAAGTCTTAAGTCGGTGACGACTCATCCCCTACGACCTACGACTTATCATGAGTTGGTCACAACTTATCAGATTACAACATGACTTACGACTTATACAAAACGACTTAACAAACTGTACAAAATAACAACAACACACGACTCAACATACTCCGACTTATGACTCAGCCAGGTATACGACTTATTACAAACAGACGGCTTAAAACAGATGCGGCTTAACAATGCAACACAACAACAGCTTTCTACGACTTAAGAATCAATGGTCTAGATTAACTCAGCATCAGATTCAACGACATCCATCTTCACGCGACTTAAGATAACCAGCTTCATTCAACTTAAGAATCATTGGTCCAGATTAACTCGGCGTAAATATGAACGGTCTCCAGGCTTCGGCGACATAAGATGATACGATATAACTGAGTCGTAACTCGGTGCCGACTTATCATCTGTCTTGAGTCGTAACTGACTTAACACTTGTGTCTTCTCCTCCTTGAGTCGTGGGCGACTCATCTCCCTGTTAAGTCGTAGACGAGTTATAATTGCTTTGTTAAGTCGTAAACTCGTCGCAACTTCCATTTTGGTTTTCCAGTTGAGTCGTGGACGACTCATCACCGCCTCCTTAAGTCGTAGACAACTTATGCCTTCCCCTTTGGTTTTCCAGATTAGTCGTGGACGACTCATCACCGCCTCCATAAGTCGTAGACGACTTATACCTTGGCCAAATAAGGGTTGCGCTGCATCAGAAACCCTTACTAAAAGATCGTAATAAACTCTTATCAAAAATGCATTCGGTTATCCTTAACAATTAAGGATATTGAATAAGTTGCACTTTACGTAAAGTAATCAAACTGACATTCCAGGAAACGAATTCCTAGGTACATCTTGTAGCTATTGGTTTAGGGCTACATCTAACATAATTAGAACCTTTTTGTAATAAATCATATTGAATACATGATCTTGCACTATGGTTAGTTGCTTATTTCAAATGAACTTATCACCAAAGTTGTATTATTTTGCTCTTTCATGGGTCTTGAAGTGACAACATGACGAAACATTTATTGGTAAGTGTATATCTATATTTCTTTTGTCAACCTTGATTCAGTTCATTTGTATGTTTTAGTTGATAAACATTTCACCAATTTATATTAGTTGCACAAACTTATCGATGTAGAGTATTTTGACTTTACATAACATATGTTCTTACAATATTAGAAAGGTTAAATGTTACAATTTCAAAATAAGGTTCCCACTAGTTTTTTATGTTTCTCAAAACCCTAAGAAAAACATAGAAATCTTTAGATTCCTCCAATGGGTGTTTGGAGTCGCTTGCCTTAGAATTTTGAACTTAAATTTGCTTAACGAATCATATACCTACAAGCGATGGATAACACTTTATTGGTTGTATCATATACAACTCTTACTCCTTGGTCCTTGTCCTAACCTAAATCTCGACCTTGAGTTTGCTCAACAAATTGAAAGAGATTATTCTCTCATACCCACAATTTGGTGATGGCCTAAGTATAATGCACATATTTTAGGTTTGCTCAACATGCATGCACGTTTGGTTAATATGTTAGTAGTACTACACATAACATCCCTAGCTTGAGTTTGCTCAACGGCTAAAGGGTATGCAAGCAATCTATTATATAAATGGTAGATGATAACTCATATATTCAGGATTCATAATCTTTAATACACACACATTGAGTGATATTGATTTAGGGAACAATGTATTTCTTATGAAACACCCTCATGATTTAAGTGTTAGACACATCTGAAATCATGGTATATGTATAATACACATGCACTTGTTCCATAAATCCAAATTGAGTTTCTTATAGTTCCACTTAAGCTATACACTCATATTATATAAATTTAATTCATATATAAAAATTTATAATTTAATTAGCTTATATAACATTCTTATGTGTGTGTGTGTATAGTAATTAATTCTTATTTAATTAATTTTAATTTATTAATTCAATTAACAAATTATTTTTAATTAATTTAAAATTTAAAATTTTATTTTATTCATCTTAAATAATTTAAAATGAATATTCACTATAACATTTATTATTTGGTAAACATGTGTCATTATGTACATATATTGGTTTATTAATTAATTTTTAATTAATATATGTAACGACCAGTATTTCTGATAATTAAAAATATTAAATTAAATAAGGCTTTGGAATTTAATATTGTCAGAAATTAAAATTTATGATTTATTAATTTGAATTTTATTAGATTATAAATTTTGACCTTATGATAAAATCTTAAAAACAACTAATTTTAATGAGATAAAAGATGGTAATGCGTATTAACATATAATTTAACAATATTGATTGAATGTAATTGACAACTGTTTTAATGTAATTTAAATCAATTGTAATAATAATGGTTAATAACAAATAAAATAAATGATGTATAAAACGGTGAAATCAGATGTTATTTAATTGTAATTGGTTTTAACATTTGGTAAGTAGTTTACAATCCTTGTTATAAGCAATAAATTTATAAATGTGTTTAAATTACTTAAAAGTAATAATTGTTTTATTTCCCAACTCATTTAATTAATCCATTCTGAAATTTAATTTTTGTAATCAATTAATTTTTTTTATGTAATTGAAATATTGCAGTTAATATAAGAAAAGACATTGACCGTAGAGTAATGAGTGTAATAAAATGGTAACTTATGTTTAATAAATTCATAAGGTATTTGTTAATTTAATATAAGAACATTTAAATCAAAATAAAAGAATTTGTTTAAAATTTAATATATAACGAACGGATTTTATTACAGTTGTAATTTAACGTTAAAATTAATTTAATATTTAAATCTTGAATTTAAAATTGAAAATTAAATTTCAAAAGATTATTAAATTCACTTTAACCAAGAATGTTAATAGAAAACTTTTAATTTAGAATTTAAAAGTGATTAAATTAGATTAATAAAAATTCGTTTTAATTAACGTGCAAAAATAAATATAATTTGATTTTTAAGCTAACTTCTTTATAAAATAGAATTAGGATTTGAAATTAGTTTCATTGAGTTTAAAAATATTGAAAACCTATATTTCGATATATAGGATGACTTATTTTCTTTTCGGGAACGAAACGGGCTTTTCGGGTCTTTGTTATCGGTTGGGCCCAATCGATCTGTTCCATCCATTCCTGGTCCATTTCTACCTATATATATGTTGTTATAAACCCTAGCAGCTTCTATTTTATTTTCTGTGCGTACATTTCAGTTCTAATCTGCTCCTCCTTAATGGTCATTATCCTAAACCCTAATTACTAATTTCAAATCAAATCAAAAAAACTCAAACTGCTCAAACCTTATCATATAATATATTGTCGTGAAGCTCTCGACGAATGGGATCAGCGCCTGCAATTCATTTGTGGATTGGAGGCTCAATTTGTCCAGAAATCAGTGAAGAAGTTTTGGTTGTTCATGTTAGGGTTTGGATTCAACAGTGGATCGTCAACTATACGACGGTAGGAGGGTACCACGGCGTAGAGCTTGGCGAATGGAGTCGATCTATAGTGGCCGATCATCATAGATCACCACGAGTTTGCCAGATTTAGGCCTAGAAGGCGACGACGGTGGCGCGGAGATCTAGGAGGCGGCGGAGCGCGCCACGCGTGGACAGTGGGGGCGGCCGGAGGTGGCGAGCACGGTAGGGATGTCTGATTGGTCGAAGATCGCTTGAGGTAGGCGCGGTGGCGACGTGGAAGTGGCGGCTTATTGGGTTCTGTTATGTGCTGATCGCATAAGGTTTGATATGGTAAAGCTTATTTACGTTTCCGCCCTTACTTTATTTTTATTAAAATTTTAAATTCAAATGTTCTAACTTGCATAACTTTTCCATACGAACTCGGATTCACACGCGGTTTCTTCCGTTGGATTCGTATTGAAATTTTGGAGAACATGAAACTAGTTTGGTTGAATTTAGAGATTGTTAAAATTTTGGGCTTTTATTGGATTTTTAATGGGCTATAAATCAAAGGTGAGTGATTTAACCCACTCACGCAATACTAAATTTTCTTATATTAGTTTAATTAAAATTATGAAGTGAGAAAATTTTGTTGGTTGCTGTTTGGTAGTTTAAATTGACATTTAAATTAATTTGAATTTTATATTAAATTAATTGACATATAATTTAATATTGAATTTAATTGGTAGTTAAACACCGACAATTGATAAGTAGTAATTGTTATGATATTTTGGTTGATTTTGGATGTTGATTGTAATTGGATGCCTATTGAGTGATATGCTGGATGTATAGTTGTTATTTATTTTGATATATCCCTGTTATTATCCTATTTATTATTTGACATCCTATAAATTATCACTTGTAATATTCGAAATGAACTAAGAAATAGGTTGAAATGATATATACCTGTGTCGTTTAATTTTGGGTTGAAATGATACATATCTATCAATGTAATTATAATTGAATTAACTGATCATTGGCCATAGGGTAGAAAATTATTTACGGATACCGAATTGGTTAAATTAAATGGTTTCAAAATCTTGAATTTAAATTGGTTTAAATGATAATGGTTAATGAGAATAAAAATTGGATTTATATAAACTAAATTATTATCTAAATTTGAGTTTTGAAATGTTGAAATTTTAATTGTTTAAATGAAATTGTTTATAGGATTTAATTATAAATCTTAAGTTGAATTTGAGAAATGACTTAGATTTATTGAAAGTGAATAATTTTTAAGGTTTAAACTTTGAATTTACTGTAATTAAAGTGGTTTAAAGTGGTACTTCAAAGTTTTGGATGTGAACTGGATTTAAACTAAATTGTTTAAAAATGAGAATTTGAGCTGAAACTTTTAGCCTTTGAATAAATCTTTTAAATTGAATTTGAAGTAAAATTGGAAATCGTTTGATTTGAGGTTGATTGTAACGACCCAGAATTTTGGTTATTTGAAATCGGAATATTTGATTGATTTTAAATATTTAAAAGTTAATTTGAAATTTGAGTTTTAAGCTAGATAAAAATAATTAAAGGCTTATTAAATTTATATTAATAAGAATGAAGATAATAAATTTTTTAAATTGGATTTAAAAGCGATTTACTCGATTTTAAAAATATCTTGTTTAAATTGACGAGTAAAAATTGCCTTCCGAGGCACAGTCTCAAATTTCGACAAATCTAGTTCCATTGGATCCGTAATAGTGTATTATTATCGGATTTCAAATTTCGTATCGTTTGGAGTTATCGTTTTGTCGTACGTGATCGAAACGCACTGAAATTTATATCGAAAATTAAATATAATAATTGTGTCCAAAATGCTATCTTCTCCATACGATCGAATTAGGACTCGAAACCTTTTCCATTGATTCGGAATAGGGGTATACATTATAAACGCCTAGCGACACGCCTCGATAGGGGTTCGAAGTTTTGATTTACGTAATCGAGATGATTTGAAATTTAAATAATAAACTTATATTTGTTGACTAGACCGTATTCCCATCAGCTACTTTTCTTTTCCATCAACCCATTGTAGCCAACCCCCTACATGCAAACATTGTTTCCCTCCTCCTTTTTAAATCAAATAGCACGCAACATTATAGCCGAGAAAGAAGAAAAAAATGGGCAACATTTCGAATTTCAAAATCAAATCCATTTATCAGTTAAAAATCTTTAAACTCGATTCATTAAATCAGCAATGGAGAAACTTCAATTCTAGGTAGGACATTGGGGTTGCGTTCGACCTTCGTCGTGATTGATTTTGGCTAGCCGGAACTAGGGTTTGCCCTAGACTTTGATCTAGAGGGAATTGGATTTCGACGAAGGGTGCGTTGTATTTCACTTGAGGAGGAGCTTCTGATTTTCGATTTTGGGAAGGTGCGGCTTCGCGAGGAGGAAAGCGACTGTCGTTTGTCGCTTACTGCTGCTCCAGGTCGCACGGAGCATGATGAAGCTGAGCTCAGTGACGTGATGCCGGGAGGGTAGAGAGTGCGATGGCGAGTTGAATGGCGGGGTCGTTTCGAGAAATCGTCGAGGATGGGAGGTGCACGGTGCATGTGGTACATGGAAATCTCTTGTGCAGGAGGTTGTCTTTGACGGGGAAGAAGGAGTTGCGGGTAGGCTTTGTTTTGGGCCAGGCCGTTTTTATATTTTGGTTACCTATTGTATTAAGGTTGTAATTTGTTTTAATAATTGAAAATATAAATATCATTAACTTATAAATTGCGCAACTCGTTCGTTTTAGGTCCGAATCTAATGCGATTAGTCGTGTTGGGTTCGTATTAACGAGATCTTTACTATGGAATCAAATTTGTTGAATTTAGAGCTTGTAGAATTTTCAGTTAAATTCGAAGGCGTTCGAATTTAATTGAAACCAGAATGCGAAAGCGACAACAGGAAATAAAGGTGAGTAAATCTCACTCAATTTTGGATTAGTAATTCATTTTAAATAGTTAAAATTAATTATCGATTGATTTGTTTAATTGATAAATTATTATCACTTGAATGTGATGTTATATATAGTAGTTTATATATATATATATATATATATATATATATATATATATATATATATATTAGTAGTTAGATTGATATTCCCGCATATTTTTAGCGGATGAGACCCTATACACCCCGCATAATAGCTGATGACCCTATATACTGCGATATCCCCCTCGAAGTGGGATTGGTATTTTATGTTGTATTAACATCTGTGGATGCAGGGAAACATGTTGGAGGGATCCAACTGGATTCCTCAAAAATGTTGAATTTATTTTCATATATGGTGATATATGATATGTTGAATAATCTGTGATAGATTATAGTGTGTTTTGAATTTATTTGATGCTATGGAAATAATGGCTTAGATTTTGGTATTTTTAAAAATACCATTAATATACGTTTTTAATTCGGAAAGAAATTAAAAAGGGATTTTGGAAGTAAAGTATTTATATAGGATTTTGGATTAATTAAAAGAAATTTATTTGGATAAAATAAATAGTTTGACTTTAAATTTGTACTTAACAATTTCGGAATATGGTAAATAGAGATTTGGAATAAGGATTTTAAATAATAATTCCTTAGTGATACTTGTTTTAAATATAAAAGGGTTTTTAAATCAAGATTTCAAAAAGATTGGGAAAAATAGAAGTGGATTTGGTAGTTAATATGAAATTGAATATACCACACCTTAAATAAGGTTTCTAAATCATGAAATAGAAGTAAAATTGAGATTTTGTTTTGTTTTGGCATATTGTTTAGGTTATTTAAGAAACTGATTTATAAAAGGGAAATTAATTTAGAAATCAAATTATAATGGATTTAAGTGATGTGAAACCGTTATAAACTAGAATTGAAAACTATGGAATTTATAAACAATGTTTATAAATAAAGTGAAATGTTTATCAGTCGATAAATTGAAGTTATAAATTCACGGTGAGGATTTATAATGAGATGGGTGAATCGGTTAAAAAATAAATGATAGATTTACTTCTAGAAATGTGAAAAAAGTGATTTACGAAATTAGGACATAAATCAAATTAGGGATAAATCGAGAGGGATTTATAAATATTAGACTAGCTATATTGGAATTGAAAAATATATTTTATCAAGAAGTTAAATTTGTTTTAAAAAAAGGATTTTAAATTATTAAACTAGCTAATTTAAAAGTGTTAAAAATATTTCAGAAAGTTAGTCATTTAAATATTTTTAAATTGTCAAAGTGGATTATAAGTTTATAAACAAGTCTTGTAAATCGACTAGAATCTTATTAATATATCAGAATTAATTATTGTTTCAAAGTTGTAATTATTTTAAATGGTTTAAAGTCTATTTAATTATTAATTAGGTTAGTTTATAATGAGTTGATATTAAGTTAATTATTATTTAAGAATTAATCTGTATTATTATTTTAAAAGATAAATTATTCTATATTAATATTACTTTATATAATAACTTCTATAAAAGAGTATTTGCCTAAATTAAACTTGGGAAATTATATAGAAATTTTATAAGCATTATTTTGAGATAATTATTAAATAAAGTTTTTGGAAAGTAATGGTATACTTTCATGGTGGAATCGGAGGCAGAGATTGCCTGCAATTAAGTTTTTGGATTTCTCTTCGATAGAGACGTAATCATTGAGCTGTGAATCCATGGTAGATACATCATAGTGCTTTCCATATTTATTTTAAAACGTTTTCAAATATTTTTGAAAGGAATGGTTAGTGAACGTACTTACTCCGATAAGATAAGTTCATACCTTTTTATAAAGTGATTTAATTTATTAAAATTAAATTAAACGAGACTTAGTGTTTTTAGTGGAAAATGAACTCTTTGGTCAAATGATTGTTTATTTGATAGTTAAATAATCGACTACCAAATCTGGACCCAAAACATAACTTTGGAAATATCTAGGGGAAAATCGAGAATTATATGGTACAGTTACCATCAGAAGGTGCAATACTGTATGTATAAACTTGTTTCGTTCTTCTAGGACGATGATAAGGAAATCTGTCCACTAACGATTAGGAGGTGATCTCCGATCTTATTTTTGTTTGTTTTTTCTTAAAGAACAGGGGTTGATTTGACCGGAAATATTGAATGTTGTTTCAAAGAGACCGGTATCGGATAAGTTGTCCGAAAACCACTTTGATCCAACGAGTATGTTTTCGAAGTGAAGACAAGAGAATGGAGTCGAAGATGGAAAATTGAAGTGCAAGGGCTAATCGCTACTAATCCTGAGGATGATTCCAAAATGGATGTAGTAGGATTAGTGCCTTCGATTTCGTTCAGACCTAGAATGGACTTGTACGGATGAATGATATCAGTACATTGTCAGTGGAGGACAATGAGCATTCCAAGTATAAATTACTAAAAGGTAATCATAGCCTCAAGCCTCATCAACCGGAAATGACTGAAAATCAAGGGAGATACAACAAGGCTAAGTTGGTCGCACCCAATTAGGGTATGTTTATCACCTTTCTAGATACCCTTGGATATTATTACTATGGTGCGCGGAAGAACTCGGTAAGGGTGGGAACACCTGGGGTGATAGCATATTCGGCCTATCCTGGTTAGGGGTAGTCCGGTCTTGTGTTGCAGGGGATCCCAATGTGGTCCTCGGTACATTTTTCTAGATGTGTACTGTGATAGGTGGTACCCTAGTGCTTAGTCATCTGTATGGAATCCATTCTCCAATACGTCCCTTTACTGTTTTGGTTGTAGAGCCTAGTATGATGGAATTTAATTAATGTAACAATTTCGGCTATTTGAATAAGTATTTGTTCTTTGACACTATTATAATATCAGATGATTTTGATATAAAATGTTTTGGTTATCGTAAGGTAAAAACCCGTCGTGTTTATGTGTGGCGTGGTCTTACGAGATACCTTGGTTTTTCAAAGGATTTTGATAACTTTAATAATTCAAATTGAGTGTGTTTTCTCACGCTGGTTTTCCAGACTGATTCGGGTGTTATTTTATTATAATGCTCGGGTCAGACTGAGTATTACAGATACATGAGAGGATGTTATGGAGCTCAGGAGACGAGCTGGATGACGAAGATGTATTACACGTATTTGATTTTATTCCGCTGTGCATTGTATGATGTATATTCAACACTTGTGAGGACAAGTTATTATAACTGTCCAGTATTGAGTTGTTGATTTGTTGTACTCTGATGACGTTATGTATAAATATCAGTTGTAGTTCTTTTGTATAAAAACATGTTATTATCTATATTGTTCTGATGCGATTGTGAGATTTTATGTTGTTATTTTATTGTTTCTTCTTCTACCTCTTTCTTCTTTTCCTCTAACGATCTGGTATTCCTGGCACTCAATTTTTCGGCATGCTATACGGTGGACGTATTGATGTCGATTTTCGAGCTTCGAAAATCCGGGCCATGAGACTTGGTAACAGAGCTGAAGGTTAAGCGAGAACCTTGTCTTTGATGGGGTAACTCATTAGAGATAGGGTCAGTAGTACCCTAGAATGAGTTTTAGTGTATTAATAGATATGAGCGCGTATTTTTAGTGAATATAAAACTGTTTTATATTGTGTTGGTTGATCTATTGAGTGGTTTATGGATTCTGGTCAATACGAGTAATTAACGTTATTGATAGGGATCTCTAAACACTTGAACAGAGAAATTCGACATGGTATTGTTTTGAAATGGGGTGAATGAAATAATTTTACCCAGATTATTTTTATATACAAAGGAATAATTTTTAGAAATTATTATAGTTGTATATGGTGTCCTTGGTTGTTAGGAAATGATAATATTGAACTATTATCATTTGTTGTTGTGGTGATTGAATAAAAGTTGATATTATAATCAAGGTTAAGAAATAATTTCATTTAACGAAATGGAATTATGTAAATGTGATTTTGTAAATGTGATTTATAATGAAATGGAATTCCAGAGGAATATTTAAATATGATATGGTTTATAAAAACGATTTATAAAGGAATTAAAAGATGGAAATTTGGGAATTTGGGAATTTAATTCTCGTTGGTTTTGAAATGTTTTTCAAAGTTTTGGAAAATAATAGTGATATTATTTGGAGAATATTATTAAAATGGAAATGTTTAAACGGAATTTCAAAGGAATAAAAGCACTGAACTCACTTTGGTCGCTAGAAAATAATTTCGATGATGATTGTAGCATCATCGACGTTCATTTTCGAGTTTCCAAGGGAGGAATTGCTACCTGAATGATTTGCAATTGGAGTTTTGTTTAGTAAAAATGGTTTTGGTTTAAAATGCAAAAGGGGTGATTTTACATACCAAGGAATTTGTGTATATATATACATATGATTTCAAAAATGATTGAAATACTTGGAACAAATTGTTTAGACTCTGGATTTTGATTTCCATATTTATTTGGAAAATGAGAAAATAAGATTGAACTTATATAATCTGGAAAGCAAAATTGAAATGAATCTTATCTTAAGGTAAGTTAAATAGAGTGGATAAAATTGAATGTGAAAACGGAGAACAAAATTTAACTTAAGAAAAGTTAAATGAAAGTGAGTGTGATAATGGAATAAATTAATAAAGTAAACTAATTATATGAAGTGAATTGGAAGAAAATTAGTGAATGGAATATGAGTAGGTTTGATAACTTATAAAAATTGAAAATTTATTTTGGAATGGAATTAAACTTAACTTAAGTTAAGTATAAAGTGAATTCTGAAATTTAGCCTAAGTTAGGTTGTATGAAGTAATTGTTGAAAATAGAGTTTATTAAGATTTGAAATAAATTAGTAAATGGACTAATTAAATTAATTAGTTAATTGAAATTGGTTTGGAATGTTGATTGATAAAAATCAAACGTGAAATTGGAAAATTGGAATTGAATTTGAATATAAATGGATATAAACTTAAGTGGTGAAGTAGAAATAAATCTAAGAACATTTGTATAAAATGTTATAATGGACTTAAGAAAATTGATGGTAAAGTTCTTAAGTGAAATTGGTATTAAAGAAATGTACTAAGAAAATAGTGAATGTTGATAATTGGTTAAAAATGAAATGAATGTGGAATAATACCAGTTTGAAAGGATATACGAAGTGAGATAACGAATGTGAATAAAGCAATGAGAATAATAATTATGGATGATTAATTATAACTAAAATGCATGTGAATAAAAAGAATTTGATATAACTAATAATCAATTGGAGATAAATACGTAAGTTGTATGTATATTATTTATTCCGCATGATGGTTTGATCCAGATTCGGGCATAGAATTTCGAGATAATTTATATCGATCTGAGTTAGTACTTTTCGCTCGATTTGCGACGGCGAATCCTAGATATGGATTTTTGATTGATTCTGAGATTCTCTATCATAGTATGGCTATGCAAGGAGGATGACGGTTTCTGATCAAGGAACCAGATCGGAGTCTGCACTAGGGAGTCGTGTGAATGATACTAGTTCGGAAGTGAAATTATGTGGTCGAGTGAGCGATCAGGTTTTGATTTTGTGTACGGATGATATATGTACATCGTACGGGTTTTGGTGAAATAAATATTGGAAATTGAAAATGCTGAATAAAATGATTTTGAATTATGTGAATGGATATTATTGGTAAGTAACGTGCAAGTATTTTAAAGAAAAAGCTAAATTGATGTCTTCAATTTCAGAAGTAAAATTTGATTGCCCGACGAAAAGGTACATGTTTAAATTATTGTTTGATTTGGTGGTTTTCTGATTGAGCAACTTTGCTTTTGTTTTCTTTTGATGATTTGATCCCGTAGTGCCAATTTGTGGTTGCTTGATTCTAGCCAAGCAAAGGAAACGCTGGCAAAAAATTTCGAAAATTTAAAGAGTTAGAAAATTTTGAAGAAAATTTTAATAACTAAAATTTGATATTGGACTATAACTTGAAATGATTGAGTAAATCATATTATTTGGAATCTATGGATGAGTTTGGAAATTAGAAAAGTAATAGTGTGTTTTCAATAAATTGATTTCGGGAAGTTATTTCAACTGATTGGTTTTGGGAAAAGCTAATGGGTTTTGGACCATTCTTCTTACCTTGGCAATTTCGGGGACGAAAATCTTTTAAGGGGGGAGAAATGTAACGACCCAGAATTTTTGTTATTTAAAATTGGAATATCTAATTGATTTAAAATATTTAAAATTTAATTTTTAACTTAAATTTGAAATATAACGATTTTTGGATAATTTAATTTTTGAGTTTAATAAATGGAAATTTGGTTAAATAGTTAAATTTGAGCTTTAAGCTTGATAAAATTAATTTAAAGGCTTGTTAAATTTATATTAATAAGATTGAAGATAATAAATTTTTTAAATTGGATTTAAAAGCGATTTACTCGATTTAAAAAATATCTTATTTAAGTTGACGAGTAAAAATAGCCTTCCGAGGCACAGTCCCGAATTTCAACGAAACCAGTTCCATTGGGTCCATAATAGTGTATTATTATTGGATTTCAAATTTCATAGCGTTTGGAGTTATTGTTTGGTCGTACGGGATAGAAACGCGCTGAAATTTATATCGAAAATTCAATATAATAATTGGGTCCAAAAAGCTATCTTCTCCATACGATCGAATTAGGACTCAAAACTTTTTCCATTGCGTTCTGAATAGGGGTATAACATTATAAACGCCTAGCGGCATGCCTCGATTGGGGTTCAAGGTTTTGTGTTACGTAATCGAGATGATTTTAAATTTAAATTATAAACTTATATTTGTTGACTTGACCATATTCCCATCAGCTACTTATCTTTTCCATCAACCCACTGTAGCCAACCTCTTACATGCAAAAATTATTTCCCTCCTCCTTTTTAAATCAAACAGCATGCAACATTACAGCCGAGAAAGAAGAAAAAAATGGCCAACATTTTGAATTTCAAAATCAAGTCCATTTATCAATTAAAAATCTTGAAACTCGATTCATTAAATCGGCAATTGAGAGATCTTTGATTCTAGGGTGGTCATTGGGGTTACGTTCGACCTTCGTCGTGATTGATTTTGCCTAGCTGGAACTAGGGTTTGCCCTAGACTTTGATCTAGAGGGAATTAGATGTCGACGAAAGGTGCATTGTATTTCACTTGAGGAGGAGCTTCTGATTTCGATTTTGGGAAGGTGCGGCTTCGTGAGGAGGAAACGACTGTCGTTTGTCGCTTACTGCTGCTCCAGGTCACACGAAGCATGATGAAGCTGAGCTCAATGACGTGATGCTGGGAGGGTAGAGAGTGCAATGGCGAGTTGAATGGCAGGGTCGTTTTGAGAAATTGTCGAGGGATGGGAGGTGCACGGTGCACGTGGTACATGGAAATTTGTTTTAATAAGGTTTGTTTTGGGCCAGGCCGTATTTATATTTTGGGTAACTGTTATATTAAGGTTGTAATTTGTTTTAATAATTGAAAATATAAATATCATTAACTTATAAATTGCATAACTCGTTCGTTTTAGGTCCAAATCCAACGTGATCAGTCGCGTTGGGTTCGTATTAACAAGATCTTTGCTATGGAATCAAATTTGTTGAATTTAGAGCTTGTAGAATTTTCAGTTAAATTCGAAAGCATTCGAATTTAATCGAAACCAGAACGCGAAAGCGACAATAGGAAATAAAAGTGAGTCAATCTCACTCAATTTTGGATTACTAGTTAATTTTAAATGGTTAAAATTAATTGTTGATTGATTTGTTGAATTGATAAATTATTATCATTTGAATGTGATGTTATATATAGTAGTATATATATTAGTAGTTGGATTGATATTCCTGCATATTTCTAACGAATGAGACCCTATACGCTCCACATAATAGCGGATGACCCTATATACCGCGATATCCCCCTCGAAGTGGGATTTTTATTTTTATGTTGTATTAACATTCGAGGATGCAGGGAAATAGGTTAGAGGGATCCAACTGGATTCCTCAAAAATGTTGAATTTATTTTCATATATGGTGATATATAATATGTTGAATAAGATGTGATAGATTATAGTGTGATTTGAATTTATTTGATGCTATGGAAATACTGGTCTAGATTTTGGAATTTTTAAAAATACCATAAATATATGCTTTTAATTTGGAAAGAAATTAAAAAGGGATTTTGGAAGTAAAATATTTATATAGGATTTTTGATTAATTAAAAGAAACTTATTTGGATAAAATAAATAGTTTGAATTTAAATTTGTACTTAACAAATTCGGACTATGGTAAATAGAGATTTGGAATAAGGATTTTAAATAATAATTCCATAGTGACACTTGTTTTAAATATAAAATGGTTTTTAAATCAAGATTTTAAAAAGATTGGGAAAAATAGAAGTGGATTTGGAAGTAAATAAGAAATTGAATATACCGGACCTTAAATAAGATTTCTAAATCACGAAATAGAAGTAAAATCGAAATTTCGTTTTGTTTTGGCATATTGTTTGGGTTATTTAAGAAATTGATTTATAAAAGGGAAATTAATTTAGAAATCAAATTATAATGGATTTAAGTGATGTGAAACCGTTATAAACTAGAACTGACATCTAATTTAATATTGAATTTAATTGCTAGTTAAACACCGACAATTGATAAATAGGAATTGTTATGATATTTTGGTTCATTTTGGATGTTGATTGTAATTGGATGCATATTGATTGATAATTGGATGTATGGTTGTTATTTATTTCGATACATCCCTGTTATTATCCTATTTATTATTTGACATCCTATAAATTATTACTTGTAATATTCGAAATGAACTAAGAAATAGGTTGAAATGATATATACCTATGTCATTTAATTTTGGGTTGAAATGATATATATCCATTCATGTAATTATAATTGAATTAGCTGATCACTTGGCCATATGGTAGAAAATTATATGCGGACACCGGATTGGTTAAATTAAATGGTTTCAAAATCTTGAATTTAAATTGGTTTAAATGATATTGGTTAAAGTGAATAAAAACTGGATTTATATGAACTAAATAATTTTCTAACTTTGAGTTTTGAAATGTTGAAATTTTAATCGTTTAAAGGATTTAATTGGAAATCTTAAGTTGATTTTGAGAAATGACTTAGATTTATTGAAAATGAATTATTTTAAAGGTTTAGACTTTAATTTAAACTTCGAATTTACTGTAATTAAAGTGGTTTAAAGTGGTATTTCAAAGTTTTAGATGTGAAATGGATTTAAACTAAATTGTTTAAAAATGAGAATTTAAGTTGAAACTTTCAGCCCTTGAATAAATCGTTTAAATTGAATTTGAAGTAAAGTTGGAAATCATTTGAATTGAGGTTGATTTAAATTGAATTTTGAATATGAAGTTTACTTGACTTGGAAGACAAAAAATTGAATTCGTTGTGATTTTGAATTGGAGCATGAGTTCAAATTTTTGTGAAAGAAAGAAACAGTTTTAACATAAACTATTTTAATATAAAAACTATTTTAATAATCAAATTATTTAATATATAAACTATTTTAATTATCTAAACTATTTTCAATATTAAAAATATTTTAATTATTCCAAACTATTTTCAATCTTTAAAACTATTTTAATTATTCCAAACTATTTTTCAATATTAAAACTATTTTTAATTATCCAAAATATTTTCAAGAGTAAAACTATTTTAATTATTCAAAACCATTTTCATTATTCAAACTGTTTTGAAAGGGGGACTATTTAGATTTAATTCATTTATTTAAATACAAATGTTTTGATATGAAGGTATAACTTGTTTTGAATTCGAAATTATTTTGAAGTGAATTTGATATGTTTTGTATGAAGTATGACTTGTTCTTGAAATTTAAAAGAAACAACCGGTGTGAAAAATGACGTTTGGTTGTTAAAGAGACTGGGGCCGAATATTGTCATACTCTTTGTCAATATCGGAACCACTTTAACAACTGTGTACGCGGTGGATGATCAAGAATGAAGTGGTTGGATTGGTGAACGTTTGCTGGATTTGAAGAAAGAGAACGATGATGTATGACCCCGACACTTGTGTCAATTTGGAATGACTAAAACAGGAGCCTATGTCTGGCCAAGGGGTTAGCTACCTTTAGGGGCCGCAACCCTTTGTATTATTATATTGATTTTGAATCGATCAGTGCACATTGATTTGATTTTGGGGTGGTGGAATCTGTCGGCCGTTAGGGGTTATGACTAGCCAGAAAGGGTAAACTGGTAGAATCCTACCTTGAGCATTGCCTCACGTGCCTTATCATACTTTTATCCTTATACGCGACCTCTACAATTTTGTTTTAGTGTTGTCTTATCACGGCGCCTCCCTGACTACCGACGTTACTGGTGGTGTCACAAGGAAAACTGTAGGACAATGCTTAAACATGCGTTAAGGGGGATTAATTTAAAGTCTTAACACTAGGAAATATATTTATTTTATTGATTAGAAACTACATATATAACGTATTTTACTACATATACATAGTTTAACGTATCCTTAGGAGATGGAAAATCCCGTAACATCTCTTAAGTTATTGCACTCACGTTGTACACTGGATAAGAGACGGAAAACCCCATAAACATCTCTGAAGCTATCACACTCATGTTTACTTGTTGTTGATTTAACTTACATAAGAACTTTTAGTTCTGACTCGAGTGTTTTGTCTTTTCATTACGCTCGGGTCAGCCTGAGTATTACAGTATTTGAAGACACTATTCCTTGAAGATGTAGATGGAGTTTGCTAAACCGTATTTACTATTATTATTCCGCTGCATTATTTTGGTATGTTTGTTGATTGTACTCTGATTATGTTGTAGAAATTGTGTAATAAAATGTATATTGTAAAATAGCTTCATGAACTGTTTATTTGATTATTATATTTTGTCATTCCGTTGTGAGATTCTATGTTTTTGGTTTCCTTCTTTTCTCTTATTTTTTTATTAAACCCCATTGACAATCCTCCCTTTTGAATGGGTTGAGTTAGACATGTGTGGTTTATTGTCGACTTAAATCGTCCAAAAAGGTGGGTCGTCACAATATATATTTATCAAATAGATATTCATTTAATTAAATTATTTTTAATTATTGTTTCTTTGTAGTTTTCAAAAATTAATAATGTATATACCTTAAATAGTTTAAGATATATATATATATATATATATATATATCTGTGTGTGCGTGTGCGCGCATATGTATCGATATACACACACACATATACATGTTCATTTTAATTAATAAACTTGAAATTATTTTTTTATTTAATAATTCCAATTTATTATATTATTAATTAATTTATTAATTTATTTTCAAAACAATTTTGATAATTATTTTGTAACTTTCATAAAATTTAGTTTATATTTTAAATTTAGCTTTCAAATTCAAAATATAATTTTAACTTTTGAAATTGAATTTTGAAAATCTGCCAAAGACCCAAAACCAATTTTGGGTCTTTGTATTAGGGATAACATATGGGCTTACGTAATCCTACGGGCCAGACTAACCTGGTAGGGCATAGTACTGGATTACCCAAACCCAACCTTAGATACTACCATTCTAAATACTCTACCAAATGGGTAGGCTTTAATAAGCTAACCCTGATATTGCTAATTTAGACCACATATGTAACGACCCAGAATTTCGAACGAATTAAATTGAGAATATTTAATTTATTTTAAATATTTGAATGATGATTTAATTTGAATCCCCGATTTAAATTTGAATTTGGCGATTTAATTATAAAATTTAATCGATTGGAAGTTGAATAAAAATTTGAATCTTCAAATTTAAGCCGAAGAAAAATATTTCAAAAGCTTCTAAAATTTATAATAATGATACTGACGATAACAGAAGCTTCAGAATCTAATTTCGAATTGATTTGATTAGTTTTGAATTTATATCGTTCGTATCAATATTTAAAAATAGTCATTTTTCGCACAGTCTCGGAATTCGACGAAACCAGTTCCATTGGGTCCGTAATATGGAATTATTGCCGAGTTTCAAAATTCGTTTTTTTGGAGTTTATATGTGAGCACACGACAGGAAAACACATCGAAATTTATTCGAATTCGAATTTAAATTTAAATTTAAATTGGTCAACACAACAACACGTTTATCTTCCCTTAAAACACGCAGAGGATCACGCCCCGTTGTTCACGCCGAGAATCACGAATGAAAAATCGTGCCAACCATTCTTCTTCCAGTTTTAAAATATTTCGTCCCCTTCATTTCATTACGAACGAAATCGAATTCGTTCAAATTTATAATGGCCGCTCCCCTCTTCATTAAAATCCCTCAGTTAGAAATAAAAAATAAAATAAAAATCAAAACCCTTCTCGTTCGTCAATCACCAAGCTCGCTAGTGGGCACGTACGAAGGGGATGGGCGGCGACGAGTTCGAGTCGCACTCGAATCGAGTTCAAGGCAATGGCGATGGCAGTAGGAAGTTGGGGGTTTTGCGAGGACCGGAGGCAGTTCACTTGGATCTGGAGGCTCGCGATAATCAAGCTCGGCGATGTCGTCTCGTATGTGGGCTCGCGATCAATAATGGCACGCTGGGTGGGTCGAAATGAAGGCAGAGGCGATGCCGTGAAGTTCGGCAGTGGATTGTCAACTGCGAGGCAATGAATCGAAGTCGAGTTATGGTGGCTCGAGCGCACGCGAATGTCGACTGAGCTTCGACAGGTTGGGTCTCGATCTGGGTTTGTAAACGAGGTATTCGAGCTTGGAATTTTGGGCAGGCTGTTCGTCGCGATAGACGAGGCAGTGGTATGGGAAGGTGAAAACGGAAGAGGTACTGGGATCGAGCTGGAGATGGGTTCGTCTCTAACCGATGGCTGCTAGTTCGACGTCGATCGTTCGAGGCAGTAAGTGTTTTTCAATTATTTTATTTAAATTATATACAGATCAATTTGATTTATTTTTTAAGCAGAAGTAAAATTATATGCAAGCAGAGAATATTTATATATAAAGTTGAGAACAGAAATTAGTTTATATATAGATAGGATTTTGGAAAATAGATGCTTTAAGTGTTAAAGAATTTATTAAAGGAAATTTAGTTTTAAATTTAATTTTTGTTAAATGAATTTATTAGAAGAAATCGGATTAAAATAAAGTCATTAGATAATTGAAAATTTCCAAACACAAAAGTAAAATAAATTGCTGGTTTATTTTGAAGATAATTTAGTTAAGTAAATTTGTTAAAAGAAATTGGTTATTTTAAATAAGGGAATTAGTTTTAAATTAAATGATTAGTTAATTAAATCTATTAAACGATAATTAATAATTCGAATTGTTCGAATATTAACAAATTATATAAATTATTTATTCAAGGTCGAAATCTGAAAGAAAACAAGCTGGGATGAAAATGGGATTGCAAAATAAAAGCAAAGGTGAGATTTTTCTCACTCAAAATAAATTTTGTTTTGCCGTTATTATTGATGTGATTGATTGCTATTGGATTTGTGATATTAGATATTATAGGATATATCTATATATATATAGCAATATATACATATTGGCATATGTATATATTGGATTGATTGATTTCCCGCCTCGTATAGCGGATGAGACCCTATTGCGCCGTTAGTAAGCAGATATATTATAAAAACCCATATACCGCGATATTCCACCTCGAAGTGGAATTGGTATTGTGCTAACATCTGTGGATGCAGGGAAACAGGTTGGAGGGATCCAACTGGATTCCTCACCAGTAATTATTTATTACAGATATTGTGATGTATATTCTGTTATCATATTGATATATGATGTTTGTTGTTGTTGTGATTGACTAATTGGTGCTGTTGCATCATCGGATTCAAGTTTTGAACTTTAAAAATAACGACTTTTACTTTAAAAGGATTTTAAAGTAATTTTTGAAAGTAGACGTTTTATTGAATTGTTGAATTGATTTATTTTAAATAAATAAACGTTTAAAATTTTGAAGTTATAAAAGTTAAGATTTTTGTGAATTATGACTGTAAGGTGATTTTTGAAATAAATAGTTTAAGCAATTTATAAAATGGTTTGAACTGAGATTTTCGAATTTTTGTGAACAGTTTATTTAAAAGATTTAAAAAAGTTGATATTTATAAATTTAAAATATTGGAATTTTAAAACGAGTTTATAAGTGTAAAAAATGAAATTTATAGAATTATAAATCGTGAAGATATGGAATTTATAGATTTATAAATTGTGAAGTTATAAAATGGATGAAACTGTAGAATAAAAGATTTATAAGAGATTAACTTATAAATTGGATTTTTGCCTTTAAATGGAATATTGATCGAATTATTAATAAAGGGGATTTATTAAATTGAAGTTGTTAGACAATAGAAATAGAATTTATAAACGTTGTTTTATAAATTCGAAATCAATTGGATTTGATAAATTAAATATAGAAGGTTGTTAAAGGAGATATATTCGCGATTTTGGATAGCGAATATATTATTGAACAAAATGGATATGTTTGGGAAAATGAATATTTGAAATGAAGTTAATTGTTTTAAACGATGTTTTAAAATATATTGAATATCGAAATCATAGATTTCAACATTTATTGTTGAAATAGACGTTTTCGAGAATATAAGGAAATGGTGGACTATAACATTGTTGTTATAGTAAATGATTTCCGAAAGGAATATTTTTATCTAGTATTGGGATTTATATATCTATCTTAATTCTGAATCCCTATACTAGTGATTTTGAGTCGTCGTAACGATGTTTTACGTAACATTCGTTTTGACTCAAATAAATGTTGTTATAGTAAACGGTTTCCTTAAAAGAATGAAATATATACTTAAATTTGATTTAAGTATATTGAATATTTTCAAATGTTGAAAATAAATAGATCTGTGAATTACTTATTATTAAATAAGTATGGAATTACTTTTCCAATATGATATGAAATGTTTGTTAGGAAAGTGAATATTGAAATCGATTTGAAAATCGTATATCAGAAGATATTTTGAAATATAAATTCACTATGGAATTTATAAAAGAAAGGGGAATTGTTTTAGAAAAATAAACGTTGATTTATTTTTGAAGTGTGGAAATTATATATCTAGTAAAAATATTTTTGGAAGATAAATAATTTGGAAAATTATTTGGAATCTGATGATGTTGCGCATCTTTATTGATAGTTAAATAACCGACTATCAATAATTACCTTGAATGGGTATTTGTTGTGAATTGGATGAATTTGAATGCCACACTTATTTTTGAATAAACGCTCACTATTCGGGTTAGCCGGGAAAGGACCATGGGGTCGTATAACCCATTCCGAATATGTGATACGTCGTTATGAATTGCATTCGAAGACCGGTGTTGAAGACCGGATATTTTTTAAAACGGATGGATTACCGTCGAGTTACTCTACATCGGCTGATCTCCGATTTAGAGGTTTTATCACCCTTAGTGACGGGAAGTCCGGACGTGATTAGAAAATTATCCGGATATGCAAGGGCTTCATGAGAAGTGCCTTCGGTTCTGTTCGATCCCGGAACAGACTTGTATGGATTGTGTGTCTGACGTTACAATTTGAGATATAAAGCTGATTTCTTTCAAATACATTTCTGTTGGTGGTGGAGAATTTATTCTCTTAGCTTAACACCCTTCTCTGAGACATACGAGCTCAGAGGTTATGTAGTTGAGATTTATCAGCGATATACTCCCAATTTGGTAACGTGGCATACTGAGTGTTGCTGTGAAATGATCAGTGTTTGATCATTTGCGATATGATCATTTGTTTGATCTTATATCTTTGTGATCATAGGTTGATCATTTGTTTGACCCGAAGCATGGCTTTGTAGAAAGCGTAGCTTTGTGGACGAGACTTCATCGAGCCTCACACCCCGGAAATGGTCAAAACAGGAAGGATGCGGCAAGGTTCTAGGGAGTAGCGCCCCTTAGTGTATGTCATTCCTTCTGGATAAAGGTGGTATCATGGTATGAAGCCCAGATACTTAACCTATGTGGTTGCTGCATTTATATTATGTGGTTTGTTGCGAATCGGGGATCCTCGAGAAGATCGGTGACGATCGAGGGATGGCATACGCGTGTCAGTAGTTACCTATTTTTGCAGAGGTAACCCGGCCTTGTGTTGGCAGAGATCCGGTTAGGTTCTCGGGTCGTCTATTCCAGGGACGTACCCATCGTGGAAAAGGAAGTTCCTTAGCCTGACCATTTGTTGGAAATCCAAAGAAACAATACGAGCCTTTACGATTTCAATTGTATAACCTGTCTCCTCAGGAGGCAGCTATAGCAGGCATAATATAATGGTACCTATGCTGGCTAAGATTTATATTCTACTTCGAAATGTTTTCCACTATGCACTAATAATAATATCCAAAATGATTTGATTTTGCGTAGTAAGCATCTTTGACTAACATAAGAAGAAATCTCCTCCAAGTCTGCATTTGCATTGTGTGTGTGGTGGGAGGTCTTATGGTAGTTTCATTTTTCAAAAGCATTGCGAATTGACATTAAAGTTTTCCTGTTGTTTATTCTAAAGATAAACTGTTTTACGATCTTACACCAGTCACCATGACTGACTCGGAGTTTATTGTTTCCCTTCTAAACTCTGGGTGCCCACAAATTTCCACACGGGCAGTCTAGAGTTAGGTTATCAGGATATTCTGGATATTCTGGAGTTTTGGAAGCAAGCTGGATGGCATAACGTATCACCTACACTTTGTATTATTCCGCTGTGTATTCTGCTGAGGACAAGTTATATAACTGTCCATTGTTGTATATTGACTCTGATGATTGATGTATGTATAAACTGATATAGCTCTTTGTTTTAAAAGACTAGTGTTTATTTATTATATATTGTTCCGCTGCGATGTGTAAGATTCTGATATTGTTTCTACTTCTGATGTTGTTCTGTTGTTCTTCTCTATTTTCTCTCTTCTCTTCTTTCTTCTTCTTCTGTTTTCTTCTTCTTCTGCCTTTTTCTTCTTTCTTAAACCCTCACTATTGGAGTTTCCGGCACTCGATTGCTTGACAGTCGATAAAGTGAGTATCGATGTCGAATTTTCGAAAGTCGAAAATTTCGGTATGTGACAAAGTGGTATCAGAGCATATGGTTAAGCGACAACCCTGCTCTGTTGGGTGTTACTCATTAGAGATAGAGTCAGCCATACTCTAGAATGAGTTGAGCGTAATAATAGATATGAGCGCGTATTTGTTAGTGAATATAAAAATTGTTTTGTATTGTGTTGACTTATCGGTTGATTGTTTATAGATTCTGGTCGGTGCAGTCTAGCTAACTGTGTTGATAGGAGTTTCTAAACTCTTAAACAAGATAAACCGACACAGTATTGTTTTAAATAGGGTAAATGAAATAATTTTACTCAAAACTATTTTTGTATAGAAAAAAAATGATTTCTGTAAATTATTACAGTATATGGTTGCATGTTTGTTAGGAAAGTAATAACATTGAAATATTATCATTGTTATATTGAAATTGAATAAGAAAATTGAAATCGTAACTCCAAAGTTAAGAAATAAAATTCACATACAAATGAAATTTGAGAATATAAATTATAAATGTGATTTGTAATTTGAAACGGAATTCCAGAGAAGTATTTGGAAATGTTTTGAAAAGGATTTGAAAATTTTGGAGATTTGGAAAGTTTAAATCTTTTTGGTTTGAAAATGATTTTCAAAGGATTTTGAAAAAGTATTTTGGAGAGATAAAAGCTCTAAACTCTTTTCGGTCGCTGGAAAATAACTTCGATGATGACCGCGGCATCGTTGGTGTTCATTTTCGGGTTTCCAAAAGAGGAATTGCTGCCAAATTGTTTTAAATGGAAGTTGTTTGAAAAATTTGGGTTTGGTTTTTGAAATTCAAAGAAAATTTGAATTGTTTTCAAAATGATTTTGAAATGTTGGTAAGACTCTGGAATACCATATAAAAATATTTATGAAATAAGAAATAAGTTGATAACTTATACAATTTGAATTTTGATAGAATAAATTTAGCTTAAAGAATGAAGTTAAATCAAAGTAAGTATAAGCAAATAAATGAAATTGAATTGTTAAATTCATTTTGAATTTATAAGTGAATAAAACTAGAATTGAATTCGATTTGTGGAGTTAAACTAAAATTAGTAAGTGAAGCTAATTGAATATTGACCAAATGGATAAGGTATTGAACGAATTAAATTCAATGATTATAAAAGAAAAGTAAATTGAATTCGAATTGGAAATCCAGTTTAAATGACAGTAGATTTAACCGAAGGGTAAATTGAAAACAAATTTTGGAAATGAACAAAAGTGAATAAAACTGGAATTGAAATTGAATGTTGAAAGCAAATCTGAATTTGTTAGTAGATTAGAATTTGAAATGAATTAGTAATTGAAACTAATTTAAAAATAATAAGCAGTTGTAAATGAAATTTGATTGATAAATTCAATATTCAGAAGTTGAATAGAATCCAAATTGAATTAAGATATGGTGAATTGAATTCAAATGAAATTGAAATGTAAAGATTGAACGAAATTGAATATGCAACTTCAATAGTGAAGTAAAAATGTATAAGCAGTTTATATTGGAAAATTTTGTAATAGAATTTGCAAAATGGTTTGAATGTTGTAACTAGATATTATGGCTAGTAGGACATACAGGTGTAAAGGAATTGGGATTTTAATTTTGAAGAGAATTTGAATCGCTCGACAAAAAGGTAAGTATTTGAATTATAATATGAGTTTTTGATGATTTCTTATCTAGCCGCTTGGCTTTTTCTTTTTCCTTTTGAAATCTGAGAGTCCGTAGGGACATTTTGTAGTCGTGCCGTATTAGCCGCGCAAATGAGACGCTGGCGAAATTTTTCGAAAATATCGGGCGTTAGAAAATTTTTGAGAAAATTTTGAAAGTTTAAATTTGAATTTGAATTTAAATTTGAAAAGAGAAGTTAAACAATTTTGTTTGAAAACTATGAAAGGTTTGGAAAACTAGTTGAAATAATAATGAATCTTTAGTAGGAAGATTTGTTTTGAAAATTTGATAAAACTATTTAGATGTTGGAAAATAGTAGAGGAGTTAAGGACTTTTCTTCCTGACTTGTAATTTCGGGACGAAATTCTTTTAAGGAGGGAAGTTTGTAACGACCCAGAATTTCGAACGAATTAAATTGAGAATATTTAATTTATTTTAAATATTTGAATGATGATTTAATTTGAATCCCCGATTTAAATTTGAATTTGGCGATTTAATTATAAAATTTAATCGATTGGAAGTTGAATAAAAATTTGAATCTTCAAATTTAAGCCGAAGAAAAATATTTCAAAAGCTTCTAAAATTTATAATAATGATACTGACGATAACAGAAGCTTCAGAATCTAATTTCAAATTGATTTGATCAGTTTTGAATTTATATCGTTCGTATCAATACTTAAAAATAGTCATTTTTCGCACAGTCTCGGAATTCGACGAAACTAGTTCCATTGGGTCCGTAATATGGAATTATTGCCGAGTTTCAAATTTCGTTTTTTTGGGAGTTTATATGTGAGCACACGACAGGAAAACGCATCGAAATTTATTCGAATTCTAATTTAAATTTAAATTTAAATTGGTCAACACAACAACACGTTTATCTTCCCTTAAAACACGCAGAGGATCACGCCCCGTTGTTCACGCCGAGAATCACGAATGAAAAATCGTGCCAACCATTCTTCTTCCAGTTTTAAAATATTTCATCCCCTTCATTTCATTACGAACGAAATCGAATTCGTTCAAATTTATAATGGCCGCTCCCCTCTTCATTAAAATCCCTCAGTTAGAAATAAAAAATAAAATAAAAATCAAAACCCTTCTCGTTCGTCAATCACCAAGCTCGCCAGTGGGCACGTACGAAGGGGATGGGCGGCGACGAGTTCGAGTCGCACTCGAATCGAGTTCAAGGCAATGGCGATGGCAGTAGGAGGTTGGGGGTTTTGCGAGGACCGGAGGCAGTTCACTTGGATCTGGAGGCGCGCGATAATCAAGCTCGGCGATGTCGTCTCGTATGTGGGCTCGCGATCAATAATGGCACGCTGGGTGGGTCGAAATGAAGGCAGAGGCGATGCCGTGAAGTTCGACAGTGGATTGTCAACTGCGAGGCAATGAATCGAAGTCGAGTTATGGTGGCTCGAGCGCACGCGAATGTCGACTGAGCTTCGACAGGTTGGGTCTCGATCTGGGTTTGTAAACGAGGTATTCGAGCTTGGAATTTTGGGCAGGCTGTTCGTCGCGATAGATGAGGCAGTGGTATGGGAAGGTGAAAACGGAAGAGGTACTAGGATCGAGCTGGAGATGGGTTCGTCTCTAACCGATGGTTGCTAGTTCGACGTCGATCGTTCGAGGCAGTAAGTGTTTTTCAATTATTTTATTTAAATTATATACAGATCAATTTGATTTATTTTTTAAGCAGAAGTAAAATTATATGCAAGCAGAGAATATTTATATATAAAGTTGAGAACAGAAATTAGTTTATATAGATAGGATTTTGGAAAATAGATGCTTTAAGTGTTAAAGAATTTATTAAAGGAAATTTAGTTTTAAATTTAATTTTTGTTAAATGAATTTATTAGAAGAAATCGGATTAAAATAAAGTCATTAGATAATTGAAAATTTCCAAACACAAAAGTAAAATAAATTGCTGGTTTATTTTGAAGATAATTTAGTTAAGTAAATTTGTTAAAAGAAATTGGTTATTTTAAATAAGGGAATTAGTTTTAAATTAAATGATTAGTTAATTAAATCTATTAAACGATAATTAATAATTCGAATTGTTCGAATATTAACAAATTATATAAATTATTTATTCAAGGTCGAAATCTGAAAGAAAACAAGCTGGGATGAAAATGGGATTGCAAAATAAAAGCAAAGGTGAGATTTTTCTCACTCAAAATAAATTTTGTTTTGCCGTTATTATTGATGTGATTGATTGCTATTGGATTTGTGATATTAGATATTATAGGATATATCTATATATATAGCAATATATACATATTGGCATATGTATATATTGGATTGATTGATTTCCCGCCTCGTATAGCGGATGAGACCCTATTGCGCCGTTAGTAAGCGGATATATTATAAAAACCCATATACCGCGATATTCCACCTCGAAGTGGAATTGGTATTGTGCTAACATCTGTGGATGCAGGGAAACAGGTTGGAGGGATCCAACTGGATTCCTCACCAGTAATTATTTATTTACAGATATTGTGATGTATATTCTGTTATCATATTGATATATGATGTTTGTTGTTGTTGTGATTGACTAATTGGTGCTGTTGCATCATCGAATTCAAGTTTTGAACTTTAAAAATAACGACTTTTACTTTAAAAGGATTTTAAAGTAATTTTTGAAAGTAGACGTTTTATTGAATTGTTGAATTGATTTATTTTAAATAAATAAACGTTTAAAATTTTGAAGTTATAAAAGTTAAGATTTTTGTGAATTATGACTGTAAGGTGATTTTTGAAATAAATAGTTTAAGCAATTTATAAAATGGTTTGAACTGAGATTTTCGAATTTTTGTGAACAGTTTATTTAAAAGATTTAAAAAAGTTGATATTTATAAATTTAAAATATTGGAATTTTAAAACGAGTTTATAAGTGTAAAAAATGAAATTTATAGAATTATAAATCGTGAAGATATGGAATTTATAGATTTATAAATTGTGAAGTTATAAAATGGATGAAACTGTAGAATAAAAGATTTATAAGAGATTAACTTATAAATTGGATTTTTGCCTTTAAATGGAATATTGATCGAATTATTAATAAAGGGGATTTATTAAATTGAAGTTGTTAGACAATAGAAATAGAATTTATAAACGTTGTTTTATAAATTCGAAATCAATTGGATTTGATAAATTAAATATAGAAGGTTGTTAAAGGAGATATATTCGCGATTTTGGATAGCGAATATATTATTGAACAAAATGGATATGTTTGGGAAAATGAATATTTTGAAATGAAGTTAATTGTTTTAAACGATGTTTTAAAATATATTGAATATCGAAATCATAGATTTCAACATTTATTGTTGAAATAGACGTTTTCGAGAATATAAGGAAATGGTGGACTATAACATTGTTGTTATAGTAAATGATTTCCGAAAGGAATATTTTTATCTAGTATTGGGATTTATATATCTATCTTAATCCGAATCCCTATACTAGTGATTTTGAGTCGTCGTAACGATGTTTTACGTAACATTCGTTTTGACTCAAATAAATGTTGTTATAGTAAACGGTTTCCTTAAAAGAATGAAATATATACTTAAATTTGATTTAAGTATATTGAATATTTTCCAATGTTGAAAATAAATAGATCTGTGAATTACTTATTATTAAATAAGTATGGAATTACTTTTCCAATATGATATGAAATGTTTGTTAGGAAAGTGAATATTGAAATCGATTTGAAAATCGTATATCAGAAGATATTTTGAAATATAAATTCACTATGGAATTTATAAAAGAAAGGGGAATTGTTTTAGAAAAATAAACGTTGATTTATTTTTGAAGTGTGGAAATTATATATCTAGTAAAGATATTTTTGGAAGATAAATAATTTGGAAAATTATTTGGAATCTGATGATGTTGCGCATCTTTATTGATAGTTAAATAACCGACTATCAATAATTACCTTGAATGGGTATTTGTTGTGAATTGGATGAATTTGAATGCCACACTTATTTTTGAATAAACGCTCACTATTCGGGTTAGCCAGGAAAGGACCATGGGGTCGTATAACCCATTCCGAATATGTGATACGTCGTTATGAATTGCATTCGAAGACCGGTGTTGAAGACCGGATATTTTTGAAAACGGAAGGATTACCGTCGAGTTACTCTACATCGGCTGATCTCCGATTTAGAGGTTTTATCACCCTTAGTGACGGGAAGTCCGGACGTGATTAGAAAATTATCCGGATATGCAAGGGCTTCGTGAGAAGTGCCTTCGGTTCTGTTCGATCCCGGAACAGACTTGTATGGATTGTGTGTCTGACGTTACAATTTGAGATATAAAGCTGATTTCTTTCAAATACATTTCTGTTGGTGGCGGAGAATTTATTCTCTTAGCTTAACACCCTTCTCTGAGACTTACGAGCTCAGAGGTTATGTAGTTGAGATTTATCAGCGATATACTCCCAATTTTGTAACGTGGCATACTGAGTGTTGCTGTGAAATGATCAGTGTTTGATCATTTGCGATATGATCATTTGTTTGATCTTATATCTTTGTGATCATAGGTTGATCATTTGTTTGACCCGAAGCATGCCTTTGTAGAAAGCGTAGCTTTGTGGACGAGACTTCATCGAGCCTCACACCCCGGAAATGGTCAAAACAGGAAGGATGCGGCAAGGTTCTAGGGAGTAGCGCCCCTTAGTGTATGTCATTCCTTCTGGATAAAGGTGGTATCATGGTATGGAGCCCAGATACTTAACCTATGTGGTTGCTGCATTTATATTATGTGGTTTGTTGCGAATCGAGGATCCTCGGGAAGATCGGTGACGATCGGGGGATGGCATACGCGTGTCAGTAGTTACCTATTTTTGCAGAGGTAACCCGGCCTTGTGTTGGCAGAGATCCGGTTAGGTTCTCGGGTCGTCTATTCCAGGGACGTACCCATCGTGGAAAAGGAAGTTCCTTAGCCTGACCATTTGTTGGAAATACAAAGAAACAATACGAGCCTTTACGATTTCAATTGTATAACCTGTCTCCTCAGGAGGCAGCTATAGCAGGCATAATATAATGGTACATATGCTGGCTAAGATTTATATTCTACTTTCGAAATGTTTTCCACTATGCACTAATAATAATATCCAAAATGATTTGATTTTGCGTAGTAAGCATCTTTGACTAACATAAGAAGAAATCTCCTCCAAGTCTGCGTTTGCATTGTGTGTGTGGTGGGAGGTCTTATGGTAGTTTCATTTTTCAAAAGCATTGTGAATTGACATTAAAGTTTTCCTGTTGTTTATTCTAAAGATAAACTGTTTTACGATCTCACACCAGTCACCATGACTGACTCGGAGTTTATTGTTTCCCTTCTAAACTCTGGGTGCCCACAAATTTCCACACGGGCAGTCTAGAGTTAGGTTATCAGGATATTCTAGATATTCTGGAGTTTTGGAAGCAAGCTGGATGGCGTAACGTATCTCCTACACTTTGTATTATTCCGTTGTGTATTCTGTATGAGGACAAGTTATATAACTGTCCATTGTTGTATATTGACTCTGATGATTGATGTATGTATAAACTGATATAGCTCTTTGTTTTAAAAGACTAGTGTTTATTTATTATATATTGTTCCGCTGCGATGTGTAAGATTCTGATATTGTTTCTGCTTCTGATGTTGTTCTGTTGTTCTTCTCTATTTTCTCTCTTCTCTTCTTTCTTCTTCTTCTGTTTTCTTCTTCTTCTGCCTTTTTCTTCTTTCTTAAACCCTCACTATTGGAGTTTCCGGCACTCGATTGCTCGACAGTCGATAAAGTGAGTATCGATGTCGAATTTTCGAAAGTCGAAAATTTCTGTATGTGACAACATAGACCATTGGGCTTTGATACTATTGTAGAATCGAGCCAGTTAGACGTGGGTGAAATAGGTAGATTTCAATTATTTTTTCTTATATTGGTTATGTTGGGTTCGTAAAGTCTAAAGGGTTTATTAGATCCAATCTAATATTGTTTTAAATCAAAACTTACTTTATTTAGTTTATTTAAAAGGAGTTTTATTTAATTTAAATTAAATATACATAATGAGCGTATTAGATATGCACATATGTGTATAATGCAAGTGCAACATATAAACATGTACATGGTTAATGTGTATGTTTATAGGTGCTAGGATTTACACTGCAAAAGGCACATTTGTCCCTTTACATATGCCTTTGTTATCCGTAGATTTTTTAAATTATATAAAATAGCAATTATACATACACAAATATATATATCAGCACGCACACAATAAAATTGACAATAACAAACTATATTTAAATTTCTATTATATATATATCTGTGTGTGTAACATATGATTTTTGATGGATGAAGCTTGTTTGAGGCCTTCTCAGCCTTCTCCTAAGAAAATACCTCTTCCTCGGCCTTTAAAGCTTTCATAGTTATCGAAGACTTCACACTCTACTCCTATTTATGACACCATCTCTCATATGCATCAACCAATTTTGGTTGACTTGGTTACTAATGATGAGGAAGTTGCAGTCGCACTTCCCCTACCCTCTCCTCTTATGTTTGGAGATCTTCAGTGTAATGTCGAGTGAGTAGCAAGTGATGTCATTTGGATCCATCGCTCTAGTATGTGTTAAGATCCAACGAAGAAGCAATTTTAAAATTTATCTCAGATGACATTCAATCCAATGTCTATACTATGTTCCAGTGAGGAAGTGCCGACTATTGCGATGGAAAGGTAGTTGGGTGCTCACAATAGAGAGATGTTTTCAAATGATAGCTAGAATAGGGATGGGATATACACATTAGGCTCTAATGTCTCCTCGTAGGATATTATCAGATGGTTACAGGATGCAACCGGTATGGCCCTGTCAGATGGGTCGGTTGGCTCCAGTATATCCAAGGATCCAACAAATAGCTTTCCCCCATTATCCATGCCTTGTGTTGTTTTTCTCCTTAGTACTGTATTGTTATTGTATTTTATAGTCATTGGAGTAGTCAACACCACTCATGTACTTTATTCCATGTTGCTATAGTGGTATTTCAACCATACACCTAATTTTTAGTGTTTATAAAACAGTGCAGCCACTATAAAATCGGCTTGCCTAGGAAAAAACATATTATTTTATTTGTTTTATAATTCAAAATTAACGATTTGAAATCTACTTTTGAATTAGGAAGAAATTCAACATACATACATACATACATATATATATATATATATATATACATATATACATATATATACACACTTACATTCAATTTCATAAGATAATTTCAAATAGAATATATATGTGTTTCACTTATATTTATATATAAAATATGTTGCAAAATATTTCAACTAATCAAAATTGGATCAAGATCTAATCATTTTTTTATTAAACTTTAATTTCTTAAACAATTGCAATCAAAAGATTGGACAATATAAGTACATATAATTTCGTGGAATAAGATATGAGATCTATACTAAATTAACAAGATGTAACATATAATCATAAAGAGATGTAAAGATAGAGGATCTAAATCATTTAAACATGATGTAACATATATTAAAAGAGATTGAAAATTACCTTTAGATGAAGCTAAATATCACACTTTGAATGAAGAAAAACTCCTAGATCCGATTGAGCCACCTCTAGAAATTGCAACAATCTGAAGGACCATTTTTATATTTATTTTATTTGTTTTGATTTTGTTTTAGGATTTTTATAGCTTGAATGTAACGCCCCACTCCGAGACCCACATTAGCAAAGAGTATTACAAGGTAACACCGTCTGCTAATGCGGAGAATAGAGCTGGATAGGAGCGACCATCTATAGCCTTGTCTTAACTATCTACTGAATACGTTAAAAAAATGTAGCATATTTTTTTTTCATGTGGATCGACATATCCAATAGATATTTAATACAAAACTATAATGGTTATAAGATCTAACAGAACAAAATATAACAACTCAAATGTAAAACACATCACAGAACAGTAGATCATCACATACATATACACATATACTGGTACATCATAGAGTAAATAAAATGATACATGTCAAGTGGTGTAGCAACCACAATATACAGGCGAGTCAAAAGAATATACATATCAGAGTTACAAACAAAAAGGACTACACAAAAAGCTATAACAAAAGGAACTAGCAGAAAGTCCATGCGGAAGCAGAATAGGCTAAGTCCAAATGTACCTAACCTGAAAAACCTCGGTCTGACCCGAGTATAAAATACACGGGTCAGTCTAGCTAAACAAATCAGTTAGATAAGCTAAATGATAATGAACATGCAAGGTCATAAAGTACCACAATAATCTCTAAAAGAAATAACATGATCATCTAACAAGAGATGAATCATAACAAGCCTCATATCATCGGCAACTCAAATAAACAAAGGATATAAATATCCCAAATCAAGCCAAAAAGGCAAATAACAAATACCAATGAAGGTAACACAAGTTTCCACAAGGTAATCGCTATGTATCGAGTGGTCCAAAAGACCTACTCCGAAAGGCGATACTCTAGGGAAATATAAATATCAATGAAACAAAAGATGCATGTGCTCGGTACTGTATAAACAAGGATCCACAAGCCCGAAGGCGACAAACCCAAGTATCCGTCGAGCGGTGATGAAGGACCAACTCCAAAAGCGATACTATATAGCAACAAGCCCAAAGGCACAAACCCGAAGGCACAAATCCGAAGGCACAAACCCGAAGGCAACAAACCGTAGTGGCGAAGTTCCGGAGGCCCAGTACTGGACACCACTAACTGGCAATATGTGTCACAAACTCTCGGGAAGGAACCCGAAAAGTGTTAACGTGTGTCCCATACCACACGTTCGCACTAAACGGTTTACCAACCGTTAGTCAGTTTCACACTAAAAGCAGTACAAAGTTTACCTCATCTCATCGGTAAACCAGACCCGAAGGTCAAAACGATCAAACGAATAGATTAGGAATTAACTGAAAAGATAAACGCACGTGTTCATAGCACGCGTTTTACCTAATCATTTAATTCTCCTCCCTCTTCGCTCGAAGTGCAAAATTGTGTGTTTTATATAGAAATTAGGTTAAAGAAAACGAGTTTTAGGAACGCTTCAAAATTGCTTTAGAAATTGCCTTTGAAATTCTCCTATTATGGAGTAATTAATTTAATACTTAAAAATAATATTAAATAATAATTTCAAAAGTCAATTTGCTTGAAAAACACTTTGTAATACTTTATAAAACCCATGTACAAAATCTGGAGAGAAAACTCAAGAATTCGGGAAAATATTAAAAATGGTGGAAATTATTCTAAGTATAGAAACCGCTGAAATCAAGCTGTTTGAACCTGAAAACAGAGTCCAAATGACATGAAATTTGGCAGGAATATAGTTCAACATTCCTACTTAAATCTGCAAAAAGAATCATTCAAATCCGATTTGAAACGAAGAATCTGCGTCGTTTCAAAGTCGGGCCAAAACAAGGTAAAATCGCTGAATTTCAGCAGGCTGTGGGTTCAAGTTCGACAGTCGTTTTGAAATAGCAAACCAACCTAGATCGTTATGAAAATTTTCTGAATTATAAATCAATACTCCTATGTAACAAAGAGGATTTTGCCCGCTCGAAAATCGACATCCATACTTTACATCGTACTCGAATGCCATAGATTCGATCGTTCAAATCCGAGTCGCCGGAGCTTATAACACAGTTAAGTAAACAACACAGCGGAAGAAAAAGAATAATACATTGATATACAATATCTAATACACTATCTGATACAACAGAGTGATACAATGAATATCAATATACATCAGAGATATGATACAAGAAATAGCAGCGGAAAAGAAAATGATAACATCAGCAACGGATAATCTCCATCTCCAAAGCACCAATCTAGAAATAGCTCGAACTCTCAATAACGATGCACAAAGATAGCAAGTGCAGTCCATATCCAAAGACTAAACTAACTCCAGAAAATCTACTAATCCTGACTATTTGAAAAACCCAACTCTAGACTGCTCGTGTAGAAAATTTTTGAGAATCAGAGTTTAGGAAAGAAACAATAAACTCCGGATCAGTCATGGGACTGGTGTGAGCAACAAAAACAGTTTATCTTTAAAAACGAACAACAAAAGAATTTAAAGTCAATTCGCAATGCCTTTGGAAAATGAAACTACCATAAGGCCTCCCGCCACACACACAATGCAAACGCAGAATTGGAGGAGATTTCTCCTTATGATAGTCAAAGATGCTTACTACGCAAAATCAAATCATTTTTTATATTATTATTAGTGCATAGTGTATAAAGTATTTCGAAAATAGAATATAAATCTTAGCCAGCATAGACATTCCGAACTATGCCTACTATAGCTACCATCTAAACAGTGGTGACCACCATAAGTAAATGGCAGGTTCTACAACTAATACCGTACAAGGCTCGTATTGGAAGATGGATTTTCCAACAAATGGTCAGACTAAGGAACTTCCTATTCCACGAAAGAAACGCCTCTGGCGGGACGCTCCGAGAGACAAACTGCTCTCTGCCAAACAAGGCCGGCTACCCCCTTTCCCAAGGGATATACAAAACCTCAGATATGCCACCCCCGGTCCTTTGGGACCTTTAACCGAGGCGCCTCGAAACCAACATCACACATAATAAATAAAGTGTGTCCACATGAGTAAGTATCTGGGCTCCATACCATGATACTACCCTTTTCCAGAAGGAATGGTCATACCCTAGGGAAGCTAGCCCTGAAACCTTGCCGCACAATTCCTGTTTCGACCATTTCTGGGTTGTGAGGTTCGACGAAGTCTCGTCCACAAAGCTACGCTTTGTCACAAAGCCATGCTTTGGGTCAACAGATGATCAAAGCAATGATCACAAAGATAAATGATCAAACAAATAATCATATCACAAATGATCAAACAATGATCATCACACAGCAACACTCAGCATGCCACATTACCAAATTGGGAATATATCGCTGATAAATTTCAACTACATAACCTCTGAGCTCGTACGTCTTAGAGAAGGGTGTTAAGCTAAGAGAATAAATTCTCTGCCACCAAACAGAAATGTAATTGAAAGAAATCGGCTTTATATCTCAAAGTGTAATGTCAGACATACAATCCATACAAGTCTGTTCCGGGTTCGAACAGAACCGAAGGCACTTCTCACGAAGCCCTTGCAAATCCGGATAATTTCCAATCACGTCCGGACTTCCCGTCACTAAGGGTAATAAAACCTCTATACCGGAGATCAGCCGATGTAGAGTAACTCGACGGTAATCCTTCCATTTTCAAAAATATCCGGTCTTCAACACCGGTCATCAAATGCTATCCATATACGTCGTATCATTATTCGGAATGGGTTATATGACACAAATGTCTTTTCCCGGCTAACCCGAATAACGAGCGTAATTATTAGAAATCATATGGATACTGGGGTCTCAGTTAAGTCATAGCAAAACTTTTCATTCGAATGGTTAAAACAAATTACTATTTTTGATCTTTTAAACAAAAAGATTCAATTCACAAAGTTAACCCCATTCACAAAGATTCATTCATATATTTCAAAACAATTTCCATTTCACTTGGATTAACTCGTTAAATCTTTAAGTCAAGTAATAACTTATAGCTTTCAAAACTCGTTTCCAAAGATTCATTCATAGCCTTTCAAAACAATTTTTATTTCAAGTTGGATTAACTCGTTCGGTCTTTGAATCAAAGACTCATTTCATAGTTTTCAAAACATTTCAATTTTTATTTCAAACTTGAAACCTTTCAACACAATTTAGAAATCCATTTCTTATATGAAAGCTTTTACTATTTGAAAACAAGTAGTTTTCTTTTCAGAAAAATCCAATTTTATTTACACGAGTGAAAACCTTTGAATTTAAATTCAAATTCCCAAATCAAAAACCTTTAAAATGGTTTAACCCATATATAACTTATACAGCATCTTCAATCCCTAGTTTCAAATCATAGAATTCAATTTCAAACTCGAATTCAAATTTAAATCAAATTATTTAAATTTTCAAACTCGATTAAGTTATCCAAAATAACTTTTATCTCTGAAATTCCATTTCAAAAACTTTTCACTTTAAATCCAAATTTCTAATTTCAAAATCAATTGAAATTAAAATTTCAATTTCAAAAACATTGAGTTTAAATTATCTGTGACTTAACCGATTTCCACGTGAAATCCATATTTGTGTGTGTAAATGTGTAGTCCAGGGTTTCACACAGTAGTGCAACATCATACAATCATCACAGACCAGAATACAGAAATATAGTTTGATAAGCGATATAAACTATAACGCTTATCGTTCATTCACAGATCACGGATATATATCACAGATAAGTAAATTACAGATCACAACACAAATCAGGGTGTATCACAAAGCATCATATATAAGGGATATCAAACAATCAAATCATCCAATAGAATCCAAATATCCATAGGTAAGGTCAGTTAATTGTCTGATTAATTTAAATCAGATTAATTTCTTATGAATAATTTACCAATCCTGGTTAATTAATTATTAATAAATTACAAATTATTTTGATTAATTATTCTTTAATCATTTATTAATTAACCATTAATAATAAATTAATTAACCTTTAATTTTAAATTCATCAACCCTTAATTATTAAATAATTAATCTTTAATTATAAATTTCACCATTTAATTGATTATCTTCAATTAATAAATTAACCTTTAATTAATTACCATTTAATTAATTATCCTTAATTATAAATAAATTAGCTTTAAATTAATAATAAATTGATCTTTAGTTAATTATAAATCATTAATCAATATAAGTTTACTTAACTTTTAAGTTAACAAATTAAAACATTAAATCACATTAGTTACTTTAAAAGGGTAAGATTTAGTTTAAACGACGTTTTATCTTAATTTTTCTTTTAAGTTATATTATTTATTTAATATAAATAACCTTATAAAAATATCGTATCAAAACTAAATAAATTAAAAATTAAATTTCTTTGAAACGTCTTTAATCGATTTCATCTTTTAAATCCAAACCATCATTTTGAAACATGATTTAAAAATGTTAAAAGGTTTGAGAATTTTGAAAACAAAAACCTGCTTACATATCAAATTCGAGACCTGCTTCTAGTCAGCCTCGGAAATTTTGCTTGTTTACTTAGGGTCATTTCAAAAACTATCCCGTGTGCCATATTTTTCTTTTCCAATTTTTTTCTCTAAGTACCAACTCGTACAATCCCTAAAACACTTCGAATCCATACTCGAGTTCAAACCCATATCACCCGATAGCTGCTTCGAGTTCTCCTTTTCTTCCACAAATTTTCCTCCCAGCCCCAAACTTCCTGATACCGATTCGACATCGTGCACGTGCACAACGTCGCGCCGCGACTCCAATGATTGCTGCAATCATCGGCAAGTCGTACGATCCACACAAACGTGAAATCACTAATTGATTTGACCCAAAGAACTTCGGTTCGAAATTTCACTGTTTCGTCGAACTATAACTCGAAACCCATAGGCCTAAACGCCTCGCCCCACCAACGACGACCACCTGACGCCATGAAACTCCGGCTATACGTCGACCACACCCCAAACTACCTTTCCCCATCGTAGCGTGCAACTCAATCGCCCCTAGGTGATAAAATCATCCCGCATTCTACCCATTACAAAACCCAGTGTTAAAACCCTATCTTCAATTCGTTCGAACCATCCTAGTGTTTGAAAATTAATTCGACAATTTTCCCAACATTCTAGACATTCAAGGATGCTTTAGTACAAGTTTCAGAATTTATGAATGAATCGATTACCCAGAATTTAGAAAAATGCACATTGAACAAAATTCCAAACTGCTCTTGAAACACTCCAATAAAAATCTTCATTTTTGTTTTAAAAATCATGAATTTAAGAATAGATTCAGATTATGATCTAGACTTAATATTCTACAACATTTTATTTTTTATCAAAATCAGTTGAATACCTGTAAATATGTTTACAGAGGAACACAGAGCATCACTATATTATTATCATACTGAAGCATGAACAAAGGGGTTTATAATTGAAGTTTAAACTGTTTTAAATAAACTTGAAATTCTTTACAAAATCATGTTTACTCACTTGGATAACTTGATGAACAGAGATGCTTCAAAATTTACAGACAAGCACTCAGAACTCACATATAACATTTTATGCAGATCAAACATCATCACAGTAATTCCTAAGCAACACATAATAGTTACTAGATTTTAGTTTAAAGGTTTACTCACAAGCATCAAGAAATCAAAACAGATTCGAAATTTAAAATGGTAGTTTACTCACAAGCATCAAGTCATATAAACAAATTCAAGGTTAAAACAAAAGGTTGCTCACTTGTAAAGATGGAGAACAGAGCATAGTGGAGCCTGGAATAGCTTTTTCTTTTTGAATTTAAAAACTGGAATTGTTCTCTGGACTTTGATCTTTTTTTTCAGACTTTTGATTTTGTTCTTCCTTTGGTTTGCATTTTGTTTTTAAGTTTGGTTTTCAAGCAATGGTTTCTAGTTTGCTTTTGAATAAACTAAAATGGATATGGATGGTATGTTCATAAAAAAGGAGAACAGTTTGTATATATGGGAAGGTATCAAGGATAGGCTACTTCTTTTGTTAACTACATATATTATTTTATAAACTAAATCTCGGCTGAGAGATTTTCTTTTGTGCTTGGTACAGGTTAATTATATTTTTGTACAATACAAGGCATGGCTGAAGGACTTATACAGGTGGTAAGATCTTTGTGATAGCTTGCCTTAATGATGTTGTACAAACAAAAATATATATATATATATATATATATTTGCTTTCCTTTATCTCGGCTGAGATAATTTCTTTCACAATTCGAATTGACAATTGTTGCTAGCATTTAATGAATAAGTACTTTATGTTCCCTACTTATTATTTTACTTTTCATGTTCATAGATATATTACTTTGTGTTGAAGTGATGTTGCATTTCTATATATTTGTATTTCTTTTGAATTTGCCTTGTATTTTCTTTTATTTGTTCATATGTGAAAGTATTTCTTTCTTTGTTTATTTTGCAAACTTGTCTTTATATTTTGTTTTGTTACTTTGTATTGTAAGTAAATTTCTATTTTAATTATGTTGTTTGAATTTAGCTATATGTTACTTTATATTTTCATAAAACTATATATGTATATTCATTTCAAAATATAGATGGATTTATATATTGTATTTTGTTGTTAAATTTTAACTAATTTATTTCTAGCTTAAATATTTATTATGATTATTTTACTTTAATATTTATTATCTTGTATTTAAAGCATATATTTATATCAATATTTATTTTTAAAACCATTTATTTAAGATTTTATTTTCAAATCCAATATATACTTATATATATACAATATTTAAATTTAAATGATTTAATATAGAATTTATTTGAATCGGGGAAACTCGCTTCCATTTATAATTAATTTTACAAATTTTTATTCAAAAATTTATTAAATTATCAATTTAGATAAATTAAAATCTAGGGTCGTTACATTCTACTTCAATCTGCAAAAAGAATCACTCAAATCCAATTTTAAAACGAATGAGTTATGCTATCACAAACATGGACTCAGGCCATGTTTGCAACAGTTCAAAAACACAAAAATGTGCAGGCCTAAAACCCTCCTGGACTCAACTTCCAAGCATGAAACAGGGGATCAAATAGAATTTATTGAACTCAAAATTGGTAATAATGCTGTAGAAAACTTCATCTTTCAACTGAAAGAAGAATGATGCAATTTGGATAAAATATGAGAAAGCTATGATATCTCAAAGTTGAACCCAGACAGTGTTTTCACTATTGAACTCTGGGCAAAAACATGGTTCAGGTCAATGTTTGACATCAGATTTATATAAGCTAATTATGTCAAAATGACCTGAAATTTGATATGCCTAAAGTAGAGAACTTCATCTTTCAAATAAAAAAAGAATCATGAAATTTTATTAAGAAATGAAAGAGATATGATGTCTCAAACATGGACTCAGGCCATGTTTGCAACATCTCGGAACAAAAATGTGCACAGGATAATTTCCAGTCTGTGCACTGATTTTGCAGCGACGATTTGAACACACAAATGACCATATTATTCAACCAAAATTTTCAGAAATGAAGTTCAACATGCAAGCTATCAAATGCAATAAATCCGGCAGCATTTCGTTGCCGGAATCAAAAGTTACAAGCATTCAAAGTAGCAACCAGAGAAGGTTTTGACACAGAAACAAAATTGAAAGTAAAAACGAATTACAAAGCAATTTTGGTGATTTTGAGCTTGGCTCAACTAGTTTTTGTGAGTTTTGTAACTCACCTTGCTGTTTAGATGCAAAAGCTCGAATTAATGCAGCAAGATTGAAGCTTTGGAGGAGAAATTGGCCTCTAGGAACCTATAAAACAAAAGAAAACAACATGCAAGAAGAATTCAACCATAAATTAGAAAATCCATTTTTCAAATTAGGATTTTGCTGAAATTATAGGGTTTTGGAGTTGATTACCTTTTGAATTATCACTCTAGATTGAAAGAGATTGCTATTTATTGAATTTAATTGAAGAAATCTAGTTGGATTCTGAATTTGATGGAGTGGGTTCTATGTTTGCCTACTGGAGGAAGAAGGAGAGGAGAGTAGCAATGTACGTATAGTTTTTTTCCTCACATCTTTCTCATTTCTGACTTTAGTGCACTAATGGGCTTTTGGACCCAAATTGGAGTTAGAGAAAATAAATTAGGCTAAATGATTAACTAACATATGAACTTATGTACATATACAACATACAAAATGCATTTTCTCCATATTTACACATAAGAACAATATGAAAACTTGTATACATACAAAATAAAACATTTTCTATCATATAAAACGATTAATTTTTATTTTTAAATATTTTTTTTAATTCCTTTATTTAACAAAAATGCACTATTTATTCAAATAAATGAATAAAACCGTGTTTTTAACTCCTAAAATTCCACAAAATTTATTTTATCACTTAGAAAATACATCAAACCATTTCAAAACATTATTTATAGCCAAAACTTATTTTTAACCCAATTTTTCACTTTTTATTTCAATAAATAACCTTTAAAAATCAAATACTTCTTTTAAAAATCATTAGAAGAAGTAATTGGCAATAATTAATAAAATTATTGCATTTTCTCTAAATAAAAGTCATTTTCCATTCATTATTAACCCAAACAACAAAATAAAGTTTACAAACTTTATTTTCACATTTTATTACCAAAATTCATTGTTTATTCCAAATAAACAATTTTATTTTAATTCACAATATTAAATCATAACTACCGTTATAATTTAATATTTACAGGTAATCTCCAAAACCAGGGTAGTTACATTGAACCTATGGACCCTTAACCAAAGGAGAAAGGAAGAGAGAAGGGGAAAATAAATTAGGTGAAAAGAATGCTTAATAAATGAAAGGAATTTTTTTTTAAAGGAAACATTAAATCCTTTACAATCCCTTCCTTAAAAGCCTTTCCGCTTTAATTCCTCATTAAATCTCAATCAAATACCTTCCCTTATCAAGTACCAATCAAAGTTGGGGCTATTTGGCCCTTAAAATTTCCAAAAACAATTTATCAATTAATCTCTCTAAATCAAATTTAAATATTTTATTGATGTCGTTAACCGATACGCGCATACATAACTTTTACATATACGCTTTTCATTAAATACTACATCATATAAACAATAATAATTAATATTTCAAAAATATTAATTAATTTACAATAATTATAAATTAATTAAATCATACGGATTTTCAGAATATTCATCATTACAGCTATGTGACTCAAAGGTGTAAATTCCGTCAGCGATTAATATCGAACGATTCGAATATTAACGTTCACATGTTACTTTTGCTAGGGATGATGCATTTTGGCTGAATTTATTGCTTACACATCTTTTCGGTAAAATCCAATTTTACTATTGTAAGCGGTACTCGGTAGTAACGATTATTTACTCCAATTCTCTTCATCAAAACTATACCACTTTAGGACATATAGAATTTGGTTTGGTCAAAATTCAAATATTGTCCACAATCAACTTGATTAGTCCAAACACATAACAATTATTAAGCATGCTGCTCTAGACAGAGACTTTGACAAGAGTATATCGCAATTAACTGTGATACTAACCCCTTATAACCGAGGAGATGAATTCTCCCTTGAATAGTATTTCACTTTCAATGCTTCAACTTAGACCAACAATAGTTGCTCGATGGATAGTTATGTCGTGATTTAACCATAATCAAAATGTAGTGTCCACATTGAAGTTCCACAATACTCTCAAGTTGAGGGAATTGTGTAACATTGTCACTTCGAGATTCTCTGTTTGACCTTAGTTATATTAAACAACAGAAAACTCTCAAGTGAGTCATTCCATAGTTATTCAAAAACTATCAGTTCGTAACCCCTTGGTGCCCACCCAGCAGCCATAACTAATACACTATCCAACTTTTGGAGAGTGTTACATACTTTAGTCTCAATAGAATCGGTATCTTTTCTCGAAACATCTCAAGTAGGAATAGTTAAAATACTATGTGGTTTTAATGTGATAAATTTCTTATGATTGCACAACATTGTAATTACTATCACATAACATATTATTTTAGAATTTTCTATTTAATATGCTTTAAACTAATTACTTAATTAATTATATCATAATACAACAAAGCATAATGTAGAAATAAAACACCTTTATTATGAATAAGATTGGTTATCGAGCTAGATATACGTAACAAATTACACAATTGCCCTTAGGCATACCCCTTCACTCTATTAAGTCGCACATTGTTTCAATATGCGAGTTTAGGCATTAGACTCAGTCGTGTGCATATGTTTAGGTGATGACTAGTTGGGACTTTATAGCCAATCATGTCATAGTTGGCTCGACATGCTAGTTAAGAATTTGAGCTCGATAACATGCATACGATTAGACATGGGATAGAATTTAGTGAGACCTTAGCATATGATGTCACTATAATGTTGTAATGTGCTTTGCTGACTTGTTTGGTCCAGGTGACATGGGTCAAAGAATGGTTTTTGAGTATATGTGTTGTTTTTCTAGCTTATTAGTAGTATACACTTATATGATGCATTTCACTCACCAGATATACGTCTGACCTCTTCTATTCTTTTCTTCCTTTTGTTTTACTCTGATAGATAGAGAGGACTAGTGGTGATTTCGAAGATGTAGCGGTACGATAGAGATGTGCATTTATTTATCTATTTGCTATACACTATTCTATTTTAGGTATTCCCAGACATTAGACCGTTTTCCTGACCAATATAAAGAGATGTTACAGTTGGAGTTTATTTAATACTACATTGTTTTGTTTATATGGGATTGTATTTTTTTTCACGCAAAACAAAGTATTATTATTTTGCATAAACAACCAGATTATAGTGCTCGTACCACTTTTACAACAATTATCACAGGTGAGAGGCAAAGTTGCCTTAACTACTACGTCTTGCGCACCACGTAAGGTTCAAACATACAGGTCAGTGCTGCAAAGCAGTCACGATAAAATACACCATGCATGGTAAATAATTACATAATATTATGATGCTGAGACATTCCTATGTGAAAATGGTTAACGTACTTAAAACAACCCAAATTACTAAGACTAGCAAAAAAGCCCACAATTCCCAAGCAGATCATATAGCCATAACAACCAGATACCAATTCCAAGAGAGCACCAACTCAACATACTACACCAAAGCTAATCAGAAGAAGCTCCAATAAAGGAAGACTTGTTCCACATAGCAAAACATAGCAAATAGGACCCAAGTCACCATCTTGGAGCAAAGCTTTAATAAATCACCAAAGAGAACTTCTTACAAAGAACAATTTCCATTAAAAAGAACAAAGGCTATCCCAACATTCCATAACACGAATACCAAAATAATATAAGTAAAAAGTACGAATTCCATCAAAATTACAAAGTAAGGCTTGACTAAAATACAGGGCCACAACATGAACTAGGTAGCACCAAAACAATTCAAGCATAAATGCAAAATGCAGAGGAATTTGATAGCAGTAAACAAGAGACCCAAAGCAAATAAAGCACTACAAGCAAAAATCAAAAGAATCATATAGTTGCAGAGCAATCACTTGGGATACGATCGGCACAAGCTCAAAAAAGATTACCACTACCTAAAAGAAGACACCGTATAAGTAAAGGACAATTAACCAAGCTTAATCTTACCCAACAAGCAAATTGAAGCCCAAGAGCCGAATCACTACTGAGATAGATCGACACTGAAAAACAGATCCACAAAACAACACATATACTGAGGCAGGCGACTAGTAAGACGAACACTCAGTAGAAAAGAGGGATGTATGGAGCACCGTTAATTGCTAATAAGTCGTGTACGCACCACCAGTAACGACATAGTCATACCCCTCCATTGTAAAGAAATCATCAGGGGAATGAGAAGGAGTTACAGAAAAAACATGCAGACTCGCACTCCAACACCCAAAGCTAACTACCATAGAAAACAAATTGCGCTACCTCCTCATGATGCTACCAAGGATAAATCAAACGAAAAGTAAACAAACCTGACCAAGAAAGGATGAGCGCTGAAGCACGATTGCTGCTTCGATCCAAGCCAAAAATTTCACAATAGGATTTTTGACCGACTGAGCTAAAAATAATGAGATCGGGGCTAGAAACAACAGATCCAAAGATAGGTGAAGGCAAGAAAAGCAAGATGCCGATCTAGCAAGCTAAAAAAGGGGTAGCGATGGCAGCGTGAAGATGTAAAGGGGCGCAACAACAGGAAGAGCTAGAAATGTTTGGAAATGAAGAGGAGAGTTGAGTGACGGGGAAAAGAAAATGAAAGAGGCTAGATTTGGAATGAAGAGAAAAAGGCAGCTAAAGAAACAAGGAGAGAAACCCTAGTCCCATTGATGCTTCCTTAATTGATTTTGAACATGGGTTTCAGGAAGTGTAGAATATTGGTTATTATATTTTATTCTTTCCACTATGAGTTCAGAAAGTGTAGAATATTGTAGTTAGCTCTGTGATATGTTTTATATTTTACTTCAAAATGATCCACTATCAACGGCATCTGCGATGCCAATGCCAATTTAGACGTGGGCCGAGACATCATAGATGGTGAGTTTTTACACTCTATATTTAACTTCTGGTATCTTTGTTTTGCCTTGAGCTTCTCTACCTACTTCACACATATGTTTATTCTGCTGAACTAGCTTTTCCTCTTCTTTCTTGGGAACTTCTTTAGCAACTAAATTCATTAATGCCACTTTACTAAGCTATCAAAAGTAGCTCCTATGGGTACATGTCTCAAAGCTATTTCTATCAAAGATTTTCTCAAGCCTTTAATAAATTTTGTCACCTTCTTCATTGGCGTATTAATGAGATATAGGTCTTAATTCGCTAAATGGTTGAATTCATTAGAATATTATTTAACAGTTCGGTCTCCTTGCTCTAAATGAATAAACTTCGCTAGTTCTACCCTCACTCAACCATTGATATGAAGTTGACTTCAAAACGTTTCCTTAACTAAGTCCAAATAATCTTTGTTTCCTTAGTCTCTGAAGTAACAACGCACCACCGGTCCAAGGCCTCTTCATGTAAGTGCCATGAAGCCAATTGCTTCTTCATTAAATTATCTATGCCCATAATAGCAAATGTCCTATCATAATTCCTCAGCCATGCCCAAGTCTCAAGAAATGATTCAGTTCCTATATAGTTCTTTCCACCCAAACTTTGGAAATCCTGACAGAGTTTAGGAAAATCCAAATCAGGCCAAGTAGCAAAAACTGAGAGAGTTAATGTAGCATCAAGTAAGGGTTAAATAAAAATATATACAATAAAATGTTTTTTTGGATTTAAATTGGAATTTTGATGAATAAAATGGATTTTCCGGAATTAAATGGAGAAGTTGGGATTTAAAATAGATTTGGGTGGTGAAAAGGTTTTAAATGGAAAAAAGTAGGAATATTTGATAAATGAGTTTGAAAATGTTATTTTGAACTTTTTTATTATTAAATTTGATTTTTGAGCTTATTTTGAAATAAATTATTTTAAGGGTTAAAAGTGGTATTTTGGCTATTAAAAATTTATTTCGAGCAAAAATAAAATTGGGATTTTTTTTATAAAATCTTGAATAATTTTTGTAAATATTAAAATGATTTAAATAGATTGGAAGTGAAGTAGTTGCTTACAAATAAAAAGAGAACAACAATTTTCAATTAGTTTGGGCTTTAAAGCAATTCAAAGTCCATAAACCATTTCTTAACTCCTTTAAATAGCTAATACTTATCATCTTCGTGCTTATCCCATTTTAAACTTTCTCATTAAACAAACACCATTGTACTCCATTTTCTAGCTAGGATTCCATATTTTTAAGGTTTTCAAGGAAAAAACATGGTATTTGGCTCCTAAACCCTATCTAATCCATTAAGCAGCCATATCATGATTTATTCTAGTTTTTTATGCAATTTTAGCATCAGTTCATGAGCTTGGATTGGTTTTGTTTGCTAGAGGCTTGAAACAAGTTTTGGGCAAGCTAATTTTCATAGGTAAGTAAGTGAAGCGTCCTTGGCTTAATCCTCAATGCTATATGTTAGTCGATAAAAGTTAGTCGAAAAAATATGGAGTCTGGTAGCTGTGGGAAGTGAAAACCTAGAACTTACTACTTTAGGATCGACCTAACCAGTCGAGACAAACCTAGATTAGTAAGTCCAGGTTATTTGCCTAAAAGTTTTTTCTTTCTCTATGTTAGTTTCTAAAAATTTTGTTGAGAATTTATCACTTTGAAAAAAAATTTAAAACCATCTAAGATAATGTTATTGTTTTAAATTTTATTTCAAACTTATTTTGCAAATTTTGAAGAAGATTGCAAATAAAAATATTCTATTGATTTTAAAGATTGAAGAAAAAGTTATCGACTTGATTTTAGAGTTGAGAGACAACTTTTGCATTTAGTTACTATGTTTATAAAAATGCAAAACTATGTATCAATACTTCAAATGAATTTCCAAAGTAAATTTTATTTGTTTGATATTATGTGCACAAAGAAATTTTTACAACCTTGAAGTGTCTTACGTTTGAAGCTATGATGTTAAACTAGATGAAATAGTTGATTGAATATATATGGTTACTTATGCTATGAAGTTGATTCCTATACGATAAACAACGATGTTCAGTTTATGGAATTATATATATATATATATATATATATATATATATCACTTCAGGTATTGAAAGCAAAATTATATCTCCATTCTATGGCATTACAATAATTTTATAAATAGCTTCATGTTTGACAAATGAATTTGACAAATGGCCATGAATCACTATGTTTGAAGTAATCGCATGACTTGGTTGATTTAAATATTGCTTCATTGAATATATTTCCAAGTTATTTTTATCCTATTGATGGTGTGATATCAGTATTAATTTTTGTGTGTTATATTGCTATGTTTAAATGAGTTAACGATATGTTATGACGACACTCACATATAACGAAATGGGATATAATGCCATTCCAAGAATAAATGGCATTAGGAAGTCCAAATGTTTATAAATAATATATATATATATAATATTTAACAGAGGTGGCACAAGATGAGACTACTAGGCCCTATTATCCATCGTAGCAGAAAAATTTAGGGTCGCAAGCCGAATCATTACGAACTAATCCAACTTCACTTTTTGTCCAAATGATATGTAGCATGAACACACCACTGGGTAAGCACAGTGCAAACAATGATTAGTAGTTCTAGTGATGGAGACTTGATGATGTAGTTACTACAACAAGATGGAGTGAGTGTCAAAGATCCATAGAGGAATATGTAACTAAGAGTTCGTGTAGGGGCACCTATATTTTCTGGTTGAGGGATATACAAATGAAACAGGCTGTCATATCTTGGTGTTAATGTAGAGTATAATAAGGTAAAGTATAATAAGATGAATCTAATTAGGAATTCACAAAGAGGATATGAAATAAGGTTCACTAGTTATTTATCGACCTTGTAAACAAAAACATTATATTCCATTTGAATAATGATTGCAACTTATGAATGTAAATATGATGTGATATCCTAATCGATTAGAGTTGTAGTTGTGAGTCACTTTGGATAGTGCCATGAAATGTGTGTTTACACTTTTTTGACTTATTGGGACGTTGGCGGGTTTAAATTATGGAATGTGCGACATATTTTATTGCTTGATATATCACATATTTTACCGACACTGCATGTTTGCTAATTCTATTGTATTGTTATACTTATAACTGATTTCTAGCCAGACTCGGGTTTTTTTATATCTGTGATTCCCTCGGGTTAAAGTGAGGTGTTTGCTTAATAGGATGATAACCTTCGAACGCCCATCTTCTTTGACGGTAGAGCAGACCAAAGGAGTAAGGTATAACATTTATTTTGTTTGTATTACTATCATTTTGGAGTATGGTGATCGCACTCTTTAGACCATTGTTTATAGTAATGTTTGCTTCATTTAGGATAGCATTGTTGAGGTGAAGTTAGAATCTATAGACATATATTAGTGGCAATAGTTGTCTTAGATAGCGTAGATGTCATATTTTTAGGCAGCTTTTATTGTATAAAGTGTGTTATTTACATAGTGATATTTTTGAGATGTCCATGTATCAAACATCTTTTGTTGTATATATTATATTTTTTCATTCTGTTGTGATATCTCATCAAATATTTATGTCATTCCTTATTATGTTCTAATATGTGATTTACTCAATTCTGAAACTCGTATATATTGCTTTGTGTCTGATAAGATACGTATTATTTCAGATGGGTTCAAGTATTGTAATGTATCTGTGTTGACCAAAAGTAGTATATAAGAGAATTCAGTCCCTCTAAGCTCTTCGATTCGGGCTATCAGGCAGTTTACTCCCTTTGATAGTTTGTTCACTAGAGTTAGGGCACCACAGATTGGTATCAGAGCTTGATTAGACCAAGATTTGAGTAAATCAGGAATAAAAATGCATTTGACCTATGTGGGTAGCCTTAGAGAGTCTAGATATACCTGTCTATGTGATAAACGAGTTATAGTAGGAGTGCCAAGGGTGAATACTGAAATTGCATTATATAAGTATTTATGATACGATGCATATTTGTTAGCGAAGTTTTATACATTGAATATACAATACAAAATTTATACAATAAGTGACAAATATTATTCAAAGAAATATGGCAGGACCAACTAGACCGAGAATGGGTGCATCAATTGATCCGCTAAGTGGTCAAACTAGAGGTTTAGGAAATCCGGACATCTTCTTAGCCATGAAACAACGGATGTAGATCATAAGGCATGGATGTCGAAGCACAGAATCCTAATCCTCAAGTGGAGTTCAATAAGCTTTATACGACTATGCTAGCCTAAGTGGTTAGTCAATCCATGGGAATGGAGAAGTGATAGGCGTCCACTCTTGGTTGCAAACATGCGAAAGGCTTTTTGATGTTCTTGGCTTAGAAGATCAAGATAGGAGAAGATTAGCATCTTGACAACTACAAGTTGGAGCATTAGACTGGTATGATGTTATAACTGCAGCAACAACAAAGGAAAACATTACATAGAAAGGATTCAAAGATCTTTTCAAAGCACATTTTCTTTTCAAAGCTGAGAAGGCAGCATTGTTTTACAAATGCATAGATATGAAGCAAGATGACTCGTCCGTAATAGATTACGTGAATGAATTTGTTGCACTCTCTAAATATGGACAGACTCTTATTAGTACTGCATTAGAGAAGAATGAAAATTTTGTTCTTTGTCTAAGGAATGATTTGAGAGATAAGTTACTTACCTAGCTTAGATTTTCATTTAAAGAGATAGTTGATATGGCATTGAGATTTAATAAAGTCCAAGGGAAAGATTCAACCTTAGGTGGTCAGTCAAACCAGCAGTTTTAGCATTAGAAGAAGGGATCATCCTCTTAGAAAATAAATTGGAAGTACAAGAAGAATAATCGACCTTTCCAGTCGAAGAAATAAGATCAGAAGAAGCCACATGATAAGTCTTAGGTAAATGATATTCTTGTGGAAATAAAGGAAACTATGCGAATAAATGTAGAAATACCAATCAAGGACAAATGAAGAGGTGTTACAACTGCAATGGTATAGGTCATATGACTAGGCAGTGTACGAAGTAGAAGAAGCAGTCTCAGGGCAAGATGTTTGTGATAGCAGTCGTATTCTTCCATGCTAGATAAGTAAAAGCTAGCCTTAGTTCTGGAAGGTAGTATTTTATGGGATGTATTATATAGTAGAGTTCTCTTCGATATAGGCACATCGCATTCATTTGTATCAAAAGAATTGGTAGAAAAGTTAAAATTGGATGTTTCTCTTCTTGTCACTTCTCTTCAAGTAGCTAATCCAGTTTGTGGGTGTGCTACTCTAGGAATGAAGTGTAATGATGTTAGGATTTATTTTTTTGGGTATTATTTATCGAGTGATTTATTTTTTATGGATTCTTTGGGATATGGTATTATTACATAATTAGACTTACTCGAGTGTTATCAGGCTGGACTATTTTGTATAGAGCGGATAATCATCCTTCAGCATCCCAATCACGTAGAACAACTTTTTATTGCTCTTGAATCATCAAGTGTCAGTCAAGTTATTCTTTATTTGCCTTGGAATATCAAGAAGATGAGATTAAGAAAATTCTAATAGTTGGATATTTTTCTAATATCTTTGAAGTAGTTATTGGTTTACCTCCTTGTCGTGTAGTTAAGTTCAGGATATATCTTATCCCTAGAGCTCAACCTTTTAGTAGACCTCTTTATGTGCCCTAGTGAGATGTATAAATTGAGAACTAAGATAGAAGACCTTGAGCCGAAGAATTTTATTAGAACATGCAGTTCTCCTTGGGGTGCATCAACATCATTTGTCAAAAAAGTGGATGGATCTCTTTGTCTTTGTATAGATTACATAAAGCTAAATGATCTCACGGTCAAAAATAGTTATCCACTACCGAGAATGGATGATTTGTTTGTTCGATTGAGTGGTGCAAATGTTTTTTCACAACTCGATCTTGTTATAGGTTTTCATCAACTTGGAGTTGAAGAAGGTAGTATTCCAATCACATTATTCTGAAATACGTATGGTTCTTTTGAGTGACTAGTAATGCGATTCGGGTTGAAAAACGCCCTAGCAAATATAAGTTTTTATAATTTGTTCGGAAAGTTTATTCTGGTTTTTATCGATGATATTCTTATGTATTCAAAGTTAAAAGAAGAGGGTGGTGTTAGAGACTCTAAAAACACAACAACTTAAAGCAAAATTTTTGAAGTGCTACTTCTAGTATAAAGAAGTTAAGTTTTTGGGGCATATCGTTTTAGAAAAAGGCATTTACGCTGGCCCAGTCAAAGTTGAAGCTGTTCAGAAATGGAAGCGGCCAGAATCGCGAAAGGAGATTCCTATTTTCTTTGAACTAACAGGATATTATAGGTGATTTATTGAAGACTTCTCCAAGATTTCTACTCTACTTAATCATCTGACAAAGAAAGGAATGAAGTCCATCTCGACAGATAAGTACGAAGAAGCTTAATAAAGTTGAAGTAGCTACTTTCCAATGCTCCGGTGTTGATAGTTCTTAAAGCTAATCAAGATCTGGTAGTATATAAAGATGCCTGCAGGACAAGTCAGTGATGTACTAATGCAGCGTGATAGAGTTGTAACACATGCATCTGGACAGCTCAGATCAAATGAGTTGAGATATGCCTTTCATGATATTGAATTGGCAGCGGCTATTTGCATTGAAGCTTTAGTGATATTATTTAGGTGAGAAATTTGTTTTATATTGACCCTAAGTCACTGAAGTATTTATTTTATTAAAATGATCTGAATATGCGGTAGCATCGATAGCTTGAATTTTTGCAGCATATAATCTGGAGATTCAGTATACGCCTAGTAAAAGAAATAAAGTGGCGGATGCTCTCAGCAGAAAGCATCATGAAGTTATAGCCATGATGTCTACAAAATGGAAAGACTTAGAGTTATTATCTTCCTATGATCTTCAGTTTGGGAAGATAAACGATATGATAGCCATGTTAGCAAGTTTCGAGGTTCAATCCAGTTTGCTCGATTGAATCCAATCTAGTTAGAGAGATGACCCAGTTCTAATAGATTGGGTAAGTCAACTACAAAGTGGAAATGTTTCTGATGACCTTTGCGGATTCGAGCTTAACTCAAGTATATGTTTGAGTTAAGGTAAAAGGCTATGTGTTCTCAACATAGCTAGTTTGAAAAAAGAAGTTCTCAAAGACTATCACCATTCTGTATTTTATACACATCCAAGTGGTACGAAGATGTATAACGATATGAATTGGATGTATTATTCGAAAGGTATAAAATGAGAAATCGGCGAGTATGTGAAGGATGTGTTACATGCCCGTTAATGAAGGGCAAGCATCAAAAGTCCCATAGGTTACATCTACCTTTCAAAGTACCATAATGGAAATGGATAGATCTCTTTCGATTTTACTAACAGACTTCCTAGATCAAGATAGGGAAATGACAATATTTGGGTAATAGTTGATCAACTTATCAAAAGCGCTCATTTGATCCTAGTTCTATCAAATCAAACTATAAAGGGTTTAGCAAGCTTTTTTATTAAGCATATAGTTGATCGCATGGATTTCCAAAAAGTATAGTGTGTGATCGAGACCCCTTATTTTCTAGTCATTTTTGGTAGAGTTTGCAGAATACATTCGTTGTTCAACTCAATCTGAGTACTGCATACCATCCTTAGATGGATGTGTAAAAAGAAAGAGTTAATCAAGTTGTTAAAGATCTACTTAGGGTTTGTGTTCTAGAATTTAGAGGTTCTTAGGAAGATTGTCTTTATCTTGTTGAATTCTCCTATAACAACAGCTTTTAATCGAGTATCGACGTGGCTCCATTTGAAGCGGTATATGGAATTCTATGTTTATCTCCAACATGCTGGCAGAGATGGGGACAGATTAGTTTTAGGTCCATATATGGTTAGTGAGACGACTGAGAAGATAGATCTCATTAGAGATAGGATAAAGACAACTCAGTTGAGGCAGAAGAGCTATGAAGACAAGCGCAGAATAGGTTTGGAATTTTCTGTGGAAGAGGGAGTTTTCTTGAAGATATCTCCAATGAAAGGTGTTGTGAGATAGGAAAAGGTACGAAAAATTGCTTTGGGTTTTGTTGGTCCATATAACATTATCGAGTGAATCAAACCACTAGCATATCGGTTAGAATTATTAGAGTATTTATCTAGAGTCCATGTTGTATTTCATATTTCTAGGCTACGAAAGTGTATTCAGGACTCGCATATTATTATAGAGCCGAGACAGGTTTAGGATTTAGATTTACATCTTACCCCGTCGTATCCTACCGAGCCTTCATGGATAATAGACTTGAAGATTAACCAATTGAGGAACAAAAGTGTATCATTAGTAAAGTTCAGTGGTAGAGTGACCCAAGAGATTGTACTTGGGAGGTCGAGGAACTGATGCAATGGACACATCCTGAGTTGTTCTCAAACAGTTAGGCATGTGTTTATTTGTTTGACAGGATTATTTTATAGATGTTTATATATGCTTGGTCGTAGATGCTTTCGTTGATAGAAAAGTTTGCTTGATTGTTATTCATGTTTGATAGGTGCATGTTTGCATTTGATTATTTAGCAATATGGTTAGATTAGTTATACTACTCTCTAGTAAATTACAATGATGCAATTTCTTCAAGAATGTGAGTCTGTAACATCCCAGTATGGAGCTAAACAAAAATAAATACAATAAAATGTATTTTTGGATTAAATTAGAGTTTTGATGACTAAAATGGATTTTTGGGAATTGATGGAGGACTAGGATTTAAAATAGACATGGGCGATGAAAATTGTTTCAAACCGATAAAAAATGGGAATATTTGATGAATGGGTTTGAAAACGTTATTTTAGGAATTTTTATTGAATTTAATTTAGTAAATTTGAATTTTGAATTTTATTTTGAAATGAAGTGTGAACTTTTTTGAAGGGTTAAAAGCTATATTTTGACTATCGATTAATTATTTCGAGCAAAATTAAAATTGCAAATTTTTTGTATTAGCTTAAATAATTTCTATAAATACTTGAATGATGTGAATAGAGTAGAAATGAAGTGGTTTCTTTGCAAATAAAAAGAGAACATCAATTTTCAATTGTTTTGGCTTTAAGGCCATTCAAAACCTAAGAACCATTACCCACCTCGTTTAAAGAACTAGCACCTATCCTTATCTTCATGCTTATCTCATTTAAACTTTCTCATTAAAAAACACCCACCGTACTCAATTTTCTAGCTAGGTGCAATATTTTTCAGTGTTTTAAGGCTTTTTCAAGGAAAAAGCAAGGTATTTGGCTCCTAAACCCCATCTATCCATTATGCACCTATATCATGCTTTATTCTAATTTTTAATGCAAGTCGAGGATCAGGTCGGTAGCTAAGTTCTTGATTTTTGGATTGGTTTTGGTTGCTGAAGGCTTAAAGCAAGATTTGGGCAAGCTAATTTTCCTAGCAAAGTGAGTGAAGCATCCTTGGCTTAATCTATGATGCTAGATGTTAGGGTTGTTTGATGATATAATGTATGTAATGTTATTATAAGTTTCATTTTGTTGTGTATTGATCAAGTGAGTCACTTTGAAGTGGTTATAGTGTATACATGAAATCCTTTGCAAAGCTTGAATTTTGATGCATGTATGTAATGACTTAATACCAAATTTTTGCTTCAATGATTATACCATCCAAAGTCAGGTAATTCAAGACCAATGGAGTTCAATGGCCATGGAAGGAAAAAACCTAGAGCTTACTACTCTAGGATTGACCTGACTGGTCAATCAACTATATCCTAATTGGTCGATCAGTCAGGACAAACCTAAAGCAGTAAGCTCCATTTTATTTTCCTGAAAGTTATTTTTTTATTTTTCTTTGTTTTACTTTATAAAAATTTTGTTGGGAATTTTATCACTTTGGAAACTTGTTTAAAAACTATTTAAAACAATGGTTTTGTTTTAAATATTATTTTTAATTTATTTTGCAAATACTAAAGTAGATTGGAAATAAAAAATTCCATTGATTCTAAAGAATGAAGAAAAGAATGAAAAAATTCAATTGGACTTTTGGGTTGAGTTAGTACATTTAAGAATTATATGGAACTTTGTATCCATTTTTCCAAATGAATTTCCGATGTAAATTTTTATTTATTTTTTATGTGCATAATCAAAGTTCCATGTGTCTTGGTGTGATATTTCATAAACTTTAAGTTTGTTATCTTTGAAAGTATGATGTTAAACTATGGGATGAAAAAGTTGAAATAATTTATATGGTTACTTAGACTATAAAGTTGATTCCTTTACCAAGAATAACCATGTTGTGCTTATGGCATTATTTCGATACATACATACATATATATGTATGTTGCTAGTTTTGTATATAAAATGATATCTCCATGCCATGCCATGACAACTATTTTATAAATGGTTTCATGTTTAATATATGAATGGGATGCAAATAGCCATGAATCACTATGTTTGAAATAATTATATGACTCTGTTGATTTAATGTTGCTTTGTCGAATATATTACCAAATTATTTATATCCCCTTAATGCTATAATATTGATACTGAATTTGTCATGTTACATGGCTATGTTTAAATGAGTTAATGCTATTTTATAATGTGATGCAAGTACACGACACTCACATATGATGAAATAGGATATAATGCCATTTTAGGAATAAATGGCATTAGGGAGACCAAATGATTTTATATGATATGTATGTGTGCATATGTATGTATGTATGTATATAATTTGACAAAGGGGGCATGAGGTGATGCTACCAAATGCTGATATTCATCCTAGCAGACATATTCGAGGTCGCACCGATCATAATGAATTAGTCCTGCATCACTTTTTTATCCAAATAATCTACTGCACGGACACACTATGGGAAGGCATAGTGCGAGCAGGGAGTAGTAGTTCCATTGATGGATACTTGATGAGATGGTTACCACAACACAACAGAGTGAGCATTGGAAATCCAGAGAGTATTGTGCAACTAAGGGATTGTGTAGGGGCACCAACAACTTATGGTCGAGAGATATACATATGAAACAAGCCGTGATATCATGGTGTTGAGACAAAGTATAACAGAGTGACTTCAATTAGGAATTCACTAAGTGAATATGAAATAGGATTCGCTAGTTATTTCCTAACCTCATAAACAATTGATTTGGAAAGTGTATTTTATTTAAATAATGACTGCAACTTATATATATGGATAGGTCTGATATCCCAAATGATTATAGTTGCAACTGTGAGTCACTTTGAATAGTGATGTGAAATGTGTGTTTACACTGTTTTGATTTGATGGATGTGGGCAGGATTAAACTATGGAGCTTGTGACATATTTTATTGTTTGATATATCATATATGTTACAAACACCACATATTTGCTAATTCTATTGTATTGCTGTATTCACGGCTAGTTTCCAGCCTAACTTGGGGTTTTCTTATGTTTGTGATAACAGCTGTAATCAGACTAAGGTGTTTGCTTACCAAGATGATCTCCTTTGGACGTCTATCTATTTTGTTGGTCGAGCAGACCGCGGAGGGCGTTAGGCATAACATTTATTTTGTTTACAGTACTATCAGTTTAGAGTATCTTGATAGCTCTCTTGGGACCAATATCCATGGTACAATTTGCATTATTTGGGGAGATGGCATTGCGGAGGTGAAGTAAGAGGCCTTAGACATAAGTTAGTGGTTGTAGTTGTCCTAATGTAACATGGATGTCATATTTTTTGGGCAGTTTTATTATATAGAGTCTTCTATGTATATAGTGATATTTTTGAGACGTTGATGTATCAAATATCTTTTGTTGTATATATATTATATTTTGTCATTCTGCTATGATGACTTATTTAATATCTATGTCATTCCTTATTATGTTATAATATGCGATTTACTCAATTCTAGAACTTATGTATATTGCTTTGTGTTGAAACTTGATACATATTATTTTAAATGGGTTCAAGAATATATTGTAACATATCATGTTGATCGAAGTAGTGTATAAGAGAATTTGCTCCTTTGGAGCTCTTTGATCCAAGCTACTAGGAGGTTGACTCTTTTTGATAGTGTGGTCACTATAGCCAGGGCGCCACAATTAATGGTATGACATAGGGTCAATTATCTAATTTGTTGCATATATCAAACTCTGTGATCAATGTTGTTTGTAATATAAATTTGGTGTTTATTTTCTTACATTGTCATATTGTGATATAAATAATTAAGCAATTAATTTAAAGTACATAAATAAGAAAATCTTTAAATAAAATTTAATGTGATTATAGTTGCAAGTAGTTGCAACCATGAGTAATTAGTTATAATGTAAATTAACATTTTGTTTTAAATATTCTTGGTCAAGATGTTTCGAGAAAAGGATATTGATACATCCATTGAGACCAAAGTACATAACACCCTCCAAGTGTGGGTAGTGTATTACGCATGACCGTTGGAGGCACTAAGAGGTTACATACTTAAGCTATTGGATAACTATAGAATGACTAAACAAAGAGTTTCCTATTGGTTGATAACAGCGAGGTCAAATAGGAAATCTCAGTGTGACAATGTTGCACGGTGCTTTTAACTTGAGAGTGCCATGGAATTGTGACATGAATACTCCACTTCGGTTATAATTAAATCATGGTATGGTGACCATCGAGCGACTATAGTTGGATCTGAGTTGAAGAGTAGGAAGTGAAGAACTATTCAACAGAGAATTCGTTTCCTCAGTTTTATGAGGTTAGTATCATGGCCAACTGTAGTCAACTCAAAGTCAAATTCTCTGGCTAGAGTAGATGGTTAATGATAAATTCTATAAATGAACCAAGGACTTTGTAAAGGGATTGAATTGTAGAATATGGATTTTATTGAATTTTTGACGATATATCATAAAGTCATATATCGTTGATGAAGAGAATGTGTGTATATTATATCATCGCTTAACTATACCTTTTAAGGTGATGTTAAATTTGATTTTACGAAAAATATTTAAAAGCGATGAACTTTTCCAAACTATCACATCACTAGCTAAGGTGAGATGTGTATGTTAATATTTGAATTGTTCAATATTATTCGCTGACTGAATTCAGATCAGCGAGTCACACAATCGCATCCGTGAATTCTCTGAAATAACACACACTTTAATAAGTTTATAAAGTGTTATAAATTAATAAAATTAATTAATATTTAAGAAATATTAATTATTTGTGTATTTGATGTTTGAGATGTTTTTAGAGAATGGGGTAACTCCTTGAAATTTTTTGGGCATCATTAGTAATTGTCTGGATGTACATATAAATGTTATATGTCCACGTATCGATATATGATACAGATGTATAGTTAAACAAACTTTAAATATAAATAATTGATTAATAAGCTTGAAGACAATTTGACCCATGATTTGATCATGAGGTGGTGGCCATAAAAAGGGAATAAAAGTAGTTGATATATTTTTGAACTGGAATGGGAGAATGAGTAAAAGATGGTAGATTCTTTTCTCCCTTTCTTCCTCTATAAATCCCAGTTCATACGCACTCTTTGTGTTAATACCTGAGATGTTGATTTTGATTATGAAAATCATATAAATATAAATACTAATGTTTTGTCAAGTTGTATAACATATATTGCAGTATATTACATAGGTACAAAATGACTAAACTTTAAGGCTGATCGGTTAAAGACCAAGAATGAAGATTTAGAGATATGATCAATGCTCATGAATTTAGAGATAAAAGGCATGAAGAGCTCAAGACCCTAGTGTTTAATATGAGTTATTAGAACAAATTATTAAAGTCTCTGATAGTAGGTTTTGATCTTTATCACAAATGTCGACATAGTGACTGTTGGTTGCTTTTTTATTTTTTGAAAAGAAGTGACTTTCGGACACAACTTCTAATAACCCACACTGAAATGGGCCTAAATTTCAACCCAAAAAAGGCCCATCGAAACTTAGAACCGTCTCAAAGTTGGCTGTGAGTAAGTAAGAAGAAAAAACAGAACTATTTATCTACACATTCAGAATCTCACAGTGGAAGAACAAAATATAATAATAACAATAGTACCCAATTCATTTATATTTCAAAAATGTCATTCAAAACCATAATAAAATAACCATAATGTCAAAACCCAACAATAACCGTACATATCCGTAAGATATAGAATTATAACATTGTTTTTATTTCATGGGTATAATAAAAACAACAGAAAATAACATGTAAATAAACAGTCTACTACAACAAGCATCATCAACGACTCCGCCTTCGGCATTGCCCTTCCTAACTTGTGTTGTAATGAGGAGGGAGTCAGAATAACATACGTCTGGTGAATGAGAATCTCGAGCCTTACTATATTAGTACTTGGGCACTATAATTCAAATAGGAATATGTCTTAAATTTCTACCTACAACATAAGTGTTTTCAAATGTAAGCCAAAAGGCTTTACTCAAACTTAAAAAAAGGCTTTCCAAATATAAGCTCGTGGCTATCCCAATAACTTACATCTATCGTCCATAATGTCCTATCAATGTAAGAGATAGAACTCAAGTCACTTGATACCTTTTAATGGATATTAGGTAGACTCTAAACAATTAATACCTTGTTTAAGATAGGTCCACGTCATTTACTATCTATAATCTCAAGGCGGACTCCTCACTAGTAACTATCTAGCTGACATTACACAGACTCCCTTTATCCACTTAATACTTTCTATTGAAGCGGGCCCTTTTCTGAGATATCCTCTATTGTTCCTAACCCATAACTCAGACCGTTTACTAGTTCCTACACAGAGAAGAGGCGGGCCCTCACACAACCACTTAATATCGTCAATCTTTGAAGCAGGTCCTTAGTATTACGTCCCCTACCCCACGGTCACGTCTCACATTAGCCGGACTATTCGTAGGTACTGGTAGCCAGATTTACCCTATATAATTTGTGTGACACCCCACCTCTATACTCCCACTAACCAAGGACACTAATGGGTAATGCCATCGATTATCACAAATAATAAGGCTGTTGAGGAGCGACCATCTGTATAATTGCTTTGAGCGAGTACCGATATGTCAGATAGTATATCACGCATTTCATTTCAAGAGGAAATCTGATATATTCAATACAAACTCAAAGCTACTACACAATGGCTAAAAGCCCTTCGGAAACAAATATAAAATAGTCATAACATAAAATCAGTCATAGATATTCCATTAAGGCGGAAACATATATGAATTTAACACATAGAAGTGAACATCATAGTAGTGGTCATACAAGATCCACTACATCCTAAAAGAATAGATACATGTACTACACAAAAGAATATGAATACATCAAAGAGTCTCTATCTCATATACATGAAAGATAAAACTACTAAGCTAAAGTAGTTAGCCAAAAGTCAGAAGCTAGTCCCTACTAAGAAGTCAAGTGAAAGCACCTGAAACACCTCGGTTTGACCAGAGTATTATTTAAGAAGCAAAATAAGAAACGGATCAGTCTAGCTATAATCATCATGTAAGATAAGATAGGATAAGAGATATGACAAATATATATGATAAAAATTAAAATCATACAATATCTCAAGTTTTCTCAAATACCCAAAAAGAATATCATACTCTTTAATTTTATTCACCAAATCACAAATAGTGATAAAGCTTATCAATGCAAATCACAAAAATTGGTGAAACACAAATTCCAAAAATCAATATTTAGAAATCCAGAAAGCACAAAGGGGGAGGCCTATCACAAACAGGAGCACAAAAACTCACCAACACGTATATCACAAACGGGACGCTATCCCATGGGTCGCTAAGCCATAAAATTTGAGTCGAAGCTCCACAAATGGCCTGAAGACCATGGGTCACTACCCCACCAAATTGAGCCGAAGCTCCACAGAATGGGGTATAGTCCCCCACGCGGACAAAGAGACATTGCACAGCGCAAGTCTAAATCATAAAATGATCATCATTGATCAGTAAGTGTAAATTACACTAAGCTAGTAAATAAATGAGTTTTTGTATTTACTACTAGTATAAAACCTTCTTATTTAAAAGCGAAAAATCACATAAACGATTGTAAAAACAATTTATCACAAAAATCCACATTTCGATAACGTGAATCAAACCATGGAAATCGATATCAATTCCATCAAATGGAAACACCAAAAATCCAGAAAAGAAATCATCAAAGTTGATTTTGGTTGACAACAACTATACGGATCGTCAAAAATCGATAAATCGGAAATCCACATGAAAATAACCAAATATTCAGAATTCGACAGCCACAGATGTCTATGGTAAATCCACAGACGTATGTCCCCTGTTTCAGGAAATTGTGACCCTGAGGTCACAGACGTCTGTGGATAATCCATAGACTTTTGTCGCTTGTAGCAGGATAGAATTTGCAAAGCCCTTAAGTGGGTAAACCTACACAACTTCTCGGATTCGGAAGCGACTGAATGAGCAACTGCGACTAGGGATTTATGCCAAGCGACAAACCAGCCCTAATGGCTCTTCAATACACCCAAAACAACATGTCTAAACACCCATTCTAGGGTTTTCATAAATTTTGACTTCAAAATACCAAAACTAGGAAAATTCACCAAACCAATTCAATTCAAAACCAATTGAATGAGAAATAGATGTTAGGAATTCATACCTAACAACCATCAAAGCTATAGACATAGATGTGAGTTCAAGAACTCACCTTTAACCCAAAAATAGAAATGCGAAGCTCTAAAACAAGCTAAGATCAATTCCTCTTCAACTTCACCTCAAAGATCTTCAATATATTATTACATGCAAAGATTTCCTAAGTTAGGTTATAGGAAATTCTGAAAATTAAAGAGAAATTGAGATGGAGAAGATGAAGAGGGTGTTTACCTAAGCTTCTCTTTGATTTATAACTTGAATTTGAATTCCTAAGAAAAGCTATGGCTTAGGAATTTTAGTTTCCCTTCTTTTCCCCATTTTTCCTTTAGCTTGAGAGTGTTAGGAAATAGAGAATGGAATGAATGAAGAGGAGAGGAGTTATGGTATTTGGTAGAAGAGTTTGGGTTACATTATTGGGTTATTGGGCTAGAACACAGCCCAAAGCCCAAATAAAAATACCAAAATCCTAATCAACTCCAAACACAACAATGTTTATACTTAAACAAGTTGTAAACGTCGATTTGAACTCAATGAAAGTGGTCTCAAGTTAGGATTTGACTGTTTACAAAAAGTCACATTTCGGACTTTAACTCAACTATCGATGCTATATTTAAATAAAACATTTAAATATATAATCGTAAAATATGCGGGTTGTTACAATTTGGAACTAACCTCGTGTCATCATAGTTACTTATAATAGGTGATGTCTCACATTAGCCATAAAGTCAAACTGTTGGTAGCTAGATTAGTTGGGCAGACTTCCGTGTGCTTTTAGCTGACCTCGCATCCCTATGACTTAGTCATAATTTATATCACACTTTTCATATATTATCACACATCTCACCATTTCCTTAACCAAGGCCTTATAAGAAATCATTCTTATTTCGCCTTTAACATTAATTATCTTCCTAAGGGGGGTTAAACAAGATTTAATAACCTATTTAACTATGCAATCATGCGTTAATTACGCTAATACACACACACACTACCTAGTAATTTATAAGGGTATGAAATATACGTCCAAATCTAGCGTTTAAATGTCAATTCTTTAACAATTATACAAGTCTCATTCCATATTATCAACAATACCAAAATTCCAATATTTATATCCAAAAATTCTAGTTAATAGACCTGTTTACAATTAAAATTTTAAACTCAATTTATTACATCCAAATAATGGAACATATTGATGATAGAAACATACAATTCCAATTTTTACGCTCTATTCAACTCCTTTTTCCAATAAAATAAACAAAGGAATTTCTATTTGATTTATTGGAATTACGGTGCAAACTACAAATAAAATTCGTAGCTTACACACTATTCCGCACTCAAAATCCTTTAACCAAATTCAAACAAAAGGAATAAGGAGTGAAATAAAAGGTAGAATTATAAAACTGCAATTCTACACAATTTCCATTATTTTGACATAAACAAATTGAGATTTCAACCTAGAATTGACATTTCGCATTGAAGGAATTTTGAGGGTTTATATTACGATGTTTCGTAAATCAAAACTCCCCAAGGCATATTCAAACCCAAACTATACTGGTTAATTACTAAAATAGAAAAGCTAAGACTTCCACTCATAATATAGCCTTAGCTTTGTCTCCTTTGGATTTGACATGCCTTTGACAATCTCTTAACACATCTCATTTTTTAATACATATATACAACAAGAGATTTGTATATACATTAGATTTAAAAATGTAGAGATTTATAGGAGAAGAAGCTGAGAAAAAAAAAGATAGATCAAAAGGATTTCTTACTGAAACCCTAACAGAGTTTTTGAATCTTGAAGAGACGAACCGACAGAGCTTCGCTAATGTTCCTAAAATATTATATGAATAAAAGTGAGGGATCTACGATCTTATTTATAGTGGTAAGAAAGCATCGGAACAGTCTGATTTAAATAATTAAATCCAAAATGTCCAAAATTATAAAATCTAGCCACTAATTGATAAGGAGCGATCGACGACCCCTATACCACCGGTCGAGCACTAGGGTCGATTGGTAGAGGTCAGGGTTGACCTCTCCATCTATTTTGGAAACGTTGATTTTCATCCGGTGTTATTTTTATTTAATTTCTCAATTAACATTTAATGTTTGCGTTAATTTTAACGTTTCCTTAATCCCCAAGTCTATCTATTGTTAATATTTGAATTTCAAATTTTAAAACTAATTATTTATTTGAATTTGAATTCTATATAAATTATTTTGAACCTAAAAACTTCAAATGACCATAACTTTTCTTTTTGAGCTCCATTTTCAACTTTATATATGGAAAATGATTATAATTCCACCACGAATGCAACGACATAACTTTCACGGTCAAATACCAAATTTTGCAAAATTTCCATTTTACCCCAACCTTAATTTATTTTATTTATCTAATTTATTTATGGTTGATTTTATGGGGTGTTACATTCTTCCCCCGTTAAAAAGGATTTCTTCACCGAAATCATTTCCAAAGGGCAAACAACGTAACGCGCACTAAGCTTCCATGTTATACAACCAAGTTATATCCACAACCATATACCCAACCAAAAGTGCAATGTGGTTTTGTGTGCAGACATACTATAAGTGAGCTAAATCTTAGTGTGAGTGTATGATCATGACATATAAATATGTATGCAAACACCCTAAACATGCAAAAAAGTGTTCTATATGAGTGCAAAAGTGATTGTAAAGGTATAACAACCATCACCTACCATCCAATCTAGCAACTGCAACGCAACCAAAACCTAACTTTGGAAAAGAAAGTTTACCAGTGAAAAGCTTAACATGAGAAGCCCTCATCCATTCCGCTGAATTTTCCTCCCATTATACTCGACCAGTCTAATTGCTTTATTGTGGAGCTTCCATGCTCCACAATACTTATGGTGGCATCGGATGCTATTAGCTCCATCTCAATATCCTCAATATATAAGGCTTTACCACAATAGTTGTGCCCTGAAGGCATTTCCTCAAATGTGAAATGAAAAAAAATGTCATGGACTCCTGCCAATTATTTAATAGCTCCACACGATAGCAAGTCTTCCTATTCTTTCTAAAATTGGAAAAGGCCCAACAAATTTTTGGTGCCAACTTTCCCGACTTTCCAATTCTCATGACCTTCTTAAGAGGGGAAACTTTGATAAACACCATGTCCTCTACTTCTAATTCTAACTCTTTTCTTCGCTTGTACGCATAGGATTTCTGGCGATCTTTTGCGGCCTTTATTTGCTTCTTAATCAGTTCTACCTTTTTCCTTTTGGCAAGTCAAACACCTAGTGGTAGATTCTACCATCTTCTTATTCATCCCTATCCAATAGAAAATTCTCTTCATATCCATATTCATTTTATTTCCTCCAGGGTGAATGGTCATCCTTGAATGGTGTCTCTGAAATGACCCACCAGATTATACTCTAATTTCATAAGGAATTTTTTTTTTTTAAAGAGGATATATATATATATATAGATATATCATCCATTTCAATTATCATTCTCAGGGTCACTTTCTTTTTCCAATAAATCAAATATATCCAGGATCACAATAATCAACCAATATAAATATATCAGTACATTTACAAAAATAAGCACATACATGTGAGGATGTATATGCCTCTCTTGTTTGAATCAGAGTTTTGAAAAACAAGAGGATGTTGGATTGCTAATTTATTTCATATATTTTTTTTTTTTTTGATCAAACAATCCACTGGGAACAAACACATTAGTCTGTTTATACTAACTAAGAAGTGATCAAGAAATAATCAGTAGTAAACAAGCTTTTAATATAGATGTTTGTGTTAAGTTCTGAATAGTGTCAAAATCAGTATAAAATAAAGTGGATCCTAAGGAAACACAAGCAACATCTAGGCGTAATGGAAACGCGCCTAACTTATACATACAAGGTCACGAGTTCGAGTGCTATGCTGGTCGGTTCAAACACAATTTTTGTTTTTCATTTTTTTTATTGCATTTTTCTTCTGTACAATTTGAAACTTGTTATCTACCTGTCTGCATATACATATTTTATTTTGCCTAAGATCCATCATACAAAACAAATATCCTTGCTTAATCATTTTTGGAATTCCATTCCTACAACCTAGAAGGCTTCATGATTGAATGATAAGAGTGTTTATCATTTTCCAGGTTTGTATTTCTTCTTATAAGATTTGTCTGGCATTTAAAATGCATTTGGTTAGAATCTGAGTAAAATTCAGATTCTTATTTCAAATACAAAGGAAAAGGTGAGGTAAAATCTGCACTTAAACATGTTTATGTGCATATATATCTGCAACTATTTGAATCTGGCTTCCATCTATCTTACTACAGATCCTTTCTTTATTTAAAAATAGGACATGAAGCATTTGTATGGAACAAGTCAAATAAACCTTACAGCCATATAAAAACATTCAACCTATGTCTATTTCTTTTGCATACATATGTTATATTAGAAAATAAAACCAGTTTGATTATCTGAGAATCAACTCTCCAGATTTTCCAAAAACTTAAATCCTTTTTAAAGTCTCAAGATTGACTAATACATTTATAAAATGTAATCATTCAATTTTTTTAACATAGTGTTCTTGCTAAATCTACTTACAAGATTTGATCAAAATCCTTTTTAAGCATAACAGAAATTTAACTAGGTTCATAGATTCCAGATACAAGTCAAATTCTTAACAAAATGCCTAACAAAATATCAATCCAATATTCAACACTTAATACAAGTAGCAATTTAAATTGTCAATACATGCAGATTTCAACATTTAGGCTCTTATCTAACTAAGTTTTAGCATGCTATATCTTCTTCTCAAGGCCTTGCTCCTACTCCTATTTAGTTGCTGCAATCCCTGAAAAAGCATTGGAAACTGCCTCATTTTAAATGAGACACCCCAGATGCCAATAGCACACTAGGGTCAGACACATGTCTGGTATGAGAAAATTCACAAAAGCAATTTGTTAATTAGTTTAAAATCAAGTTAAGTACAAATACATAAGGTTCTGTCCTTTGGAATTAGGTAAATACTTGTGTGCATGCTCTGTGTCATTGTGCATGTGCACACTTAAATTTTCTTCCCAGAGACTACATATATATATATAGCACAAACATTCAAGCATACAATTCAATCATAGACAAACAATCATTCATACCAAACAGGAAAATAACTAATATGAGTTAAATCACTCATTCAATACTCATATTTCAAATCTGGGAAAAACTCTAGTTTTCTCATCTGCTCAAGTATTACTTCCTTGGTATATTTATCTATCCTTGGTCTCACCTGCAATACTTATGAATCAATGGACACACTGTAATGAACTAATTCACTCCATTACACAAAGATCTCAGGACTTAAACAAGCCATGTGTCAACTTATGTTACTCAAGCACACAAGTCATTCCTGCAGTGTTCTTGACCCCAATATCCTAATCAGGTTTTTAGTTAATAATAACTCTCTTTTGATTTTTCATGGCAAAACCATTCAGTGATTCATTTCATAATCATACAGAGGCAAACAAACAAACAACCATTGGTGATTACAAAATAAGGATTCTGGATGTACATATATTCATCCTGGTATTTAAAAGGAGTTTAGGCAACTAATATTGGCTTATGGTTCCTGAGAGAAATTTTCTTTTGCAAACATTTGTGCTTGAGTTAAACTCAGGATAATCTGGTTTCACTGAATCACAAAATTTTGTTTGCTATGTATTCTATTGAATCAGGAGCATCAGCACATAGGCAACCCTATTGCACCCCTAATTCCTTTCTATTTCAAGCCTCAGCACTATATACATGAGTATATTGCAGCTCAACATTATTTGCATTTTTCTGGGTTAAGCCAAAACCAATACTACTTGCTTATTCTCAACATTTTATTTTCTGGGTATTTGTTTATATCCCTAAATATTAACATATCAGAGATCTGAGTGTATAAACAGATTCAACATATAAAACTTTGTTATAATAAAACAAATGATCAATCAAAGAAAATCAAAACATATTCAGATTTAAATTCACAGATAAACATATATATATGAAAATACTCTTTAATAAAAATACTTTTATCTGGCTGCCTATATTAGGACTTATTGCCTTAGATTTTTGAGTGAGTTTTCTCACCTAGCTCTCTCCTTTGTTTCCTTAATTAACTGATGAACTCCTGCTCTTATCCTCAAGCTCTCTTTCTTCCCTTGTCTTATGATTTCTGTGGTATTGTTTTTCTTCTTTTTTTTTTTCTTTTCTGAAGAGAAGAGGAGGCTGCTGTATATACTTGTATATATATACAGGGTTTCTCTTAGGGTTTTGGGTATTGGCTAAAGCCATTTTTGCCCACCAGAAAATCATGTTATCTGCATTTTAACCCAAAGTTTTACCCCTTCCCGGCTTAATTTGGGTGAAGAGAGAAAAGTGGTTACATTTTTCTTTCAGAAATTGCTTTTCAGAAAATACTTTCCCCCCCCTTGTCTACAATCATGCTAAAAATGTGACTTGGTGTTGTTATTTATTAAATACTCTTTTCTAATTCTGCCTATACCAAGAACTTCTCTGTTTTTATCTTATTTTCCTATTTTTAGCTTTCATGTAAATGGTATGTACCTCCTTCATTTATTTATAATAGAATTAGTTCTTTTTATATCTTCTTGCCTTTTATTTTCTGCTTATATTAAAATATGTCTATATATATATATATTTTATTTCACTAGTTTGAACTCTAGTATTTTATTAGCACATGTATATGTTTATATATATATCACTCTGTATTGACACACACATGCACATGTATACTTAAGAAAAATATTCAGTAGCATACATATATTTATATTTACTTATGCATTCAGCTTTTAAAGATTTTAATATATATATATATATATTTATTCCCATACATATCAATATGTATTTATTCTTAAAGTTCAGAGATTTTTAGCTCTAGTTCATGTGTATACCCTGTGCACACATGTACACACATACTGATACACTATCAAGCCATAACAATCTCCTTCCAAAATTAATTTAAAAATTATTTTAAATTTATTTATATTTTCCAGAATGAATTCCTAAAATCTTGGGTCATTACATACAACCCTCCTTTTAGAAATTGTGTCCCACAATTTTTCCTAAGCTTAAAATAAATTTTAAACTTAATTCAGAGAACAAGTATATTCCCTACCAAATAGATTCTTAGTTCTATACTAACTAAAAATATATTCATCCAGAATAAAGAAAACAATCAAAAATCAGAATTACCTTAATCTGAAAATAGCCTAGGATAATTCATCCTAACTTTGTCTTCCAATTCCCATGTGCAATCACTAGGATCTAGACTCCATTGTACCTTCACAAGTTTCAGAGATTTATTCCTCAACTTCTTCACATCTTTTGCCAAAATTCCCACTGGATCCTTTTCATAAATCAAATTAGGATTTATCTGCACTTGGGTTGGGGTTTCAAGAATTTCTGCCTTGTCATGGACCCACCTTCTCAATTGTGATACATGAAAAACATCATGTATGCCTTGCATGTTTTCTGGTAATTCCAACTTATATGCCAAAGGACCAATTCTCTCCAGAATTTTGTATGGTCCAATATATCTTGGGGTTAATTTGCCTTGTTTTCCAAACCTCAGCACATTTTTCATGGGTGAGATTTTGATGAAAACAAAATTTCCCACCTCATATTCTACCTGCCTCCTTCTCATGTCTGCAAATTTCTTTTGCCTATCTTGAGCTGCTGTCATTCTTCTTCTTATCAACTCAATTTTCTCCTTGGTTTCTTGTATGTACTCAGGTCCTAAAATAGACCTTTCTCCTGCTTCTACCCAGCAAACAGGTGACAAGCAGGGTTTACCATACAAGGCTTCAAATGGAGCCATTCCTATGGTGCTTTGGTAGCTGTTGTTGTAGGTAAATTCAACTAGGTGAAGATAATCTTCCCAGTTGCCCCCAAAATCCAATATACATGCCCTCAACATGTCCTCCAAAACTTTGTTTACCACCTCAGTCTGCCCATCTGATTGAGGATGGTAGGCAGTACTTAAACATAGTTCACTTCCCATTGCTTCTTGAAAGCTTCTCCAGAATTTTGAAGTGAAGATGGTATCCCTATCACTCACAATGGTTTTGGGAATGCCATGTAACCTTACCACTTCTTTTATAAAAATTTGAGCTAGTTTTGGTGCTGTTCTTTCTGACTTGACTGGGATGAAGTGTGCTACCTTGGTTAGCCTATCCACTATCACCCATATGCTTGTATTACCTCTCTTAGATCTAGGCAGTCCATCTATGAAGTCCATAGATATGTCTTCCCACTTCCACTGTGGTATACTAAGAGGTTGCATCAACCCTGATGGTCTTTGAGTTTCAGCCTTGACTTGTTGGCAAGTCATACATTTGGCAATGTACTTAGCTATATCAGATTTCATCCCCTTCCACCAGAAGTCTCTTTTCAAATTTTGATACATTTTTGTGTTACCTGGGTGTATGGAGTATTTACTTCTGTGATATTCATCCAATATCTCCTTTTTCAATTCTATGTCCTCTGGTACACACACCCTATTCTGGTATCTCACATAACCATCTTTATCAATGTGGTGATTCATTACTTCCTCCCCTCTTGAGAGGAGCATTTTCTTCTCTAATAAGTGAGTATCTTGTTCTTCCACTGTCTTAGAATAAATCAAAATGTCATCTATAAAAATAAGCACAAACTTGTCTAAACAATCTCTAAAGGTTCTGTTCATTAAATCTACAAAGTAAGATGGTGCATTGGTCAAGCCAAATGGCATAACCAAAAATTCATACAACCCATACCTAGTGTTAAAGGCAGTGTACTTGATGCTTGATTCTTCCACCTTCATTTGATGAAAACCAGATGCTAAGTCTAGTCTAGAAAATACTTTTGCCCCTGCTAATTGATCAAAAAGATCATCTATTCTTGGCAATGGGTATTTATTTTTAATAGTTACTTTGTTTAATTCTCTATAATCTATGCAGAGTCTTAAAGAACCATCTTGCTTCTTAACAAATACCACTGGTGCTCCCCAGCAAGAATTACTTGGTCTTATAAAACCCTTTTCTTCCAATTCTTCTAACTGTTTCTTTAGTTCCTTTAGTTCATTTGGCCCCATTCTAGTTGGCTTTTTAATCACTGGGCTTGCTCCTGGAACTAAATTGATCTGGAATTCTACTGGTCAATGGTGTGGAATACCCTTGACCTCACCAAACACATCCAAATATTCATTGACTATGGGAATTTCTTCAATGGTTAGTTCACTGAAATCTTTTTCTGAGTCAACTAAATGATATAGTTTTCCTTCCTTAGCTACCTCACATAAAACTGTGATTCTCTGGCCTCTAGAATTTTGCAATGATATGGTGGATGAGTCTAAATTAATTATGGCTTTAAATTGCCTTAACCAGTCTACCCCCAATATAACACCTATATTTGGGTAATTCAAAACATATAAATTGGAAATAAAAATATTTCCCCCTATGTTTAATCCCACATCCACACAAATCATATTTAAAACACTAGAACTCCCCAATGGACTGTGTATATGCAATGGGGTTTCAACCAATATGCAATTCAGTTTTAGCATTCTAACCAGTTCATAAGAAATTAAGGAGTGAGTTGCCCCAGTATCATATACTACTGTTATGGGTATGGTACAAATAAGTAATGTACCTTCCACTTGGCTATGGTTTACAGTGTTACTCTCCACTGTGGCTTTGCCTTTTCCTTCCAAATTTGCCAATTTGCCTTGCTGTTTATACTCAGGACAATTCCTCTTCATATGCCCCTCTTTCCCACATAGATAGCATTTGAAAGCTCCTCCTTTCAATCCTGGACATTTTGGTTTGATATGCCCTTCCTTTCCACACTGATGGCACACAATTTTCTTCTTGTCTTCCTTAGCCTTGACATCTCCAGTGTTTTTGTTACTAGCCTCTTCTTTCTTCTTATCATAAGGGTGATACCTCCCCTTACCTTTCTTGTTATTATTGCTCTTAAAATTTCTGAACTTCTCCCTTTCCTTGTCATGCTGTTCCAACCTCAAAGCTAAGTCTATCACATGGTCAAAAGTCTTGTCTGCATAGGGTAACATGGCTCTGCTAAGTCCTGGATTCAAACCCTTTATGTACCTATCATTTTTAGATGCCTCATCTGCCACAAGCATTGCTCCATATGTGGAAAGCCCCTCAAACCTTTGAGTGTATTCTGTGACAGTCATGGTCCCTTGTCTAAGCCTAATGAATTCTTCTAACAAGGTAGTCTTTGCTGATGCTGGTACAAACCTTGCTTCCAACATCTCTTTGAATTGATTCCAAGTGATTTCATTCTCATTCCTTCCTGCAATGATTACTTCCCACCAGCCTAAAGCTACTCCTTTCAGCTGTCTTGAAGCCACTTGCCTCTTTCTTTGATCATCAAGTTGCATGTCATTGAAAATTCTTTCCAATGTTCTCAACCATGTTTGAATCTCCATGATACTCTCTGTCCCTTCAAAGCTTTTACCTCCTAAATGAGTATATGTCTTAAGCAATTTTGAGAGTTCTTCATAGGGATTTTCTTGCCTTTGTCCTGCCCCATCCCTAAATGCTCTCACCAAGTCTTGCAGATTGACTATTGGTGGTGCATGGGAAGATCCTGCTCCCTGATTTGGTGGTCTCCCTACCATAGTTTGCTAATAATAATTTACATAGCTGGTTAGTTAGATATTTTAGTTCCTTTTAATTTTATTTCTATCTAAGGACTTGATCCTTACTTCTACTATGTTGAATAACATAGCTCTGATACCAACTGAAATGACCCACCAGATTATACTCTAATTTCATAAGGAATTTTTTTTTTTAAAGAGGATATATATATATATATATATATATATATCATCCATTTCAATTATCATTCTCAGGGTCACTTTCTTTTTCCAATAAATCAAATATATCCAGGATCACAATAATCAACCAATATAAATATATCAGTACATTTACAAAAATAAGCACATACATGTGAGGATGTATATGCCTCTCTTGTTTGAATCAGAGTTTTGAAAAACAAGAGGATGTTGGATTGCTAATTTATTTCATATTTTTTTTTTTTTTGATCAAACAATCCACTGGGAACAAACACATTAGTCTGTTTATACTAACTAAGAAGTGATCAAGAAATAATCAGTAGTAAACAAGCTTTTAATATAGATGTTTGTGTTAAGTTCTGAATAGTGTCAAAATCAGTATAAAATAAAGTGGATCCTAAGGAAACACAAGCAACATCTAGGCGTAATGGAAACGCGCCTAACTTATACATACAAGGTCACGAGTTCGAGTGCTATGCTGGTCGGTTCAAACACAATTTTTGTTTTTCATTTTTTTTTTGCATTTTTCTTCTGTACAATTTGAAACTTGTTATCTACCTGTCTGCATATACATATTTTATTTTGCCTAAGATCCATCATACAAAACAAATATCCTTGCTTAATCATTTTTGAATTCCATTCCTACAACCTAGAAGGCTTCATGATTGAATGATAAGAGTGTTTATCATTTTCCAGGTTTGTATTTCTTCTTATAAGATTTGTCTGGCATTTAAAATGCATTTGGTTAGAATCTGAGTAAAATTCAGATTCTTATTTCAAATACAAAGGAAAAGGTGAGGTAAAATCTGCACTTAAACATGTTTATGTGCATATATATCTGCAACTATTTGAATCTGGCTTCCATCTATCTTACTACAGATCCTTTCTTTATTTAAAAATAGGACATGAAGCATTTGTATGGAACAAGTCAAATAAACCTTACAGCCATATAAAAACATTCAACCTATGTCTATTTCTTTTGCATACATATGTTATATTAGAAAATAAAACCAGTTTGATTATCTGAGAATCAACTCTCCAGATTTTCCAAAAACTTAAATCCTTTTTAAAGTCTCAAGATTGACTAATACATTTATAAAATGTAATCATTCAATTTTTTTAACATAGTGTTCTTGCTAAATCTACTTACAAGATTTGATCAAAATCCTTTTTAAGCATAACAGAAATTTAACTAGGTTCATAGATTCCAGATACAAGTCAAATTCTTAACAAAATGCCTAACAAAATATCAATCCAATATTCAACACTTAATACAAGTAGCAATTTAAATTGTCAATACATGCAGATTTCAACATTTAGGCTCTTATCTAACTAAGTTTTAGCATGCTATATCTTCTTCTCAAGGCCTTGCTCCTACTCCTATTTAGTTGCTGCAATCCCTGAAAAAGCATTGGAAACTGCCTCATTTTAAATGAGACACCCCAGATGCCAATAGCACACTAGGGTCAGACACATGTCTGGTATGAGAAAATTCACAAAAGCAATTTGTTAATTAGTTTAAAATCAAGTTAAGTACAAATACATAAGGTTCTGTCCTTTGGAATTAGGTAAATACTTGTGTGCATGCTCTGTGTCATTGTGCATGTGCACACTTAAATTTTCTTCCCAGAGACTACATATATATATATAGCACAAACATTCAAGCATACAATTCAATCATAGACAAACAATCATTCATACCAAACAGGAAAATAACTAATATGAGTTAAATCACTCATTCAATACTCATATTTCAAATCTGGGAAAAACTCTAGTTTTCTCATCTGCTCAAGTATTACTTCCTTGGTATATTTATCTATCCTTGGTCTCACCTGCAATACTTATGAATCAATGGACACACTGTAATGAACTAATTCACTCCATTACACAAAGATCTCAGGACTTAAACAAGCCATGTGTCAACTTATGTTACTCAAGCACACAAGTCATTCCTGCAGTGTTCTTGACCCCAATATCCTAATCAGGTTTTTAGTTAATAATAACTCTCTTTTGATTTTTCATGGCAAAACCATTCAGTGATTCATTTCATAATCATACAGAGGCAAACAAACAAACAACCATTGGTGATTACAAAATAAGGATTCTGGATGTACATATATTCATCCTGGTATTTAAAAGGAGTTTAGGCAACTAATATTGGCTTATGGTTCCTGAGAGAATTTTTCTTTTGCAAACATTTGTGCTTGAGTTAAACTCAGGATAATCTGGTTTCACTGAATCACAAAATTTTGTTTGCTATGTATTCTATTGAATCAGGAGCATCAGCACATAGGCAACCCTATTGCACCCCTAATTCCTTTCTATTTCAAGCCTCAGCACTATATACATGAGTATATTGCAGCTCAACATTATTTGCATTTTTCTGGGTTAAGCCAAAACCAATACTACTTGCTTATTCTCAACATTTTATTTTCTGGGTATTTGTTTATATCCCTAAATATTAACATATCAGAGATCTTAGTGTATAAACAGATTCAACACATAAAACTTTGTTATAATAAAACAAATGATCAATCAAAGAAAATCAAAACATATTCAGATTTAAATTCACAGATAAACATATATATATATGAAAATACTCTTTAATAAAAATACTTTTATCTGGCTGCCTATATTAGGACTTATTGCCTTAGATTTTTGAGTGAGTTTTCTCACCTAGCTCTCTCCTTTGTTTCCTTAATTAACTGATGAACTCCTGCTCTTATCCTCAAGCTCTCTTTCTTCCCTTGTCTTATGATTTCTGTGGTATTGTTTTTCTTCTTTTTTTTTTCTTTTCTGAAGAGAAGAGGAGGCTGCTGTATATACTTGTATATATATACAGGGTTTCTCTTAGGGTTTTGGGTATTGGCTAAAGCCATTTTTGCCCACCAGAAAATCATGTTATCTGCATTTTAACCCAAAGTTTTACTCCTTCCCGGCTTAATTTGGGTGAAGAGAGAAAAGTGGTTACATTTTTCTTTCAGAAATTGCTTTTCAGAAAATACTTTCCCCCCCTTGTCTACAATCATGCTAAAAATGTGACTTGGTGTTGTTATTTATTAAATACTCTTTTCTAATTCTGCCTATACCAAGAACTTCTCTGTTTTTATCTTATTTTCCTATTTTTAGCTTTCATGTAAATGGTATGTACCTCCTTCATTTATTTATAAGAGAATTAGTTCTTTTTATATCTTCTTGCCTTTTATTTTCTGCTTATATTAAAATATGTCTATATATATATATATTTTATTTCACTAGTTTGAACTCTAGTATTTTATTAGCACATGTATATGTTTATATATATATCACTCTGTATTGACACACACATGCACATGTATACTTAAGAAAAATATTCAGTAGCATACATATATTTATATTTACTTATGCATTCAGCTTTTAAAGATTTTAATATATATATATATATATATATTTATTCCCATACATATCAATATGTATTTATTCTTAAAGTTCAGAGATTTTTAGCTCTAGTTCATGTGTATACCCTGTGCACACATGTACACACATACTGATACACTATCAAGCCATAACAATCTCCTTCCAAAATTAATTTAAAAATTATTTTAAATTTATTTATATTTTCCAGAATGAATTCCTAAAATCTTGGGTCATTACAGTCTCTCAGTAAGCTAAAATTTATTTTTTCCCAAAATCCTAAATTTTTTGGGATCGGAGCATTCTCTTATTTCCAGTTACTAACCTAATTTCCTCATTAACTTACAGTCTTACCTACAGTTTATCATTAGCTAAGTGTCCTTATCAAATTTCATTATCTACGTTGTTTCTCTATATATATGTTTATCTAGCGGTTTAATCCCATCCATAAAATCAATCCAATGATAAAATAGGAACATATCTTCTAACATATCATATGCTTTTCCAATAGCCTAAGGGAGACAACTAGTGGTAATAATCAAAAACTACAAAAGAACATTTTGCTGGAAGTTCCCATTTGCTATTAACTAGTGTTAATGATGTTGGGCCCTAATACTCCTTACTAAATTAAGATAAACATCCTTAGTGTTTTATTCCACCAAATACTCCATCTTCTTTAATTCTCCTTCTTGGTTTCGAATAAATGCGGTCCATCTATTACTTCAGTTAATACATCTGTAATAATTGATCACTAATGTCAAAGTTGGACCATCTCTATTCAATCCTCATTTAAATTCCTTTATACTTGTTACCAGTTTTAAATTCCATTTATTATGCCGATTCAAATACTCCATCAATGCCATATTAAATTTCTTAATCAGTCCCCATTTAATCCCTTTCATTAATTCTCTATTAATTACAAATTTATTGCCCGCTAAATCGGCAATTAATGTTCATAAATCCTAGTCCTATAATAACTAATACAAATATCATTGTAAATTACGCTATTTATATACTTTTATTTTTATATGTTAAGCGCGATTATATGTGTGTTTATATATTAATTTCTAAACTAGAACATTCCTTTCTATATTTTAATTTATCAAAGCTATCATTCTAAAAAGGATTGCCGTTATAATTTTCCATAAATTAACCAAAGTGAGATTTTTGCTTTGTTTTAAATTACAAGGAATTATTTCCTTATTTATTGAAATAGACAGTGTAAACTAAGGAAAAGAATATACATATCTTACACATCTCTTTCCCTCTTTGGTATATTCCTCATTAATTCAAACCCCGCACTTTTATATATATTTTGGAATTGAAAATTTTATGGAAGTTACATGGAGACCACTCTAAATAAATCAAAACATGGAAATTTGCATTCAACCTAATTTACAACCCAATTATAAATCTGGAATATCTTCAAAAATTTACCAATATTCAACTTTTAATAATTTAGGGACTAATTTTCAGATTGGTGTAAACAATATTCCTATTCATATCTTAAAACCTTTACACTGCCTTACTTAGGTAGTGATCCAAGTCTACTCCATAAAAAAATTTGGTTTAGTACTCACCCTTTAAAACTAAAAATTCACACTTATAAAGTACCTTATCCAAAACCTTTATCTTTAAAAATATAAACTTGGAACCCTTTTTACCAATTTCGAAAACTGCGTAGTTCCCAAAATGAGCCACGAATTTTTTATCCAACCTTTCCTTTCTAAGGACTTTCTACAACAGAGATTTATTTCTTTAAAAGTTGGACCTTTAATTCAAAACATTTAAAACTCAATTATTAAATAAAAATTCAAAAATTGTTTAGTTCTATAAAGGAGCAAAATAATTTCCTTTCTCAAAAACCTTCTACGGCATACAAAATAATTTACATAAACTTATTACATTAAATTCGCAATCAGCACTTATAACTCCATGAAATTACGACCTATACTTATGAAAGTTGATTGACCCCATTATTTTCCAAATTTAACCCCCCCTTTAAACCCATTACAAAGACAACATTCCAAAATAATAGATTTTCCTTTATTAGTCATTTATTATTTCAAAGATATTTCTAGTTACAAGACAAGTAGACTTCAAACCACAATCCATTCATATGCATCCCAAATTATTAATTTATTTCTCTTTTAATACCATTTTAGAAACAAATTCTAAAATGAATATATAAATTTCTCGTTTTCACATAAATGCTTTTCGTTATATCATTCAATAAATTACCCCACTTCATTTATTAATTATCATCTTTTAATTCCATCCAATAGTAAAAAAAATTCAAAAACATCTTATATAACTTTAAACAATGAAAAGTGGAGTAGACAAGGAATACTTCTATCCTATTGATTTCTAGCTAGATTACTAGTCTTGTTTTATAAATTCCTAATGTTATTTCTATCCCAATCTCTAAACATTGCCTCTATTTATATTTCTCCTCACTAATTGGCTCATACTCCAACGGTTATTCTCCATATTTTCCTTATACGGTAATGTTCCTCCTACCCTAGTTATTCTTATCCTTCTATTCTCTATTCCTTAATGTAGTTAAGTTCCATTTCCATTTATTCACCCCTTTTAGAAATAATTCTAAAAAAAGAAAATTTGAATTTATGAAATAGAAGAAAAATCATCAAGTCCAGCATACGCTTTATCTTACATTTATTTTAAAAAACACGAATCCCTTTTTCTAAAAATTAAAAACTTTTTTAGTCAACCAATTTTGAACTAGAACTTCAAAAATGAAAAATCTTTTTTTACCAAAATCCTTTTAGTCAGTAACTTGTGACTCAACAAAATTTTAAATTATGAGTTTCCAAGTTTCCTTACTTTTTCAAAAAAACTTCTCTATAATCCTTTGAAAACTTATTCAAAACATTTCAAGGAATTTTCCCAAAATCTTTTATCAAATTCTTTCCCATGGGGTTGGATTTAGAAATTGATTTTAATTGTCCTTTCTATTGAACTTTCCTTCTTCCCTACCCAATCTTCATAAAAAACTGATTATCTCCTTGTGGTGATTAATGTACACCTTCTAGTGGGTACTTGCTCCATTCTTTCTTCCCATCTTGCTCCATTCCTTGCTTTCGATTGTTTACAACACAAAGATTCTTATCTCCCATCTATTTTTATGTATTGGGATAGGCCCGCTAACTTTCATCTACATAATTAAGGCTATATAATTTACCCCAATGACAATTATATTGCCTTATAATATTTAATTACTGTCCAACATGTTTATTTGCTATTTCTATAAATATCAATTGTCTATGATAAATTATTATTATTCTAACGGACAATTTTTAAAGACATTTATTTATTCATTCAAATTTTACCTATTGTGCCTTCCTTATCTCTCCATAATTTCTTTAATAATCTCTTTAATTGGTCTATTTATATCCTTATTAATTCTTGTAACTCCCTAATTATTGCACATTTATTACCTTATTAACCTTGGAGCTACAGTCCTTTCCATCTACATTTCCTAAGATAATACTATATGCTGAGGTAAAGATTTGCCTAGTGTTTTTGTGTACTTTTAAAATAAGTATACATATTTATATATAGTAGTACTTTTGAAAAATACTTTCAAAAATAACAAGTACACCTCTCATATGCATACCTATCACCGTTGATTAGGTAACCTAAGCTCTTATACCAAATGTAATAATCTATCTTGAAATGGGCCTAAATTCCGATCCAGAAAAGGCCCACTAAAACTCAAAACCATCTCAAAGCTGGATGTTAGGTCATAAAAAGAACAATACAGAGCTATTTATTTCCACATTTAGAATTTCACAGCGGAAGGATAAAATATAATAATCACAATAGTACCCATTTCATTCAGATTTCAAAATGTCATTCAAAACCATAGCAAAATATCAGTAATGTCAAAACCTAATAATAACCGTACATATCCATAATATTCCAGAATTACAACATTGGTTTTATTTCAAGGGTACATTAAAAATAATAGAAAATAACAGGTAAATAATTTTTCTACTACCACAAGCATCATCAATGTCTCTACCTTAAGCATCACCCTTCCTAACCAGTGATGTAATGTGAAGGGAGTCAGAACAACATATGTCTTGTAAATAAAATTCTTGAGTCTTATATATTAGTGCTTAGGTAGTATAATTCAAAATAGGAATATGTCTTACCTTTCTACCTACAACATAAGTGTTTTCAAATGTAAGCCCAAAGGCTTTACTTAGACTTAACTAGAAGGCTTTCCAAATATTAGCCCATAGCCATCCCAATAACCCAAATCTATTGTCCATAATGTCTTATCAAGTAAGAGATAGTACACAAATCATTTAATACCTTTTAATGAGAATTAGGTAGACTCCGACAATTTAATACCTTATTTAAGGCAGATCCACATCATTTACTATCTATAATCCCAAGGTAAACTCCTCACTAGTAACTATCTAGCTAACATTGCACGGAATCTCTTTAGCTACCTAATCTTCCTATTGAAGCGGGTCCTACCTCGAGATAGGTCATTTGCTTTGGTTGTTTAATCCCTGTTGCTTTGGTTCAACAACCAAAGCAAATGCAGACGATGCAACAGGCTTAAACCTGTTGCTTTGGTTGGACAACCGAAGTAAAAAGTGGGTTTTTTGCTTTGGTTATAACTAACAACCGAAGAAAAAAGTGGGTCATTTGCTTCGATTGTTAGTAATAACCGAAGAAAAAAGGGGAATCTTTGGCTTAAAGGGTGGTTTTTTGCTTTGGTTGTTGCTAACAATCGAAGCAAAAGGATCCTCTCTTAAAAAAACATGCCATGAACCCTTTAAATTAGTGGGTCATACAATATTCTCATATCAGTTTTCATACAATATTAATACACACATTATTTTACTTCTAAACTTGTATCATAGTATTGTGGGTGTTACCCCAAAATTGTTATGCACTGAATTTTCGCTATGAATATATACTGAAAACTCTTTTAAAAAAATTATTTACACACATAAATACATATGAACTGGTACGTGCTAAAGTGGAAAAGAAAGGGTCACAAAGTGTCGCACATACACAATATTAGTTTACTATTGAAAACAAGAAAAATGATCAATTATCAACATGGAGTGAATAAACGTGAAAATTGGATCACAGTTGCACAACACTCATTCAGTACAAGGAGTAAGAAAATAAAAATTTATGAACATTGAATGAACAAATAAGAAGAATTATTCTGAACAAATAACAAACCACCATACTGGTGTAACTTTGGAAACTATCACTAAATATATTCACGTAATGCAAGTAAAGATGTAACCTTACATACCAAACAAGGAGCGAACCCCAAATTGCTCCATAAACAAAAGAAATGCCCTGCTCAAAAGAGCATGTGAACGTGTAACATCCCCCTGCTTGGAAGCCCAAAACTAACAAATTTGGATGCTGCAGTCATCCATAGTTATTAATCCTCGACGACCAAATACGGCAATGTTAGATACAATGATACACAGAAACACATGAATGTGGAAAAAAATTCAAACCACAAACAAAGTCAACATTCCATTTAAAAATATTTCAAATTCATTACATAATTCCAGAGCACAGACCATGTTCAGACAAAATATACTTATTACAAAATACGCAAAGAGAGACATATGAAGATGCCCCCTTGAATGATCGGAGTATATAATAAGGCACTAAAACAAATTTGCCTTTACAATCAAACACACGATGGAAATAAAAGAACTCTAATAACAAGCTTGCCTCCTGCACGTCTTCGGAAGCTTTATTCGTCTAAAAGAACACCTGAAAACCTTAACTCTCAACCTACTCAAAATCATTTGAGTACTCGAGAGTTTAAGGGGAAAACAAAAACATCGAGTCAGACATAAAGCCTGGTATGAATAATAATCTACCATCTCAAACCATTTAGATATCTAGTGAGACCACGCTACTTAGCGGAACGGGTTTTCCCCTCACTAATATCATAAAACATTTATAAAACCATATACTGTGCTCCTGCGTCCACAATGGTTAAAACATAGTATTTCAAAACATTATGATGATATGCAAAACAAGTAAATAAAATCAAGATTACCCATTCCCATTCATTTTGACTATCTGTCTCAATTATAGTTTCTAGGGTTACTATTAACCTGTTAAACGTTTACGGACTATCTGTCCAATTTCATAGTTTTCATGGGATCACTAAAAACCTATTGGTAACTCCAATATATTTTCTATCATTCTAGTTTTCATGGACTAACTGTCAATATCTTAATCCAGATATAGTTTTCATGGGCTAACTATGAACTATTGGCTCCTGCCAATATGAAATCATAGTTTTCATGGGCTGACTATGAACCTATTGGCCCTTGCCAATATCTTTTGTTATAAACTGTTTTCATGGGCTTACTGTGAACCTACTGGTCCCTGCCAATATCTTTAATTAAGATTTTAACATTTTTTAAATTATATTCACTACTAGGTCAACCTAGCTGGTTATTCTGCTCTTCCCCAAAATACCGTTATGGGTTAATTACAATGTGAATACTTATATGAAGAAGTAATCATAACAACAAATAATGCTAACACCTATGGTTTAATATCCTTGAAATCATTTCTATATAAGTCCTAGTTAAACCCTTTAACATGTTAATCAAGGAAAACTTCTTCAAAACTCCATTTCAAAGTTCTTTATTTATTTATGCCATGGTTATTCCTTTAAATTGAGACTGGGTTTATGTTTTGAAATCTTAAAACATCTCTTTCGAAACCTCTGGATAGCCTCCTTCAAAAGCAAAGAAAACCTCTTTTCAAAACACAATAAAAATACCTTTCGAAGCCCTTGTTAAATAATCTCTATCGATACCAAATATACCTTTCGATGGTATCAAAATGTTCTTTAAAACATAGCTTTGAAACAAATGAAAATACCCCTTTCGAAAGTGTTGGGTTTACTCTTTAAAAACATCTTTTGGGTCTTGGTTATATACGAATGTATCCCTTTTGAAACCCTTATAAAATTGTATAGGGAAAATTTGATGGTCTTGGAACCACCTATTCGAAAGCTCAAAACCTTTAAGTTAAAACTTCGAAGGGTGGCATCGAAACCCCCTTTCGATACCATTGCCTTCGGAACCCTCAACCCCTTTCGAAAGCATTTAGGAAGTGGCTTAGCTTAGGTTAAAATAGAGATAACCCTTCAGAAGCATTGATGGGTTCAATACACTCGGAAGGGAAAATAGCAGATGGGTTTCGACTTGGTCGAAACCATTACTTTCGAAAGCACTTATTCAAAAACAAAAGGAACCCATTCGAAAGCTAATACTTTAAACATAATACAGCAACCTTCTTCGAAATCTATTTATAAACTCCTTTCGAAAACATACGTTTTGACTGGGTCGAAAGCTCTAAGAAAAATAAAGCTAATGCTTAACTTTTGAAAACAAAACCAAAGTTTTGACCCCATCGGAAGCATTACTTTCGACACTATGGCTTCCGCCTTTCCTCCAATCCACTACGTACCATTTAAGTGATACCTTGTGTATTAGTTTCGACTAGGTAGGTTTCAGCTAGGTTGACTTCGACTGAGTCGAAGCGGAAGCAAGGGAGTGAAATGTTCTACTAAAGGAGGTGGAACCCTCTTTTCCGATTAAAGGCTGAAATCATGCTCGTTTTTAGTAATTGCTTTGACTAACCTGCTTATGTGTCATCTTATAATTGGTTGCCTTAAAACTTTTCAAATACTTTATAAAATAACTACCGCATTTATCAGATCTAAATCAAAGGAAAAATTAACGTTTAAGCCCTTCAATTAAGAAAAACCAACATTGCAAATAATTCCTTCTTTTAAAATAATTTATTTTCCATAGCAAATCAATTAGGAAAAATCCCCAAAAATCATAGAAATTCTATTTCATCATGTTATCTAACATATTAAAATTTCAGACCCAATTTCTTCTTGAAATAATTGAAATTTAATTTAAACCCAATATTATCATATTTTCCTTTAGAAATTCATGCTAAATTTTCCATAGCTTGGAAAATTATGAAATTTGAAATCCATCTCTAAAATCATGTTTTACGTATCATAAATTTTTTCCATGGCATTCTAAATTCAATAACAATCGGTTTTACCCTAAAACCTTGCAAATTCATAGGTAAATGAATTGGTTTAAATCAAACATATAATAATTCAAGCATATTATCCTCCAAAACATCGTAAAGACAAATTTAATCTTAAATCTGAAAACATATGGTTATAGAAAAAATAGAGATGGAATGAATTATTTATTCACCTTAGATATGATAAGGAATTTGAGATTTGTTGCTGATTAATCCTTCCTAGCTTTGATCCTTAGCTTTAGATTGAATTTTCCTCTTTTCCTTCTTGTTAATGGCCGGCTCTATTTTAATATTTGATATGCGTTTGTGGAAAATGAGAAATGAAACGTGAATGGGCAATTACAAAGGTGTATAGCCATGTATAATGGAGTAGCTATTTACTAATATGCCAGGGTGTAAATTAATTAGCTTATAAACCAATTTAAGCCCATCTACTTTGTTATTAAGCATGGCCCTATATATGATTTATTCAAATCTCAATCCCCTTATCATTATTACTCTATTTAATTTATCTAATTAAATTTCATGAACAATGTTATAAAAAATTAGGGATATTACATGCTCCTCCCTTAAAGAATTTCATCCCCGAAATTCAGTAAGGACTAAATACTAAACACGACAATCATTTGTACAACTCCTAAAAACCATACTAGCTTATCTGACTAGCAACTATCTATATAAATCTAATATAGACATACCCTTAAAGTAGATCAGGAAAAGTAGATCGGGAAAAGTATCTCGAATCATGTCTTCTATCTCCCAAGTACAGTCCTTCTCGTTGTCGCTCCACTGAACTTTCACCAACTTGACTGCTTGTTCCTCAATATTTTCTCATCCCTCGCTACCACCCGAACTGGGTGTCTAACAAAAGTCAAATTAGGCTCTACTATCAAGTCTTCCAACGCTGTTGGAGGAATAGTAGTCTCTGGATCATGCACATACTTGTGAAGATGAGACACATGAAATACATTATGGACACCTGCCATACTGCTCGGCAACTCTACTCTGTATGCGAGCTTCCCAACCCTCTCTATAATTTGGAATGGTCCAACATATTTCGGGGCTAACTTCCTTGACTTTCCAAATCGCACCACACCGTTCATGGTGACACCTTAATAAAAACCTTATCTCCAACTGAGAACTCTAGGTCTTTATGCCTTTTATCTGCGTAAATTTTCTGTCTGGATTGAGCTTCCTCCATCCTTTCTAGGATTAACTCGATCTTGTCTGCCGCCTCCCTAACCAAATCTGGACCTAAGACCAATCTATCTCCTGTCTCCAACTAACATGCTGGCGATTTGCATGGCCTTCCATACAAAGCTTCAAAAGGCTCCATTCCTATACTAGTCTGGTAACTATTATTATAGGAAAACTCAACTAAATGTAGGTGATCCTACAAAGATCCACCAAAGTCTAATACACAAGCTCTCAATAAATTCTCGAATACCTTATTGACTCTATCTGTCTGTCCATCTGTCTAAGGGTGATATGCAGTACTCATATTAAGATTGGTACCCAATACCTCCTATAGACTCTTCCAGAATTCACTAGTGAACAAAGTATCTTTGTCATTGACTATACTACTAGGAACTCCATGCAGTTTAACTATGTTCTTCATGAACAACTTAGCTAAAACATGTGCCATCCTGGTTGACTTTACTGGAATGAAATGGGCACTCTTGGTCGGCCTGTCCACTATAACCCATATACTTTCATAACCTCTATTTGACCTTGGAAACCCGTCTATAAAATCCATGGATATCGAATCCCATTTCCAAACTGGAATCTCTAAAGGTTGAAGCAACCCACTCGCCTTCTGATGTTCAACTTTTACTTGTTGACAGTTTGCACACTGCCTAACCCACAATCCAACATCCTTCTTCATACCTTCCCAATAGAAGCTCCTCTTCATATCTTGATACATCTTGGTTCCTCCAAGATAATCGTAAACTTGGATCGATGACATTCTCCAAGAACTTCTTTCCTTAGGTCCTCCACGTTCGGAACACACAATTGTCCCTTCTTTCTCAACCACCCTCTTTGGTCAAGATTAAATTCCTTTAGATCATCGATCTCTGTTCCAACCTTAAGCCTTTTAATCCTCTCGGCTAATACTGGATCCTCCTTCTGCTTAGAAGGAATCATTTCGATCAACAATGGTCGAACTTCTAAATATGACAACCTGGTTGTACTCTGACTAGAACTAGCAGTCAATCTTAACTGCACACACAACTGGCCAAAGCTTCTAAATCCTTCCATTCTGCCAACATAGCTAGCACCACATTCTGATGTCTTCTGTTAAGAGCATCTGCTACCTTATTACCTTTCCTTGGTGTGTACTCTATACCAAAATCATAAGCAGCCAAAAACTCCAGCCACCTCTACTGTCTCATATTCAACTCCTTCTGAGAGAATAGGTACCTTAAAAACTTATAATCCATGTATATCTCAAACCTTTCCCCTAAGAGATAATGTCTCCAAATCTTCAATGCAAAGATCACCTCAGCCAACTCCAAATCATGAGTAGGATACCTCACTTCATGCGGTCTAAGCTATTTCGGTGCATAGGCAATAACTGTACCCTTCTGCATCAACACTGCTCCTAATCCAGTTCTGCATGCATCAGTATACACAACCAACCCCTGGTTTCCATCTGGAACTACTAACACTGGTGCATTGGTCAATAAATGCTTTAACCTAAGGAATGCTTCCTCACATTTGTCGGACCAAACAAACTTCACATCCTTCCTGGTTAACTTAGTCAAGGGTGCTGCTATCCATGAGAAATCCTTAATGAATCTCCGGTAGTAGCCAGCAAGTCCAAGAAAACTTCTAATCTCGGTTACCGTCTCTAGTCTCTTCCAATTATGTACAACTTCGATCTTATCTAGATCGACTGACAAGCCTTTCTATGAAACCACGTAACCAAGAAACTTAACCTTTTACTTCCAGAAATGATACTTGGTAAACTTCGGCTTCAGCTAATTCTATCTCAGCGTCTCAAGTACCACTCTAAGATGATCCTCATGCTCTATTTCATCCTTAGAGCATACTAAAGTGTCATCTATAAAACCCAGTACAAACCTAACCAAGTACTCTTGGAAAACTTTGTTCCTCATATCCACAAAGAAAGCAGGTGCATTTGTTAATCCAAATGGCATCACTAACCACTCATACGAACCATACCTAGTCTGAAATGTTGTCAAAGGAATACTGTCCTCTACCACTCTTAACTGATGGAAACTTGTCGCTAAATCCAACTGGGAAAACACTCTGTCTCCACTCAACTAATCGAACAGATCGTCTATTCTTGGCAAGGGATATTTATTCTTAGTCCTCCTTTCGTTCAACTAACGATAGTCGATACACATTCTCAACAACCCATCTGGTTTCTTCACAAACACCGCGGCCGCTCCCCAAGGTGAACTGCTTGGCCTAATAAAATTCCTTCCTTCAAGATCCACTAGCCGCACCTTTAATTCCTTCATCTCAGTTGATGTCATCCTGCAAGGTGGTCTACTCACAGGTTCAGCTCCGAGCATAAGATCTATACGAAACTCAACTTCTCGTTTCGATGGTAGTCCTATGACTCGCTCAATGATATCTGCAAACTCTCTTGCTACCCGAACCCGACTTAACTCATCTCCCATCTCCATAGCACTAAGCAAAGTACTAACACTCCGGTCAGAATTCTCCAATGGAAATATTACTCGGTTATGACTTTCAGGATCTCTCAGTGATATCTCCCTATCCTGTCAAATTATTCCAGCCTCATACCTACCCAACCAATCCATTCCCAAAATGATTCTGAAATCTATGAAATCAATAACATACAAGCTGCATGCAAACTTATGACCTAACAAATCAAGTTCTAACTGGTCACATCTCAACCCTAGAGTTGCATACCCTCCTATTGGATTCAGAACCCTTAAGAAAATAATAAGGTAGATGGGTTCTAAGCATATTCTATCTACCAAACACCGAGATATAAATGAATGTGATGCATCGGTATCAAAAATTACCCTAACTGGTATACTCTGAATCAAAAGCGTACCTTCCATCACAGTCTTCCCTTTATCCACCGCAGTAGGCCTAGCTGGTCCAATAGCAAAAACATTTCCTTTGTCCTCCTTAACTGCCTCTGCACAATGATTCTTGTAATGCCCAACTTGATCATAGTTGTAGCACTTCACATTCTTCTTATTTGCAGCCTTCTGCCCATTACCTGACCGACACTCATTCGCATAATGACCCTTCTTGTCACACTTAAAGCAAACTAACTCAGCCTTTGCCTTCTTGGTAGTATTTCCCTTCTTGGCTCCCTTCTTCTTAAAGAACTTTCTCTTCTTCCCTTGAGAACCCCGAACTTCCATTGGCTTCTTTCTAGCACAATTAGAAAGCATCTCCTCATGGAAAATGGCCATCTCCATAACAAAATTACTAGGATCGCGAAGAAGTGGCAGGGTCGCCCTAGCAATCTCGGGCGTCGGTCCCCTAATGAACCTCTCGTTCCTTCTAATGTCAGTGTCTATAATATTATGTCAATAATGGGACAACTCCTCAAACTTAGTGGAATACTCAATGACCGACATCTCTCCCTGCTCCAGATCCATAAACTTTCTTATCAGCTCTGACTTAGCAAACTCAGACACAAATTTTTGCTCTAATCTCCTTCTAAACTCAGCCCAAGTCAACTGCTCCTCCAGAACTCCGGCAGTAACACTATTCCACCAGTGAAGAACTAACCCTTGTAACTACCTAGAGGCCAACCTTTTCTTTTGTTTGTCATCTAAACCCAAATCAACAAATATACGCTCACAATGCAATAGCCAATTCTCTACCTCAATGGCATCCTCCGTCCCCATGAATGGCTTCCCACCCAAACTGGTGCAGTCTCTACTCAACTTAGCATAATTATTCCCAACTTGAACTACATGATTATCTCCTCATACATTTCCAACCACTCCAGTAGCAACTCCTACTTGCATCATATTGATGAAGAACTGATACATCGTCCCCATATCTACTGGTATATTTCCAGCACCTACATTGACATCAGCATTTTGGTTATTAGCATTAACCGGTCAACCCGGGTTCCTTCTGGTGGTGGGTCGAGTATTTCCATTAGTTGTGGTGCTTCCTCCACCTTGATGTCCTATTCCATTTCCTGCTTCCATATCTCCTTTCTCGTAAATCTGCATGCGAGCCTTAGTAAGATATAGAAGAACGGTCTAAGAGAGCAGGGAATACGTACTTATATATATAACTATATGTCAAATACAAGTACATTACTATAGCGTTAACCCAGACCCCAATCTTGTTATCTGATTCATTGGATTATGTTTTTAAAAATCTTTTAGGTTTAAGTTTCTTTTAAAGTTTCATAACCCTATGCTTTGATACCAACTTGTAACACCCCCTACTTGGAGGCCCAAACCTAACAGCTACGGATGATGCAGTCATCCATAGTTACTAATCCTCGACAACCAAATACGGCGATGTTAGATACAATGATACACAAAAACACATGGATATGGAAAAAAATTCAAACAGCAAACAAAGTCAACATTCCATTTCAAAATATTTCAACTTTATTACATAATCCTAGAACGCAGACCATGTTCAGACAAAATATACTTATTATAAAGTACGCCAAGAGCGACAAATGAAGATGCCCCCTTGGATGATCAAAGTATATAATAAAGCACTACAACAAATTTGCCTTTACAAACAAACATACAGCGTAAATAAAAGAACTCTAATAACAAGCTTGCCTCCTGCATGTCTTCGGAAGCTTTATTCGTCTAAAAGAACACCTGGAAACCTTAACTCTCAACCTACTCAAAATCAATTGAGAACCCGAGAGTTTAAGGGGAAAACAAAATCTTCGAGTCGGACATAAAGCCTGGTATGAATAATAATCTATCATCTCAAACCATTTAGATATCTAGTGAGACCACACCGCTTAGCGGAACGGGTTTTCCCCTCAATGGTATCCTAAAACATTTATAAAACCATATACTGTGCTCCTACATCCACAATGGTTAAAACGTAGTATTTCAAAACATTATGATGATATGCAAAACAAGTAAATCAAATCTGGATTACCCATCCCCATTCATTCTGACCATCTGTCTTAATTATAGTTTCTAGTGTTACTATTAACCTATTCAACGTTTATGGACTATCCGTCCAATTTCATAGTTTTCATGGAATCACTACGAACCTAATTATAACTCCAATATCTTCTCTATTATCCTAGTTTCATGTGCTAACTAGGAACCTATTAACTAACCATCAATATCTTAATCCAGATATAGTTTTCATAGGCTAACTATAAACCTATTGGCCCCTGCCAATATCGAATCATAGTTTTCTTAGGCTGACTATGAACTTATTGGCCCCTACCAATATCTTTTGTTATAAATAGTTTTCATGGGCTTGTTGTGAACCTATTGGATCCTTCCAATATCTTCAATTAAGATTTTAACATTTCTTAAATTATATTTACTACTGGGTCAACCTAGCTGGTTATTCTGCCCTTCCCCAAAATACCGTTATAGGTTAATTACAATGTGAATACTTAATATGAAGAAGTAATCATAACAACAAATAATACCAACACCTGTGGTTTAATACCCTTGAAATCATTTTTATATAAGTCCTAGTTAAACCCTTTAACCTGTTAATCAAGGAAAACTTCTTCAAAACTCCATTTCAAAATTGTTTATTTATTTATGCCACGGTTATTCCTTTAAATTGAGATTGGGTTTATGTTTTGAAATTTTAAAACATCTCTTTCGAAACTTCTGGATAGCCTCCTTCGAAAGAAAAGAAAACCTCTTTTCAAAGCACAATAAAAATACCTTTCGATGCCCTTGTTAAATAACCTCTTTCGAAACCAAATATACCTTTCGATGGTATCAAAACGTTCTTTATAACATAACTTCTAAACAAATGAAAATACACCTTTCGAAAGTGTTGGGTTTACTCTTTAAAAACATCTTTTGGGTCAAAGTGGTTATATACGAAAGTATCTCTTTCGAAACCCTTATAAAAAAATTTGGGGAAAAGTTGATGGTGTCAAAACCACCTATTCGAAAGCTCAAACCCTTTAATTTAAAACTTCGAAGGGTAGCGTCGAAACCCCCTTTCGACCCTATTGCCTTCGGAACCCTCCCCCCTCCCTTTCGAAAGCATTTAGGAAGTGACTTAGCTTAGCTTAAAACAGAGATAACCCTACGAAAGCACTGGTGGCTTCAATACACTCGGAAGGGGAAAAAGCGGCTGGGTTTCGACTTGGTCGAAACCATTACTTTCAAAAGCACTTGTTCAAAAACAAAAGGAACTCATTCAAAAGCTAATACTTTAAACATAATACGACAACCTTCTTTGAAAGCTATTTATAAACTCCTTTCGAAAACATACGTTTCAACTGGGTCAAATGCTCTAAGCAAAACAAAGCTAATACTTAACTTTTGAAAACAAAACCAAGGTTTCGACCCCATCGAAAGCATTATTTTTGACACCATGGCTTCCATCTTTCCTTCAATCCACTACATACCATCTAAGTGATGCCTTGTGTATTGGTTTCAACTAGGTGGGTTTCAGCTGGATTGACTTCAACTGAGTCGAAGCGGAAGCAAAGGAGTCGAAAGGTTCTACTAAAGGAGACAGAAACCTCTTTTCTGATTAAAGACTCAAATCATGCTTGTTTTTAGTAATTGCTTTAACTAACCTGCTTATGTGTCATCTTATAATTGGTTGTCTTAAAAAAATTCAAATACTTTGTAAAATAACTGCCGCATTTATCAGATCTAAATCAAAGGAAAAATTAATGTTTAAGCCCTTCAATTAAGAAAAACCAACATTGCAAATAAGTCCTTCTTTTAAGATAATTTATTTTCCATAGCAAATCAATTAGGAAAAATCCCCAAAAATCACAGAAATTCTATTTCATCATGTTATCTAACATATTAAAATTTCACACTCAATTTCTTCCTGAAATAATCGAAATTTAATTTAAACCCAATATTATCTTATTTTCCTTTAGAAATTCATGATAAATTTTTCATAGCTTGGAAAATTATGAAAATTGAAACCCATCTCTAAAATCATGTTTTACCTATCATAAATTTTTTCCATGGCATTCTAAATTCAGTAACAATCAGTTTTACCCTAAAACCGTGCAAATTCATATGTAAATGAATTGGTTTAAATCAAACATATAATAATTCAAGCATACCATCCTCCTAAACATCATAAAGAAGAATTTAATCTTAAATCAAAAAACATATGATTATAAAAACAAAATAGAGATGGAATGAATTATTATTCACCTTAGATATGATAAGGAATTTGAGATTTGTTGTTGATTAATCCTTCCTAGCTTTGATCCTTAGCTTTAGATTGAATTTTCCTCTTTTCCTCCCTGTTAATAACCGGCTCTATTTTAATATTTGATATGCGTTTGTGGAAAATGAGAAATGAAATGTGAATAGGCAATTACAAAGGTGTATAGCCATGTATAATGGAGTGGCTATTTACTAATATGCCCAGGTGTAAATTAATTAGCTGATAAACCAATTTAAGCCCATCTACTTTGTTATTAAGCACGCCCCTATATATGATTTATTAAAATCTCAATCCCCTTATCATTATTACTCTATTTAATTTATCTAATTAAATTTCCTGAACAATGTTATAAAAAATTAGGGATATTACATGCTCCCGCCTTAGAGAATTTCGTCCTCGAAATTCAGTAAGGACTAAATACTAAACATGACAATCATCTGTACAATTCCTAACAACCAAACTAGCCTATCTGACTAGCAACTATCTATATAAATCTAATATAGACATACCCTTAAAGTAGATCAGGAAAAGTCTCTCGAATCATGTCTTCTATCTTCCAAGTACAGTCCTTCTCGTTGTCGCTCCACTGAACTTTCACCAACTTGACTGTTTTGTTCCTCAATATTTTCTCATCCCTCGCTACCACCCGAACTGGTTGTCTAACAAAAGTCAAATTAGGCTCTACTATCAAGTCTTCCAACGCTGTTGGAGGAATAGTAGTATCTGGATCATGCACGTACTTGCGAAGATGAAATTTGAAATCCATTTCTAAAATCATGTTTTACGTATCATAAATTTTTTCCATGGCATTCTAAATTCAATAACAATCGGTTTTACCCTAAAACCTTGCAAATTCATATGTAAGTGAATTGGTTTAAATCAAACATATAATAATTCAAGCATATTATCGTCCAAAACATCGTAAAGACGGATTTAATCTTAAATCCGAAAACATATGGTTATAAAAAAATAGAGATGGAATGAATTATTTATTCACCTTAGATATGATAAGGAATTTGAGATTTATTGCTGATTAATCCTCCCTAGCTTTGATCCTTAGCTTTAGATTGAATTTTCCTCTTTTCCTCCTTGTTAATGGCAGGCTCTATTTTTAATATTTGATTTGCGTTTGTGGTAAATGAGAAATGAAACGTGAATGGGCAATTACAAAGGTGCATAGCCGTGTATAATGAAGTGGTTATTTACTAATATGCCCAGGTGTAAATTAGTTAGCTTATAAACCAATTTAAGCCCGTCTATTTTATTATTAAGAACGGCCCTATATATGATTTATTCAAATCTTATCCCTTATCATCATTATTCTATTTAATTTATCTAATTAAATTTTTTGAATAATGGTATCAAAAATTAGGGATGTTACGGAACGAACACAATAACATCATCATATGATAACTTGAACACCATCCACTGCTCCACTCTGGTCTTAACAAAAGTATCTTGCTGATTTAGTTAAATTCTTTTGCTCCTCCGTTTCACTCCCCCTCTAACAGTTTCCAGGCAACAAGTATTTATACTTCTCAACATTTAGTAACAAATATGCAGGCAAATTAACATCAAAGTAAGTACTTGGTATGGGACCTAACTTTTCTATCAGTTGTCGAAAAGTATACTCCTCAAGAAGCATGTCAAACAAATCTGCATCTTCACATATCACGTCTTGAATTCTCTCAGGATTCAAGAAATAACAAAACCTTATCTGATCATTATCGCTATAAGCCTTCATTTTGAATATTATCTCGCTAATATACTAGAAGCAAAAGCTACAATGCCAGCCTGAATCAACCAATAGGTCATTTGTCTGCCTAAATGAGCATATTTAGTCTTTCTAGCTTAATATATATATATATATATATATATATATATATATATATATATATATATATATGGAAACCCTTCAACTATTATAATCAAGCAAAAACTGAAATGAATACAGATAGTTTCTAAGTTGCAAATGAAGAATGTTAGGGATATCATCACACTATCTCAGCTCATTCACAGTATGGCCACTTGGTATTTCATCAACATCAAACATTCTAATGTCAGGGATATCATCACACCCTCTAATTCAGTTTTGACGTTGAATAGCGCAACCTGGTTACCAATTCTATTCCCCATAATATTTTAAAATAGAATAACATATTTAGAAAATTCAACAAAAACATAACAAAGAATTACATTAATGTAATATGTCAATATTACCAAAATCTAAGTTTATGGTTCCAGTCTTTGGTTGCTCTTCATGCTTTCTTTTCAATGCATGTCCCTCTATATGCTGCATGTAAAGTGAACTAAAGCAGAAATTTGGCTTGTGATGCAAGAATAAGGCATGAATCATTGTGAAAGTATAGTAAAGCAAAAGCATATCTGTCAGGCTTATGCAAGTAGGATGCGAGGCAGAAGTGCACAGTGGTGAAAGTGATATAACATAAAAGCTTAAGTGTACTGTTGCAGTAGTGATGTGGTAAAAGCCGATGCAAATATGTCTCTAAACCATGGCAAATGAATACGGTTAGAGTATTGTTGCAAAGCTGATGCGATATGGACACAAAAATGAAGACGAACACGAGTGCAACAACAACATTAGTGACAATTAGTGTAGAAAGAAATTGATGGACTAATACATGTCATTAAAATTACAACCAAGAAAAAAAGACACAAAACCACCGTTATAATCATTAAAACCAAATTTGTAATTAACAACTTAAAACTAATCTCTATCATAATACAAAATCACTACATTACAAGATGCATCTATGTTCGTGAAAACAAAACATAAACGCATAAAAGGAATTCTACCCAGTAAAATTGCAAAAAACACAATAGATAAAAAATCGTTCCTTTATAAGATATGAATTTTTTTTAAACTACACATATCCATGACATACTCCATTCACAAGATATTTGCATGAAAAGGTTATGGTACTGACCCAAGTGGTGTTAGTCAACTCCAGATCGACTCTATATCTGCAAAGCTAGTCGACTCCAGATTGAACCCAATAATAGTAGTAGACTGTAGTTGACTCGAGTAACCAGGCACGAGCATAAGATCCACGAGTGACAATAGCATCCGTAAGGAAATTTTCCTTTTTGGGTTGAGGAGGAAAGAATAAGGACCCGTTTGCTTTCATTTTGTATTTTGAGTTTTGTGTTTTCAACTTGCACTGAAAAACATGAAGAAACAAGAGAAGAAGATTTATAATTCTTAGCCGTTGCGACGACCAACGGACAACGAAGGAGTTGGATTGTTCCCCGTGCTTTTCTTATCTCTCGAAACACGAAAAACAAAATAAACTTGTTTTCTATTTTACATGTTAATTTCATTTTTCAAAATCGTTTGTTTTTCAACAATGCATACAACGGACGCGCTTTTGTATAGACGAAAACACAAAACTAAAAACGACAAACCAAACGGGGCCTAAATTTTTTGAGGCAGCTTATTTTTCAGGTTGAGGATGAAAGAACGAAAAATGATGCGTGAGAAGTGGAGGGATAAATAAAAAGCTAAGCGGGAAATGAAAAGTTAAGAAAAAAGGAGGTATTTTTGTTGTAATATTGTTAATTACAGAAAATTAGTTAAAAAATATTAAGTATTACTTCTCATTCATTAATTATTATTTATTAATTATTAATTATTACTTCTTAATTGTAATTGAATATTAATTGTTAAATGTTAATTACTATGTATATATTATTAGTTATTAATAGTAATTATTAATTATTAACTAGTAATTACTATGTTTAAATTAGTATGTATATATTAGCAGTTATTAAATATTTAATTATAACAGCTTAATATTAATTATTAATTATCAATTATTAATTATATTTATTAACTATCAAATATAAATATTAAATTTTAACTATAATTTACTAATTATTAACAATTAACCATAATAAATCATTATTTATAAACTATTATTTATTTCTACTTTATTAACTATTATTTACTAATTTCTAGTTTACTAACTATAATTTACTAATTTACTTCTAGTTTATTAATTATTATTTATTTACTTCTAGTTTATTAATTATATTTATTAGCTATTAAATTTAATTTACAAATATTAACTATAATTTACTAATTATAGATAATTAACAATACTAAATTACTAATTATCAATTAATAATTAAATATATTTATTGTTAGTGCAAAATTTCGTCTACACCAATACTCCGAGGTCCGAAGGTATAGTTCTGGAAGCTAGTTGGATTATCGAACCCGATGAAGAGATTACCAAGACGTGATGCAATCAAGCTTAGGTTATGAGATGTCGAACCGCATAGTCGCAATAGCCAATATAAAGAAGGTAAATTACAAAAAGTAAATAACTGTAACGATACGGATTTTCACGTTCGAAAATCGACATCCATACTTCATATCGTACTCGAATGCCATAGATTCGACCGTTCAAATCCGAGTCGCCGGAGCTTATAACACCATTAAGTATAACAACACAGCGGAAAAAGAATATATCAATTACATAACATTGATACAATGACAGATACAAAATCTGATACAATTGATACAACAGAATGATACAACAGATATCAATATACATCAGAGATATGATACAAGAAATAGCAGCGGAAAGAAAATAGATAACACCAGCAGCGGATAGAATGTCTCCAAGATAAGCAACGTCAGTCCATGAACTCCAAGAACTGATCTAGCTCCAGATAATCTACTAAACCTGAATATCTGAAAAACCCAACTCTAGACTGCCCGTGTGGAAAATAGTGGGCACCCAGAGTTTAGGAAGGGAACAATAAACTCCGAGTCAGTCGTGGGACTGGTGTGAGCAACAAAAACAGTTTATCTTTAAACAATCAACCAAAAGAATTTAAAGTCAATTCGCAATGCTTTTCGAAAATGAAACTACCATAAGGCCTCCCGCCACACACACAATGCAATCGCAGAATTGGAGGAGATTTCTCCTTATGATAGTCAAAAATGCTTACTACGCAAAATCATTCGATATTATTATCATTAGTGCATAGTGTCGAAAACCATTTCGAAAATATAATATTAATCTTAGCCAGCATACAACCATTGTTGTATGCCTACTATAGCTACTACGTTCAATAGCAGGTTACCGCCACATTCCATAGCAGGTAATACAACTAAAACCGTACTGGGTTCGTATTGTTTCTTTGGATTTCCAACAAATGATCAGGCTAAGGAACTTCCTTACCGAAATAGAAACGCCTCTGGAAAGACGCCCCGAGAACCTAACCGGATCTCTGCAAACAAAAGGCCGACGCTACCTCACGCTATACAGCTGTAACTAGGTAACTAACACACTGACGCTACCTCACGCTGTACAGCTGTAACTAGGTAACTAACACACGAGTCATGTCATCCCCCGGTCGTTACCGACCTTTATCCCGGGATCCCGAAAACCAACAAAGCAACATCATACAGTAATAAATTACCGTGTCCACATGAGTTAAGTATCTGGGCTCCATACCATGATACCACCCTTTATCCAGAAGGAAATGACATACCCTAGGGGCGCTACCCCTACAAACCTTTGCCGCAACATTCCTGTTTCGACCATTACCGGGTTGTGAGGTTCGACGAAGTCTCGTCCACAATGCTACGCTTTTTCACAAAGCCACGCTTTTTCACAAAGCAACGCTTTGACCAACAAATGATCATAAGCACTTCGTATGCCACATTACCAAATTGGGAATGTATCACTAGTAACCATCAACTACATAACCTCTGAGCTCGTACGTCTCAGAGAAGGGTGTTAAGCTAAGAGAATAAATTCTCCGCCACCAACAGAAATGTATTTGATAGAAACCAGCTTTACATCTCAAAGTGTAACGTCAGACACACATCCATACAAGTCTGTTCCGGGTTCGAACAGAACCGAAGGCACTTCCAAAGAAGCCCTTGCAATCCGGGTATTCACAATCCCGATCGGATTTTCCATCACTTAGGAAATCTCTATACCGGCGCGACTCAGTGCAGAGACAATCGATAGGTCATCCTATCATTCTCGCAAATACCCGATCTTCACCACCAGTCTTCAAATGCGATCCATATACGACGTATCATTATTCGGAATGGGTTATACGACACAAAGGTCCTCTCCCGGCTAAACCGAATAACGAGCGCAATTAAAAATCATATGGATACTGGGGTCTCAGTTAAATCACAGCTTAAAGCCCAAAACTTTTCATTCGAATGGTTAAACAATTACCATTTCTAATCTTTTAAACAAAAAGATTTATTTCAAAACCTTCAATGGTTTAAACAATTTCCACACTTTTAATCTTTTAAACAAAAAGATTCAATGCACAAAGTTAACCCCATTCACAAAGATCCATTCATGGATTTCAAAACAATTTCCATTTCAATTGAATTAACTCGTTAAATCTTTAAGTCAAGATTTAACTTATAGCTTTCAAAACTCGTTTTCAAAGATTCATTCATAGTCTTTCAAAACAATTCCATTTCAAGTTAGATTAACTCATCCGGTCTTTGAAATCAAAGACTCATTTCATAGTTTTCAAAACATTTCAATTCTATTTCAAACTTGAAACTGTTCAACACAATTTGGAAATCCTTTCTTAAAATGAAAGCTATTATTATTTGAAAACAAGTAGTTTCGGAAAAATCCAGTTATATTTACACGAGTTAAAACCCTTGAATTAAATTCAAATTCCCAAATCAAAAATGGTTTAACCCATATATAACTTGTACAACATCTTTAATCCCTAGTTTCAAATCATAGAATTCAATTTCAACTTGAATTCAAATTTAAATCAAATTATTTAAATTTCAAAAGTAAATCAAGTTATTCAAAATAACTTTTATCTTTGAAATCCCATTTCAAAAGCTTTTCATATCAAACCCCAATTTCCAATTTCAAAATCAATTGAAATTAAAATTTCAATTTCAAAAACATCAAATTTAAATTATCTGTGACTTAACCAATTTCCACGTGAAATCCATATTTGTGTGTGTAAAGGTGTAGTCCAGGGGTTTAACACAATAGTGCACATCAATCATCACGGATATATTGATAAGCGGTATAATCGATAACGCTTATCTTCATTCACAGATTCATAGATAAAATAAATTTATCGGTCACAAAGATTCATCAATACAATTCGATGTGGGTTTCGGATAACCAACTGGAATCCGACTCCCTGTCGCATCGAAATTCAAGTGTCGTTTACGGATCAAGGGTTTCATATTCACATAGTAATATATCACAGAAACAGAAATCACAGATATATATATCGCAGATAAGTAAATTACAGATCACAACATAAATCAGGATGTATCACAAAGCATCATATATCAGGGATATCAAACAAATCAACCATTCAACGAAATCCAAACATCTATAAGTGGAATCAACTTAATTGTCTGATTTATCTCAATCAGATTAATTTTCTATGAATAATTCTTTTCACATTTATGATCAAATAAATTTCAAGTAAATGATCCTCTTTAACTATTCATAATTATTTAATTACTATTCTTAAGTAATTAAACTCAATTTAATTATTGTTAATTATCATTTAATTAACCTTTAAAATCAGATATTTAATCACTAATTATTTAATTAATCATTAATTGCCAATTAATTAATCATTTAATTCTCAATTAAATTACTAATTTAATTAAATATTAATCATTCATTCGTTAACTTAAGTAGTTAATTGCAAATTCATTTATTACCCATCATCCATTACTAATTACAATTAAAAATTTAATTAACCAATCTTTACTTACTGTTATAAAGAAATTTATATAAGAGTTTAAACCCAATTATTTACATTTTAAACCAGATTTTAAAACTTGATTTAAAACTAATTTAAATCCTATTTTTTTGTTAGTTTTAAAATCAAAACACAGATTTAAATAAAAAAACAAAACAGGTCTGCTGTTAACCCTGTAATCTTTTAAACCCTGGAACCTGAATTGAAACAACTCGAACCCAACAGTATATTGCTTCGAGTCCCATCCTCAACTACTTCGAGTAAATACCCGAGTTGCTCGAGACAAATCTCGAGTCTTTTCCCTGCTAACCCAATTGCCCCAGACTTCCCAAAACTTACTGATACGAACGCGACACCGTGCACGTGCACAGATCGTCAACGACGATCCTACCTCCGACAACACCACCTACAGGTCGCCGACCATCCCCACATGCCATTCCAGCACCCCAAAACCTTGATGAGACTCGCGAACGAAAAACGACAGTTCGAGCTCCAAACAACAACAATTCTTCGACCATCTCTCCCCTTTTGCCGATGACCTCGCCCCCTGTCAACCACGCCATTTCAACAGAAAACTTTGTCAAACTCCACAGCTTCGATTCCCATAGGTCCGGTGCGACTCGATTCCTCCACGCCAACAAACCACCTCTTCAAATTTCGACGAAAAACTGTGCCCTAAAACCCTAGATCGATCTCGCCGCGCCACCACGGCATTTCAGAAAATTCTTGACTATTTTTTCCACCATCCTCGACCCACGAGGCTCCTCTGACATGAACCACACGCCTCAAATCGTCTTCGATCAACGACAATTTACGATAAACCCAAAATTGATCAACCCCGAATATCTCATCAATCCCAAACTTAAAAAGCTTGAAACTATTATCAAAATTCAAAATTTCCAAGTTTGAATCCAGCTATATATTCAAAACATAAATTTTAATTCATCGATTTACCTGACTTTAAATGATCATTACTGTAATTTATTGTTTCTGAAATAATTGCTTCATAATCCACTAGAAACCATTTTTAAAAATGATATTACATTGTTACAGTCATTTCTTCTTTAAAGGTCATAGCTTGATATTGATTGTATAAAGAGAAATCAAATTTTGAACTTGATTCAAACCTGTAGATACCAAAACAGAGATGTCTATGTATACACAGACATGCATACTCAAATCTGCATATATGTATATACATGCAGGTATATTTTCCTTCATACAAACATCTTTCATTTAGAGGTTAAAGCCTATAATCATTTAGGTGGGATGATTTTTAAATTTTTCAAACAGGTATTAAAACCTGTAAACAAGACAGAGGCATATTTGCCTGAACACAAGCTTGCACACATCATTTGCATATATACATGCAGATATATTCACATTCATATAACATTCCCAAGTCATTATCATCACAGGCATCAGAATCAAGAGAAACTGGTTTAAAAATAAGGTTTGCTCACCTGAAATACTGAAACAGAGAGCACCCTTTTTCTTGTTTTTGAAATCTGCAGTTAAGTCCTGTTCTAAACTTGCTTGGTTTCCTTTGAAAAATGTTTTAAGTTGCCTTTGCTTTTTGATCTTCCTGCTTCCAGGTTAAAGCTTAAAATTTTCAAACTGAAAATGTTTCTTTGCTTAGTTTTGATGGAACTAGCTGAAATGAAGGGGAAGGCTGGCGTATAAAAATGTGAAGTTTACAGATAGTATTACATCGTACAGGTTGATATAATTTTATTTGTACAATGCCAAAGATATTTTTCTTCAATTGGAGGCTGAAATCACATTTCATACAACTCGAACAGATTTTGTTTGCTAAAGGAAATGAGAGCATTAAATGTTGTTATACTTTATGTTTTTAATTTACACATATTTTATATTTTTACTTGCCTGAGTCTTCACTTACAAGCTACAACATATTACATGTTTACTTTGCTTTGTTTTCTTGCAGCCTACATACCCCTTTGATTTGTTGTACTCACATCTGCATGCTTTCCCATATTCGAATTATTATGTACATATCACCTATACTTACTTAGTTAAAATTTCCTTTGCTTTGCATTTTCTTTTCTTATACTTGCCTGCCTTATTTTACAAGCTATATAATTTTACTTTGTATTTGATTCTTTTAGTTTTTAGGTCTGCATGCATTCGAACCATCAGTTTTTATACTAATGTATTCACTTTCTATTTTATAAAACTATAAAATTTATCTTACATATTTTTGATTCTATTTATAACTTAATATCTATTATTATCATTTATTATTATTATTAAACCATTTAAACTTAGATTTAAACTCGAATTCAATATACATATATATTAACTTCAAATTTTCTCATATATTACATATACATTCATATGTACACATATATACACAATATACAATATTTTTAATTTAAATGATTTATACAGAATATATTTGAATCCGGGGAAACTCGCAATCTATTTACCGTTTTATTTCACTATTTTAATTCAAAAATCCAATTAATTATCAATTTAAATTTATATAAAATTCGGGGTCGTTACAATAACACTGAGACTTTTATAGTGGTTCGGGCTGAAAGTCCCTACATCTACTATTCTTTCTTTATTTAGTCACTCTTATCTAGCCGAAAGGCTAGTACATTGAGTCTATACATTTCTACCATTAATGAGTTTGTAAAGAGAGCTCTAATATAGGAAAGTACAAAATGATTTTATATTTCAATTCTTTTTCTAGTGCTAACCCTTTTGCTGTAGCAGGTGGTCCTTTATTTATAGTAAATTTAAAGTTCTTCCATTAGTGCAAGTATTTTCTCTTGGACTGATGACCTGGCTTGCTATGTGCGACTTAGATTTGAACGCTTGTCATCATCTGATTAAGTGCATTCTGATGCAGATTGTTGACATGATGCTTCTATATATAGCTTCTTGGATATCTTTTATTTATTCTGACCGTTGGTCTTGGTCTAGGCTATCCGAGCCGCTGATTGTTGATACTTGCTGAAATTCTTTTGGTTCAGGCAACTGCTGCCCTTGGCTAAGTTTTCTTCCTCACCTGGATAATGATCTTGATCTTGGATGTTGCTTTGACTCATGCTCTCAAACTACATTCTCTCGGATACTGAATCTGGTACTTAAGCTCTCGTTGGAAACCATACAATGAGTCTTGAAATTAAAAGCCAAGGAGTTTTCCTTTTGAACATTAGTAATTTGTAATTTGTAGAAATTATGGTGTAACACATGCCCCCACAGTTCACTTCATATATTGGACATGGAGTGGATTTTGGTATAAGTGAGTGTAATTTATTTTCCTCGATTATCTTCCGAGTTTGGTCTATATAATGTGTATAAAAGGGAGGTACAATATTGATTCCTAGTAGAGTGACTTGAATATCGAAAGGAGAAATCTTAACTTAGGTTAAAAAACTGGACTATCTTGCTCGTAATTAATTTTTAATTTGGGGCCGGAAGGCATGGTCTTAACCGGACTGTGAGGTCTAAATTTTTGAAATTGTGCTCGTCGCTTGAAACCATCTAGGCTAAGTGATAAGTAAAATTGTTTGAATGCCTAGAGACAAAATCTATTTTAGGATGTTAAAGTTTATGAAATTGTGCTTGTCACTTAAAGCCATCTAGGCTAAGTGATAAGCGAAATTATTTGAACACCAAGAGGCGAAATCTATTTTAGGACCGTGAGGTCAAAGTTTTTGAAATCGTGCTTGTCACTTGTAGCCATCTAGACTAACTGATAAGAGAAATTGTTTGAACGTCGAGAGGTGAAATCTATTTTGGGACCATGAGGTCAATGTTTTTGAAACTGTGCTTGCCACTTGAAGCCGCCTAGGCTAAGTGATAAGAAAAGTTGTTTGAATGCCAAGAGACAAAATATATTTTGGTACCGTAAGGTCAATGTTTTTGAAATCGTGCTTGTCAATTAAAGCTGTCTAGGCTAAGTGATTAGTGAAATTATTTGAACGTCGAGAGATGAAATATATTTTAGGACCGTGAGGTCCAAGTTTTTGAAATCGTGTTTGTCGCTTAAAGCCATCTAGGCTAACTGATAAACAAATTGTTTGAACGTCGAGAGGTGAAATCTATTTTAGGACAGTGAGGTCACAGTTTTATGAAATCATGCTTGTCACTTGAAAATATATAGGCTAAGTGATAAGTGAAGTTGTTTGAGGGCCAAGAGGCAAAATCTAATTTGGGACCGTGAGGTCAAAGTTTTTGAAATCGTACTTGTCACTTGAAGTTTTCTAAGCTAAGTGATAAGTGAAGCTGTTTGAGCGCCAAGAGGCGAAATCTATTTCGGGACCGTAAGGTCAAAATTTTTGAAATCGTGCTTGTCACTTGATGCCATCTAGGCTATGTGATAAGCGAAATTGATTGAACGCCGAGAGGCGAAATCTATTTTGGGACAGTGAGGTCAAAGTTTTTGAAATTGTGCTTGTCACTTGAAGCCATCTGGGCTAAGTGGTAAGCAAAACTATTTGGTTGCCGAGAGGCAAAGATTAATATTAAACTGTGAGGTCAAAATGGTACTTGCAGCATGGAATTTGTAAGTGATCATTCGGGACTGGACATTTGAAGGGATGGGTTTTGAACTTGCATTAAATGTGAGTCCAAATGTTGGTAGTTGATTTGTTATCTTCAAAAAGCATCCCTCTTTTCTTGTGCAAGGATGATTTGGCATCCGATGGGGAAATCACTTGATATTCCTCTTATGGACAGCTGCTAAACGAGATCTATGATGAAAAACTTTTCTCTCATCAATATGTGCCATTCCTTCTTAATATAAACAATCTTTCCTCTTTCTCTCATCTTTTCGCCTGTTAAAATTGTAAAACCACCATCGATATTTTCCAGCTCTCTTCGATCCTTCCTTTGACATCCATTCTTGAACAAACGAGTTCTTTTGAATTTTATTATTCTTATTAAGATTTCTAATACCATCATCGATACTCTTCTCTTTCTTGCTTAACCAAGGATTAGATTTAGGTTCTTATTGGATTTAACCTGTTTAATCCTTGTTTCGGGGATAATGCCAACTTTTCTTTTAATAATTAGATATCTTGACCTCCTTTTCTTAGGATGGAAATGGATGCTCCTGTCAAAATTTAGTAAGATCTCGAGAAAGTTTTGTCTTTCTATAGGATCACAGGAGCCGAGATGATCGCTCCTGGCTCCAGGATGCATTTTAGTAACCTTCCAGTGGGGTATTATATATGGTCCATAGAACATTTAGAACATGGAATCTTCTTGCCTCTATCCCCTTTATTTATTGAGGTCTTGGAATTTTATCGCATTAACCCCTTTCAACTCTTGGCTACTTCCTATTCAACTTTGTTTGCTATGACGATTCTATACTCCTAAAAAGGCTATCGAGATATATCCATTAATGAGATCAATTATATGTTCAACCTGTTAGAGTCTTAGTCCATGGGGAATTTCCTATGTATTTCCTCAAATTTTTTAAGGCCGTCCCCTCTAAAGGATCCATTTTGCAAAATAACGCCACGTCAGTGGTTCTTTGTTAAGGTCCCTTTCGACTGAATAACCACCTTTTTCAATAATGCCGGTATGTCCTTGGATATTTTGCCTTCTTTTAACCTTATTGTATTCTTGGTTGTGTTTCCTTATTTTATTAAATCTCAAACAATAAGACCCGAGAAGAATGACGACCCGGCTGTCACCAATCAATTTTAGGATAGATAAAAGGAAGCCATGAAGATTCCATCTTTACAGCGATACCGACACTTGATTCTTACCGAAAGCAAACTAAAAGTTCAAGGTCTACTACTTCCTTCCGCTAAATTTGCAAGACTTAAACCTTTTAGGAAGTACGAGAAAGCTACTACTGTAGTCAGTGATAGTGGAGAAGAAACCGAATCAATTCTTGGGAAAACGAGACCGAGGGTTTCACCCTTTAACCATTAAACTAGCTTATTTTATGCTCTTAGTACAACTTAATCTTAGTTTTGATTTCAACCTTATCCTTTTCTCCTTATTGTAGTTACTTCTTCTTCTAAGAAGTCTGGCACCATAGATAAGGGAAAGGGGCCAAGAAAAGGTCTAAGTTGTTGCTTCCTGACAAAGGTACTCTTGGTTTAAAGAAGCAAAAAGACTCTAGATCCTCTAAAGTTGAAAGTTCCAAGGGAAAGGATTCAGATCTTCTCATCGAGAAAAACAAGCAAGCAATAGAAATCATAAGGGCTGCATTTGAGGGTGACCTTTTCTATTCCATCACCGAAACATATGATAGACCTCCAACCTCTACCTCAGGAATTCAGAGAGCAGTCGAATATAGTTTCCCGAAGAGCATCAAGGTAGGATTGAATATTTTTTCATGTGTAGGTTTATGATTCCAACATTTGTTTTTACTATGTACCCTCTTTCTAGACTATGGCAGAAATCTTCGCCCTTCAATATGGATGGTTTAAAATGGAAGAGATGGTGGCCACCGCTGAAGCAAAAAAAGGAGTTTGCAGAATTCAAAACTGAAGTTCAAGAGATGAGTGCTATAGTAGAGGAATTATGTAGGAATATTGGAGAGAGGGATCATAAGATAGAGACTATTGAGAAAGCCTTAAAAGAAAGAGACGAGAGGTTGGATAAAGCCGAGGCCGTGTGGTTGATAAATAATATTATATTGCTAGAGAAGAGCATAAGAAGAAGGCCAGCAAACAAGGCTTCCAAGTCTTATTTGATGCTTACGCTCACCACCGAGACCAAAACATAGCTTTTTCTCTAACCTATCTTGGGAAAAATGCTGCTATAGTAGAAACTAATTTTGCTAAAAGGTATGGGAACATAAGAAGGAAAAGGAAACTGGGGCCATTGTGGGGGATGAAGCCAAGCCCCCGGTAAAGGAGGAGGAAGAAGCTGCTTCTACTGACGAGGAGGTACAAGAAGATACTCTTGATAATACGCTTAATGAAGAAAACACACTGTAACTTATCCTTGTAACAATATGACCTCTATAACTTTTGGCTTGTATAATTTACCGAATGAAACTTTCTTAATGACTTTATAATATTTCAATTACCATTCGTCCTTATATAATTCGATTGTCACATGATATGTCAAACTATAGTAGCCGACGTGTAGTTCTTATTTATTTCCCATCCTTTCTATTTACTAATCTTAAGTTGACGTTCCATAGGGAGTACCCTGCCTGAACGACTATGCTTCTTTTTACCAATCTTATAAGGATAAGGTGGTTGAACTTCAAAAGCTAAACAAAACCCTTAATGCCTTTGAGATTAGGAGCAATTTCCTTGAGTCAAAGCTAGGTCTAAAAATTACCAACTGCTTTACCTCGAAGAAGAGTGAGCCCTTAATCAATATCTGACCTCGGGGAATGACATTGCAATCTCTTTTAAACGGAGGGAGGAAAGGAGACTAAGGATGATGTTCCTAATAAATTCCTTTTGAGATTATGAAACTATGATTATTTCAAAGAGATTTGACTTGCCACCTTGGCTTGCTCATTTAGAAGGATCTCCTCCATTCATTCTTATATTTTATCCTCCAATGCTCTCAATCCCGTAATCCAGTTTTGGTAATATTATTTCTTTACTGAATTATGCATTCTTCTCGGTCTATTCCTTGTAACACTTTCTTGGACAAATTATAATAACTATAATTTGCAAAAAAAATTATCCGTATAAATATAAAGGAATTTCATTCTTTTAGATTTTATTTCTTATGTCGTCACTTTGCTTGAGTGTGCTTTAGAATCATCTCTTTGTGGGGTATCTCTTGCCTCTGGTATACTCTTATTGGAATAACTTCTCGGACTCAACCGAGTTCTATTACTGGATCCTTGTTCGGAGCCAGTCTAGTGGCATAATCAAGTGTTTCGTCTTGTTCTGATTCTATTCTCAGTTTTACCTCTTCTCTGTTTATCGAGAATCTATTTAATTCCTTAACTTAGGAACTTCTCCCTAGCATTCTTTCCTTATTAGGAAGCTACCCAATTCTAGTCTTATGCATGGTACTACTTGACCATGGCCCACTATTATTGGGAATCTACCCAATATTCTAATATAATTGGGAATCTACCCAATGCATGGCTCTACTTAACAATGGCTCACTATTATTGGGAATCTACCCAATATTCTAATCTGATTGGGAATCTACCCAATGAATGGTACTAGTTGACCATGGCTCACCATTATTGGGAATTTACCCAATATTCTAATCTAATTGTGAATCTAGCCCATGCATGGTACTACTTGACCATGGCTGACTATCAGCATGCATTTTAGTTTTCGATGTCTTTTTAAACCAGGTGATATGGCCTTACACTTTGTAGCACATCACTATGGGGGTGATCTTATGGTGAGGTCTACCTACTTATCATTGGGTCCAAATCTACAACCACTTTTGGTGGGCATTGGCCATCTACAACCACTTTTGGCAGGTATCAGCCATCTACAAGAACTTTTATGGGTGTCAGCCATCAAAATATATTTTAAGTTAACGGTCATATGGAACCAGTTGTAACTTGGTTAAGGGAAATATGAATCCTTTTAGTAGAGTGCTTTCGGACTATTTTGTAAAAGACTTTTGAAATGACACTATTTGATAGAAGGTTTGATTCAAGTTTGAGTAGGAAAATTATTAATAGAATTAGTATTTTTAGAAAAAGTGATACTCTCCATTGATGTTGTTACAATGGAAAAGTTTCGGTCCTTAAATTCTAAATGCAAGTATGATATGTAAAATTTCTTAAGAAGAGATGACACACTGAAAGAGATACCATAGATGCCAAGACTTGAACGCACCCTTTGAGTAAAGACTCGGTAGACAGGGTTATGCCGAAGAAGAATGCACTAGAAACAAGCCGAGAGTTTTTGATTAAACTTCAATTAAATCGAGACCATGAGGTGCCCCTTAAAGTTGAAACTTTTGTGGAAGAGGTTAAAATCGAGAAGAGCATACTAATAAAATTGCTATCTTCCATTTGACCATGGGAATTCGATTTATAAAAAGGATTTTTCTTACAACTTCATCTTTGTAGAAAAGTGCCATATGCATTCATTTGGCAAGAGTTACACGGAATTATCCTAGCGTCATAGAAATAGAACAAAGTAAATAATTTTAAAACAAGATATTGAATCTAACATTTAATAAATTTGGTTAACTTTCCTTTCCGTATGAGTTTCTCGACCATGTAAGAAAGCTTTCGACGTACATCCGTCTTATGCCCATTTGTCCAATGATAGATAAAATACTTCTCACTCTTCGGGTCTTCTTTCTTTAATGGAGGGTAATACAAGTAAGAGAACTCTTCATGAGTTTCCAGGAATATCTGAGACAAGTTTTGGTTGAGTGGAGTAAGAAGCTGATCCCGCTTCAATTTCTTTCGAGACTCACCATCTTGAGTGATTGGGAGGGCTCTCTTATCGAAAGAAACCAAACCCTCATATTTCAACAATTCAGTGGAAAGACTCCTAACTTAACTAATTATGGTCTTAACCATCTTGTGGAGTTAGGCCGATTCTTGGAGGGATCCTTGAAGATATTTCGAAAGTTGGCTGATCTGATAAGCTTGAAGCTCATAAACAAGATCATATTCTTTGCCATTCTTTTTCTTCGAAATGTGGGTGACAAATCTCTCGTTGTTGTCTTCTTCAATGAGCTGAATGCAAAGGTTGAGGGGTAACTCCGAGATGACTTTTTCATTTTTAGAAATAGACACAATCGACTGGAATGTTTTGTTGGATTTTCGAGAGTAAACAGGGTGCGGAGGTTGGCCCTCCTTCTAGCGCCAAAAATGTTAGTGCAAAATTTCATCTACACCATCACCCCAAGGTCCAAAGGTATAGTTCCAAAAGCTGGTTGGATTATTAAACCCTACGAAAAGATTACCGAGATGTGATGCAATCAAGCTTAAGTTATGAGATGTTGAACCGTAGAGTTGCAATAGCCAATGTAGAGATGGTAAATTACAGAAAGTAAATAACACTGAGACTTTCATAGTGGTTCGGGTAAAAGTCCCTATGTCCACCATCCTTTCCGTATTTAGTCACTCTTACCTAGCCGATAGGCTTATTACATCGAGTCTATACATTTCCGCCATTAATAAGTTTGTAAAGAGAGCTATAATATAGGAAAGTACAATATGATTTTATATTTCAATTCTTTTCTTAGTGCCAGCCCTTTTATTATAGCAGGTGGTCCTTTATTTATAGAAAATTTAAGGTTCTTCCATTGGTGCAAGTGCTTTCTCTTGGATTAATGACCTGGTTTGCTATGTGGGGCTTAATTTGAACGCTTGCCATCATCTGGTTGAGTGCATTTTGATGCGGATTTTTGACATGATGCTTCTATATATAGCTTCTTGGATATCTTTCGTCTATCCTGACCGTTGGTCTCAGCTTAGGCTATCTGATCCGTTGATTGTTGATACTTGCTGAAATGCTTTTGGTTCAGACAGCCGCTGCCCTCGGCTAAGCTTCTTGTCTTAGTTGGATAATGATCTCGGTCGACGCTTTGACTCATGCTCTTAGACAACTTGCTCTTAGATACTAAGTCCCATACTTAAGCTCTCGTTGGAAACCAAACAATGGGTCTCAAAATTACAAGCCCAGGAGCTTTACTTTCGAATATTCGTAATTTTTACTTTATAGAAATTATGGTGCAACATTTATTAATTATTACTTATTTACTTATATTTTATTAATTATATTTATTATCTATTATTATTTACAATATTAAATATAATTAACAATTAAATATATTTATTAATTCTTGCTTATTTACTTCTAGTTTATTAATTATTAATTATCAATTATTAATTATATAATTAACTATTAAATATAATTAAAAAATATTAACTATAATTTACTACTTATTAATAATTAACGATAATAAATTATTATATATAGTTAACAATTATTGATTATGGATAATAACTAGATTTATTAATAATCATTAATTATAAATAATAACCTATGTAAACTGTTATTGATAATTATTAATTATAAATTACCATTTATAAATTATTAAGTAAATATTAATTATTTGTTATAAATATAAATTACCAATTGTTAATTATTATAATATTTAAAGCAATAGTAAATATATAAAAAAAATTGTGTTACGTTACAAAATTTTTATGTTATAAAATGGTTGGATTGGTGAAGCGAAAATAATTTGCATTTGCTTCAGTTCCTAAGGGCCGATGCAAATAGCACTATTTGCTTTTGTTCTAAGGATAACCGAAGCAAATAACAGTATTTTCTTCTGTGCATTTTCTTTGTTTGTAAGGTAAACCGAAGCAAATATCACTATTTGCTTCCGTTGTGAATACAACTAAAGCAAATGAGACGAAGCAACAAGCATATTTTGTACTAGTGATAACTTCCGTGATCAAATTCCAACTTTGCCAAATTTCTATTTTTACTCCTACCTTATTTAATTTAATTTATCTTATTTATTTATAGTTGATTTTACGGGGTGTTATACACCTCTTCACGAATGCATACTTATGTTCATTCTCTATATAAAGAGGAGTGCAAACAAATTTTTTAAATAAACTTCTCGCTTTCTTCTTACTCTTTATCCTCTTGTTCTATTTCTTGAAACTACTTTCTATATTCTTCAAAATCTATATAGAATCAATCCATACTCTATTTGATTGATTCTCTATAAACTATCTACTATTTTGGAAGCATTCTCTCTACAAACTCAAAGATCAAACCGCTATCAAAAGGGTTATAGGATATCTTGTATCCTAAGTACAACTATTTGTATTTGGAAATCAACAACTCTACTCTTATTTGTTTAGGTATGCTTGTTGCCCATTTCAAATAAAGTGGGTATGCTTAGTAGCCCATCCAAATATAGTAGGTGATCCAGTTGCTCGATAAATCAAGAGAGTTTTCCATGAACTTGTGAAACAGGAGGGTGTATCTCATAGCCTTGAAATCGAGAGTGTATTTTGGTTTGCTTGCTACTTTGTTAAAGTAGGCAATTAAAAAGAAAGCTGTACAATATTGTACGGGACTTAATGTAGGATTGGTTAATCCAAACCAATATAAAATTCTTGGTGTCATCTCTCCTATTTTACTTTTTATTATTGCTTTTATATTTATCTATGATTATTACTTGATTAGTATGGGTCTGTATTAGTAATCTATGATTAAATTTAAAACTTGAAACAAAGTTAAAAAGATTCATAAAATTTATAAAACACTATTCACTCCCTCTAGTGTTAAAGTAGTCTTAAGATCTATTACATCGTAACCCACATTTGTTATTAGAGTGCTTAGTTTTCAAAAGATTTGTAATTTGATTTTTGGAAAGTATAAATGGCTAGTAGCACTGGTAGCTAATGTTTTTACACTTTTGTAGAAGATCAATCAACTGCTAGACCTGTAACATCCTGGAAATTTAAAAAAAATTAAACAAAAATTAGATAAGAAAAGTAAATTAATTAAAACAAGAACTAAAAAGAAATTTTCCATATACATTCAAATTTGGCTATGAAACTCTCACCATTGCGTTCGTAGCAATTTTCTAGATGATTTTCAAATATAACACTTCGAAATCGGAGTTAGTACAAAGAAGTTACGGGCGTTAGAAGAATTGAAATAAAATAAATTTTAAAACGGAAGAAATATATATATATATATATATGCATCAGTCGACTTTTGGAATGGCATAGTCAACCAGTATAATCGACCCTGGGCCTTCTTAGGCCGTCCATACAATGTGAAAAAGCAGAGGGCTGAAGCACGTTGCATGGATGGTTTAACTCATTGCATGGATGGTTGTGATTGTTACTTCGAAGCCAAGTTTTTGATGCCGTACAAGATGTTAACAAAAAATTCTCCAGCCCGAATCAACATCCAAATTTCATTCCTAACATTTATAAATTCAAGCCTAACCTAACCTTAAAATCAACATAACAATTTATTGTAATGAAACTCTACCTAGTTCTAACCTCTCCTCTAACCCTAAAATTCTTCCAAAAATCAAAATAAAATCAACCTAGAAGAACACGATCAATTGGATCTAGAAGGAACAAGCGGATCTAGTATACAGAGTGGCAATTCTCAAGCAATACAAGTAGGAAGAGCTTAGGCTTGATTTGAGTGGGAACAATTTTAGTAAAATGATTATTACAGTTGGAATAAAACTATTATAATGGATTTAGGGTGCTAGAAACCTAATTTGAAACGTGTAAAACCCTAGATTGAAATCTATAAACTAGATTAAAGTTGAACCACTGTAAATTGCTAAATTTGATTGGATGCTAACATACCCCTTTCTGATTAAATTGCAAAACACTAGAATTTGTAAACACTAAATTTGTAAAACCCTAAATTGGACAAATTGACATTGAAATTAGAATATGGACCGATCAACTAGTAATTAGGGTTCAATTGAAATAGTTAATGACATCAAATACATGAAATAAATTAATCGATAGTTAAAAATACAAAAAACCCTAATTCTCGTTTACGACCGATCGACCCTTAAATCCTAGCGGTCGACCGGTTAATACTTAAACTACAGAATTTGAACTTCGGCTTAAGGCCTAGGTTAGTAATAAAATTTACATAATTTAACATAAAAATTATATAAATGTGAATTGTTTGGTTAAGCCTAATTTGGGGCTATATGTATATGTTAGAGATAGAAGGGAAGCTAGTTCCCTATCAACAGATGCTAGATCTTTGCAATGTTGAGTAAATATTGTTTACCCAATTTGGGGGTCTATTATTCGATGGGAGTGACTTCTATCGCAAATGGCATGCACAGGAGGTTCCACGGTTGGCGCATCTCACTAACAAGGATGTCTGATGGAGTGTGGTCTGGCATAATAGGAATCCTAGTTTGCACGACTTTTGACGCGACGTGATACAGTTCTGATGGAGGACCCCAGTGCATGCAATAAGAGGCCAACGCTATGATCGAGAAATGGATACATATGTGGATGACGAGACACTTTGATGAGTTGGCATTAGGTGTTTACCCTCGATGCGTAGTTGGGATTACGTGTAGTTGTCATAGTTAGAGGAAAATGGGTCCCCAGTAGCCTAAGAGCGGTGGCATTGGTGGGGAATAGTCTCTACAGTAGCATTATGCAGTGATATATGTGGAAATTTATTTCCACAGTAGCCTAGCGATGGTGTTTCCTTATTGGGTAGATCTAGGAGCGGTCGTCGATTATTAGTTGTAAGGTTCGATATGTAGCTCGATCCATGTAGTAGCCTGGAACGAGAACCCTTAAGGTATTGGACCTTAAGAATTCATAGACACTTGCAGCACACCCTATGTTATCTAGAGTAGTATTGAAGTTAACTGCACATGATCATCACATATTAAACTTGTACTCGTTCACCAGAGTTTTCTGTTTAACCCACTCCCTTCTTTTCATTTTCCCCACCACAGGGTGACAAGTTAGCAATTGGTCGGGCATAGTATGTGGAGAAAGAAGCTTCATGTTGGAGTTCTCATATTCTTTATTTTTATCATGTAATCACCTATTATATTAAAATTCTCTAAAACTTATGTTGTACTTTGGAAACAGTGTATGTGGTAATTATATTTTTTGGAGACTATTTTTCTATAATCTATTTTTTCAGTATTTATATCTTAATTACTTCCGTTGCGAGATCTGAAAGTGTAGAATATCTTAGAATTTACACATATAATCATGCCCTGTAATATTTAAAAACCCAACAGCTCGTATTTATTGGCATGACGCGAGTCTAAAAGTCACACCGGCCGATGTCAAAATTGCAAAGTGACTATTTGATAACAATGAAGAACATTAAGATGGAAAAAGGCATGGATGACATTCTGCCCGCACTCTCCGTAACTCTACCAATGCCACCATTTATTATTCCAACTTCTTCTCCTGTAGTGGCAGCCATTCATGCTGATGCTCCTGAGCCTCCAGGAAACAACTACTATTGGGATAAGGATCCCTAGGGTTACCTATCTAGGGGAAAGAAGGGTAGAACTGGCAAAAGGCCTACTTCATCCTCTCCAAAGGGAAAGAAGAAGAGGAAGTAAGCTTAAATGTAATGTTCTTGTGTAGTTTTTTGTTTCATTTTAATCTCGATTCATGTATATAGGCCATTATTGTGCGGGTACGGCCCCCGCTTTCGTCTGTGAAGTTCTTTAGTTGTGAATAAAATTACTTTTTCTTTCAGACCTTCATTGTGTTATGTTTAGTGCCTATATACTTAGCTTACTTATATATGTGGTAATCATATTTAACTTAGTGCAGTGACATTATCAATTATAATTCAATGTGTATGAATAACTTTTCCCATTGCTCAGTGATACTTTGTCATTTCATTTTGTTTATTGGTGTCAAAACATTTCTTCATTGGCTAATAGAATTGTAATCATTTGGGAAATTCCATAGCCTATTTTGCTCACCTTTGATCAGGTTCCGTTTGACCGAAATCAAAGCTAAAGAATCACATGTTTCCTATCTTCAGGAAGTGGTGACCATGCTTACAAAATGAGATTAAATCTCATGTTAGGTCCTACCTCCAAGACCCAATATTTTTGATGCCTATCTTCGGGCATTGTCATTAGACCCTGCCTATCTCTAAGATATGGTCTTAGACGCTTCAGTCTTTGGGCAATCATTAAGAGTCAAGCGTATTGGGGGTATCATCATGATCGACCCTAGCATGATTATACTCCCATGATCTGATCATGGATCGAAGTAGTCCGTCAGTACCTACCTCCGGGTAACTAGATATTTGCATTTTTAAAATATAGAATATTCAATTTTGATGTTGTTCACATAGCATAAAGTCCGGCTATTGAGAATACAGTTCTATCGATCCCTAAAGCCAATTCCTTTTATAGATATAAGAATGGCATATCTGTGCCTTATTACATTAGAGTCTAATCACATATTTACAAAGATACATCTAAGTGAAATAGCATCTCAAGTGCTTGCTATTCCACACTCTTGGAATTGAAATTTAATCAACAGTCGCCGGCTTGAAAGTTCCGTCTCGAAGCTTATGTTCAATTGCAGAAGTGTGGGAAATGGTCTTGTATAAAGTATACTAGTGTGAATGGATCTTAAGACTACTTTAACACCAAAGGGAGGATGAATATTGTTTATAACTTACATAGAACATTTTTAAACAGTTTTAAAATCTAAGTCAAAACACAAATAAATCAACACAAACATATTAAAATAAAATAAAAGTAAGAGAGATGACAGAAAGAGGTTTTATACTTGTTCGGATTAACCAATTCTACGTCAAGTCCTGTACAATATATGTACATATTTCCTTTCAAATACCTACTTTAATCAGGTAGCAAGCAAACCAGAATACAATCTTGATTTCAAGGCAATAAAATACGCCCTCCTGACTTTCCGAGCTCAGTGTAGACTCTCTTGATTTAATTGGGAAACAAGATCACCCATTTGATTTAAACGGGCAACAAGCACATACACTTGATTTGAACGGGCAACAAGCATTGCCACTTGATTTGAACAGGCAACAACCATACCCACTTTATTTGAACAAGAAACAAGCACACCCACAGAAATAGTAGTAGAGAGTTATTGATTCCAAATACAAATAGTTGTACTTTGGATATAGGATATCATCTAGCCCTTTGATAGCACTTTGATCTTTGAATTGATGAGAGAATACTTTCAAATTAGTGAGTAGATTGTAAAGAATGAATGTAGTAAAGTAGGCATTGAATTTTAATGAATTCGAAGAGTATAAAAAGTGGTTTTTTATGGAATATATAATGAGAATTTGGAGTAAGAAGAATATAGAGAAAGTAGTTATAAGAATTTTTTTCCAGTCTCCTTTACATAGTGTATGAAGGGACATGTCTATTCGTGAGAGATGTAGTCTATTTGAACAAAAAAGGGCACAAACATCCAATAGAAAGTAGAAAAGAATAAAAAGTGAATAAAATAAGTTAAAATAAGTAAGAAATGAACACACAGAGATTTATAGTGGTTCGGCTAACTCTGGCCTACGTCCACTTAATGATTTTATTGCTTTTAATCTAACTTGGAGGAGAGGTTCTTCGGGGTCGATACAACTTCGACACTTAGATTTTCAGAATTACAAGAATATATAGTAGAGTAGAACTAGAACCAAAAGATCTTGAAAAATGAGCCCTACCCCTCTATTTGTAGAGGTAGGGAGCCTAAAATCTCGCACAAAAGTTCACCAGGCCGTTCTCCATGCTATAGACTAGTTCTCTATGAAAATAGGGTGCCACGTCATCACTTTGGTATGGGTTGGTGTGACCCCAAGGTTAGGTGTCAGTGTCGACCCCTAAGATGGCCTGGTTGTCTTAAACTCTTTGTTCGGTTCGACTTGTGGCCAACTTCGTGATTGCATAGTTGTTTGCATCAATAGCTTGTTTTGGAGTCCAAATGCGGAGTTCTAGATGGACAAAGTTCCTAATTCAGGAGTTCACGGAGATCGGTAGAGAATTGTATTGGATCAACAAAACAACATTGGAAATAGGGTATTGACACCAAAAAGGGATCGTATGCAGAAGATGGGTCCCCCAAGAGAAGGTTCTATGGGTCGGTACCGACCCCTAGGGATGGATCCGTACCGACCCCACACTATGGGCTTGGATCCTTGAGTTTGTGTGGTGGTTTGGTATTTGTGTTGTGATCTTGGTTGTACTTTGGTTTTTGGGCTTCATGGTAATTTTTTTAGGTGTCCTGCCTAGATAACTTCGAACTTTGGTTCGTAAGGTCATCCGTATACTGCCAGGTCAAAAAGCGGGATAATACTTGCCCTCCAAAGCATGCCTTGCAAATGGAAGGTGTGCTTTGTTCAAGAACAAATGTGATGTCAATCTTCAATAGTTGATCTCTATGATTACTTCAATCTTGGTGAATCATCCAGCTTTTTTAGATTCGCTTGTCAATTATGAGTCGTTCTAGACTTGTCATAGCCTAAGACTCTAGACTCTGCCTAGGTGTTGTCTATACATTATCACAATTTCGATTTCATTCGGAGTCATTACATTACATATAAAAACCATCCCATGTTCATTCGGGATTTACATCATTTTCATTCTAATTTTATGTAGAGTTAGTTCATATCAAAATCATCCCATGTTCATCCAGGATTTATTTGTTTCATTTTAATTTCAAGGCGTTCAAATCTTTTTAAAAAAATCGATATATGTTTTAAAGTTTGATCATATAAATTACAGGAAATGATGCTGTGGAGCTGGATGGCGATACGTACTTTCGTATTTGAGTTATATATTCCGCTGTGTATTCAGATTGTGAGGACAAGTTATGATTACTGTCCAGTTGTATGATATTGATGTGATGTACTCTGATGATGTATTGGGATGATGTATATATAAACAGATATAGATTTCTTTTTGTGTAAAGATCTGTTATTACCTATTATAGTTTATTCTGCTGCGTATGAGAGATTCTGTTGTTGTTTTCTATTTTTCTTCTTCTTCTACCTCTTCTTCTTAACTCAAATGGTCCGGTTTTTCGTGTATGAAAAACCCGGGTCGTCACACTTGGTCAAATCTTTTTAAAAAAATCGATATATGTTTTAAAGTTTGATCTCTCCGGATCATTTCTTATTCAATTTAATGTACGATCTTTTCGAATCGTTAATCGAAGTCATGGCCGTTTGAGGCCGATAATCAAATCCATATTCTCTTCGGACGGTTTTATCAAATCCATGGTCGTTAGGGGCTGATAATCAATTCCATGGCCGTTCAGGGTCGATAATCAAATCCTTAGTCGTCCAGGGTCGCTAATCAAATCCTTGGTCGTTCGGGGCCAATAATCAAATCCATAGTCTCTCGGACCCTTACCGAGCCCAATCCTCTCACTCTTCGGTGAGGGGACTCGACGACAAGCAAGCCCATCATGTCGCTCTTCGATGAAGTGACCTATTTCCTGCACTCTGGTCCCAACTCTCTGGTCGGGACTTAACGCGATCAAAGTCCATGGTCTCCTCGGACCCTTGCTGAGCCTAATCCGCTCGCTCTTTGGTGAGGGGACTCAATGAGAAGTAAGCCCATCCGCTCACGTTCGGGTGATGGGACTTACTTCTTACACTCCAGTCCTGACCCTCGACTTTTTTTTTGGGACATTATAATGATTAATATCGTACAATTCCATCTACCGCTCTCTGGCGAGGAGACTTGCACACCGACCCCGTCTCTCCGGACGGGACTTTAGAGCGAAAATGTCAGTCATCACGTTCAATGTGGATTGCAATAATCAAATTCAAATATTAAAAACAACATAAAATCTAAAGTCGAGGTAACTACCTCACCGGGCATTACAGTCTAGCATCCAGCCCAAAGCGTGCCTCGGGATCGTTAGGGATCCCGTACATGAGTAAGTGTCTAGACTGTATTATTGCACGGTTTATTGAAAAAGGTAAAATAAAACATGAGAACCAGACCTGATTCCCTGCCATCTCGATCAAGAGATGACTATCCTTGACCTTGATCCAAGGCCATTTCCATTTGCTACGGTCAATGGCTGCTCCTGTCTCATCGATGCAGTTCGATTCTTTACATATTGCTGTAACTGGTTTTCTCTGACATGTTCCTCGATCAGATCCCGCGGGTTCCTGCAATCATTTATGTTATGCCCATCCAGCTTATGGAATAGGTAGTATTTTTCGGATGCCCTTTCACGCTCTGTGGGCTCTCTTCTCCTCAACATTCAATAGGGGATCTATCCCTAGTATCCAAGTAAATTCACTCTAAGATTTTGTTTAAGTCGATATAGGAAGAGAATTTCGATTCCCTCCTCTATCACTTTGATTCGTCAAAACTGTCATCTGTCTTTCACTTTCCTTTATCCTTGTTAGAGCCTGCTCCGAGCGATCCTTCGCCATCCAAAGCATTAACCTCTTCCTCATCGGCCTCAGCTTCCTTCTGGCGTAGAAATCTTTCGGCCTTATGATAAAAATCTACAAGATCCCTCGGAGGATCCAATTCCAGCTCAGTCTTGAAATCCATCTTAGCGGCTATCCCAGAAACTGCTATCATTGGGGCAGAAGTTCTTAAGGGTCGGTACAACTCCAACACTTAGATTTTCAAAATTACAAGAATATAGAGTAGAGTAGGACTAAAGCCAAAAGATATTGAAAAATGAGCCCTACTCCTCTATATATAGAGGTAGGGAGCCTAAAATCTCACACAAAAGGACTCCAAGCCATTCTCCTTGCTATAGACTAGTTCTCTATGAAAATAGGGCACCATATCATTACTTCGGTACAGGTTGGTACGACTACATGGTTACGGGTCGGTAACGACTTCTAAATGGCTAAACTATTCATCTTGAACTCTTCCTTGGGTTTGTCTTGTGGTTAGCTTCATGATTCCATAGTTGTTTGCATCAATAATAGCTTATTTTGGAGTCTAAATGATGGAGTTATAGATGGACAAAGTTGTTAATTCAAGAGTTCATGGCTATTGGTAGAGAATTGTATAGATCAACAAAACAACATTGAAAATAGTGTTTTGACACTAAGAAGGGATCATAGGCAGAAGATGGTGTTAGTACCTGAGATATTGGTTTTGATGACAACAACTTTAGAAAATCATATAAAATATAAATACTAATGTTTTATCAAGGTATATAGTATATTGTGTACGATATTAGACAGGTGTTGATATAAGAAGACTGTATAGTATCAAGTAAAGGTTGAAGAGTTAAAGATATTGATATAAAGACTAAAGAATGAAGACCCATGATTATTCAAGAGTTCAAGATTCCAAGATATTCCAAGTAAGTTATAGAGTCTAGAATATTTGATAAAATTCTGATACATATAGGGTTAGAGTACCTGTGTTTCCAACGAATTTCCCCATAAATTCTAATAAAATACTAGACATGAGTGTTATTCCCCCATAAGTACCCGTGTTTCCAACGAATTTTTCAATCACTTTTCATTATTCTTCTCTCCTCCTTCTTCTCTTTCATTTTCTATACAAAAATATAACCATACTCTGCCGAATTTCAACCAAAATCAAACAAAATTACCATTAGTTTTATTCACTATCATTTTCTCTCTAATATCTATCATCTCTCTCACTCCAATTAAGATCTAAGTGATATTCAAGGATTATAAGATCATTTGTAATCAAGATTGAAGTTCTGAGTTTGTAAATCTCTATCAAATTAAACCGATATACTCATGGGTGTGATTGTAGCCCGTGAAATCAATTGGGTGTGCTTAGTATCCCGTAAATCTAGTGGATGTGCTTATAGCCTTAGAAATCAAACGGCTCTACCCAGAGGACGGGATTCTAGAGGGTGTGTCTCATAGCCTTGAAATCGATATTGTATTTGCATTTACTAGCTGAAAAGAAATACGTACAAGGAATTATACAGGACTAGATGTAGGGTAACTATGAACCAGTATAAAATCCTAGTGTCTTCTTTCCTTTTACTTTTACTGCATTTACTATTTATCTGTATTTTGATTCTGTGATTGTTTCTGTGATTGTTAATCTCATTATTCTAAGTATAATTTCAAAAGATTTCAAAACGATTCATATAAATTAGAAAACACTATAACCCCCCTTCTAGAGTTAATTTAGCCTTAAGATCCCTATTACACAATCTTACATTTGGTATTAGAGCATTGGTTTTCAAAGTATCCATAAACTGATTTTTGGAAAGATTTAATGGCATTCTTTAATTTTAACACTATTTTCGAAAGGATAATTTGTAAAATCATCATTACAATGTTTCATAGATTTGCATCTATTCATTATGAAAAGTCACGTGATATATTGGAAAGGAAGAAATTGCAGGAACAGATGTGTTACATAGCTTTTGATGAACAAACAACTGATAATCAGACACTATAGATCAAAAGGAATAAATGGATATTGGGTAGTGATTATTTAAGATACATGACTGGAAATATGGAGATTTTGAAAGATATAGTTAACAAAGATGGAGGGTCGGTCAGTTTTGGTGATAATTCTAAAGGTTATGTGATTGGCATTGAATGTCAGTAATTTTAAAACTCCTACTATTTCCAATGTTTTGTTAGTTAGAAATTTGAAACATAATCTATTAAGTATTAGTCAGTTGTGTGATAAAGGTTTTAAAATTAAATTCGTAAAAGATTAATGTCACATTACGATTCAAACATTATCTTTGAAGGTATTAGGAAACGAAACATTTATATATTAAGTATGAAAAATCTCAAATGATAACTTATGTCTTTTGGCTGAAATAAGTGATCCTTGGATTTGGCATAAAAGATTTGGGCATTTAAATTTCAAACTTATTTCTAAAATTGCTAAAAATGATTTAGTTAGAGGTCTTCCCAAAATGAACTTCAAATTGAATCATCTATGCAATGTGTGTCAATTAGGTAAACTTAGAAAACGTTCGTTTAAATCAAAAGATATGATTTCTACTTCTCATCCCATTGAACTTCTTCACTTAGAACTTTTTGGTCCCTCTCAAATACAATCTATAAATCACAGTAGATATGTATTTATAATCGTAGATGACTATTCTAGGTTTATGTCTTAAAACTTGAAAGTAATGCTTTTGAAATATTTAAGATCCTTGTTAAATGAACTTAAAATCAAATGTCCAGAAAAATTAAAACTATTCGAAGAGATCATGGTGGAGAATTCGAAAATGAAAATTTTGAGAATTTCCGTAATAAGAAAGGTATAACCTATAATTTTTCATTTTCAAAAACACCACAACAAAATGGAGTAGTAGAATGTAAAAATAGAACGATTCAAGAGTGTGCTAGAACTATGCTAAATGATAGTAATTTACCTAAGAATTGTTGGGTTGAGGCAGTTGGTACTTCATGTTATATACTAAATAGAATTTTAATAAGACCATTAACTAAGAAAACCCTATATGAACTATTTTATAATAAGAAACCTAAATTATTATATTTTAGAGTTTTTGGTAGTAAATGTTTTATTTTTAATACTAAAGATAATTTAGATAAATTTGATGCTAAATCACATAAAGGAATTTTTATTGTATATTCAAATAGAAGTAAAGCTTATAGAGTTTTAATACTAGAACTAATACTATTGAAAAGACACTAGATGTCATATTTGATGAAAATTTCAAAATTCATAATCAAAATATTGATGAAGAAGAAAACATTCATAATGAAATTGAAAGTAATGAGAACGCTGAAACTTATAATAATAATAATAATAATAATAATAATAATAATAATAATTTATATCCAAATAAAAGAACTAGATACTTAAGAGATCATTCGATAGAAATATACTTTTTAATATTGAATCCATTGTTAAAACTAGAAATGAATTAAACAAAATGAGTAATGTAGCTTTTATTTCAATAATTGAACCTAAAAATCCAAAGGAAGCATTAACTGATGATTCATGGATTATTGCTATGCAAGAAGAATTGAATCAATTCACTAGAAATGATGTATGGGAATTAGTCCCAAGTCCTGAGGGTAAGTCTATTATAGGCACTAAATGGGTATATAGGAATAAAATGAATGAACAAGGAGAGGTCGTAATAAATAAAGCTCGATTAGTTGCACAAGGTTATTGTCAAGAGGAAGGTATAGACTTTGATGAAACCTTTGCACCAGTAGCAAGATTAGAGGCTATAAGAATCTTACTGTTTGTACCAAAATTGGGCACAACATTCTTTGGATGTGTTTGAAGAGATTAAATGAAGAATATAAATGGAAAAAGAGGAAAATCTAACAAACACACCAATAATAAGCGAGAAAAACGCACAGAAACGGACGGATTTAGAATGGTTCGGCGTATGGCCTACGTCCACTATAAAATGATTGACTTTATTGATTTTTTCTTGCTGGTTACAACGAGTTACTACAGTAAATTTCGAGTACAATGGTGATTTCGGCAGAGTCTGGACGTAGAGGAGCCAAAAGTCCTTTTTAGTAGGTCCTGGGCTACTATTTATAGGTGTAGGCTGCAAATATCTCGCTCAGGTCTTGGAAGACCTTTTCTCTCACGTGGGTGGGCCCACGCGATCGATCCCTGATCGTTTGAAGTCAATCCATGATCGATATGAACTCAATTCGTATCGATCATGATTTAGTCCAATCAAGTCGGGATCGATCATGAACATTCCTGAGGACGTACGCAAGCTCCTGTGAAAATTTGGTGGTATTTAGACTTGTAGATTTTGAGTTATGATCGATGCAAGTTAGGATTTATTGAAGGCTGCTAAAATCGCATCGCTTGTATTAGCATTGATTTGTTTGCATCGATCGGTTCGGATTGCTCCCAGGCACGTGCCTGCTAGGTGACGTGGCGCTATCTACTAGGATCGATCCACTTTTGATGCAGCGCGAAATCAAAATCAACGAATTACCTTAGGTCGCGCGCGTGATAACCCTAGGTCGCTCCTCGTTTAGATCGAGGGCGATCTACTTTAGGTCGTGAACGACCTATCCTAGGTCGCGACCGACCTTCGTTGCTTCCCCATAAAGTCGCGAACGACCTTCGACGCTCCACCATGCCGCTCCTCTCTAGGTCGTCGCCGTGCTACCTTCATCGCGAGCAAGCCCTAGGTCGCGAGCAAGCCCTAAATCGCGAACAAGTCAAGGTCGCTACTCCTCTTGTTGGCAGTTTCCCTTATATCGCAAATCACTTCCTAGGTCGCGAAGTTTAAGTCGCGAGCGGCCCTAGGTCGCTGCGTTGCTTCCTTGAGCATCCAAGGTCGCTGATTTGTTTAAATCGCTGAAGCTTAATGCGCCTGCAAGACTTGAGTCGTTGAGTTTCTTAGGTCGTTACTTTCTTAAGTCGTAAGTCGCGTGTAATGTTGTATAGTTTGTTAAGTCGTGTACTATTGTATAGGTCGTACTTTCTTATGTCGTTGTTTTGTAAGTCGTTGTGAAGTATTGTAATTTTCTTAAGTCGTTTGTGTCGTGTTGTAAACCCTATAAATAGGGACGTGATGTCATTGTAAAAAGTTGTTGAATTTGAATAAAATTTCTTTTGTGTGCTTTTGTGTCACCATTAAAATTGGTGGTTGAGTGTTATCTCCTATCTCCACCTTCGACATTCGAGCGCACTCGAATCAACGATTGTTGAAGCCAATTCACGGAATCAAGTGCGCTTGATCAACGTTCGAAGAATTGTAGATCTTCTCTCACGGCGTCGTGCGCGATCAACGTGTCGAAGATTGCTAGAATCCGGTATCTTCGTGATCAACGGATTTGGGCGTTTAGTATCATTCATTCATCGATTCATATAGCTTCATCTAATCGTTTCATCGATTAGTTTGGCAAGAAATCTTCATTTCGTTGTCATCCGTTATTTTCGCTGCGTCATTTGGTATCGGAGCTAGACTTAGCCAATCATAGCTAAGCCGAGTCTTGGAGCCAATTCTTATTGAAGAGTTCAAGCCGAGCCATTTGAGTTTAGGCCGGGCTAGTTGAAGTGTGATATCCCGGAAAATTTGGCAATATCAATTTAATAATCTTTATTAATAATTAAATTGATTTGTTGATTTATTTTATAAACTGACAAGTTTATTCATTTTAAAGGTTAATAAGATTTTAAATTGGCAAGTTTATTTCTTTTGAAAACTAATAACATTTTAATATTGAAAATATTTATTTATATCTTTTCTAACAATTTAAAATTGGGAAGATTTATCTTTCTAAAACTTATATAAATGTTTTATATTTATAATGTATATATATATATATATATTGGTATATATATCATAAATGGGGAGTCTTTTAATTTAATAAAACTATGTTTTCAAATTTTAATATATATGTATATATATATTGTTATTTGAAGTTATGTATTAAATTTCAATATGAGTAATTATAAAAGCTAATGTTAAAAATATTTTCCATTTAGAATATTTGTATATATTGAAATGGAAAAGTATTGGATTTAAATTTGATTATGATGTTTTCAAACCTTAATAATATATATATATATAATTTGTAATTTGAAAGGATAATTTGATTTAATACTTTTGAAAATGATATTTAAGATTTAAATCAAGGATTCATTGTTTAATAGTCTTTTATCATAAGATAAATTGTTTTGTGAAAGTATATATATAAAGTAAAACAAAAATACTCAAGCATATGATACATTTAATATGATCAAAACATAAGTAATTTATAATTGTTTACATAAATTCACATTTGTATATATATGTAAAAATCTAAAAGCTTATTTATATAAATACATTTTATCTATGCAAACATTTCTTAAATACATGTATATGTTTTAAATAAATTAATAAATAAGAATTTACACTTGTAATCATATTAAATTGGTCTAGAGACATGTGTAAACATAAAAGCTTAGGTGTAAGCAAATTAATACTATAGGGGACAAGTGGCTTAAATTTATTTTTTTTGAAAATTAAGTCATAAATAAATAAAAATAAAAAGAAGAAGTTTGTTTTCACTTTTCAGCTGAATTCATCTTTCTTCAATTTTCTCTACTAAAAATATACAATACAATTCAAACCTTAACTCAAAAAGAAGAAAAAGTCTGGAATCAAAATGCTAAGAGAAAGATAAAAATCTGGAAATTCAAATGCAAAGCAAAAGGGGATCAAAGGCAAATTCAAATAGCAGTTTTAAAATCTTCAAAACAACCTGAACATCAGAGAAATAAATCAAACAGCAAGATTCAAATTCAACAGCAAATTCAACATCAGTTTGTAAGCATGCAAAGATTTTCATCAACAAAACACTTCAGATATTCAAGCCTGGAACATGCTCACTGTTCTCTGCTTTATTATCTGGTGAGTAAACTCCATTTTTAAAAACTGTATTTAATCTAATGTTATAATTAATATCAGTGATCAATGTTGCTGTAACATAGATTAAAAATGTTTATATGAAGCTGATGTGAATGCATGTATGTATATATAGATGAAAATGTGATGATCCCTGTGCATATATCTCTGTTCTTGTTTCAGGCTTTGGTTTTGATTTCAAAAATTCAAAATATCTCAATCAAATTAATATTAGACTTTGATATATAAATGAAAGTTGTTTGTTAGGATGTGAAGATAATTTTAAAAATAGTTTCAGGGTTTTAAAATGCAACAAATAATTTTTAAATTGGAAAATACAGTAAATCTTGATTTATGTCAGGAAATCAATAATCTTAATTCTTGCTTTGGATTTTATAATTGGATTAGTTGTTAGAAATGATGAATTTTAACATGCATTTCTTAATTTTTAAGTTGATATTCAATTGGGAATTTGGGAATGAAGGGTTTCAGCAATTTGATCAATTGCCAATGATAAACTCCATGATTGAAGCTAGAATTTGGATCGAAGCTTGCTTTAGTGTTGTGGATGATGGGAAAAATGCAATTGAATTTTTCCAATTGCTGATTTGTTCGAATTCGAACGATTTAGGGTTTTAGCATGTTTTTATTTCGGCTTGGCTGTAGAGGCATTCGCGACTTGGATAGTGGACCGGGGGTGTTCGCTTTTGGGGAGGATGAAGCTCGTGACGTGGCGTTTCGATGGTGGGGTCGGCGAGGTCTAACGGTGTCTTGGTGTTCGGCCGTGGGTGGTTTTGTGGAAGTGGGTTCTGCAGATTTTCGAGCTTAAGGTTCGAATTTTGTTTCGCATGTATGTTGATGGATCTGGGTTCGTATTCTTGCTCGCGTGTGATATTGGGATCGTCGTCGATGGTCGCGACGACCTTGGTTGGCCGGAGGCGTTTAGGTAGGTGCACGTGTGCACGTTCGTGTGCACAGGGGAATGGGAGATAGGGAAGAAGCATGGACTTAGGGTCGTTCTCGGGTAGTTGTCGTGTGTGACTCGAAGTAAGTGAAGAGATAGCGAGTGATGGGTTGACTCGGGGAAACTTAGGGTTGGGCTCGGGTTTTATTGGGTTAAGTATCTGATTTTTTAAGGAAAACTTGTACCAGTTTGTAGTGCTAAGATTTCAAAGTTTAAAGGCAAATTAAAATAAGTTTTCCAAATTAAAATAATTCAAAACAAAGTTTCAAAGTTATTTGTTTACAAAAGGAAAATGTTTTTCAATAAGTTTTAAGATTTAAAAGGTTAAAATTTAAATGTTTAAATCGTTTTGTTCTTAAGTAATATATATTTAAAATATATATAATTGATTTCTAAATTGGTTTTAATGAAGTTTAAATGATAGAAATAAGTATTTAATTTAAATGAATAGTTTATCTTTAAAGATTAAGATTAATTAAGGAAAATTAATTAGTAAAATAAATTAAAAGTTAATTACTTATTTGTAATTAAGGATAATTACTAAATGAAGTAATTAGTGGAAATGAATGTAATTAAGAAATAAATTAATTAAAGATTAAGTGATAATTAATTGATTAATTAATTAATGTAATTAATTTTAGGTTAATTAATTAGTCTAATTAATTAAGATAATCATTCATGATTAATTAAGTATAATTACTTAGTAAAGTAATTAATGGATAATTACTGAATGTAATTAAGAAAGAGAATTAATTATGGAAGTAATTAAATGGATGTGATTAAGGGTTAATCACTTGATGTTATTAATTAGAGGATTAATTAATATAATTGATTTGAAATTAATTAATTAAAGAGTAATTAATTAATTAAAGGATTAAGGTTAATTAAAAATGTGATTAATTACTAGTTAAGGTAATTAATTAAAAGAGAATAATTAATTAAGGTGTAATTAGGGATCATTAGTTTATAATTAATGATGTAATTAAGAATTGATTAATTAAGATTAATTAATCAAATGATAAGTGATTAATTGTAATTAATTAAGAATTAAAGTAATTGATTATAATTAATTAATTAATTAATGAAGTAATTAAAGGTTAATTACTATATTTGATTAAGGATAATTAATTTGTGAAATTAATTAAAAATAATTACTTAAATGTAATTAAAGTATAATTAATCAGGGTGATTAATTAAAGTGGATAATTAAAGAATGATTAATTAATTTATTTGTAATTAATTAATGATTATATAAGTAAGATTTATAATGATAAGTAATTAATTTAATTTATTTTGAATTAATTAAGAGATGAAGTAATTAATTTAATTCACTTTAAATTAATTAAAGATAGAGATAGTTAATTTAATTCATTTTAAATTAATTATGTTGTGATTAAGTAAATCATTGCTTATGTATGAATGGATGACATTGATTGTCTTGAATGGATGTAATCTCAGAAATGAGATAAGTAATGTTGTATGGTATGAATGCTTGGTTGCATTATGATGGTAATATAGATTAACTATTGTGATGTTGATATGGATTACCTATATTGGTTTTGAATCATCTGTTTAAATGATAATGTGATTATCAATTGTGACTTGTGAATTATCTATCTGTATGAATATAGATAAGTTAAATTGTTTAAACCTTTAAACAACTTGGCCTTAAAAGATACGTTTTGGATTTCGATGAGACCGGGATCGGGTTTCCGTATACCGGAATTCCAGGTCTGGAGACCCGAATACCACATCGATCCAAATTTACGATAGGTCGTGAATCTCAAGTGAAGATGAAGATTCAGAGTGCAAGGGTTATTGTCGTTAACTCTGAGGGTGATTCCAAAACGAGTGTAACGAGATAATGCCTTCGGTTTCGTTCGAACCCGGAACGAACTTGTATGGATTGAATGCTTTCAGCACATCGTCAGGTGGACGATGAGTATTCTAAGTGATATGTTCTGATTAAAGGTAATCGTAACCTCAAGCCTCATCAACCGGGAATGGCTAAAACAGGGGAGGTGCAGCAAGGCTTCGTGGGTAGCACCCACTGAGAGCAAGATAGATCCCTGTCTAGAGGTCCCTTTTCTTTTTATTCGGCTTAGTGTGTGGTTGGTCGCGCCAACTACGGGGTTATCTTGTTCGGGATTATCCAGTAAGGGATGGTTCCGGCTTTGTGTTGCAGGGGAGCGGGCGTACTCCTCGGTACGGTGATCTAGGCCACGTACTGTGACGGGCGGTACCCCAGTAGCCCTGCCATTGTATGGAATCCAAACTTCAATAAGTGCCGTACGTATTAGTTGTACCCAACTATGTTGGAATGTGAGATGTAAGCATTTCAGCTATTTCTGTATTTTACTTGAAAACCCTAGACCCTATTATAATACAATCAGATTTCCTATCAAATGTTTTAGTTAGCGTAAGGTAAAAACTTACCCATGTTTATGTGTGGGAAGTCTTACGTGATACTTTTGTTTTCAAAGGTTTTCAAAGTTAAACAATTTAACCGTTTACTCACACCAGACCCTGTCTGACCCAAGTGTTTATTTTCTGTTTTATTAAACTCTTGGGTACTCAATATTGTATTGAGTAGTCGAGGGATTCAGGTTAGTCTCGACGAATTTTGGAGGAGCTGTGGAGCAGGAGGCTTCAGTGTGTAGATATATAGAGTTTCCGCTGTGTTTGTATTAGTCTGTATTGTATTGATGTACTTGTGTTGTATAATAGACTGAAGTTTATAACTGTCTATTCTGTGTTGTATAAGTTGTGTCTCTGATGTAATATGATACTATGTAATATTTTATGTGATATATTATATTTCATTCGTTCCGTTGTGAGTATCTGATGTGATTGTTCTTTCTTCTTTTCTTTCTTTTCTTCTTCTATCCCTTTCTTTCTTCATGACGATACGACTTTGTGTGGAGAAAAAGCCGGGTCGTCACAGTTGGTATCAGAGCAGTAGGTTGAGTGAATACCTAGGCTCTGAAGTGGTGTCTATCTTGAGAGCGCGTAATTGTTAGTTATATAAAAATGGTTTTATATTGTGTTAATTGATCGGTTGAGTGGTATATGGATTCTGGTCAATACGAGTAGCTAACGTTATTGATAGGGATCTCTAAACACTTGAACCAGGCCAACGGACACAATATTGTTTTAAAGAGGTAGATGAAATAATTTTACCCAGAAATAATTTCTATATAAAAAAATATCATTTTAAATATATATATTTATGTATTTCTACCTAATTATTGGGTTACCTGTTCGGGTTTTCCAATATAAGTTATAAAGGTAGATAAGGTGGTGGTGTGTGTAACACGACTATCAATGGTTGGAGTTTGAGTGTTGAGGTTGGAAGTGTAATGGTCGAGACTATAGACCTAGTACTGTCGTAGACCTAGTACTGTCTCGAGTAAACTTTGTTGTGATGTAAAGATTTCATCGATCTCCGAAGGAACTGTTAAAGTTCGGAGTTTATCTTTGAAGTTGGATGAATAGAGTTAGATCTATTGGATGAGCTGAAGCGAGTTATAGTATCTTGGTAACTTCGGGAAGTAGTAGCTGTGTGGTGGGACGCAGTGACTATGGACGTTTCTGAAGATGTTTCTTCTGAAGTAAGTTTAAGGAAGAGTGTCTGCTTTGGTGTTGTGGCTGAGTCCAGCGGGGTGTTTCTGTTTGCTTTGAGGTCCGAGTTTCTCGAGGAGTTTTGGATGAGAAGTCTTTGGCATCTGTGGCAGCAGTGCGACTCGGAGTGTTCTGTGTTGGCAGGAAGTTTTCTGGCTGAGCAGTCTTTTTGAGTTGGAGTCCAGAAGCAACTGAGTGAATCTATTTCTTCGATGGATTGGTGAGTAAGGCATAAGCTGTTCTGATTTGTGAAGAGAGAACAGTATCTGTGGAAGTTAGGTCGGGTTGATCGCAAAAGGAGACTTGCGATAGTTCGAGTGTTCTTTTGAGTTATTGGAGATTGAGATTCCGTATCGACTTGATTCGTGGAATTACCGGTGGTTCAGCTTAATAGAAGGATGTCTCCGAGAGAAGAATTTGGTGAAGCAGCACAAGATTCTTTGGAGAGGAATTGATCACACCTAATTTTCTAAAGGGAATTCTACTGGGATGTTTTTGACCAAGTGAAATGGTTCACTGAGATTTTATAGATATGGTGAACCATGGATGATCAAGTTTGTGCTCGAGTTTCTCCGATGGCATTCTCATCTGTTCAAGATCAGAATTGTGCAGCGAAAGCAAGATAGCAGCTATTCTAGAGTGGAAGCAACCGAGAGTTGTAATTTTCTTCGAGTAGAGGATTTCTATAGGAAATTCAAATGTATCTCTAAGTATGAAAGATTTTTCAGGATTTGGAGGTAAGGTTGTCAAGTGCAACTGTTTGGCTATTCCAGAAAGGAGAAGTGGTTCGAAGTGCTCTAATGTTGTGGAGTAGAGTTGTGTTCTGTATTTCGGTGATTTTTGGGAAACCATTTTGTTGAGAAGGATCCGGAAATTGGTTTGATGTTGGTCTAGATTATTTCAGGAAGCATCAGCAAGGGCTAAGCTGATCAGGAAGGATGAAGTGACTCAGGATCGTCAGGAGAGTTAAACAGTTAAGAATTGATGGAATTTGGAATTTAAAGTTGAAATTTGGATATTGTTTAAGTTGTATCCAATAAAAGGAGATATAAGATTTGGTAAGATTAGAAAGCTAGCTCCGGAAGTATTATGAGATTTTTCTGTGTTCTCAAAAGGATTAGTTCTTTGATCTATAGGATTGAGTTGCCGGTTCGGATAACTGGAATTCATTTTATTTCACATATCTCTGAGGAATATGTGTATGATTCATCGAGTAATGGAATCAGCAGTTCAGAAGAATAGTTGGGATGGTTTTGAGTTAGTCTGATATCTTGTTCAGATTTGTGATCTAGAAAGGAAGGACTTCTAGATTATTGTAGATAGTTAGTTTAGATCCTGTAGAACGAGTCTCCCGGTATATATATATACTTGGGGAAACTCGAGTAAATTCTATCCAGATTTTGACTGGATAGTTAAATTTGTTTGATTAAATTGTTTGCTATGGTTGTTAGGATATGATTGATATCTATGGTTGCTGTTTGAAATTTAAAATAAAATTTTGCTGGGTTATTAAATTATCTTTGCTTTTAAATTTCGGGGACGAAATTATTTTAAGGGGGAAGGAATGTGATATCCCGGAAAATTTGGCAATATCAATTTAATAATCTTTATTAATAATTAAATTGATTTGTTGATTTATTTTATAAACTGACAAGTTTATTCATTTTAAAGGTTAATAAGATTTTAAATTGGCAAGTTTATTTCTTTTGAAAACTAATAACATTTTAATATTGAAAATATTTATTTATATCTTTTCTAACAATTTAAAATTGGGAAGATTTATCTTTCTAAAACTTATATAAATGTTTTATATTTATAATGTATATATATATATATATTGGTATATATATCATAAATGGGGAGTCTTTTAATTTAATAAAACTATGTTTTCAAATTTTAATATATATGTATATATATATTGTTATTTGAAGTTATGTATTAAATTTCAATATGAGTAATTATAAAAGCTAATGTTAAAAATATTTTCCATTTAGAATATTTGTATATATTGAAATGGAAAAGTATTGGATTTAAATTTGATTATGATGTTTTCAAACCTTAATAATATATATATATATAATTTGTAATTTGAAAGGATAATTTGATTTAATACTTTTGAAAATGATATTTAAGATTTAAATCAAGGATTCATTGTTTAATAGTCTTTTATCATAAGATAAATTGTTTTGTGAAAGTATATATATAAAGTAAAACAAAAATACTCAAGCATATGATACATTTAATATGATCAAAACATAAGTAATTTATAATTGTTTACATAAATTCACATTTGTATATATATGTAAAAATCTAAAAGCTTATTTATATAAATACATTTTATCTATGCAAACATTTCTTAAATACATGTATATGTTTTAAATAAATTAATAAATAAGAATTTACACTTGTAATCATATTAAATTGGTCTAGAGACATGTGTAAACATAAAAGCTTAGGTGTAAGCAAATTAATACTATAGGGGACAAGTGGCTTAAATTTATTTTTTTTGAAAATTAAGTCATAAATAAATAAAAATAAAAAGAAGAAGTTTGTTTTCACTTTTCAGCTGAATTCATCTTTCTTCAATTTTCTCTACTAAAAATATACAATACAATTCAAACCTTAACTCAAAAAGAAGAAAAAGTCTGGAATCAAAATGCTAAGAGAAAGATAAAAATCTGGAAATTCAAATGCAAAGCAAAAGGGGATCAAAGGCAAATTCAAATAGCAGTTTTAAAATCTTCAAAACAACCTGAACATCAGAGAAATAAATCAAACAGCAAGATTCAAATTCAACAGCAAATTCAACATCAGTTTGTAAGCATGCAAAGATTTTCATCAACAAAACACTTCAGATATTCAAGCCTGGAACATGCTCATTGTTCTCTGCTTTATTATCTGGTGAGTAAACTCCATTTTTAAAAACTGTATTTAATCTAATGTTATAATTAATATCAGTGATCAATGTTGCTGTAACATAGATTAAAAATGTTTATATGAAGCTGATGTGAATGCATGTATGTATATATAGATGAAAATGTGATGATCCCTGTGCATATATCTCTGTTCTTGTTTCAGGCTTTGGTTTTGATTTCAAAAATTCAAAATATCTCAATCAAATTAATATTAGACTTTGATATATAAATGAAAGTTGTTTGTTAGGATGTGAAGATAATTTTAAAAATAGTTTCAGGGTTTTAAAATGCAACAAATAATTTTTAAATTGGAAAATACAGTAAATCTTGATTTATGTCAGGAAATCAATAATCTTAATTCTTGCTTTGGATTTTATAATTGGATTAGTTGTTAGAAATGATGAATTTTAACATGCATTTCTTAATTTTTAAGTTGATATTCAATTGGGAATTTGGGAATGAAGGGTTTCAGCAATTTGATCAATTGCCAATGATAAACTCCATGATTGAAGCTAGAATTTGGATCGAAGCTTGCTTTAGTGTTGTGGATGATGGGAAAAATGCAATTGAATTTTTCCAATTGCTGATTTGTTCGAATTCGAATGATTTAGGGTTTTAGCATGTTTTTATTTCGGCTTGGCTGTAGAGGCATTCGCGACTTGGATAGTGGACCGGGGGTGTTCGCTTTTGGGGAGGATGAAGCTCGTGATGTGGCGTTTCGATGGTGGGGTCGGCGAGGTCTAACGGTGTCTTGGTGTTCGGCCGTGGGTGGTTTTGTGGAAGTGGGTTCTGCAGATTTTCGAGCTTAAGGTTCGAATTTTGTTTCGCATGTATGTTGATGGATCTGGGTTCGTATTCTTGCTCGCGTGTGATATTGGGATCGTCGTCGATGGTCGCGACGACCTTGGTTGGCCGGAGGCGTTTAGGTAGGTGCACGTGTGCACGTTCGTGTGCACAGGGGAATGGGAGATAGGGAAGAAGCATGGACTTAGGGTCGTTCTCGGGTAGTTGTCGTGTGTGACTCGAAGTAAGTGAAGAGATAGCGAGTGATGGGTTGACTCGGGGAAACTTAGGGTTGGGCTCGGGTTTTATTGGGTTAAGTATCTGATTTTTTAAGGAAAACTTGTACCAGTTTGTAGTGCTAAGATTTCAAAGTTTAAAGGCAAATTAAAATAAGTTTTCCAAATTAAAATAATTCAAAACAAAGTTTCAAAGTTATTTGTTTACAAAAGGAAAATGTTTTTCAATAAGTTTTAAGATTTAAAAGGTTAAAATTTAAATGTTTAAATCGTTTTGTTCTTAAGTAATATATATTTAAAATATATATAATTGATTTCTAAATTGGTTTTAATGAAGTTTAAATGATAGAAATAAGTATTTAATTTAAATGAATAGTTTATCTTTAAAGATTAAGATTAATTAAGGAAAATTAATTAGTAAAATAAATTAAAAGTTAATTACTTATTTGTAATTAAGGATAATTACTAAATGAAGTAATTAGTGGAAATGAATGTAATTAAGAAATAAATTAATTAAAGATTAAGTGATAATTAATTGATTAATTAATTAATGTAATTAATTTTAGGTTAATTAATTAGTCTAATTAATTAAGATAATCATTCATGATTAATTAAGTATAATTACTTAGTAAAGTAATTAATGGATAATTACTGAATGTAATTAAGAAAGAGAATTAATTATGGAAGTAATTAAATGGATGTGATTAAGGGTTAATCACTTGATGTTATTAATTAGAGGATTAATTAATATAATTGATTTGAAATTAATTAATTAAAGAGTAATTAATTAATTAAAGGATTAAGGTTAATTAAAAATGTGATTAATTACTAGTTAAGGTAATTAATTAAAAGAGAATAATTAATTAAGGTGTAATTAGGGATCATTAGTTTATAATTAATGATGTAATTAAGAATTGATTAATTAAGATTAATTAATCAAATGATAAGTGATTAATTGTAATTAATTAAGAATTAAAGTAATTGATTATAATTAATTAATTAATTAATGAAGTAATTAAAGGTTAATTACTATATTTGATTAAGGATAATTAATTTGTGAAATTAATTAAAAATAATTACTTAAATGTAATTAAAGTATAATTAATCAGGGTGATTAATTAAAGTGGATAATTAAAGAATGATTAATTAATTTATTTGTAATTAATTAATGATTATATAAGTAAGATTTATAATGATAAGTAATTAATTTAATTTATTTTGAATTAATTAAGAGATGAAGTAATTAATTTAATTCACTTTAAATTAATTAAAGATAGAGATAGTTAATTTAATTCATTTTAAATTAATTATGTTGTGATTAAGTAAATCATTGCTTATGTATGAATGGATGACATTGATTGTCTTGAATGGATGTAATCTCAGAAATGAGATAAGTAATGTTGTATGGTATGAATGCTTGGTTGCATTATGATGGTAATATAGATTAACTATTGTGATGTTGATATGGATTACCTATATTGGTTTTGAATCATCTGTTTAAATGATAATGTGATTATCAATTGTGACTTGTGAATTATCTATCTGTATGAATATAGATAAGTTAAATTGTTTAAACCTTTAAACAACTTGGCCTTAAAAGATACGTTTTGGATTTCGATGAGACCGGGATCGGGTTTCCGTATACCGGAATTCCAGGTCTGGAGACCCGAATACCACATCGATCCAAATTTACGATAGGTCGTGAATCTCAAGTGAAGATGAAGATTCAGAGTGCAAGGGTTATTGTCGTTAACTCTGAGGGTGATTCCAAAACGAGTGTAACGAGATAATGCCTTCGGTTTCGTTCGAACCCGGAACGAACTTGTATGGATTGAATGCTTTCAGCACATCGTCAGGTGGACGATGAGTATTCTAAGTGATATGTTCTGATTAAAGGTAATCGTAACCTCAAGCCTCATCAACCGGGAATGGCTAAAACAGGGGAGGTGCAGCAAGGCTTCGTGGGTAGCACCCACTGAGAGCAAGATAGATCCCTGTCTAGAGGTCCCTTTTCTTTTTATTCGGCTTAGTGTGTGGTTGGTCGCGCCAACTACGGGGTTATCTTGTTCGGGATTATCCAGTAAGGGATGGTTCCGGCTTTGTGTTGCAGGGGAGCGGGCGTACTCCTCGGTACGGTGATCTAGGCCACGTACTGTGACGGGCGGTACCCCAGTAGCCCTGCCATTGTATGGAATCCAAACTTCAATAAGTGCCGTACGTATTAGTTGTACCCAACTATGTTGGAATGTGAGATGTAAGCATTTCAGCTATTTCTGTATTTTACTTGAAAACCCTAGACCCTATTATAATACAATCAGATTTCCTATCAAATGTTTTAGTTAGCGTAAGGTAAAAACTTACCCATGTTTATGTGTGGGAAGTCTTACGTGATACTTTTGTTTTCAAAGGTTTTCAAAGTTAAACAATTTAACCGTTTACTCACACCAGACCCTGTCTGACCCAAGTGTTTATTTTCTGTTTTATTAAACTCTTGGGTACTCAATATTGTATTGAGTAGTCGAGGGATTCAGGTTAGTCTCGACGAATTTTGGAGGAGCTGTGGAGCAGGAGGCTTCAGTGTGTAGATATATAGAGTTTCCGCTGTGTTTGTATTAGTCTGTATTGTATTGATGTACTTGTGTTGTATAATAGACTGAAGTTTATAACTGTCTATTCTGTGTTGTATAAGTTGTGTCTCTGATGTAATATGATACTATGTAATATTTTATGTGATATATTATATTTCATTCGTTCCGTTGTGAGTATCTGATGTGATTGTTCTTTCTTCTTTTCTTTCTTTTCTTCTTCTATCCCTTTCTTTCTTCATGACGATACGACTTTGTGTGGAGAAAAAGCCGGGTCGTCACATGAAGTGTGAAGTATTTGAAGATTGAGCCGTGTGTGGAGCAAGCCGAACTAGTTGAAGTTGAGCCGAGTATAAAGTTTGGTCTAGGCCGAGTGTTGAAAGTTGCATTAGTTTGGTTTGTTCAAAGCTAGACCGAAGAAAAGTTAGTTGAAGTTTGTGTTAGAATTTTTTTGAAGAGTTTGAAGATTCAACAATGCATCCGAGAAGAGGTAATCGTCATCAGAATATTGCCGATGTGTACAGAAGAGAAGATGCTAAGGCAATCGAGCAACGAATTATTGACAACCTCGAAGAGAAGTTCAATAAAGGTTTTGGAAAGTTAGAGAAGTTGATGATGGATTTGAATCAAAGTCAAAGAGGAAGGTCACCAGTCTTGAACCATGGAGGAAACAGAGTTTCGCCATCGGTTACGGAAGCAAGGAGGGTGTCGCCATAATCTTATCAAGATAAAAGGGAATCATCAATTTCAATGAGACAAGATCACCATGGTTACAGAGATGAGGAGAGAAGAACTCCACGAGGGTTTGACAATGAACCATGTCATGATGTCAAAAGATCAAGTAGAAAAGATTTGCATGATCATAGAGACATACGTGGTCATAGAGGCGAAGGGTGTAATTTGCCAAAGCATGAGAATGATTCCATTTGGCTAAGGAACAATATTTTTCAGTCTACCTGTACTATCTTGGGAAAGATTTGTAAGTTCGCTATTGATGCGGGAAGTTGCGATAACCTTATCTCTAAAGAAGCCGTTAAGAAGTTAGGGTTGAAGACTAAAAAACACCCTAGACCGTATAAACTGGCATGGATAAAGGAAGGGGAAGAAGTGACGGTGGGAAAATGGACATTGGTTGCATTTTCTATTGGGAAAAAGTACAAAGATGATATATGGTGTGATGTTGTCGATATGGATGTATGTCATCTACTGTTGGGAAGTCCATGGCAGTCTGATCGAGCTGTACAACATAATAGTCACGCCAACAGCTACAGTTTCATGTTCGAAGAAACCAAGATTACCTTAGTTCTTAAGAAGCATGAACAAAGTGACTGCAAGCCAAAGAAGAAGGTGGAAGCAACTAATTTAATATCCTCGAAAGAATTTGTTGAAGAAGTGAAAGATAGTGTTGAAGTGGAAGATAAAGTAGACTCTTCTCAACCCACGAAGTTTGATGACCATAAAGTTGATCACTCACAATCCGCAAAGTTAGATACAGATGAAGTTGATGTTTTTCAACCAACGAAGTTTGACGAACATGAGGTTGAAAATTCACAACCCGCAAAGTCTGATAAAAAGGAAGTTGATGATTTTCAACCAACAAAATTTTATGAACATGAGGTTGAAAATTCACATCCAGCAAAGTTTGATAAACATGAAGTTGATGTTTTTCAACAGAGAAAGCATGATGAACGTGAAGTTGAAAATTCACAACCAGCGAGGTTTGATGAGGATGAAGGAAATGTGTCAGAAGATGAAGGGGGTAATTTATCAGTGAAGAAGGTGGATTTGATTAGTCTATTATCTACAGAAGAGTTTGTTAAAGAAGTGGAGGATAGAGCGGAAGTGTTTATGTTGAATGGGAATGAAACCAGTAAAGATCTCGAGACTCCGGAGGAGGATGAGCCAATGGTAAATGAATTCGAAGATGTACTCTCTGCAGAGTTGCCCAAGGAGGGACCGCCACTGAGGGACATACAATATCATGTTGATCCAATGCCAGATGCTATTGTACCACACAGGCCACGTTATCATATGTGTCCGACAGAGCAGGAAAAGTTGAGAAAACTGGTTGATGGGTTGCTAGTCGAAGGAAGTCAGTTGTCCACTACAGATTGCAGTTGGCAAATGAAATTTATCAAAGACTTACATGTAGGAAGACACTTGAGCCCTGATCGTACCATGCAGCTAATCTCAAAGTCATATTTTGGATCGTCACTGAGGAAGGAAGTTGAAAGGTTTGTTCAGAGGAGCCATAATCGACAAGTTTCAAAGAAGACCACGACAAATGCAGGTTTATGTATGCCGTTGCATATACATGCTAAATTACGGGAGGATGTTAGTGTGGACTTTGTTTTGGGATTGCCGCGAACGCAACATGGCAATGATTCTATTTATGTGATGATTGACCGGTTTTCAAAATTGGTACATTTCATTGCCTATAAGAAGATTGCAGAGGCCGTTAATGTCGTTCAGTTATACTCCAGAAAGATCTATCGATTTCATGGATTACTTGAATCTATTATTTCGAATAGAGATACTCGTTTTTTGAACCATATCTGGATGAGTCTATGGAAAATGACTGGGGCTAAGTTGAAATCTAGTAGCGCTGATCATACACAGACAGATAGACAAGCTGAAGTTGTGAACAGAACCCCAGGTAATCTATTGCGATGCCTCGTAGATGATAATTTTAAAAGTTGGGATTAGAAGTTATGTCAAACGGAGTTTGCACACAACCACGTAGTTAACCGTAGCATTGGGTTCAGTCCATTCCAGGCTGTTTATTCAACAATCCCTAAAGGACCGTTAGATCTATCAACAGTGCCACCGCAGAGAGGGGTGATTAAACGGGCTAATGTTTTCGTGAATGAGTTGCCGGACCATCTTCCTATTGCCAACGTTGACAATATCGAATGCTTGGTTCCATTTCACGAGGATAAGAGTGTCAAAGAAGAAGAAACTGTAAATTCGAGGACGAATTTTTCCCAACTAAGGGAGGATGATGCAGCGCGAAATCAAAATCAACGAATTACCTTAGGTCGCGCGCGTGATAACCCTAGGTCGCTCCTCGTTTAGATCGAGGGCGATCTACTTTAGGTCGTGAACGACCTATCCTAGGTCGCGACCGACCTTCGTTGCTTCCCCATAAAGTCGCGAACGACCTTCGACGCTCCACCATGCCGCTCCTCTCTAGGTCGTCGCCGTGCTACCTTCATCGCGAGCAAGCCCTAGGTCGCGAGCAAGCCCTAAATCGCGAACAAGTCAAGGTCGCTACTCCTCTTGTTGGCAGTTTCCCTTATATCGCAAATCACTTCCTAGGTCGCGAAGTTTAAGTCGCGAGCGGCCCTAGGTCGCTGCGTTGCTTCCTTGAGCATCCAAGGTCGCTGATTTGTTTAAATCGCTGAAGCTTAATGCGCCTGCAAGACTTGAGTCGTTGAGTTTCTTAGGTCGTTACTTTCTTAAGTCGTAAGTCGCGTGTAATGTTGTATAGTTTGTTAAGTCGTGTACTATTGTATAGGTCGTACTTTCTTATGTCGTTGTTTTGTAAGTCGTTGTGAAGTATTGTAATTTTCTTAAGTCGTTTGTGTCGTGTTGTAAACCCTATAAATAGGGACGTGATGTCATTGTAAAAAGTTGTTGAATTTGAATAAAATTTCTTTTGTGTGCTTTTGTGTCACCATTAAAATTGGTAATTGAGTGTTATCTCCTATATCCACCTTCGGCATTCGAGTGCGCTCGAATCAACGATTGTTGACGCCAATTCACAGAATCAAGTGCGCTTGATCAACGTTCGAAGAATTGTAGATCTTCTCTCACGGCATCGTGCACGATCAACGTGTCGAAGATTGCTAGAATCCGGTATCTTCGTGATCAACGGATTTGGGCGTTTGGTATCATTAATTCATCGATTCATATAGCTTCATCCAATCGTTTCAACGATTAGTTTGACAAGAAATCTTCATTTCGTTGTCATCCGTTATTTCCGCTACGTCAACTTTTTTTGCCAAGTGATCGAGTCCTTCTTATGGATGCGCCTTGTTCATATCAACCCAGCTTAGCCTTGTTCGTATCCATTATTTGCTGCCCTATTCGTATTGATCGTCGCTGCTCTATTTCGTATCGATCAACATAAGTGCGTTTCGCATCGGTCAATCTTGTACTATTCGCACCGATCACTGGCCGATCGATACGAGTGTAGTGCATCAATGGATCAGTACGAAGTAACGGCTTTGTATGGCTTCGATGGATACGAAGTGGACGTTGGTTGATCGATACGAACAAGCTGGAGATGATGGATGCGAAGCAGTATGAGGATGGATGGATACGAACCACGTGCGTTCTATGGATACGAACAAGTTCGACCCTAATGGATATGAAGGAGGCCGCTGTGGAGGGATGCGAATGTGGATGGATATGAAGAATGCTACTCTGGATGGATACGAACTTGTGCTCCCCTGATCGATACGAAGCCATGCGCATCTGATGGATTCGAACAAGATCGATACGAAAAAGGTTTTTCTCTGATTGCTTGATGGGTGCGAACAAGATTATCGCTTGATTTGCATCAATCACATCTTGAGCATACGAACTCTGATTGACTTGAAGTTTGGAACGTTGGCTTTCATGGCTTTGCTTGTCCTGTCATATCAATTGTAGCTTGATCCGGACTCGGACAAAATTTTCCAGCGTCCATAACGAACCTGCGTACATGCGTTCTTCGGGATGATCTGTCTTTAATTTCCATCCAACTTCTTGGAGTCACGGCCTTGCCAAAAGGCGGGATAACATTTTCCTCCCAAAGTACGTCTTGTGAGAACATGATGCTTTGAAAAGCTGCAATCTTCATTCTGAACAGTTGTATCTGACTTGTTTGAACGGTCATTGTCTTCTCGTCGAAAGATGTAACCATCCATTGACCTTCAGTAATGCAAATAATGAATTGTTGGCTACCAATTGTTATACTGTGCACTATTGTAACTGAGTGTTGAGTGATAGAAAACTGTTGTTTGTTGTTGTAATTGTCATCAGGTGAGTATTCAATCCCTGTGAATTTTAAAAATTGAATATTAGTCCAACATACATGCATGTATGTTAACCTGACTCTCGCTAACGTTCGTATGTTCACAAGTCGTTGTCAGTTTTTTTATCGAATTCCATATCGATCCTCTCCTGAATTGACGTGAAATTCGAGTTGTACCAACGCTTGGTGGTTGTTTTTAAAGTATCTCTGCACGTCGATCCTCTCTTGGATCGATGTGAGAAGTTGGAAATTTTGTCCTCGTATCGATGGACACGAGTCTTCCGGGGCTTCAAAGCGATGGGTACGAAACAATCACTTCATATCGATGAATCGTCGATGGATATGAGCAGTCATGTTCTGGATCGACTCGAGTTGATGGTTACGAGTTGTCGTATTCTTAATCGATGCAGATTGGTGGATACGGAGGAAGCTTCGTATCGATGATATAGGAGACTGCTTCGGGTTGGTTTGCACAATGGCCTTTGCATCGATCTTGCTTCAACCGTTTTGACCGGTCCATGCCACTGGGAGACGAATCATTTCGTGCTTTAGTTTCGTACCTATATAAATAGAATTTTGTACTTGGAAAATTTTTACTTGCTATCATTTTCTAGCATGCCTTCGTATCGATTGAAAAAACAGGCAATAGAATCTTGCTTTCGAATCAAACCAAACACCAATCTCTTGAACGAATTGCTGAAATTAGGTAGATAATCAACCACACTCAATCTTAATATGATGAGACTCGAATTCTCGTGTCATCCCACTTGCATTCGTGGCTGATTCTGGTGAGGAGGAGGTCGAAGATGGTTAGAGCAAGGTCGAGGAAGGTCGGAGTAGTCTCTGTGTTGATTGGGGAAGATGAAGCATGGAGGGATACGAAGTACTCATGGAAGAGACGCTCTGCCTTGACCTCGCATCGATGGGAGAAGGATGGAAGAATACCCTCGTATCGATCTAGGACTAGGAATTCATATCGATCTGGAACTGATGGATGGCAGGAGGAAGTTCGTATCGTTCTTGGATATAATGTAATCTCGTATCGATGGAAAAGTCTTGTTTCGCATCGATGGCTGGTGGACCTTCGGATCGATTGACTAATATGAAATCTAGGGCATGATGATCGATACGAAGTAAGGGATTTTGTATCGATACGAAATGGCCTTGGACGATCGATACGAAATGATGCTCTATGACCGATACAAAGTGATGGTTCTTGGACCAATACAAAGCGAATTCTGGTGATCGATTCGAATTTAATTTTTTGTCCGATACGAAATCCCTTGCATACTTGTACACTTGACTCCGACTAGCTTCTACCTTGCATAACCGAACTTAACCGTTTCACTGCCATTCGACTGCCTTTCGAAGCTCGTCGATATAATTGTAACTTGACTGAATTTAAAAAACTTTAACTCGGGTCGGTCTCTAAAGTTTGGATGGCGCGGTTGTGACGGTCAGCGATGACGGTCACTCAAGTTGAATTCCGAGAACTTGTCGTTTGAATATTTCTCAAATTTTGTAGAATCTTTTTAGTATTATGTAGCACTGGACTACACAACACATTCATGCACTTCACACTGGGGAACACATGGGCTTATTATCATCTAATGATGGTTTTTGATGAGTTGATTAGTTATGGAATCTACAAATTCATAGCAGTTGGGGCGAATATGCTTAAGACACGGGCTACCATTAGACGACGTTCTACTTCCCGGGACAAATGACAGGCCACACGCTCCCCTAGAAGGATTCACAGCCTTTAATCGACATTCGTGCACAGTGGGAACACTTCCTCCATTCAACCAGTATATTCGAGAAGTGTTATCTTTCTTTAGAATCGCTCCATCGCAATTACATCCAAATGGATATGCATTACTGAATTGCTTATTCATTGTTTACTGGAACATCTTTTTAGACCCCCGACTCCAGAAGAAGTCAGATACTTGTTTCATGTCAAGAGTCGGGGAGACAATCCTTCAATCACGTTTCTAGAGGCAGTTGGGAATTGCCAAGTGGTGTCGGGATCCTAGACCAGGCTTAGTGTAACAACCCGGAGTTTTACAACAATTAATTATCGTCAAATGACGATTATATTGGTTGTTAATTATTATTGGAGTTTGTAATCGGGTTTAGTGGATTGTTTTCGTGTTTGCTTGCGATCGATTGGTTGCGCTCGTCGAATCAAAGGTGAGTGATTTATTTCACTCACATCTAATTCTATTTCTTTATTACGTGATTTGGGTTTTAAATTTGATTTAGTCGTTGATGATTTGGTTATTTAGGGTTTGAATCCCTGTTTTCTCGTTCGTATATATATATATATATATATGTTGAATTTGTTTATCGATTTCTCTGGCCGATCGATGTTGCTAGATGCTTGAGATTTATCTGACTTCGATTTATGTTGTTTGCTTGAAGTGATTTTGAGCTGTTCGTCCTTCTTGCTTTACTCTGGAAATCGCAGTTACACTTCATTCGATCTGTACATTCGAGTCTGCACTGATATAAGATTCGTATCATGTTGTTAGGCTTAGTTTTGCATATCAGGTCCACTTGAGTTTTGATACATTGTCTTGTACGAGTCTGCACTGATATAAGATTCGTATCATGTTGCTGGGCTTAGTTTTGCATATCAGGTCCACTTGAGTTTTGATACATTGTCTTGTATTGCGTGTTCCTTATGTATATATGCCATCTCTGTTTACATTGGGTACTTGTGCATTTGCATCATAGATATGCATTAGCCTTGAGTTTCTGGTCTCCGACTTTGTCTTGTTCGACATGGCTGCATTGCACTATCCACTGTTGTGTATTTGTGCATTCATGTACGTGTGACAGTTGCTGTGATATTAGAGTCTGGTATGGATTTGGTTTCACTGTACTTGATCCTCTGAGTTGCTTGTAGTTGTAATGTGTTGTATATCTTTTGACCTTGCATTGTTTCTTCATGAATCCACTATCCATTGCTGCTCGTAGTTGGTTCTGGTTTCACTACACTTTGAAATATTTGTCTGGTTCACATAGTTGCAGTCTTGTTTAATTGCCTGAATTTGTTGAGCTTGGTTTGTTGGTTCATGAGCATTTCAAGTTGATTTACTTTGAATCACTCTTGCTGTTGGTTTGTTTTTATTGTAGTCGATTGTTTGAGTTCAGATTCATACATGCCGGGTCTGGTATATTGTCTTGACTTTGTACTTGACCATATTCATGCTTATGATTCTGGGTCGTATAGTCTACTTACTGGCATCATTATGTAGTCTGAAGGGTGGCCTTACTTGTATATGGTTTGTGTTGTATTCGAGTCTGAGCTTGTATTTGCAGTGCACCACCCCTTATGTGCATGTTTCATTGTTATATGTATATTTATGCAGTGTATGTTGACTTTGCATAAGCTCGAGCTCTGTAGCCTTGCTTTGTTCAGTTCATACTTGTAGCCTTTGTGCCTTGTTGTTCCATGGTTGCACTTCAATTGCTTCTGCTGGTTCATGTACTTGTACGTGTCATTGCCCTCGTGCACTGATGCTTACTGTCATGTTGAATTTGAGAACTTTTGTGTTGTTTTGAGTTTGCTGTTGCATTATATATGGACTTCCTCTGATTCATTTCACGTTTGTACAACTGCTCTTGTGCAATTGGGTTATTTGGATCTGGCCATGTAGTCAAGTACTTAAATGAGTACTTGTTTGTTTGGTCTCTTGTTGGTTTAAGTTGAAAATTGCAGTCTGACTATTTCACACTTCGGTTTGTCTTGGTCATGTTCACTACATATAGTCTCTGTTCGACCCGATTTTGCTTTGACTTTGGTCACTGTTGCATATTGTTCCACATGTAGTTTGCTGTCTGATTTGGGTTTGAAATCTGCAAGCGTGATTTTGTGAAAATGTTTTAGATGAGAATTCATTTTGACTTTGATCGTAGTTGACTTCGGCCATGGTGATTTTGTGATGATATTTTGGTCCTATTCGCTTGAATGCTTGAGATGATCTGGTTGCACTTGATTTACCAGTGCATGTGTTTACTGATTCGACCCAGATCATATTTATTCATGTGGTCTTGTTTCATTTTGTATGCAGTCTTGCCCTTGTTGGTTTGCATTGCAATGATGCACTGATTCATTTTATAGCAATTGTGTTGAGTCATGCTAGCCGTGACTTGACCTTTGCAGTTTTGAGTTACTGTAGTGGCGAGGCAGTGCACGCGTGCGTGTACTGCAGCCACACAAAAATTTGGTTTGATTTGATCATTTTGTGATTTTCTAATTATCTATAGATAGTTAGATTCTGAGTTTCTAATTATTATTTAATAATCGGATTTTGTTGTTAATTGTTGTTTAGGCAATTCTGTGGTTTTCATATTATCTTCATCGATAATCTTTTTATTTATCCTTGTTGATGATTTGGATTTGCTGATTTGTTGTTTAACACTGTTTAGTGTTATATCAGCCGTTATCCGATTCTCTCATCGAGGAGTTGGATATACGAGATTTCTGTGACTGTCGTCTATTGACTATTTGATTATTATTGCTTCTGTGCATTAATAATTGAGTTTGAATTAGACTGACCCGTGTATTATTTTCTTTTGAATTTAATACTCGGGTCAGACCGAGTTATTACAAGTTGTAGATATCCTGCTTTGGGTTGTTGCTTGAGCTATGAAGTCTTTTCATATCTTTTGAAGTAATCTTCGTCATTTTGTAGTAGTCGGTGTACTTGATTTAGGTTGATATGTATTCATGTATATTATACGATAATGTACTTGTATATAACTTTCAGAGTCGACAGTTGCAGTTGTATCATATGTATTGTGTGAAATGTATTGTAACTGACATCAGTTTTTTTTTTATATATATATATATATATATATATATATGAGACTTTTGTTATCTGTGTTCTGCATTTTTAGTATCCGTGTTACTATTATATATATTGTCCTAAACTATTATGAACCATCGTAGTTCGTTTTATACTGGAATTGGGTATGTCGATGGGAGTAAATAAATAAGAGATGAAAAATAAAAATATATACCACTCCTATCGAGGTAACCAATACTAGTGTAAGGCCCAACTACGGATGGCCGCTCCTATCCAGCCTTATTCTTCGTAATAACAGACAGTATTTCTTTTAATACTCTTTGTTATTGTGAGCATAGAGGTGAGCGTCACAGTTGGTATCAAAGCTTGGGGTTTATGGACATAATATAAAACATAACTTAGATGGAACATGTGTTACAACTATTTGTCGATGTTTTTAGTTGTGTTTTGAGTCAAAACTAAAGTTTTGAAATTATGATGAAATTTTTAAATATCCTTATTTAAAAATAAAAGTGAAATTGTGTTCTGATGATTTGATCGATTTGTGTTCTGTTGATCAGAGTGCGCAGCGAAAACAGTGTAACTGTCTTCGCTGAGTACAACTGATAATCTTTTTGATTTAAAAATCAAAATATGAAAATGAAATAAATTTCATTGTTGTTTACATAGCTGGGTTTATTTTGTTTCTTTGAAAGTTTCGAATCCGATTTGAGGATTCGAAGCGATTGCAGTTATGTGGTTTTTGTTGAGATTTTTGCTGTTTTGAATTATCTTCATTGAAGGTACGTTCGAATGATTTCTTTGTTCATTTTGTAGTACGTGCAAATTTGAGTCGCACATTACTGCATTAATTTTACGTTGAACCGGTGTTTGGTTTAAACGTATTTTGTTGCCGTTATTTTTATAACGGGATTTTTACATCGGTGCTAAATTTTTAAAGCACGGTGTTTTGTGGCATTTTGATGAATGCAAATTCACTGGTATTACATTTTGATGTGAATTATTTTGATGAGATTTTGACGTTTAGAAATTACTATCGCTTTGACTTCAGTAACCGTCAAATTTTAAAAGTGGATTTTCAAGCGGTTATTCCGCAATGCTGATTTTGAGATTCGTTTTACGATGTTTTGGGAAATGCAATTTCCTTTTCGAAATTGCTACTGAGGTTGCTGTTTTAATCACGTGTAACAACCCAGTATTTTGGACCATTCGCATCCATTATAAGTGTATAGGTAGACACTCATGCCGGAATTGAATTGCTCAAAATACCGCGTTGTTAATTTAAATTTGGCAAAACTGAACATATACAGTAAATAAATATAATCACAGATCACAGACACAGAGTAACAAGTGCAGCGGAAATAAAAGAGATAGTAGTTTATGAAGCTACTATATAAATGTATAAGTTACATCAGAGTTAAACCAGATACAACGGAAGAGTAATAAGATACATCAGATACAAATCAGATTACATCACTGGAATCATCGAATACTGAAAGCAGAATAGATGGCTGGATCTTCAAGCAAAGCTCCAACTTCAAAGGTGAGTCTCGAATACTGGTACACTCAGTCTGACCCGAGCGTAAAGCAAACACAAAACACTCGAGTCAGGATTAACATTCTTATATCAATAAATCCAACTCAAGTGAAATAGCAATTGAAATACAAGTAACTCAAAGGATGTTTGGAATAACCATCCTTTAAGGATCCGTTAAACTATCTACTAGGTAGTAGTGTACGATAAGTAGATAATGTCTATCGGTAATATAAAGATATCAAAATAGTGTTAAGTCATGGCCCATTCCACCCTTAACACATTTTTATTCCCAAGAGCATATACAAGACCGTAGTTTCCCCAAAACCGGAAGTCACCAGAGGGCAATCCATATACTAAAGATACAAAACAAATCATAGTGGTCGCGTATAGGGATACAAGTATGACAAGGCACATGAGGCAATACCCAAGGTAGTGACACTACCGTTTGCCTGATCCGGACTGGTGAGAACGCATCGCCGCAGCGATCGCAACACCGTGAAACAACACTCCCAAAATCAAGGGTGCACCAATCGACAACAAGTAATGAGTAGTTCGAAGAAGTGTGTTCACTTGAGGTAGCTGACCTCCATTGGCCCGGCACGGCTCCTGTTTTAGTCATTTCCAATTTGACACAAGTGTCAAGGCTATCCATTATCGTTCTCTTTCTTCAGTCATCACGAACATCAATCCAACCACTTCATTCTGGATCACACTCCGCGTATAGTTATTAAAGTGGTTTTCGGTTTAGACAGAGAGTATGTCCCTAACCGATTCCGGTCTCTTTAATAACTTCGTAATTATTACCCCGATTGGTCATTTATTTATTTCAAAACCAAATCAAATTCAATTCCAATTAGAATTTATAAACCAACATTTCATTTGTCTTTCCAAATCAATTTCCATAATTTACGTTTCAAAACTTCTAATTTACCATTCCAAAATCTTATAATTCAATTTCAATTTCTATTTAAAACAATTCAAGTATTCATTTACATTCGTAAATAAGTTTCATTCCGAAATCATTTAAAATGATTTGATTTAACATTTAAATCAATTTAAATTCATTTATCGATCTCATTCAATATTCATTAAGTAAATTTTCCATTCAAAACAATTTCTATTAAATTTCCAATTCATTAAATCCATTATTTAAATTCAACTTCATTATATCAAAACTTACAAATTGAATTAAATTAAATCCATCAAACCAAATTCTTTAAATTTCAAGTCTTACATTAATTTCAATAAATCGCATTTTATTTCTTGATGAAGAAATTCAATTTCACTTATTTACTTACTTAAATGATTTTCCAAACTTAATTAATAAAGAAACTCAATTTCAATTATTACGAAGTAAAATTCACTTATTAAAAATTCAATTTAATTTAATCATTAAATAATTCAATCTTATTTAATTATTAAATAATTCAAAACTTAATTATTAAATAATTTCAAAGTTTAATAATTTCAAACTTAATTATAATTTCAAACTTAATTCAATCATTTCTCAAATTAAACAACATTCTTTCATCAATTACATTGTTAATATTTTGTTTCATATTATTAAATATTAACATTTTCCTTTCATTAAAATTCAAATTTCAACTTCATTTCAAAACCATATTATTTATTCAAATAAAATCTTCGTTTATTTTTAAATCAAATTATTGACCAATCGGGTTTTATTTAATTTCCTATCCTAGGTCAAAGTTCAATTTGGGTATTTATTATTTCAACCCGATTCCAATTCAATTCAAGATCAAAACATAGCAAAGGGAACTTGCAGTGTGATAACTGAGATGGTGTCAAAGTAAATAAACAAGCAATAACAACAATCAATATCAATCCAATTATCAATTCAAATAATCCCGAAATAACCGTATTAACTCACATTGTTATTTGTGCGAATTAATATAATTATTTCTAGAATCTACACTATCATTTCATGTAGATTGAAGATTATTGCATTAATATTAATACGGTTCTTCACTTGTCATTCGATTTCAATGTTAACACTACAACGATTAATCCAATATACGTTCAACGGTTCAAAGTGTAATTATCACTATTCTACAATGTCAATTAATTTAACAATTAAAAGGGGTCATATTCAACTAATCAAATTCAACATATATGTCGGTTCAAATTTTTATTATCCTACGTCAAATTTATTTGCATAATATTTATCACTTTATACATTACAATTTTAATGTCCAATTGTAAACATCAACAATTAATCATTTAACAACCAAACTGGATTATCATGGTATATATAATAGATAAGGGTGTCAGATGTCATAGGTTAACTGATACATGTAATAACAGTGTAAATATCTAACAGCAGCATATTTCAATTGTCGTTTCACTTGAAATCAAATTTAATAAATAAAAGAACGTTAATCGTGAGTGAGTGCTCACCTTTCGTGTCTAGAGAGATGAGCGAGAATGGAAGCGAATTGTGGATCCAAACACGAATTCCAAAGCAAACAAGATTTGCACGAATCGACGAACAAGGCTGATAATAGAAATTGATAAAGCGAATCAGAATCAACTTGATATAAGGAACGAAATGTATACTATACTGTGATTATAGGGACTAGCAAACCTTTATCTAGTATTTCAAAACACACCATACATGTAATAAAACATAGTACATAAGATATCAAGTATAAAAATATCTTTATATCTATTAAACTTTATAGACTAAATATTATCGCATAACTCTATATAAAACAGCAACCTGGTATTGCAGATTATAATATATATATAATACTTTAAAACAGTTACTGTATATACATATATATAGAACAAGGCCGCTTCAATACAGAAATTTTGGAAAACACCTATATGTATAACTTACTCTAATATTATTATAAAACTCATGTAAATACACTAGAAATCAAAAGACATAGGAAAGAGTAGTATATAATGCTAATTGTAAAACCGTATATATCATTTAAATGTTATACTTTTCCAAACACCAATACTCAAACCAAAATGTATAGCCAACATTGAATGGTCCTGTATACAAAACAGTGAAATACAAACAAAGGGCAGAGCAGTGTTTAGTTTTTTTTTTCTTTTTAGATTCGACTATATGCTTTGGTAGATATTTATAAAATAAACAAAACTCACGCAAAAGCAAACTAACAGACCGATATACCAATGTATACAACCTATACTTACATATATATGCACAAAAGAATAAACAAGAGATATATATAACATATAACTTTAAAAAAATAGAAACGTATATAAATCAGACTATTCCCAAAATGTTCAACACAAATTTATATCCGGAAAACAAAACACTGTTTTTAAAATATATATTTTTTGTAGAACTGAGGGCATATACTAGTACTGACATAAAAAAAATGCTCTTTATAAACCAGATCTTTTATTTGCATTTTTAAAACAGCAAGAATAAACAAGAGAAAACAGAGCAGTTTGGAAGAAAAAAAAAATTATACTAACATAATAAACTATACTATATGTACGAACTCATATAGCTTTTCAAATAACAGATCCAAATAAAATATATATAAATATATACATATATTTTACTTAAAAACATAGACACTATATATATATAAACATTTTAAATCAATACGTATTGCCAGGAACATCACATAAATCATTTTATCTACCTAAGTACATATATACATATACGTGTACATTTTCCCCAAAGTATTATTATTAACATATGTTATCTGGACATATACATACCTATACTATGTTACAATCCAAATCTAAAATAAAACTTTTAACATATATATACTTTTAAAACGTGCAATATCTTTATATACCTTTACAGAAGTTTATATAGGCTCAACTGTCCTAAATATACTAGGCATATATAAACAGCCTTAAGCTATGAACCACCTCACATAACCTTGTATATAACAGACTATATATATATGTAACTGTAGATTAAAACCATAAGGACTGCCGAAAATATACTTATCTGTTATTTGTATAATACCTTTATAAAGAAGGCTAGAAGTCACAGACGTGGAGAGGGAGGATGTTGCTAGTGGTTGAGGGTGATGGGCTGGAGGGTTGTGGCGAGCTCGGTGGTGGTGTGGGGTCGGCGGTTGAGGAAGTGGCGAGTTTCCACGCCAAACGCGGTGGTGGAATTTTAAGCAGTGATGGTCACGTGGTGGCCAAGGCGGAGGCATGCTGTCTGGTGATGGGTGGAGAAAAATGAGGCAGGTTGGTCTAGGAAACGAGAAAGGAGAGGGTAGGGAAAATAGTTGTGAGGTGGCCGAAGTGGCCGGTTGAGTGCTGTTTGAGGGGACGTGGGTTACTTGGCTGCCGAAGCCATGGCGAATGGTGGTTTCGAAATGGAGAAAGGCAGGCAAAATTAAAGATGAACATGCAACAGCTTTACCTTGTTTTATTATATTTGTATGGGAACAAATGAACCAGAGAGGAAGAGACTCCAAAATAATAAACGAACCAATAATGATATAAAGTGAACAGTTGGGAATAGTCAGCAGCAACATTGAATTCTTGGTAGTAGTAATAATAACTAGTGGTTATTCAGTTATGACGATGGAAGATGAATGGTTACGGGTAGATAGAAAAGTTTAAACGGTACCGGTATGCAATCGTTTTGTTCTGTTTTCGCCGTCCACCGGATGGCAAAACATAGAAATGTGTATACCTTAGAGATCAGCACAACGAGACGATCAAAACGGTATACGGATATCAGTGGTATGATTTGAATTATAAAAATTCGAATTTTCTAATAGCGGAAAATGCAAGAAAAACACTGAAAAATAAGATCGACGGAGCCAAAGATGTCCGAATTTGGAAAAACGACAAACTGACATCTTGCTCAGAAGATGATTTAGAATTTTTCTATATAAAAATATTTAGGTTTCGGAAATATTTTAATTTCATCGCTTTTTAACTGATTAAATTGAAGTAAATTTGCGCGCGAAATAAACTTTCATATTTTCGGACGAAAATTTACCAGTTGCTATGTTTAACTAAACGCATTCCAAATATCAAATTTATATTTCAAAATTTTATCGTTTAAAATTTTACAAAATTTCAACTAATTACGTTATTAAAATAGTTGAAATTTACGGGTCGTTACACTCTCCCCCACTCAAAACTTTTCGTCCCCGAAAAGGAAGGAGGTAGGAGAATAGAAACAACCAGAAAGAAAAACAGATTTGAAATACAAAATAACAATTAGTTTAAACCGTATAAATTTCAATTTGCCTTAATTAATACTCAATATTTGATTTAAAATTCAGGGTATTTCAATAAGTTGATTTAATTCCAATTTATTAATATTTGATACCAAAAGATTTCTTCAAAACAAAATTTTATTTTTTTTATCTCATTTATTCATTGTTTTATTATCCAATTATCTTTTATTAACAATTTCTAAAATCATAAACTTGAATAGTCTTTTATTATAATCTTATTTTTCAACAATTTAAATTCTTCTTTATTCCAAATTATTGTTAAATTAATTCTATTTAATATATCTAATCACATATATTTAACCCATATAAATTAATTTAAACCATAAAAGTTTCGATTTAAATTAATTTGCATCTACTAATTGCTTTTAAATTCAAGGTATTTTCATATATTGATCAAATTTCAATTTATTAATTCTTTCAATACAAATTTATTTATTATTAACTGAGTTTTACTTATTATCCTATCTAACTCTATTAACATCTTTATAATCAAAATTTAGTGTATAACATTTATTATAAACACTCAAATTTTATTTATAAATTTAATTTATATTATATATTATCCAATTACATTTTAACTTCGGAATAATTTAGGTAAGTTATATTGGAATGTAGTTGAATGATATACAAATAAAATTTTTCCCAATTCAATTATTCAAGTTTTAAATATTTATTCCAAATTTTGGTTTTATTTATAATTAAAATCATCGTTTAACAAAATTTAAGAATTAGATTTCCGATTAACTTCATTAAACAATTTAGAGATATATATATATATATATATATTTATATCAAATCAAATTAAATTTTAAAATAAGATACCTATATATATAAATCAAATTTTACTGAAGAAATTCAAATCAAAATTTATTTTTCCAAAACAAAACCATAGCAAAGCTACAGAATAGTCTCTCCACTTCGAACTCGAAAATTGAATGTCGATGATGCGGCCGCCATCACCGAAATTATTTCCCAGCGACAAAGAGAAGAGCACTTATTTAAACATTTAAAATTCTTTGAAAATGATTTCTATTCGAAATTACTATATAATATATGCCTTTTTTAAATTAAAACCCAAAGTTTGAAATCAATGGAAAGTAAATTCTCAAATTCTTATTTAAATTCATTTCAACTCCCAATTAAAATTGTAAACCATGTTCTATAATTTCATTTATTTATCAGATTGGGATAGTCTATGGTTTACAAAACAATAAACGAAAATCAAATATTATCATTTTTGACAACAAATTTAATAACAATTTAATTTCCGAAAACTTATATTTATATATAATATAATCATACAGAACTTTTATTTTATCTACCAAATTTGAAAACAATATTGTGTCAGTTTGCTCTGCTCAAGTGTTTTGGAAATCCTATCGATAGCGTTGATCAGACGAATCGATCGAAAACCCAAATCAACATCAACAACTCAAACAACACAATGTATATTAAAACATTTTAATTATTTAATTTACAAATACACTTTCTCGCTCGACGATACAATAATGGGTTTCAAAGCAAGGATAGGGATTTAAATTTGATTAATTCAATCAAAGAAAATTTTGATTTGAGAATAAGTTGGAACAAAAGATAAGATGATTATTTTACCGAATAAGAAAATAGATAATCTTATATAAATCACGGGCAACCATAACCGGGTCGACCGTGACTTCAGGAATAAGATCGATGTGGAATTCCGAGGTAAATCGACATTCGATCTCAAGAAATAGAATTCAGGTATAGGAGGAGATAGATAGCATCGTAAACCGAGGATACAGAAATCTCCGGTAAATCAATGCCTATTGTAAAGGAGTTTTTCTCCTTTACGAATCATTTGAAGATTGGCGAGACCGCCGATCTATTATAGATATCATTCAAAATGGAGTTATGGGATACTTTAGACTTGAAAGAAGACGAATAGTGAGGGACACGAATGAAATTTGGAACCGTGGGGAACGTTCCAAAATTTCAAAGGAATTGAGTCAAGAAGAAGAGACTGAAACTCGAATGAAAGTGATTCTGTAAATACATTTACCCTACATGTTGAGTTTTGCCAAAAGCTACCAAAGCTCTGATACCAACTGTAACAACCCAGTATTTTGGACCATTCGCATCCATTATAAGTGTATAGGTAGACACTCATGCCGGAATTGAATTGCTCAAAATACCACGTTGTTAATTTAAATTTGGCAAAACTGAACATATACAGTAAATAAATATAATCACAGATCACAAACACAGAGTAATAAGTGCAGCGGAAATAAAAGAGATAGTAGTTCATGAAGCTACTATATAAATGTATAAGTTACATCAGAGTTAAACCAGATACAACGGAAGAGTAATACGATACATCAGATACAAATCAGATTACATCACTGGAATCATCGAATACTGAAAGCAGAATAGATGGCTGGATCTTCAAGCAAAGCTCCAACTTCAAAGGTGAGTCTCAAATACTGGTACACTCAGTCTGACCCGAGCGTAAAGCAAACACAAAACACTCGAGTCAGGATTAACATTCTTATATCAATAAATCCAACTCAAGTGAAATAGCAATTGAAATACAAGTAACTCAAAGGATGTTTGGAATTACCATTCTTTAAGGATCCGTTAAACTATCTACTAGGTAGTAGTGTACGATAAGTAGATAATGTCTATCAGTAATATAAAGATATCAAAATAGTGTTAAGTCATGGCCCATTCCACCCTTAACACATTTTTATTCCCAAGAGCATATACAAGACCGTAGTTTCCCCAAAACCGGAAGTCACCAGAGGGCAATCCATATACTAAAGGTACAAAACAAATCGTAGTGGTCGCGTATAGAGATACAAGTATGACAAGGCACATGAGGCAATACCCAAGGTAGTGACACTACCGTTTGCCTGATCCGGACTGGTGAGAACGCATCGCCGCAGCGATCGCAACACCGTGAAACAACACTTCCAAAATCAAGGGTGCACCAATCGACAACAAGTAATGAGTAGTTCGAAGAAGTGTGTTCACTTGAGGTAGCTGACCTCCATTGGCCCGGCACGGCTCCTGTTTTAGTCATTTCCAATTTGACACAAGTGTCAAGGCTATCCATTATCGTTCTCTTTCTTCAGTCATCACGAACATCAATCCAACCACTTCATTCTGGATCACACTCCGCGTATAGTTATTAAAGTGGTTTTCGGTTTAGATAGAGAGTATGTCCCTAACCGATTCCGGTCTCTTTAATAACTTCGTAATTATTACCCCGATTGGTCATTTATTTATTTCAAAACCAAATCAAATTCAATTCCAATTAGAATTTATAAACCAACATTTCATTTGTCTTTCCAAATTAATTTCCATAATTTGCGTTTCAAAACTTCCAATTTACCATTCCAAAATCTTATAATTCAATTTCAATTTCTATTTAAAACAATTCAAGTATTCATTTACATTCGTAAATAAGTTTCATTCCGAAATCATTTAAAATGATTTGATTTAACATTTAAATCAATTTAAATTCATTTATCGATCTCATTCAATATTCATTAAGTAAATTTGCCATTCAAAACAATTTCTATTAAATTTCCAATTCATTAAATCCATTATTTAAATTCAACTTCATTATATCAAAACTTACAAATTGAATTAAATTAAATCCATCAAACCAAATTCTTTAAATTTCAAGTCTTACATTAATTTCAATAAATCGCATTTTATTTCTTGATGAAGAAATTCAATTTCACTTATTTACTTACTTAAATGATTTTCCAAACTTAATTAATAAAGAAACTCAATTTCAATTATTACGAAGTAAAATTCACTTATTAAAAATTCAATTTAATTTAATCATTAAATAATTCAATCTTATTTAATTATTAAATAATTCAAAACTTAATTATTAAATAATTTCAAAGTTTAATAATTTCAAACTTAATTATAATTTCAAACTTAATTCAATCATTTCTCAAATTAAACAACATTCTTTCATCAATTACATTGTTAATATTTTGTTTCATATTATTAAATATTAACATTTTCCTTTCATTAAAAATTCAAATTTCAACTTCATTTCAAAACCATATTATTTATTCAAATAAAATCTTCGTTTATTTTTAAATCAAATTATTGACCAATCGGGTTTTATTTAATTTCCTATCCTAGGTCAAAGTTCAATTTGGGTATTTATTATTTCAACCCGATTCCAATTCAATTCAAGATCAAAACATAGCAAAGGGAACTTGCAGTGTGATAACTGGGATGGTGTCAAAGTAAATAAACAAGCAATAACAACAATCAATATCAATCCAATAATCAATTCAAATAATCCCGAAATAACCATATTAACTCACATTGTTATTTGTGCGAATTAATATAATTATTTCTAGAATCTACACTATCATTTCATGTAGATTAAAGATTATTGCATTAATATTAATACGGTTCTTCACTTGTCATTCGATTTCAATGTTAACACTACAACGATTAATCCAATATACGTTCAACGGTTCAAAGTGTAATTATCACTATTCTACAATGTCAATTAATTTAACAATTAAAAGGGGTCATATTCAACTAATCAAATTCAACATATATGTCGGTTCAAATTTTTATTATCCTACGTCAAATTTATTTGCATAATATTTATCACTTTATACATTACAATTTTATTGTCCAATTGTAAACATCAACAATCAATCATTTAACAACCAAACTGGATTATCATGGCATATATAACAGATAAGGGTGTCAGATGTCATAGGTTAACTGATACAGGTAATAACAGTGTAAATATCTAACAGCAGCATATTTCAATTGTCGTTTCACTTGAAATCAAATTTAATAAATAAAAGAACGTTAATCGTGAGTGAGTGCTCACCTTTCGTGTCTAGAGAGATGAGCGAGAATGGAAGCGAATTGTGGATCCAAACACGAATTCCAAAGCAAACAAGATTTGCACGAATCGACGAACAAGGCTGATAATAGAAATTGATAAAGCGAATCAGAATCAACTTGATATAAGGAACGAAATGTATACTATACTGTGATTATAGGGACTAGCAAACCTTTATCTAGTATTTCAAAACACACCATACATGTAATAAAACATAGTACATAATATATCAAGTATAAAAATATCTTTATATCTATTAAACTTTATAGACTAAATATTATCGCATAACTCTATATGAAACAGCAACCTGGTATTGCAGATTATAATATATATATAATATAATACTTTAAAACAGTTACTGTATATACATATATATAGAACAAGGCCGCTTCAATACAGAAATTTTGGAAAACACCTATATGTATAACTTACTCTAATATTATTATAAAACTCATGTAAATACACCAGAAATCAAAAGACATAGGAAAGAGTAGTATATAATGCTAATTGTAAAACCGTATATATCATTTAAACGTTATACTTTTCCAAACACCAATACTCAAACCAAAATGTATAGCCAACATTGAATGGTCCTGTATACGAAACAGTGAAATACAAACAAAGGGCAAAGCAGTGTTTAGTTTTTTTTCTTTTCAGATTCGACTATATGCTTTGGTAGATATTTATAAACTAAACAAAACTCACGCAAAAGCAAACTAATAGACCGATATACCAATGCATACAACCTATACTTACATATATATGCACGAAAGAATAAACAAGAGATATATATAACATATAACTTTAAAAAAATAGAAACGTATATAAATCAGACTATTCCCAAAATGTTCAACACAAATTTATATCCGAAAAACAAAACACTGTTTTTAAAATATATATTTTTTTGTAAAACTGAGGGCATATACTAGTACTGACATAAAAAAAATTCTCTTTATAAACCAGATCTTTTATTTGCATTTTTAAAACAGCAAGAATAAACAAGAGAAAACAGAGCAGTTTGGAAGAAAAGAAAAAAAATTATACTAACATAATAAACTATACTATATGTACGAACTCATATAGCTTTTCAAATAACAGATCCAAATAAAATATATATAAATATATACATATATTTTACTTAAAAACATAGACACTATATATATATATAAACATTTTAAATCAATACGTATTGCCAGGAACATCACATATATCATTTTATCTACCTAAGTACATATATACATATACGTGTACATTTTCCCCAAAGTATTATTATTAACATATGTTATCTAAACATATACATACCTATACTATGTTACAATCCAAATCTAAAATAAAACTTTTCACATATATATACTTTTAAAACGTGCAATATCTTTATATACCTTTACAGAAGTTTATATAGGCTCAACTGTCCTAAATATACTAGGCATATATAAACAGCCTTAAGCTATGAACCACCTCACATAACCTTGTATATAACAGACTATATATATATGTAACTGTAGATTAAAACCATAAGGACTGCTGAAAATATACTTATCTGTTATTTGTATAATACCTTTATAAAGAAGGCTAGAAGTCATAGACGTGGAGAGGGAGGATGTTGCTAGTGGTTGAGGGTGATGGGCTGGAGGGTTGTGGCGAGCTCGGTGGTGGTGTGGGGTCGGCGGTTGAGGAAGTGGCGAGTTTCCACGCCAAACGCGGTGGTGGAATTTGAAGCAGAGATGGTCGCGTGGTGGCCAAGGCGGAGGCATGCTGTCTGGTGATGGGCGGAGAAAAACGAGGCAGGTTGGTCTAGGAAACGAGAAAGGAGAGGGTAGGGAAAATAGTTGTGAGGTGGCCGAAGTGGCCGGTTGAGTGCTGTTTGAGGGGACGTGGGTTACTTGGCTGCCGAAGCCATGGCGAATGGTGGTTTCGAAATGGAGAAAGGCAGGCAAAATTAAAGATGAACATGCAACAGCTTTACCTTGTTTTATTATATTTGTATGGGAACAAATGAACCAGAGAGGAAGAGACTCCAAAATAATGAACGAACCAATAATGATATAAAGTGAACAGTTGGGAATAGTCAGCAGCAACATTGAATTCTGGTAGTAGTAATAATAACTAGTGGCTATTCAGTTATGACGATGGAAGATGAATGGTTACGGGTAGATAGAAAAGTTTAAACGGTACCGGTATGCAATCGTTTTGTTCTGTTTTCGCCGTCCACCGGATGGCAAAACATAGAAATGTGTATACCTTAGAGATCAGCACAACGAGACGATCAAAACGGTATACGGATATCAGTGGTATGATTTGAGTTATAAAAATTCGAATTTTCTAATAGCGGAAAATGTAAGAAAAACACTGAAAAATAAGATCGACGGAGCCAAAGATGTCCGAATTTGGGAAAACGACAAACTGACATCTTGCTCAGAAGATGATTTAGAATTTTTCTATATAAAAATATTTAGGTTTCGGAAATATTTTATTTTCATCGCTTTTTAACTGATTAAATTGAAGTAAATTTGCGCGCGAAATAAACTTTCATATTTTCGGACGAAAATTTACCAGTTGCTTTGTTTAACTAAACGCATTCCAAATATCAAATTTATATTTCAAAATTTTATCGTTTAAAATTTCACAAAATTTCAACTAATTACGTTATTAAAACAGTTGAAATTTACGGGTCGTTACATCACGTGTTCTGAAATTTTTTTAAATTTTTTTACAGTTTACGCTTTCAAAAGAATGAGGAAGTGATTTAAACGCTTCAGCAAAATTGAGGACTATGAACCCTCACTTTTACTATTTCGCTTAATTTCGGACTTGTCCGTTTGAGAACGTAAAATGTTAATTATATAAAATACAAAAAAAATTACAGTTTGCGCTTTCAAAAGAATGAGGAAGCGATTTAAACGATTCAGCAAAATCGAGGACTATGAACCCTTACTTTTACTGATTCGCTTAATTCCGGACTTGTCCATTTGAGAATGTAAAATGTATTTATTAAAAATACACAATTTTTGCACTTTCAAGGAAACGATGAAGAGAATCAAACGATTTAGTAAAACACGTGGTATGTGACATGTGCGTTTGCTATTTCGGTTAATTCCGGACTCGTTAATTGAAACTTCTGATGTTTGATGATTCTGATGATTTGTGTGCTTTCGAGCCACTATGTTGGACCTTCGGGTCATTTGCTGGACCTTCGGGTCATTTGTTGGGCTTTCGGGCCACTCCGCTGGACCTTCGGGTCATTTGTTGGGCTTTCGGGCCACTTTGAGGACCTTCGTCAAATACCAATACTAGACCTTCGGGTCACTCTGCGGACCTTCGGGTCATCTGATCGGCGCCAAAATTTTATAGTACTTGGTAGGCTTCGGCCATATGAGATGCACGTGCAGCGTAGCTAAAACTTACCATCTGATGGGATCGATCCAACCTTTTATGTTGATTTTCTAGAGTATCTTAATTGATTTCTAGATATTTGTTGTTTCTAATTATCTGTAGGTAATTAGATATTTGCTGATTTGAGTTCTGATTATCGTTTGTGATAATTAGATATTTGCTGATTTGAGTTCTGATTATCGTTTGTGCTAATTAGATATTTGATGATTTGAGTTCTGATTATCGTTTGTGATAATTAGATATTTGCTAATTTGAGTTCTGATTATTGTTTGTGATAATTAGATATTTGTTGATTTCTGATTATCGTTTTTGATAATCGGATATTTGTTGTTTCTGATTATCGTTTGTGATAATTAGATATTTGATGATTTGAGTTCTGATTATCGTTTGTGATAATTAGATATTTGCTGATTTGAGTTCTGATTATCGTTTTTGATAATTAGATATTTGTTGATTTGAGATTTCTGATTATTGTTTTGATAATTAGATATTTGATGTTTTCTGATTATCGTTTTTGATAATGAGATATGTGTTGATTTGTGATTTCTGATTATCGTTTTTGATAATTAGATATTTGTTGATTTGAGATTTCTGATTATCGTTTTTGATAATTAGATATTTGTTGATTTGTGATTTCTGATTATCGTTTTTGATAATTAGATATTTGCTGATTTGAGTTCTGATTATCGTTTTTGATAATTAGATATTTGTTGATTTGAGATTTCTGATTATCGTTTTGATAATTAGATATTTGATATTTTCTGATTATCGTTTTTGATAATTAGATATTTGTTGATTTGTGATTTCTGATTATCGTTTTTGATAATTAGATATTTGTTGATTTGAGATTTCTGATTATCGTTTTTGATAATTAGATATTTGTTGATTTCTGATTATCGTTTTTGATAATTAGATATTTGTTGATTTGTGATTTCTGATTATCGTTTTTGATAATTAGATATTTGTTGATTTGAAATTTCTGATTATCGTTTTTGATAATTAGATATTTGTTGATTTGAGATTTTTGATTATCGTTTTTGATAATTAGATATTTGTTGATTTGAGATTTCTGATTATTGTTTTTGATAATTAGATATTTGTTGATTTGAGATTTCTGATTATCATTTTTAATAATTGGATATTGGTTGATTTTGAGATTTTCTAGTCTATAATTGATTCTAGATTATGTTGATTATATTGAATTGCTATTTTCTATCTATCTTTGTTGATAATTAGATTTTGCTGTTTCTAATTATCGTATCGATAATTAGATATTGTTGTTTTGTGATTTCTGTACTCTAATTATCTAATTGATAATTGAATATTGCTGATAATTGCATTTATTCAGTTTTGTTGTTTTTTGATTATCTATTTGATAGTTAGATTTTGTTGAGAATTTGTGAATTTCTTTTATGGAATTAGAAGATTTCTTTGGCGTTTATATTCTTGACCTTTATTTTTCTAGCTTAACCAGTTTATGTTAGAAAAATAATAGTTGTTGACGACCTTAATTATGAAAATTGCGGGGACGCAATTTTTATAAGGAGTGGAGTCTGTAACAACCCGGAGTTTAACAACAATTAATTATCGTCAAATGACGATTATATTGGTTGTTAATTATTATTGGAGTTTGTAATCGGGTTTAAATTGTGTTAAATGTTGATGGGCTTTTGAAATTGATCCTAGCCCTTGTTTTAATTTTTGTTGATGTCGTGATAAAATTCGACCCGACCCCTTTATTCATTTTCCACAACCCTAAACTAAACAAACCCTAAAAGTTGCGAAACATACGAAAAGAAAAATGGCGGCCTCGATTATCTTCTTTCGTTCGCTCATAAATTAGGGCTTTCGAATCTTTAATGAAATCGGTGGATTCTTTGTTGGCCACGACTCGACTCTGAACCGTTCGATCTGGTGGATTTTTTTCGTGTTTGCTTGTGATCGATTGGTTGCGCTTATCGAATCAAAGGTGAGTGATTTATTTCACTCACATCTAATTCTATTGCTTTATTACGTGATTTGGGTTTTAAATTTGATTTAGTCGTTGATGATTTGGTTATTTAGGGTTTGAATCCCTGTTTTCTCGTTCGTATATATATATGTTGAATTTGTTTATCGATTTCTCTGGCCGATCGATGTTGCTAGATGCTTGAGATTTATCTGACTTCGATTTATGTTGTTTGCTTGAAGTGATTTTGAGCTGTTCGTCCTTCTTGCTTTACTCTGGAAATCGCAGTTACACTTCATTCTATCTGTACATTCGAGTCTGCACTGATATAAGATTCGTATCATGTTGCTGGGCTTAGTTTTGCATATCAGGTCCACTTGAGTTTTGATACATTGTCTTGTACGAGTCTGCACTGATATAAGATTCGTATCATGTTGCTGGGCTTAGTTTTACATATCAGGTCCACTTGAGTTTTGATACATTGTCTTGTATTGCGTGTTCCTTATGTATATATGCCATCTCTGTTTACATTGGGTACTTGTGCATTTGCATCATAGATATGCATTAGCCTTGAGTTTCTGGTCTCTGACTTTGTCTTGTTCGACATGTCTGCATTGCACTATCCACTATTGTGTATTTGTGCATTCATGTACGTGTGACAGTTGAGCGTTGTTCGACTGTGATATTAGAGTCTGGTATGGATTTGGTTTCACTGTACTTGATCCTCTGAGTTGCTTGTAGTTGTACTGTGTTGTATATCTTTTGACCTTGCATTATTTCTTCATGAATCCACTGTCCATTGCTGCTCGTAGTTGGTTCTGGTTTCACTGCACTTTGAAATATTTGTCTGGTTCACATAGTTGCAGTCTTGTTTAATTGCCTGAATTTGTTGAGCTTGGTTTGTTGGTTCATGAGCATTTCAGGTTGATTTACTATGAATCACTCTTGCTGTTGGTTTGGTTTTATTGTAGTCGATTGTTTGAGTTCAGATTCATACATGCCGGGTCTGGTATATTGTCTTGACTTTGTACTTGACCATATTCATGCTTATGATTCTGGGTCGTATAGTCTACTTACTGGCATCATTATGTAGTCTGAAGGGTGGTCTTACTTGTAGGTTTGTGTTGTATTCGAGTCTGAGCTTGTATTTGCAGTGCACCACCCCTTATGTGCATGTTTCACTGTTATATGTATATTTATGTAGTGTATGTTGACTTTGCATAAGTTCGAGCTCTGTAGCCTTGCTTTGTTCAGTTCATACTTGTAGCCTTTGTGCCTTGTTGTTCCACGGTTGCACTTCAATTGCTTCTGCTGGTTCATGTACATGTACGTGTCATTGCCCCCGTGCACTGATGCTTACTGTTGTAACGACCCGTAAAATTTCAACGGTTTTAATAACGTAATTAGTTGAAATTTTGTGAAAATTTAAACGATCAAATTTTGGAATAAAATTTAATATTTGAAATGCGTCTAGTTAAACATAGCAACTGGTAAATTTTCGTCCGAAAATATGAAAGTTTATTTCGCGCGTAAATTCACTTCAATTTAATCAGTTAAAAAGAAATGAAAATAAAATGTTTCCGAAACTTAAATATTTTTACATAGAAAATTTCTAAACCATCTTCTGAGCAAGATTTCAGTTTGTCGTTTTTCCAAATTCGGACATCTATTGCTCCGTCGTTCTTATTTTCTGCAAAATAGCAGCATTCTGGTACCGATATCGATTTTTATCGGATGATCGTACCACTGATATCTTTATACCGTTTTGATCGTTTCGTCGTACTGATCTCTGCGGTATATCTCATTCTGTGTTTTGGAGTCCGTGAAGTGGCGAAATCTACGGAACAATTTCTGTATCGGTTCCGCAAATTGGCTTTTGATTTTTGTGACCATTCAACATTCCTCCGTATAAATCCAAGAGCCATCAACAATTATTAACTCAGTTTTTTTGACTTTTTCTATTTCCCATGACAAATTATATTATCACTGGTTTACACAATGTCTCTTCTCATTCCTTTTATTCGTTTGAGAAAATTAAATTTCTTTTTACTTTCATTTACTCTAGTTGCTTTCTCTTCAAACTTCCTGTAGCTTTCTCAATTTTCCTCCACCATCTGTCATTTTGCTCCTCCATTTTTCCCCTGCCATGACACGCCCACTCGACCCCGAAGCCACCACACCTCATGCAAGCAACCCGAGAACCACCCATCACCATACTTCCGTTCTCCATCAACTCCACGCTGTCCTCCGACATCCACATCACCACTCCCTCCGAGCTCCAACCCAACAGCCCCACCACTGACCACCATGCAAACACTGACCACCAGACCCCATGGCCAGCAGCCCTCCTCGACAACCGAGCCCAGCCCATCTACACACCTGCACGCGCACCCACTCGACCCGCCAACTCGACAACCGGGCTTCGCCTCCACCACTACAGCACCACATCCAGTCGCTACCCACTTGCCTCACCCATCACAGCCGCATCTCCACCCAGCAGCCCATCGGCCATCGATCTGCTCGCCCAAAGCCAGCCAAGCGTCTCCACTTCACTGAGATCCTTCCATCCATCTCCGACCGTTTCAAGCTTCTCCGACCTACCACCTCACCAGGCAACTAACATACACATCACCGATCCATTTCCCTGCCTTGTCTTCGTCCGCCCCTCCTCCTTGCAGGGCCACGTGATCAGATTGTTTGCCATATAGGAGGTATATTATATGTATGTCTTATGGGTGTATGTAAGTTGTGTATATTTTGGGTCATCTGGTTTTGTTTTTATTTTGTTTTTCTTTCTCCTTTACTGTGTATATATATATAGTTTTATATGTTAGATTTATATAAACTTTATATACATCAGTTTACCTAAGTTATAAAACTTGTTTGAGTTAAGCTACATACGTATATAGTAACGTATAAAGATATTTGCACATATATATATTCTATGGTATATATCAAGATTGTTATCAATATATAGGTTGTATTAGTGGTCTGTTAGTAGAAAGGTTATAAGGCATATTGTTTATAAAGTAATCTGCATGAACTGTGCATTTGCTATTTATATACATATAGTATACTATAGTGTTAGTCTGTTTACAGATGTTTTTTTTTTTGGACAATAGCATTGACTTTATTTTCAAAAAGTATATATAAGTTCCCTGAGATTATAATTACTGATTTTTAGAATATTATATATATACATTTCTTCATATTCAAGCCTACTTTCATTTTCTTTCCATCGGCTTACATATATGATTATCTAACTATTTATATATATGTTGTATATAAGACTTTACATGCTATGTTCATGTTTTTGCTTTACAGTCATTAGTTATATGTTGGGCAGGTTTAAGTTATATATCTATTTTATACTTTTTAAGTTTAGAAAAGAAAATAGTATTTATATATATATGTGTATGTATATATTTTGTAGTTTTTGGTTACATGTGAATATTCATTAATAGCTGTTTTATAAGCTGCTGTGTACAACTGTATATATAGTATTAGGTTAGTGGTTATTTTGTATATATAATGCTTGTAGTTTAAAACATTCATAGTTGTTTTGGTCACTTGAATATGAGTTACATGTGAGGTCTTTATGTTATTCTAAATAGGTAATCTAAACTAAATACTGGTTTGTAATAATATTGATTTTATTATTATAAATATGCGAGTTTGTAGATAAGATTATATACATTTGTCACATATAAGTATACGTGTGATTGTTTTCAAATATGCATGTAGATATTTTATATGTTGGTATTTAATGTTGATTTGAAAATAAATATATATTTTATTTTAAAATATGTTTAAACTGATTTTAAAATGAAAGAGAAAAGAACAATATTATTTATGCAATATATTCTTTTTCATTGATCTAGTGCTCTTTTGACTGACATCCTCAATATCAAATCTATCGCAGTAGAATCCAAACTTGTCGCTGTTCCGCTCGCTCGATTTGTATGCTCATCTTTGTCTATTCGCTTCGATTCGTAACTCGATTCCATCGTCGAATCCTCTCTAGCCTTGAAAGGTGAGCACTCACTCACGATTAACGTTCTTTTATTTATTAAATTTGATTTCAATTGAAACGACAATTGAAATATGCTACTGTTAGATATTTACACTGTTATTACCTGTATCAGTTCACCTGTGACATCTGGCACCATTATCCGTTATATATATGAAATGATAATCCAGTTTGGTTGTTAATTGATTGATTGTTGATGTTTATATTGGACGTTAAATTATTAATGTTAAAATGATAAATAATGTGGAATTGAACTCGATATAGGATAGTTAAATGTTAAATTTGATTAACTGACATTTGTATAATATGACCCTTTAACTGTTGAATTTATTGACACGTAGAATTTGTTTAATTTTATTTTGAACCACTGAATGTATGTTGTTAAACTGATGAGGTATGAAATTGTAAATAGATGACAAGTGAAAAACCGTAATGTAATAATCTTTAATCTACATGAAATGATAGTGTAGATTCTAGGAATAATTATATTAATTCGTACAAATAACAATGCGAATTAATACGGTTATTTCGGGATTATTTGAATTGATTATTGGATTAATATTGGTTGTTGTTATTGCTTGTTTATTTACTTTGACACCATCCCAGTTATCACACTGCAAGTTCCCTTTGATATGCTTTGATTTTGAATTGAATTGGAATCGGGTTGAAATGATAAATACCCAAATTGAACTTTGATCTTGGATATAGAAAATTAAATAAAAACCCGATTGGTCAATAATTTGATTTAAAAATAAAATGAAGATTTTATTTGAATAAATAATATGGTTTTGAAACGAAGTTGGAAATTGAATTTAATGAAATTTAAACGTGAATATTTAATAATCTGAAATGAAATATTAATAAAGAAATTGATGAAAGAAGGTTGTTTAATTTGAGAAATGATTGAATTAAGTTTGAAATTATAATTAAGTTTGAAATTATTAAATTTTGAAATTATTTAATAATTAAGTTTTGAATTATTTAATAATTGAATAAGATTGAATCATTTGATAATTGAATAAAAAATTGAATTCTTTGATAAGAGAAATTGGACTTTAGAATAAGTGAAATTTGAACTTTATTAATAAACGAATTTGGGTTTCTTTATTTATTAAGTTTTGGAAATTTATTTAAGTAAGTAAATAACTGAAACTGAATTTCTTAACAAGAAAAAAATGCGATTTATTGAAATTAATGTAAGACTTGAAGTTTAAAGAATTCGATTTGATGAATTTAATTTAATTCAAAATTGTAAGTTTGATTAAATGAAGTTGAACTTAAGAAATTGATTTAATGAATTGGAAATTTAATTGAAATTGTTTTGAATGATAAAGTAACTTAACGAATATGGAATGAAATCGACAAAGGAATTTGAAATTGATTTGAATGTTAAATAAAATTTATTGAAATGATTTCGGAATTGAATCTTATATACGAATTTAAATTGATATTTGAATTGTTTAAAGTAAAGATTGAAATTGAATTATAAGGTTTTGAAATGATAATTTGGAAGTTTTGAAACGTAAATTATGGGAAATTGGTTTTGAAAGACGAATGAAATGTTGATTTACAAATTGAAATTGAATTAAAATTGATTTGGTTTTTGAAATATATAAACGACCAATCGGTGTAATAATTACGGAAGTTATTAAAGAGACCGGGATCGGTAATGGATATACTCTCTATCTGAACCGAAACCACTTTAATAACTAAACGCGGAGTGTTGATCCAGAACGAAGTGGATGGTTTTGATGAACGCGTTGACTGAAGAAAGAGAACGATTTTGGATGACCCTTGACATGACTAAAACAGGAGCCGCGCCGGGCCATTGAGGATCGCCATCTCTAGCGGACACACTTCTTCGATACCATATCTATTACTTTTGTGATTCGATTTGGGTGCACCCCTCGATTTGGGAGTGTTGTTCGCGGTGTTGGGGTAGTAGCTGCTATGCCCAACATCAGTCCGGATCAGGCAACTACTAGTATCCTAGTTGGTATCGCCTCATGTACCTTGTCATACTGATTATCCTATTCGCGACCACTACGATTTTGATTTGTACCTTTAGTATATGGATTGCCCTCTGGTGACTTCCGGTTTTGGGGAAACTACGGTCTTGTATATGCTTTTGGGAATAAACAGGTTAAGAGGTGTATGGGCCCTGCTTAACCCTACTTTGATATCTTAATATTACTGATAGACATTATCTACTTAGCGTACATTACTACATAGTAGATAGTTTAACGGATCCTTAAAGGATGGTTATTCCAACATCCTTTGAGTTACTTATATTTCAATTGCTATTTCACTTGAGTTGGATTTATTAATATAAGAATGTTAATCCTGACTCGAGTGTTTTGTGTTTTGCTTTACGCTCGGGTCAGACTGAGTGTACCAGTATTCGAGACTCACCTTTGGAGTTGGAGCTTTGCTTGAAGATCCAGCCATCTATTCTGCTTTCAGTATTCGATGATTCCAGTGATGTATTCTGATTTGTATCTGATGTATCGTATTACTCTTCTGTTGTAAACTCTGATGTATTTTTATATATTCATATAGTAGCTTCATGAACTACTATCTCTTTTATTTCCGCTGCATTTATTACTCTGTGTCTGTGATCTGTGATTATATCTATTTACTGTATATGTTCAGTTTTGCCAAATTTAAATTAACAACGCGGTATTTTGAGCAATTCAACTCCGGCATGAGTGTCTACCTATACACTTATAATGGACGTGAATGGTCCAAAATGGCGGGTCGTTACAGTTGGTATCAGAGCTTTGGTAGCTCTAGGCAAAACTCAACATATAGGGTAAATGTATTTACAGAATCACTCTCATTCGAGTTTCAATCACTTCCTTTCGACTCGATTTCCTTGAATTTTGGAACGTTCCCTACGGTTCCAAATTTCATTCGTGTCCCTCACTATTTCGTCTTCTTTAAATTCCGGAGTACCTCGTAACTCCACTTCGAATGACCTTTACGATGAATCGGTGGTCTCGCCAATCTTCAAATTATTTGTTAAAAGAGTGAAAACTCCTTCACAATAACATCGATTTACCGGAGATTTCTATATCCTCGGTTTACAATGCTATCTATTACTTTCTATACCTAAATTCCATCTCTTGAGATCGAGTGTTGATTTACCTCGAAATTCAGCACCGATCTAATTCTTGAAGTTACGGACGACCCAGTTAAGGTTGCCCGTAAATTAAATAAGTTTATCCACCTCCCGATTCTGTTATTGAATCATCTTATCTTTTCTTTTGAATTTGTCTTCGAATCAGAATTCTCTTTGATCTGAGTCCACCAAATTTGAATCTCTATCCTTGCTTTGAATCCATTCTTGTATCATCAAGCGAGGAAGTGTATTTGTAAATCTATATAAAAATGTTTTATATATTGTGTTGTTTGAGTTGCTAATGTTGATTTGGGTTTTCGATCGATTCGTCTGATCAACGCTATCGATAGGATTTCCAAAACACTTGAGCAGAGCAAACGGACACAATATTGTTTTCAAATTTGTTTGATTATATTGTAAAAACATAAGGAAAATTTTCTGGAATTTAGAGGTTAATTAAATTGGTTGTTTGAAATGATAATATTTGATTTTCATTTATTATTCTAAATGAATTTATAATTATGGTTTATAAATTGATTGGGAATTTAAAATGAACTTAATTCAAAATTTTGAGAATATAGTTTCCGGTGATTTCGAACTTTGGTTTTTAAAATTTTAAAGTATATATTATTGAAAGTATTTTCGAATAGAAATCATTTTCAAAGAATTTAAATGTTGAAATCAGTGCTCTTCTCTTTGTCGCTGGAAAATAATTCCGGTGATGGCGGCCGCATCATCGACATTCATTTTCGAGTTTCGAAGTGGAGATCCTATTCTGTAGCCTTGCTACGGTTTTTGGTTTTGAAAAATATTTTGATTTGAATTTCCTCAGTATAATTTGATTTATATATATATATATAAGTATCTTATTTTAAAACTTAATTTGATTTGATATAAATACATTATATATATCTCTAAATTGTTTAAAGTTAATCGGAAATCTAATTCTTAAATTTTGTTAAGGGATGATTTTAACTATAAATAAAAAAATAAAAATTTTTTTTGGAATAAATACTTAAACTTGAATAATTGAATTGGAAAAATTTTATTTGTATATTGTTCAACTGCATTCTAATACAACTTACCTAAATCATTCAGAAGTTGAATATGTAATTGGATAATATATAAGATAAATTGAATTTATAAATAAAATTTGAGGGTTTATAATAAATGTTATACACTAAATTTTGATTATAAAGATGTTAATAGAGTTAGATAGGATAATAAGTAAATTCAGCTAATAATTGATAAATTTGTTTTGAAAGAATTAATAAATTGAAATTGATCAACTTATGAAAATAACTTGAATTTAAAAGAAATTAATAGATGTAAATTAATTTAAATCGAAACTTTTATGTTTAAATTAATTTATATGGGTTAAATATATGTGAGTAGATATATTAAGTAGAATAAATTTAACAGTAATTTGGAATAAAGAAGAATTTAAATTGTTGAAGAAATATGATTATAATAAAGGACTATTCAAATTTATGGTTTTAGAAATTGTAAATTGAAGAAAATAAGATAATAAGATAATAAGATAATGAATTTAGAAATAGTTGAGATTGATTGGATTAAATCAATTATTGAATATCAATTAATTTAAATTTGAATTTATATGGCTTAAATTAATTGTTATTTTGTATTTCAAATCTATTTTTCTTTCTGGTTGTTTCTATTCTCCTACCTCGTTCCTTTTCGGGGACGAAAAGTTTTGAGTGGGGGAGAGTGTAACGACCCGTAAAATTTCAACGGTTTTAATAACGTAATTAGTTAAAATTTTGTGAAAATTTAAACGATCAAATTTTGGAATAAAATTTAATATTTGAAATGCGTCTAGTTAAACATAGCAACTGGTAAATTTTCGTCCGAAAATATGAAAGTTTATTTCGCGCGTAAATTCACTTCAATTTAATCAGTTAAAAAGAAATGAAAATAAAATGTTTCCGAAACTTAAATATTTTTACATAGAAAATTTCTAAACCATCTTTTGAGCAAGATTTCAGTTTGTCGTTTTTCCAAATTCGGACATCTATTACTCCGTCGTTATTATTTTCTGCAAAATAGCAGCATTCTGGTACCGATATCGATTTTTATCGGATGATCGTACCACTGATATCTTTATACCGTTTTGATCGTTTCGTCGTACTGATCTCTGCGGTATATCTCATTCTGTGTTTTGGAGTCCGTGAAGTGGCGAAATCTACGGAACAATTTCTGTATCGGTTCCGCAAATTGGCTTTTGATTTTTGTGACCATTCAACATTCCTCCGTATAAATCCAAGAGCCATCAACAATTATTAACTCAGTTTTTTTGACTTTTTCTATTTCCCATGACAAATTATATTATCACTGGTTTACACAATGTCTCTTCTCATTCCTTTTATTCGTTTGAGAAAATTAAATTTCTTTTTACTTTCATTTACTCTAGTTGCTTTCTCTTCAAACTTCCTGTAGCTTTCTCAATTTTCCTCCACCATCTTTCATTTTGCTCCTCCATTTTTCCCCTGCCATGACACGCCCACTCGACCCCGAAGCCACCACACCTCATGCAAGCAACCCGAGAACCACCCATCACCATACTTCCGTTCTCCATCAACTCCACGCTGTCCTCCGACATCCACATCACCACTCCCTCTGAGCTCCAACCCAACAGCCCCACCACTGACCACCATGCAAACACTGACCACCAGACCCCATGGCCAGCAGCCCTCCTCGACAACCGAGCCCAGCCCATCTACACACCTGCACGCGCACCCACTCGACCCGCCAACTCGACAACCGGGCTTCGCCTCCACCACTACAGCACCACATCCAGTCGCTACCCACTTGCCTCACCCATCACAGCCGCATCTCCACCCAGCAGCCCATCGGCCATCGATCTGCTCGCCCAAAGCCAGCCAAGCGTCTCCACTTCACTGAGATCCTTCCATCCATCTCCGACCGTTTCAAGCTTCTCCGACCTACCACCTCACCAGGCAACTAACATACACATCACCGATCCATTTCCCTGCCTTGTCTTCGTCCGCCCCTCCTCCTTGCAGGGCCACGTGATCAGATTGTTTGCCATATAGGAGGTATATTATATGTATGTCTTATGGGTGTATGTAAGTTGTGTATATTTTGGGTCATCTGGTTTTGTTTTTATTTTGTTTTTCTTTCTCCTTTACTGTGTATATATATATAGTTTTATATGTTAGATTTATATAAACTTTATATACATCAGTTTACCTAAGTTATAAAACTTGTTTGAGTTAAGCTACATACGTATATAGTAACGTATAAAGATATTTGCACATATATATATATTCTATGGTATATATCAAGATTGTTATCAATATATAGGTTGTATTAGTGGTCTGTTAGTAGAAAGGTTATAAGGCATATTGTTTATAAAGTAATCTGCATGAACTGTGCATTTGCTATTTATATACATATAGTATACTATAGTGTTAGTCTGTTTACAGATGTTTTTTTTTTGGACAATAGCATTGACTTTATTTTCAAAAAGTATATATAAGTTCCCTGAGATTATAATTACTGATTTTTAGAATATTATATATATACATTTCTTCATATTCAAGCCTACTTTCATTTTCTTTCCATCGGCTTACATATATGATTATCTAACTATTTATATATATGTTGTATATAAGACTTTACATGCTATGTTCATGTTTTTGCTTTACAGTCATTAGTTATATGTTGGGCAGGTTTAAGTTATATATCTATTTTATACTTTTTAAGTTTAGAAAAGAAAATAGTATTTATATATATATGTGTATGTATATATTTTGTAGTTTTTGGTTACATGTGAATATTCATTAATAGCTGTTTTATAAGCTGCTGTGTACAACTGTATATATAGTATTAGGTTAGTGGTTATTTTGTATATATAATGCTTGTAGTATAAAACATTCATAGTTGTTTTGGTCACTTGAATATGAGTTACATGTGAGGTCTTTATGTTATTCTAAATAGGTAATCTAAACTAAATACTGGTTTGTAATAATATTGATTTTATTATTATAAATATGCGAGTTTGTAGATAAGATTATATACATTTGTCACATATAAGTATACGTGTGATTGTTTTCAAATATGCATGTAGATATTTTATATGTTGGTATTTAATGTTGATTTGAAAATAAATATATATTTTATTTTAAAATATGTTTAAACTGATTTTAAAATGAAAGAGAAAAGAACAATATTAATTATGCAATATATTCTTTTTCATTGATCTAGTGCTCTTTTGACTGACATCCTCAATATCAAATCTATCGCAGTAGAATCCAAACTTGTCGCTGTTCCGCTCGCTCGATTTGTATGCTCATCTTTGTCTATTCGCTTCGATTCGTAACTCGATTCCATCGTCGAATCCTCTCTAGCCTCGAAAGGTGAGCACTCACTCACGATTAACGTTCTTTTATTTATTAAATTTGATTTCAATTGAAACGACAATTGAAATATGCTACTGTTAGATATTTACACTGTTATTACCTGTATCAGTTCACCTGTGACATCTGACACCATTATCCGTTATATATATGAAATGATAATCCAGTTTGGTTGTTAATTGATTGATTGTTGATGTTTATATTGGACGTTAAATTATTAATGTTAAAATGATAAATAATGTGGAATTGAACTCGATATAGGATAGTTAAATGTCAAATTTGATTAACTGACATTTGTATAATATGACCCTTTAACTGTTGAATTTATTGACACGTAGAATTTGTTTAATTTTATTTTGAACCACTGAATGTATGTTGTTAAACTGATGAGGTATGAAATTGTAAATAGATGACAAGTGAAAAACCGTAATGTAATAATCTTTAATCTACATGAAATGATAGTGTAGATTCTAGGAATAATTATATTAATTCGTACAAATAACAATGCGAATTAATACGGTTATTTCGGGATTATTTGAATTGATTATTGGATTAATATTGGTTGTTGTTATTGCTTGTTTATTTACTTTGACACCATCCCAGTTATCACACTGCAAGTTCCCTTTGATATGCTTTGATTTTGAATTGAATTGGAATCGGGTTGAAATGATAAATACCCAAATTGAACTTTGATCTTGGATATAGAAAATTAAATAAAAACCCGATTGGTCAATAATTTGATTTAAAAATAAAACGAAGATTTTATTTGAATAAATAATATGGTTTTGAAACGAAGTTGGAAATTGAATTTAATGAAATTTAAACGTGAATATTTAATAATCTGAAATGAAATATTAATAAAGAAATTGATGAAAGAAGGTTGTTTAATTTGAGAAATGATTGAATTAAGTTTGAAATTATAATTAAGTTTGAAATTATTAAATTTTGAAATTATTTAATAATTAAGTTTTGAATTATTTAATAATTGAATAAGATTGAATCATTTGATAATTGAATAAAAAATTGAATTCTTTGATAAGAGAAATTGGACTTTTGAATAAGTGAAATTTGAACTTTATTAATAAACGAATTTGGGTTTCTTTATTTATTAAGTTTTGGAAATTTATTTAAGTAAGTAAATAACTGAAACTGAATTTCTTAACAAGAAAAAAATGCGATTTATTGAAATTAATGTAAGACTTGAAGTTTAAAGAATTCGATTTGATGAATTTAATTTAATTCAAAATTGTAAGTTTGATTAAATGAAGTTGAACTTAAGAAATTGATTTAATGAATTGGAAATTTAATTGAAATTGTTTTGAATGATAAAGTAACTTAACGAATATGGAATGAAATCGACAAAGGAATTTGAAATTAATTTGAATGTTAAATAAAATTTATTGAAATGATTTCGGAATTGAATCTTATATACGAATTTAAATTGATATTTGAATTGTTTAAAGTAAAGATTGAAATTGAATTATAAGGTTTTGAAATGATAATTTGGAAGTTTTGAAACGTAAATTATTGGAAATTGGTTTTGAAAGACGAATGAAATGTTGATTTACAAATTGAAATTGAATTAAAATTGATTTGGTTTTTGAAATATATAAACGACCAATCGGTGTAATAATTACGGAAGTTATTAAAGAGACCGGGATCGGTAATGGATATACTCTCTATCTGAACCGAAACCACTTTAATAACTAAACGCGGAGTGTTGATCCAGAACGAAGTGGATGGTTTTGATGAACGCGTTGACTGAAGAAAGAGAACGATTTTGGATGACCCTTGACATGACTAAAACAGGAGCCGCGCCGGGCCATTGAGGATCGCCATCTCTAGCGGACACACTTCTTCGATACCATATCTATTACTTTTGTGATTCGATTTGGGTGCACCCCTCGATTTGGGAGTGTTGTTCGCGGTGTTGGGGTAGTAGCTGCTATGCCCAACATCAGTCCGGATCAGGCAACTACTAGTATCCTAGTTGGTATCGCCTCATGTACCTTGTCATACTGATTATCCTATTCGCGACCACTACGATTTTGATTTGTACCTTTAGTATATGGATTTCCCTCTGGTGACTTCCGGTTTTGGGGAAACTACGGTCTTGTATATGCTTTTGGGAATAAACAGGTTAAGAGGTGTATGGGCCCTGCTTAACCCTACTTTGATATCTTTATATTACTGATAGACATTATCTACTTAGCGTACATTACTACATAGTAGATAGTTTAACGGATCCTTAAAGGATGGTTATTCCAACATCCTTTGAGTTACTTATATTTCAATTGCTATTTCACTTGAGTTGGATTTATTAATATAAGAATGTTAATCCTGACTCGAGTGTTTTGTGTTTTGCTTTACGCTCGGGTCAGACTGAGTGTACCAGTATTCGAGACTCACCTTTGGAGTTGGAGCTTTGCTTGAAGATCCAGCCATCTATTCTGCTTTCAGTATTCGATGATTCCAGTGATGTATTCTGATTTGTATCTGATGTATCGTATTACTCTTCTGTTGTAAACTCTGATGTATTTTTATATATTCATATAGTAGCTTCATGAACTACTATCTCTTTTATTTCCGCTGCATTTATTACTCTGTGTCTGTGATCTGTGATTATATCTATTTACTGTATATGTTCAGTTTTGCCAAATTTAAATTAACAACGCGGTATTTTGAGCAATTCAACACCGGCATGAGTGTCTACCTATACACTTATAATGGACGCGAATGGTCCAAAATGGCGGGTCGTTACAACTGTCATGTTGAATTTGAGAACTTTTGTGTTGTTTTGAGTTTGCTGTTGCATTATATCTGGACTTCCTCTAATTCATTTCACGTTTGTACAACTGCTCTTGTGAAATTGGGTTATTTGGATATGGCCATGTAGTCAAGTACTTGAATGAGTACTTGTTAGTTTGGTCTCTTGTTGGTTTAAGTTAAAAATTGCAGTCTGACTATTTCACACTTCGGTTTGTCTTGGTCATGTTCACTACATATAGTCTCTGTTCGACCTAATTTTGCTTTGACTTTGGTCACTGTTGCATATTGTTCCACATGTAGTTTGCTGTCTGATTTGGGTTTGAAATCTGCAAGCGTGATTTTGTGAAAATGTTTTAGATGAGAATTCATTTTGACTTTGATCGTGGTTGACTTCGGCCATGGTGATTTTGTGATGATATTTTGGTCCTATTCGCTTGAATGCTTGAGATGATCTGGTTGCACTTGATTTACCAGTGCATGTGTTTACTGATTCGACCCAGATCATATTTATTCATGTGGTCTTGTTTCATTTTGTATGCAGTCTTGCCCTTGTTGGTTTGCATTGCAATGATGCACTGATTCATTTTGTAGCAATTGTGTTGAGTCATGCTAGCCGTGACTTGACCTTTGCAGTTTTGACTTACTGTAGTGGCGAGGCAGTGCACGCGTGCATGTACTGCAGCCACACAAAAATTTGGTTTGATTTGATCATTTTGTGATTTTCTAATTATCTATAGATAGTTAGATTATGAGTTTCTAATTATTATTTAATAATCGGATTTTGTTGTTAATTGCTGTTTAGGAAATTCTGTGGTTTTCATATTATCTTCATTGATAATCTTTTTATTTGTCCTTGTTAATGATTTGGATTTGCTGATTTGTTGTTTAACACTGTTTAGTGTTATATCAGCCGTTATCTGATTCTCTCATCGAGGAGTTGGATATACGAGATTTCTGTGACTGTCGTCTATTGACTATTTGATTATTATTGCTTCTATGCATTAATAACTGAGTTTGAATTAGACTGACCCGTGTATTATTGCTTCTGTGCATTAATAACTGAGTTTGAATTAGACTGACCCGTGTATTATTTTCTTTTGAATTTAATACTCGGGTCACACCGAGTTATTACAGGTTGTAGATATCCTGCTTTGGGTTGCGGCTTGAGCTATGAAGTCTTTTCATATCTTTTGAAGTAATTGTAACGACCCTGAATTTTGAACAAATTAAATTGGGAATATTTAATTAATTTTAAATATTTGAACGACGATTTAATTTGAAACCCCGATATAACTTGGAGTTTGGCGATTAAATTTTATAATTTAATCTATTGAACTGGATAAAAATTCGAATCTTCAAATTTAGACCGATTAAAAATATTTCAAAAGTTTGTAAAATACATATAGATGATACTGAAGATAATAGAAGCTTCAGAGACGAATTTGGAAGTGGATTGTTCAGTTTGAAATTTTTCGTTCGAACCGATATTTAAAAATAGTCGTCCGAGGCGCAGTCTCGGAATTCAACGAAACCAGTTCCATTGGGTTCGTAATATTGTATTATTACCGGGTTTCAAATTTCGTATTTTTCGGAGTTGGTATGTGAGCTCACGATAGATAGACGCGTTGGAAATTTAAATTAAATTCAATTTGAATTTAATCTTTCCATCAACACGTTCTCCTTCTTTTTAGCCTTAATTCACGCAGAGAATCATGTCGCGAGATCGTGCAACCCATATCTGATTTATTTTTAATATCACGTCTCTCCCCCCTTCTCGTTCGAAAATCAAATGAAAGAAAAAAATGGCCGCGAATACTTCTCAAAATCGCGAGTCTCTCTTCGCCATTTTCCAACCCTCCCTCAAATCAAATTGAAACGGCTTCTCTCAAATTCGAATGCAAATCAAGAGGAGGGGGGTCATCGAGACGAGCTTCGCGAGTGGGAGCAGGCGCTCGAGGCCACTGCGACGAAGCAAAGCAGGATGGCGGCACGAGTGGTTAGGGTTTTGCGAGATGGAGGCAGACGAGTCGAGGCCAGGGGAGTTTGGGAGCGAGTTCGAATTCACTACAGGCATCGCGAATTTGAGGATGGGGACGTCGCGATCATTTATGCGCTCGGTGACGATGCTGGGGGTATCGCGGCGATGAGGCGGCATGTGCTAAGGGTTGGCGTACGCGAGCTAGATTCGCGTGGATGGCCAGGATGGCTCGAGTCGCGGGGGATCGGAATCGGAGTCACTCACGACCGAGGTGGAGGATCGCGTACTGGTATTCGCGAGTTCGAGAGTTGCTGGGATCGAAGGTGTTCGAAGCTCGGTTCTAGATGTTAGGTATATCTTCCCATTTTATTTAAATAAATGTATATATGTGTTCTAAGTATATCAGAAAATTTAAAAGAAAATTTCAGTGAAGTATATATGTTCTTTAATTTAAGTTAATATATAAAATCTGAAAATTTTAATATAAGTACCGTAAAAGAAGTTTTAAGACTAGATTTTATTTTACAAACACATATATATTATAGAGAAGTTTTTACGGTAAAGCAAGAAATTTTATACAGACCAAGAAATAATTCTCAGTAAGGTATATTTTAATTTCTTTTGAAATGGATATATATAAGAGAAAAAAAAGAATGAATTTACAGTAAAGTGAATTTCTGATAGTTACGGAAAAAGGGAAACAAATATTTTATTTAAAAAAGGAAAATTGGTTAATTAAACTATCAAAACGAAAATCGATTTATTTAATTGATTCGAATGTTAATTTATTTGTATAATATTTATACTAGGTCAAAAGATCGTGAAAAACAAACTGGAGTTGAAATTGGATTGCAAATATAAAAGCTAAGGTGAGATTTTTCTCACTCAAAAGTTGAAGTGGAATTTTCAGTTAATTATTGTTTGATATGATTGCTATGTTGATGTGATATTAGATATGATAGGATATATCTATATATATATAGCAATATATACATATTGGCATATGTATATATTGGATTGATGATTTCCCGCCTCGTATAGCGGATGAGACCCTATTGCGCCGTTAGTAAGCGGATTTATAAAAACCTATATACCGCGATAATTCCGTACTGGAGCGGAATTGGTATTGTGCTAACATCTTTGGATGCAGGGAAACAGGTTGGAGGGATCCAACTGGACCCCTCACATTGATTGAATTTATTTCTACCGTGATGTGATAATCTGTGAAAGATTATTGTTGTTATTGAATTGATATCTGGAAATTGTTTGAAAAGCTAAAATTTAGATGAATGGATGTTTTGACATCATTGGATTCCAAAAAATAAACGAAATTGAATTTTTGAATCAAAGTAGAAATTTCTAAGTGAATCAATTTTTGAAATTGAAGAAATTTTGAAGAAAGGAATTTTTAAAGTATAAAAAGTTAATTTTTAAAATCTTATCGAATTTATTTCCAGAATAAAGTGAAAATGTTAAATAAATGAATTTCGTATAATAGTGATTTTAAATTGAGGAAATTAATTTAAAATTTGGATTTTTAAAATAGATTGAAAGAAACGATTGAAATTTATTTCCTTAAAAAGGAATTTATTTAAAAGAAGATAAGTTGGAAATCCAATTAGAAATTTAATTGGTAAATTGAAATAAGTGATGAAATCAATGTAAAATGATTTCAATTTGAAGAATCCATTTTAAAACCGAATATTGAACAATTTGAGAAAAATAAGGAATTCACTTAGTAGTGATAAATAAAATTAGAAGTCAATATTGAAATTGATTTGGTAGTGAAGTTTTTATAAATAGAATTAAAAAGTTTAAAAGTTGTTTATAAACCCAAAGTCACTTATTTTGATAAGTTAAATATAGAAGTTGATAAAAGAAGGTTTATAAGTCGAAGTTGTTATAAAAAAGGAGAAATAGAATTTATAAACGTGTTTATAAATTCGAAATAGATTGAATGTGATAAATTAAGTATAGTAGGTTATTAAAGAAGTTATATTCACGATTTTGGACAGTGAATACATTGTTAAGTAAAATGGATTTATTTTTGAAGAAGTGATATTAAAAATGAAGTTAAACATTTTAAAGATGTTTTAAAATGTATTATGAATTGAAAGCATAGATTTCAACAGTTCTTGTTGAAATAGACGTTTTCGAGAAATTTAAGGAAATGGTGGACTATAACACTGTTGTTATGGTAAATGGTTTCCGAAAGGAAATGTTTTATATAGTATTGGGATTTACCTATCTATCTAAATTTTTGAATCCCTATACTAGCGATTTTGGGTCGTCGTAACGATGTTTTACGTAACATTCGTTTTGACCCAAATAAATGTGTTAAAAGAATATTTTCCTTAAAGAATGAAATTATACTTAATTTGATTTAAGTATATCGAATATTTTCTAAGTGTTGAAAATAAATGATTTGTGAAATACTTATTTTTAAATAAGTATGGAAATGCTTTTCCAATATGAAATGAACTGTTTTTGAGATTTTATCTTCAAAGATAAATTGAAATGTGGAAATTGATTTGAAATGGTTTTCAAATGATTAAGTGTGGAAATTTTATATCTAATAAAGATATTTTGGAAGATTAAATAATTTGGAAAATTATTTGGAATCTGATGATGTTGCGCATCTTTATTGATAGTTAAATAACCGACTATCAATAATTACCTTTAGATAGGTATTTGTTGTGAATTGGATGAATTTGAATGCCACACTTATTTTTGAATAATCGCTCACTATTCGGGTTAGCCGGGAAAGGACCATGGGGTCGTATAACCCATTCCGAATATGTGATACGTCGTTATGAATTGCATTTGAAGACCGGTGTTAAAGACCGGATATTTTTGAAAACGGAAGGATTACCGTCGAGTTACTCTACATCGACTGATCTTCGATTTAGAGGTTTTATCACCCTTAGTGACGGGAAGTCCCGACGTGATTGAAAATTATCCGGATATGCAAGGGCTTCGTGAGAAGTGCCTTCGGTTCTGTTCGATCTCGAAACAGACTTGTATGGATTGTGTGTCTGACGTTACAATTTGAGATATAAAGCTGATTTCTTTCAAATACATTTCTGTTGGTGGCGGAGAATTTATTCTCTTAGCTTAACACCCTTCTCTGAGACGTACGAGCTCAGAGGTTATGTAGTTGAAATTTATCAGCGATATATCCCAATTTGGTAACGTGGCATACTGAGTGTTGCTGTGAAATGATCAGTGTTTGATCATTTGTGATATGATCATTTGTTTGATCTTATATCTTTGTGATCATAGGTTGATCATTTTGTTTGACCCGAAGCAGGGCTTTTTGAGAAAGCGTAGCTTTGTGGACGAGACTTCATCGAGCCTCACACCCCGGAAATGGTCGAAACAGGACGAATGCAGCAAGGTTCTAGGGAGTAGCGCCCCTTAGTGTATGTCATTCCTTCTGGATAAAGGTGGTATCATGGTATGGAGCCCAGATACTTAACCTCTGTGGTTACTGCATTATTTTTTCTATGTGGTTTGTTGCGAATCGGGGATCCTCGGGAAGATCGGTGACGATCGGGGGATGGCATACGCGTGTCAGTAGTTACCTATTTTTGCAGAGGTAACCCGGCCTTGTGTTGGCAGAGATCCGGTTAGGTTCTCGGGTCGTCTATTCCAGGGACGTACCCATCGTGGATAGGAAGTTCCTTAGCCTGACCATTTGTTGGAAATCCAAAGAAACAATACGTGACTTGTACGGTTTTAGTTGTATTACCTGCTATGGAATGTGGCGGTAACCTGCTATTGAACATAGTAGCTATAGTAGGCATAAGTGCGGAATGCCTATGCTGGCTAAGATTTATATTCTACTTTCGAAATGTTTTCCACTATGCACTAATAATAATATCAAAAAGAATTTGATTTTTGCGTAGTAAGCATCTTTGACTATCATAAGAAGAAATCTCCTCCAAGTCTGCGTTTGCATTGTGTGTGTGGTGGGAGGTCTTATGGTAGTTTCATTTTCCAAAAGCATTGCGAATTTACTTTAAAAATTCTCTGCTATTTATTTTAAAGATAAATAACTGTTTTACGATCTCACACCAGTCACCATGACTGACTCGGAGTTTATTGTTTCCCTTCTAAACTCTGGGTGCCCACAAATTTCCACACGGGCAGTCTAGAGTTACATTATCAGGATATTCTGGATATTCTGGAGCTTTGGAAGCAAGCTGGATGGTGAGACGTAGTATTTGTATCTGATAGTATTTATTCCGCTGTGTATTCTGTATGAGGACAAGTTATATAACTGTCCATTGTTGTATACGACTCTGATGATTGATGTATGTATAAACTGATATAGTTCTTTGTTTTAAAAGACTAGTGATTATCTATTATATGTTATTCCGCTGCGATGTGTAAGATTCTGATATTGTTTTCTATTCTGATGTTGTTCTGCTGTTGTTCTTCTTCTCTCTTTTTCTTCTATCTTTTCTTCTATTTCTTTTTCTTAAACCCTCACTATTGGAGTTTCCGGCACTCGATTGCTCGGCAGTCGATAAAGTGAGTATCGATGTCGAATTTTCGAAAGTCGAAAATTTCGGTATGTGACAGAGTGGTATCAGAGCATATGGTTAAGCGACAACCCTGCTCTGTTGGGTGTTACTCATTAGAGATAGAGTCAGTAGTACTCTAGAATGAGTTGAGTGTAATAATAGATATGAGCGCGTATTTGTTATTTGAATATGAAATTGTTTTGTATTGTGTTGACTTATCGGTTGATTGTTTATGGATTCTGGTCGGTGTAGTCTAGCTAACTGTAATCGATAGGGATTTCTAAACTCTTAAACAAGATAAACCGACATAGTATTGTTTTAAAATAGGGTAAATGAAATAATTTTACCCAAAACTATTTTTGTATAGAAAAGAAATGTTTTTCTATAAAGTACTATAGTATATGGTTGCATGGATGTTAGGAAGTAATAATAGTAAATTATCATCACTGAAATTGAACAAGAAATTGGAATCGTAACTCCAAAGTTAAGAAATAAATCCATATATAAATGAGATTTGAGAATGTAAATTATAAATGTGATTTGTAATTTGAAACGGAATTCCAGAGAAGTTTTTGAAAATGTTTTGAAAGAGATTTGAAAATTTTGGAGATTTGGAAAGTTTGAATCTTTTTTTATTTGAAAATGAATTTCAAAAGGTTTTGAAAAATATTCTGAAGAGATGAAAGCTCTAAACTCTTTTCGGTCGCTGGAAAATAACTTCGGTAATGACTGCAGCATTACTGATGTTCATTTTCGGGTTTCCAAAAGAGAAATTGCTGCCAAATTGTTTTAAATGGAAGTTGTTTGAAAAAATTTGGGTTTTGTTTTTTTTGACTTGTTTTCAAAATGGCTTTGATGTTGAAAAGACTCTGGAATACTATATATAAAAATATTATGAAATTGATAACTTATAAAATATTGAGATCTGATTGGAATGAAATTCAAATTGTAAATGAATTTATAACTTGGAATAGAATTCATAATGGAATTAGTAATGTGAATGTATAAATGATTTTATAAATCAAAATGTAAATAAGTCGAAGACTTATAAAATATTTGAGAATCTGATAGAAATGAGATTCAATTTAAAATGAAAGTTGAGATTTATTTTGAAATTGTAAGTGAATAGAACTAGAATTGAATTTGATTTATGATGTACTAAACTAAAATTAGTAAGTAAAGATAATTGAATATTGACCGAATGAATAAGTTTGAAGACGAATGAATTAGTAATTGGAATTAATTTAAGATAGTGCAGTTGTAAATGACAGATAATTGATAAAATTCAATATTTCAGAATTGAAAGTAAATTGAATCCAAATTAGATTGGAATTGTGAATTGAACTCAAATGAGAAATTGAAATGTGAAATTGAATTCAAATAAAATTTGAAATGTAAAATTGAAGATAATGGATATAACTTCAATAACGAACTCAAAGATGATATAAGCAGTTATATTGAAAATTTTGTAATTGAATGTACGAAATGGTTTGAATATATGTAACTAGATATTATGGCTAGTAGGATATACAGGTATAAATGAATTGGATTTGATTTCCAAAGAGAATTCGAATTGCTTGACAAAAGGTATGTATTTGAGTTTTAATATGAGTTTTTGATGATTTCTCTCTAGCCGCTTGGCTTTTTCTTTTTCTTTTTGAAATCTGAGAGTCCGTAGGGACGTTTTGTAGTCGTGCCGTATTAGCCGTGCAAAGGAGACGCTGGCAAAATTTTTCGAAAATTTAGGGCGTTAGAAAATTTTTGAGAAATTATGAAAGTTTAAATTTGAATTTAAACTCGAATTTGAATTTAGAAGTTAAACAATGTTGTTTGAACTTATAATTGAAATTGGAAAACTAGTTGAAATGATAACGAATCTTGAGTAGAGAGATTTGTTTTGATGAATTGATAAAACTATTGGACTGTGGAAAATGATAGACGAGTTAAGGACCATTTTTCCTAACTTGTAATTTCGAGGACGAAATTCTTTTAAGGGGGGAAGTCTGTAACGACCCTGAATTTTGAACAAATTAAATTGGGAATATTTAATTAATTTTAAATATTTGAACGACGATTTAATTTGAATCCCCGATATAACTTGGAGTTTGGCGATTAAATTTTATAATTTAATCTATTGAACTGGTTAAAAATTCGAATCTTCAAATTTAGACCGATTAAAAATATTTCAAAAGTTTGTAAAATACATATAGATGATACTGAAGATAATAGAAGCTTCAGAGACGAATTTGGAAGTGGATTGTTCAGTTTGAAATTTTTCGTTCGAACCGATATTTAAAAATAGTCGTCCGAGGCGCAGTCTCGGAATTCAACGAAACCAGTTCCATTGGGTTCGTAATATTGTATTATTACCGGGTTTCAAATTTCGTATTTTTCGGAGTTGGTATGTGAGCTCACGATAGATAGACGCGTTGGAAATTTAAATTAAATTCAATTTGAATTTAATCTTTCCATCAACACGTTCTCCTTCTTTTTAGCCTTAATTCACGCAGAGAATCATGTCGCGAGATCGTGCAACCCATATCTGATTTATTTTTAATATCACGTCTCTCCCCCCTTCTCGTTCGAAAATCAAATGAAAGAAAAAAATGGCCGCGAATACTTCTCAAAATCGCGAGTCTCTCTTCGCCATTTTCCAACCCTCCCTCAAATCAAATTGAAACGGCTTCTCTCAAATTCGAATGCAAATCAAGAGGAGGGGGGTCATCGAGACGAGCTTCGCGAGTGGGAGCAGGCGCTCGAGGCCACTGCGACGAAGCAAAGCAGGATGGCGGTACGAGTGGTTAGGGTTTTGCGAGATGGAGGCAGACGAGTCGAGGCCAGGGGAGTTTGGGAGCGAGTTCGAATTCACTACAGGCATCGCGAATTTGAGGATGGGGACGTCGCGATCATTTATGCACTCGGTGACGATGCTGGGGGTATCGCGGCGATGAGGCGGCATGTGCTAAGGGTTGGCGTACGCGAGCTAGATTCGCGTGGATGGCCAGGATGGCTCGAGTCGTGGGGGATCGGAATCGGAGTCACTCACGACCGAGGTGGAGGATCGCGTACTGGTATTCGCGAGTTCGAGAGTTGCTGGGATCGAAGGTGTTCGAAGCTCGGTTCTAGATGTTAGGTATATCTTCCCATTTTATTTAAATAAATGTATATATATGTTCTAAGTATATCAGAAAATTTAAAAGAAAATTTCAGTGAAGTATATATGTTCTTTAATTTAAGTTAATATATAAAATCTGAAAATTTTAATATAAGTACCGTAAAAGAAGTTTTAAGACTAGATTTTATTTTACAAACACATATATATTATAGAGAAGTTTTTACGGTAAAGCAAGAAATTTTATACAGACCAAGAAATAATTCTCAGTAAGGTATATTTTAATTTCTTTTGAAATGGATATATATAAGAGAAAAAAAAAGAATGAATTTACAGTAAAGTGAATTTCTGATAGTTACGGAAAAAGGGAAACAAATATTTTATTTAAAAAAGGAAAATTGGTTAATTAAACTATCAAAACGAAAATCGATTTATTTAATTGATTCGAATGTTAATTTATTTGTATAATATTTATACTAGGTCAAAAGATCGTGAAAAACAAACTGGAGTTGAAATTGGATTGCAAATATAAAAGCTAAGGTGAGATTTTTCTCACTCAAAAGTTGAAGTGGAATTTTCAGTTAATTATTGTTTGATATGATTGCTATGTTGATGTGATATTAGATATGATAGGATATATCTATATATATATAGCAATATATACATATTGGCATATGTATATATTGGATTGATGATTTCCCGCCTCGTATAGCGGATGAGACCCTATTGCGCCGTTAGTAAGTGGATTTATAAAACCTATATACCGCGATAATTCCGTACTGGAGCGGAATTGGTATTGTGCTAACATCTTTGGATGCAGGGAAACAGGTTGGAGGGATCCAACTGGACGCCTCACATTGATTGAATTTATTTCTATTGTGATGTGATAATCTGTGAAAGATTATTGTTGTTATTGAATTGATATCTGGAAATTGTTTGAAAAGCTAAAATTTAGATGAATGGATGTTTTGACATCATTGGATTCCAAAAAATAAACGAAATTGAATTTTTGAATCAAAGTAGAAATTTCTAAGTGAATCAATTTTTGAAATTGAAGAAATTTTGAAGAAAGGAATTTTTAAAGTATAAAAAGTTAATTTTTAAAATCTTATCGAATTTATTTCCAGAATAAAGTGAAAATGTTAAATAAATGAATTTCGTATAATAGTGATTTTAAATTGAGGAAATTAATTTAAAATTTGGATTTTTAAAATAGATTGAAAGAAACGATTGAAATTTATTTCCTTAAAAAGGAATTTATTTAAAAGAAGATAAGTTGGAAATCCAATTAGAAATTTAATTGGTAAATTGAAATAAGTGATGAAATCAATGTAAAATGATTTCAATTTGAAGAATCCATTTTAAAACCGAATATTGAACAATTTGAGAAAAATAAGGAATTCACTTAGTAGTGATAAATAAAATTAGAAGTCAATATTGAAATTGATTTGGTAGTGAAGTTTTTATAAATAGAATTAAAAAGTTTAAAAGTTGTTTATAAACCCAAAGTCACTTATTTTGATAAGTTAAATATAGAAGTTGATAAAAGAAGGTTTATAAGTCGAAGTTGTTATAAAAAAGGAGAAATAGAATTTATAAACGTGTTTATAAATTCGAAATAGATTGAATGTGATAAATTAAGTATAGTAGGTTATTAAAGAAGTTATATTCACGATTTTGGACAGTGAATACATTGTTAAGTAAAATGGATTTATTTTTGAAGAAGTGATATTAAAAATGAAGTTAAACATTTTAAAGATGTTTTAAAATGTATTATGAATTGAAAGCATAGATTTCAACAGTTCTTGTTGAAATAGACGTTTTCGAGAAATTTAAGGAAATGGTGGACTATAACACTGTTGTTATGGTAAATGGTTTCCGAAAGGAAATGTTTTATATAGTATTGGGATTTACCTATCTATCTAAATTTTTGAATCCCTATACTAGCGATTTTGGGTCGTCGTAACGATGTTTTACGTAACATTCGTTTTGACCCAAATAAATGTGTTAAAAGAATATTTTCCTTAAAGAATGAAATTATACTTAATTTGATTTAAGTATATCGAATATTTTCTAAGTGTTGAAAATAAATGATTTGTGAAATACTTATTTTTAAATAAGTATGGAAATGCTTTTCCAATATGAAATGAACTGTTTTTGAGATTTTATCTTCAAAGATAAATTGAAATGTGGAAATTGATTTGAAATGGTTTTCAAATGATTAAGTGTGGAAATTTTATATCTAATAAAGATATTTTGGAAGATTAAATAATTTGGAAAATTATTTGGAATCTGATGATGTTGCGCATCTTTATTGATAGTTAAATAACCGACTATCAATAATTACCTTTAGATAGGTATTTGTTGTGAATTGGATGAATTTGAATGCCACACTTATTTTTGAATAATCGCTCACTATTCGGGTTAGCCGAGAAAGGACCATGGGCTCGTATAACCCATTCCGAATATGTGATACGTCGTTATGAATTGCATTTGAAGACCGGTGTTGAAGACCGGATATTTTTGAAAACGGACGGATTACCGTCGAGTTACTCTACATCGACTGATCTTCGATTTAGAGGTTTTATCACCCTTAGTGACGGGAAGTCCCGACGTGATTGAAAATTATCCGGATATGCAAGGGCTTCGTGAGAAGTGCCTTCGGTTCTGTTCGATCCCGAAACAGACTTGTATGGATTGTGTGTCTGACGTTACAATTTGAGATATAAAGCTGATTTCTTTCAAATACATTTCTGTTGGTGGCGGAGAATTTATTCTCTTAGCTTAACACCCTTCTCTGAGACGTACGAGCTCAGAGGTTATGTAGTTGAAATTTATCAGCGATATATCCCAATTTGGTAACGTGGCATACTGAGTGTTGCTGTGAAATGATCAGTGTTTGATCATTTGTGATATGATCATTTGTTTGATCTTATATCTTTGTGATCATAGGTTGATCATTTTGTTTGACCCGAAGCAGGGCTTTTTGAGAAAGCGTAGCTTTGTGGACGAGACTTCATCGAGCCTCACACCCCGGAAATGGTCGAAACAGGACGAATGCAGCAAGGTTCTAGGGAGTAGCGCCCCTTAGTGTATGTCATTCCTTCTGGATAAAGGTGGTATCATGGTATGGAGCCCAGATACTTAACCTCTGTGGTTACTGCATTATTTTTTCTATGTGGTTTGTTGCGAATCGGGGATCCTCGGGAAGATCGGTGACGATCGGGGGATGGCATACGCGTGTCAGTAGTTACCTATTTTTGCAGAGGTAACCCGGCCTTGTGTTGGCAGAGATCCGGTTAGGTTCTCGGGTCGTCTATTCCAGGGACGTACCCATCGTGGATAGGAAGTTCCTTAGCCTGACCATTTGTTGGAAATCCAAAGAAACAATACGTGACTTGTACGGTTTTAGTTGTATTACCTGCTATGGAATGTGGCGGTAACCTGCTATTGAACATAGTAGCTATAGTAGGCATAAGTGCGGAATGCCTATGCTGGCTAAGATTTATATTCTACTTTCGAAATGTTTTCCACTATGCACTAATAATAATATCAAAAAGAATTTGATTTTTGCGTAGTAAGCATCTTTGACTATCATAAGAAGAAATCTCCTCCAAGTCTGCGTTTGCATTGTGTGTGTGGTGGGAGGTCTTATGGTAGTTTCATTTTCCAAAAGCATTGCGAATTTACTTTAAAAATTCTCTGCTATTTATTTTAAAGATAAATAACTGTTTTACGATCTCACACCAGTCACCATGACTGACTCGGAGTTTATTGTTTCCCTTCTAAACTCTGGATGCCCACAAATTTCCACACGGGCAGTCTAGAGTTACATTATCAGGATATTCTGGATATTCTGGAGCTTTGGAAGCAAGCTGGATGGCGAGACGTAGTATTTGTATCTGATAGTATTTATTCCGCTGTGTATTCTATATGAGGATAAGTTATATAACTGTCCATTGTTGTATACGACTCTGATGATTGATGTATGTATAAACTGATATAGTTCTTTGTTTTAAAAGACTAGTGATTATCTATTATATGTTATTCCGCTGCGATGTGTAAGATTCTGATATTGTTTTCTATTCTGATGTTGTTCTGCTGTTGTTCTTCTTCTCTCTTTTTCTTCTATCTTTTCTTCTATTTCTTTTTCTTAAACCCTCACTATTGGAGTTTCCGGCACTCGATTGCTCGGCAGTCGATAAAGTGAGTATCGATGTCGAATTTTCGAAAGTCGAAAATTTCGGTATGTGACAGTAATCTTCGTCATTTTGTAGTAGTCAGTGTACTTGATTTAGGTTGATATGTATTCATGTATATTATACGATAATGTACTTGTATATATAACTTCCAGAGTCGACAGTTGTAGTTGTATCATATGTATTGTGTCAAATGTATTGTAACTAACATCAGTTATATATATATATATATATATGAGACTTTTGTTATCTGTGTTCCGCATTTTTAGTATTTGTGTTACTATTATATATATTGTCCTAAACTATTATGAACCATCGTAGTTCGTTTTATACTGAAATTGGGTATGTCGATGGGAGTAAATAAATAAGAGATGAAAAGTAAAAATATATACCACTCCTATCGAGGTAACCAATACTAGTGTAAGGCCCAACTACGGATGGCCGCTCCTATCCAGCCTTATTCTTCGTAATAACAGACAGTATTTCTTTTAATACTCTTTGTTATTGTGACCATAGAGGCGGGGTGTCACACTTAGCTACTTTAAGATGGAGTGGTTCTACGACTGATGTCCTCCAGGGTTTGCTAGTCGATGGTTAGTCAGACGTAAGTGCTGCAATTTTTCAAGTAGTTAACGAGATAGTCATAATTGACGTTGAAACTAATATCCTCTTCCTTTACAGCCGCAATTCCGCGACCCGAAGGTGCTCACTTTAAAGGAATAGTACGGATTCTTCAGGAAGTGCCGAGCGAAATGAGAGATATTGACTCAGTGCTCACAGATAGAAACTTGAGGACTGTTGGGCTAATCGAGCGAAACCAGAGCATAAGACTTGAGGGATCGCTTAGGGCAGCCCCGACGAGGTGGGTGAAGCGTAAAGCGCCCGTGGTTGTAATAGCTGAGGAGTGCGATGAAGAAAATACGCCCATTGACGACGGACCCGTAGCCGGGCCTCCTGACAGTTTTCAAGGTTTAGAGGGAAGGAGAAAAGGCAAGGCTGTAGCATATAAGTGTCATAAGTCTTCGAGATGGAAATCCATAGTCATGTCCCTGCCAGCCTCCGGTGTTAGAATTTCGGAGGCTCCTTCCTCGCAAATGGAGAATCCTTTCGAAGGGCTCGCCGACATTCCAATTCCGGACTATGTGTCTCTCCAACACGACACCGGATTGGAAGGGCTTCAAAGTGTCTTAGATTTAAGCGAGTCACTTCCTACAAGTGTGGCTGACATATCCGGTTGGTCGGGGGGTTTTACACATGCAAACATATACTTCACGGCACTACACGATTTCCAATCATAAGCTATTCATTTCTGGAGATTACTGATTATGCTTTTCTTTCTATTTTACAGATACGATGACTAGGCGAGAATCTATGTTACGAAGCCTTCGCTCTGCACGCCAGTCATCCAGTTCATACTATGAGTCCCGTAGGAGGGAAGCTGATAGAGACGCGATCATGGTTATTCTAGTCAAGAACGTTATGAGAGGGAGAGCGATAGAATAGAGAATACAGATATCGCTCCCGATCACGCTCTCCACCTCCTCAAGCTCCAACACCACCCTCCGATCACGGGAAACAATCCTTAGAGCCTTCACGCCAAAAGTCGTCTTCTCATGCTCCGAGGTCTGATTCACAATGCCGTAGAACCGAGGATGAAACTCCCGCTATCATTAAACAAGCGGTCACCGAGCCCACTGAATAAGGAGCGATCAGAATCGCCCAGTTGAAAAAAGACTTCCCAAACATCTATTTTGATGGCTTCATCTTCCCGCCGCATTTAAAGAGAATCCTAGTTGAGGCAGAACAAACTATGCATGATTATATCCATGATTTTACAACCAATATAGGGAGTGGATAAAGACTGTGGATAAAGCATCAGCGGTGGCTTTTGAGCGGGCAAAAGTAATCGAGAAGTTAGAAACCGATATTGCTCAAAAGGACCATATAATACAAGTGCTTAACAATGAGGCCGAATCTTCCAGGAAGTCGGAAATAGAGGCCACTAAGAAAGCCGGTGAGGCAGTTCGATCCATGGAAAGGATGCGACAGACGCATTTTGCTTTACTTGAGGAGATGGGCCATCGAAACACAACTGTTACAGCCGAAAGGGATGTCACGCTGAAGGAACTTGAGGATCTTAAGGCCAAATTTGCCGAAATCGTCAAGGAAAAAGATGACGTGAACAAAGCCACCCAGGAGGCGTGTGAACAAGCTGTAGTGCTCCGGGATGAGAGAGACGTGGCAACACTTAAGATTCAGGAGGCCGAGGCCAGGATTGAGGATGACGTAAAAGCGGCAGAGACCAGGTTAGAGACTGACATCGAAGATCTTCTCGTCACTTATAATGCTAACGTCCTGAAACACCGAAACCCGACCTGGCTTGATAGTTATCCCTCTCACTTGTACAATGCCTGGGGCCGATTGGTGGAAGATGAAAAAGCCGAACGACAAGCGGAATCAGTCGATGAGTTCGAGCTTGAGAACCGGGTGTTGAGTGAAGATGAAAGAAAGGTTCTCCATGATATCACGATCACATATGAAAAGGAGAAACTCAGCACTCAGCATTCGGAAGCTGGAGAGGGTTCTGGTGTTGAGCACCACGATGCGGGTTCTGAAATTCTTGTGCCAACTCGGCCTGAATCTACATCTGCGGTTGATCCTCAGTCTGTTCCTGCATATAATCATAATCAACCGCGGTTATCTCCAGTTCACGAGCACGCCACTGAAGCTGCTCCAGTTCCGCCTGCAAGTCATTCTATGGAAGGTACTCTGAACATCTCTTGTGCTCATTCAGTGTGGGAAGCGTTATTTGAAGCAATCACTAATAACTTTATCTTTGTCTCTATTCAGTGATAGGAGCTACATCTGCCATGCCTCCTGCAACCCAAGAGTTGCATCACAAGCAAGAGGCTATCATAACGGAAGCTACCACGACAACGGCTACTACACCTACAGATGGGGTACAATGGAGCACACTCACTTTCGATTAACAAATGATGGAGGAACTTCTTGGTCATCATAGTGACCCCTTTGTTGATCTGCCGTTTGTCATGAGTGGGGGCGTACCTGTGACTAGCTCTTCGGGCCCAACGGCTAGCGTTCCCGGCGAGGCTCAAACAATTCGTTAGGAGGAGATAATAGCTGAAATTAACGTCGAGATGGAAGCAGTTGTGCATGCCAGTAGCTTTGGTGGTGGAATGGCGGGTCCTGGTCCAGCTCCTTTGCGGATGATCTCCCCGGGAGGAACGGTCATTGATACAAGTGTACCTCCTCCGCCTGCTAACATTGATCCCATCCCTCCGACTCCACCTTTAGGAAGCATTCCTATTCACATGAGTTCGGAGGAGGAAGTTAACATAATGCCCCCAACTGGAGATCAACCTCCAAAAAGCAAGGATTCCAAGAGGAAACCAAGCAGCGAATCCAGCGGGTCAACGCCAAAGAAGAAGCCAAGAAAAAAGAAAGAATAGATATGTGCTTTCGGCTCATTTTTGGTAGATAGATAGGAATCTACTTTTGCTTTCTTTTTGTAGGCCGTGTATAGATGTGGGTTCGGCTCCCATTAGTAGGATTTGTGGTATAATTTTGTACTTATCATTTTCTCTCAAAGAATAGTTGAAATAAAATTTCATTTTGTCTCTAGCTCAGTTTACGTTCATTTGTTAAAGTGCTTCGACGCCCGAACTTCCATTCAATATACTTTGTGGAGTTTTAGTCTTTAAATCGGACCCAGGTTTAGTTGCTATGTTCCGGAGTCACGGTTTCGGGTCTCAATCGAGCGCTAAGTCGAATTTCAATATTGCACTGTCTCAATCAGTGGTTGACATTTAAAATCTGCCCCCAGTTCCGGGGATAAGTTGAAAAAATTGGCTAACAATCGTTGATTTCTTTTAATACATTGAGCTTAACTTTGCTGAAGCGGAATTGAAACAGGACGAGCTCAGGTGGTCAAAACACGCTTGCTCGTCTATTGGTGATCGTATCCACACTTCGGGGATTGCACTTGTAGATCGGTGGTCTGTCACACCCGCATAAGGTATTGAGATACGTCTGCGCTCCAGGGACTTAAGTTATTTTATGGGCGGTCAGTCACGCCCGTTTGATATTCAGAACTTTGTCCGCATTCTGGGGTCTAAGATTAATTCGCGGGTGGTCATTCACACTAGGCTTGCATTTATACTCCAATCCGCACTTTGGGGATTTAGAGTTAGTCGATGTTTATACTCTAGTTCACGCTCTGGGAATCCGGAGTTATTTAATGTTTATACTCCGATTTGCACCCTGGTAATCTGGAGTTGGCTGATAGATGGTCAGTCACATCTGTTTAGGCATTTGGATTTCGTTCGCACTCCGGGAATGACAGATATATCAGGATCGTGGATGGTCGACTCACATCTACTCTGAGTTAACAAGTGATGTCGTTGGATGGACGGGTCCATCCTCCTCGAACTTGGTTTGAATATGGGCAAATTCGTTAGGTGGATGGATCCACCCTCTTCGAAACCGCATTTATAAGTTTATACTCCAGTTTGCACTTTGGGAATCTAGAGTTAGTCAGAGGATTGTCGTTTATTAATCATTTTTTGGCTTCAGTGTGATGGCTTGTCCCCGAGCTCGGGTTTCACTTAGTGAGTGACCGGTCGTATCACAGTCACTCCCTATTTGAATAAATCCCACTGTATGGTGGAACTTAGCTCTCCGTGCATAGTGATGGTCATATGACGCATTTCAAATAAATCACAGCTCTGGCTCGAAGAGATTGCATTTTATTGCTGAAATAAGAAAATACGGCAAAGTCAGTTTCCTTATTACAAATTCAGATTTCGAAATGCATAAACAAATTGCAAATGAAAAGTAAACTGTATAAGTAAACAAAGCCTGTTATGTGTAATATCGACGTAGACTTTCGATGTTCTAGGCTCTCGGCAGAGTAAGACCATCAACGGTCGATAATTTGAATGTACCATCTCCGAGCTTTCGTTCAATGACATACGATCCTTCCCACGTTGGTTTCATATGTGAAGGAACCGGGTAAATTCTCTTGAGGACGAGATCGCCGAGTTCAAAGGTTCGGGGTTGGACCTTGGCATTGTACAATCGGGCGACTCGACTTCGGTACGCAGCTGCCCTCAAATCATCCTCTTCTCGCTTCTCATCCAATAAATCCAGAGATTTGGCAAGTAATATAGCATTTGTTTTCGGATCATAATAAGTCACACGATGAGAAGGTACTTCCATCTCGACTGGAATAACGGCTTCTGAGCCGTAGGAAAGATAGAATGGAGTGTGGCCGGTTGCGGATTTGTGGGTTGTCCGATAAGCCCATAGGGCCATAGGAAGTTCATCGACCCATTTTCCCTCGGCCTTTTCCAGTCGTTTCTTCAAAATAGACTTTATAACTTTATTAACAGCTTCAACCTGTCCATTCGCTTGAGGGTGTGGAACTGTGGAGAACTTCTTCTAGATGTGGAACCGTTGACAGAAATTCTTAAATTCAACACTTTCGAATTGGGCTCCGTTGTTTGTGAAGATGGTATGTGGGAGACTAAATCGGCAATAATGTTGTGCACTACAAAGTTGATCACTTTCTTTGTCGTGATTGTAGCAAGGGGTTCAGCTTCCGCCCACTTGGTAAAGTAATCATCTACGACGATGGCGTACTTTGCACCACCTTTGGCTAGAGGTAGAGAGCCAATAATGTCAATGCCCCATACTGCAAACTGCCATGGACTCACCATCTGAGTTATTTCGGTAGGTGAGGCTTTTGGAATTCGAGCATGCTTCTGACATCTGTCACATTTTCTGGCGTAATCTGATGCATCGCGATGTACAGTCGGCCAATAGTATCCATACTGGAGCACTTTCTTGGCAAGAGCTTGCCCCTCGGTGTGATCGCCATATTCTCCTTCGTGTACATCATGCAATACTCGTTTGATCTCATCATGAGGGATACCGCGAAACTTTTCGAAGAACTTGTCTCTTTTCACTCCTTCGCTCCGACAAGGTTCCATGCTCGTGATAGTTTTTGAATGGAGTCATCCATGACTTCTTATCGGGAATGACCTCGAATACCCAATCTGTCTCCCTTTGATCGATGCACGGGGAAGATAATGTTTCCACTTGATCTCTAGTCAAGTTCTTGGTGTCAAGGCCTTGCCAAAGGGCGGGATAACATTTGCCCCCCAAAACATGCCTTGTGATAAGAAGGTGTGTTTTGTAATGCCATAAGCTGGATGTTCATACCCTGTTGGTGACCTGCAAAGAAATTGATAGTTTTATCTGACCACGAATGACGATCGTTCGGGATCGTATGTCATTCGAGGTGATATGTGACCGTTCGCGGTCGGATGCCGTTCGCGGCGAATGATGATCGTTCGCGGTCGGGGTGCCGTTCGCGGTCGGATGCCGTTCGCGGCGAATGATGATCGTTCGCGGTCGGGGTGCCGTTCGAGGCGATTTGTGATCGTTCGCGATCAGGTGTCGTTCGAGGCGAATTGTGACCGTTCGTGGTCGGGTGCCGTTCGCGGCGATTTGTGACCGTTCGCGGTCGGGTGCCGTTCGAGGCGATTTGTGATCGTTCGCGATCAGGTGCAGTTTGAGGCGAATTATGACCGTTCGCGGTCGGGTTCCGTTCGCGGTCGGGTGCCGTTCGCGGTCGGGTGTCGTTCGCGGTCGGGTGCCGTTCGCGGCGATTTGTGACCGTTCGCGGTCGGGTGCCGTTCGAGGCGAATTTTGTATGCCCGGGAGGACTTAGTGTTAACAACGTCAGATTTCACGTTCGAGTGAGTTTCTGAGTTGTTTATGGTGGCGGTTTATCGCCGTCTCAGAGCATGCCTGAGGACCATTCGCGATCCCTTACATGTGTGAGTGGCTTAGCCGTCATGGTATCACAAATGGCATGCTTTTATTCAAAACGAGTTTTTCAATAGAAATGTTCAACTAAATCAGGTTCAAATATCAAAAATGGAAAATAAAAGGAAAACAAGGACGTCAAAGTGCAAACACCTACACCGTTGCGATTAGTAGTCGTATCAGAGCATGCCTGAGGATTGTTCGCGGTCCTGTACATGTGTAAATGACTTAATTGTGTTGGTGTGGAGTTTGCTACTTATTCGTCATTACCCCAATCAATTGATGACAAGCTGACGCCTTGATCCTGAGCCGTCCCCATTAGGTGTAGGTGGTGGTCGCTCCCGTTTCACCGTTGTCGTTCCCCTTCTTACATACTGTGATAGCATACCATTACGGATATGTCCCTCAACCTCATCCTTCAAGTGTCTGCAGTCATTCGTGTTATGACCGTTCAGCTCATGGAATAAGCAATACTTGTCGGATCTTCTTTCATTGTTGGTTGGATCCCTTCTCATCGACCTTCGATAGGGAATCTGCCCCCTAGTATCCTGGTAGATTCACTACAAATCTCATTCAAATCTGTGTAAGAGGTGAATCTTGGCTCCTTTCGGGGTCGCGTCGGTTCGTCGCTATAATCCTCAGCTTTTCGTTTCCCTTTACCAGTTCCTGAATCTATTTTAAGAGGATTTTCACCCTTGACCGCATAAATATCAACTCCTTCTCCTTCCTCTCTTTCAGCATTTGCATCCTCTAATCGCAAAAATCCTTCAGCCTCATGATAAAATTCTCCTAGATCCATAGGGGGATCCCTTGTTAACGAATTCTTGAACTCTGTGCCATCTGCTACGCCAGATAGGGTTTCCATCAAAACCATGGATGGATCGGGTCGATCCACCGATGCTGCTGCTGCATTGAATCGCGTCAGAAAGTTCCTCAAAGATTCCCCAGTTCTTTGCTTCAGTGTTGCCAAACTCATCACATTTTTGGGTCTTGAAATGTGAACCCTGAACTGCCTCATGAAACTTTCAGTCAAATCGGTCCATGTTCGAATGGAACTGCTTTCCAGTTGTCTGAACCATAATGCTGTTATGTCTGCTAGGTACAGTGGGAAGCACCGGGCCATGACCTCCTTCGATGCCCCCAGCACTTCCATGTGCCTCATGTACTTCGTTAGATGAACCGCAGGATCCATCCTCCCATCATACATGTTCAAAGTTGGTAACTTGAATTCTGGTGGATTCCTGGCTTGTCTGATCGTAGGAGTAAAGGGACTCCTATTCACATCCTCCAGATCTCTATTCACTAGTCCGCCTCTCATGGCTTGTCTGACCATCTCCGCCAATCTGTCACTATCTCCAAGTTGTAGTCCTGGTCCATCGTTTTCGATTTGCCCCTCGAGTTCACGAGGGATTCCTGGAGTCTGCTCTCCTGAACGAGATTTGCTTCTCTATCGACGTCGCGCTGTGTAGCTCCTCCTAGTACTGCTCCTGGTATTGGGTCAACATGCTCTGGGTAAGTGCCCCCTAGCTCTGGGGCTGTGCCAGATGGTCCTGCTCCGTTCTGAACTCTGGTTGCTCCTTGATTTTGCGCTCCAAGTTGCCCAATCTGAAGAAGCAAGTTCTGGATCATTTCCTCTTGTCTTTTCATCATTGTCTCTATCTCATCCCTGGTGATGTAGATTGATGTCTGATTTTCTCCTGAGGAAGCCTCCTGACTTCCTTCATGCTGACTTCTCTCCACCCTTTGTCTTCTATTTGATTTCCTTGTCATAGCTTTTCAGATCTGAATTCTCTGAGCCTTCAAATTCAATTTCCAAATGATAAAATCATGAGTTCAATTCTCAGTGAAAGCACCAAAGTGTTTGCGCCAAAAATGGTCACAAACCCCAAATATCGTGAAAGCACCAGTGTATGAACACAAATTAACAGTATGTAATCACAGATCTCAGATCTAAGTAATGTAGAGGATAAAAAGTGAAGAATAATAAACTTAAAACGGAAAGAAATGGACAGAGACACAAGGTTTATAGTGGTTCGGCGATCTTGCCTACGTCCACTCTGAAGTAGTTTGTTTTATTGATCTATCTTTGATGATTACAAGTGAATTCAATGAATTACAGCAGGTAATTATGATTCGCAGTAGTGAAATTCGTTGGTAGCAGCAGCAATGGAGTTCGGATCTGGATCTGGCAGAGTTTGGGCGTTGGAGATCTTGAAGAAGAAGAAGAACCCCTTTTCTGTTGGCTTTGGGGGTCTATTTATAGGTGTAGGAGGCTGGTATTCCACTCAGATCTCGGGAGACCCTCTCTGGCACGTGACCAGGCCCGCGTGCCCCAGCCCGTGAAGTTTCGGTCCGATCCGTGATCGATACGAACAGATTTCGTATCGATTAAGATTTCATCCAATGGAGTCGAAATTTGGCGTGGACATTCTTTAGCATGCACGTAGTCTTCTGTGAAAATTTCATAGCATTTGGACTTGTATATTAGGAGATATGGTCGATACGAATTAGGATTCTCGGTAGGCTGTTTGGTTCGACTCGCTTCCGTTCGACTCGGTGACGTGGCGCTCGAGTCTTTGGATCATTCTGCTTTTGATGTTGTTTCGATCGAGTCGAACTGTGCATTGATTGAGCGAGTCGAAGTGGGCATCGATAGAGCGAGTCGAAGTGGAGCTTCCTGAGAGATTCGAACAATGGCTTCGCCAATGGAGTCGAAGTTGATGGAGTCGAACAGTGGTTCGAGCGGAGCGAGTCGAAGAAGGCACCTGATGGAAGCGAAGCAGAGCGAGTCGAAGTTGTCACCTTTGTCTGTCGACATACTTTGACCCTATATGTCGACATACTAGCCATGAATTTCAAAATTCAATTTTCAAAAGATTTCTGCTCAAACACTTACTTTATTCAGGTAGCAAGCAAATTAGAATACAATCTTGATTTCAAGGCAATAAGATACAACCTCCTGACTTTCCGAGCTCTTGGTAGACTCTCTTGATTTTATCAGGCAATAAGATCACCCACTTGATTTAAACAGGCAACAAGCACACCCACTTGATTTGAACGAGCAAAAAGCACAGTCGCTTGATTTGAACAGGCAACATGCACACCCATACATATAGTAGTAAAGATTTGTTGATTCCAAATAGAAATAGTTGTACTTCGAATATAAAATATCCTATAGCCCTTTGATAGCATTTTGATCTTTGAATTGTTGAGAGAATACTTTCAAACCAGTGAGTAAATTAAAGAGAATGAATGTAGAAAACTAGAGATTGAATCCAATATGTGCATTATCGTGTTGTATCCAATATCATGAAGCAGTTCCATAACCATTGTCAAGTAACAGGTAAGTCTCGCTCCTTTAGGTTGAGATTCCTTCTTCACCCGACGTACCACCAACTTATAGTCATTGTATATATGCAATGCTTTTTACTCTCAATTCTTTTGCTATCTTGAGCCCTGCGATCAATGCTTTGTACTCAGCTTCATTGTTCATTGCTAGAAACTAAATCTTCAAGGCGTAGCATATTTTTCGTTTCTTTGGTTCACTAAGGTCACTCCTGCCCCTAAGCTATGTTCATTAGATGCTTCGTTCATATACATTTTCCACTAAGCAAGTCAAACCACATCTTCCTCCATTTCTCCATCCCAGATAGTGAAATCAGCAATGAAATCAGCCAACACCTATCCTCGTATCGCTCTTCTAGGATGGTAGGTTATATCATACTGGCCAATCTTGATATTCCACTTAAATAGCCTTCTTGAAGTCTCACTCGGTGCAATACTTGTCTTAAGGATGATTAGTCAACATTTTTATCGGATGAACCTGGAAGTAGGGTCGTAACATCCTTGAAGCAATCAACAAGCAGTGAGCTAACTTCTCTAACCTTGGATAGTTCTTCTTAGCTCTAGTGGAGCACTTGCCGATGTAATATACGGGCCTTTGAATCTTTGAATCCTCACGAACCAAGGCTGCACTCAGTGCATGTAAAGACACTACCAAGTAAACAAACACGTCTTCTCTTTCCAAAGGCTTCGATAAGACTAGTGGTCTATCCAATTGATCAAGTAAGGCCTAAAAGCATTCTAACATTCCTTCATCCAGAAAAACTTCCCTTTCTCTTTCTTGAGGGAATCAAAGAATGTCACACACTTCTCTATCACCTTTGAGATAAATCGACTCAAAGCATCGACCTTTCCGCTCAAGCTCTGCATTTTCCTCCTTGTCTTTAGGGCTTCAACATCTCCCAATGTTTTAATTTTCTCTAGATTAGCTTATATGCCCCTTGAGTTTACTATGAACTTAATTTTTTTATTGATGCGACTCCAAAAGTGCATTTCAATGGTTTGAGCTTCATCTCATATTTTTGAAGTACATCAAACATCTCTAAGGGATTGCATATATGGTTCACTGATCACTATGGCCTCACTAGCATATAGTCTACATAGACCTCCATTGTTCATCCGATCTAATCCTTGAAATTGAATTCACCAATCGTTGCTAGGTAGCCCCAGCATTTTTTACACCAAACGACATGACCCGATAACAATACAATCCCAAATCAGCGATAAAACTGGTGTGCTCTTGATTTGAAACATGCATTAATATTTGATTATAGCCGAAATATGCATCTATGAAGGATAATAGTTCATGTTCGATGGTGGGTCCATGAGTTGGAATCATCGGCAGCGGGAAGCTGTCCTTTGGGCATGCTTTATTCAAATCTGAATAATCAATGCATGTCTGCCATTTTCTTTAGGCTTCTTGACCAACACTAGATTCGATACCCATTATGGATATATAGCATCGTTAATAAAGTCATAAGCCTTCAGTTTATCCACTTCTTCCTTCAATGCAGTGGATCACTCCAGACCCAGGCATGCCTTTTCTACTTCACAGGAAGGCATTGTGGGTCCACATTCAATGTATGGCACTCTATCTCCAGCGATATTATACACATATCTTAATATGTCCACAAACACACATCTAGGTTTTCCCGAAGAAATCCTAACAACTCATTCATCTTCACGCCAAACTGAGATCCGATCTTTAGGATCTGAGTTGGGTCATATTCATTGACTGGTATGTTAATCATCAACTAAACTGGGGCCGCCCTCACATTCTTTGGCTCTTTCCTCGAGTCCACATATTTTTAGAATTTATAAACCGTCCGAGCCAGGACTTGGGTGGTGGTCGCTATGCGCTAATCATTTTGATGCAAAGGGTCTTCTCTGCACCCTTTTCTTTTTCATATTGCTTTGCCTCTCTCATCTCCACGACATAGCACTCACACCAATATCCCAGTCTCCCTAAAAAGCTCCTGCCTCATTTTATGTTGGATATTTCATCATTAAATGCCACGGGGCCAAGGCCACCCAAAAACTAGCAAGGGATCGACCCAAAAAAGCATTGTAGGAAGAATATGTATCAATCATAATGAAGGTCGATACCCACAATATCCTACGGTCACCTTCACCAAGCTCCATTGATAAACCAACATAAACAACATGCATTGTCGCCTCTACGGTAAACCCCTGTATACGGTATTTACATGGCTACAAATCACGCCCGTCCATCCTTATCTAATCGAAAGTTGTCTTAAACAAAATATCAACTGAGCTCCTACAATAAATGAGAACACATTTCACCGAAGCTGGCTCAATCATGGTCGTTATCACCATAGGGTCAAGCGTCCATGCTTACACCCCATCACGTTTCGATTTCAAAAAACAATATCATCAGTCATTGTTTTTTATTGTTTTGAAGGAGCTCCATCTTCTACAGCAAAACAACTCTCATATACAATATGCCTCAATAAACATCCATACATTTCCATCTTATTTCATCTTTTTAAGCTGGATTAGGTCCACCAGTAATGGTATTGATCACTACTCTTCTCTAAAGTGCCTAGGTTCCTCTCCACTACGCCCAGCCTGACCCCATTGAGCCATATGCCCATAAGATCAATTGTTCGTTTGCTCGCCATCCTACGGTTCTTTCACAAACTATTGTAGTTTCTTTTTCCTGATTAAATCTTCATTTATATCACTCAAATTCCGACACTCGTTGGTATTGTGCCCATGAATCTTATGGAAGTAAAAATACTTTGTTGAGAGCTTTGCTCGCTCGGTTGACTCTTTGAGCCGACTTTCTATGATTTTCTATACCATGTGCCGCATGGTAAATGTTCTCAACAGTTTCACTCAAAGGGATATAATCTTCAGGCTTCAAATACCTTGGGTGCTTTTTGAAGTCTGGCTTCCTTCCACCAGTACCCCGGTTTCCTCTCTTTTGATTATTGTTCTTATTTGCAACATTGATCGAAACTTTTCTGGCACTCTCACCAGTTTTCTTCACAACAACATCGCTATGCACTACTTTGGTTGAGTGTCTCCCACCAACCTTCCTGGTAGCCATATCTTCCTCTTCCAAGCGCAGAAACTAGGTCGCTTTCCCATGAAATTCCTCCATGGTGGGTGGTTGCTTCATCTTCAACCATCTACCAAAATCCATGTCCGGGTGTATCCCTCGAATGAATGGCACAAACACGATATCGTCCTTTGCATTACTCATTTCGGTTACAACAATATTGAATCTACTTAAGAAATTCTTTAAAGTTTCTCTTAGATCCTGAAGGATACTCAACAAGGACATCTCGTCCTTTGATCGAGCAGTGTGGAACCTAAATTACTCATTAAACCTTATAGCCAATTGATCGAATGAGGATATTGATCTTGGTGTGAGCCGAGTGAACCATATTGTAGATACTCCTTCAAGGAATGTTGAGAAACATCAACATCTCACTGCTTTAGTCACCCTGGCATCATCTATGTGCCACTCATACTTTAAAAGACGTTGCCTTGGATTTGTTGTTCCACTGTACAACAACATCGTAGGCATCACAAAACTTATGGGATACATCCTGCAAAATATTCTCCATGAATAGGGTCCCACTAGGCAATGAACCCAAGTCATCATTGCTCATTTGCTGGAATTTCTTCACCAACCTTATTATCATATCAGTAATATATTTCAGATCATCTGTATCATCTGGATAGCGATCGTCATGGGCTGCCCCAAGTGTTTGAGTACCGATTGAGTTAGCATGGTGTCGAGTTGTGAATTATCCATATGGGCCATTCCATACCCCGTTTTCACCATTCCAGCTTCCCTTTTCATCATTTTATGTTTTCCATTCCTTCGTTTTTTGTCCGACATAGAAGACTCTTCTTATGAGACAGAAGATGACAACTCCTTACTACTCTTCCCTCATCTCTAGTGTAATCGAGTCATCAAATCAATACTTCCTTCATTTTCTTTAGTATAACATTCTGGCTCTCTATCATATTTCTATTCATTTTCATCATCATGTTGCCAAAATCAACTCTAGTCACCATCTTCGGTGCACTTGGAATTTCAACAACAATGGATTGATTTGTCTTTTCCTCATGTTGAGAGCCTTCGTTTTCAGCATCTTCGAAGGGCTTAGAGGCTGTTGATTTCTCCTCAGCGTTTCTACGTGCCTTAGTTCTTATGGATCCTATGATAGACTCTTTTCAGATCTAAGTAATCACGGATCCTCTAATAGCGATTTTTTGATCTAACTTGTGGATAGTGATAATCCCAAGGTTCAAGGTAAATCAAGAGTGAGAATTTCGAGAGCTCTCAGTGAAAGTGGCAAAATGTTTGCATCAAAAGTGGGATAAACACCCAATGTATATATAAGAAGTAGTTATAGAAAATAAAGAAATTGAAAATGAGAAAATAATACAAGAGATTTATGGTGGTTCGGCAAATACTCTGGCCTCCGTCCACTGTCAACTTTGTTAATGATTTCTGACTTTCTTTACAACGGTGATTTTACAACTTGATTCCTTGCAACTCGGGTAAGAATCCAACAAAGTATTGGAGTAAAATCTATTAATTTGGAAAGAAGGAAAAAATCTCGCTTTTGTGCCGTTCTCCTCCTATTTGTAGACGAAGATGGATGAATTTGGCGCTAAGATTTGCTATTCATATTCTTCACGTCCGCCATAATGCTCCAGAGAAAGATCGTGGCCAAATCAACACTTGGGTTCTCATCTCGGTAACGAGTTGAGCTTCACAAGTCGGTTCCGACTTGTGGTTCCTCTAGACTTAGTACTTTTTGCCTTTTCTTGAGCTTTACTACTTGAAGGAAGGAAGCTGACTCGGCACTTTTGACTTGTTATCGAGTTGAGAGGTTCAACTTGGTTCCGACTTGTAAATCTTTTTGGTTTTTGCTCTTCTTTCTTCTACATGACTTGTTTGGAAAATGATTAAGTATCTTCTGGTGACGAGTGAAGTTCAATCCATATTTTTTTGGGCTTCACCTGAATTTTAATTACCAGATTTGTATTTTGTGATTTTTGATTTGTTCCATGACAATTCAGTTATTCTGACTTGTTCGGATATGGTTTGATTTCAAAGCAGGTCAACAAGATGTTTAAAATTTGATGCATTTTTTTGAAATAAACGGTTTAATTTGTATTTGCTATATCACTAGGCATGCGTACGCTATTATTTTAATTAGAATTCTCAACTGAAATTATCTTTTAACAAGTAATTTTAAATTGAAGCGTAAAACTAGTTGATGCAGCAAAATATAGCTAATGGTTTAACTAATTGGTAAGTTGGGTATCATTCCCAAAAAGAGTGATATAGTGTGCGAACCATATTGCGTTGACAGTCATATAATATATGCACTTTAATTATTCCAGGCTTTTCAACACAAAGGACTTGATTTCAGACCATTGCTGCAAAGCAAGATATAGTTTTTATTTGATATCATGTTTCATCAGATTAGCTAGAAAGTGTAGCATGATTCCATTAAATTTTGCATGTTGATGCCTGGACCAAGAAAAAGCTAGGCTTAGTACTACTATAGTACTTTATGCTCTGGCCAAAGCTGGCTTCATGTATTTCCAATTCACATGCAAAGTATGAAGAAGATCCAGCTGTTCATACATAAAACCAAACATTTCAGTTGAAACAGTTCAATTATTTAGAAGAGTCTGATTTCACTGTACAATTTGTTACTTTTTGTAGAATTCAATCAGTATGAAATGCTGTAAGCTTTAAATAGATATGTCTTTATGTAAAAATATGCCTACACTTTTTGCGTTACTATTATGTTAAGCAGTAGCGTCTTATAGTTTAATCATTGAAGCAGTAAGTTTGAATTTTCTTTCATGCGGGTATAGTGTATAGAATCTGGAACAAAGTTATAACCCGGTGATTACGTGACCTTTTGGGTAAACACCTGAACACTAGTATAAATGTCATTTTCTCTTAAAAAATAAATATTATTCTCTTAGATTCTACATCTGTTTGTTCGCACTGTAGCTTATGCATAATGTGTAATGTGTAATGTGTAAAATAAATACTGGACCTAAGGTATAGTCTGGGCCTTGTCTGATGGAGTAGATTGTTGTTGTTTAGTCATAGATGAATAGTTGGAATTAAAATACTGCACATTCAGTTAATATTAAAAATCACAATCACTTTATACTGAAGTGTCATATATTACTGTTAGGCCTGTCAATGGATACTCGAAAAATTCGAAATCCGTCCGGATCCGTATCCAAAAAAACGGATATTATCCGATATCCAAAAAACGGATGCGGATATCCGATATCCGAAAAGAAAACAGGATGCGGATGCGGATATGGGCATATCCGTATCCGAAAAACATTCGTCCGATCCGAAATTTTATTTGTGTTATCATTTTGACATTATGTATGTTGCTATTTTATCATTTGAATTGATGTAATATCGTGTAAACTTGTTTGATATTATGTGTGTTGTCATCTTGTCATTTGAAAAACTGATTAGTATTGTAGTGTGTGTATTGTCATTTGAGAAAGTGATTGTTTTAGTTCAAAAATATTTGTATAATAAAAATCTTATTCAATTTCGGATGCGGATATTTCAAATATTTTCGAATATCCGGAAATATCCGCTTTTTATTTTCGGATGCGGATATTTTCGGATATCCGAAAAATATCCGCGGATGCGGATACATATGTTAATTCTCATATATCCGCGAATATCGGATGCGGATTTAAATTTTCGGATGCAGATACAGCCATATCCGCATCCATTTGCATCCGTTGACAGCCCTAATTACACTCACAACATAAGCCAGCTAAACTATCAATCTTTCTGACTTAAGAGTTCTTTCTATGTAATCATTTGAATTTAGGGGTTCTCCGCAAGCAAGATTTATTTTAATTGAAATCATGAAACATTTCACTTTCTTTCAATTGAAACTTCGCCTATCGATTCTCTTAATTTTCTCCTTTTCTCCACCCCTCTAATTTCACTTGTACGACCCGCCATAGATAGCCGTTTATAATGCAAAATTCCCTTAACCAATTGTTTCACTTTTAAACTCTGTTTAAAATTATACCGATATTGTACATCGACGCATGCAAATATAACTTTTATATATGCATCAAATAATTAAAAACAACTTTCGAACAACAAATAAATTAAACAATAATTTATATTTTTCAAATATTGATTAATTTACAACATTTATAAATTAATTAAATTGAGTGGTTGTACGGAGAATTCACAAATACGGTTGTGTGACTCAGAGGTGCTAATTCAGTTAACAATTAGTACTGAAAATTCAAATATTAACGTTCACACGTCACCTTATTAGTGGTATGTCGGTCTGGCCGAATTCACTTGCAGACTTTTTTTAATAAAATTATATTTTATAATTTCTTAAGTGGTACTATTTAGTAACGATTATTTACAAAGATTCCGTTCATTAACACTATATCATTTTAGTATTTATGGAATTTTATTTTGGTCAAATTTTTTAGCATCATCCTTATCCAACTTAGTTAGTCCATAAACAAAGTCATTAGTACAATAATAACATTTATTATCAACCGTACTACTTTTGCCAGAGATTTTGACTTTGAGTTGGTTATAGTTGACAGTGATACTAACCTCATACAACCGAGAAGATGACTTTTCTATTGAATAGTATTTTACTTTCAATGCTTCAACTCAAACCTAACTATAGTCGTTCGATGGACGTCTTGATTTGATTTAACTATAATCAAAGTGAAATTTCCACATTGAAGCTCAACAAAATATTCAAGTCAACACAATTGTATAATATCATTACTTCGAGATCTCCTATTTGACTTAGTTGTTGTTAACCAATACGAAACTCTCGGACAAGTCATTCCATACTTATCCAATAACTATTAGTACATAGTATCTTGGTGCCCCCTCCATGAGTAATACATTGCCCAATATTTGGAGAGCGTTATGTACTCTAGTCTCAACGGATGTATTGATATTTTTTTTGAAACGTCATGACCAAGAATATTTAAACTAAAATATTATTTTATATTGTAATTAATTACTCACGATTGCAACTATTTGCAACTATATCACTATATCATTTTAGTAACGATTATTTATAGAGATTACACTATATCATATTTTATAATTTATAATTTCTTAAGTGGTACTATTTAGTAACGATTATATACAGAGATTCGATTCGTCAACACTATATCATTTTAGTATTTATGCAATTTTGTTTTGGTCAAAAAATTTAGTGTCATCCTTATTCAACTTAGTTAGTCCATAAAAAAGTCATTAGTTCAATAATAACATTTATTATTAACCGTACTACTTTTGTCAGAAATTTTGAGTTTGAGTTAGTTGTAGATGACGATGATACTAACCTCATGCAACTTAGGATATGACTTCTTTATTGAATAGTATTTCACTTTCAATACTTCAACTCAAATCCAACTATAGTCGTTCTATGGACGTCATGTTTTGATCTAAATATAATCAAAGTGGATTTTCCACATTGAAGTTTGACAAAATTCTCAAGTCAAAAGAATTGTATAATATCGTTACTTCAAGATCTCCCATTTGACTTAGTTGTTGTTAACAATACGAAAAAACTCTCGGACAAGTCATTCCATACTTATCCAATAACTATTAGTACGTAGCCCCTTGGTGTCCCTAGCAGCCATGGGTAATACAATGTCCAATACTTGGAGAGCTTTACGTATTCTATTCTCAACAGATGTATTGATATCTTTTCTTGAAACATCTTAACCAGGAATATTTAAAATAAAATATTATTTTATATTGTGATTAATTACTCACAACTATTTGCAACTATAATCACATAACATTTCATTTAATGATTACTTATTTATATAATTTAAATTAATTACTTAATTAATTATATCATTATATGATAAAGTATATAATAGAAATCAAATGCCTTTATTATGAACAAGATTGGTCGCATAGTTAGATATAAGTGACAAATTACATAATTGTCCATGGAGTATACCCTTAACTCTATCAAGTAGAAGCCTCAGAAGTTAAGCACTATTCTGCGAAGAAAACGACTTCTCAGTTGTATAAAGTTAGTATCACGGTCAACTATAATCAACTCGAAGTCAAAAATCTAGCTAGGGTAGAACGGTGTTATTGTTTAACCAAGTACTTTGTAATTGAACCGAACATTTGAATGTGCATGTTATTGGATTTTTGACCAATACCAAACTTCATATTTTCTAAAGTGGTATAGTGTTGACAAAGAGAACATGTGTAAATTATTTCTTCACTTTACGGCACTGCTTAAGATGATCTAAAATACGATTTTATTGAAAAGATCGATAGGCGTTGGATTGGGCCAAACTGCCACTTTAACACTCCGTAAATTTAGCGGTAATTAATAAATAATTATTAAGGCTCAAAAAATGAAATTTGAGCAAACGTCGGAGTTTGGCCATGAAACTTGCACCATCATGTTCACAGTGATTTTTTGAACGACTTTCATATTTGAAATTTTACGATTGGAGTTCAAACGAAGAAATTATTAACATTTGAAGTTTACGAAATGAAAATAACTAAACACGGAATAAAATGAAATAAATAATAATAATCATGTGGACCCCACCGATCGACCTCCTTCTTAGGTTGGTCGACCACAATCGATTGGTCTGCTATTGGTAGCTAAGGTTGAACCTTGGTCTAACATGCTAGATTTAATTATTTTAAATCTAACGGAGATGATTGATTTGAGCGCCTATAAATACAGGCATAGCCACTCACTTTTTCTCTCGTATTTTCTAATCGAAACTACGGAGTTCTGCCATTTTCTCTTCTCCACTATTTATATTAATCATAAAATATTATATATATATATATAATCGGAGAAGGGTAGAAAATAAAAATGTAGAAGGAAGGAGTGAATCGGTACCGCGGAAAAAAGTAATTTCTATAATTATAAATCTATTCCACTTAGCCCAAATATCTACTAATATCTGTAATTCTAATGGTATGAATATATCTTGCTATACTTATTTTTGGACTGGAAAGGAAAAGAAGTCAAATTAAAAGGGTGAATTTAGATTTGGAAGATTTGGAAAGCTAGAAAGGAGAGTGGGAAATTATAACAACCCGCTCTGAAACAGGCTTAAATTTCGATCCAGAAAAGGCCCATCAATTTAAACCCAATCCAAAGCCGGTTGTTGATTGGTATAAAGAACAATACACAGACCTATTTAACTCACATTCAGGAACTCACAGCGGAAAGATAAAACATAATATCAAAACAATACTCATTTATTCAAAAATTCCAATGTGATAAAAATAAAGTACAATACCACCAAAATTTTCGGAGTACAATATTCCAAAGTTACAATATTATTCTTTTCATGGGTACATCAGAAAATGAAGGAACCAAGATAAGTAGATAAATAGACTACTGCCACAAGCTTCCTCCTCGTCGTCACCATCTAAACTGTCATCTTCTTCTCTAACCTGTGTTGTAATGAGGAGGGAGTCAGAACAAACATGTTTGGTGAATAAAAATATCGAACCTTCTTATAATAGTACTTGGACAGTATAATTTAAATAAGAATATGTCTTACAATTCTAACTATGTTACAAACCTTTCAAACTATAAGCCCTAAGGCTTTCCTACCTCAATAGCCCATAACTATCGTCAATAATGCTTTATTATTGCAAGAGATAGTACTCAAGTCACTTAATACCTCTTCAACGGAAAATAGGCAGACTTTGACCATTTAAGACCTCATTTGAGGTAGGCCCCCATCATTTGCTACATATCTCTAGGGCAGACTCCTCTCAAGTACTATCCAGCTGACATTGCACGGAATCTCTTCAAGCCACTTAATACTTCTTTGAATTTATCCATGATCTTTAAAATATGATATGTAACAAGGATTATTTTGGTATAACAGTTTTTCAGATTTCTCATATAATAATGTTAAGAATATATTCAGTTTGCAAGGTAGCCTGGGATTTTTTAAATAAAAAGTCTGACATGGATAAATTTTGAAAAAAGCATGTTATTAAAGTTCATGGTTTACTTGACCAACTTTCAAGCATAAGCGTCAGTTTTGAATACAAAAGTATGCATATTATGTTGATCTTAAATGCACGTAAGTCTTGAGAAAATATAAATCCCAAACATGAAAGCTTAATGTACACGCACTGGTTTCAAATGTGTGTATAAACTCTAAGTGTATGCAGTTTTCTTTAAACAGACAGGTCTAAGTGCATATATTTTTGAGTCCGTAACAATTTCTTCTTCCTCAATTTTGTAAATAGAAGTTCTAAGCTAATGATTGCTTTCATAAATACATCAATTTCAAGAAGGTGCAGTTTTATGGGCGCTGAGCATTTGTGGCTTCCTACATACATGATCTTGAATGGGAATGTTGTTAGAAACGAGGAGGAGAGAAGAAACTAATTATATTTCATAAAATATTTCATATAAATTTTCTTGCTTGCAAACAACACAAAATGACCACATATTTATAGTGGTTTACATACCCTTACAAATAGACACGACCCTTTAGATAGACACCTCTTCACTCCAATGGACACGACTCTTCACTCAATAGACATGATTCTTTAGATAGACACCTTTTCACTCCAATGGGCACGACTCTTTAGATAGACACATTTTCACTCCAATGGACACGACTCTTTAGATAGACACCTTTTCACTCCAATGGACACGACTCTTCATCTTATTATTAATTTGAGTTTATTCTTTACAAAATTCCTCCCTTAAACTCAAACATTTTCCATCCTTCATCCCGATCATCATCTTACAATTTTCGAGCTGCACTTTTGGTAGCGGCTTTGTAAATATATCCGCCACTTGATCACGACTTGCAACATGACTCATTCGCACGTTGCCTTCCTTCACATGTTCCCGAATAAAGTGAAAGCGAACATCTATATGCTTTCTCCTTTCATGGTGCACTGGATTCTTTGCCAACTCAATTGCAGATTTATTATCGATTCGTATTTCAGTTGCTTCGTGCTGCTGGAGTTTTAACTCATATAAAAAATTTCTCAACCATACTGCATGGCATACACACAAAGATGCTGCCACATACTCTGCCTCACACGTTGACAATGTCACTATTGGTTGTTTCTTTGAGAGCCACGTAAAAGCGGTATCTCCCATATAGAAGACATATACCGATGTGCATTTTCGATCATTTACATCTCCACACCAATCGCTATCAGAGTAACCCACCAGCTTGTATTCATTTGTCTTAAAGTAGAGTAACCCAAGTGACTCTGTTCCTCGTATATATCGAAGAATCCTCTTAACAGCCTTCAGATGTGAATATTTTGGCTCCTCCATGAACCGACTTACTATGCCGACACTATACGCAATGTCTGGCCTTGTGCATGTGAGATACCGTAGATTTCCAATCAAACTTCAGTATTTGTTTGCATTCACTCGATCTCCTTCATCAAATTTAGAGAGTTTCGTACGAAGTTCCATCAGCGTTGCTACTGGATTTCACTCTTCCATCTTGTTCTTCTTCAAAATGTCTTTTGCATAAGCCTCTTGTGACACAAATATTCCATTTCTTCCTTGTCTAACTTCAAGACCAAGAAAGTATTCCATTAACCCTAAATCTGTCATTTCAAATTCTCGAGTCATGGCCTCTTTAAAATATTTTATCATCTCCACATTATTCCCCATGAATATTTGATCATCAACATAAAGAGCAACAAATATCAAGTTGCATTTTTCTTTCTTCACATATAGTGCATGCTCGTAGGGACATTGTATGAACTTGTGGTCCTTGAAATAGGTGTCAATTCGGGTGTTCCATGCACAAGGCGCTTGCTTTAGCCCATATAGCGCCTTCCTTAACTTCAATACTTTACTCTCCTCCCCAGCTTTCATGTACCCTGGTGGTTGCTTCACGTATACTTCCTTCAAGCACACCATTTAAAAATGCTGATTTTACATCCATCTGATAGATCGACCACCTGAATTGTGCTGCCTGTGATATGAGAAGCCTGATTGTTTCCATTCTCGCCACCGGGGCAATGACTTCGTCATAGTTGATCCCTGCCTTTTGTTTGTAGCCCTTCGCAACTAGGCGTGCCTTATACTTTTCTATCTCACTGTGGGCATTCATCTTTTTTCTTATATACCCATTTTACTCCTATGGGTTGATATCCTTCTAGCAAATCCACCAAGTCCCAAGTTTCATTTCTACCGATCGCCTTCATCTCTTCATCCATCACAGCTTTCCATTTCTTATCTCTCGCCGCCTCTTCAAAAGTAATATTCTCAGCATCTGCCAAGAGACATATCAAGTGTACTTCATATGTTGACTCATATAGGTCTTGCAAACTTCACATCTTTGGTTGCCTTGGCTCTTCTTCATCATCAGATATTTGAGGTGTTATTGGTGTGCGTATCGATGTAGTAGTTAATGATTCTCCTTTTCCTTCCTTCTGCGTCACTTCCATTTGGTTGTTCCAATCCCACGCGCTTTCTTCATTCACCTGCACATCTCGGCTCACAACCACCTTTTTTCAATTGGGTTGACTAACTTGAAAGCTTTTGTCTTTTCATCATATCCAATGAATACATACTTCTTGCTCTTATCATCTAATTTAGTTCTTCTTTGATCTGGTATACGCGCATATACCAAACTACCGAATACTTTTGAGTGTGATACAGTTGGTTTTTGTCCGCTCCAAGTTTCCTGTGGTGTTTGATCTGCCAATATCGCATGTGGACACCAATTTTGCACATACACTGCACATTGTACTGCTTCTGCCCGGAATTCTTTCGGCATGCCTTTGCTTCTCAACATTGATCGAACCATGCCAAGAATAGTTTGGTTTTTTCTTTCAGCCACACCATTTTGTTGAGGTGAGCATGGTGTAGTTAAAAATCTTTTGATCCCTTGTTCCTCGCAATAGCTTGTGAATGTTGTTGACATGTACTCTCCACCTCTATCTGATCGTAAGGCCTTGATATAAAGACTGGTCGTCTTCTCTAATAATACTTTGAATTTCATGAACATTCCAAGTGCCTCAGATTTTTCTTTCAAAAAATAAACCCAAGTCTTTCTTGTGTAATCGTCAATGAAAGTGATAAAGTACCTCTTCTCGCTGAATGACTTAGGTGTGATCGGGCTACATATGTTGGTGTCTATCAACTCTAGAGACCTCCTTGCGCGATAATCAGCCTTCTTTTGAAAAGACTTTCTTGTTTGCTTGCCGAGCACACATCCCTCGCAAAATTTCTTTGTGTAATCCATGTCTGGTAAACCGTAAACCATATCCTTCTTTGCTAACTCTTTCAAACCGTCATGATGTAAGTGTCTGAACCGTAAGTGCCACAGTGAGGCTTTATCCTCCACGTTGACTTGCAAACACCTTTCTCGCACTTTTCCCGGATTGAGTTTGAACATTAGATTCTTGGCTATCTCTACATTTGCAAGTAAATAGCCATTTTTGTCCTTCAAATGTAACATCTGATCTTTCATGAAAACTGAATACGCCTTCTCTAATAGTTGCCCCATGCTAAGGATGTTGCTCTTCAGTTCAGGCACGTAATAGACATCTTCATCGACCCTTCTTTACCATCCTTTTGAGAAAAACATATTTTTCTTTAGCCATTGACTTGAACTTTTGACACATCTCCAAATGACACATGTCCACCCTTTACCTTTTGCATCTCCACGAAAAGGTGTTTTTGTCCGCACATATGATTACTAGCACCGGTGTCGAGATACCACATTATATCGCTGTCAGAAGCATTGTCCTTGTAAGCCATCAAGAGAACACCATCGTCTCTTGTTTCTACTTCCGCAACCAGATTCGCGTTTTCTTCCACCTTTTTCTTGGAATAGCAGTCATTTGCATAATGCCCATATTTGCCGCAGTTGTAGCACTCAACATTTGGACGATTTGACCGGCCACCTCTTCCATGACCAAGTCCTCGACCACGCCAATTTTGTTGTCTCGGCTGGCCTTTTTCTTCAGGATTGTTTCCAAATTCACGGCCTCCACTATGGCCAAAACCACGACCTCCACGATCGCGTCCCCTTCCTCAATTTTGTTGTGCATATATCGTCTTGTCTTCCTTAATACTTGCCTTAGCTTGTAAAGCCTCTTCGAGTAGCTCTTGTTTCTTTTTCATCCTCCATTGTTTATGTGCTTCAAGAGAACCTACAAGATCATCGATGGTCATTTCTGCCAAATTCTTCGACTCCTCAATTGCGCATACGATGTTCTCGAAATCGTCGGTCAATGATCGCAAAATCTTCTCCACAACCCTTGCATCGGTTAGGTTTTCTCCATTGTGTTTGAGTTGATTAACCACTGTATGGACACGTGTGATGTAGTCGGATATTCCTTCCGATTCTTTCATTTTCATCACTTCTAATTCGCCTCGAAGAGTTTGAAGCCGCACTTGTTTAACTCGGTCGGCTCCCTTGTAGACCTTTTGTAAAATGTCCCATGCTTCCTTCGAATTTGTTGCATTAGTAATTTTTTCAAATCCCACTCATCCACTGCATGGAACAAGAGGTAGAGAGCGGCCTTGTCTTTCATACGCATTTATTTCAATGTCTTTAACTGCATCACAGTCAAGTTCGTAGTATTTTCTGTTTCCGTGTAGCTATTTTCGACTACTTCACATGCATCTTGTGCACCTAGCAATGCATGCATCTGAATGCTCCAATTGTCATAATTCAACTTGGTTAGTCGTGGAATCGGTATTTGCTCCAACGATAAACTCCCGAAATTTGCCATAGCTCCGATACCAATTTGTTAGAAACGAGGAGGAGAGAAGATACTATTTATATTTCATAAAATATTTCATATAAATTTTCTTGCTTGTAAACAACACAAAATGACCACATATTTATAGTGGTTTACATACCCTTACAAATAGACACGACCCTTTAGATATACACATCTTCACTCCAATGGACACGACTCTTCACTCAATAGACACGACTCTTTTGATAGACACCTTTTCACTCTAGTGGACACGACTCTTCACTCAATAGACATGACTCTTCACCTTATTATTAATTTGAGTTTATTCTTTAACAAATGTGACTTAAAAAAATGTATATATTTTTTATACGCAATTTTTTTGGAAATATGACATACAGATTCAAGTTTATAAAGATACAAAATGTATGTGATAGTCAATACATGTTAGTTTCCAGATAAATAAATTTTATTATATATATGAACATTGTATGCATAAAATTATATATATATATATATATATGAATGTATATTAGCCTTAAAGTACAAAGCCTTTTTCCTTATATGTCAGTGCACAGTGTGCATTCTTGTGTGAGTCTATATCAGTTTGGGCAAATGTCCAATTTGGGAAGCATTTGCAGTTGCCGGTAATATATCGCTAAGTCTACAATTATATATCAAGTTTTGAATGAAAGATTACTTTTGTATGAGACTCAGACATGCAGGCTTCGTATAAGTGTAAATTGTCAAATATAGTATACATATATAAAGACCCTTGTTTATGCAATGTCAGATATTTCAAACTAATAAGTGTATTCAATTTTATATATTGAATCTCAAACCTGTATGTCTTTGGATCGGAGAGCTATCAAGGATCAAGTTTATAGCTAGTTTTCAAGCATATGTATCAACTTCAAGTACATTGGGCTTATTCCGATGCCATGTACGTTAATTTTATAAAAGAAGAACCTTTAATATATATATTAACCATGGATCTATATGTGCATAGTTTCAAATATAGAAGTTTATTAGGTGTCAAATACTATCAAAGTTTCAAGCAGATGTGATTTGGCCTCAGATGCATACATATATATACACTTTTAGCTATATGAGTTTTCGAATATATATATATAAATATATATATATTAGTTTTAAATATAAATCTAGTTTCAAAAATGTATATAAATGTGATTTCAAAAAGGGAGATGCCTTGGGAATTTCTTAAGCATTCAGTTTTAAAAAGAAAAAAGAGAACCAGTAAATTCTCCCCTAATAAAAAAATTTAGGGTTTCTTCTGCCATGGGAGAAAACAATCTCTCTCTCAATTCCAAATCCAATCCTTCCCTCTCTCGACCCCTCAAGACAGGCCACCTGAATCTCATACCAGAAAGCCGAATATCATCATAGATAAAGAGGGCTTCCAATTGGTTAAGCCAAGATCGCAAAGAAGATTACAGCCAAGAAATAATCAGATTCGGTCTCAATCAAATGATGTACAGAGAAAGAAAGATGATCCAAAGACCAACTCCTTCCAAGACAGGACCAAACTGATTCAAATCAGTAAACCACCAACAAAGTTCTCTTTGAATAGAGAACTAGGGCAGAAAACTTGGGCTGATATTGTATCTGAGCAATCAAAGGAACTAAGGGATGAAGAATGCAGTCTTGAAACCATTGCTCCCATTCGAATCAATAACAAGAAATATGGTGTTGTTAAGGTGGCAGTGTGTAAAAGAGCCACAGAATGCTGGAATAACTCTATTTTGGTTTATGTGGTTAGCAGTAAACCATATTTCTTGTTTTTTAAGGAATATATTAAAAGAGTTTGGAAACCAAATGGTGATTTTGAAATTTTTTCAAGGGAAAATGGGTTTTTTCTAATCAAGTTTAATGATTCACAAGACTGCAATTCTATCATACAGAATGGTCCTTATTTCTACAATGACAAACTCATCATCATGAGAAGGTGGTCAGAGTCTTTGAAGTTGGACAGAGATCTTCTGTCAACTATGCCGATATGGGTTCGTTTACCCAGTGTAAACCTCAAACTATGGGACAGAGAGGCATTTAGCATCATGGCGAGTATAATCGGAAAACCCATAACGATGGACGCAACAACTACCATTGTTTGCACAAAAAATGGGCAAACACCTCCAAGTCGTATGATTTAGTTGATTTTATGTTGTTTTTAGTGATCTGGATGATTTATGCAAATATATGAAAAGCAAGGATTAAACTGTAAAAGACACGCAAATTTATAGTGGTTCGGCCAGAACGTGCCTACGTCCACTTTATATGTTATTCTCCTTTACTGTTCAGATTACAAGTACAAAGCTTTGATACAAGAATATAAAAGTTGTTTGAAGTTCTATCCGTGCTTGAGCTCTCAAACCTCTCCCTCATTGTTGTGCCCCTGCCCCTCTATTTATAGAGTGAGGCTGGGGGAAGAGGTCTTGGATGTATATAGCTGCTGGTGGGCCTGGGCTGATGCGATCTGGCCTGGCAGTGTTGATCCGGTACGCCTTGGTCCGGTTGTGAGTGGATGGAGTTTGGTTCGGTAGGACTTGGTCCAATGGCGAGATATTCGGTAGTGGTTGGAGCGGTAGAGGCTGGTTCGGTGAGGCCTTTTTTCGATAATAGGTGGAGCGGTAGAGGCTGGTTCGATGAGGCCTTGGTTCGGTAATAGGTGGAGCGGTAGAGGCTGGTTCGGTGAGGCCTTGGTTCGGTAATAGGTGGAGCGGTAGAGGCTGGTTCGGTGAGGCCTTGGTTCGGTGGAGGTTGATTCGGTGGAGGATGGTACTGGTGTATTGGTTTGGTGATAGGAGCGTGTAGGTGGGATCTGGTCCGGTGGTGCAGTTCGGTGGGCTGGCCCGGTCGAAACTTACCCAACACTTGCCCCCCAAAGTAGGGCATGTGTATGCACATGGCGTGCTTTGTTTTAGCTTGGATATCCTCATCCGACCCTGTGTGCCGAACCAATTGGTCCGGTCGTTAGTATTTTCCTATAAGTATGGACCCCGCATCTCTGTTCACCCTTCACCGTCTGAGACAGCCGAATCAATTGAATATCGAACCAAACTTACCGAATGATCTTGGGAGTATAAGGCCGAATGACCTTTTGCCTTGCTTTACCGAATGAATTTGGGAGAATGAGTGCCAACTGACCTTTTGTGTTTTGAATTACGAGTGAAGTTCCAGACTGCATACTCTCACACTTTTTTATGTTGCAGATAAATGTCTCATAAAGTTGAAACCCGATCAGAAAAGAAGAAATCCCAGGACAGAGAAGATCCTTCCGCAGTGCCCCCAGCTCAGTCAGGACCGGGACATCATGGGCCCACCCCGAGGTCACTAGTAGATGGGTACGGCCCTCAGGAGCTTCTGAACTCACCTCCTGACTGTTTCCCTAGCTCTCTCAAAGGCGAGCAGCTTGATGTTATTTCTTGCTCCTTTGGGATTGACAGAGCGCGCATGCTATTGCCGGGGGAGGGAGTGATGCCATATAATCCCCCCGAAGGATATTTCTCCTATAGTAGGTACCATTGTATGTGTGGGGCCATTCCCCCGATCAATGCTTGGATAATCAGCTTCATCACCTACTTGAAGGTGGCCACATTTCAGCTTCAGCCTAACTCCTACGCCATCCTGGTGAGCCTGTTTGTCATTTTCCAGAGGAGATACGGGCGTCCTCCTTCCAACCGGGAAATCCGGTATCTGTACAACTTAAGTGGCTACAAGAAGGGGTCTCCGTATATTAGCTTGGAGTCGGCCGTGTCCTTCAAGCCAGTCCTGGATTTGTATTCAAAATTCAGCATGTTCAAGAAGGAATGGTTTTTTATCGAGGATGACTCTGTTTCTATCCGTCGCTTCACCTCTGGCGGTAAGTTGAAGCTTTTTTATAATTTCCGTTCTGACTGCAATGCTTCTTCTTATGTGCTTTTATTTCTTGCTAGCGACAGGTGGCTTTGCGGTCGTGGAGAACGATCGCCTGGTTCAGATGGTTGTGGAAATAGAAGCCATTTCGGGAAGGGATAGGTCGGCTTCTTACTTAATCAGGAACGCTACACTTCTGGGGCACAACCTGATTCTACCACATCAGTCCGTGGTCAAGCAGAGAGACACGGCGGAGGAGAGGGCGGTTAACGCTAAAGGAGGGGCTGCGGCGAAGAGCAGCAAAAGGAGACCCTTCTCGATACATCCAGTCGCCGGGGGGAAGAAACTCAAGAAGTCTGATGGACCCTCCCCCAGCACATGTCCAGATGTTCCGGAGGAGGAAAATGTGGAGGAGGAAAGAGGCGAGGATGAAGGAGGTGAGGTGGAGAGTGGAAGTGGTAGAGAAGGTGATGGTGATCGTCACGGCGATGATTGTGGCGAAGGACAGGGCGGTGATGGCACCGGGGCTTTGCCTCCTAGGCAGGCAGGCGTGATTCAAGAGTGGACAGATGATGCTCTCCGCCAAGCCTTCGAAGAGTTGGAGGAAGGACCGGCCTTGGCGGAGAAGCCCAAGAAAGCTGGTAAGGTCGGGACTGGCGCCGATTTATCTTCCGGGAGTGCTTCTACTGAGGCAACTTCTGCGATTCAAGGTGAATTTCTCTTTATTCTTTTTAATTCTTGAATGATGGCTCAATGCATGCTGGTGACACTTGGTTTTCATTCCAGGAGCGGGCAAAACAGCCAAGACTTCAGATCTTCGGCACAGGCTTGAACAATACAGACTTCTCAAAGCTTCTACCAAACCGAAGCCTCCTACTAACCGCCCTGGAGACGTAGTCTGCTATCGTGCTCTTCTTGGAGTTATTGAAGAAGATATACAAAAGAGGAATAGGAGTCGATCTTCGTTTGAATCTCCTCCTGGCCCTCCGGCCCCACTCCGGCCTATTCACGATATTACGGAGGAGGATACTGAGCTTATGCCTTCCCCACACCCGTCCGAGAATCCAACCGTCACCCCAATAGATCACCCTGGCTTGGTTCGTAATCCGTTTGCGGGTCATCCAGACCTGGACCCGGACTCTCATGACATCTCCTTCGATGAGGCTACTGGTGAGCACCTTCTCCCTCGCAACCCTATGGTATGGGTGCTTGACGAAGCTAAGTCCCTGGATCTTGATTTGCTTACCACCCGGGTTGTAACTCTGGGGGATGAAGCTAAGGCGAACATCGACCGGGTTGCCGAGGAGACCAGGAAATTGATGGGGCATCATGCCCGACTAGTCAAGGCCGGGGAGGAAATTGGGAGTGCCAACATTCGGTTATGGTTAATGGTTTTCGACCAGGCTAAGCAACTTGCCGATCAAGCCATTCAAATTTCTCAGCACGAGGCCGCATCCAGGCAACTGAAGAAGACTATGGAAGAGGCCAGCATGGCAGAGTTGCAAAAAATGGAGGCCGCCTACAAGGAGCGGATTGACATGTCCATTGCGACGGTGGATGAGGTTCAACAAGCGGACCTCGAGCGGGTACAGGAATTATCGGGGAGACTTGAGGCTGCGGATCTTGCTCAGTCCAGGTTGAAGGAGGAGATGGAGGCGATGAGGATGTCCCTTCAGGCTGACCGCTCACGATATCGATCGGAGAGGGATGCTGCCGTTGCAAAGCTGCGTGCTTCTGAGGCCCGAATGAGGGAGCTTGAGGAAAACGGGGGGATGATGGATGAGATCCCCCGAGTTATGGCCAGGATTTATCTCAGGGCTCTGGAGGAGGCTAGGGCTGATGCAGATAAAGAGGGTGGTGCGGTCTTCAGAATGGACATGGTCACTGCCCAGTTTACTAAGGAGGAGAAGGTGGCGGTGAAGGAGGTTATGCGGCTGCTTGCCGCTGAGGAGGCAGGTGTGCAAGTAGATGATGATGATCAGGATGGTCAGGAAGCGAGCGCTGGTAAGTCTTCCCTTCTAGTCTTTCCGATAACTTGGTTCCTTATCACTAATGAATTCTTTCTTTGACCGGACAGGTGGGCAACAGGACAAGGGTAAAGCTCCGACGCAGCCGGCTCCTTGACTTGACCTGGATATCTTTTGTGGACTTGACATTGTTGTATATGTTAGTCTCAAAACAGTAACGTAACTTTTAGGTTGTAATTAAGTTACTTGTAATAAACAACATTATTCTTGACATGTAATTTTTTAACTTTAGCTGATTCTGTCGTTTGTGAATGTTTTTGGTATTTTGACACGTTGTGTGAGAAATATAGTTGTGCGTGTTCTTGTAATTCAATTGTGTTTGATGTCAAGTTCTCGCTTAAAACATAATTTCATGCCTTGCAATGCTAGTGTAATGTATGAATAAATTATAGCCATGTATTTGTACACAAAAGAAGAAAATACCACCTTTCATGTTCTAATTGTAGATGACAGTTTTGAATATCTTGTATGACCGAGTATGGAATGCAGTTGAATGCCCTGCCATCCAATTATGAGTTCCTACTCCCATTGGCGAGTATCTCCTACTCTGTATCATGTACTTTAGGGATTGTTATAGAGGACAGGAGAAAAGTTCTTTAAATAGAATTGAAATATGAGAAATTGTAAAACTTCCAATCACGGAAGGCCTTCGATGTGCTTAAGTTCGTGGCAAACGGGCTTTGTAGTCACTTTCCCTAGCTGTGGGTCTTGGAGACATTTGTCACCCATCTTACGCCTCCACGGGGAGTTAATCTTTTTTTTTACCACAACCGTACTTAAGACACATCGGAGCCGAGATCGCGCACAGTAACTACCCGGGCCATTATGGCCCGTAATCGTGGGTATTATTCGATTTACTATGGCCGGCTAGCGTGGGTGCCGATCGTCAACCGTGAACTACCCCTGGCTGGCCACACCTTATGTTGGGGCTTAAAGTAGGTTCACGGCTGCCGGCGAGCCGAACGCCGTAATGAGCTGCCTCGGCTATAGTCGGCCTTCTCGGTGGCTTATAATCGGCTCATTACAGTTGGCTTTGAAGGCCGTCGCGAGCAATGAGTTAACCCGCAGCAGAGGGATGTCGGAGCAAAAGTGTCTCATTGGCGAGGGCATAGATTCGTATAGTACCTGTTAGGTCTTGTCCAGGAGAAGTCGCGCTGTGGAGTGCCTTGAGTGAAAATGTTATTTGCACAGGGTTGTGTTCAACCGAAAAGGATAAAGTTAACAAGCAGCCAAGATATAAAGGAACAAGTTAAAAAAGAGACAAGGTTTTTAAAGTGGTTCGGCATGGAAATGCCTACGTCCACTGATTCTCTTTGTTAATTCACTTCATATGGGCAGTACAAGTTAAGAAAAGTATCGACGAAGGTGTTGGATGTTCCATGCCCTCTGGAACACCTCTCCATCCACCGTTGACAAAATATAAGCTCCATTGTGGAGATCTTTATGAATTACCTATGGTCCGTCCCAGATTGGATCTAGCGCTCCGGGGCGCGGGAAGATTCGCTTGAGGACAAGATCTCCTTTTTGTAAGCTACGATGCTTGACTTTGGAGTTGTATTGCGTTGCCACTTTTTGCTTGTCAGCTGCTGCATCATTTCTTCTTTCCTCGATTAGATCCAAAGACATGTGGAGGAGCTCTTCGTTCTCTTCTGTGTTATAGTGGATCCTACGGTGGGAAGGCACTATAGATTCAACTAGGAGCATAGCCTCCGATCCGTATGCCAAAGAGAAAGGAGTATGCCCTGTTGATGTTCTGAAAGATGTGCGATAGGCCCACAGTGCCGCAGGGAGTTCATCCACCCAAGCGCCCTTTGACTTTTCGAGTTTCTTTTTATTAGAGTTTTTAGAATTTTGTTGACGGCTTCGACTTGTCCGTTTGCCTGGGGATAAGCTACGGATGAGAAGCTTTTGTGAATTCCGTGCTCTTGGCACCAGTTGGCGAACTCCTCGCTGTCAAACTGAAGTCCATTGTCCGATATGATTTTGAATGGGACTCCGTACCTGCATAGAACATTTTTGATCAAGAAGTTAATAACTTTTGCTGAAGATACTTTATTTAGGGGCTCTTTCCACCCATTTGGTGAAATAGTCGACTGCCACTATAGCATATTTGGCCCCGCCTCGGCCCATTGGCAGTTCGCCAATCAAGTCAATTCCCCATACTGCAAAGGGCCAAGGGCTGGTCATTTGAGTAATCTCAGTTGTTGGTAGCCACGGAATCTTAGCAAACTTCTAGCATCTATCACATTTTCTGACGAAATCTAAGGCGTCCTTGCTTAAGGTGGGCCAGAAATATCCATATCGGAGTTTCTTTTTTGCCAAAGTCTGCCCTCCAGTGTGATCTCCGCAGCTTCCTTGATGGATGTTGGATAAGATTTCCTTGGCTTCCCTTCCAGCGACATACCTTAATAAGGGGTTAGAGAAGCCACGCCGATAGAGGGTGCCCTCTTGTATTGCATAGCGGGAGGCTTTCCGCAAGATTTTCTTGACTTCGTTACGCCCGTTGGGCAGTGTGCCACTTTGTAAGTAGTTTCGGATGGGAGTCATCCAAGTTGCTTCTTCGGTTGCAACTATCATATTTACTTGCTCAAAACTTGGGGTCAGTTGCTTTGAGATGGCTACTGCTCCGGAAATAGCGCCGTCTCTCATGCTAGCTTGCTTCGCCAATTCGTCGGCCTCTTGGTTCTCTTCCCGAGGGATGTGTTTAACTAAATAGTGGTCCAATTGATTGAGAAGCAACTTGGTCTTCTTTAAATATGCTATGAGTCGTTCTTCTCGAGCCTGGAATTCTCCTAGTATTTGATTTACAATAAGTTGAGAATCACTGTGAAGACACAAAGAATTGGCTCCGATTTCTAAGGCAAGTTCTAATCCAGCTATCACTGCTTCATACTCTGCATCGTTGTTGGTGGCAGCGAATTCCAACCTTATAGCATAGTGTAGCTTATTTCCCCTGGGAGTGATTATTACCACACCTGCCCCCGAGCCTTGTTCGTTTGACGCACCATCCACAAAGAGGTTCCACTTGATGTCTTCTGCTATTTCCGATTGCTCCTTACCTTCGTTGGTAGTGAATTCGGCAATGAAATCGGCCATGGCTTGCCCCTTGATGGCGGTGCGAGGATGGTAGGTAATATCATATTGACTTAGTTCAATGCACCATTTAAGTAGTCGCCCAGAAGTGTCGGGACGATGGAGTACCTGCCTCAGCGGTTGATCGGTTAGAACTCTGATGGAATGGGATTGAAAATAGTGTCGCAGTTTTCGTGATGTGATTAGTAGACAGTTTGCTAGCTTCTCAAGTTTAGGATATCTGGCTTCTGCCCCTGTAAGACTCTTACTTACAAAGTATACTGGCTGCTGCGTGCGGTTGTCCTCTCTTACCAAAGCAGCGCTTAGAGCATGAGATGATATAGCAAGGTATAGGTATAACTCTTCGCCTTCGTTTGGAGTCGAGAGTACTGGCGGTTTCTGGAGGTGTTCAATTAGGTTAAGGAAAGCCGTTAAGCATTCGTCAGTCCATTCGAACTTTCCTTTGTCTTTCTTTAGAGCTTCGAAGAAGGGGACGCACTTGTCCGTTGCTTTGGAGATGAATCGGCTTAGGGCGGCCACCTTCCTATTCAGGCTTTGCATTTCCTTTCGAGTGGAAGGTATCTTGATATCTTTCAGAGCTTGGACTTGTTCAGGGTTTGCTTCAATTCCTCTGGCATGGACGATGAATCCTAGGAACTTTCCTGATGATACTCCGAAGGAGCACTTTAGAGGATTCAGCTTCATTCCATATTGGCGAAGTACCTGAAACATTTCATCTAGGTGGCTTACGTGATCGTTGGCTTCCCTTGACTTTACCAGCATGTCATCCACATAAACTTCCATAGTTTGTCCTATTAGCCCCGCAAACATCTTGTTGACGAGGCGCTGATAGGTGGCTCCTGCATTTTTAAGTCCGAAAGGCATCAACTTGTAGCAGTACAATCCCCGGTCAGTGATGAAACTAGTGTGGTCTTGATCGGGAGCATGCATAGGAATTTGGTTATATCCTGAGTATGCGTCCATAAAAGATAAGAGTTCGTGCCCGGCTGTGCTGTCTACAAGTTGATCGATTCGGGGAAGTGGGAAGCAATCCTTCGGGCAGGCGTCATTTAAGTTGGAGAAGTCAATGCATGTTCGCCACTTCCCATTAGCCTTCTTTACCAGCACCGGGTTGGCGATCCACTCTAGGTAGATGGCTTCTCGTATGAAGTCATTGGCAAGTAGGTTCTTTACTTCTTCATCGAGGGCTACCGAACGTTCTGCCCCCATACTTCTCTTTTTCTGTTTTACTGGCGCCTTGGTAGGATCAATGTTTAGTACGTGGCATGCCATGTCAGGGGAGATTCCGGTCATGTCAGCGTGTGACCATGCAAATACATCCAAGTTGTGGCGAAGAAAGTCAATGAGTTGTTCCTTCAACTCTGCTTTTAGTTGGGACCCGACTTTCAATAGTCTACTCGAGTCATGTCTGTCTACAGATACAAATTCCATAGCCTCTGCAGGCTCGGCGGTGGCCTCCTCCTCTTTGTCCCTGGGGTCTAATTCATTGAAAGGATCGCTGGTATATCGAAGAGGAGGGGCTTTCTTTAGTTGCTATGCTTCCAAACTTTTTGTGCAGAGGGTAATCTCTACACTCTTCCCTTTATCCTTCCTGTGGTTATTGCGAAGTTCAGTTACATAGCAATCTCGAGCAATGTCCTGGTCTCCCTATACCTCCCCTACTCCATTGTCCGTTGGGAATTTCATCTTCAGGCACCATGGGGCAAGGACAATTTGAAAGTCAGACAAGGCTGGCCTTCCTAAGAAGGCGTTGTAGGCCGAGTGGTTTTCTATCAGCACAAATGTCTGTTTCCGCACAACGGAGCAGGGATGACTTCCAATTTCAACAAAGAGATCCAGTCGCCCGAGGGGCATCTTCGCATTTCCTGTGAAACCGTGTAGTGGTTTATTATAGGGAAGAACATCCCTTAATGACAGCTTCATCTTGTCAAAGGCATGCTTGAATAGGATATTCACTGAGCTTCCAGTGTCTACTAGAATTCGGAAAACCTCGGCTGGACCGAGCCGGGCAGAGATAACCATGGGATCCGTCTGAGGGTACTGCCTTCTTTCCAGATCACGCCTACTGAATGTGATGTCACCATTCTCTACCCGCTTCGGGTGGCGTTCTTCTATAACAGAATTGACGCATTCTTCATTGTTTCTAAGTGACTTTCCGTACCTTTCCATCTCTGCCCAGCTTCCGTCGGTGATGTGCGGCCCTCCCGAGATGGTATCGACCACTATCTTCTCTTGACTGGAGCCGCTGGTGTTGCGATTTCCTCTGCCTATTTCTGGGGAAGGTAGCCTTGGGTTTTCATTAGCAGGAACTGGAGTCATGTTCTGGCCTTTTACATAGCGTTCTAGTCTTCTTCTTTTGATGTGTTCTTCAATCAAGTCCCGGAGATGATGGCATTCGTTGGTATCATGCCCATGGGATTCGTGGAAGCGGCAGAATTTTCCAGACTTAATTGCGTTATCTGATTCTTTCTTGTGCGGGGGGCGTTTGTATTTAACTTCGTCTTGAGTGGCCAGGAAGATGTTTTCGATCGTTTCATTCAACAGGGTGTAAGCGTCAAATCTCGGTCCTGACCGATATAGACGCTTTTCTCCCTTCCTGCCCCCAGCGTTGTCTCTAGAATCATTTCTTCGAACGTCCTTTGCTACAGCGGTTGTGTTGCCATGAGCTGCCTTATTTTGTTGCCCTACCTGCGTCTCAGTGGCAGCGTCTTCAAGCCTCATATATTTCCCAGCTTCATGGAAGAAATCGGGTAAAGTAGCTGGTTTTTCTTTGGTCAATCTTCTAGCAAATTTAGTATCCGGATGCACACCACTACAGAGGGCCATTAAGATAAGCTTCTCATCGGTATCTTGGACTACGGCTGCTGTGGCATTGAATCGGGTTAGATATTGCTGTACTTTCTCTCCAGGTTTCTGTTTGATACTGGATAAAGAATAAGCATCCTTGGGTTGCTCCACATGAATGCGGAATTGGCTGATGAATTTTTCTTTCAACATCTCCCATGAGCTGATGGATCCTTGGGGTAGATGGCAGAACCAGGAGGTAGCTAGATCTGCTAAGAATAGCGGAAAGCATTTGGACAGCACTCCCTTTGTTGCTCCACTCATGAGCATATGCTGTGTGTATCTCTGTAAGTGTACAACGGGGTCAGAGGTTCCTTTGTAAGGTTTCATTGTTGGCATTTTCCATTCTCGGGGGGTGATGGCAATTTCGATATTGCAGGTGAAAGGGCTGGTTACCCTAGCGCCTATTCCTCGGTCTCTTTGATCCCGTTGGATGCACTCTCTGAACAAGCGTGCCATCCTTTCATCAGAATTTGGAGCAGATAGAAATGATTTCGGTTCTGCTCTGTGGGATTGATTCCGTCTAGATGACCTGTAGGGATGGTATCGTCTATCATTCCTAATATTTTCCAGTGGCTATCTTTGGTCTTCTGGGAGCATGCTAGGGTCAGCTACAGTTGGCCCTTGCCTTGATCTTCCCCTGCTGGGTTCTGATCTAAGCACTTCCTCGGGTCCAACTTCGGGCTGGACTCTAGCTCGGCCCCGTCCATTGGTGTTTCCGTGGTTAGGCAGTACGACAGGCTCGGCTATAGTTGACCTCCGCCCGGTACCTCCCCCGTTGGGTTCGGTTCCAAGCGTTTCCTCAGGTCCAACTTCGGGCTGAGCTCGGTCTCGGCTCCTACCATCGCCGTTTCTGTCGTTAGCTCCTTCGAAGAAGGAAGATCTTTGTTGTCTCTGAGATCCTCCAGACTGGGACTCACCCCATGATTCAGTGTTGCGGTTAGACTCTTCAGCATCCCTTAAGCGTGACATGAGTTGGTCCACCAAGGCTTCCTGCTAGGATGTGAAGCGGTTAGTCACTTCAGCCACAACCCTGTCTAGATCTTCCCTAGTAATTGCTGCCGGCTGTTCTGTGGCAGGGGTTGTCGGATTTGTCTGACCTTCATTTGGTACTGCTGCTGGAATGGGACGATTTACTTGATCTGTGACCACTGGATCTGGCATACTACTGGTTGCGATGTTTTTTCCTTTGTTAACATCTTTCTTCTGCTTGGGAGGCATGTCTTCCAAGCGATGAGCGATGCTGTTAGGAAGAAGGTTAAGTGGGAGAAGCTGAAGTCCGGGGTTCAGGCTCTCAATAAAAGCACCAAAAATGTTTGAACAAAAAATGGGCAAACACCTCCAAGTTGTATGATTTAGTTGATTTTATGTTGTTTTTAGTGATCTGGATGATTTATGCATATATATGAAAAGCAGGGACTAAACTGTAAAAGACACGCAGATTTATAGTGGTTCGGCCAGAACGTGCCTACGTCCACTTTATATGTTATTCTCCTTTACTGTTCAGATTACAAGTACAAAGCTTTGATACAAGAATATGAAAGTTGTTTGAAAGTTATATCCGTGCTTGAGCTCTCAAACCTCTCCCTCATTGTTGTACCCCTGCCCCTCTATTTATAGAGTGAGGTTGGGGGCAGGGGTCTTGGATGTATATAGCTGCTGGTAGGCCTGGGCTGATGCGATCTAGCCTGACAGTGTTGATCCGGTACGCCTTGGTCCGGTTGTGAGTGGATGGAGTTTGGTTCGTTGGGACTTGGTCCGATGGCGAGATATTCGGTAGTGGTTGGAGCGGTAGAGGTTGGTTCGGTGAGGCCTTGGTTCGATAATAGGTGGAGGGGTAGAGGCTGGTTCGGTGAGGCCTTGGTTCGGTAATAGGTGGAGCGGTAGAGGTTGGTTCGGTGAGGCCTTGGTTCGGTAATAGGTGGAGCGGTAGAGGCTGGTTCGGTGAGGCCTTGGTTCGGTGGAGGTTGATTCGGTGGAGGCTGGTACTGGTGTATTGGTTCGGTGATAGGAGCGTGTAGGTGGGATCTGGTCCGGTGGTGCAGTTCGGTGGGCTGGCCCGGTCGAAACTTACCCAACAACCATAAAGTCGAGATTGAATTATGCTCGACTTCTTGTAGAAGTTTCTGCAATTGATGAACTCCCAAGTGAAATTTGTCTAAATCTTTATAACGGTGAAATTATTACACAAAAAGTTGAATACGAATGGGTTCCACCAAAGTGTAGTATCTGTAAGTGTTTCAGTCACAATATAGATCAGTGCAACGCGAAACAGATGTGGATCCCCAAAAAGAACGACAAAGATACAACAGTTGTTCAAGAAAATATTTCTGAAGTTGCTCAAGAAATGAGAAACAGTGAAGGCACAAAAATCTAGTCAAGATCCCAGGAGGGCAAAGATCGAATCTATCAAGAAGATATCATTTTCGATCAAGAAAACAATAATAGAGAGCTCCCTGACAAAAATGATCAGATCATGGCAATGGAAGTTCATCAGTTAAAAGAAAGTGTAGAATTCTCAAATGGCATGACTCCGACAAGTATAGAAGAGGGTAAAAAAATGCAGTTCTTTAACTCTGAAACCCCCCATATTTTAGAGCCATGTTTAAATACAGACCAGAATATTACAAAAATAGTCAAAAATATTCAACTGCCTTCAAATCCGAATCAGGAAACTATAATTGAGGAGGGACCTTCCTCTACACTTGCTGCAGATGCTGAGAGAATGAAAAGTAACTCAACATTGCCTTGCAAGGGTGATCCACCTCCAGAGCAGGCTGCAGTGACTGACTGCAATGAGTCAGGCATGCCTCGCACAGCTTCTTTTGATATTTCTTTAATCAAGATTCCAGAATCTACACAAATGGAGGAAGATGAATCAGAGAAGGGGGATATCATAGAGGAATTTGATTTATCAGAATTACATATTGCTAGAACAAAATCATCTGGTAAGATAAAGGGAAACAAAGAGAAAAAAGCCTTTAAGCAAAAATATATATCAATTAATCCAGAATGGGATCAAATGTCTACCAGTTTAAAAGCTAAAGGGACAGAGAAAAAAGGAGAGGTAAAAGCACTATAGTGCCAGGTACTATTTAAAATCCTTATTTTATCATTATATATATGTCAATATTTTCTTGGAATGTTAGGGGGATGAATACCCCTGCTAAACAATCTGATATCCTCTCTATGATTAATGTTTATAAACCATCTATTGTTGCTTTAATTGAAAATAAAATGAATGATGAGAATTTTGAAATTTTTTGTTTTAAACTGTCCAGAAATTGGAAAGCAATTCATAACAATGATTGTAGCTGTAAAGGAAGAATCATTGTTATGTGGGATTCTAATATCTGGACAAATAAAAATATAAAGAAGGATAGCCAATTTATTGATTGTAGTTTTGAAAACATTGGAGGTTTTTATTTGCAAGTTACTAGTGTTTATGGAAGTAATATTGAATTAGAAAGGAATGCTCTGTGGCTAAAACTTAAAGCTTTAAATTCTATATATGATTTCCCTTGGATTTTATTAGGAGATTTCAATACTGTTTTTCATGCTAATGAGAAGTTTGGAGGGATTAAAATCCCTCAAAATAAATTGGACAGAGTCAATAAATTCCTATTAGAATCTGGCCTAATTGAACCTGTTATCTGTGGTAATAAATATACTTGGAAGTCTGGTTTAGCTAAAAAATATTCACTGCAAGTTAGATAGAATTCTGTATAATAAAGACTTTTCTAAAAGTTTTCCAAATAGTGTTTGTTCTACTTTGGAGCAGAATTTAAGTGATCATACTCCTCTTATGGTTAATCTTTTTTTGAATAGTGAGTTTAATAATAAAGCTCCTCCTTTTCGATTCAAAAATAGCTGGGTGATGGAAGAAGACTATAAATCCTTAATGGAAAACTGCCATAACTTTTCTTGTAGTGGTTCTAAACAATTTCAGTTTTATAGTTTTCTGAAATTCACAAAGAATAATCTCAAAAACTGGAATAAGAGCAACTATTTAAATAAAAACAAGATTGTTAGTTTGAAAAAAGAGGGTAATATCTTACAAATGAGTGATGATAACAACCCTGATGATATCAGTGTAATAAATAATTTTTTTCAAAATCAACAGGAATTGTCTAATGAAATGTATAAAGAGTCAATTAATGCAAGACAAAAGGCAAAGGTTGATTGGCTCACATTAGGTGATGACTGTTCCAAATTTTTTTATGCTAAAATGAGTAATAGAAAGCACATAAATAACATTGGTTGCATTATAGATAAAGAGGGAAATTTAGCTAATGCTCATGATAAAGTTTCTGCATATGCTATAAATTTCTATAAGGAGCGGTTTTTCTCTAATAATTATGAAAAGGTTTTTCCATATATAACCTGTAAGAATATTTTAAATCATAATGCTTCTGAAATCCTGTTGGCTTCAGTGAGCCTTGAAGAAATAAAATTTATTGTATTTAATGTTGGAGATAACAAAAGCCCTGGCCCTGATGGTTTTAATGCAAAATTTTATAAAAATAATTGGGATTATATTAGACAACAGGTTTTGGAAGTTGTTAATGAGTTTATTGATAATGGTAAACTTCTTAAAAGTTTAAATCATACTTTTATTACCCTTATTCCAAAGAATAAAAATCCCACTGATATTGGTGATTATAGGCCAATTTCTTGTTGTAACTTTATTTATAAAATTATTGCTAGTGTCCTTAGTAACAGAATTAAAGTGTTCTTGCCTTTTCTGGTTTCAGAAAATTAGAGTGCATTTGTTCCTGGTTGACTTATCTATGAAAACTCTCTCTTAGCTCATGAGATGGTAAGGAAATTTAACACTAAACAGGGTGACAATGTTTGTATTAAAATTGACTTACATAAAGCATATGATAAGGTAAACAGACATTTTATTCATCATATCATGAAATGTATGGGTTTTCCTAAAAAGTTTTGTGATTTGGTGTTTGAATGTATAAATACTCCTACCTTTTCAATTCCGATTCAAGGAAAGGCAGAGGGGTTTATTAAATCTAATAGGGGGTTAAGACAGGGAGACCCCCTATCACCTTATCTTTTTGCTATTGTAATGGAATACTTTTCTATTCTTATGGAAATAGAAAGTATTAAAGGTAATGTGAAGCCTATAAACAGAATCCAACCTTGTGTTAATCATTTGGTTTATGTTGATGATCTTATGGTGTTTGTTAAAGCTAATAAAGAAAATGCAGTTTCTATTAAATCAATTTTTGATAATTTAAAAAATTATGCTGGCCTTCAACTCAATGTGAATAAATGTAAAGCATATTTTAGTAAATCTTGTAAGTTTAAAAGAGAATTTTTAAATGTTTTAAATATAGAAGAGGGGTTTCTCCCTATCAAATATTTAGGTCTGCCTCTTTCCACAAATATGATTTAGGATTCTAATTGTTCTATCCTTATTGAAAAAATTCAGGATAGAATGGAGACTTGGTCATGTAAGTTACTATCTATTGTTGGAAGGCTTGAACTTATTAAGACAGTGATTTATGCTATTATTCTTTACTGGCTACAAACTTTTCAAATCCCAGCTGCATCTATTAAAAAATTGGAAAGTAGATGCGCTGATTTTTTATGGAAAGGTAAATATCATAAAATAAGCTGGGATAATGTATGCAGGCCTAAAAATGAAGGGGGTATTGGCATTTGAAATATTAAGGATCTCTGTACTACTTGCCATTTAAAATTATTTTGGAGATTCCTAAATTCTGATTCTTTGTGGGCTAGATGGATGAGATCAAAATATTTGAAACATAATAATTTCTGGACTACTATTCATAATAGTAATCATTCAAACTCTTGGAAACATATTTTAAATTGTAGAGAAATTGGAAAATCAATGATTGAAAGAAAATTTAAAAATGGTCAAGATACAAGTTTATGGTTTGATCCTTGGTTTAAAAATGAGGCTTTTATAAATAAAGTTGGGTGGAATAGCCTTGTTATTTGTGGTGGATCTAATAATAAAGTTTCAGATATCATTATTAATAATAAATGGCAACCACAAATCCATCCTATTACTAATCCTCATAAAGATGAAATATGCAAAATACAATTTGATGCTTTTGCAGAGAATGACTACTGGGAATGGAAAGCTAACAGCAGAGGGAAGGTTTCCTTTAAAGCAACTTGGAATTTTATTAGAAGCAAATACCCAACAGAAGAGTGGTATCATTGCATATGAAATAGAGTGAATTGTCCCAAGATGGCATTTTGTACATATTTTGCAATTAAAAACAGACTGCCAACTTGGGATAGGCTTAATAAATGGGGCAATAACATAAATTCACTCTGTTCCTTGTGCAATACATGTATGGAAAATGCTAATCACCTATTTTTTGAATGCAGTTTCTCCTATTTTATCTGGAATCAAATCAAAGCTACGCTGGGTATAGATGACAACAAGCATATGGATCTGATGCATATTATCAAGATAATTAACAACAAATTCAGATCTACGTCAAAGGAAACAGATTATGCTCACATTCTTTTAACTACTGCAGTGTTCAATTTATGGAAAGAAAGAAATTTTCGAGTTCATAACAAAGGCAGCAGAAGCAAAGAGCATGTTTGGTTAACTACTAGTACTGATAGTAAGATCATTCTTCAAAAGTCTAATAAATTAATTAAAAACCAAACCAAGTATGCTTCCCTGGCTGATGATTGGAGCGCTGAAGCTGGAAGCAAACATTTAGAAGCTTATCTATTGCATTCGAAAAGCCTTCAGGCTGACAATCATGTTGACAATGTTAATCGCGAGCCATGCTCCGTCAATCAACAGAGAATGGCTGATAGGACTGATTTTATCTACTTCCATGAGACCGAGAATAAGTATGGTAACTTACATCATGCTCAAGCCACCAACTACTCAAAATTTGGAGCTATCTGGAGTAATAACAACAATTCGAGAAAGGCAACGTTAGATCTAGGTCGCGATGACACTAGATCTAACGATTTACAGTAATTCAGCTATGATAACGTTAAGATTCTGGAAAGAGATAAGGGAATGAGAAATGGGTCCAACGAAGCTCTGTCTTACTGGGAATGTGGAGAGATTAGTGGGCTGAGCAAAGATAAAGATTTGGAGAAGAATAGTAGAGCATCGTCTGCCATTTGATTGAGATAGAGTTTCGGCAGCCATTTTTGTTCTTTTTCTTTTGGCTGTGCGATTTGTTTTTAGGGTTTGGTTGTGAGTGTCGGTAACCCTAGTATGGGTTTTGGTTGTATTGTTGGGTTCAGGTAGTTTGTTTTTACCCGATTTTATTTTTGGGCTGGGCCCTGTATTTAACTTTCTTCAAAAAAAAAAGTATGAACTTTTGGATATGTGCAAGGTTCAAATATTAAACTCCCTATGCATATGAAATTTTACGCATCTAAGTTTTAAAAATTATGGTATAGGTAATTTATACATGCGAACTAAATTCTCAAGCGCATACCAATCTTTGAGGATTTCAAGTATATAAAGTTTTATAATAAATTGCTTTCTATACATATCAGTTTTTATAAAATATATAATTTCTATATATGAATTTCAAATAAATACATAAGCTATCAGAAATTGTATATGGATTCAGATAAGGTTCAGGCAAGGTACATATTACATATACGGCCGAGTTTCAAATGGATACCAATTTCTGAAAGAATGTATATACAAGGTTTTAGGATTTCGGGCTTCAATATTGATAAGTGGTGCCATATAAATCAAACGACGCCATAAGTACAGAGAATTTTAGGGCACGTCATGTGATATTGGAAGACATCCATAATGATCAGAGATATTACCCATGAATTAATGTTGCAAAAGGCGACTTCGACCATATCATATGACCTCAAGGAATGTCCACTACACCATTGGATTCATATGCATTTAATAGCTTCATGCACATTGTCCTGAACATATATAATTTTTCATATATAAATTTGTATAATATAATTTCATACATATAAATTTCTATAAATCAAACTTTCTTATAACAGTGGATTTTATGATGATATATAGAATTCTAATCCCCTATATCAAAACTTAGATCTATGTGACGATTCTTCATTATGAATTGTTTTTCAAACAAAAATTATTTCAAAAGAAAGAATTTTGATAGAAAGGCATGTTCTTGTCTATAGAGTCTATCAGTTCATGGATTATGACTTTTCAGACTTACAAACAAGATCTTTCTTTTTGCTAAGTAAAGCTTAAAGTGCTACAATTTTACAAAGCTACAATAATGTTTATCTTAGCAAGCAATTTTATTCAAAGAATTTTACCATACGAATCTTTGAAAAAAATATTCTTTGTGAATCGAAAGAGCTACTACTGATTATTCCATAAATCTACTATTTCAAAAAGGAATTTGCAATGTCCTTAAAAGTATATACTACTAAGAACTATGAAATTTTTTCAGAACTATCATGATCTATTTTTATTATTAAAACTCTAATTAGAAGAGTCTATTATTAATTAAAGGACTATTGATTCATGTATCATGATCATTCAGTCCTTTATTCGAGATTTACGCTTCTATTAAGATTACAAGTTCTGCAAAATTTCTTCAAACTTCAAACATTGGGAATGAAACCTCTTATCCGGACCATTGGAACACACCAAGTAACTTTTGAAAAGCTAAGAAATGAAAGAGCATCCATCAAGAACTATAATCACGAGCAGCCAAAAGGGAAAAATTAATCAAGCAGATAGTTGATCAAAAGAGGAAGAAAAATCTTAAAAGGTGTTACCCTTATTTCAAACAAAGAAAGATTTACAGATAATCTTAGCCATGAAGAGCAAAGCAAACGATAAAGGATCATTAACTGGATGATCAATACATTGAGGCGAAATAAGAGATAAATTCAAGTAAATTTACAATTCTGGAGTAGAATCAATATCCAATATTGATATTTTTCAAACTAGGAGATTCAAGTTAAATCTACAAAGATCATCTGAAAAAGAATAATTGGATTACAAAGTGGTAAAAGGCACCTCGGATTATGGCTTAATCACAGCTTGCTTCGAATTCCAAAATACCCATAATTTGATTTCTACTTGGTTAAAATTATTCTTCGAATTCTAAAAGCATTCATTGTTCGTATCCTAATATGAATTTATCATATGACCAATACAAAGTATCCAGAATAATTATGGGATTTCCATCTACAAGATTGAGAGTGTCAATTACCAATGAAGTCACAAAGTGCAATAAAAAGGAAAATTACTCCTAAAAGGCATGGATTCACCAAGGAGTTACATATATAAAGGTGAACTTTCCAGCTCTTACTACAAAGCAAATTGGATAAGATGACTACCACTCATACTTTGGACATATCAAGCCACTACAGTATAGATTTCCTATGCATAATAAGTAATGCTTCTAATCGAAGTTGAGATTTAATCCCATAAAAGGGATAAGAGATAAAAGGAATTCCCGGATTTGATCAATGGACTAAAACGACCAAGTAAATGCCCAAAAATCAAAGAAGAATAATTGAGTATTATAAGTCCAAATTAAGAGGAAAATTTATTCGAAAAGGAGATCCAATGCTCCAAAAAGTTATGGCAGATAATAAAACCCCCATGGATGGGCCGCTCGAACCAAATTGGAATGGATACCTAATCGTATACAAAGTGATCCCGCTTGGGACCAATAAACTTTATCAATCAGATGAAATTGCCATAGTAAGAACACGGAATGCCGAATATTTGTGGCCATATTTCCCGATAATGGGTAAATAAAAAGAAATTATCAGTTCAATCATGGAAAGGAGTGAGATTCTCCAAAGATAAAAGACTTGGCCATCAAAGACCATGACCACAAGAGGTCCATGGCCTTCAAAGGCCCATGCCATTAAAGGCTCATGATTGCAAGATGTTCCTGCCATCAAAGGCTCTAGCCATCAAAGGCTCATAACCGCAAGAGGTCCTTGGTCATCAAAGGCCATATCTAAGCCTTCAGTACCATCATCAAAGGCCTCATTGAAGTGCCTCCTAGAGGAAGGTCGGAGTAAGACTTTAGTGCCATCATTAAAGGCCTTACTAAAGCACCGGGAAAGCCTTCAATCCCTGCTTACGTGGCTTGGTTGGAGCGCCTCCTAGATGGGGGATAGAGTAAGCCTTTAGCGCCATCATAAAAGGCCTCGCTAAAGCACTGACGAAGCCTTCAGTGTCATCATCAAAGGCCTCACTGAAGCACCTCCTAAAGCGAAGATGGAGTAATTCTTTAGTGCCAGTCATCAAAGGCCCCACTAAAGCACCGAATCAATCTTCAAGAGGAAGATCTATCAAAATCCGAGCCAAGTAGTGCTTCAATCAATCAATCTTTAAGAGGAAGATATATCAAAATCCAAGCCAAGTAGTGCTCCAACTCAAGAAAATCTTCTAGAGAAAGGTCCACCAAATATGAGCTAACAAATGCAATTACCAACTTCCACATAAGGAATTATGGTCTTCTTTTATTATTGCCAGATAAGCGATTCTGATCTTCTATTATTATTACCAAATAAGAGATTCAGTCTTCTATTATCATTGCTAGATATGGATTTCTGGTCCTCATTTATTATTGCCAGATAAGAGATTCTGATCTTCTATTACCATTGCCAGATATGAATTTCTGGTCTTCTATTATTTCCAAATAGGAGATTCTGGTCTTCTGTTATCATTACCAGATAAGGATTTCTAGTCTTCTATTATTGTTAGATATGGATTTCTGATCTTCTATTATTATTGCCAGATTGGGATTTCTGGTCTTCTATTACTGTTGCCAGATGTGGATTTCTGGTCTTCTTTTGTTACTATAAGATATGGATTTTTGGTCTTCTATTACTATCGCCATATGTTGATTTTTGGTCTTATGTTATTATTATCAAATGTTGATTTCTGGTCTTCTTCAATTATTATTTCTTCATAAGGTTTTCTGTTCTTATATTATTATAAGACATATGTTCGCTTTTCTATTATTACTGGATGATTTTCTGGTCTTCTTTTATTATCAGATGGATTTTTGGTCTTCTATTATTATCAAATGGAATTCTGGTATTCTATTACTATTAGATGGATTTCTGGTCTTCTACTATTATCAGACGGATTTCTGGAATTCTACTATTATCATATCGATTTTTGGAATTCTATTATTATCGAAAGGATTTTCTGGTCTTCCCTTATTGCCAGATGACTTTCCGAACTTCTATTTGGGATATTTGTCCTATAATCAAAATGAATTACCAATCTTCCCTTCTATAATATTATCAAATAACTTTCTATTTTAATTATTCTGGAAATTATGATCGCGATATGGTTTCCAAAGCTTATATTCGGAAAATTATTAGTATTCAATGAAATGTTGAAAATAATCTTGGTGCATATAAAATAATGCGAGAAATTCCCCAATTACATGTTAATTGATAACCCGATGAAATCCGAAAAGGATCATTATAGATTTAAATACTAAGTTATAATGGAAATTATTGTTTGTTTTGTATTGTGCAGGATAACATGATTAGAAAGAAAGCCTTGTGAAGAATCAGTGATACCAAGGAATTCTTGGTTTTACCCTAAAGAGTAAAAAGCTTCTTTCATACAAGGGGGGCTAAATATTATCCATATAATTTCCAAAGGATACAAGCTAAGGAATCAATGCCGAAGATAAAGACTTATGTCGGGGTTCAAAGGTTCAGATGCTAAGACAGAGAAATAGTTAATATTGAAGGTCATGATAGAAAACCACACCTCTCTTAAGGATTAAGAGCATTTCGCAAATAACGTCAAAGATGAATGTCAACATTAAGGCCCCTGTCAATGTCAAAGACATGTAGCATATCGACGCCACACCAATAGATGATATCGAAAGTATGAAGATACGCAACACCGAAAGAATGAAGCTAAATCAACATTAAAGACCATAAGATTATGTTAAGGAAATCAATATCGCTCCTCAACTATGTCGACACTCTTCCATCTCGCATTCCATCAAAACCGCTCTTCGTCGATGCCGCCATCTATGGATATCGCATACCACCATGCCGCATATCATCGAGACAGGAATGGAGAAAGAGAACTAATGATTATCAATGTCGCTCCTCATCAATGTTACTTTACCAACACTGTCGCACATCCTCAGTTCGCTTCCTACTAATGCTGCTTCTTCAATGGCATTGAATCTCCTCAAAATAGGCTGTTATTGATGTCCTACTTTGGAAATATCATCACAGTCTATCTTCGCAACATCGGTGATGATCATCATTGATGTCCACAAATACCATCAAAACAAATGGGATGATAATCGATGGCACATTCCGCTGACGCCGCATTTCATCCACATCGCACTTCGCCGATATCGATGCCATCCTTCAACCATATCGTGCTTCATCAATATGATAACAAGAATGCCACATGTAACGACCTGAAATTTTCAACCATTCACATCCATACATGTCGGACTTGAATTGCTCAAAATATCAGATTGTTAATTTAAAATTTGGAAAATCTCAGCATATACAGTAAATAAAGATCATAGAATCACAAACACAGAGTAATATGACTATAATGCAGCGGAAACAAAAGAATAGTAGTTCATGAAGCTACTATATATATAACAGAGTTAAGTAAGATACAACAGAGGTCTCAAATACATAGATATCTCAATACAATAGTCAAATACAAGATCTGAGTACATCACTGGAATCAACTGAATAACTGATAGCAGAATCAGTATAGCTGGATCTCCAAGCGAAGCTCCAACTCCAAAGATGAGTCTCGAACATTGAGCCACTCAGTCTGCCCCGAGTGTAAAGCAAAACACAAAACACTCGAGTTAGGATTAACATTCTCATATCAATAAATTCAACTCAAGTGAAATATAAACTGAAATACAAGTAACTCAAAGGATGTTTGGGATAACCATTCACTAAGGATCCGTTAAACTATCTACTATGTAGTAATATACGCTATTATAATAATGTCTACAGTAAAGTATACTTTTTAAAAATAGCATTAAGGCTTTACATTTTCCAACTTAACACATTTTTAGGTGTGCCAATAGTCTATACAATACCGTAATACCCCGTAAACTGGAGCTACCAGAGGATACTCCATAGGTACGACATAAATCAAACTCATAGTAAAGCACGCTAGGGTAAGTGACATGGCACAACTAGGTAATGCCAGGGTAGATATACCAATTACACTTCCGGGCCGGTGGTAACGCAGAGTCGCAGCAACCGCCCACCTCGAGCCACACTCCCGAATCAAGGGTGCGCACCAAATCAATCACAAAGTAATAGAATGGCATCGATGGAGTGTGTCCGATAAGAGGAGCTACCTCATTAGCCCGTCGATTGCTCCTGTTTTAGCCACCTTAAGCCAATCACGGGAGTTGGGTCCATGTATATACCTCATATAGAATCGTCGCTACCATCCTACTTCATTCTGGAATCTCCACCGCGTACACAGTTGTTAAAGTGGTTTTCGGTATCGACAGAGAGTGCCCATATCCGATCCCGGTCTCTTTAATAACCAATCGTTAATATAACACCGCGGTCATTTCACAATAGTTTATACTTCAAAACCAAAATATCATTTCCATTTCAAAACCATATCAAAACGATATCATTTCCATTTCAAATATATTCACTTCCAAAATCATAGTACTTTCAAAGTTATACCACTTTCGAAACCAAACACTTAAAATCATAATACTTTGGAAAACCATAACACTTTCATTTAAACAGTTTAAATATTAATAATAGTATATAAATAAAATAGTTTATAAAAGAAAATAGCTTAAGTTAAAATAGTTCGTATATTAAAATAATTAGTGTATTAAAATAGTTTATAATAAAATAGTTTATATTGGAAGTGGTTTATAACATAATAGTTTACAATAAAATAATTTATAAAGAAAAATATAAAAATAGTTTCCTCAAATTTTACAAATCGATTCAAAATCAACTCGAATTTCAAAATTCTAATTTAATTCAATCTCAATTCATCAATTTCAATTCAATCCAGTTTCTTAACAAACCATTCCATATTAAATCAATTTCAAATACAGATTTGAATCACAAAATAAACCATTTGAATTTCAATATATTTCAAAACTTTAAATATTCAACATTTCAAAACTAAATTCGATAATTTCATATATATATATCATATTCACTTTACTATTATTTAGTTTTGAAATATTTACTTAATCATTTCAATAACATTTATATACAGCTTCAATTTACAAATTAAAATAAACAAAATATCCCATTTAAATTTATATAAATTTGAAATATTCATTTAAGTCACTTTTAATCAAATTCAAGTTATAAAACATATCTTTAAAATTTCAAATTTAATAAATTTCAAATCAAACTTATTTAAGTATAAATCTTAAATAAATATAATTTCAAATCAATTTCAAATTATCTTTCCAACCTGAATCATTATAAACTCTATATTTGAAAATATATATTTTAAATAAATACTTAAACATATTATATATATCAACTTTATTAAGTCAACTTTAATAAATCTTTAAAAATCATTATTTATTAAAACCATATATTTCTTTTCAAAACCATAGAAATCATTTTCAAAATATTTATATATAGACCAACGGTGTCTGTAAATAATTTTCTACCCTCCGGTCAAGTGATACGGATATTTGTCATTTCAATCCGCAATTTAAATTATATACGGGTATATATCTTTTCAACCCGTAATCCCAAATTCAATTCAATGAAAATCGCTTGGGTTTATCATTTCAACCCATAACGATTTTCTCTTATTCTACAGATCGTTCGGGTATGTATCATTTCAACCCATAGTGAATTCTATACTAACAGGGAACTTGCAGGGTGATAACAGATATGATAATAACATAACTGGCATATATCATCAATATAAATAACAGATAATGGTGTCAGATGTCACAGGTGAACGGATACAGATAACAACATATATATGGAAATGTAAATAACTAACAGCAGCATACTTCAATTGCCGTTTCAATTGAAATCAAATTTAATAAATATAAGAACATTAATCGTGAGTGATTGCTCACCTTTCGAGGTTAGAGGATTCACAATGAAATGAATTATGAATCCAAGCACGAATTCCAAATCAAAGCTAGATTGGCACGAATTTGACGAACAAATCTGATAAATAGGAATAGCTGAAATCAAATGAGAATCTATTTGATATAGACTGAAACAAAATATAAATTATATTATTATTATTTTTTCTTAAAACCAAAAATCAATCTAAAATACATATTTAAAATTATACATATACCTATATATATATATATATATATTTTCAAACTAATGGTCCAAATAAAACCATTGTATCTATATTCAAATCAGTATTTTAACTCTCATACCTATAAAATAAAATCAATATATATACATAAACATGTCACTATACAAACTCATAAATATAACATAGACTTCCCGTACCTACAGTGTAACGACCCGATATTTTCAGCCATTCGCATCCACACATGTCGGACTTGAATTGCTCAAAATACCGCATTGTAAATAAAATTTGGCAAATCTCAGAATATACAGTAAATAAATAATCACAGATCACAGACACAGAGTAAAATAATGCAGCGGAAGTAAAAGAAATAGTAGTTCATGAAGCTACTATATAAATATATCAGAGTTACATAAGATGTAACAGAAGAAATAGAGTACAACAGAAGTCTCAATAAAATAACCAAGTACAAGCTGAGTAGAACAACGGAACTGAAATAGATAGGACAAGACAAGCAGATAATTTCCAGCGATTCCAATCTCCAGAAGGTGGAATCCAAATCTGTGAATACTCAGGCTGACCCGAGCGTAAATAAAAATACAAACAATCGAGTCAGGACATACATACTTATACAATGTAAACCAACTCAAGTGAACTGTAGTAAAAGTACAAGTAACTTAGAAGATGCTTGGGACCGCCCATTCTCTAAGGATCCGTTAAACTATTTACTATATAGTAATATACGCTATATACAGTAGTGTCTAATCAGTAAAGTATAATCATATAGAAAATAGCGTTAATGGGATGGTGAACCTTAACGCGGTCGGATCTTTAAACCAAAATCGTAGTGGGCTCGATATGGTAGGTGACACGACACACAAGGCAATGCCAGGGTAGATATACCAATTATGCACACGGACTGATGGAACGCATAGCAGCCACTACCGTCCACCTCGAACAACACTCCCAAATCAAGGGTGGCCACCAAAAATCACAAAGTAATAGAATGGTATCGAAGAAGTGCGTCCGATAAGAGGTGCTACCTCACTGGTCCGAGATCGCTCCTGTTTTAGCCACCTTATGCCAACTCACGGGAGTCGGGTCTACGTATATACCTTAGGATCGTCGCCACCATCCTACTTCATTCTGGAAACTCCATGGCGTACACAGTTGTCAAAGTGGTTTTCGGTATCGACAGAGAGTATGTCCATATCCGATCCCAATCTCTTTAACAACCAATCGTTATTATAACCCGTGGTTATATTTTAAAACAGCTTATACTTCAAAATAGAATATCATTTCAAATCCAAATCTTTATCAAAATAAAGATTAAATCAATTTCAAACCATTTCAATATATTTAAAATATCATATCATTTCAAAACTTCATTTCAAATCATTTCAATATATCAAAATATCATATATTTCCAAAACTTCATTTCAAATCATTTTAATATATCAAAATATCATATCTTTTCAAAACTTCATTTCAAATCATTTAATATATCGAAATATCATATCATTCCAAAACTTCATTTCAAACCATTTTAATATATCAAAATATCATATCCTTTCAAACCTTCATTATCAAATCATCATTAGAGTTCAAATCCAAATATTCAACTTTAGATACCCTTTTAAATTCAGAGATATCATTCATTTATTATCATTTCTAGTCATCTTTTAAATAGTTTATATTTCAACAAATTAATTCATTTAAATTCATTTAAAAGTGTAAGTATTATATTTCAAATCAAGTATTCAATTTCCAAAGTTTCAATTCAATTCAATCATTTATTTCAATTAAATTTCCATAGACCATTTCAAATTTCAAATACAGATTTAATCCACAAAATAACTATTCAAATTATAAAATAAATTCCAAAGCTTTATTATTCTATATTTCATAAGTCCAATATCTTTTAAATAGATTCAGATTACAAGTAAACAAAATATTTTTCATACTAATATAAACTTCAATTATTTATTCTAAGATTTAATATCACTTCAAATTCATTTCAAAATATCATTTCAAAACATCATCTATTTAAATTAAATTTAAATACCATTTAATCACATTTCAAAATAGTTGTATTTCCCAAATCAACTATTCCATTTAAATCATTTAAAGTCAATTCATTATATTTAATAATTAAATATTTAATTTCCAAATTTAATCTTTTTTAAAGATCATTTATTCATTTGAATTTATTAAACAAAGAAAATTCAACTTTCGCAGCACTTAGAGAATGCTACGAAATGTTATGTTTAAAAACAGTTCATTAACAAAAGACGACATTTTAAATGCTGTAATATCTTAATTTAGTTTCAATTAAAGTTTTAGTTAAATTTAACAACTATAGCACTAACAAAGTGCTATAATAACCCTTAGTTCAAATTTGCTATTTGGTTCATTTAAAACAACTACAGCATTTTCCAATGCTGTAATATCTTTACGTTACATTTCAAAAATGCTGTCAAATCAAATTCAGAGTTTTATTTAAAATTTCACACATAATTAACTTTTAATATAAATCATTTTAACTTATATAATCATATATTTTCACATTTAAAAATAATCATTTAAATACCTTTATTTCTATGATTTTATAAAGTCAAATTTCCATACAAAAATCAAATTAAATAACAAATAAATTTTCATTTCTTTAATTAAATTCTTAACTTAACAACTAAACTTAAATTTCAAAATATAACTTATTTCCATTTATTTTACTTAATTAAAAATTCACTTTTAAACAAATTTCACAAAATTCAATTTTAGTTATATTTCCAAATTCAGCTTAAATATTCATTTATTTCATATTTTAATTTATACAAAATCATTAACACTTTTCACAATTATTATTACTTAATAAAATCAATGAATTCATCTTTTAAATCAAATTTGTCATATTTTCTTACTTTACATAAATTCCATTTATAAACAAAATCATAAATTCCAAAATTAACTTATATTTCAAATTCTACTTCACCATTTACTTAATTCACTTATTTAATTTGTAGAAAATCACTAATATTTTATAGTAATCATTTTAAATAAAATTTAAATCAAAATATCATAATATTTACATTTTTAAAATATTTTATACAATTCAAAAAAATATATAAACCACGGGTCTGTATAAAATTTTCTAGCCTAGGTCAAGTGATACGGATATGTATCATTTCAATCCGCAGTTTACAAAGAAAAACCGGGTTCTATCATTTCAAACCCGCAATCCCAAGTTAAATAAAATAAATAAAAATTCGCTCAGGCTTATCATTTCAGCCCATAACGATCTTTCCCTATTCTAAAGTCCGTTCGAGTATGTATCATTTCAACCCATAGTGATTTCTATACTAACAGGGAACTTGCAGTGTGATAAACTGATATAAATAAACAGTATACAATATATAACAGTAACAGATGATATAAAATGTGTATAAACAGGGATGAACATCATATAATCATAATATAATAGTTATAATAGGATGATATAAATTTACAGATTCAAATGGTGTCAGTTTACTAGTTATATAAGTACACATCGTCTGGTGAGAATTACTCACTTTTTGTGCTGGAGATATCAACTCAAATGACACAACGGATTCCAGAAGGCACGATGACACAAAAATAGGCTCAAGTGGGAAGAGATCCAAGCTTAGAACTTGTGTTACAACCCAAAACAAAACAAAATAAAATCAAAATTCAATACAACATTAAATTGAAACAACTTTGAAGTAAAAAGAGATACGAATACACAGTCTTTTGCCTTGCTTCCTACATTTGATTGCACGGCCTAGGTAATGTTTTGGCTCAGGTTTGGACATACTTTGGTTCAGGTTTGGGTTATAAGGCATGGCTACAAGGTATTGAAGTGGTGGAGGAGTTACTACGCATGAATATGAAGAGGCTTATGCAAAATAGTGGTTTTGGTTCAACTTTGGCTCAGTCTACAAGGTCATTGGGCTCGGCTATGACATATTTAAGATCTGGACAGAGGATGAAGGTGATGGTTATGGGTGTGTCAAGGTGGTGGTGGCGGCTAGAGGTGGTGGTGGTGGTGGAAAAAGAGGTGGTGAAGCAACAAGGCTCAAACTAGCATGTTTTCAAGGCATAGGTTGTATTTTTTTGGATTTTAGTATCATGGTGGGTTCGACCATGGTTCAGATCTGAGGAGTAGGTGGTGATGATGACAGGGAAGAGGTGTAGGAGGTGGTTTCCATGGCTATGGAGTGGAGGCCGAGCAAAAGAGTGGAGAGAACTAGGCAAAAATACATAAGAAAATAGGAAGAAAAGGAAGAAAATAAGAGGAAGACACTACCCAAAATGTTTGAAGCCATGAATAAAATGAAAGAATGGTTTCTTGAGTGAGAAATAGGATGAAAGTCATGGCTAGAAAACTGAAAATGGCAGCCAAAATGAATAAATGAGATGGTTATGACATTTGAAACGTTTCTGGACAATGAAACGTCTAGAAATGAAACGGCTTAAACTCTTCACGTTTCCATTCTTTAAAGATCAAATAAAAACAACAATAAATCAGCAAATACCTTTAAAAACCGAAACCAAGTGAAATAATATGAAAATAAATAATTAATTTTAAAGAAAATATAAAAAGGATGAAAGAAATTGCTTAAAAATACAAAACAGTGTGCAGAAATTACAAACAAATCACTACTAGTCTTGGGAAAATATCCACTTCATTTTAAAAATATTATGAAGTGAAAATTTGAAATAAAATAATTTAGTTATAATTTCCAAAATAAAATAAATAATTAAATTGGAGAAAAATAGAAAAAGAACTAAAGAAAATGTTTAAAATTTGAAAACAGGGCATGGAAATTACAAGAAAAATACTACTAGCTCTAGAAAAATTCCTACCTCACTTTAAAAATATTAAAAGACAAAAATATACATAAAAACATATTAATACATATAAAAATAAAATATGATAAAGAAAATATAATTTATACAATTTAAAATAACAAAATTGTAGAATAAACAAATTGCACTCAATATTGAAATATACATAACTTTCACTGTTTAACTCCATTTTCAACGAAATGAAAAGCAGTGTTCAAGTTATTACATCTATTTTCATAATAAAAGATAAAAATTAAGATTTTAAAATAATTTAAATTTGAAGTTTAAAAGTCAAAGTTTGAATGGTTTGACCAAAAATTCACTTTACAGTAAAATATTCAAATTATACTAATTTGAACTATAAATCACTTAATAATCATCATTTATATTTAAAAATGAAATGTTTGAAATAAAACAAATTAAAAATAATTTTAAAAATAAAAGAAAGTCCAAATTAAATATTATACAAAATCTAGGGTTGTTACATACAGATTGTTTTAAACAGCAAACAGTATATATAACCATATATATTATAAACATACATACATAATATATATTAAAATCAATAAAATTCAATACAACATGCTTTAAAACGTACACACTTAAAACAACGAAATGCAATACTTAAAACTCTGCATATATATATATATGTATATATATATATATATATATATTTAAACAGCTTCCATTAACTTTACAATTTTTTTTTAAAACTTATATAGCCAACAGACTCAACACAAGTATATATATGTATACCTTATGAACAGATTAACATAACTAAGTTTAAACATATTATACTATATACCATTTAATCTATTATATTGTACTAACTAACATTCTTATACTACCATATTACAAACTTATTTTAAATTATATATATAACAAATATGCAAAGGCCTAAACATATAATAAAACTGTAATGTCAAAACATATATAACTGACATATATAAAAGTTTATATAAACCACATATGTAACCATATACGCATATATATCTCAGAAAAACATGCAGACTGACATACATATATATACACTTTTGTAAACTATACTTAAATGGATACCGTTATTTCAAAGTACGGCATACAAACGTAAATATATAATAAGCTCTATATATACAAACCTACACAGCAGAGCAAAAAAAACATAATATAAACTAACATATATTAAACTAACGTTTCAAATAACTTATACAGACAAATGTATATTTATATAAGCTAACCCTTTAATATATATTACTTCCCTATAAGACTAGAAGAAGATGAGGAGGAAGGCCAAAGATAAACTTTGTAATATACGTATAAAACAAAGATTTTATATACTTTACCTTTATATATATATAGAATGCAACAGTGGGGGAGGCTGAATCGCTAGGCTGCGGAGCACAAAGAGGCAGAGGCCGATGGGACGGTGGTGAAGGCGGTGTTGTGGGATTTGCGTCCCAGGGTGGCGGATGGGATATGGGTCATGGTTGGAGTTTTGGGTTGTCGTGTGGTCTGCGTGAAGGAGGAGCAGAGGAGGGTTCCAGGCTTGGTAGGGCTGTGTGGTTGGAGCGGACAATGGAAGATGGTAACGACTTATAGTGATGTGGGCTAGGGGAGAAAGAGCGGGCGGAATGTAGGAGAATGAAGTAAGATGCGGCTCTCTAGGTGGTGAGCGGAGGGTCTCGTGCTTTGGCTGTTTGCGTAGAAGGTGGGTGGGAAATGAAGTAGCACAAACATGAGGCAAGAGCAAACAAAATGAGAGGAAGATGTTCAGGCAACGAATAAGCTCAACATAGAATATTATAAAAAAAAAATTTCTCTTCAACAGTATGACCAAAAATAAAGGGGTCACAAAATGAACTAGTAGACATATGTCAAACAGGTGAGAATGTAAATAGTCAGGCACGAGAATTCATAGAATAAAGGAAAAAGACGGTTCGTTTTCAACAAGAAGACAAATGAATGGTCAGAGAGAAACTCAAAAGACTCCAGAATGTGTACCGATACGGTTAACCGTTTTGCGATTTTCGTCGTGTACCGGACCGCGAAACACACAAATGAATATACTGTGAAGATCAGCACGACGAGATGAACAGAATGATACACAGATATCTGTGGTACGACCATCGTATCAAAATTCGATAATCGGTACCGAAAATGCTGCTAAAACGCCGAAAATAAGGTAAACGGAGCAATAACAGTCCAAATTTGATGAAACGAAATATGACGTCTCACTCAGAAGATGATTTACAAATTTACTATAGAAAAATATTTAGGTTTTGAAAACATTTTATTATCATCAAATATTAACTGATTTAAATTGAAATAAAATTACACTTGGAAATAAACTTCCATATTATCCGATGAAAATCTACAAATTGCTATGTTTAATTAGACGTATTCCAAATATCAAAATTTATATTTCCAAACTCAATTATTTAAAATTTCACAAAAATTCAGTTAATTAAATTAAATAAAACCACTAAAATTTACGGGTTGTTACACTCTCCCCCACTCAAAACTTTTCGTCCCCGAAAAGGAACGAGGTAAGAGAATAGAAACAACCAGAAGAAAATAGATTGAAAAACAAAATAAAACAATTAATTTAAACCATATAGATTTCAATTTAAATAAATTAATATTCAGCCATTGATTTAAAATTCAAGGTATTTCATTAAGTTGATTTAATTCCAATTTATTAATTTCCCCTAAACAAACTTTATTTTATCACATTTACTCATTATCTTATTATTCAATTTTATCTTAATTAACATTTTCTATTATCATAAATTAAGTGTATAAGCATTTGTAAAAATCATATTTTATCCAAGTTAATCCTTCTTTATTCCAAATTATTATTAAATTTATTCCACTTAATATATCTTATCACATATTATAAGTATATTTACACTTATTATAGCTACTCAAATTTATTCAAAATTTCTTTAACACCATTTTATATTGTATAATATTCAATTACATAGTTAACTTTCGACTGATTTGGGTAAGTTATATTAGAATAGAATTGAGTATTATACAAGTAAAATTTTCCAATTCATTTATTTCAAATTTAAATATTTATTCAAAATTTTGGCTTTATTTAAAATCATCCTTTAACATAATTTAAGAATTAAATTTCCGATTTAATTCAAACCATTTAGAGATAATTATGTATATATATATATATAAAATCAAATTAAATTTAAAAATAATATACCCATATATATATAAATCAAATCATACTTAAGAAATTCAAATATAAATATGTTTCCAAAACAAAACCGTAGCAAAGCTACAGAATGGTCTCTCCACTTCGAGACTCGAAAATGAATGTCGATGATGCGGCCGCCATCACCGAAATTATTTTCCGGCGACAAAGAGAAGAGTACTGATTTAAACTTTTTTTAAAAAAAAATTCTTGAAAACAATTTGTATTTGAAAATACTTTGAATAATATACACTATAAACTTTAAAGTCAAAGTTGAAATCACCGGAAATTAAATTCTCAAATTCCTGATTTTAAATTCATTTCAATTCCAAATCAATTTATAAACCATGTTTATAAATTCATTTAGAGAACAATAAATGATAATCAAATATTATCATTTCAAACAACCAATTTAATTAACTTATTAAAATCCAAAAAATTATACTTATATATATAATGTACAAAAAAATTATTTCATTTACTATATTTGAAAGTAATATTGTGTCAGTTTGCTCTGTTCAAGTGTTTTGGAATTCCTATCGATATCGTTGATCAGACGAATCGATCGAAAACCCAAATCAACATCAACAACTCAAACAACACAGTATATAAAACAGTTTTAATATTAATTACAAATACACTCCTTCACTCGATAATACAGATTGATTTCAAGGCAAGGATAGAGATCCAAATTAAAGGGACCTAAATCAAAGAATTCAAATTCGAAGATGGCTCGATAGGGAGATAAGATGATTGAATTTCAAACAGGAAGATGGATAAACTAATATAAATCGCAGGCAACCTTAACCGGGTCAACCGTGACTTTAAAAATAAGATCGATGCAGAATTCTAAGGCAAATCGACATTCGATCGCCAGAGATATAATTTTGGTATAACAAAAGATAACAGCATCGTAAACCGACAATACAAAATCTCTGGTGAATCAATGCTTATTATAAAGGAGTTTCACCCCTTTACAAATCATTCAGAGAATGGCGAGACCGCCAATTTATTATAGAGATCATTCGAAGTAGAGTTATGGGATACTCCAGAATCAAAAAGACACGAATATGGGGGACACGAATGGACTATGGAACCAAAGGGAACGTTCCAAAATTCAAAGAAACCGAGTCAAAGAAGAAGGAATTAGTCTCGAACGAAAGTGATTCTGTAATTGAATTTTACTCTATATGCTGAGTTTTGCCTAAAACCAGAGCTCTGATACCAACTGTAACGACTTGAAATTTTCAACCATTCGCATCCATACATGTCGGAATTGAATTGCTCAAAATATCAGATTGTTAATTTAAAATTTGGCAAATCTCAGCATATACATTAAATAAAGATCACAGAATCACAAACACAGAGTAATAAAACCATAATGCAGCGGAAACAAAAGAATAGTAGTTCATGAAGCTACTATATATATATAACAGAGTTAAGTAAGATACAACATAGGTCTCAAATACATAGATATCTCAATACAATAGTCAAATACAAGATCTGAATACATCACTGGAATCAACTGAATAACTGATAGCAGAATCGGTATAGCTAGATCTCCAAGCGAAGCTCCAACTCCAAAGGTGAGTCTCGAACACTAAGCCACTCAGTCTGACCCGAGCATAAAGCAAAACACAAACACTCGAGTCAGGATTAACATTTTTATATCAATAAATCCAACTCAAGTGAAATATCAACTGAAATACAAGCAACTAAGAGGATGTTTGGGATAACCATCCTCCAAGGATCCGTTAAACTATCTACTATGTAGTAATATACGCTATTATAATAATGTCTATAGTAAAGTATACTATTTAAAAATAGCGTTAAGGCTTTACATTTTCCACCTTAACACATTTTTAGGTGTGCCGATAGTCTATACAGTACCGTAATACCTCGTAAACTGGAGCTACTAGAGGATACTCCATAGGTACGACACAAATCAAACTCGTAGTAAAGCACGCTAGGGTAGGTGACACGGCACAACTAGGCAATGCCAGGGTAGATATACCAATTACACTTCCGGGCCGGTGGTAACGCAAAGCCGCAACAATTGCCCACCTCGAGCCACACTCCCGAATCAAGGGTGCGCACCAAATCAATCACAAAGTAATATAATGGCATCGATGGAGTATGTCCAATAAGAGGAGCTACCTCATTAGCCCGTCGATTGCTCCTGTTTTAGCCACCTTATGCCAACTCACGGGAGTTGGGTCCATGTATATACCTCATATAGAATTGTCGCCACCATCCTACTTCATTCTGGAATCTCCACCGCGTACACAGTTGTTAAAGTGGTTTTCGGTATCGACAGAGAGTATGCCCATATCCAATCCCGGTCTCTTTAACAACCAATCATTATTATAACACCGCGGTCATTTCAAAATAGTTTATACTTCAAAACCAAAATATCATTTCCATTTCAAAACCATATCAAAACGATATCATTTCCATTTCAAATATATTCATTTCCAAAATCATAATACTTTCAAAGTTATACCACTTTTGAAACCAAACACTTAAAATCATAATACTTTGGAAACCATAACACTTCCCTTTAAACGATTTAAATATTAATAATAGTATATAAATAAAATAGTTTATAAAAGAAAAAAGCTTAAGTTAAAATAGTTCTTATATTAAAATAATTAGTGTATTAAAATAGTTTATAATAAAATAGTTTATATTGGAAATGGTTTATAACAAAATAGTTTACAATAAAATAATTTATAAAGAAAAATATATAAATAGTTTCCTCAAATTTTACAAATCGATTCAAAATCAACTCGAATTTCAAAATTCCAATTTAATTCAATCTCAATTCACCAATTTCAATTCAATTCAGTTTCTTAACAAACCATTCCAAATTAAATCAATTTCAAATATAGATTTGAATCACAAAATAAACCATTTGAATTTCAATATATTTCAAAACTTTAAATATTCAACATTTCAAAACTAAATTCGTTAATTTCATATATATATATATATATATATATATATCAAATTCACTTTACTATTATTTAGTTTTAAAATATTTACTTAATCATTTCAATAACATCTATATACAGCTTGAATTTACAAATTAAAATAAACAAAATATCCCATTTAAATTTATATAAATTTGAAATATTCATTTAAGTCACTTTTAATCAAATTCAAGCTATAAAACATATCTTTAAAATTTCAAATTTAATAAATTTAAGATCAAACTTATTTAAGTATAATTCTTAAATAAATATAATTTCAAATCAATTTCAAATTATCTTTCCAACCTGAATCATTATAAACTCTATATTTGAAAATATATATTTTAAATAAATACTTAAACATATTATATATATCAACTTTATTAAGTCAACTTTAATAAATATTTAAAAATCATTATTTATTAAAAGCATATATTTCTTTTCAAAACCATAGAAATCATTTTCAAAATATTTATATATAGACCAACGGTGTCTGTATATAATTTTCTACCCTATGGTCAAGTGATACAGATATTTATCATTTCAATCCGCAATTTAAATTATATACGAGTATATATCTTTTCAACCCGTAATCCCAAATTTAATTCAATGAAAATCGCTCAGGTTTATCATTTCAACCCATAATGATTTTTTCATGATCGTTCGGGTATGTATCATTTCAACCCATAGTGAATTCTATACTAACAGGGAACTTGCAGGGTGATAACAGATATGATAATAACATAACTGGCATATATCATCAATATAAATAACAGATAATGGTGTCAGATGTCACAGGTGAACGGATACAAATAACAACATATATATGGAAATGTAAATAACTAACAGCAGCTTATTTCAATTGTCGTTTCAATTGAAATCAAATTTAATAAATATAAGAACATTAATCGTGAGTGATTGCTCACCTTTCGAGGTTAGAGGATAGACAATGAAATGAATTACGAATCCAAGCACGAATTCCAAATCAAAGCTAGACTGGCACGAATTTGACGAACCGATCTGATAAATAGGAATAGCTGAAATCAAATCAGAATCTATTTGATATAGACTGAAACAAAATATAAATTATATTATTATTATTTTTTTTCTTAAAACCAAAAATCAATCTAAAATACATATTTAAAATTATACATATACCTATATATATTTTCAAACTAGTGGTCCAAATAAAACCATTGTATCTATATTCAAATCAGTATTTTAACTCTCATACCCATAAAATAAAATCAATATATATACATAAACATGTCACTATACAAACTCATAAATATAACATAGACTTCCCGTACCTACAGAATGTTTTAAACAGCAAATAGTATATATAACCATATATATTATAAACATACATACATAATATATATTAAAATCAATAAAATTCAATACAACATGCTTTAAAACGTACACACTTAAAACAACGAAATGCAATACTTAAAACTCTACATATATATATATATAATATATATATATATATATATTTAAACAGCTTCCATAAACTTTACAAATTTTTTAAAAAACTTATATAGCCAACAGACTCAACACAAGTATATATATGTAAACCTTATGAACAGATTAACATAACTAAGTTTAAACATATTATACTATATACCATTTAATCTATTGTATTGTACTAACTAACATTCTTATACTACCATATTACAAACTTATTTTAAATTATATATATAACAAATATGCAGAGGCCTAAACATATAATAAAACTGTACTGTCAAAACATATATAACTGACATATATAAAAGTTTATATAAACCACATATGTAACCATATACGCATATATATCTCAGAAAAACATGCAGATTGACATACATATATATACTTTTGTAAACTATACTTAACAATGGATACCGTTATTTCAAAGTACGGCATACAAACATAAATATATAATAAGCTCTGTATATATACAAACCTACAAAGTAGAGCAAAAAAAACATAATATAAACTAACATATATTAAACTAACGTTTCAAATAACTTATACAAACAAATTTATATTTATATAAGCTAACCCTTTAATATATATTACTTACCTATAAGACTAGAAGAAGATGAGGAGGAAGGCCAAAGATAAACTTTGTAATATACGTATAAAACATAGATTTTATATACTTTACCTTTATATATATAGAACGCAACAGTGGGGGAGGCTGAATCGTTAGGCTGCGGAACACAAAGAGGTAGAGGCCGATGGGACGGTGGTGAAGACGGTGTTGTGGGATGCAGGTCGCAGGGTGGCGGATGTGATATGGGTCATGGTTGAAGTTTTGGGTTGCCGTGTGGTCTGCGTGAAGGAGGAGCGGAGGAGGGTGCCAGGCTTGGTAGGGCTGTGTGGTTGGAGGCGACAATGGAAGATGGTAACGACTTACAGTGATGTGGGCTAGGGGAGAAAGAGCGGGCGGAATGTAGGAGAATGGAGTAAGATGCGGCTCTCTGGGTGGTGAGCGGAGGGTCTCGTGCTTTGGCTGTTTGCGTAGAAGGTGGGTGGGAAATGAAGTAGCACAAACGTGAGGCAAGAGCAAACAAAATGAGAGGAAGATGTTCAGGCAATGAATAAGCTCAACATAGAATATTATAAAAAAATATTCTCTTCAACAGTATGACCGAAAATAAAGGGGTCACAAAATGAACTGGTAAACATATGCCAAACAGGTGAGAATGTAAATAGTCAGGCACGAGAATTCATAGAATAGTAAAGGAAAAAGATGGTTTGTTTTCAACCAGAAGATAAATGAATGGTCAAAGAGAAACCCAAAAGACTCCAGAATGGGTACCGATACGGTTAACCGTTTTGCGATTTTCGCCATGTACCGGACCCCGAAACTGTAACAACCCAGGGTTTTGCTGTCAATTTATCTTCGTAATTAGACGATTAAATCATTGTTAATTGCTATTGCAGTTTAAATCAATTTGAAATCCTTTTTAAAAGAATTTGTTAAAGGATAGAAGTGGGCTTTACACTTTGAATAATTGCCCACATATTCGTTTAAATGTGTCTGCCATGTTATCAAAAGAGTGTCGTTTCCTTTCTTATTTGGTTCGTCCCTATTCTCAAAACTAGGGCTTGCTCAGTCCTTTCCTTGTTGCCGTGAAAATTATTTGTAACCATTCCCTCTTTTCTTATTTGATTGGCAAAACCCGGCCCTTAACTTATTCTTCGTTCAAAAAAAAAAGATAACCCTAACCTAAACGAAAGAGATTAAAAATGGCTGCCTAGATTTTTCGTCCTCGTCCCCAAATTCAGAAATTAGGGCTTCGAGAAAGAAACGGTGGCTCGAACAGATTTTCGTTCGCCTTTGCTTCGAATCTATGCTCGATTTCCACGGCTTCAACTCGCGACCATTCGAACTGGGGAGTCGTGCTATTCATTGGCAAAGGTGAGTGAATTTCAACCCTCACTCACATCTAATTCAATCGACTGTTTTTATATGACTCGATATCTTGATTTCGTTTATGTGGAGTTAAAACCTCTGGTTTTCCGTTCGTACAAAATTATTGAGATTGTCTATTGAATTATCTGGGTCACTCGCACTTGTTAGAATGTTGGTACTTTCTCAGATTTAATCAAATGAGTATTTTGATGACTTGAGTATTTCGGTTTTGCTTTTGAAAATCTTTGAATTTCTAGATGTCCACGGGTTCGAATTTGATCTGTTCGATTCTGTTCTGTTTGCCTTCGATTACTTAGATTTTGTGATATTACATCACTTGAAGTTATTCTGTTACTTAAATTTCACGGCATTGATTTTGTATATATATCTTCGGCTTTGAATTTATTTAACAATTTCTTTGAAACTGCTGCTGTCTTGACATGAAACGACTACCTGTAAGAATGGTTCGACATTGATTTCTTTAAGCTTTGACTGTGCACTTGCTTTGAGAATTTGATTTCTGGTTACATTCCAGTTTTCACCCTTGTGCAGGCTTTGGTCATACGATGTTGCTTGAAATTGAACTTGAATTTCGCTGTCTGTTGTAGTTGCACTTTACATTCGTATGCTTGCAGTCCCACTTACTTGTAGACAGTTGCATTCTTTAGTTTTTTTTTGTATACTACTCTAGTTGGTTCACCTGAACGTTGAACCAATCTAGTGTGTTGTTAATTACCTTTGCAACTGCTGTCACAATTGTTGGCACTACTAACATTATATATGTGCACTTATATGTGTCCTCATTTGTATACCTGAGTCTGGTAGGACTCAAGAATTGCCTCTTCACTGCACATGTTTTGAGTCACAGTTGCATTCATTAGACAGTTTGCATTTGAAATTGATGTCTTACTATTTCAACTTGGGATTTACACTGTTACTACCGGTGCACTTGTTACATTTGTTTACTTTGATTCAGTTTATGTTAACTTTGGCTCATGTATACTTGGTTTGTATATGACACATCAATGTGTGTCAGTTTTGTTATATGAGTCAGGATACATTGTTGTTCATTTTGTAGCAGCTTCAACTTAATGCATATAACCCTGGGCTTCACGTATAGTTGCCTAGTATTCTTATGGGTACTGATCTGTCTGTGTATTTTTGTTGGTGTTGAGTCACTTCATTGCAGATGCCTTGACCAGTGAGGCAGTCTGCACATTTATTTCACATAGTAGTGGGCATATGTGAGGTTGCACTCATGTGTTCTTTAGTCTGAAGCTCGTATGCAAATGTTTGCTGTGCATTTGTAATTGAATAGTTGTTCTTGTTTCTTATGCCGCATGACTTTATTGTTCAATTTTAGCCTTGACTACTTTGGCATTGACATGATGCTAAACTTGGGCATTGTTTGGTTTTTTTCGAATTTGTGTACTTGCGGCTGCTTGAGACAGCCATCCACTTCATTTTACTACTTTGCCGGTACAGGTGTTTCATTGTTGCCAGAACTTCTTGTATTCTGTAACACTGTTGTCATCTTCTCTTGACAGTTTGGGTATTTCCTTATAGTATTGGCGAGGCAGTGCACGCGTGCGTGCACTGCAGCCAAACAGAAGTTTGATTCGATTGATCATTTTGAGTTTGCTGGTTTGTTATTTAACACTGTTTAGTGTTATATCTGCCGTTATCCGATTCTCTTATCGAGAGTCGGATATATGAGATTTGTGTGACGGTCGTCTATTGGATATTTGAGTATTATTGCTTCTGTGCATTGATAACTGAGTTTGAATTAGACTGACCCATGTATTATTTTCTTTTGAATGTAATACTCGGGTCAGACCAGAGTTATTTCAGGTTGTAGATTTTCTTCTTTGAGTTGCTGTTCAGGATTTGAAGACTTTTCACATCTTCTGAAGTTGTCAGTGTCATTTTGTAGTAGTCGTGTCATTATATAGAACGATATGTATTCATGTATATTAGTCGATAATGTACTTGTATATATAACTTCTAGAGTCGACAGTTGTAGTTGTATCATATGTATCGTGTCAACTATGTATTAACTGACATCAGTTATATATATATGAGACTTTTGTTTTTATCTGTGTTCCGCATTTATATTATCTGTGTTATTGTTATATCTAATGTCCTAAACTATTATGAACCGTCGTAGTTCGTTTTATACTAGTATTGGGTGTGTCGATGGGAGTAAATAAATAATAGAAGAAAAATAAAAAGTATGTACCACTCCTATCGAGATAACCAATATTAGTGTAAGGCCAATTACGGATGGTCGCTCCTATCCAGCCTTATTCTTCGTAATAATAGACAGTATTTCCTTTAATACTCTTTGTTATTATGGGCATAGAGGTGGGGCGTCACAGTTGGTATCAGAGCTTGGGGGTTTATGGACATAATATAAAACATAACTTAGATGGAACATATGTTACAACTATTAGTCGATGTTTTATTTGTGATTTGAGTCAAAACTAAAGTTTTGAAATTTTGATGAAAGTTTTTAAATATCATTATTTAAAAATAAAAAGTGGATTTGTGTTCTGATGATTTGATTGATTTGAGTACTGTTTATCAGAGTGCGCAGCGGAAATAGTGAAACTGTCTTCGCTGGGTACAACTGATAATCTATTTGATTTAGAAATTGAAATAAATTTCATTGGTTGTTTACATAGCTGTAATTATTTTGTTTCTTTGAGAATTTCGAATCCGAATTGAGGATTCGAAGAAATTGCAGTTCTTTGATTTTTGTTGAAATTTCTGCTGACTTTCTTTTGTACTAATCATCTATTGATTAGATTTTGCTGTTTTGAATTGTCTTCATTGAAGATACATTCGAATGATTTCTTTGTTTATATTATAATGTGCGTGCAAATATGAATTGCACGTTACTGCATTTATTTTGCGTTGAACCGATGCTTGGTTATGAAATGTATTTTGTTGCCGTTATTTTTATAACGGGATTTTTACATCGATGCTAAATTTTGAGGCACGGTGTTTTGTTGGCATTTTGATGAATGAAAATTCACTGATATTACATTTTGATGTAAATTATTTTGATGAGATTTTGACGATTCAAAAATTACTGTCGCTTTGACTTCAGTAACAGTCAAATTTTTAAAGAGTGGATTTTCAAGCGATTATTCCGCAATGCTGATTCTGAGATTTGTTTTACGATGTTCTGGAGAAGTACAATTTCCTTTTTGAAATTGTTACTAATATTGTTGCTTTAATCACGTGATTGGAAAATCGTTTTAAAATGAAAATTGTTTTATAAAATTTTAGCAGTTTGCGTTTTCAAAAGAATGAGAAAGCGACTTAAACGATTCAGCAAAATCGAGGATTATGACCCCTTTCTTTTACTGTTTTGCTTAACTCTGGACTTGTTCAGTTGAGAATGCAAATTGTTATTTTTACAAAATAAATAAAATTGTTTTCGAAAATTTTACAGTTTGCAATTTCAAAAGAATGAGGAAGCGATTTAAACGTTTCAGCAAAATCGAGGACTATGACCCCTTTCTTTTACTGATTCGCTTAATTCCGGACTTATCCGTTTGAGAATGTGAAATGTATTTTTACAAAATACACAATTTTGCACTTTCAAGGAAACGATGAAGAGAATCAAACGATTTAGTAAAACACGTGGTATGGGACATGTGCGTTTGCTATTTCGGTTAATTCCGGACTCGTTAATTGAAATATTTAATGATTTTGTGTGCTTTCGAGCCACTATGAGGACCTTCGGGTCATTTGTTGGACCTTCGGGTCATTTGTTGGGCTTTCGGGCCACTCTGCGGACCTTCGGTCAAATACCAGTACTAGACCTTCGGGTCACTCTGCGGACCTTCGGGTCAATCTGATAGGCGCCAAAATTATGTTGAGTACTTGGTAGGCTTCGGCCACTCTAAGATGCACGTGCGGCGAATTAAAAACTCGCCATCTGATGGGATCGATCCAAGCTTTTATGTTGATTTTCTAGTCTTCTTAATTGATTTCTAGATATTTGTTGCATCCAATTATCTGCAGGTAATTGGATATTTGTTGATATGAGTTCTGATTATCGTTTTTGATAATCAGATATTTGTTGTTTCTAATTATCGCTTGTGATAATTAGATATTTGTTGATATGAGTTCTGATTATCGTTTTTGATAATCAGATATTTGTTGTTTCTAATTATCGCTTGTGATAATTAGATATTTGTTGATATGAGTTCTGATTATCGTTTTTGATAATCAGATATTTGTTGTTTCTAATTATCGCTTGTGATAATTGGATATTTGTTGATATGAGTTTTGATTATCGTTTGTGATAATCAGATAATTGTTGTTTCTAATTATCGCTTGTGATAATTAGATATTTGTTGATATGAGTTGTGATTATCGTTTTGATAATCGAATATTTGTTGAATTTGAAATTTGATTATCGTTTTTGATAATCGAATATTTGTTGAATTTGAAATTTGATTATCGTTTTTGATAATCGAATATTTGTTGATTTGAGAAATTTGATTATCGTTTTGATAATCGAATATTTGTTGAATTTGAAATTTGATTATCGTTTTTGATAATCGAATATTTGTTGAATTTGAAATTTGATTATCGTTTTTGATAATCGAATATTTGTTGACTTGAGAAATTTGATTATCGTTTTTGATAATCGAATATTTGTTGAATTTGAAACTTGATTATCGTTTTTGATAATCGAATATTTGTTGAATTTGAAATTTGATTATCGTTTTTGATAATCGAATATTTGTTGAATTTGAAATTTGATTATCGTTTTTGATAATCGAATATTTGTTGACTTGAGAGATTTGATTATCGTTTTTGATAATCGAATATTTGTTGAATTTGAAATTTGATTATCGTTTTTGATAATCGAATATTTGTTGAATTTGAAATTTGATTATCGTTTTTGATAATCGAATATTTGTTGACTTGAGAAATTTGATTATCGTTTTTGATAATCGAATATTTGTTGAATTTGAAATTTGATTATCGTTTTTGATAATCGAATATTTGTTGAATTTGAAATTTGATTATCGTTTTTGATAATCGAATATTTGTTGAATTTGAAATTTGATTATCGTTTTTGATAATCGAATATTTATTGACTTGAGAGATTTGATTATCGTTTTTGATAATCGAATATTTGTTGAATTTGAAATTTGATTATCGTTTGTGCTGATCAAATATTTGTTGAATTTGATGTTTTGTGATATTCGTCTTCGATAATTTGGCACTTGGTGATTTGTTTTCTGACTATCGTTTAGATAATTGGATGTTTGCTGATTTTGTTGATACGAGATTTTCTAGTCTCTAATTGAATCTAGATTATGCTGATTTCAATGAATTGATGTTTCCTATCTATCACTGCTGATAGTTAGAGTTTGTTGATTATGGAGTTTGTGTTTTCTAGTCATTAGTTGGATAACTAGTTATTTGCCATTTTGTGATTTGTGATTAGTGTTTTCTAATTATCTTTGCTGATAATTAGATTTTGCTGTTTTCTAATTATCGTATCGATAATTAGATATTGGTGTTTTGTGTTTTCTGAATTTCGATCATCTAATTGGTAATTGAATATTGCTGATGATTGCATTTATTCAGAGTTGCTGCTTTCCGAGTATCTATTGATAGCTAGATTTTGTTGAAAATTTGTGAATCTCTTTTATTGGGATTAAAAGATTCCTTTGGCATTTGAATTCTCGACTTTTATTTTCTAGCTTAACCAGTTTATGTTAGAAAATTTATTGTTAATGACAACCTTAATTATGAAAATTGCGGGACGCAATTTTTATAAGGAGGGGAGTCTGTAACAACCCAGGGTTTTGCTGTCAATTTATCTTCGTAATTAGACGATTAAATCGTTGTTAATTGCTATTGCAGTTTAAATCAATTTGAAATCCTTTTTAAAAGAATTTGTTAAAGGATAGAAGTGGGCTTTACACTTTGAATAATTGCCCACATATTCGTTTAAATGTGTCTGCCATGTTATCAAAAGAGTGTCGTTTTCTTTCTTATTTGGTTCGTCCCTATTCTCAAAACTAGGGCTTGCTCAGTCCTTTCCTTGTTGCCGTGAAAATTATTTGTAACCATTCCCTCTTTTCTTATTTGATTGGCAAAACCCGGCCCTTAACTTATTCTTCGTTCAAAAAAAAAAGATAACCCTAACCTAAACGAAAGAGATTAAAAATGGCTGCCAAGATTTTTCGTCCTCGTCCCCAAATTCAGAAATTAGGGCTTCGAGAAAGAAACGGTGGCTCGAACAGATTTTCGTTCGCCTTTGCTTCGAATCTATGCTCGATTTCCACGGCTTCAACTCACAACCATTCGAACTGGGGAGTCGTGCTATTCATTGGCAAAGGTGAGTGAATTTCAACCCTCACTCACATCTAATTCAATCGACTGTTTTTATATGACTCGATATCTTGATTTCGTTTATGTGGAGTTAGAACCTCTGGTTTTCCGTTCGTACAAAATTATTGAGATTGTCTATTGAATTATCTGGGTCACTCGAACTTGTTAGAATGTTGGTACTTTCTCAGATTTAATCAAATGAGTATTTTGATGACTTGAGTATTTCGGTTTTGCTTTTGAAAATCTTTGAATTTCTAGATGTCCACGGGTTCGAATTTGATCTGTTCGATTCTGTTCTGTTTGCCTTCGATTACTTAGATTTTGTGATATTACATCACTTGAAGTTATTCTGTTACTTAAATTTCACGGCATTGATTTTGTATATATATCTTCGGCTTTGAATTTATTTAACAATTTCTTTGAAACTGCTGCTGTCTTGACATGAAACGGCTACCTGTAAGAATGGTTCGACATTGATTTCTTTAAGCTTTGACTGTGCACTTGCTTTGAGAATTTGATTTCTGGTTACATTCCAGTTTTCACCCTTGTGCAGGCTTTGGTCATACGGTGTTTCTTGAAATTGAACTTGAATTTCGCTGTCTGTTGTAGTTGCACTTTACATTCGTATGCTTGCAGTCCCACTTACTTGTAGACAGTTGCATTCTTTAGTTTTTTTTGTATACTACTCTAGTTGGTTCACCTGAACGTTGAACCAATCTAGTGTGTTGTTAATTACCTTTGCAACTGCTGTCACAATTGTTGGCACTACTAACATTATATATGTGCACTTATATGTGTCCTCATTTGTATACCTGAGTCTGGTAGGATTCAAGCATTGCCTCTTCACTGCACATGTTTTGAGTCACGGTTGCATTCATTAGACAGTTTGCATTTGAAATTGATGTCTTACTATTTCAACTTGGGATTTACACTGTTACTACCGGTGCACTTGTTACATTTGTTTACTTTGATTCAGTTTATGTTAACTTTGGCTCATGTATACTTGGTTTGTATATGACACATCAATGTGTGTCAGTTTTGTTATATGAGTCAGGATACATTGTTGTTCATTTTGTAGCAGCTTCAACTTAATGCATATAACCCTGGGCTTCACGTATAGTTGCCTAGTATTCTTATGGGTACTGATCTGTCTGTGTATTTTTGTTGGTGTTGAGTCACTTCATTGCAGCTGCCTTGACCAGTGAGGAAGTCTACACATTTATTTCACATAGTAGTGGGTATATGTGAGGTTGCACTCATGTGTTCTTTAGTCTGAAGCTCGTATGCAAATGTTTGCTGTGCATTTGTAATTGAATAGTTGTTCTTGTTTCTTATGCCGCATGACTTTATTGTTCAATTTTAGCCTTGACTACTTTGGCATTGACATGATGCTAAACTTGGGCATTGTTTGGTTTTGTTCGAATTTGTGTACTTGCGGCTGCTTGAGACAGCCATCCACTTCATTTTACTACTTTGCCGGTACAGGTGTTTCATTGTTGCCAGATCTTCTTGTATTCTGTAACACTGTTGTCATCTTCTCTTGACAGTTTGGGTATTTCCTTATAGTATTGGCGAGGCAGTGCACGCGTGCGTGCACTGCAGCCAAACAGAAGTTTGATTCGATTGATCATTTTGAGTTTGCTGGTTTGTTATTTAACACTGTTTAGTGTTATATCTGCCGTTATCCGATTCTCTTATCGAGAGTCGGATATATGAGATTTGTGTGACGGTCGTCTATTTGATATTTGAGTATTATTGCTTCTGTGCATTGATAACTGAGTTTGAATTAGACTGACCCGTGTATTATTTTATTTTGAATGTAATACTCGGGTCAGACCCGAGTTATTTCAGGTTGTAGATTTTCTTCTTTGAGTTGCTGTTCAGGATTTGAAGACTTTTCACATCTTCTGAAGTTGTCAGTGTCATTTTGTAGTAGTCGTGTCATTGTATAGAACGATATGTATTCATGTATATTAGTCGATAATGTACTTGTATATATAACTTCTAGAGTCGACAGTTGTAGTTGTATCATATGTATCGTGTCAACTATGTATTAACTGACATCAGTTATATATATATGAGACTTTTGTTTTTATCTGTGTTCCGCATTTATATTATCTGTGTTATTGTTATATCTAATGTCCTAAACTATTATGAACCATCCTAGTTCGTTTTATACTAGTATTGGGTGTGTCGATGGGAGTAAATAAATAATAGAAGAAAAATAAAAAGTATGTACCACTCCTATCGAGATAACCAATATTAGTGTAAGGCCAATTACGGATGGTCGCTCCTATCCAGCCTTATTCTTCGTAATAATAGACAGTATTTCCTTTAATACTCTTTGTTATTATGGGCATAGAGGTGGGGCGTCACAGTAACACACAAATGAATATACTGCGGAGATCAGCGTGACGAGACGAACATAATGGTACATAGATATCTGTGGTACGACCATCGTATCAAAAGTCGATAATCGGTACCGAAAATGCTGCTAAAACGCCGAAAATAAGGTAAACGGAGCAATAACAGTCCAAATTTGATGAAACGAAATATGACGTCTCACTCAGAAGATGATTTACAAATTTACTATAGAAAATATTTAGGTTTTGAAAACATTTTATTATCATCAAATACTAACTGATTTAAATTGAAATAATTACACTAGGAAATAAACTTCCATATTATCCGATGAAAATCTACCAATTGCTATGTTTAATTATACGTATTCCAAATATCAAATTTATATTTCCAAATCAATTATTTAAAATTTCAGAAAAATTCAGTTAATTAAATTAAATAAAACCACTAAAATTTATAGGTCGTTACACCACATACCAAAGGCTATTAATCGATGTTGAATTTCATGAATATGACTTGATTATCGAAGTCGCATATTGTCCATGATGTAAGATGTCAAAGGCCGTGCAAAGAAAGAAGGATAAGATCATTTACAAGAGCTAATTCAAGAGGATTTAATGCATTTTCCTTTATAAAACTTCAAAAGACTTAACATTCCACTACATGCTCCAAGGAACCAAAAGTCCCACATCGCCAATTTGAGCAAGCCTACCTCCTTTCAATCACTATAAATAAAGATGCACCCCCTTATGGGAAGAGGTCATTAACTTCTTTCTCTCTCTTAACCATTTTCGTGGGAAAAGGTTAATAAAGGAGAAGGAGACGTATTTGTTATTAGGGCTTGAACAATTAAGAAATTGCATATTTGCACATCTTATAACATATTCATAATTCGAATAAAGGACTTGGTTTGAGCTTATTTGCCTATTGACTTATGAACTTGCATATTCTATCTTTTGAACTTATGGACTATGATTTAAATGAGCTCGTGAATTATCACAAAACCAATGGCATATTTGGAAACTTTCCGAATATGCCACTTTTTACAGCCTTTTGGGGTGTTGATGAAGAAATTCGTTAACAGTACGTATACAGTGATGTCTGATGTGTCCAACACTTGAATCATGAGGGTACTTCATAAGAAATGTATTATTCTATAAGTTGATATCGGTTGCTATAATATATATTGAAGATTATTAATCTTTAATATAAAGTTGTCATCTATCGGTTATATATCAATAGATTACATGCATACTCTTTAATTGTTGAGGTTTCCTCAAGCTTGGGATGTTATATGTAGTACTATTAATACATTGAATAACGAAGTAAGATAACTGCACGTATTTGTTAAGCTTTCCTCAAGATATGTGCATTATGTTTGGGCCATCACGAAATGATAGGTCCGAGTGAATAGCCCTACTTTATTTGTTGAGCTTTCCTTCAGGTAAAGGTTGAATTAGGACAAGGAACCAACGGTTAGGTGTTGTATGTAATACAACCGATAAGGTGTTATCCATCATATGTGTAATCTGTTAAGCTTTCATCAAGGTCGGAATCCCAAGGCATACAAGTCCTAACACCCACTAGTGAAGTCGAAGACTTCTATGTTTCGCTTAGGTTTGGTGAAATATAAAAGACTAGTGCGAGCCTTGTTAGAAAAATAAAATGATAACATTTAACCCTTTTAATATTGTAAGAATATATGCTATATAAATATTTAATAATCTACATTGATAAATTTGTGCATTTAATACGATTGATAAAACATTTATCAATTAAGATATACAAATAAACTGAATTGAAGATTGACGAATAGAAATATAACATATACTTACTAAAGATTTTTATTACATGTTAACTTTTCAACAGCCACGCAAGCGCTTGATTCTACAACTATTAAATACGTTCGTAATTTATTCGCTTACATGTATATTTGTTTGCATTCCATGAGTTCCAAACTCAATAGTAATACAAGACTATGAATATTTTATCCATATAAAATCGCATTTATACAATTCATAGTGTACGATATTTCGATGAAATTAGTTCGTTCGAAATAAGCAAATAAACCATACCGTGAGATTGAATATTCAATTTGATTGATTACAATTTAGATCGTATTGTGTTAAATGTAATACTGGACTAAAACTAGAAGATAGATCTAAGAACTCAATAATCGAAATGTCAGTTTGGTAGTTTACATAAGGTGTATCATATTTGATGTCCTTAAATGTTAAGGATGATCAAATGCATTTTTATAAAGTGTTTATTATGATATTGTGGTAAGTGATTCATTTTGAATAGTTCAACCATTTAGAAAGAATAACAAATGTACAAGAGTAGATGTGATTTAAGGTAAAGTTGGGACGAAGAGAGTGAATAGTCACTTCTGCTTCATAAAGAAACATCGAAACGAGAATTGTAATAAAAAAAAGTTGATACTTAACATTGGAATAAGAAATATGATTTCTATTCCAAATTTATTTTCATATAGAAAATAATTTTTCTATGAGATTTATTTTTTAGAGTTCAAGATATTTGATCAAAGAACTCTCCACTATTAACTAGTTGTAGTATATCAGATAAATAATCTATATTAAGTGAATGACGGACCTTCAAATTCAGTATGCTCTTATAGAAATAGTAGGAAAATGCCATGCAACACTTAATGATTGCATCAAGTTACGAAAATTGTTTTTGTAAAACACACCAAACATTATTTATGAAATAATGAAATTTTGGTGTCGACTAAAAAATAGACATAGTTATATTTCATGTGAATATTATAAATATTCGTTATTAAATAAAACTATAATGTGGTATTTGTTTTTGAACAAAATTAATGCATTGGAAAATACCGAAATAGCTTAAATTATTTACAACTGTTTTGGAAGTATAGACTAAGCCATAATTTTGAGAAATAATTTTTATTATATGATTATGAATCATATGATACTGGTTAACTATATCTCAAATAATTAAGGGCTATGCAACCATTTAATGGGAGCATCATAAAAGTTGATGAAATCTTCAGATTGATACATATAGATGTATGCAATCGTAAGTCTATTAATACTAAAACAATTCCATGTACTTCGTCATATTCACCGATAAGTTATCATAGACATGGATATGTGTATTTGATTCACATGTACAAGTCTATGATAAGCTCATAGAATATAAAACAGAAGTAAATAATATAACACGCGACAGAAATGATTCGATTTGATCGAATGACTGGGTATATTGAAAAGAGTTCCGTGTGTACCTAATATGAATAAAGATTCAGCTCAAAGTTCGCTCCTTCCTATAATACATAATGATGTATTGATAATGTGTAATCGAACTTTGTTGGACAAAACATGATTAATGATAAGTGAAGTTGGGTGGAACTCCTTTTATCAGGTGTGTACTTAAGAGCAGTACATAAGGTTAAAATTAATATCATCCACATAATAGTTTACAAAACCACATGAGATAAGAGTTTATAAGAAACCCCTACATATCCTAAACAAAGGAGTCGGCAGGTTGTGCAAGTCGAAAGACTATATGTAAAAATTATACATAAAGGATCTTGTATAAATTGTCCCAAGAGGATTTTGGGAACGATATTCAATAGATGACTAATTTATATTGTGAACATAAATATATTATGAACTAATGCAAAATCAGTTATATATACGGCAAATCATAAAATGCTTATGAACACCTGTTCCATTACACTGAGAAATAATTATTGTTTCAAGAGATACCAACTTTAGTGAAGGAATTTCTTTAAGAAATTATTGGTATAAAATGAATTTGGATATGATCCAATAATAAAGCTGATTACAAGGGATGAAATGAAATTGACTAAACCTAAATGAACACAAATACATTAGAACGTCTAATGAGTATTCTTGTACATTAAAGAGAAACTATAAGTTCCTTATCAATGTCAAGAATAAATAATCCTCGATTGTTTAATTAAACCATTAAGAGTATTGACTATGTGATATGGTACGATGTGCAAATCTGAAATAGATTCCAAGTACATCATCAAAATATGATTTTGATAGTTGTATCCAAAGGGATATGATCCATTGGCCACAAATGTGTCTTTAAGAGAAAGATAAATGCAGTTAGAATATAGTGAGCCATACTGATAAGAATAATATCATGAATTTCAATTGTTGAAATTAACTAATAAATCACTATTCGATATGGTCAAGTTGGTTTGGCTTTTACTCACAAAGTTATCGCCTAGTATGACTTTATTTTTTGGTATATATGTGTTGAAGTGGAAAGTTCTAAATATGGATTTAGACTAGACTATTTGAACATAGCAACCAAATTGTCTAAAAGTTAGTGGGAACGATATTGAGTTTGTTGATTTTTTGGATACGATCCGGAATATATACGTAAGTATCAATCATAAAAGCATCAAAATTGAACAAGTATTTTTATAGAAATATCAAATAGTTTAATCATCAATCAAAATGCAGAGGAAGCATGTGTTCATCAAATATAATGTTAAAAGATACATAGATATTTCTAAACCGTAAGTAAACAACACATTGCTGATTGTTAACAATGCACTCCTATTAAAATCAGCTTTTAGTTGCTTTAATACTCGACGTTAGATTTTTGAATTATGTCTTTTGTAACGACCCTGAATTTTTGACATTTGAAATGTGAATATTTAATTAAGTTTAAATATTCGAATGATAGTTCAATTTGGATTTCAAATATCAGAGTTTGTTTGGTAATTAAATTAGTGAATTTAATTGTTAAAAGTTAGGTTAAAATATTGAATCTTCAGTTTTAAGCTGATTAAAAATATTTTCAAGGCTTAGAAAATCTATATTGATAATACTGAAGATAATGGAAGCTTCATAATTGAATTTGAAACTGTTTTGTTCAGTTTTGAAATTCTATCGTTTAAATTGAATTTAAAAATAGCGTTCCTAGGCACAGTCTCGGAATTCGACGAAACCAGTTCCATTGGATCCGTAATATTGTATTAATATTGGATTTCAAATTTCGTAGTGATTGGAGTTATCGTATGATCATACGGTAGATAAACGCGCTGAAATTAAATCAAAAATTTAATATTATAACTGGTCCAAAAAGCTATCTTCTCCATATGATTGAATTTGGACTCGAAACCTTTTCCATTGCGTTCGGATTAGGCGTATAACATTACGAACGCCTAGCGGCACACCTTAATAGGGATTCGAAATTTTAGACTGTGTTAAAAGAGACGATTTGAATTTAAATTTAAACATTTAGATATATATATATATATATTAGTCAAAGTTATATCAAAATCAGAACTTTATGCCTTCATTTCAAGCCACTGTAGCAAGTTGAGTGAAACACGATAACGTCTTATCTTGTCCCCTCTTTCCACCTTAAAGCACGCGACATTCCTGAGCACGCTACCTTCGCCCTTAATTTACGCACCCCTCTCCTCCTTTTCAAAACCCCAAACCAGATAACGAACGAAAGAAAAAATCGCGTACATTTTCTTCCTTTTCTTCCGCCCTCAAATTAATTCGAGAGTCGAACTCATTCTTTAAATCGATCGCAGAAAATGATATAGCAAAAGCGAATCGAAAACCAATCGCGACTAAAAAAAAGGAAAAAAAGAGGGGGGATCGAAATCGGGTTCGACGAGCTGTCATCGATTTGGGAAGCACGCACGACCTCGGCGAAGCAGCGAGAGGCGATGTGGCGGCGATTCGAGTACTGGCATCGATTTAGGATGGAGTCGCGTCGCGAGTTGCTCGCGTGGAGGCAAGTCAGTGATTCGAAGTCGAAATGCGTGGAACGTCTCGCGCTCGCGAGATCTAGGGTTCGGCGAGTCGATGGAGGTGGATTGGATCTGGGTGGCGGCTGCGTTCAATTGCAGTTCAAAGCTAAGGCATCTCATGGATGGCGGCCAGAGTTTTGATCACGATTTTCGTTCGCATGGATTCGGTCACGACTGGGAGGAGCGGCTGTTGCTCAATAACGAAGTAAGGATATTTTCTATTTTGTTTTATTAATATATATTTGTTGTACAGAAAATAAATATGCAGATTTTCTAGTTCATGAATATGTACAGTAAAAGAGAATGTAAATATGTATATATATATATATATATATATATATTTAAAGTAAAGATTGTTTACCGTTTGGTTTCAAATTGCAGAATTTAAATATATATAGAAATAAACAGAATGCATATATGCATATATTTGAGAAGAAAAGTTTTTTTACAGTAAAGGAAAACTATTAGTTTAAATTAAATTTTCGATTCAAATAAAATCATTGGTTAACTAAAATTTATTAAATGGAAAAATTGATGTGTCCAATTGTTTCAAATATTAATCAACCGTATAATTGTTTATACAAGGTCTAAAACTGTGGAGAAAACAAGCTAAATCGGATGGATTGCAAAAAAATAAAAGCAAAGGTGAGATCTTCTCACTCAAAATGAAAATTTGATTTTGCAGTTATTGATTGATTGACTGTTTGGATGTGATAGTATATATAGTAGTATATAGCAATATATATATTGGAATATATATATTGGAGTTGTTGATTTCCCGCATTATATAGCGGATGAGACCCTATGCGCCGCATAATAGCGGATGATATTTTATAAATCCCATATACCACGATATTCCACCTCGAAGTGGAATGGGTATTGTGCTAACATCTGTGGATGCAGGGAAACAGGTTGGAGGGATCCAACTGGATTCCTCAAAATTATGTGAATTTGTTTCATAAATTGTGATGTGATTGTTTATAATCTGTGTGTGATTATATTTGTGATTGAAATGGTTGAAGGCTAAAATTTAGCCGAATGTATTTTTGGTATCGTTGGATACCAGAAATAAATAAAATTGGATTTTTGGAAATTAATTTGAAAGAAGGAATCTTAAAAGTATAAAAAGTTGATTTTGAAATCTCATCGAATTATTTCCAAAATATGGGAAAAGTTTTTATAAATGGATTTTGAATAGTATTATTCGAAAGTTGGAAAATTTATTTAAAATGGAATTTTAGATGGTTTGGAAGAGATAAAGGAATTTATTTTAAAAGGTGATAAATTTCTAGAAATCAAATTGATAATTGATTTGGTATTTGAAAAAAATCTTTAAGAAATCGATATGAAAATTTATTTGATGTTGAATGAAAAATTGATTTGTGTTGAAATAAATTTGAAATCGATTTGTAAAATGATTTGGTGTTGAAATAAATTTAGAAATCAATTTGGAATTTGATTTGGTGTTTGAAAGTGAATATTTGGAAGACGATTTGAAATCGTGTATAAGTGAATATTTGGAAATTTACATTCACAATGGAATTTGTAAAGGAAAAGTGAAAATAAATAACATTCGCGAATTTTATTCCACGAGTGAAAATATGATTTGAAATTTGTTTTCAAAGTGATGAAGTGTGGAAAATATATATCTTGTGAAGATATTTTGAAATTTAATAATTTGGGAAAAATTATTTAAATTGGTTGATTGTTGTGAATGTTGTTGATAGTTACATAACCGACTATCAATATTTGCTTTTGGAATGACACTTGGATTTTTTTTAAAACAAACGCTCATTATTCGGTTTACCTGGGAGATGACTTTGTGTCATATAACCCATTCCGAATAATGATACGACGTGAATGGATAACATTTAAAGACCGGTGTGAAGACCGGGTATTTTCGAAATGAAAGGACAACCTGTCGAATGTCTCTGCACCGAGTTGCTCCGGTATAGAGATTTATATCACTCTTCTTGTGATGGGAAGTCCGGACGTGATTAGTGAATACCCGGATTGCAAGGGCTTCTTTGGGAGTGCCTTCGTTTCTGTTCGAACCCGGAACAGACTTGTATGGTTGTATGTCTGACATTACACTTTGAGATATAAAACTGATTTCTTTCAAATACATTTCTGTTGGTGGCGGGTAATTTATTCTCTTAGCTTAACACCCTTCTCTGAGACGTACGAGCTCATAGGTTATGTAGTTGAAGGTTATCAGTGATATACTCCCAATTTGGTAGTGTGGCATGCTGAGTGTTGCTGTGTGTTGATGATCATTTGTGATCAAAGCATGGCTTTATGAAAAAGCATAGCTTTGTGGACGAGACTTCATCGAGCCTAACAACCCGGTAATGGTCGAAACAGGAATGTTGCGGCAAGGTTTATAGAGGTCGCGCCCCTAGGGTATGTCCATTTCCTTCTGGATTAAAGGTGATACCATGGTATGGAGCCCAGATATTTTACCTATGTTGATGCTGCAAATTTATTATACTTTGTGGTTGTTGCTTTATGGTTGAGGATCTTCAGATAAAGGTCGGTAACGACCGGGGGATGGCATACTTGTGTGTTAGTTACCTAGTTACATCTATACAGCGTGAGGTAGCGTTAGTGTGTTGGTTACCTAGTTACAGTTGTACAGCGTGAGGTAGCGTCGACCTTGTGTTTGTAGAGATCCGGTTAGGTTCTCGAGGCATCTTTCCAGAGGCGTTTCCATTTCAGTGTAAGGAAGTTCCTTTGCCTGACCATTTATTGGAAATCCAAAGAAACAATACAAACCTTGTACGGTTTTAGTTGTATAACCTGCTATGGAATGTGGCGGTAACCTGCTATTGAACAAAGTAGCTATAGTAGGCATAAGTGCGAAATGCCTATGCTGGCTAAGATTAATATTATACTTTCGAAATGTTTTCTACACTATGCACTAGTAATAATATCCAATGATTTTGAGTAGTAAGCATGTTTGACTATCATAAGAAGAAATATCCTCCAATTCTGCGTTTGCATTGTGTGTGTGGCAAGAGGTCTTATGGTAGTTTCATTTTCCAAAAGCATAGCGGGTTTCCTTTTATTTTCTTTGTGAAAATAACTGTTTTACGATCTCACACCAGTCACCATGACTGACTCGGAGTTTATTGTTCCCTTTCTAAACTCTGGGTGCCCATAATTTTCCACACGGGCAGCCTAGAGTTATGTTATCAGGATATTCTGGAGCTTTGGAGATGAGCTGGATGGCGAGACGTACTCCCGTACTTGTTTATTTATTCCGCTATGTATTCTGTATGAGGACAAGTTTATATAACTATCCATTGTTGTATTGAGTTGTATATTGACTGTCATTGTTGTATTGTATAAATTGATATAGTTCTTTGTTTAAAAGACTAGTGATTATCTATTATATATTGTTCCGCTGCGAATGTGAGATTCTGATATTGTTTCTGTTTCTGTTTTTTTCTGCTTTCTTTTTCTTCTGTCTTCTTCTACCTCTTCTTTTTAACCCTAATGGTTCGGTTTTCCGGCATTCGATTGCGCGGCATTTGATATAGTGGACGTATTAATGTCGACTTTCGAGCGTCGAAAGATCGTATCGTTACATCTTTTATAGTAAGTATAAAAGATACCGAGAATGTCCCAAACGATATGCGAGGTCACCTTATTAAAATGTTTAATACAGAACATGTAAGATGGATTCCTCATGTATTAGCAATAGGAATTGTCATACATGTTATGTTGTCTACGATATCGTGATTTGTCTATGTATTTGATACATGAAGCAAATACCAAATCTAAATAGATATCACTAAATGGTTGTTTGAGGTGTTCTCATGTATTTATGAAATACTAGAGAACTGTTTAAAAAAACAACAAACTTAATTTGAAGCAGTGTGCGGACTCAAACTTCATAAGTGATATTGAGTATAATATGTCAATAGTAAATTCAAGTTAAGAGTCTTTAAGTTGGAAATGTTCCAATCAAAAGAGATTTTGGGTGATTCAATGAAAAAGGCTAAGTACATCGCCTTGAATAGCGCCGCAATAAAAGTAATGTATATTATAAATGCATATATTTATAATTAAGCTAAGGGTGATTCCAAATGTTGAGAATCTTATAACATTGTTATATAATAACAATTTCATGATATAGTTTATACTGGAACTTAGAGCTCACTAAAAGTCGAGAGACATACTCTGAATTGTTCCATATGATAAAGGTAGTTTATCAACATCGGAGAGAGTTGATTGACGGAGTAAATTACTGAAACATAATAGCATACCCCTTCACTTAAGGGATTGACCTGGTTGGTTATTTAGGAAACCGATTGGAGAAGTTTGACTAAGATTCCATAATTGATCCTAACTGCAAGTGGGAGATTGATAAAGTTAGGGTTATGCCCTAGAGGCAATAATGTAATTTGTTACATATAACTAACTCGATAACCAATCTTGTTTGAAATAAAAGGTGTTTTCTATCTATTATATACTTGATATAATGTGCTATATTAATTAATCAATTTAATTAAAAGTATACATAATGGAAAATCCATAAATGGTATGTTTTTTGATAGTAGTTACAAAGTGTTGTAACCGTGAGTAATTTATCATAATGAAAACAAATATACAATTTTAAATATTCCTAGTCAAGATGTATCAAGGTTGGATATTGATACATCCATTGAGACTAGAATATGTAACGCTCTCCAAATGTTGGTGTTTGCACAAAAAATGGACAAACACCTCAAAGTTGTATGATTTAGTAGATCTTATGTTGTTCTTAGTGGTTTTGGAGATTTATGCAAATATATGAAAAACATGGGCTAAACTGTAAAAAGACACGCAGATTTATAGTGGTTCAGCCAGAATGTGCCTACGTCCACTTTATATGTTATTTCTCTTCTTTTGTTGTGATTACAAGTACAAAGCTTTGGTACAAGTAAAAGAAAGTTGTTTGAAAGTCCCTTCCGTGCTTGAGCTCTCAAAACTTGTCCGTATTGTTGTACCCCTGCCCCTCTATTTATAGAGTGAGGCTAGGGGTCCAGGATGTGTATAGTTGCTGATGGGCCTGGGCTGATGTGATCTGGCCTGGTACGTCTTGGTTCGGCATCGCTTGGTTCGGAGGTGGTTGGAGTGTAGAATGGACCGGTTGTAGGTGATCCGGTGCTATGTGGCAATCGCTTGGTCCGGTTTTGGGGTTGGTCCGGTAGGAACATGGGAAGTGCAGTTTGGACCGGTAGTTGCTTGGACCGGTGGTGGGATGGTGAGGTTGGTCCGGTATGGAGATGATTCGGCATGGGCTGGTCCGGCTATGGAGTTGGTTCGGCGATGGTTGGGTAGGAGTTGGTCCGGTGGGGCTTCGACTCAGTTATGCATGGAGGAGTTGGTTTGTTTTACTTGGAGGGTGGCTGGTTCGGCTCTTCCGGTCCGGGGGTGAGAATTCACCCAACACTTGCCCCCCAAAGTGGGGCGTATGCTGGCATACGGCCTACTTTGTTCCTTGGTCGTCCTCATTCGGTCACTGAGTGCCAGACCATCTGATCCGGTGTCCTTTGTTTGCCTATAAGTAGGGGTGGTACGCCTTCGTCATTCCTTTCCAATCCCAGATAGCCGAACTAAATATCTCTACCGAATCAAGCTCTCTGCCGAATTGCTTCAGAAATACCGAATCAGGTACTTGACTTTCCTTTGCCGAATGAAACTCGTATGTTGTACCGAATGAACTTTAGCTGTGAGAATGCCGAATGGACCTTGTAAAGTATGGTCGCCGAGTGTGTTTAGGCGTTAAGTGCCGAATGAAGTCATACACTTGAATAACCGGATGAACTCAGGAATCTTGTATTCCGAATGAAAATGATACCGAATGAAACTGATACTGAATATGTTTTTACCGAATGACGTCATATACTTGTTTACATCTTCTGTTCTAACGATGTGCTTTTCCGGTGTTGCAGATAATGTCTCGTAAAGCGGAAACTCGATCAGACAAAAAGAAATCCGAGGGCGAAGGAGGTTCCTCTGCCGTGCCCCCAGCTCAGCTGAATCAAGAACGTCACGGACCAACCCCGAGATCGCTAGTGGACGGGTACGGCCCTCAGGAACTTCTGAACTCCCCGCCCGATTGCTTTCCTAGCTCCCTCAAGGAGGAGCAGCTTGATGTCATTTCCCGATCCTTTGGAATCGATAGGGCGCACTTGCTATTGCCTGGGAGAGACGTTATGCCGTATGATCCTCCTGAAGGGTACTTCGCCAACAGCAGATACCACTGCATGTGTGGTGCCATTCCTCCTCTTAACGCTTGGATAGCCAGCTTCCTCACATATCTTAAGGTGGCCCCATTCCAGCTTCAACCCAACTCCTATGCTATACTGGTGAGCCTCTTCGTCATTTTCCAGAGGAAGTATGGTCGTGCTCCTTCCAACCGAGAGATCCGGTATCTATATAATCTGAGGGGCTATAAGAAGGGGTCCCCATACATTAGCTTGGAGTCAGCTGTGACCTTCAAGCCGGTCTTGGATCTGTATTCCAAATTCAGCATGTTCAAGAAGGAATGGTTCTTTGTCAGGGACGACTCCGTTTCAATTCGGAGCTTTACTTCTGGATGTAAGTTGATGCTTTTACTTATAATTTCCATTACGATTGCGATGCTTCTTCTCATACTTTCTCATTTTTGCTAGCGACAGGTGGCTTTGCGGTTGTGGAGACTGACCGCCTGGTTCAGACGGCGGCTGAGATAGAAGCTATTCTCGGGAAATATAGATCATCTGCCTTCCTGATCAGAAATGTGATCCTTCTAGAGTATAACTTAATCCTTCCACAGCAGTCAGTAGTCAAGCTGAGGGAAACGGAGGAGGAGAAGGCGGCTGTTCAGACTAAGGGAGGTGTTACGGTAGAGAGTAGCAAGAGGAAACCTTTCACAAAACCTCCAGCCGTCGGAGGTAAGAAACTCAAGAAGTCGGACGGTCCCTCCCCCAGCAATTGTCCACTTACCCAGGAGGAGGAAGACATAGAGGAGGAAAGAGGTGAGGGTGGAGATGGTCGGGAAGGTGATAAAGATGGCGATGGCATCGGGGCCTTGCTTCCTGGGCAGGCGGGCGAGATTCAGGAGTGGACGGATGATGCGTTCCACCAGGCTTTCGAGGGGCTGGACGAAGATCCGGCTTTGGTAGAGAAAACCGGGACAGCGGACAAGGCCGGGACCGGTGCAAGCGAGTCTTTTCAGACCATTCCAGCCAAGGTGGCTCCGACGACTCAAGGTGAACTCTTGACTCCTGCATGCTTCATTAATGATAGGGACTTAGGAATATTTTATGATTCGCTCCCGTCTTGGAATGAAATCCAGGACTTATTGCAGTATCCTACTTCTCCCCAGGGTTTGTATAACAGACGTGCTTTCTTTCTTCTTTTAACTTGTTCTTTACCGCGTTTCTCGAAATATATAGTGATGTAAGCTTGTGACACTTGTTTTTCATATCAGGAGCAGGCAAGACATCCAAGGCCTCAGACCTTCGGCACAGGCTTGAGCAATATAGGCTTTCCAAAACTTCTGTCAAGCCGAAGCCTTCTACCCACCGCTCCGGGGATGTAGTCGGCTACCGTCCTCTTCTCGGGGTTATCGAAGAAGGTATTCATCAGAGAAAGAGGAGTCATCCCTTATCTGAACCTTCGCCCGGTCCTCAGCTCCCGGCTCAGCCTCTTCATGATATCACGGAGGAGGACAGCGAGTTTGCACCCTCTCCGCACCCGTCCGAAAACCCTTCCGTTACTCATATCGATCGTCCTGACTTGGCTCGTAATCCATTTGCGGGTCATCCTGATCTGGATCCAAGTTCCCACGACATTACCTTTGACGAGGTTACTGGTGAGCACCTTCTTCCCCGCAATCCCATGGTATGGGTGCTTGATGAAGCTAAGTCCTTAGATCTTGATCTACTTACCACTCGGATAGTTACCATGGGAGACGAGGCCAAGGCTAATATTGATCGGGTGGCGGAGGAGACTAGGAAGCTGATGGGGCATCATGCCCGGCTGGTTAAGGCTGGAGAGGAGATTGGGAGTGCCAACATCCGACTAAGATTGGTGGTTTCGGACCAGGCCAAACAGCTCGCTGATCAGGCCATTCAGATTTCTTAGCATGAGCCTGCCTCCGGGCGGTTGAGGAAGGCTATGGAGGAGGCTAGTAAGGCGGAACTGCGGAAGATGGAGGCTTCCTGCAAGGAGCAGATAAATATGGCCATCTCGACAGTGGATGAGGTTCGGAGGGCGGATCTTGAGCGGGTAGAGGAGCTGTCGGGGAAGCTTGAAGCCGCAGAGCTTGCTCAGGTTAGGCTGAAGGAGGAGATGGAGGCGATGCGGAAATCCCTTCAGGCTGACTGCTCGAGATACCGTTTGGAGAGAGAAGCTGCTGTTGGAAGGTTGTCGGCTTCCGAGGCCCGGATGAGGGAGTTTGAGGAGAATGAGGGGATGATGGATGAAATGCTTCAGGACATGTACTTCCGAACTTGGAAGCAGGGCAACCTATCCTAGATGGATGATTATCCTAGGGTCATGGCTAAGATCTATCTTCGGGCCTTGGAGGAGGCTAAGGCCGATGCGGAAAAAGATGGTGGCGTGGTCTTCAACATGGATGCGGTCACTGCTCAGTTTGCCAAGGAGGAGAAGGTGGCGGTGAAGGAAGGTATGCGGTTGCTTGCCGCTGAGGAAGTAGGCGTGAAGGTAGAGGATGACGATCAGGATAGTCAAGAAGCAGGTGCTGGTAAGTCTTCCTTTTTAGTCTATCCATTAACTTGGTTGCTTATTACTAATGAATCATTTCTATGACTGGACAGGTGGTCAACAGGACAAGGATAAAACTCCAATGCAGCCGGCCCCTTGATCAGACCTGGAAAAACTCTTTTTGTGGACTTAACAGGGTTGTATATGTTAGTCTTAAAACAGTAGAGTAACTTTTAGGTTGTAATATTTTGCCACTTGTAATAAATAGTCTTATTTTTGACGTGTAATTCTTTAACTTAAGCTGATTTTGTCGTCTTTTGAATGTTTGCTGTTATTTTGACATGTCGTATGAGAAATATAGCTATGTATATTCTTGTAATTGAATTGTGTTTGATGTCGGGTTCTGGTTTAAGACATAATTTCATGACTTGCAATGCTAGTGTGTGGTGTTAACAAATTATAGTCATGTATTTGTACATAAAGGAAGAAAATACCGCCTTTCATGTTCTGTTTGTAGATGGCAGTTTCGAATATCTTGTATGACTGAGCATGGAAAGCAGTTGAATGCCCTGCCATCCGATTGTGAATCCCTTCATCCATTGGCGAGTATCTCCTACTCTGTATCCTGTACTTTAGGAATTGTTATAGTGGATAGAAGGAAAACTCTTTAAGAAAAAATTGAAATATGTGAAAAAGTAAAACTTCCAATCACGGAAGGCCTTCGATGTGTTTAGGTTCGTGGCAAACGGGTTTTGTAGTCACTTTCCCTAGCTGTGGGTCTTGGAGACATTTGTCACCCATCTTACGCCTCCGCGGGGAGTTAATTCTTTTTTACCACAGCCGCACCTAAGACACATCGGAGCCGAGATCGCGCACAGTAACTACCCGGGCCATTATGGCCTGTAATCGTGGGTATTATTCGATTTACTGTGGCCGGCTAGCGTGGGTGCCGATCGTCAACTGTGAACTGCCCCTGGCTGGCCACACCTTATGTTGGGGCTTATAGTCGGTTCACAGTTGCCGGCGAGCCTAACGCCGTAATGAGCTGCCTCGGCTATAGTCGGCCTTCTCGGTGGCTTATAATCGGCTCATTACAGTTGGCTTTGAGGGCCGTCGCGAGCAATGAGTTAACCCGCAGCAGAGGGATGCTGGAGCAAAAGTGTCTCATTGGCGAGGGCATAGATTCGCATAGTACCTGTTAGGTTTTGCCCAGGCGAAGTTGCGCCATGGAGTGCTTTGAGTGGAAATGCTATACGCATAGGATTTTGTTCAACAGAAAAGGATAAAGTTAACAAGTAGCCAAGATATAAAGGAACAAGTTAAAAAAGCGACAAAGTTTTTTAAAGTGGTTCGGCATGAAAAGGCCTACGTCCACTGATTCTCTTTGTTAATTCACTTCATATGGGCAATACAAGTTAAGAAAAGTATCGACGGAGGTGTTGGATGTTCCATGCCCTCTGGAACACCTCTCCGTCCACTGTTGACAAAATATAGGCTCCGCTGTGGAGATCTTTATGAATTACATATGGTCCATCCCAGATTGGGTCTAGTGCTCCAGGGCGAGGGAAGATTCGCTTGAGGACAAGATCCCCTTCTTGTAAGGTACGATGCTTGACTTTGGAGTTGTATTGTGCTGCCACTTTCTGCTTGTGGGCTGCTGCTTTAAGGACTGCATCATTCCTTCTCTCCTCAACTAGATCCAAAGACATGTGGAGGAGTTCTTCATTCTCTTCTGGGTTATAGTGGATCATACGGTGGGAAGGCACAATGGTTTCAACTGGGAGCATAGCCTTCGATCCGTATGCCAAAGAGAAAGGAGTGTGCCCTGTTGATGTTCTGAAAGATGTGCGGTAGGCCCATAGTGCCGTAGGGAGTTCATCCACCCAAGCGCCCTTCGACTTTTCGAGCTTCTTTTTTATCAGAGTTTTCAGAATTTTGTTGACTGCTTCGACTTGTCCGTTTGCCTGGGGATATGCTACGGATGAGAAGCTTTTATGAATTCCGTGTTCTTGGCACCAGTTGGCGAATTCCTCGCTGTCAAACTGAAGTCCATTGTCTGATATGATTTTGAGTGGGACTCCGTACCTGCATAGAACATTTTTGATTAAGAAGTTAATAACTTTTGCTGAAGATACTTTATTCAGAGGTTCCGCTTCCACCCATTTGGTGAAATAATCAACTGCCACTATAGCATATTTGGCCCCGCCTCGGCCCATTGGTAGTTCGCCGATTAAGTCAATTCCCCATATTGCGAAGGGCTGGTCATCTGAGTAATCTCGGTTGTTGGTAGCCGAGGAATTTTAGCAAATTTTTGGCATCTGTCACACTTCTTGACGAAATCTAAGGCGTCCTTGCTTAAGGTGGGCCAGAAATATCCGTATCGGAGTATCTTTTTTGCTAATGTTTGCCCTCCGGTGTGATCTCCGCAGCTTCCCTGATGGATGTTGGATAAGATTTCCTTGGCTTCTCTCCCAGCGACACACCTTAATAACGGGTTAGAGAATCCGCGCCGATAGAGGATGTCTTCTTGTATTGTGTAGCGGGATGCTTTCCTCAAGATTTTCTTGACTTCGTTACGCCCGTTGGGTAGAGTGCCACTTTGTAGGTAGTCTCGGATGGGAGTCATCCAAGTTGCTTCTTCGGTTGCAGCTATCAGATTTACTTGCTCAAAACTTGGGGCCAGTTGCTTTGAGATGGTTACTGCCCCGAAGATGGTGATGTCTCTCACACTTGCTTGCTTTGCTAATTCGTCGGCCTCTCGGTTCTCCTCCCGAGGGATGTGTTTGACTAAGTAGTGGTCCAATCGACTGAGAAGTAACTTGGTCTTCTTTAGATATGCTATGAGTCGTTCTTCTCGAGCTTTGAATTCTCCTAGTATTTGATTAACAATAAGTTGAGAATCGCTGTGAAGACACAAAGAATTGGCCCCGATTTCTATGGCAATTTCTAGTCCAGCTATCACTGCTTCATATTCTGCATCGTTGTTGGTGGCAGCGAACTCCAACCTTATAGCATAGTGTAGTTTGTTTCTCCTGGGAGTGATTATTACCACACCTGCCCCCGAGCCTTGTTCGTTTGATGCACCATCCACAAAGAGATTCCACTTGATATCTTCTGTTATTTCCAATTGCTCCTGATCTTCGTTGGTAGTGAACTCTGCAATGAAATCAGCCATGGCATGTCCCTTGATGGCGGTGCGAGGGTGATAGGTGATATCATACTGACTCAGTTCAATGCACCATTTAAGTAATCGCCCAGAAGTGTCGGGACGATGGAGTACCTGCCTCAGCGGTTGATCGGTCAGAACTTTGATGGAATGGGACTGGAAGTAGTGACGCAACTTCCGTGATGTGATTAGTAAACAGTATGCTAACTTCTCAAGTTTAGGATATCTGACTTCTGCCCCAGTAAACCTTTTGCTGACGAAGTAAACTGGTCGTTGCGTGCGGTTGTCTTCCCTTACCAATGTAGCGCTTAGAGCGTGAGATGACACAACAAGGTATAGGTATAATTCTTCGCCTTCGCTTGGAGTCGAGAGTTCTGGAGGTGTTCGATTAGGTTAAGGAAAGCGGTTAAGCATTCGTCCGTCCATTCAAACTTTCCTTTATCTTTCTTTAGAGCTTCGAAAAAGGGGACGCACTTGTCCGTTGCCTTGGAGATGAATCGGCTTAGGGCGGCCACTTTTCCATTTAGGCTTTGCATTTCCTTTCGGGTGGAAGGTATCTTGATATCCCTTAGCGCTCGGACTTGTTCAGGGTTTGCTTCAATCCCTCGGGCATGGACGATGAACCCTAAGAATTTTCCCGATGATACTCCGAAGGAGCACTTTAGTGGATTCAACTTCATTCCATACTGTCGAAGTACCTGGAACATTTCGCCTAGGTGGCTTACGTGATCTTTGGCTTTCCGTGATTTCACCAGCATGTCGTCCACATATACTTCCATAGTTTGCCCTATTAGCCCCGCAAACATCTTGTTGACGAGGCGCTGGTAAGTGGCTCCTGCATTTTTAAGTCCAAAAGGCATTACCTTATAGCAGTACAAACCCCGGTCGGTGATGAAACTAGTATGGTCTTGGTCGGGAGCATGCATAGGAATTTGGTTATATCCTGAGTATGCGTCCATAAAAGATAGGAGCTCGTGCCCGACTGTGCTGTCTACAAGTTGGTCGATTCTGGGAAGTGGGAAGCAATCCTTTGGGCAGGCGTCGTTTAGGTTGGAGAAGTCGATGCAGGTCCGCCACTTCCCATTAGCCTTTTTTACCAGTACCGGGTTGGCGATCCATTCCGGGTAAACAGCTTCTCGTATGAAGTCATTGACGAGTAGATTCTTTACTTCTTCATCGAGGGCTGCTGATCGCTCTGCCCCCATACTTCTCTTTTTTTGTTTTACAGGCGCCTTGGTAGGATCAATGTTTAATACGTGGCATGCTATGTCGGGGGAGATTCCGGTCATGTCAGCGTGTGACCAAGCGAATACATCCAAGTTGTGGCGGAGAAAATCGATGAGTTGTTCCTTCAATTCGGCTTTTAGTTGGGACCCAATTTTCAATAGTCTACTTGAGTCGTACTTGTCTACAGATATAAACTCCATAGCCTCTGCAGGCTCGGCAGTGGCCTCCTCCTCTTTGTCCCTAGGGTCTAATTCATTGAAAGGGTCGCTGGTATATCGAAGAGGAGGGGCTTTCTTTAGATGCTATGCTTCCAGACTTTTTGTGCAGAGGGCAATCTCTACACCCTTCCCTTTATCCTTCCTGTGGTTGTTGCGAAGTTCAGTCATATAGCAGTCTCGAGCAACGTCCTGGTCTCCTTCTACTTTCCCTACTCCATTGTCCGTTGGAAATTTCATCTTTAGGCACCATGGGGCTAGGACAATTTGGAAATCAGACAAAGCTGGCCTTCCTAAGAAGGCGTTGTAGGCCGAATGGTTTTCTATTAGCACAAATGTCTGTTTCCGTACAATGGAGCGGGGATGGCTTCCAATCTCAACAAAGAGGTCCAGTTGTCCGAGAGGCATCTTTGCATCTCCAGTGAAACCGTGTAGTGGTTTATCGCAGGGAGATACATCCTTCATTGATAGCTTCATTTTGTCGAATGCGTGTTTGAACAGGATGTTTACTGAGCTTCCAGTATCTACCAGGATTCGGTAAACTTCGGCGGGACCGAGTCGGGCAGAGATAACCATGGGATCTATGTGAGGGTACTGCCTTCCTTCTAGGTCACGCTTACCGAATGTGATGTCATCACTTTCTTTCCGCTTCGGGTGGCGTTCTTCTATAACCTAATTGACATAGTCTTTATTGTCTCTAAGCGACTTTCCGTACCTTTCCATCTCTTTCCAGCTTCTGTCTGCGATGTGTGGCCCTCCTGAGATGGTATAGACCACTATCTTTTCTTGACTAGAGCTACTAGCGTTGCGGTTTCCTCTGTCGGCCCCTGGTGAGGGTAGCCTTGGGTTTTCATTGGCAGGAGCTGGGGTCCTGTCCTGACCTTTTGCATAACGTTCCAGTTTCTTTCTTCTGATGTGTTCCTCAATTAGATCTCGGAGATGATGGCATTCGTTGGTATCATGCCCGTGAGATTCGTGGAAGCGGTAGAACTTTCCAGACTTCTGTGCGTTATCTGATTCCTTCTTGTATGGTGGGCGTTTGTATCTAACTTCGCCTTGGGTGGCAAGGAAGATATTTTCGACGGTCTCGTTCAAGGGAGTGTAAGTGTCGAATCTTGGTCCTGGCCGATATAGGCGCTTTTCTCCCTTCTTGCCCCCAGCATTGTCTCTGGAATCATTTCTTCGAACGTCCCTTGCCACAGCAGGGGCGTTGCCATGGGTTGTCTTATTTTGCTGTCCTGACTGCCCCTCAACGGCAGCATCCTCAAGCCTCATGTATTTCCCGGCTTCATGGAAGAAATCGGGTAAAGTAGCTGGTTTTTCTTTTGTCAACCTTCTAGCAAATTTAGTGTCCGGATGCACACCACTACAGAGGGCCATTAGGATAAGCTTCTCATCGGCATCTTGGACTGCAGCTGCTGCGGCGTTGAATCTGGTTAGGTATTGCTGCAGCTTTTCTCCAGGTTTCTGTTTGACGCTGGATAAGGAATAAGCGTCCTTAGGTTGCTCCACATGAATGCGGAACTGACTGATAAATTTTTCTTTCAACATTTCCCACGAGCTGATGGATCCTTGGGGTAGATGACAGAACCAGGAGGTAGCAAGATCTGCTAAGAAGAGCGGAAAGCATTTGCACAGTACTCCCTCTGTTGCTCCACTCATGAGCATATGCTGCGTGTACCTCTGTAAGTGTACAACGGGATCGGAGGTTCCTTTGTAAGGTTCCATTGTTGGCATCTTCCATTCTCGGGGGGTGATAGCAATTTCGATATTGCGGGCGAAAGGGCTGGTTACCCTAGCGCCTATCCCTCGATCTCTTTGCTCCCGTTGGACACACTCTCTGAATAAGCGTGCCATCCTTTCATCAGAACTTGGAGCAGATAGAAATGAGTTTGGTTCTGTTCTGTGGGATTGATTCCGTCCAGATGACCTGTAGGGATGGTATCGTCTATCATTCCTCATATTTTCCAGTGGCTGCCTTTGATCTTCTGGGAGCATGCTCGGGTCAGCTACAGTTGGCCCTTGCCTTGATCTCCCCCTGCCGGGTTCTGATCTAAGCACTTCCTCGGGTCCAACTTCGGGATGGACTCTAGCTCGGCCCTGTTCACTGGCGTTTCTGTGGTTAGGCAGCATGACAGGCTCAGCTACAGTTGACCTTCGCTCGGTACCTCCCCCGTTGGGTTCGGTACCAAACGTTTCCTCAGGCCTAACTTCGGGCTGTGCTCGGTCTCGGCTCCTACCATGGCTACTTCTGCCGTTAGCTCCTTCGAAGAAGGAAGATCTTTGTTGTCTCTGAGATCCCCCAGACTGGGACTCGCCCCATGATTCAGTGTTGCGGTTGGATTCTTCAGCGTCCCTTAAGCGTGACATGAGATGGTCCACCAAGGCTTCCTGCTGGGACGTGAAGCGGTTAGTTACTTCAACCACAACTCTGTCCAAATCTGCCCTAGTAATTGCTGCAGGCTGTTCCGTGGCAGGAGTGGTGGGGTTAGCTTGTTCTTCATTTGTTACTGTTGCTGGAGGAGGACGATTTTCTTGATTCGTGACAGCTGGATCTGGAAGACTACTGGATGCGATGTTTTTTCCTTTGTTAACATCTTTTCTCTGTTTGGGAGGCATGTTTTCCAAGTAGCGAACGATGCTGTTAGGAAAGCTGTTAAGTGGATGAAGCTGAAGCTTCGAGCTTCTCCGTTCTCAGTGAAATCACCAAAAATGTTTGCACAAAAAATGGACAAACACCTCAAAGTTGTATGATTTAGTAGATCTTATGTTGTTCTTAGTGGTTTTGGAGATTTATGCAAATATATGAAAAACAGGGGCTAAACTGTAAAAAGACACGCAGATTTATAGTGGTTCAGCCAAAATGTGCCTACGTCCACTTTATATGTTATTTCTCTTCTTTTGTTGTGATTACAAGTACAAAGCTTTGGTACAAGTAAAAGAAAGTTTTTTGAAAGTCCCTTCCGTGCTTGAGCTCTCAAAACTTGTCCGTATTGTTGTACCCCTGCCCCTCTATTTATAGAGTGAGGCTAGGGGTAGGGGTCCAGGATGTGTATAGTTGCTGATGGGCCTGGGCTGATGTGATCTGGCCTGGTACGTCTTGGTTCGGCATCGCTTGGTTCGGAGGTGGTTGGAGTGTAGAATGGACCGGTTGTAGGTGATCTGGTGCTATGTGGTAATCGCTTGGTCTGGTTTGGGGGTTGGTCCGGTAGGAACATGGGAAGTGCAGTTTGGACCGGTAGTTGCTTGGACCGGTGGTGGGATGGTGAGGTTGGTCCGGTGTGGAGATGATTCGGCATGGGCTGGTCCGGCTATGGAGTTGGTTCGGCGATGGTAGGGTAGGAGTTGGTCCGGTGGGGCTTCGACTCAGTTATGCATGAAGGAGTTGGTTTGTTTTACTTGGAGGGTGGCTGGTTCGGCTCTTCCGGTCCGGGGGTGAGAATTCACCCAACAGTTGGACAGTGATTACTCACGGCTGCTAGGGGCAACAAGGGGTTATATACTGATAGTTATTGGATAACTATGGAATGACTCACTCGATAGAATTCTATTGGTTAATATAATTAAGGTCAAACTAAAAATATTAATGTGACTAATCTACATAGTTCTCTCGACTTGAGAATATTGTTGATCTTCAATATGAACGCTCTTCTTTTATTATAGTCAAATCATGGCATGACGTCCATTGAGTGATTATAGTTGGGTCGAGTGGAAGTGTTAGAAGTGAAACACTATTCAAGAGAGGATTCATCTCCTTAATTATATGGGATTAGTACCATGGTCAACTCAAAGTCAAGTTCTCTGGCCAGAGCATTTGGCTTAATAATAATTGTTATTATTGAACCAAGGACTTTGTGTTTGAACTATAGAGTTGAATATGAATGATATTGGAATTTTGACCATTACCAAACTCCATAAGTCCAAAGTGATATAGTTTTGACGATGAGAATTGGTGTAAATATAGGTCACAACCGGGTACTACTTAACAAAGTATTGGATTTTCCAAAACCAAGTAAGCGTTGGCCAAAATTTCACGTCACTTGCTAAGTGAAGTATGAACATTAATATTCATATAGTTCGATATTAATCGCTGACCAAATTTACATATGACGAGTCACACAACCGAAACGATGAATTATCCTTTGACCTAACGATTTAAATTAATTTATATAATTGTTATAAATTAATTAATATTTATGAAATATTAATTATAAAATTTAATTATGATTTGATGAATAAATATTATTAAATATATCTGTAATAGTTATAAATATAGCAATTGATATATGATATAAATAAGAGAGTAAATTGGATATAATTGCATAATATTTTATTTGGGCTTAAATGGGTTTAAAGCCCATCATAAAGCTGATAATTTCGACAACAAGCAAGGTTATAGGCATCTCAAATTTGAGTAGGGAAGACTTGACTTTTGACTACTGAGATTAAAGGAGAATAAGTAGGAGATGAGATCCATACTTCTTCCTTTCCATCCACTATAAAAGCATCTCTACCCTCATATGATTGAGAACTTTTGTAGCCTCCATTCCAAGTCTTTGCTGGTCGAAAATTTCAGTCTCTCTATCTTTCTAGAGCTCAAATCAAATCAAGTTAACTATTATCCGATAGCTGATGGTCAACGGTTCAAGAACTAGCACTTTGTTGAATCAGAAATAGTTTCAAGGGGCAGATATCATCAATTCAAGGTGTACGTCAAGGTATTGGAAGTGAGGTATAGTACTAATCATAATATAATTATTTATGCTTAATTACAATGTTTTATTATATACATATATTATCTGTTGTTAGTTAGGTGACGATTCTGATATGCAAATAATATTATCACAAAATTGTGTGGTTATATGTATGTATATATTAATTTTTTTATCATAAACAATTCACGTCAGTACGGCTTTGTAATTAAAAAAACATTTTTTCATTCTATTGAATTAGTATATATTATTTAAATAGATAGATATAGTTTATAATTAATTATAACATCAAACTTTAGTCAAATATGGTCACATAATTTTATATGTAAAGAATTAAGACTATGATAATTTTTGGAAATGATAAAAGAATTTATACTTTATTATTATTTAAATGTTATTTAAATCAATTTATTACATAAATTAATTACATTAATTCAAATATATTATGAAATTATATTTTATATTTTATGAATTAATAGTATTGGTAAATATACTCTCGAAAAAACTAAAAAAACTAAAAAATTTATTTTTAAATTAATTTTAAATTTGCAACCAAAAATTGAAAAATTATTTTTAAATAAAAAAATATGTAAAAAAATTTCAATGCATAAAATATCATTTAGGATTTACTTGAAATTTAAAACTCAAAATAAAACGTTGTAATTAATTTTTAATTAATAGTTTAATAATTTTCAAATGGATATTTAAATAAAATATACTTTAAAATTTTAAAAAATAAAATAAATAAATTACATTTACTCAACCATGCACAAGACCTAGTCTTTCATACTTATCAAAAAATATTTTTAAGTATTTTACTAACACACACACATATATATAATTTTATTATTCATGTATATAAATATATAAGTAAAATTTATTAATACACTTTTTTTTGAAAATGGGTTCATTTATTGATTACTAACAAATATAGTACACTAACAAATATAGTACACGCATTAAGCCAATGCAACAAACACAAATACACTACCCATACAATCACAATCGCCTACATCCACCTAAACTTCCCAATCCAGCCCAAATACAAAAGGCTAAAAAAAGCATATAAATCTAAAAAGTCACATCTCTATTCTGATTCAAAGATTGAATTTCTTTTGCAATAACCAGTTAAGCTTATCGTATCAACATATATTAGAAGCTGCTTGTTCTCCTAAACGAGAATGCTAATATTTGTATCCAAAATGTTGTCATTAATAAAGCTGCCATCCACTCCTGTATCTGGCATACAGTACATTCCATATGAACAAACTGTACTTATATATACCTATATAGCGAAGATGCTTGTTTCCAAAATGAATGCATACATTTCTAGCTAATTTTTTTTCGGTAATAAAGCTGCCTTCCACTCCAATTCATCTTGTATATGGCATAATGCACATTCCATATAAACAGCTGTAATTATATATACCTATGTAACTGGCACAAAGCACTTTTTACAGCGGTATTAGCACTTTTAAATCGAATTACAGTTAACAACATTGATAAACAAAATCCCATCAAACCCATATAATTAAGTCTGTGTGGGTTTAGGGCGTGAAAGTATAAAGGCATGCGGTTGAACCCCTTGTAATGCAGTTTATTAACTTCATGTGATATTCCCAGAGCTCCTTGTTCGCCTCTTAGGTGGAGCTACAGTTGGATTAGGGATTTATTGTCCTCGTTTTTGCACGTATGCAGGGTTTGTAGAGATCATACCGGAAAAGTCTATATCCTCCTATGTAGTTGGAACTTCTTGTATATTTACCGCTATATTCTCTATAAACTACTGGTATGAATCACCAAAATAGTCATCTGATGCGCATAGGTCCTCTAAACTAGAGCTTTCGCTTGCACTTCTACAATCACTCGATCTTGTTCAGAGATATCAGGAGCCTGCTGAACCTCTGGAACACTCTTTGGAAGCAATGCAGTGGAAGTTTAGGCAAATCTGCTTTCTGCAGGTAGTCGAAAGGGTTGTGCAATGGAAAATTATGTTGCATAGCCTTTCCTGTAGTTGTACCTAGTTTTTGTTGAGGAGCTCGTTTGTTAGTCGCGGTTGTATGATGATCACCCACCTTATGCGCTCTATTTGGTTTGTTTTTGTAATTGAAGCCTGACTGTCATTCCATGTTGTGTTTTCATGTGCCATATTATTTTGTTGCACCTCTTGTTGCATATGTAAATGTGTAGTAGAATCACCATAAATATGCAATGCAATATTTGAATTTACTTCTTTCCTTTCTACCTACTGAGATGTTGATTTCTCTTGCCAAGATTTACGTGTAGAAGCAGATAATTTCTAATATTATGCCGAAATACCTTGCAATTTTCACATGGTCTAGGTTTATATTTGTATAAGACTTGAATGGTAAATTCCTCTCCATCATTATTCAAACCACTTACTGAATGAGGATAAGAGAAGTTAACATCAATTTCGAAAAGAATTCTAGCATAGTTTAGGCGAGTTTCCTTTGTTGCATTTGAGTCCATTCGAATGGGCTTCCCAAGAGTAGATGCTATTCGACTTATAGCGTCTCTATTCCACAACTCTATGTTTAAATCAAGAAATTAAACTAAATAGGAATTGTAGAAAGTAATCCTTAGTGAATTTCATACTAGGCTTCCATTGCTTGATAATTATTATTTTGGAACTATAAGTATAAGGACCAGATTTGATAATACTAATGCTATCATCCTCCTTTTCAAATCTAATAACAATAAAACCACTTGGTTTGTAATAAGCATCAAAAGAGACCGATGGATTCCATGTTTTTGGCATATATTCCATGAACTGCTTATACAGTAGTTGACTGCCAAGAACATAGATCACCGGTAAGTGTTTCCATTTCTTAGAAGCGATTTGATTATTGCTTTTTAGGATGGAAAATCACGTATTTCCATTTTCCAGAATCGGTGGGACAAACTATAGATCTATGTCCATTGGTTCATTCTCTGGAGAAGTTGTTCCTATAACTTCCTCCACCTACGACTTCGTCCAAGTGGTAGATGATTGTTCGCCAGTACTGGGTGGGGCAAATTGTATATCGATTTCATTCGATTCATCCTCTTGAGAAATCGCTCCCCTAACTGCCTCCACCCATGACTTCGTCCAAGTGGATCGTTTTGGGTGGTGGATCGTTTTTGTTATATATTATATATTTGAATATTTTATTAATATACTTGTACATACACACACACAAATATATATATGTATGTATTGCTTACGGTTTCAAAAAAATTATATATTTTATAAACATTTATAAATAACTTAGTTTATAAACATTTAAGTAAGTCCGTTATATAAAATGTATATTCATTATTAATATTTTATTCATATGATTACGTGTGTATATACATATATTTGTACTTGTATACTTATATAAAATTATTTAAACAAAACTACAAATATATATATGTGTGTGTGTGTGTATTTATAATATTTGTATATAAATAATAGTATATATGCATACATACATATATTTGGACAATATATTTGCCTATTGGATGAGCTAACATGTCCTTGCAATGTAAATCCCAACATCTATAAACGAATCTGTTATACCTTGCACGGATTGATATGTTACACATGTACACACACATATATGTACATATGATATATGATATATATATATATATATCATAACATAAATTAAATTAAAGTATATAGTGTATAAATTTAAATAAAATAAAATATTTTATTTAAATGAAACTTATAAATGTACTAAATAAATTAGATTTCATATGCCCAATAAAGATATAATAGGGTAAAAAAATTGAAATCCATCCATAACTTCATTCTAGTGATAGGAAAATCTACAAACTCTCCATAAGATGAATTTATACCGATTGGTTTCCATTTAATTGTTATGTCGATTAAGGTTAGAAATTCTAATCTAACCTTGCATTGCACAAACGATTACTTACCTACCACTTCCCAAGGTACAAAATAATGATGAAGCCTTATCAACCACCCAATACTTCCAAACCCATTTACTACTTAATACTTCTAAATATGAAATGAGCTTTTATAATCACTGTATAATACTTTTAAAAGAGAATTAGGCAGACTCTGCTATTTAAGACCTCAATCAAGGTAGACCTAATCATTTAAGTCTTATTCCTAAGGTGGTTTCCTAACAATGTTGTCAATGGTTGGTGGGTCCTAGCTACAAAGACCTCTAACCACTATTTAAGGCTTCCACCATTTAATGTCTAACTATTACCGCACCTATCGCCAATAAAATCATAGCCATATAAGAGATAGTACCCAAGCCACTTAATACCATTAAAAGGACTAGGCGGACATTTAACCACTTAATACCTATATTCTAGGCAGGTCCTACATTACTTAATACCCATCCCCAGGTAGACTCCTCACTGGTACTATCATTATTGCAGCCTTAGAAATATGAGAGACTGTACCTAAGCCACTTAATACCTCATAAATAAGGACTAGGCAAACCCTCGACCATTTTACACCTATTTATAGGTAGGCCTTTGTTATTTAATACCTAACCCAGGGTGGACTCCTCAATGGTACTATCTAGCAGACATCGCTTGGAATCTCACTAGGTTACTTAATACTTTTTTTTAAGAGAGAGGCGAACCCTAGATCAGTCACTTAATACCTCAAACTCGAAGCAAAACCTTCCCGAGATATCCACTATTGCACTTAGTTATTAATTTGGAACCTCATTAGGTTACTTCTTTTGGTAGGGAGGCGGGCCCTAAAATAGCCACTTAATACCTCAACGTAGAAGTAAACCCTTTTAAAAACATCCTTATTTATTTGGAATCTCACTGGGTTACTTAATACTTCCTTTTAGAAGAGAGGCGGACCCTACAGCCACGTAATACCTCAAACAGAAGAGAACCACTATAGAAATGTCCCTCACCGCTCCTAATTCCAAATTTGGACCATTTAGTACTTTTTAATTAGGAAAGAGGCGAGCCCTTAAACAACCATTTAATACCTCTGACTTTAAAGCAAGTTCTATCTCTTGCAAAGTCACGGGTATTAGAATTAGTGATATCTCACATTAGAAGTAACTGCACCCGACTGCTGATAGCTTCAAATTAAAGGGCTGTCTTCCGTCGATTGACTCTACTGACCTCGCATCACTAACCTACTAAGTCCAATTAACTATCCTAATTCATTACTTCTACTATTTGAGGTTGACATTGGACTTAACTTACTAACTCCCTTTTTATTCAAGCCAATAACCTTAAGTGCTTATCTATTCATAAATTCCCTTTTTATGCTCATAAATGTCAATTTTCTATAAAATCCTAACGGACATTTCCTAAGACATTTATGTATGATTAATAATTTTAAATCAGTAACCTTTTTATATGCATTGCATTTTTATCAGTTTCACTAATCCACTTGTCCCTATTAATTGTAACTCCTAACTCATTTCCATTAATTGCCCATTAATTGAAGTTACAGTCTTTAATTCCCATACTAACCAATTGTAACCCCTAACCTAATCATATCCATTATTTCTCACTAATTGCCCATTAATTGGGATTACAATCTTTTATTTCCTATTAATTATTGGCAATTACTAATTTATTTCTCATTAATAGGAATTACTCCATTCCCTAATTCTACCTATTCGATTCCTTAAATATAACAATAACTAATGAACGTTACACATAAATAACGCACGAATAAACGTCGTTCTTCTTTATTAACGCAATAAATACGTACAAACTGCCTAATGAAACTACCTATTCAAAACCAAATATATTATAGTCATAAATATGTAACAAGAATATACTTTATATTTTTAATTTACTGGAATTAAATTTCTTAGGAAGATTTTTTTCTATGATTTCCATAAATTAGTTTAACACAACAAGGAAAGATTTACTATGTCACATACCAAATTTTCGACTTTCGAAAATTCGACATCGATACTCACTTTATCGACTGCCGAGCAATCGAGTGCCGGAAATTCCAATAGTGAGGGTTTTAGAAAGAAAGGAAAGGTAGAAGAAGAAGAAAGCAGAAGAAGAGAAGAAGAAAATAGAGAAGAAAGAAGAACAACAGAACAACATCAGAACAGAAAACAATAACAGAATCTCACATATCGCAGCGGAACAATATATAATAGATAAATGAATAATCTTTAAAACAAAGAACTATATCATTTTATACATACATCAATCATCAGAGTCAATATACAACAATGGACAGTTATATAACTTGTCCTCATACAGAATACACAGCGGAATAAATAATATCAGATACAAATACTACGTCTCGTCATCCAGCTTATCTCCAAAGCTCCAGAATATCCTGATAACATAACTCTAGGCTGCCCGTGTGGAAATTGGTGGGCACCCAGAGTTTAGAAGGGAACAATAAACTCCGAGTCAGTCATGGTGACTGGTGTGAGATCGTAAAACAGTTATTCTTTATAACAACAAAATAATTTTTAAAGTCAATTCGCAATGCTTTTGGAAAATGAAACTACCATAAGACCTCCCACCACACACACAATGCAAACGCAGAATTGGAGGAGATTTCTTCTTATGATAGTCAAAGATGCTTACTACGCAAAATCAAATTCTTTTTGATATTATTATTAGTGCATAGTGTAGAAAACATTTCGAAAGTATAATATTAATCTTAGCCAACATACGACCAGTATCGTATGCCTACTATAGCTACCATCTAAACAGTGGTGACCACCGTACGTAAATGGCAGGTTCTACAACTAATACCGTACAAGGTGCGTATTGGAGTTTGGATTTCCAACAAATGGTCAGGCTAAGGAACTTCCTATCCACGATGGGTACGTCCCTGGAATAGACGACCCGAGAACCTAACCGGATCTCTGCCAACACAAGGCCGGGTTACCTCTGCAAAAATAGGTAACTACTGACACGCGTATGCCATCCCCCGATCGTCACCGATCTTCCCGAGGATCCCCGATTCGCAACAACCACAAAGAAATAAATTTTGCAGCAACCACAGAGGTTAAGTATCTGGGCTCCATACCATGATACCACCTTTATCCAGAAGGAATGACATACACTAAGGGGCGCTACTCCCTAGAACCTTGCCGCATCCTTCCTGTTTCGACCATTTCCGGGGTGTGAGGCTCGACGAAGTCTCGTCCACAAAGCTACGCTTTCTATAAAGCCCTGCTTCGGGTCAAACAAAATGATCAACCTATGATCACAAAGATATAAGATCAAACAAATGATCATATCACAAATGATCAAACACTGATCATTTCACAGCAACACTCAGTATGCCACGTTACCAAATTGGGATATATCGCTGATAAATTTCAACTACATAACCTCTGAGCTCGTGCGTCTCAGAGAAGGGTGTTAAGCTAAGAGAATAAATTCTCCGCCACCAACAGAAATGTATTTGAAAGAAATCAGCTTTATATCTCAAATTGTAACGTCAAACACACAATCCATACAAGTCTGTTCCGGGATCGAACAGAACCGAAGGCACTTCTCACGAAGCCCTTGCATTTCCGGATAATTTTCTAATCACGTCCGGACTTCTCGTCACTAAGGGTGATAAAACCTCTAAATCAAAGATCAGTCAATGTAGAGTAACTCGACGGTAATCCTTCCGTTTTCAAAAATATCCGGTCTTCAACACCGGTCTTCGAATGCAATTCATAACGACGAATCACATATTCGGAATGGGTTATACGACCCCATGGTCCTTTCCCGGCTAACCCGAATAGTGAGCGATTATTCAAAAATAAGTGTGGCATTCAAATTCATCCAATTCACAACAAATACCTATCTAAAGGTAATTATTGATAGTCGGTTATTTAACTATCAATAAAGATGCGCAACATCATCAGATTCCAAATAATTTTCCAAATTTTTTCATCTTCAAAAATATCTTTTACTAGATATAAAATTTCCACACTTCTAAAATAAATCGATATTTATTTTTAAACAGTCTCCCTTTTATAAATTCCATAGTGAATTTATATTTTCAAATATCTACAGATATACGATTTTCAAATTGATTTAAATATTCAATTTCAATTTATCTTTACAAAGATAAATTCTCAAAACGTTCATTTCATTTTGGAAAAGAAATTTCATACTTATTTAAAAATAAGTATTTCACAAATCATTTATTTTCAACACTTGGAAAACATTCGATATACTTAAATCAAATTAAGTATATATTTCATTCTTTAAGGAAAACTATTTTCTATAACAACATCAATTTGAGTCAAAACGAATGTTACGTAAAACATCGTTACGACGACTCAAAATCACTAGTATAGGGATTCGAAATTTAGATAGATATATAAATCCCAATACTAGACAAAAACATTTTCTTTCGGAAATCATTTACTATAACAACAGTGTTATAGTCCACCATTTTCTTCTTTTTCGAAAACGTCTATTTCAACAATAAAATGTTGAAATCTATGGTTTCGATATTTCCCACATTTTAAAAACATCTTTTAAAATGTTTAACTTCATTTTTAATATCACTTCTTCGAAAATAAATCCATTTTACTTAACAATATATTCACTGTCCAAAATCGTGAATATACTTCACTAACCAAATTTCAGTCTTTTCTACACATTTATTTAAGGATAGTTCGCTATCCAAAATCGCGAATACATTTCCTTTAATAACCTTCTATATTTGATTTATCAAATTTAATTGATTTCGAATTTATAAACATGTTCATAAATTCTATTTCTCTTTTATAACAACTTTGACTTATAAATCTTCTTTATTTACAATTCGATCAATATTCCACTTAAAGGCAAAAATCCAATTTACCAGTAAATTTCTTATAAGTCTTTATTCTACAATTTCATTCATTTTTATAACTTCATACTTTATAAATCTATAAACTTCAACTTTTATAAATCTATAAACTTCAAATCTTCACAATTTATAATTCTATAAATTTCCTATCTTTACAACTTATATAATACTATAAATTTCCTATCTTTACAATTTATAATTCTATAAATTTTCTATCTTCCCAATTTATAATTCTATAAGTTCCATATCTTTACAATTTAACACTTATAAAAACTCGTTTTAAAATTTCAATAATTTCAATTGATAAATATAAATTTTGTACATCCTTTATAACACTTTAAAAATCTCAATTTAACCCATGCTACAATTAAATCGACTTTCATTTCAAAAATCACACTTTGGTTATATTTCACAAACATTAAAATTTCCATAACTTTAAATTTATAACATTTATTTATTTAAGATAAATAAATTCAAAAATTTAATAAATCGTATACTTTCCAAAAATCACTTCAAAAATCCTTTTTAAAGTAAAAATCGTTATTTTTAAAACTTCACAAGTTTGAATCCAATGATGCAACGCACCAATTAGTCCATCACACATCAAACATCATATATCATCATATGAGAACAGAATATATATCAATATCTGTAAATAAATAAATACAGTTGAGGAATCCAGTTGGATCCCTCCAACCTGTTTCCCTGCATCCAAAGATGTTAGCACAATACCATTCCACTTCGAGGTGGAATATCGCGGTATATGGGTTTTTATAAAAATCCGCTTACTAACGGCGCAATAGGGTCTCATCCGCTATACGAGGCGGGAAATCAATCAATCCAATATATACATATGCCAATATGTATATACTGCTATATATATATATATATCCTATCATATCTAATAGCACATCCAAACAAATCAATCAATACTGCAATTCAATTATAAATCTGAGTGAGAAGATCTCACCTTTTATTTGCAATCCATTTTCCATTCCAGTTTGTTTTCTTCATAGTTTTAAACCTTGTATAAATATTTATACAGTTTATTAATATCTGAGATAACATACAATAATCTTTTATTCAATAAATTAAATTAGCCTATAATTTAATTTATACCATCATTTGGTTTTAAACTAAATTCCCTTTATCTTCAAATTCTTATCTATATGAAATAATTTATATAGATTTTTAAAATTGTTTTCTTTCTCCCAGTAAACATAAAATTAGTGATTTATTTTACTGTAAAAACTTTTCGCCCTAGCTATATATAAATATATTTGTAAAAAGAACAGTAACTTCATCCTTCTTGATTAGATAAAAATTTAAATTACCTATCATTAACTAATGTAATTTAGAGGCATTGATTAAAATTAGGTTTAGTTAAAATAATCCTAATCAAAAATAATTACCAGAATCACCTCGACTCCCCCACGGCATCGCCGCCTGCTTCGCGAGATCCTCCACGCGCGCCCCGACTACGACCCATCGCGCTATGTCGCGCCTTCGAAACTTCCCTTTTCTTGCCTCCACGCGTGCGAGTTCGCCAGTCTTCCCCAGCACTGCCGCCCATCCTTGCCTCGATGAACCCACCGCGGTGGCCTCGCCTTCAAAATCGCGAAAACCTGCGATCTCATCTACTTCGATTCGAAGATGATCTCGAACGACTCGCGACTGAACACCATCGCGGCATCGACTTCAAGCTTACGCGCCTGAAATTGCTCGAACTCTCCTCGTCCTCACGCTGCCAGGTAGGCGCCTTGAAACGCGCGACCTCCCCAAATTGCTCGAACGTGATTCCCTTTGTGAAATGATTCGCGATCTTATATATATTGGTTTGTATTTTAAACGAATTCGAGTTTTCGTTTTCTGTTTTGAACGAGATCGAGTCTCGATGGAAGAGAGGGAATTTGGGGAAAAACTGCTTCGAACTATTTTTAATTTGAATGAAGGGCTCGTCTTCGAATTGTAAAGGGAAGAAACTGCTCGGCCATTATTTTCTTTCTGATGTTCGAATTTGAATGGAAAGAGGGGAACGAGATTTTTACGTTGATTTCGAACGACAGAAAATGTACGCGCCCATGCCTCTGCACGATTCATTTCGTGATTCAAGGCGTGATTTAAGGAGAAGCTAAAAGTAGCTGATGGGATTAATTTAAAATTTGAATTTAATTGAATTCGTTTTAATTTCAACGCGTTTACGTGCCGTATTCTCACATAACAGCTCCAAATGCTACGAAATTTGAAATCCGGTAATAATACAATATTACGGACCCAATGGAACTGGTTTCGTCGAATTCCGAGACTGCGCCTCGGACGGTTATTTTAAATATCGATACGAACGATATAATTTCAAAACTGAACAGAAGAGTTTCAAATTCGATTTTGAAGCTCCTGTTATCTTCAGTAATATCAATATAGATTTTTCAAAGCCTTTGAAATATTTTTCTTCAGCTTAAAATTGAAGATTTAAATTTTTATCCAGTTCAATAGATTAAATTATAAAATTTAATCGCCAAATTCCAAGTTAAATTCGGGATTCAAATTAAATTACCGTTCAAATATTTAAAATAAATTAAATATTCTCAATTTAATTCGTTCAAAATTCCGGGTCGTTACCGACTTCCCCCCTTAAAAGAATTTCGTTCCGAAATTACAAGTCAGGAAGAAAAGTCCTTAACTCGTCTACTATCTTTCACAATCTAAATAGTTTTATCAAATTTATCAAAACAAATCTTTCTAATAAAGATTCGTTATCATTCAACTAGCTTTCTAACTACCATTATGAGTTTTAAACAACATTGTTTACTTCAAAATTCAAATTCGAGTTTAAATTCAAATTTTAAACTTTCAAAATTTCTCAAAAATTTTCTAACGCCCTAAATTTCCGAAAAATTTCGCCAGCGTCTCCTTTGCGCGGCTAATACGGCACGACTACAAAACGTCCCTACGGACTCTCAGATTTCAAAAAGAAAAAGAAAAAGCCAAGCGGCTAGAGAAATAAGTCATCAAATCTCATATTCGAATTCAAATACTTACCTTTTGTCGAGCCATTCAAATTTATCTTCGAAATTAAATTCCAATTCCTTTATACCTGTATATCCTACTAGCCATAATATCTAGTTGCATATATTCAAACCATTTCGTACATTCAATTACAAAATTTTCAATATCACATTTACTTAGGAATTTCACACTTCTTTTCTTAGGTTCAATGTAAATATTCCATATACACATTATATTTATTTTCAATTTACCACTTCGGTTAAATCTACTTACATTTAAACTGGATTTCCAATTTTGTATGAATTTTAATTTAACTCTATCTTTTAAGTTAAATTTATTCTATCAAAATTCGAATTATATAAGTTATCAATTCATTTATTAATCCAATAAATATTTTGAATAGAATTCCAGAGTCTTTTCAACCTTTTAAAATCATTTTGAAAACAATTCAAATTATCCTTTGAATTTTCCAAAACAAAACCCAAATTTTTCCAAACACTTTCCATTTAAAATAGTTTGGCAGCAATTCCTCTTCCGGAAACCCGAAAATGAATTCTAATGATGTGGCCACCATCATCAGGATTATTTTCCAGCGACCTAAAAGAGTTTAGAGCTTTCATCTCTCCAAAATACTTTCCAAAACCTTCGAAATCCATTTTCAAATCAAAAATGATTTAAACTTCCAAATCTCCAAAATTTTCAAATCCTTTTCAAAACATTTCCAAATACTTCTCTGGAATTCCATTTTAAATTACAAATCACATTTATAATTTACATTCTTTAATTTCATTTGTATGTGAATTTATTTCTTAACTTTGGAGTTTCGATTTCAGTTTCTTATTCAGTTTCAATAGTAATGATAACATTTCAATATCATCACTTTCCTAACAACCATGCAACCATATACTGTAATAATTTACAGAAAACATTTCTTTTTTTATACAAAAATAGTTTTGGGTAAAATTATTTCATTTACCCTATTTTAAAATCAATACTGTGTCGGTTTATCTTGTTTAAGAGTTTAGAAACCCCTATCGATTACAGTTAGCTAGACTGCACCGACCAGAATCCATAAACAATCAACCGATAAGTCAACACAATACAAAACAATTTCATATTCAAATAACAAATACGCGCTCATATCTATTATTACACTCAACTCATTCTAGAGTACTGCTGACTCTATCTCTAATGAGTAACACCCAACAGAGTAGGTTTATCGCTTAACCATATGCTCTGATACCACTTTGTCACATACCGAATTTTCGACTTTCGAAAATTCGACATCGATACTCACTTTATCGACTGCCGAGCAATCGAGTGCCAGAAATTCCAATAGTGAGGGTTTTAGAAAGAAAGGAAAGGTAGAAGAAGAAGAAAGCAGAAGAAGAGAAGAAGAAAATAGAGAAGAAAGAAGAAAAACAGAACAACATCAGAACAGAAAACAATAACAGAATCTCACATATCGCAGCGGAACAATATATAATAGATAAATGAATAATCTTTAAAACAAAGAACTATATCATTTTATACATACATCAATCATCAGAGTCAATATACAACAATGGACAGTTATATAACTTGTCCTCATACAGAATACACAGCGGAATAAATAATATCAGATACAAATACTACGTCTCGTCATCCAGCTTATCTCCAAAGCTCCAGAATATCCTGATAACATAACTCTAGGCTGCCCGTGTGGAAATTGGTGGGCACCCAGAGTTTAGAAGGGAACAATAAACTCCGAGTCAGTCATGGTGACTGGTGTGAGATCGTAAAACAGTTATTCTTTATAACAACAAAATAATTTTTAAAGTCAATTCGCAATGCTTTTGGAAAATGAAACTACCATAAGACCTCCCACCACACACACAATGCAAACGCAGAATTGGAGGAGATTTCTTCTTATGATAGTCAAAGATGCTTACTACGCAAAATCAAATTCTTTTTGATATTATTATTAGTGCATAGTGTAGAAAACATTTCGAAAGTATAATATTAATCTTAGCCAACATACGACCAGTATCGTATGCCTACTATAGCTACCATCTAAAAAGTGGTGACCACCGTACGTAAATGGCAGGTTCTACAACTAATACCGTACAAGGTGCGTATTGGAGTTTGGATTTCCAACAAATGGTCAGGCTAAGGAACTTCCTATCCACGATGGGTACGTCCCTGGAATAGACGACCCGAGAACCTAACCGGATCTCTGCCAACACAAGGCTGGGTTACCTCTGCAAAAATAGGTAACTACTGACACGCGTATGCCATCCCCCGATCGTTACCGATCTTCCCGAGGATCCCCGATTCGCAACAACCACAAAGAAATAAATTTTGCAGCAACCACAGAGGTTAAGTATCTGGGCTCCATACCATGATACCACCTTTATCCAGAAGGAATGACATACACTAAGGGGCGCTACTCCCTAGAACCTTGCCGCATCCTTCCTGTTTCGACCATTTCCGGGGTGTGAGGCTCGACGAAGTCTCGTCCACAAAGCTACGCTTTCTACAAAGCCCTGCTTCGGGTCAAACAAAATGATCAACCTATGATCACAAAGATATAAGATCAAACAAATGATCATATCACAAATGATCAAACACTGATCATTTCACAGCAACACTCAGTATGCCACGTTACCAAATTGGGATATATCGCCGATAAATTTCAACTACATAACCTCTGAGCTCGTGCGTCTCAGAGAAGGGTGTTAAGCTAAGAGAATAAATTCTCCGCCACCAACAGAAATGTATTTGAAAGAAATCAGCTTTATATCTCAAATTGTAACGTCAGACACACAATCCATACAAGTCTGTTCCGGGATCGAACAGAACCGAAGGCACTTCTCACGAAGCCCTTGCATTTCCGGATAATTTTCTAATCACGTCCGGACTTCCCGTCACTAAGGGTGATAAAACCTCTAAATCGAAGATCAGTCGATGTAGAGTAACTCGACGGTAATCCTTCCGTTTTCAAAAATATCCGGTCTTCAACACCGGTCTTCGAATGCAATTCATAACGACGAATCACATATTCGGAATGGGTTATACGACCCCATGGTCCTTTCCCGGCTAACCCGAATAGTGAGCGATTATTCAAAAATAAGTGTGGCATTCAAATTCATCCAATTCACAACAAATACCTATCTAAAGGTAATTATTGATAGTCGGTTATTTAACTATCAATAAAGATGCGCAACATCATCAGATTCCAAATAATTTTCCAAATTTTTTCATCTTCAAAAATATCTTTTACTAGATATAAAATTTCCACACTTCTAAAATAAATCGATATTTATTTTTAAACAGTCTCCCTTTTATAAATTCCATAGTGAATTTATATTTTCAAATATCTACAGATATACGATTTTCAAATCGATTTAAATATTCAATTTCAATTTATCTTTACAAAGATAAATTCTCAAAACGTTCATTTCATTTTGGAAAAGAAATTTCATACTTATTTAAAAATAAGTATTTCACAAATCATTTATTTTCAACACTTGGAAAACATTCGATATACTTAAATCAAATTAAGTATATATTTCATTCTTTAAGGAAAACTATTTTCTATAACAACATCAATTTGAGTCAAAACGAATGTTACGTAAAACATCGTTACGACGACTCAAAATCACTAGTATAGGGATTCGAAATTTAGATAGATATATAAATCCCAATACTAGACAAAAACATTTCCTTTCGGAAATCATTTACTATAACAACAGTGTTATAGTCCACCATTTCCTTCTTTTTCGAAAACGTCTATTTCAACAATAAAATGTTGAAATCTATGGTTTCGATATTTCCCACATTTTAAAAACATCTTTTAAAATGTTTAACTTCATTTTTAATATCACTTCTTCGAAAATAAATTCATTTTACTTAACAATATATTCACTGTCCAAAATCGTGAATATACTTCACTAACCAAATTTCAGTCTTTTCTACACATTTATTTAAGGATAGTTCGCTATCCAAAATCGCGAATACATTTCCTTTAATAACCTTCTATATTTGATTTATCAAATTTAATTGATTTCGAATTTATAAACATGTTCATAAATTCTATTTCTCTTTTATAACAACTTTGACTTATAAATCTTCTTTATTTACAATTCGATCAATATTCCACTTAAAGGCAAAAATCCAATTTACCAGTAAATTTCTTATAAGTCTTTATTCTACAATTTCATTCATTTTTATAACTTCATACTTTATAAATCTATAAACTTCAACTTTTATAAATCTATAAACTTCAAATCTTCACAATTTATAATTCTATAAATTTCCTATCTTTACAACTTATATAATACTATAAATTTCCTATCTTTACAATTTATAATTCTATAAATTTTCTATCTTCCCAATTTATAATTCTATAAGTTCCATATCTTTACAATTTAACACTTATAAAAACTCGTTTTAAAATTTCAATAATTTCAATTGATAAATATAAATTTTGTACATCCTTTATAACACTTTAAAAATCTCAATTTAACCCATGCTACAATTAAATCGACTTTCATTTCAAAAATCACACTTTGGTTATATTTCACAAACATTAAAATTTCCATAACTTTAAATTTATAACATTTATTTATTTAAGATAAATAAATTCAAAAATTTAATAAATCGTATACTTTCCAAAAATCACTTCAAAAATCCTTTTTAAAGTAAAAATCGTTATTTTTAAAACTTCACAAGTTTGAATCCAATGATGCAACGCACCAATTAGTCCATCACACATCAAACATCATATATCATCATATGAGAACAGAATATATATCAATATTTGTAAATAAATAAATACAGTTTAGGAATCCAGTTGGATCCCTCCAACCTGTTTCCCTGCATCCAAAGATGTTAGCACAATACCATTCCACTTCGAGGTGGAATATCGCGGTATATGGGTTTTTATAAAAATCCGCTTACTAACGGCGCAATAGGGTCTCATCCGCTATACGAGGCGGGAAATCAATCAATCCAATATATACATATGCCAATATGTATATACTGCTATATATATATATATATATATATCCTATCATATCTAATAGCACATCCAAACAAATCAATCAATACTGCAATTCAATTATAAATCTGAGTGAGAAGATCTCACCTTTTATTTGCAATCCATTTTCCATTCCAGTTTGTTTTCTTCATAGTTTTAAACCTTGTATAAATATTTATACAGTTTATTAATATCTGAGATAACATACAATAATCTTTTATTCAATAAATTAAATTAGCCTATAATTTAATTTATACCATCATTTGGTTTTAAACTAAATTCCCTTTATCTTCAAATTCTTATCTATATGAAATAATTTATATAGATTTTTAAAATTGTTTTCTTTCTCCCAGTAAACATAAAATTAGTGATTTATTTTACTGTAAAAACTTTTCGCCCTAGCTATATATAAATATATTTGTAAAAAGAACAGTAACTTCATCCTTCTTGATTAGATAAAAATTTAAATTACCTATCATTAACTAATGTAATTTAAAGGCATTGATTAAAATTAGGTTTAGTTAAAATAATCCTAAGCAAAAATAATTACCAGAATCACCTCGACTCCCCCACGGCATCGCCGCCTGCTTCGCGAGATCCTCCACGCGCGCCCCGACTACGACCCATCGCGCTATGTCGCGCCTTCGAAACTTCCCTTTTCTTGCCTCCACGCGTGCGAGTTCGCCAGTCTTCCCCAGCACTGCCGCCCATCCTTGCCTCGATGAACCCACCGCGGTGGCCTCGCCTTCAAAATCGCGAAAACCTGCGATCTCATCTACTTCGATTCGAAGATGATCTCGAACGACTCGCGACTGAACACCATCGCGGCATCGACTTCAAGCTTACGCGCCTGAAATTGCTCGAACTCTCCTCGTCCTCACGCTGCCAGGTAGGCGCCTTGAAACGCGCGACCTCCCTAAATTGCTCGAACGTGATTCCCTTTGTGAAATGATTCGCGATCTTATATATATTGGTTTGTATTTTAAACGAATTCGAGTTTTCGTTTTCTGTTTTGAACGAGATCGAGTCTCGATGGAAGAGAGGGAATTTGGGGAAAAACTGCTACGAACTATTTTTAATTTGAATGAAGGGCTCGTCTTCGAATTGTAAAGGGAAGAAACTGCTCGGCCATTATTTTCTTTCTGATGTTCGAATTTGAATGGAAAGAGGGGAACGAGATTTTTACGTTGATTTCGAACGACAGAAAATGTACGCGCCCATGCCTCTGCACGATTCATTTCGTGATTCAAGGCGTGATTTAAGGAGAAGCTAAAAGTAGCTGATGGGATTAATTTAAAATTTGAATTTAATTGAATTCGTTTTAATTTCAACGCGTTTACGTGCCGTATTCTCACATAACAGCTCCAAATGCTACGAAATTTGAAATCCGGTAATAATACAATATTACGGACCCAATGGAACTGGTTTCGTCGAATTCCGAGACTGCGCCTCGAACGGCTATTTTAAATATCGATACGAACGATATAATTTCAAAACTGAACAGAAGAGTTTCAAATTCGATTTTGAAGCTCCTGTTATCTTCAGTAATATCAATATAGATTTTTCAAAGCCTTTGAAATATTTTTCTTCAGCTTAAAATTGAAGATTTAAATTTTTATCCAGTTCAATAGATTAAATTATAAAATTTAATCGCCAAATTCCAAGTTAAATTCGGGATTCAAATTAAATTACCGTTCAAATATTTAAAATAAATTAAATATTCTCAATTTAATTCGTTCAAAATTCCGGGTCGTTACATACTACGTGGAATAAACAGTGTAAACTGCGGAGAATAAATTTGTACTTTACACATCTCTTCTGTTTTCGTGTTCTTCTAGTTAAATCAAGCGTCGCCTTTTTAAATCAAAAGTGAAAAAGTTAAACTAATTTATATAAATCAAACGGATGTTCTTCCCACAAATTAAACTAACAAAAATCTACAACTTTGCACAAATTAAGAAATAATCCAAAATCCTATTTTACACCCAAGTACAGATCTGGAATAAAAATATATAACATTCAAATTCTAAAATCTTTGGGACTGATTTCTAGATCTAGGTGTAAACATATTTCAATTTAGATCTAAAACAAGAATATGTAGGCAATAGTTTTCAACACTACTTTAAGCCTACAATTCACAAATAAAATTGATTAGGGCATAAAAGTCAAACGTATTCCATTAGAATAGATTTAAAATCATAAACGATATATAAAATTTCCCACTCACCTTATAAAAGCGATCAAAATCTCCAAATCTGAAGTAGAACCTTAAATTCATCTCCAAATCCTTTTTAATCCAAGAAATATGTATACAATGGTATATACATACAATAGAATTACAGATCTGAGAAAAGTCTGAAATTTGGAGAGAAAATAGATACAAATTTATAAATATATATAAATTACTTCAAATATATGTATAGTTGATTTTATTCTCTTCTCTTTTTATTAGATTTCTATTCTTCTCCAATTTGTATAACTATAGATATAAATATCTTATTTTTATAATTTAGAAAGAAAGTGAAGTACAAGAAATGGCAAAGCTTCACTACTACCGCTAGAAAAATATAAGAAGAGAAAGGAGGGTTAAGCTTGAATGTATATGCATAAGAATCAACCTCAACCGTCAGATCGAATTAAATTAAATCCGAGCCGTTGAGCCTAGGTTAACCCTAGCTACCGCACATGAAGCGGTAGACTGCCCCCTTCCTAGGGATCGACTGCCCATGGTCGACTGCTCCAATATGCAGATCGACATGTGGCCCAATATAATTAATATATAAACGTTAATTTTCTTATTTGAATTATTTTCGTTCCGAATTCGTTTTTCATTCGTAACTTTTTCGTTTGGACCCCGATCACAAAACTCCAAATATGAAAATTGCCCAGAATTTCACCACGAACGCAATGATGCAAATTTCATGGTCAAATTCTATCGTTAGCACAATTCTATTTTTGGAGCCTAATTAATTAACTTACTAACTAATTAAATAACTAATGCCAAATTACGAGGTGTTACATTCGTCTCCCCTTTAAAAGAATTTCAGCCCAGAAAATTCACTAATGACTAAGACATGATTTTGGCTCCTAATTGTCCTAAACTACACAACCAATTAGTGTACAACCAAATATGCATAAGTGCATACTGTATTACTATATTACCACATAGAAAATACGTAACGACCCACCAATCCGCACAATTCAAGTTGACAATAAACCATACGTGTCCAACCCAAATTGAATGGAAAGGAAAATAGTTATGGGAAAGAAAGAAGATAGAAAGAAGTAGAGAAGAAGAAGGAAGAGAAAGAAACTAAAAACAATACAGAATCTCACAATCGCAGCGGAACAATATAGAACATAATATCAATGATCTTTACAAAAGAGAAACTATTATATACAAACATTCATCAGATACAAAACAATTCACAATCATCAGCCTGGACAGTTATAACATCATGTCCTGACAATTGCTGATAATTTTCATAACAAAACAGCGGAAAATAAAATATATACGATAATACGACTTGAAGACCTCCAATTCGTCTCATGAGCTCCAATGCATCCAAAGAAAATATGTACGGTTTGACCCGAGCATCATAATAAAATAACACCCGAGTCAGTCTTGAAAACCAGCATGAGAAAACACACCCAACTGAGTTTTAAAGTTCTAGAAAACCATTTGAAAATCAAAAATATCTCGTAAGACCACGCCGCACATAAACACAAACGGGTTTTTACCTTACGATAACCAAAACAATTTCTATAAAAAATCCTTTATATTATAATAATGTCTAGGGGTCAAAGTAAAATATGAATATAGCTGAAATGCTTGCATCTCATGTTTCAGCATAGTTGGGCACAACCAAGTCCGTATGGCGCTTATTGGAGAATGGATTCCATACAATGACTAGGCTACCGGGGTACCACCCGTCACGGTGCATATCTAGCTAAAATAACACCGAGGACCTCGCCTAGATCCTCTACCAACACTGGACCAGCTTAGCCCTTACCGGATAGTACCGAATATGATCAGCCCTCCGCTAATGAGCCCTGAAGCATACAAACGAGAGATAATAGAGACTCTCGATAGGGATGATCATACCCTACTTGGGAGCGACCCACTTAGCCCTACTGTATCTCCCATGTTTTAGTCATTCCCGGTTGATGAGGCTTGTGGCTACGTTTTACCTTTTATATAGTGCTTCCCACTTAGAATGCTAATACTGCCCTCCAAGCAATAATGCAATACCAGCATTTATCTATACAAGTTCGTTTTGGGACTGAACGAAACACTTGAGAGCTCCATCTCCAAATCCCATCATCTTTAAGATGTCTTCACTTCGAAAAGCATTCGTTGTATCAAAGTGGTTTTCGGATAACATATCTGATCCCAGTCTCTTCGAAAAAACATTTGATAATTCCCGATAAACTCAACCCCGGTTCTTTAGGAAATAAACAGTAAAAGATAAGATAGGAGATCACCCCCTAAACGTTAGTGGATGGATTTCCTTATCATTGTCCTAGGAGAACGAAATGAGATCTACACGCATAGTACAACATCACTGGAGATGACTGTGCCACATAACTCACGTGTTTCTCCTAGATATTTCCAAAGCTACGTTTGAGTCCAAATTCGATAGTCGGTTATTTAACTATCAAATAACAATCATTCAATCAGGGATTTAATTTCATAGGGAAATCCAACATTGGTTAAGCTCCAAGCAACACTAAGCCTTTTTTAAAAATCCTTTAGTAATTAAATCTACTTTGTAATTACTTGAACCAAAAATCCTTTTACAAAGATATAAATAAATAACTAAATATATATATATATATATATCCACAAATCCCTATTTCTCAATATTTGGAAAAATATACATATACTTATCTCAACGATATAAGTATATTCACCAACTTTGGAAAAGATTTCATTTTTATTTAATTATAAAATCATTTATAAACTCCATTATACATCCACAAAACCTATTTATAAAATTCCTTTTATAAATCCATAAACCCATTTCTAATATTCTTTTATAAATATTTAAAACCATTTGTAAAACTCTTTTATCTTTTAACCAATCTTCCTTTTCGTTTTTCCCAAAACAGATTATAGATTCCTCTTATAAAAAGACTATCTGTTTATAAAACTCCATTTATAAATCTTAGAAAAAACTATAATAAATTCCAATCACTTACCTTCAAAACACTACTATATACTAATAACATTATAAATAAATAAATACTAAATTTAAAACATCTTAAAATAATAATTAATAATTGTAAAACATTTTTAAATAACAATAACGATTTTTCTTTAACATTTTTATAAATACTAATAATAAATTTCCAAAATTTATTTATAAATAATTATATTTAATTTCAAACCATACTAATAATTTTAAATAGTTCACATTTCAAAATATTAAAATATTTATAAATCACTTTTAAAATAATATAAATATAAATTAACAACCTTTAAAACATAATTATATTCCCATGATAAAAATCCATACTTAATTACCAACCTGACTATTCCCATATTTATAAACTATATTTATAAATTTCCTCTATTTTATGAAACTTCCTTTCATAAAATCCATTTATTTCTGAACTCCATTTATAACTCCATTCCGTTATAAATCCCACTTATTCATAAAGTCTCATTCAAACATAATTTCAACCGTTTTTAACCTTGCTTCCATAGGTATAAATTTATTTTATAAATTTCTTCAAATTATAAAATATCGTTTACCAAATCCCAAATTTACCCTCACCTTCAATTTCCAAAATAGAATCAACAATTTCTAAAATACCATTCCATATCTTATAATAGATCCACCGTTTAATTTATTTTTCCCAATCTATCCCATGATAATAATTTCCTTCATACTTTTACTAAAAAAATATGATTTTGCAAATCTTCACTTGTTTTTGTAAAATCTCACTTTTATAACTTATCACATTTATAAATTCCACTATAATATATGTACCGCTATATATATATATATATATTACTTTATATAAAACGGTTAACAAATATTCATATAAAAATATTTTTATTTCTCATTTAAAACATATCCCTTAATTATAAAAGACTAACTTATTTTAAGATTTTAAAAATCTTTATTATACAAATCGATAATCTCTATTTCAAATATTTCATAAAACAATTAACTTATAATATCTAAAAATCATACTTTTACTTTCGAAAAATTATTAAACATATAAAATTTCAAATATCACTTTGAAATCCATTTTTAGACCAAATCATTATTTTATAATATTTTAAAATACCAAAAACAATGCCCATTGTTACTAAAGCCCTAAATAAATAAAAAATCATATTCATGCCTTCCAATAACATCCAACATATCATATATCACAATATATGTGAAAATTAAAATCAACAGTGTGAGGAATCCCATTGGATCCCTCCAAACCGTCCCTCTGCATCACATATAGTATAAAATCAAATAATATAAATTAACCGCTTCGAAGCGGGATTCATATACAAAGGGTCATCCGCTCTTACATGGGAACGTAATAGGGTCTCATCCGCTCCAATAGGCTGAAATATATCCAAAACAACAATATAATTTAATAAATTATCCAAACAGCCAATAGTAGCCAACAATAAAATAATCACACGTCCAATAAATAATTTTATCGATTACATGGTTAACCAAAAAGGTGAGATTAACTAACATTGATTTTCAGATCGTCAAAACGTTCCGGTTTGGATTAAAATTGAATGGTCGTTCAATTTAACCCAAAATTTGAATTCATCCAATCCAACTCTATAGCGTAGTGCTCGCTGATACGAATGCGACACAACTTGTCGCGCTCGAAACAGACCTCGTACAAGAAAGTTATGAATTTATTAACATATTGAGATAATTAAATTATATAATTACTTAATTAAAAGTGAATATTAGGCTCAGGTCCTTAAAATCAAACTTAATACACGAAAACTCTTCCCCAAAAAAAGATTGTAAATTAGGTCCCTAGAATTAAGTTACTGAATAATCGTATACATTTATGCAATTATTCAGTGAATAATTGCAGACATTTATGCAATTATATCCAAAAATTGCATAAATGTCTGCAATCATTCAGAGATTGCGGAAATTTCCGCAATTTTTTGGTGAATAATTTCGGAAATTTCCGCAATTTTTCAGTGAATAATTGCAGAAATTTCCACAATTTTTTGAATAATTACGGAAATTTCCACAATTTTTCAGTGAATAATTGCAGAAATGTCTGCAATTTTTGGATATAATTGCATAAATGTCTGCAATTATTCACTGAATAATTGCATAAATATATGCAATAATTCAGTAACTTAACTCTAGGGACCTAATTTATATACTTTTTTTTGGCAAGAATGTTTAGTTTATTTTGAAATTTAATAGGGACTTTAGCCAAACTGTCCCTAATTAAAATTTAAAATGTTTAAACCTTTTTCCTCCTCCCTTCCCATAGCTCAAACCAGGCGTGCACAGTCCCAGGCTCACACAATTTTTTTTATGTTCGAACGTCGATCGCGCGCATCCACCAGCCTACGCCGCCGCTCGCCATGACGCCGCCACCCTCCGCCTCGTCGACCACTGCTCCACCTCGCACGCCATGTGCGTGCGTCGCCTGCGCGAAACCTAATTTGTTGATGACGGTCAATGGTGAATTTCGGCCTCAATGCTACACCACGCTCCATCTTGATCGTTGATTAGGTTTGTTTCATCGAGCTCTACAATATTGCTTTAGAAGTCGAAGGCTGAAAACAAACGGACTGGCTCCAATCGATTTAGGTCATTGGATCCTAGGTTTAAGGTTGAAGAGAATGGCGGCTGAACTTTTGATTAAGGATTTTGCAAAAGAAATGGAATAACAAGTCCTTATATAGAAAAATTTTAATAACACTATTCACGTTTAAATTTTTCGAACTCCAAACGAAGCGTGCCGCCTAGTGTTCTATATGTTATATCTCTATCCCGAACACAATGGAATATATATCTGAAGCCAATTCCATCATATACAGAAGATAGCTTTTCAAAATCAAATTGTTTTAATTTAAATTCCTTAAATAAATTTCGAACTCGCACGACCAAACGATACGTCTGATCGCCACGAAATTTGATGGCATACTAAAATATACTATTACGGATCCGATGAAACTGATTTCGTCGAAATCCGAGACAGTGCCCTAGAAGATTATTTTTACACGTTAATTAAAATGAGTTATTCCCAAATTCAGTTTAAATCACTTTTAATTCAAATTAAAAGTTTACCATCTTCTTACTTATTTAAATAGAATTTAAATCTACTTTCGAAATCATTTTCATTCATATTAAACACAGGATTTAATTATTCAAACAATTCCAAATATTAAATTAAACAATTAGTTATCAATTAAATGGCTATATTTTGAAACCCAAGTTCTTAAATTTATAAAATTAACTTTTCAATGCTTAAAATCAATTAAATATTCTAAATTCAAATGGCTGAAATTCTGGGTCGTTACAAAATATGCATGCAGAATGATTTTAGATCGGATCCTCTTATATGAATGCATTTCTTTTGAAAATATTTATGGAAAAATATGATGCAAACAACCTATATGTATACTACCAATTCTGAAAGTATGTAGCTTTTTGAAAAATCTTTTCAACCAAAACCCCTATACTTCTACGAGTAGAACTATGAAGCAACCAATTTTGCATCCAATTCCTACTATTCAAAAATCCAACGCATCGAAAAACCACTTCCTAAACTTTCTTCCTATGCCGGAAAAAGGAAATTAGGCAAAGAATTTATCATTCTTTCCACCCAAAAAATTTCTCATTCTCGTAGTACATTGGAACTTTCCCCACTGCCCCGGATTTACTCATAACTTTCCACGTACAAAACACATAAAGAGGCTTATTTTCAAGTTCTAAAATTGAATTAAGTCTAAAAATGGACTCGTGCATGTCGTCGACAAAGTATGAAAATAGAAATTCCAAGGCTAAAATAGCTTTTTCCTTGTTATCGCTTGCATTTATCGCACCGTCGATCCTAATGCACCGCTAAATTCACAAATTCTAACTCTATTTGCCTTCCCTACGCCTAATATGTGGCCTTTAAAATTAAAGATTTCACAAAAACCTTTATCACTTTTCAAATTCGTACGTCAAAATAAGATCCCAAAATATTTAGATGCATATTTTCTCTTAAAATTAAATTTTTGGACAAAAACCCTAAAAATAATTTAAGAGTCAAAAATAACTAAAACACGAATTTTTTTTCGAAAGGGAAACTTTTCAAATTATTTTCCTTCTCAAAATTTTTGATAAATCAAGCCATAGTTCAGCGTAGTCGAAAGTCGGTTATGCGCTAAATGCATAAACCAAATTCAAAAATTCTACAACTAAGCTTTACCCATAAAATATGACTTTTGATTTAAAAATGTCATCATGCTCAATTACCTATAAAATTTAGCTTTTAAGGAACATAAGCAATGACTTGTGATACCGAATTATATTGCATTACTGTTCTAAACTTCGCTAAAATTTACAACTATTCTAAACTTTCAGTCTTATATTGCATTACTGTTAATCAAGTTTCTTTATAAGATTCCCATATTTATACTACTTCTTCACTATGCATATATAGGAGCGATCCACATGTCCAGAAATAATAACACAGTAAATAAATTGAAACTCATAATATCGTGCGTGCCCTTTATAAGAGATAACTAACGGTTATAACCCAAACAACCTAAAAGAAAAGAACAAATGCTGGAAGGGGATAGACAACAACACCATAAATCCTAAATAATACCTACAGACAATGAGATGCCTTGGTCCACGGTTGGAGCTCGATCCATTGCTGTAAACCTTGAATGGTCGTACACTACAAGAAAATATGTTATTGATAACGCAATTTAATAGTGCATTTATTCTAAGCGTTATTATTTAGCCTTTTGATTTGTTTTATACTTGTTTAATTTGTACTGTAGCTATGTAACGCTGGTCCCAAAATTTTCGACTGCCTCCAAAAAGACTTAACCATTTCGTTTCCCTCGCTTAACACTTTTCGTCTCCCTCCTAAAACGAAGAAAGCCCTAATCCTCGCTTAACACTTTCCATCTCCATTTCGTCTCCTTCGCTTAGCAGTTGAGAAGTCAACGACGTCAACAACCCTAATCTCCAATTTCACACTTCAATTTCGCTCAGGAACAAACTTGAAGGTATATTATCAAACGTGTTGACTTATAATCGATTTTGCTCTTCAACAATCTCCGAACTAATTGATTCTTCTTTGTTCATATGATTGTTAGTTGAACCAGTTTGTTAAGTTTGAATTTATAATTGAACCAATTTGTTGAGTTTGAATTCAAGGTTTAAGGAATTCATAATTCATAATTCATATTTCAATAATTGAACCAGTTTGTTAACTAAATGATTGTTAGTTGAACCAGTTTGTTGAGTTTGAATTCAAGGTTTAAGAAATTCATAATTTTCTATAATACTGCAAGAGCTCTTAAAGATATTGTTTTTGTCCTATATATTTTACTTTCTATGTTTTATTTTTAATCTTGGTATATTTTTGTATGGTAAATGATATCACTTTTATTGATATCGAACCTAGTATTAAGGTTTAAATCACTATTGCTGATTCTTAATTTTATTATAGCCATTTGTCCTCTGTTTTTTAGCTTATCAAGTTTGAACAGTTTTCAAGCATAATACATGTTCGAACTTTATTTATGAGACTTTAATCATAATGTATATAAGTACATCATAGGTTGTACCATCCAAGCTATAAGTACGACATCTGCTTAATGGCATGTTTCAAAGCTAGTGCGTAGATAAACATAGATCCATTTTCTAGCTGGAGTTGGTAGGCACAGTGACTTTGGGTTTTTATTATTTAGTGTTTTTACTAGCTAGTATGGCATGTGCTCAATTGAATTATTATGTTAGTGTTTTTGTTTCTAGTGTTTTACTGATAGACATGTTTTATGAAAGCCTAAAAACAATGCAAACCTTGTCCTGTATTTGTACCTCCTATCAGCTATGACATGGTTGATAGGCAGGGATGGTTAGGTGTTTGATTGTGTGGTAGTGTCGTGAGTTGAAGAGTTTGAAGGTGAAGTAGGTAGTATAGATGTAGTGATGTGGTCAGAGGAGAATGGTGTGGTGGATGGTATGAGGAAGATGGCAGAGAAGTTTTGTTGAAGTGTAAGTTTGTTGTTTAGCAGACGTGGATTGGGGTGATGCTCTGCTTGTAGGACTGTTGATTGTGGTATAGTTGATGCTTGAAAATGCAGTGTGTTTGATGTTGAAAGTAGCAGGATGTTGAATGTTTGTAGGACTATTTGATGTTGTAATTAGCTTGGAAATGAATGGGTATATACAATTACAGCAGGGTTGAATGGTGATTGAAATTTTCAAATGGAAGAGGTTTCGATTTGAGTTGTGGCTGAGTTCAATTGCAGGTTGGGGTGGTTGAGTGCAAAGACCAGAAGGTTCTGATTTGTTCAAAGTCGAAGGTTGATGCCTTAGCAGAGCAGAATGTAAAGGAATGAAGTTTGATTTGTTCATAGTCGGAATAATTATCCCTATCAGTTAAGTCAACGAATAACCAAATTCAACTACCTTCTTATACCTGTAGTTGGTCATATCCCCTTAATCATCATGAATTCTTCACTAATCTATTTCATACTAATATTCGTTCTCACAATAAACCTATTATCATTGGTATGTATCTCAATCGATCATTTCATAACAGCTAATTTTGCTGTGTTTGCATACACACCAACTGCATGCTTATGATTATATGACTTCATAAATATCAAAAAGCAGAACAGAATAGCTCAAGTAAGCGTAGATATGTTCAATTGCATACACACCAACTGCAAATTTTCCTATTCATGCTCTACAGCCTTAGACCTTTGGGTGAGATAGAGAAATAGGTGCAGGCTGCATGCAAAAGTGGGATTTTGGGTTACTATTCACAACATGGAATTTTCAACTTAGACCTTTGGCAATATGTTCAATTGCACGTGAGCAAGGAGTTTGTTTTGTTCGCATTGTTCTCAGGTGCAGGTTTGTTTGCATGGGCCGTTGGCCTTGGGTGATAGTACGAGTATAGATTATTTTATTATGTTAAGAAATTTAGTTTACTAACTAGTTAATTAGTTTAGTCTAACTTTGAAAAAGTATAAATCATTCATACGAAGTTCGTTTAACTTGAGATCTTTGACGTTTACTAACTAGTTAATTAGTTTAGTCTGATCTTTTTTCTCTTTAGCTTTGGAGCTTGAGCACTCTTTCTTCCCATTTGTATCCTTAATTATATGCTAATGGAAAAGATTGGGTTCATTTACATAGGTAAGTAGATAATTCAATATTCTCAACCATGTTTAATTTCATAAAATAAAATATTTGATGTTAAACTCAACTATTATGTTGAACTTTTTTTCATTATAGAACTTCCAAGGAGTACTCGCAAGGGGCAAGATGTTTCGTAGAAGCTGCAAAGAGAAATATAAGAAATGTAGAGAAGCTTTTATGTCCTTGTTTAGATTGCCGAAATCTTAGTCGACAACATGATGATATTATCGTTGAACATTTAATTATAAGGGGGATGGATCCTAAGTACAAGAGTAGTACTAAGTGGTATCATCATGGCGAACAATTAAATATGGGCGTAGACATGAAGTTGGACAATACATTTGATCTACTTAAAGCTATTCATTTTGAAGATGAAGATTTTTTGAATCATACTTTTTTTACTGATGTTAAAGAAGACGAGGATGTTTGAAAACGTGAGGATGATTTACTTAAGAATTTAGAGGATGCAGAAACCCCCTTATATCCTGATTGTGTAGGTCAAACTAAACTATTCGCCATCACTTCTTTGTATAATCTTAAATGTGAGGTTGGATTATCTGATACTGGTTTTGATAAGCTTTTGAACGTACTACAGTTGTTGCTGCCGGTGAATAATGTACTTCCTAAGAATTTGTATGATGTAAAAAAATTTCTCAAAGTATTTGACATGGGGTTTGAAAAGATTCATGCTTGTAAGAATGATTGTTGTCTTTTTAGAAAAGAGTTTCAAGATTTAGAAAGTTGTCTGAAATGTAACTCTTCGAGATGGAAGATAAACGAGGGCACTAAGGAGATTATACGTGGTGTTCCAGCTAAAGTGTTGATGTATTTTCCAATCATTCCTAGATTTAGGAGAATGTATAGATCTCAAAAGATGGCAGAAGATCTAAGGTGGCATTTTAACAATAAAAGCAGTGATGGAAAAATGCGACATCCTGTAGATTCTGTAACATGGAATGCTGTGGACGAGAGGTGGAAAGCATTTTCATCTGATCCACGCAATCTCAGACTTGGTCTTTCTACAGATGGTGTCAATCCATTTGCCTCGATGAGCTCCAAACATAGTTGTTGGCCAGTAATGCTTGTGACATATAATCTCTTGCCTATGTTATGTATGAAAAAAGAAAATATTATGCTAACATTAATAATTCCTGGTCCAAAGTAACCTGGAAATGATATTGATGTATACTTGGCGCATTTGGTAGAAGACTTAAATTATTTATGGAATAATGGAATTGATATATATGATGCATTCAGTAAATCGGTTTTTAATTTAAGAGCAATTTTACTATGGCCAATAAATGACTTTCCAGCCTATGGAAATCTTGCAGGATGTTGTGTAAAAGGCGAAAAAGCTTGTCCATTATGCGGTGTTAACACTCATCATCGGTGGTTGAATCATTGTTGGAAAAGTGTTTACATGGGACATAGAAGGTTTCTAGATCCTTCACATCCATGGAGGAAACAAAAAACTTGGTTTTATAACACTGTAGAGGATGGTAATAGACCTAGAATTCTAACGGGAAGAAATATTTCTGCTATTTTGAATGGTTTTCCAAATGTTTTTGAAAAAGATAAGAATGAAGAAAAAATAAGGAAGATGAGTAATAAGAAGCTAAAGACGGAGTTGAGTAAGAAGATAAAAAGTAAAAAGAGGAAGATTACTCACACTAAAGAAGATCATAGAAAAAAAGAGCTAATAAGGTGGAAAAAAAGATCAATCTTCTTTGATTTGCCATATTGGGAGGTGAGTATTAAAATTATATTTTCTTTCATTTACCTAACAATATAAAAGTTAATAAATTGTTGTATTATTGATATTTGTAGGAACTTTCCTTGCGACATAATTTAGATGTGATGCATGTTGAGAAAAACATCGCTGAAAGCCTACTAAGCACGATGTTGCATGACAATAAATCGAAAGATGGAATTAATTCTAGGAAGGATTCGGAGGATTGGGGGATTCGACAAAGTCTTTATGCACAACCTCGTGGGAATAGAACATATCTACCACCGGCTCCATATACGTTGTCATTGTCCAAAAAAAAATATTTTGTAAGAGGTTACATGATTTTAAAGGTCCTGATGGTTATTGCTCAAATTTCAAAAGATTTGTATCATTAGAAGATTGCAAAGTCAATGGGTTGAAGTCGCATGATTATCATGTCCTAATGCAACAATTGTTATCTATTGCGGTTAGAGGTTTATTACCAAAGAAAGTTAGAACACTAATAATTCGTTTATGTTCGTTTTTCAATAAAATATGTCAACGTGTTCTTGAAAGAGAGATGTTGCAACAACTTAATGATGAGATTATTGAAATTTTGTGTGGATTCGAAAGATATTTTCCACCTTCCTTTTTTGATATCATGATAAATTTGACAATTCATCTTGGAAGAGAAGCGCAATTGTGTGGTCCGGTTCATTTTCGTTGGATGTACCCTTTTGAAAGGTATATGAAAACACTTAAAGATTATATAAGGAATTATGCACGACCTGAAGGGTGTATTGTAGAATCTTATCTTGCGGAAGAATCAATGCGATTTTTTAGTGAATTTCTACAAAGGAAAGTACAAATGGAGGAGAAAGAAGTCTGAAATGGAGATTATGAAAACAATGTGATACTCGAAGGACGTCCAATTTTAAAACCGAAGACAATTACATTGTCATCGAATGAAAAAGATATTGCTCATTTGGCCGTGCTAATGAATATGGCTGTGGTGGAACCATATTTAGAGTAAGTACATATTATATTTTGTTTATACCTTTATAATAAAATTTTGATGTTCAATATAACTTGGGTAAAATTATTTAAACACCAGTATGCATTTGGAGGAGTTACAAAATTTTGATAAGCGTATGGAAAAAAATGCGACATTGCTGTGGAAAAAACATACAGATAATTTCTCAGATTGGATTAAAAAGAAGGTTAGTTTAATTTTAATTTATCCTTCCATTGACAAAAAAGATATCTTTTTTCTTCAAAATTTATGTAAAATGATTTGTTTGCAGATACCTATTCAATCCACAAGTGATGAAATACTAAAATGGACTGCCTTTGGCCCAAATAGTAATGCATTGTCCTACAAAGGATATATAATTAACGGACATCATTTTCATACAAAAGACGTTGAAAGAGAAACCCAAAACTACGGAGTTACTTATGATGCAACTACCATGTGTAGGGCAAGTGCAAAAGATATTTCTCAAAGAGTTGATGTGGTCACTTATTATGGGGTAGTGACGGACATAATCTTGCTAGACTATCATGTTTTTTATATCCCCGTATTTAAGTGTCAGTGGGAAAATATAGGAAATGGAGTAAGGTCGAAGACGGATTCACTCTTGTCAATTTACAACAAAATCAATCTTCATTTGTAAAAGATCCATACATCCTTGCATCTCAAGCAAAACAAGTTTTTTTATTCAAGAGAGAATGATCACTCTAATTGGTATGTTGTAATGAAAGCACCACCAAGAGGTTATCATGAATTAGAGATAGATGATCCTGTTATGGAAGTTAGCTTTGTTAGGAAAGATTGTGAAGAAACCGACATGGATATTGATTCCGTTGAGAATGTTAGCTATGCTAGAGAAGATTGTGAAGGCATATTTGAGTAGATTTCAGTTTTATTTGCTTATGAGGTTTGTAATTCCTACTTATTTGCTAGTGATAGATATACGATATGAATTATCCCCTTAACGGTTGTATTTTGTTTCGAGTCCCTCTAAAATTCTTTTCCAGATCAAAAAAGCAGTATGTGTGTGTATATGTATGTATAGTCATGGCTCTGGATTAGACAACCATAGCGATATTAATTTTCATTTCGATTTAGATTTGTTGTCTTTCTATTTACCCGATTTTACGTCTTCCAATGTGTTCAATCCAATGTACTCCAAAGAATGTTTTCTGATTTAAATCTGATATTTCTAGGTTGTATGTGAGAATATTAGCAGCTGTAACTACTATTACATGAATGTGCAAATGTAGTTTTCATTGAAAATTTAGTGAACCGATATTAGCTGCTTAATTACACTTAAACTGCAAATCTCAGATTCTTGGTCATACTTAAACCACCCTACAATCGAACTTATGTTTTCTCCCATGTAAGTATATATTAACAACAACTGCATGCTGATTATTATCTTTCTCACATTTTAAATAACCATGGTATTAACTTACAGTTGTATAAATATAATTTGTTATGCTACTACACCATGATAATCTAGTCGCACTTGTGTTATGATATTTGAAAATATTTATGTACTTATAGTATCATAATCTGAAAGAAACTAGTCTAAGATATTCTGCGAAGAAACTCTAGGAATTCATCAAATATGTTAATTACCAGTGTACTGAGAAAAGTATTAACATAAAAATACTTTATAATGAAGATGAATAAGCAAAGAAAGAACAGTGAAGTAGAAGCGTATATTTTACTAACCAAATGATTGCATCTTACATTATTATATCATCAACCCGTGTGCGAAGCACGAGCCTCATACTAGTTGTTGTTTAAAGAAAATTTCTTAATAGACTTCATTTAATCTTCAAATGAATATTGTGGATCGATTTTAAGTAGTGGAAGGAATCGAAACTGAGATTCTAGAGAATCTCCAAATTTATTTTGCGAAACCAAAATGAGATCATATGAATTCCAGTTATATATTTTTAATCTTTTTTTAAATAATAATAGATGTATATTTCTAATAGAAGTACATATATAAACAAACAACAAAAGAAACAGTAATATGAACCTAAAAAATGATCTGAAGTAAATAAATAAATCAATTACAACATGAGCCAAGCATCCTACATTTGCATTACATGGATCCTTTAAATAGGTAAGGAAGATTAATTAGATGCTCAGCAGTTATAACTCACAACATAACATAGAATAGTTCCATTAGAAACCAGCATACCCTAGAAGTAAATGAATACTTATTTTGTCTGAATCATTAACCCACTTCAGACCTGAGACTGGCTTGCAATGAACTAAACATGACTTGCAATGAACCCACTTCAGACCTGAGACTGGCTTGCTTTCCTACAACTCCAACCCCCTGACCGAGCACTAAGCAATATTTGCACGTAGCAACTACCTGCCTCTTCTTATGTGTATGCCACTGTTAACGAGTCACTTCACTGACCACACTTGTAGTTGTAATAAATTTTTTGCTTCATATAAATTTTTGGCTTCATATTTTGTTGTACCGTGCATAAATGAAAGTACTTTGATCATTTTATCTGTTTGTTATTGATAAGATATTCATCATAAATAAGTTGTTCATTGTGATTACATAAGGTTGATATATTTTATTTTTGTTCATGTCAGTATCATTTGCATTAAAATATGTCATTTGCATTTAAATTTTCTTTTATAACAAAATAACTCATGCACTGTTCATTTTTGCTCAGGATCTGCTCACTGGAATTCAAAATGAGCAAGATTGGGAATGTGATAACGAGAGCTCACATGCAAAAAAAAATCAACGAACAAAAAAAGAAAGGTGCAAGAAATAAGCAGCTTGAAGACAATCAAGTAGACGATGAGATTCATAACGAAGAAAATCCACAAGCGTTAGAAAAAAATCAAGTACAAACTTTTCTCATACTAAATAATGGATTTATTTTTGCAATTGTGCTCGAAATATATTCTTCGACTAATTTTTTTGCAATAATCATATTTTTATAGTTGGAGTTTTTTTTATGCTAACCAGAAGTGAACAATCACTATGTTCAATAGTTTGCTAAATGTTGATGTTGTTGGATTTTATGCCTTCACCGATGAGTGACTAGAACACGTGGTTTACATATTGATGTACGCCTTTTTTTCTTCTACCTTTAAGCCTGGATATTCTTTTCAACATGCTTGCAATAAAACTCTAGTAATTAAAAGACATTTTTTTACAGCACACACAATTTTAGTTAGGCAGTGTAGCCGTTGAACACCACTAAAAATTAATTTCATACTCAACTTATCTAGATTGAGTATTGTTATGAATAAAGCTATTTTTTTGTTTCTCGTTTCATTATTTATAAACTAAGTAAGTTATTTTGATGATTTAATTTGGGATAATTACATCAGTTTTTGTATAAGGACATTGTTACTGTAGTGGGCTTTACCTACTAAAACTTCGTGGACCAGCCCAGTGTTTATCTCATAAGTTATACCATTATCGATCCGATTTCAGTATCATCATGTTTTTGGTACTTAATTTTACATCAAATAAAGCAGTCGTATTCTATTTCTTTTGGGTTGCTTAAGTATAAAAACAAAAGGGTTCATCATTACTTTGCCTGTTCTTTTGTAATTTAAGTTTGTATGCATAAATTGATGGAAATAACTTTTATACTTAAAATGATTCACAGATTCAATAAAAGTGACGAACTTCTTTTAATTCTTTTGCTGAATGGTTGAATATATATATATATATATTTTTAATGAACTCATCAAGAATATTTACTCAAGTTGTATTTAGTAAAATGATGGTTAATTTATGCATGAACTTTAGATGTTTTGGGTTTAGGTATGCATGTCAATGCTCTTTGTGTGCATCTAAGCTTTCTCCTTATCTAAATTTCCAACGAAATATTTGTATATTTTTGAAAGTGAGAATTTTATGGGCTTTTATGATCTAATTTGTAAATTATTTTTTTTATATACAGAAAATAGGGAAGAAGAGTAAGGCTGTGAAAAAGAGAGGTCGCATGCCAAAAGAAATTGACGAACATAGGCAGAAACGTACAAGAGAGGAGCTGTTTGAAGACAATCAAGTAGAAGACGAGGTTTCTATTGAAGACAACCCACATGCATTAGAAAAGAATCAAGTACAAATCGATCCAGAAAACAATGCTGAAATACAAGATAACCCACAAACACTTGAAGACAACATAGTTCAGTCGGAAGGAAATCCGAGAAGAAAACCTAGAGGGCCAACCAAAGTTAGAAGACTTCCATTCAATTCTTTGGAGCAAATAGAAGTTCAATTTAATACCGCAGGCGAACCAATAGGACCGGGGTCGGTCAAATTATCTTCTTACTTAGGACCACTTGTACGAGAAATTGTTCTGGTTACACTAAGTAATTGGAAGCAACTTAGTACCGAATTGAAAGATGTTTTATGGGAAAGCATTCAGGTGACACTCTCTTTTGCTTTAAGATTAAATCTTATATTGAATGCTTACCTCAAACACTTAACCCCGAATTTTGATTGTCGCAGGCAAGGTTTAAATTGGATTAAATTGGCACAAAACAGTAGTTTTTCAACAAATGAGTGGTATTTGGCGGGCATCAAAATGTAGATTAGTTCGGCAGTTGGTACAAGCAAAGTCTATGGAAGAAAGACTTCAGTTGAAACCATCTAACATTAAATGTATGATTGAGTGGAAGAAGTTTATCAAGTTGAAAACAAGTTCGGAATTCAAGGTATGAGAAATTTCAGTCTTCAAATACATATTAAAGAATGATGCAGATAAAAAATATTAAAACTAGTGTACATATCAAATGAAAATACAATATTCTGTATGCATTTGAAGTCATGGCATATTTACAATTTTCAAAATCAAAAGTAGATGACTGGCATTTGTACATATCAAATTACATATACTAGACATTGTTAAAACTAGTGTATAGTAAATCTGAAATCAGGCGATATGACGTTTAGACATATAGTAAATCTTTCATACCCATATATTTGAAACCTTCAAAACCAAAATTAAGGAATTCTGACACAAAATTAATATGCATACTAAATTTTGTATTTAAAATTTGATAAATTTATAACCACTGTGTACAAAATACTCGTTTATATTCAAAGCTGTAAAAATATGAACTTTGTTATGAGTTCAATGATTACTCCAAAATTTACTTCATATGATACTCATACCTGAAAAAAAAGCAGAAATTTGTATAAAAACTGTCTCTAAGGCCTTAAACATATAAAATTTATATTTTAGGAATTCACCCTTATAGCTACATACTTTAGGGGCAGATATATTTTGGAGACTAATAATACCCTGTTTGAAGCTCAACGTATGTGAAACTTGATAATATTAAAACCTGGCAGACCTATATGCTTTCAAAACCTTTTGTCCTTCGAAATCTTTTTCCCTATGAAATCATTACATACGAAACTTCATTTACAAAATCCGAGTCCACTAACAAATTTCTTTCTTTCTTACATTTATTGAAATGATTCTTATTTTAGGCTTTGAGCGAGAAGAACAAAGCTATTAGACAGAGGCAGTTGCCACACACATGCAGTCGTAGAGGAATGGCTCGACTGGCTGAAGATTTGGTAAGAAAATAGTAGTTTTATTACTGCAATATTTATGAAAACTTTTAAGTTAATGAAATTTGTTGTTTGGTGTTCTTTTGAATGTAGAAAAGCGAAAGTGGTGATCGCTCTTCTGTCCCTAGAAGTGAAGTTTGGATCAAATCTCGCACTAAGAAAAATAGTGAACCGGTGAATTTGATTGTTGCAGATGCTATAGTAAGTTCATACTTTTCAAATACTTATGGTACATGCTGGAACCCTATGCTGATTGTGAACTCTGCTATTCCTCCCTTGCAATATAATTCGAAATTGTACTTGTGATCGATGCATCCATAATAGACAATGTTATTTCCCTTTTTGTAGGAGATACTGTAATATATTGAATTATCTTCTGGAAATCATCGTTAAAGCCTCTGGAAGTTGGATTGCTCTTTTAACGCAGATCTAAATTTCTTTATAACGAGGGCATAAAAAATAGTCAGTTGATGTCCTCCTCACCTTCATCACATAAAACCACTTAGTACATGTGTCTTTGTTCATTTAATTTGATTGCATTTTGTTGGAAAATGGTTTAGCATAGCAAAATATGAGCACGTAGACATTTTCCGTGAACATTTGTTGTTCCATATATGTTTTGCCCAGCAGAATTTTGAAGCAGTAGGCCTGATACTATTCCAAGTACTTTTAAAAATGAATTCGCCTTTACTGTGATACTTCCACCACCAAGTGTCTTCCTCCAAATTCTCCTTAAGTTTTATAGATTATATTTCTGCTTAATATAATGAAGCAAACTACTATTGTTGAGGCACCATTCAGAATTCTAAATGAGAGCAGACACATTATATTTGGGGCCTCCATAAAATTGCGTACACAGAATAAACCAACAGAATGTTGTTGATTTGTGATATACACAGAATTATTGTTTATGTCTAAATTAAAAATATTGTTGATTTGTGATATACACAGAATTGGCTCCCTTGTTTGCAAAAATGTTTTGAGCATGTCATATTTTGACTAAATTCTCATGCTAATTTAGCTTAAACTCAGTCGACTAATCATCTGAATGCATCTCATATATTTCTGTTGGTTTTGGCATGTTGCATCTCATATATTTCTGTTGGTTTTGGCATGTTGCCAAATCAAGTGTAAAATTATGCATCTGCTAGAACATTCTGCATCCAACCCAAAAAATAAATCAATCACCAAATTTAATCCAAGCTAAAATAAATTTGCAAGCTTCTTAGTGTGTTTCCTATTTTAATTTAAATACTACGTTTTAATTTAAACTGCAATAATATGAAATTAATCATGTTTTGTAGGAAAAGATTAAACAAATTGAAAGTGTTTCACAATCGAGCTCGCCAATTAATTATATAGGAGATGCACTTGCACAAGTGCTTGGGCAAGAAAGTCCGGGTCGACTTAGAGCGATGGGAAGAGGAACGAGTCTTAGTAGAGCAGCTTTATCGGAAGTTAAGGATAAGCATACACTGCAACTTGAAAATAAATTGTTGAACTTAGAGAATAGATTTCTACAACTAGAGAAAAATCAGGTAAGAATTATCATTACATTTTGATCGCTAATTGCTTGCACACTTGAACACTTGCATACACACTTGAACACTTGCATACAGTCACTTGAACAGTTGCACACTTCAACCATTATACACTTGAATACTTGCATACTTGAACACGCTAACAGTTTGCATTACCAGACATACAAAATGACATGTTTTTTTATTTTGACAGAAGTGGGACAGAAGTAGACACAGTGGGACAGAAGTAGACAAACCTCAAGTAATTTTTTTATTGGTTTCACATCTTTGTATTTTAACTTTTTATTCAATTAGTAACATAATTTTCCTATGTTTAACTATAGTGCAACTTTGATAAAAATATAAAGAAGTGTGATTTATTGGATTGACGAGGGAATGAAGAGATCGTTGCTGAAGGAAGATTCGTGTCAGACAATCCAAACGAGATTGTCAATGATGTTCCTTTAGGGTCGAATGCGATGATAGTTTTAGTTGACTGTCCAATCAAGCTTGATGCTTTTCTATGGAGGCCTACACCTTCTTTCCCACTTATTGGGGAAGCAAAGGATAATATTGTGGCATGGCCGAAGAATAGAGTTGTTTTAAATTCAACCGATCACATTGAAGGAGAAGAGAATAAGGTAAAAAAAATTCTTCACAATGAACATGCAATTTTATTATATACATTATTTACTAAATAAACATTTTTACCTCTAATAGAGTAGAAATAGCAGCTTAGAGTGCAAATGCAAGATTTTTGATTGGGGAGGGAGCAAGCAATTAGTGGCTTTAGGACGATTACATTCGAGCATCTCAGAGGAAATTGTTAATGATGTTACTCTTGGGCCATCAGCTATGATAGTTTGGATAGATGATCCACTAAATCCAGAAGCTTTTTAATGGAGGCCAGCCCCTGGTTTGATCCAAATTGCAGATGTTGTTGGTAAGAAGGTTGCATGGCCTGAATCGCAAGTAGTTGTTGAGATGGTTGACACTACAGCTCCTATTTCGCCTATGGATGTGGTGAAAACATTTATGGTACTTGATTTTTATTGTGTGTTTCTATTTTTTAATGATTAGCAACTTCATTATTTTTTTCTTCTTTCAACTTACAGACTGCAAATTCAAGAACAAACAATAAATGCAAGTTAATGGATTTATCGGGAAATGGGAAAGTAGTTGCTTTAGGATGGGTGGAGTCAACCGATCCAAATGCAAGGGTGCATTTCAAACCACTAGGACACAATGCAGTTAAAGTTTGGATAATGACCGTAAAAGAGCCAGCGGTAGAGCTATGGAGGCAAACATCTGAATTACAATACATGGAAGATGCCCTCTCTTCTGTTATAGCTTGGCCTGCTACGCACGCCGTAATGGAATGAATTTTGAGTAAGTCTTTACCGTTCATTTTTTTTGTTTGTTGTTACATTTAGTTATTAGCTTTAAATTCTGGTTGGTGGAGTACCAGTTGTAGTGGTTTGTTTGTAGTTGACTGTTTGGAGTTCAGGGATGAGGTAGAGATGATACAGTTGAATGTATGTAGTGATTGATTGGTAGAGCAATGAATGGGGCTTCGGGCTACAGTGAGGGGTGATGTAGACTGGAGATGCTCAATGTTGGAGTTGCTCTTGAATTTGGGTGTTCGAAGATTGGGTTCGGGGATGAATACGGTGTTGGAGGTGAAGTGGGTGAAGTCGATGTTTATGGTGATGAAGCAATTAACCGATAAGGTGAATTGATGTGTTGGTTGACTTTCGGTTTGAGGAGAAGTGGGATGGTGGTGTTTGATAGGGGACTGATGCTCTGGTGATCAGTTGAAGGAGAAGTGGTATTATATGTGGTGAGTGACAACAGTGAGTTTTTTGATGACAGTGAGGAGCATGGAGGTGAAGTACTGGGGGTGGATGGATGGCGTCGGTGGTAGAGAGTGAGGTTATTGTAGGAGAGGATTCGATTTGGATGCAGGTTGGTATGGAAAGTCGATGTGAGGTCGATGATGAAATGGATGAACTTGTTATTGTAGTGGGACATTAGGAAAATAGTCTGACAACAGTTTTGCTATGGTATTGTAGTGGTAGTCTGATTTTATTGAAGTGATGAATGTTGTCTGATGTGAATGTCGAAGTAGTGTGGTATGTGCAGAGTGTTTGTAAGAGAGAGATAACTGTGAGTGTAGTGAATAAGGTGAAATGGTGGAGTTGTAGTTGAGCAAGGAGGAGCTGTTGATGTGGATTGATGGCAGGCAAATGATGGAAGTTAATGATGACTGAGTGGATGAAATTGAACTTGTATGATTGTTTGATGGAGGAAGAAGTGTGGTAGTGAATGTTTGTAGTGGAGATGGGTGGTTTCGTGATTTTTGGTGGTTCTGTGATATAGTGGATCTGGCTGACAGTTGACAGAGGGAGAAGTGTATGGGTATTGGGAATGTTTGTTGAAACGGTTGCAGTAGTTGCAAAAGGCAGGTCGAGGCAAGGAGTGTGATGTATGTAGATGTGGAGTGGTGGCATGGTGAACTGGGGTATATGTTATGTTTATGTAAGCAAGTTGTATCAGAAATGAAGTGGTGCTGTCGAGGTCGAGGAGAATGCCACCGTTTTGTATATAGAAGCATGTTGATTTTCTTTGTTTTTGGTCAGTAGCTTTTTTTTCTTTTTCTTTGTGAAGAGGTTGTCGTAGCTTGGTAAGCTTTGAGGCAATGCTACTAGAAGTATGTTGTATTGATGTCGTGGTACTGTCGGGAGTTGTATGGGAAGATATGAACAAAATTGTATGTAGTGTTGTAGGCAGGAGGAAGTGTAGTGTATGTTAAGGTCAGACTGTGAAGTTTGGTTATTGGCATAGAGGTTCTGATGAGCAACAGTATTGTGGATAATATGTGATGAATGGCGATGGGGAGTATGTGACAATTTGTATTTCGGTGGAGATGTTGAGTTTATCAGAGAGAGGTGGAGTTTGTTGAAGGCACTCTCTGTAATGTTAATGCTAGCAGCAGATCGGAGCAGATAGAGTATGGTCACGCAAGTAAGTTGTTGTATTGTCGTAGTGAACCAGAAGGCAAAGATTCAGGCATAAATGGGGTGGGTAGAGTTTCGAATGTAATGATGTGGTGATTTGCTCTAGTGATAGTAGTTGCTCTGGTGGATGAATTGAAACTCAAAAGCAAGTATTGACAGTGGCAAGTGAAGGGGTTTGTTATGGATCTTTGTTAGGTGGGTTTGAATAACTGTGCAAGTTGATAGTGAATGTTGTGTGGAAGGTAGAAGTAATGGTTTGGAGGAACTGCAGTTGAATGACAGTGAAGGATATAAGTAGTGGAGTGTGAGGAATGGCAGTAGTGGGTAGTGGCTGAGAAAATGCAAGGAGTTGTGGTCAGTAGAAATAATCAATTGTAGTTTCTAGTTCATGCAGTTCATGCACTTGCTTTAATGTTTGTACACTGTAATGAAAAATATATATCACATTTCTATCTGAGCATGCACTTGTTTTAACATTTTCTGTTTCTTTGTGTTAACTTCGCATGCTTATTTGGAAAGAAGCAAGGTCCTTAGTACGCAACTAGATCAGATCTTGCATGTTGGAACTCTGTAATGTTTGTACTCCGTAATATTTGGAAGGATTGCTTTAATGTTTGTACTCTGTAATATTTGGAAGGATTGCTTTAATGTTTGTACTCTGTAATGTTTGTACACTGTAATGAAAAATATATCACATTTCTTTCTGAGCATGCTCTTGTGTTATATTTGTTGATTATAATCTTTATTCGTTTATGAAGATTTAGTTTGATTGCTATTATTAAAATGTAATATATAGGCATAGCTCTTGAAAAGTGTATCTACGATTTTTATAGCGGCATATATGAGCTGTAAAAGAATTTATCAATACTATAACACGTTGATTTAATAGCGTGAAATGACCGCTATTGAATAAATATTTTATAGCGGCAAAATGGTGTTATAAAGATTTCCAGTTCCGTTGAGATTTAGCTGTATTATAGCGGCTATAATGAGCTATTGAATTAACGTACCATAGTGGCGAATTTGCGTTATAAAACTAAGCTCAACCATAGCGGCTTATTTTGTGTTATAAATATTCAACAGTTTTTTATAACATGTCGATATACAACGCTTATGAAACCGCTATGGTTGTCATTAATAGCGGCTATATGCTGCTATAAAAGACACTTTTTGTTGTAGTGGTAGCATGGTGGCTATGCATCCAATCTCATGTCGCTGGTGCTACTAGTGTTGCTAACGGCTTTGGAATTGCCATCTTCCTAAGGAAGGATCTAATGATGGCAGAATGAACCTTCTATTAAATTGCCTTTCCAGAAGGTTCACTCGTATTGACTAAAGACGAGAGTGGATAGATAAAAATACGGAAAGTAACTCTGTGGAGTGCTAATCCTTGATAAACAAATTGCATCATAAAGGTGCGAGTCCAATTGATGGCGATGTCGCCAATACTAGCATAGGTGGTCTTCCACACCACGGGATAAATCTAGTCGAACTTACCATCTTAGGGATGACATTGTGCCAAATGATGCATATAATCAGACAGGTAGTCGGACGTAGATTATTCATCCCCAAAACACCAACATCTTAGGAAAAGATCTGTTGTAAAATCTTTGAGTCGGTCACTTCAAAATCATCCAAGTCTACATCCTTCGCAGATGCCTCCAAATCTCAGCGAGATCATCATTAGTCCGCTCAGTCAAGACACCCTTCAACTCTGAACGAATCAAACTATTGCCTCCATCGAAATTCTGCATCAATAGGACATCAAAAAGGCAGATGCAGTAAGGGAAACATTCCCGCTTAAAGGTCTTGAAGCAGAGGATCAGTGAAAATCCTACCGCAACGAATAGCTCTTCCAATCCTAAAGCGACGAAACCTTTTGCTCATTTTGGTCCAGCCAGGTGGCCTCTTGAGGGTTGAGACCATAATGGTGCGAGGAAAAACCGACAGTGTGAAAAGGTGTCTTGGGAAAAAAAGTGGTCGGATGGAGCGAGGGATTAAGGTTTAGATCTGCAGTGCTGGTGGGGCAAGATCTAACGTGCAAAACTAGCATGAGGGGCAGGCAAGGCTGTTGCTCAAGGAAAAATCGACGTTGCCAGGAGGAACGGAAGAGGGAGGCCGGTACTTGGAGGAGGAGGATGGAGATTTGGTACGACAGATTGAGGTAGGTTGAGTGAAAGAATGCAATTAGGGAAATTCAGACGTGACTTTTATAAGTCTTGTTCCAGGTTCAAGTTGTGCAAAACTCGTTAAATGGTGGACCCCTCTAGGTCTACCACTAGGTGTTCAACCGCTGGACGGGCTTTGGGCGTTAATGGAATCTAGATCCAACTAGGGTCGGATTAAATAATTATAATCGTTTCGTGCCATCTTCTTCGATTCGACACGATCTGAAACATTCATGTCCTCATCATGGCGATGTCAAAGCCTACCACCTAGTTTCGAACCATGCTCCATCAATTCACAATAGTCCCAACAAAACAGCTGCGACCAACAACAATTCCAAAAACCCAAAAATACTCCAGTTTCTATTTCCTGCCTACTTCACATGGAAATTTTTCTTTCAATAACTGGTGGTACAATAACACTTCAAACTACATACGCGAATAAAATTGAACGACATTCCTATTGTGTTTGTACCTTAAAGAGAAAAAATCTTAAAACCTCGATTTTATAAACTGAAAATCACCGAGCTAAATATATGCTCCTTTATACTTGTTTTTAAATAATAGAAACTATTTCATACCAAAACTTCACTTAAAAATCAAACTTATATTTGCCAAAAATCAAAATCAAGCCTTTACTAATATATAATATTTAAGGATTTCCCCAAAATCTAAGGCATTTTAAAAATATACTTTCTAAAAATTCTCTCACAGGTTTTAGACTAAGGTATTGACATTAATTATCCAAATAAAAATCCGGTTTGCCATTAAAGAGGCGATCAATGGATGCACCCTAGCAAAAACTTGCTTTTGGACAATTGCGACATACAGACTTTAATTTCTAGCCCATTTGGAATAAATGTGTGTATCCGACTGGAACTCATCATTAAAATCCAAAATCATAAGTTAGCTAGAATCTCAACCATCAAGTCGAACACCTTCGATTTCTGGGATTCTGCCATGTGTCGTACTCATGCTCTTCATCAACGGTACTTTATGCATCGCCAACAATCCATGGGTACTTCGGAGTTGGCATGAAAATCTTAACTCTAAGATATTTCCAACCCATAGTTGCTTTGCCCATTCCCTTGGAGTGGAATCATAACTCTTCTTTTGTTGGAACTTTTAGAATCTAGTGTAAAAATATAATATTACTAGAAAGGAAAGTAGGAATACGTTCTCTCAGGATTGCTGGCGCTGCATAAAGTTGGAACCTTTTGAGCTTGGTTAATTTTATTTCTCTTATGTAATTAATTTCATATTTGAAGATTTGGATCATATCTGTTTGCACCAAAAATTAGCACAAACACCCAATTGAAATTATGTAGAGAAAAGAGGAAGAATATAAAATGAAAATAGAGGAATATAGCAATGAAATAGCAGAAAATTAAAGAAATAACCAGAACACAACGATTTATAGTGGTTCGACGCTGTTTGCCTACTTCCACTTTGAATAGATTACTTTATTAATCACTTTGCAAACTTAGTACAATATGGATCAGATGAAAATCCTTAGTTATAATAGAGTACAAAGCAACTAGCAACGTAAAAGTTCCCAAAATGAACAACCAAGCCTGCAATTATAGATGAAGATGGCGAAATATCTCCCTGAAAATTCGATAGAAGGACCTCCAAAACCATATGGACCTGTAAGAGGGATCGCATGACCCAAATCCCAAAGAATAGGGATCGGTACCGATCCCTCTTTTGAAGGAATTTAAGGGTGCGATCCCTTTGGTAGCTTCCTCATGTTGAAATATGCTTAGCCTCCAAGTTTCATGCCAATTAGATAAGTAGAACTTGCGTTATTGCTTTATCTTTGCTTCATTGTGAATTGCCACCTGATTTCAGCCGATTCCTATTAAAAGAAGAAGAACGATCCCTCTTATTTCATCCTTTTGAGATGCGTTCCCTAATGTAGGCTCCCTAGGGTCCCCACATCTTGTTAACAAAGTTTCAGATGCATTGGACTTATGGATCTTGAGATATTGGTTGTTTTCCATTGAATTGTATTTGCTTCCTAAAACATGCCGATCCCTATGTTGGAGAATGGTTATTGCCGATCCTTCTTTATGTTGAACTATGCTCCATACATCGGATATCCTGCATTGCATATCTCTCAATTCTGTTTGATCATGGCTTCATATTATCATCTTTGCTTGACTTCTGGACCCTAAAATCATTGCTCTAGACTTACCGGCCTTGATGACAGTAATCTAACCTGTCCAATCAGGTCAATATAGCCAGGACAAAATGTCGGATAACACTTGTCCCCCAAAGTACGTCTTGTGCTGAACATGACGTTCTTTGAATCATAGTAGGTTAGAGTCACCGGAATGAAATCCATCCGGTTTTCTGGATAGTCGCTATCCTTCCATCGAATTATTTTCCCTAGGTGTTGTATCTCTCTTTGAACGTCATGACGCTTGGTCGATTTCCAATAGTTTAAATTCAGGATTATATTCCATCAGTTGATATCTATGTCCGGTTCTACAAGTCTAGCAAGCTTTGGCTATCTGATCTGATCTCGACCTTGAAAGCTTCAGGTTTGAATTCAATTTCTGTCGATTTCAAAATTTGAACTTTTAGACTATACACATGCACGCTCAAGTACAAGTTCTTATCTTTGGCTCCTGGATGCGTTTGTACGCTCATGGGTCATCGTCAATTTTCATTAAGTTAGATGCAAGTTCATTGCATTTTGTATAAATGTGCTTCACATAACTTTCATGTCCATGTTTGCATGCACATAAGCTCATGGCCGATCCCATTTTTTTATGTATGTAAGGATCGGCAATCTTTTAGCTGATCCCCTCCCTTTCCTCTTATATATATATTCATAGGGATCGACATTCCTCTAGCAGATCCCTCCCACCTTTCTCTCGACTCCAAGGCAGGCCGAACACTTATCTCCTTATATAAACTAACACTTTCCTTCCACTTCTTACTTTAGTTCATTCGTCTTCATTTTCTTCACGATCGAACCATCTTTTCCTATTTCTTTAGAGCCGAACCCTTCGTCCCTTCATCAATACAATCCCATTCTTTCGAATCAAACATCGCCTCCCTCCCTCAATTCGCTATCTTCTTTTGCTCCAAGCCATCACTCCATCTTCAACCTAAAATGAAGTAGAAAATATTCTCTTGAGCAACTTGCACTCTTTAAACTTAGGTTGGTTTTCTTGTTTTTAGCCTATAACTTGTGATGAGATGATGGGTTCTACCGCGTTAATTCGTACAGAGACGAGATGGATGATGATGATGTAGAGTTCAGCGATGTAGTAAAGGAGGAATAAGGGAAGGGCAAAGAACAAAGGAAAAAATGGGTTCGGTCATGATGAAGTAAGCAAAGAATGGTCGGTAGTAAATGTTTGAGGATGGAGGGATCGGTGGTTGAGCATATGAGGAGGGAAGTGTGAAAATGTTGAAGTAGAGGGATCGGCTGTTTTGGAGTATGAAGGGATCGGTTGCTTTGTTCGTGTGTTGTAGATGGAGGGATCAGTCATTTGCGTATCAAGAGGGATCAGTTGTTATAAGGGAGAGGGATCAACACAAATAGGGATCGGCATAAATACGAGTCGGCTATTTGTATTTGGTCTATCCTAAGCTTTGAATTGAACTTGAAAACCAATCCATATTCACTTGTTTGAACAATTGGAACCAATTCCATCCTAATAATCTTGAACATATGACGATAATGAACAACAAGACTTGCATATCCAATATCAAACTCGAAATTAAACGGTCAAACTCCTGGGACTTAGAACATGAACCAAAACTTAGCACATAGACTTTAATAATGGACTTCACACTTTGACATGACAATGGCCAATCCCGAAGCTTACACAACCGATCAATCTAAATGCCAGTTAAGACGGTCAATGATGATGGTCACTCTGGTCGGAATCCATAATCTCTTCATTTACTTTTGGCTTTTAATATTGAACTGTTTACCTCTGCACTGCACAACACTGCACTACATTTTTTACACTTAGCACGGGAAGAAAGGTAAAATTTTCTAATCTCGATTATCTACCGAGTTTATTTGATATGTGCTCCAGACTTTCAGAGCGTTTAGCTCCAATGCCTTCTAGACAACCTTCTCAACTTAGCAATCCTGGAGCTGAGTCAAGTTCTGCAATTGTATATGACAGAATTTCCCCTGATTACCAAATTGAGAAACCGAAGGTCTCTGATGTTCCCGTCCTCCCAACGGAAGATATAAGTCCTGCCCCCGATGCTGTAGAAGGTGTTATATATTTTAGTTAACCTGACGGATTCTCAAGCCTCCAGAATTGGCGAGGCCGCTCTTCGCAGACTATGCTCTAAACATGGGATTCCATTGGAGATGTTCTAGTCCCTTCGGTGAACGACAAGACTTATTTTCCCCCGGAGGTGTATACATCATGCTTTAAATTCATGTGCTAGGCCGGATGTGTGCTGCTCATCAATTCTTTCATCCGGGAGATGCTAAATTACCTTAGAATAGCTCCCGCTCAACTACACCCGAAAAGCTATGCATTCTTTCATGGAACTTTCCTGGTATTCATGGATGTTCTGTTCCACCCGCCATCTCATGGGGACATCAGGTTTATTTACAATTTCAAATGACAGACATGGTGCCTTTCCTATAGTTTCCTCAAGTCTTCGCCCAACTGCCAAGTTTCAACTAGCACTTGGAACAAACTTAATCTCTTTAAACATGAAGGGTTCTATTTCCGATGTCCGTCTGGCTTTGTGAGGCGATGGTTGGAAGGACGTAAGTGTTGCCTTAACTTTATTCCCAAATTCTTTAGCCCAAGCCGTATCCTGAACTAACTAATACTTTGAAAATCTGCAGGCTCTCATCCACGTTCAAAAGGTGATAATTTCTCAAGGGAGGTTTCTATAATTTGTACCACCCCTTTTGAAGACAGGGACATTAGATCCCTTGTAACCAATGAATGGTTATCCCTCTTTGTGCTGTTAGAAGAAGGCCACAATATCGGGCTTCCAGGAAGTGCTGCACCACCAAGAAATGTAGTGGAACAAGAAGGCGACGCAAATAGCCCTGTCGTGCCCCAAATCGAGGGGGCTCAGGACGACGCCGAAGAGCGTTAAATCAGAGGTGCCGAAATCAAAAAGCCTGGCGATGCTGATGTAGGTCCGGGGAATGCGCCCGTAGTCGAACCATCACAAGGTGCACAATCTCACATGCCAAGAAGGAGAAGAAAAAAGCTCGCATATAAATTCTACAAGAGAAAAACAACCAAAGAGCCAGAGATTATCATCACCTCAGTTGATAAAGAGTCTTCTTCCCACCACCTAGAAAGGTCGAAGGAAGGGTTCTCGAATCTCTCAATTCCTGATGATATCATGGCTTAGGAATTTCCCAAAATCAGTATTGGGGGCTCAATTCTCCCACCAAGTGTGGTGACGACATTCCTCTCACTAGAAAAGGGGAGAAAACTCCTATGAGCAAGGCTGCAGCAACTGGTCCGTCGGAGGGACACTAGGACACTCACAATCACACACACTTCACTACACGATTTTCATCTATCTTTTGTTCGATGGTCACTTATACACTCTTATTTTGTTTGCGGGTGCAATGTCTCAATCCTGCGCTTTTGATCGCTTAAGGAGCTTGTCAACACAGTATGGATTCAGTCACGATTCATAATCGAGTAGGCATAGAGATAGAGAGATGATGACTTGGAAAGAAGTCATCGTTTGAGGGAGTCTTCATCTTCCAAACATATGTCCCAATCATAGTCGGCTCATCAAGAAGATTAGTCTAATCTTCCTGGACATAACAATGATTGGACTTCTTTCCATGCTCCCCAAATATTGTGCCGCCTGAGCAGTACTCAGGTTCATTTGGTTCCAGGCATTCCCACGATCATAGGTCAAGCAAACATCCACTTGTTACTTCTAATCCTGCTTTGCCTACTGCAGCTCCCGAGGCTTCCATAACAGAGAAATTGGCCGAGCTTAAAATCAATTTTTCAAATTTTTGCTTCGATGGGCTTAAGTTCCTTCCTTCCATCCATACAATTCTAGGGAGTGGGAAAGAGAGTTCCCTTGCGTGCATCAATCATGTTTTTGTGCAGCACGAAGCATTTCAACACTTAGCCGAAATAGTCTCCAAGGTGTCTTTCAAGAGAGAACATGAAATCAATCGTCTTAAGCTAGAGGAGATTCATGATAAAGATATAATTAAACATTAAGACAATGAGATCTCGGAGTTGATAGCAAGGTTGACCGCGGTAGAAAAGAGTGCCAAAGAAACATCTAAGGCAGTTAGCCAATTAGAAGTGGCTCATAAAAAAGAACTAGATGTTGCCCTCAACTGTAGCGGTGTGCTTGCTTTGGAAAAAGTTACACTGCAAAGAGAAAAATATTCTAGTCCACCGCGTTAAGGAGCTCGAAGAAATCCTTAAAAAAGTGAAGGAAAAGAAGCTCGAAGCCTAGGAGGAGTCGCAGAGATACTGCGAAGAGGCTGTCGAAGCCCGGGGACTAAAAATCAAACTTGACGAGCAACTCACTCAATATGAAGTCCCCAAATAAGAGGCAAGAGAAGCAGGCTGCAATGAGATTAGAGAACATATTGAGTCCCAGTTAGAAGATGCAGAGAAGCCGATCGAAATGAAATTAAGGACATGTTCGATCCTCTAATCATGGAATATAATGCTAAAGTATTAAGTCGCGATCTGAGTTTCCTTAGAGAGGGCTATCTTGAATCGCTCGCCAAGGCCTGGGAATATACCGTTGAAATGAAGAAGAAAGCCCTCGGTGAAGCTGATTTAGACGAAGAGAAGCCGGTGAAGGAGATTCTTCGCGGGGATGAACCTTTAGAACTTTGACATTTTAGCACCTTTCGGCAGAGGGAAAAACATTGCTGATTCTTTGGAGTCTGATTCAAAAGGTCACCCTGTACTTCAAACAGTGGAATCGTTGATTTCTCTTGGCCTGGGACAGGATCTGAGCTACGATCCAGACATACCTGGCTATCAACCAAAGGTGCTGACTCCTATTCTAGAGGGGAGCACTTCGACGGCAACTGAAAGTCGGTCGGATACGGGCATCCTGCTTTGTTCTCTATTATTCAAGAGATTTCGTTCCTTATGCCTAATGGTCATGAGCTTATCCTTTTGTTTTCACGAATCTGCAGGTCTTTTGGGTCCCAGCCAGACTTCGGGAAGTGGTGCCGCTGTGGAGCAATAATTGACATCTATAGAAATTCCGACGGCTGCCGACATTCCAAGGCCCGACTCTCAAATATCGGAGCACTTGATGATGAAAATCTGATGACCCACATTGCCAGATGAATCAGATGACATTATGATCACTGGCGCCATCGAGTATACCGATGTGCTTAGCTTAAAAGAGCACATCGAGAACGAGGAGTTGCTGAAGAAAAAAGCTAAGGCTGAACCCGCTGACGTTGACATCAACGATCCAAATCTCACCCCACTTAAAGTCATTCCACCCGGCAAGTCGGTCCCTAAAGAACTCCCTCCAACCTTTGAAAGCTCTCCTGCCAAGGGCGGCAAAGGATCAAAGAAAAGGACATGCAAAAGTTCGGGTGGTGGGACTCCTAAGAAATCTAGAAAGGAGAAAAAGCAGAAGAAATAGTCGTTGCCTCATCTTAGTTGTATAACCAGTTTTCTTTTTGTTAGCCGTGATTGTGCGAGTACGGCCACCATTTTTGAATAAACTTGTATCAAAATTTTGAAGTTTAGCATGCAAATAAAAGCTTTTTTTGTCAAACTGAGTAGTTAAGTTATCACTTTTCCATTTAATGTACTCATAACTCATTGCTCATTGATTCAGATGATAATCCATTAATTTTATCTCAAGGCCTCCATGTGATCGTGGCCCTGAGCCAAACACGGGGCTCGAGCCCTAGTGTTACGTTATCGGATTTAGCCTTTGAGTGATTATACTCCTGCTCCCAGTCTTGGGTTAGTGGAGTTAGATATTGTATGGTCAAACTCTATCCTTAAGGAGTTTATACTCTTCCTGTTGGTTTTAGGTTGGAGTTTATGGAATAGTGAGTGGTCGAACCACACTCATCTATTTGTTTATACTCATATCCGCACTCTGGGGATAAGAGTTAGTTGGCGGGTGCTCGAATCACGCCTGACTGGTGTTTATACTCCAACCCACACTTTGGGGACTTAGAGTTACTTCGGAAAATAGTCGGACCGTACTTTCCTTAATTGATTGATTTACCCCCAATTCAGGTGTTTAACTTAGCGAGCGATCAATCGGGTCATGATCGCTTTTGGTTCATGTCTGTCCTATCGCTCGGCGAGATTAACTTGATTATTGGATGGTCAAGTCACATCCACTTCTCGTTATGTGCTCCGTCCATCGGACTGTGAGCAAGAATCATCAAATGAACGGTCAGAACACATTCATTTTGTTCAGTTCAATTGTGAACTTATGTAATCGACTAGCTCCAAACTCTAAGAAGCTGCTCGGACATGTCCGTATTGATTAGTCGGTATTGTAATTAATATGTAATGCTATAACAATCACAGATATGAAGGAAACTTCAAACTTTATTTGCCAAATGGAAAGAAACGACATAATTTGTCTTATTACATATCTGGAAAAATCAAATGCTAAAGAAAATTCGAAAATTGAATAAAAATGAATGAAAAAGAAATAAAGTAAGTGAAATAGCGTTGTAAATGCTCGCTATTCCATGCCCTTGGAAGTGGGACGCCATCAACAGTCGCTAGCATGAAATTTCCCTCTTCAAGTCTCTGTTCAATGACATACGGTCCTTCCTAAGTAGGATTCATGTGTGATGGGGGTAGGAAAAACCCATTTCTGAATGAGATCGCTGATCTCAAAGGTTCTAGGCCGGAATTTAGTGTTGTAGTATCGGTAGACTCGGTGTCAATGTACAATCGCCCTCAAATCAGCTTCCTTGCGCTTTCCATCTACAAAGTCGAGAGATTCTAAAAGGAGATCTCTATTCGTTTTGGGATCATAGTAGGTCACTCGATGAGAAGGGACTTCAAGTTCAACAGGAATAACGGCTTCGAAGCCGTAAGCAAGGTCAAATGGAGTATGGCCAGTCACAGACTTGTGAGTGGTTCTTAAAGCCCATAATGTTGTTGGGAGTTCATCCACCCACTTGTCTCTAGCCTTTTCCAAATGCTTCTTCAGAATGGACATTATGATTTTATTCACAGCTTCAACTTGTCAATTTGCTTGAGGGTAAGCAACTGCCACAAATCTCTTCTCAATATGATGCCGATGGCAAAAGTCTTTAAAATCAATGCTGTAGAATTGGGTTCCATTGTCAATCACAACGGTTCGTGGAAAGCCAAAACGATAGATGATGTTCTGGACAATAAAGTTGATTACTTTCTTTGTCATGATCGTTGGCTAAAGGTTCCGCTTCAGCGCATTTGGTGAAGTAATCAACTGCGACGATGGCGTACTTTGCACCACCTCTATAGATCAGCAAGGAACCGATAATATCTATGTCCTATATGGAAAACGGCCGTGGACTGACCATTTATGTGATTTCTATTGGTGGAGCTCTTGGAACTTTTACATACACTTGGCACTTGCCACATCACCTAGTGAAATCAGCAGCATCTCGAGTGACAGTTGGCCAATAATACCCATAACGAAGTATTTTCTTTGCTAGGGTTTGCCCCTAGTGTGATCGCCATATTCCCCTTCATGAATTTCTTTTAGGACTCGTTTTATTTCATCATGAGAATATACCGAAGCAGGGGGTAGAAACACCCTTTCTATACATGACTCCTTCCGGAATGATATATCGTGAAGCTTTGCGAAGGAGTTGTCGTTTTTCATTCCTCTATTCGGAAAGAACTCCCTTTAGCAAATAGACTTTAATCGAAGTCATCCCAACTCCTTCTCAGGCTCCGTCTCTAGTACCCGGTCAATTTCAATCAGGTTTTTGCTTGGAGCGTCTAGTACTTTGACTGGAACCAAGCCCATCTGTTGTGCATCCCCGGTGCTAGCAAGCTTTGCCAATGAGTCAGCTTCTTTATTCTGATCTAAGGGAATGTGCGTGATGTCATAATACTCAAAGTTAGTCAACAGCTCTTGGACTTGGGTAAGGTACAATGCGAGTCATTGTCCTTTAGCTTGGTAATATCCCCTGACTTGATATACTACCAATTGTGAGTCGCAAAATATTTCAAGAGATTTTATCCCCAGTTCTTTGGCAAGTTTAAGTCCAAAAATCAGTGCTTCATACTCAGCTTCGTTGTTCCTTGCAGGGAAATCAAACTTTAAAGCATAGAAAATTGACTAATCATTTGGAGTTACTAGCACAATTCCAGCTCCAGAACAGCGATCGTTGGATGCTCCATCCGTATGCATATTCCACTGCATGGTAGAGTTTTCACCACACTTTGGGAGACCGTCCTATGCAGTGAATTCTGCTATAAAGTCTGACAATGCTTGTCTCTGGATAGCCCTCCAAGGAAGATGAGTAATGTCAATTTGGCTCAGCTCAATATTTCACTTTAGTAACCTCCTAGACTTCTCAGGTTGCTGTAGGACCTGTTGTAACGGCTGGTTGGTGTAAACATTGATAGGATGGGCCTGAAAATAGGACCGGAGCTTTCATGAAGCAATCAACAAGTAGTATGCCAATTTCTCTATCTTCGAGTAATTCCTTTCAACTCCTGTTAATCACTTGCTAACATAATAGACCCGTATTTGGATTCGATTCTCTTCACGAAGCAGTGCGGCACTTATAGTGTGTACCGACATGGCCAAGTAGATATACAAGTCTTCGTGATCCACCGGCTTTGACAAGATGAGAGGTCTCTCTAAGTGGTTCACCAAAGCTTGGAATGCATCTTTACAATCCTGTGTCCATTCAAAATTCCTTTTCCCTCTTCTAATAAAGTCAAAGAAAGAAATGCATTTATCGATAGCTCTAGAAATTAATCGACTTAAGGCAGCAACCTTCCCATTTAGGCTCTGTACTTGTTTGACGGCCTTTGGCACTTGGATGTTGTGAATAGCTTGAATCTTCTCGAGATTAGCTTTGATTTCGCAGGCATTGATGATAAAACCCAAGAAATTTCCTGATGCTACGCCGAAAGAGCATTTTAGGGGATTGATCTTCATTTTATAATATCGAAGGATATCAAACATTTCTTCCAAGTCTTTAATGTGGTCGCTAGATTGTCGTGACTTCACGAGCATATCATCCACGTAAACCTCCATCGTCTTTCCAATCTATCATTAAAAATTCTATTGACTAGACGTTGATAGGTCGCTCCAGCATTCTTTAATCCAAATGGCATCACCACATAGCAATACAATCCAACATCGGTAATGAAGCTAGTGTGCTCTTGATCGGGAATAGGCATCGAGATTTGGTTATATCCGGAGTATGCATCCATGAAAGATATCAATTTGTGTCCTGTAGTTGAGTCTACCAACTGGTCGATCCGTGGAAGGGAAAACTATCTTTCGGGCACACCTTGTTCAAGTCCGAGTAATCAACGCATGTCTGCCATTTCCCATTAGCCTTTCTCACAAGTACAGGATTAGATACCCATTTAGGGTAGAGGACGTCGTGAATAAACCCATTGCTTTTGAGCCTACCCACCTCCTCTTTAAAAGCGACAGATCTCTCCGGATCCATGTAACGCCTTTGCTGTTTCACCAGGACATGCCTCGGGATGATATTCAATGCATGGCTCATAATGGTAGGCGAGATCCCACACAATTCAGAATGAGTCCAATCGAACACATCGAGATTCGCTGGGAGAAAACTAGCAAGTTCTTTCATCATTTGGGGGATGAGCTATGATCCGATCTTTAGGACCCATGATGGGTCATTGTGACTGATCGTGATGTCAATCGTCAGCTCAACTGGTGCATCCTTGATCTCTTTGGGCTCCTCCTCGTATCCCTTAGATCTATGTCTTTATAGAACCGACTGTGGCGCCAAAGCCAAGGCTCATGTGCCGGTTATCAATCTTCAGTGGCTTGGATGCGAATAGACTTGTTCACGCCCTTGCCTTTCTACTTCTATTGAGCGTCTCTCAACTCAGCTACATAATAGGCACGTCCGGTCACCTGATCACCCTACATAACTCCAACACGATTTTGGTCAGGAACTTTAAAGTCAAATACCATGGGGCAAGAGCTGCTCGGAATTCAGCTAGGGCTGGTCAGCCCAGAAAAGCATTGTATGGAGAGTCAACATCCAAGACAACAAATGGTAAGGTCCGCACTCTCCTACGGTCACCTTCTTCTAACTCCCTGAGCAATTCGACATATCCGACAGCTTCAGTGGCAGCCCCATTAAAGCCATGAATGCGGACATTAGATGGTTTCAAGTCCTTGGATTCCATCCTCATCTGATCATAAGTCTTTTTGAATATTATATTAACAGAACTTCCACAATCAACTAAAATCCTTCTCACTAAGGCGGGGCCGATCATGACCAAAATGACCATTGGATCGATCATCGGCCCTGCCACCTTATCTGCATCTTTATTTCTGAATACAATGTCGTCAGCCATTGTACGCTGCTATTTTGCCGGAGCTCCATCTTTTGTACTCGAAAAACATTCAAAATTCACATGCTTGATCACGCTAGCATAGTGCTGCCAACTCTTATTAGCTGGATGTGATCCTCCAGCTACTGTATTAATTACTAATCTTCCAGTAGTCCACCCAGGCTCCTTGGTTCTATGCGAAACTTGTCCTCAGTTGGGATTAGATGTCCCATGCCACCATCATGCGGGGCTTTAACAAAACACTGTAACTTTATTTCTCGAATCAGTTTCTCAATAATATCCCGGAGATGCCTACACTCATTCATGTTATAACCATAACATTCATGGAACCAGCAATATTTTCCAGTTTGTTTCTCTTCTTTGTCAATTCTTTTGGAGGTGGCTTCTTGTACTACATGGTATTACAGGTAGACAAATAGACATTCCCTAGATATGTATTCGGCGGTGTGTAGGTATCGTACATTATTATCCTAGGATTTCCTCTTCCAAAATCCCTTTTTCATTTACGGTTCCTATCTCTGCCTTTCTTTTGCTCATTCGGTTTATTTTGGACATTCACTTGAACATTTCCAGAACTATCATCAGACTGCTTCACTACAATGCTACTCTGCACTCTCTCTCCACTTGGTCCCACAACATTCTTTTTCCTAGAGCATCTAGCTTCCTCTTTCCTCAAATACTAAGCTACTTTCACATTGAAATTCTCCAATGTTGTGGGTGGCTTGCCAGCTAACCAATCACCAAAATCAAAATCTAGGTCAATCCCTCTTGTTACCACCATCAATATTGAATGGTCATTTGGACCACTAACTTCCGTGATGGCTGTATGGAATCTCTTCAAATAATCTTTCAATGATTCTCCTAGAGTCTGGATCACGCTAGTTAGGGACATTACATCTTTGGGGTGAGTTGTGTTGTAACATTCCCTATTTGGAGGCCTGAAGTTAAGCGCTACAGATGCTGCCGTCATCCATAGTATTAACTTCCAATGACCAAATACGGTAATGTTAATGGTATCCATAATATCAGAAGCACATGAATATGAAACAAAATCACAGGTTTCAAACAAAACATTTCTGATTACATTTCATAAAACAAGTTTCATATCCAGATTACATAATCCCAACATTTCCTAATTTCAAATCAAATATAATTATTACATAAATACGCCAAGAGCGACATATAAAGATGCCTCCTTGGTTGACCAGAGTACTAGATAACATTAACTGACTTAATACAACACAGCGGAATAAAAACCAAACAACTCCTAATATAGCTAACTTCAGCCTCCTGCTCGTCTTCGGAAGCTTTATTCGTCCACCTACTAAAACTTAAAAATCCTCAACTCTCAGCCTACTCAAATTAATTTTGAGCACCCGAGAGTTTAAGGGGAAAACATAAACTTCGAGTCAGACATAAAGCCTGCTGTGATAATACTAAACGTTTTGGTTATTTGATATTAAGTGAGACCACGCCGCTTAGCGAAACGGGTTTATCCTCACTAATATCTTTTTAAAACATATCTATTGAAAATCTTAATCCTGCAACCAAAACTGGTTAAAAAATAATATCAGTATCATGAAAGCATATAGATCAAGTAACAAATGGACTATCTATCCGAATATTATATTTTTGTTTAGCTAACTACTAACCTTTGGTTGACTCGGGCCTACCAGACAAAATAAACAAATAATCTAACTTATGTTTAATACTCCTCTTTTGGACGGTCTGTCCCTAACTTACTTCTCTAGGGTCAACTGATCCTAATGGTTTTGCAGGCTCACCAATAACCTATTCTCTCTGTATATTCCTTTCTGTGTGTAACATTATTTTAGTCTTACCTGTAACAAAGCCCTACACACTAGAATTTTGGACTCAATTAGCTAGGGGCTAATAGCTAATGTATAGGGTGCGACCCTATACCAGACTCATCTGGTATTCTAATATCTGAGTCATTTTACTTAAGGTTAACTACCCATAAATTTTCCTTGAAAACCTTTTCTGTCAAATTGATTTAATCCTTTAAATCATACTTTAAACAAGGAAAATATACTCTATGCTTTACTCAAATCACCTTGCCATGTTATATATACTTTACACAAAACTTTGTTGATGAAAACATTTAACCTCTGAAAGTATCCCTTTCGAATCCATTGAAATTACCCCTTTCGATACAAGTAAAACCACTTTGATTTATAACCTTAGGCCAAACGCCAAAACATACCCTTTCAGAATAGTTAATAATAAACCTTTCGAAACCATTGAAAAGCATCAACTTCGAAAGCTTTAAAACCTTAGACATCCTATCTTATAAACACTTAACATTGCGTTTCGAAAACATAGAAACCTTTCTTTTAAACTTTCGAAACCATTGGAGAATTACCCCTTCGAAACCTTCATTTAGAACTTTCGAAAGCATTAAACTCCTTTGTAAACATCAAACCTTTCGAAAGCACTTGGGTTCAAGTAAAACATGTGGATACCTTTCGAAACCACTTAAAAACCTTTCCTTTAGAAACCTTTGGGTTCTACCTTCAACAAGGGTCATTAAACAACTAAGTCGAAAGCACTCTTCCGAAAGCTATTTCCTAAGTAAAGAAGTGATGGTGTCGACACCAACCCTTCGAAAGCATTGGAGAAGTGGCTAGGTTTTAAAAACAAAGTATCCTTTCGAAAGCATTTGCTTCAAAAGGTAGAAAGCGGCAGCAAGGGGATTCTGCCCCTTTGAAAGCATTACTTAAAACAAAAGGCGCAACCTCTTTCGAAACCATTCCTTTAAAACATCTTGACCCAGTCGAAAGCCAACCAAGTCGAAAGCGTTCCTTTCAAAAGCAAAGTAGGCACATTTTCATTTGAAAGCAAAGTAAGGTTTCGAACCCATCAGAACCCATTGTCTCGACCCAGTACCTTTCGCCTATATCCAATTCACTATGTATAAAGTCTTTGATACTATGTGCATTGGTTTCGATGGTGATGGAGGCAGAAGTACCCAGTCGGAACCTAGATGCCGAAAGTGGTGGAACATGTAAAAAGCATGTAAAAAGCATGTTTAAACTGATTTTAGCTTTCTTAAATAATTCTTTTCAACTAACCTGCCTTGTTTGTTAAAACATGATTGGTTGCTAAATTTTTCTCTTTAAAAGTACTGCCAAAATTTTAGAAATACAAATTAAAATATTTACAAAATACCCCTTCTCCTTTTATAAATATATAAAACATTTAAGTACCATACCTTAAATAATTTTATATATTCAACAAAATACTTAGGAAAATTTTATAAAAATTCCTATAATTCATTTTCAATATATTTTCTAACATATATAAATTTCAGTCCTAAAACATGTATAATTTAGCCGTAAATTATTTTAAACCCAAATATCCATTTTCCTCACTAGAAAATTAATATAAAATCCACATTAATTCAGAAAATTATGAAAATTGAAACCCATCTCTAAAATATCATTTCCGATCTAAATCTGGAATCGTAAGGCATTTGGACGTCATTTAATAGGATTTTCACATTAAAACATATCAGAAAATTCATATGAAATATCATAAATCATCAACATGCATATGTATTTATTTCAAACAATCAAAACATGGCAAAACCTTGCAAAATAATTCAGATTTAATCTAAAACTGAAAACAATTAGGAGACATGAGATGTAGTCATTATTCACCTTTAGCTTGAGATTAAGGAGTTAAGATTTGATCTTGGATTAAGTCGATTAACTTCTTACCCTTGATTTTTTCTTTGTCTTCTTCTTGCTTTCCTAATGGTGGCCGACCTCTTATATTTTTGTTTGTGAGAATGAACGTGTAAAATGAATGTATGTGAGGGTTTAGGATATAAGGATCTACTTATTTCTATATTTCCCTTGTCTACTTTCCTAACTTATTTTATTTTAACTCATGTTAGTTCATTTGTTAAATTGGCACGGCACCCCTTAGTTTACACAAATCTCAATCCCCTAATCATTACATTATTTTATTTTATTTAACCAATTAAATATCCTAAATAATGTTACTAAAAATTAGTGTCTTTACAGACTCCCTTCCTTAAAGAATTTCGTCCTCAAAATTACGATAAGGTACTCAACATATCAATCAAAAAGGTAAAACATACCATTAAACAAATCAGGATAAGCTTCTCTAATCATGCTCTCAGTCTCCCAAGTAGAGTCTCTCTCATCGTCGCTCCACTGGACTTTAGCTAATTTGACTGTCTTGTTCCTTAGCCTCTTCTCATCTCTCACGACTATACAAACTGGTTTTCTAACTATAGTCAAATTCGGCTCTACTACTAAGTCCTTTAACATAGTCGGTGTTATAGTAGTCTCCGAGTCTCTAACACACTTCCTTAGATGAGAAATATGAAAAATGTCGTGGACTCCTGCCAAACTGTTCGGTAACCCTATTCTATATGCAAGTTTCCCGATTCTTTCTGTGATAGGAAATGGTCCTACAAATCTCGGTGCCAATTTCCCTAATTTCCCGAATCTAATAACACCTTTCAACGGTGATATCTTAATGAAAACAAGGTCTCCAACTGAGAACTCTAAGTCTTTCCATCTTCTATCAGCATAACTCTTCTACCTAGACTGAGCTTCCTTCATCCTATCCCGAATTAACTCAATCTTCTCTGCAGCTTCTCTAATTAAATCTAGACCAAGAACCAATCTATTCCCGGTCTCTAACCAACAAACGGGAGATTTGCATGGCCTTCCATACCAAGCTTCAAATAGTGCCATCCGTATACTAGACTAATAACTATTGTTATATGAAAACTCGGTTAAATGTAGATGCTCTTCCCATGGTCCCCCAAAATCTAACACATAAGCTCTTAACAAATCTTCCAAGACTTTGTTAACTCCTTCCGTTTGCCCATCGGTCTGTGGACGGTAAGCGGTACTCATCTTGAGCTTGGTCCCTAAAATCTCGTGTAGACTCTTCCAGAAGTCGCTAGTGAATAATGAATCCCTATCACTTACTATAATACTAGGACATCTGTATAGTCTAACTACATTCTTCATGAATAACTTAGCTAAAACAGGTGCCATCCTAGTTGACTTAATTGGAATGAAATGGGCACTCTTAGTTAACCTGTCCACTATGACCCATATACTTTCATTTCCTCTATTAGATCTTGGCAACCCGTCTATAAAATCCATAGAAATAGAATCCCACTTCCATACCTGAATATCTAATGGCTGAAGGAACCCACTTGGCTTTTGATGTTCGGCCTTTACCTATTGGTAGTTCAAACACTGCTTTACCCATAAGCCTACATCCTTCTTCATACCTTCCCAGAAGAAACACCTCTTCATGTCCTGATACATCTTAGTTCCTCCCGGGTGAATGGTGAACTTTGAACGATGGCATTCCTTAAGAACCTCCTTCCTTATGTCTCCCACATTTAGAACACATAACCTTCCTTTCTTCCTTAACCGCCCATTCTGGTCAAGAATAAAATTATTCAATTCATCGCTCTCCATTCCATCCCTTAACTTCCTGATCCGTTCAACTAATATTGGATCCTCCATCTGTTTAGAAGCAATCTTTTCAATCATCACTGGTCGAACTTCTAAACAAGACAACATAGCAGTTTCTGCACTAGACTTAGCTTTAGATCTCCACTGCACTCTACAAGTTGTCAATGCTTCCAAATCTTTCAACTCAGCTATTATTGCCAATACTGCATTCTGATGTTTCCTGCTAAGTGCTTCTGCAACCTTATTACCTTTCCCTGGTGTGTACTCAATTCCAAAGTCATAAGCAGCTGTAAACTCTAACCATCTCTGTTGTCTCATGTTCAGCTCCTTTTGAGAGAACAAATACTTCAACGACTTATGATCCGTATGTAGCTCAAACCTCTCTCCCAAAAGGTAATGTCTCCATACGTTCAATGCAAATATCACCGCAGCTAATTCCAAATCATGTGTTGGATATCTAACCTCATGCGGTCTAAGCTATCGAGAAGCATAGGAAATCACTTTACCTCTCTGCATTAACACTGCTCCTAATCCAGTTCCACACGCATCTGTACATACTACCAAATTCTTATTTCCTTCCGGAACAACCAACACAAGTGCATAGGTCAGTAAGTGTTTCAAGCTCTGGAATGCTTCCCCACACTTATCGGTCCGAACAAACTTCACATCCTTTCACGTTAGCTTGGTTATTGGTGCTGCTATCCATAAAAAATCCTTTATCAATCTTCGATAATACCCAGCTAATCCAAGATAACTCTTTATCTCAATCATTGTCTCGGGTCTCTTTCAATTATTCACCACTTCAATCTTTGTCAGATCTATAGACAACCTTTTCTCTGAGACTACATGACCAAGAAACTGAACTTCTTTCTTCTAGAAATGACACTTTGAAAACTTCACCTTCAGCTGATGTTGGCTCAATATCTCAAGCACAACTCTAAGATGAAATTCATGCTCCCTTTCATCTCTAGAGTATATCAAAATATCATCTATGACAACCAACACGAACCTATCCAAGTGCTCTCGGAAAATTAGGTTCATTAAATCTACAAAGAATGCTGGCGTATTAGTTAGTCCGAACGGCATCACTAACCATTTGTATGATCCATATCTAGTTCTAAATGCCGTCAAAGGAATACTATCCACTGCTACTCTAAGCTGATGGAAACCTGTCGCCAAATCCAACTGGGAAAATAACTTGGCTCCACTCAACTGATCGAACAAATCGTCAATTCTAGGCAACGTATATCGATTCTTTATTGTCCTCTCATTCAACTTACGATAATCGATACATAACCTTAACAATCCGTCCAGCTTCTTAGCAAACACTACGGCTACTCCCTAAGGCAAACTACTTGGCCTAATAAAACTCTTGCCTTCCAAATCCACCAACTGCAGCTTCAACTCCCTCATCTCGGTAGGCTTCATTCTTCTTGGCGGTCTACTCACCGATTCTGCTCCAGGTACTAAATCTATTTGAAACTCAATGGCTCATTTCGGTGGTAATCCTACTAGAGGTTCAAAAACATCCGCGAATTATCTAACCATGAAAACTCGATTCAACTCGTCTTCTACCTCCACAATACCCAACAAAACATTCACATCACAGCTAGGGTTTTCTACGGAATATACGATTCGATCACTACAGTCAAGGTGTCTAAGCGATATTTTCCTACCATGGAAAAATATGCTAGCATCTTATTTACTTAACCAATCCATACCCAAAATAATTACGAACCCTACAAAACCAAACACATGCAAACTGCAAACAAAGGTATGACCTAACAAATCAAACTCTAAGTGGTCACACTTTATCCCAAGTGTCGCATACCCTCCTATCGGATTTGCAACCCTTAAGGAAGTAACTACGTATGAGGGTTCTAGGTTAAGCTTATCTACCAAACAATGAGATACAAAAGAATGCGATGCACGAGTATCAAACAGAACGCTAACTGACGTACTATGAATCTGAAGCATATCTCCCAGCATAGCTTTTCCTTTTTCTTCTGCTGTTGGCCTCGAGGTTGTTGGCTCCAATGCATACACCTTTCCCTTCCCATCCTTAGCAGGTTCCTTGCATTGGTTCTTGTAATGTCCAGTTTGATCGCAGTTGAAACACCTCACCTATTTCTTATCCGCAGCTTTCTTTCCTTTGCCCGTCCGGCACTTATGGGCATAATGTCCCTTCTTGTCACACTTAAAGCAGGCAACCTCCGACTTTCCTTTCTTGGCAGCTCCGCCCTTCTGAACTTCTTTCTTATGGAAAAACTTTCTTTTCGGAATCTACCCCGATTGGACTTCCTTTGCCTTGTTTCTCTCAAGAAAAGCAAGCATCTCCTCATTCCTCAAAGCCATTTCAACCATAACATCACATGGGTCTCTAATATGCGATAATGTAGTCTTTGCCAACTCAGGCTTCAACCTCCTATTGAACTTCTTGTTCCTCTTAATCATAGTGTCTATAGTGGCAAAACCATACCTTGCCAATTCCTCAAACCTTGTAGCATACTCCAACAAAGTCATCTCTCCCTACTCCAACTTAGCAAACTTTCTGAGCAAGGTAGACTTTGCCATCACAGACATGAACCTCTCCTCGAACCTCCTCTTAAACTCAGCCCATGTCACCGTCTCTTCATTCACTTCAACCGTCACACAATTCCACCAATATAAAGCTGCTCCCTGAAGCTGTCTCGAAGAAAGCCTTCTCTTCTGCTAGTCATTGAGCCATAAATCTGCAAGGGTCCTCTCACAATGCAGTAACCAGTTTTATACTTCAATAGCATCTTTAGTTCCGATGAATGGCTTTCCTCCCAGCCTAGCAAGTCTCTACTCAAAATAGCATAATTGTTGACCATCGGAGCTTCCTGATTCCCAACTCCAACATTTCCTCCAACCACTCCAACAGCAACACCCGCCCGCATCATGTTGACAAAGAACTGATACATTGCTCCTATGTCAACTTGCGGGACTCCAACACCCACGTTTCCAGCTTTTACCTGACCTGGGTTTCTCTTGGTATTTGGTTTGGCATTTCCATTTATTGTGGTGCTTCCACTTCTAGCGTCCATATCTGTATTCAAGCCTCATAAGATAGAGAAGAATAGCCTAAGAGAGATAGGAGAATAGAGATATAGCGTATACTTATATATAACAAATACAAGTACTTTACTATAGCGTTATCCCATACCCTGATCTTACTCTAATTCTTTAGGATTATGTTTTTAAAAAACATTTTAGTCTAAAGTTTTTCATAAACCTATGCTTTGATACAAAGTTGTAACATCCCCTATTATGAGGCCTGAAGCTAAGCGCTATAGATGTTGCAGTCATCCATAGTATTAACTTCTAGTGACCAAATACAGTAATGTTAATAATATCCATAATACCATAAGCATATGAATATGAAACAAAATCATAGATTTCAAAAAAAAACATTTCTAATTACATTTCATAAAACATGTTTCATATCCAGATTACATAATCCCAACATTTCCTAGGTTCAGATCAAGTATAATTATTACATAAATACGCCAAAAGCGACATATGAAGATGCCCCTTGGTTGACCAAAGTACTAGATAGTCATAACTAACTTAATACAACATAGCGGAATAAAAACAAAACAACTCCTAAATATAGCTAACTACAGCCTTCTGCTCGTCTTTAGAAGCTTTATTAGTCCACCTACTAAAACCTGAAAATCCTCAACCCTCAGCCTCTGAAATTAATTTGAGCATCCGATAGTTTAAGGGGAAAACATAAATTTCGGGTCAGACATAAAGCCTGGTGGGAATAATACTAAACAACTCGGTTATTTGATATTAAGTGAGACCACGCCGCTTAGCGGAACGGGTTTCCCCTCACTAATATCCTTTTAAAACAAATCTTTTGCAAATCTTAATCTTGCAACCCAAACTGGTTAAAACAATAATATCAGTATCATGAAAGCATATAGATCAGGTAACAAATGGACTTTCTGACTGAACATTATAGTTTTGTTTGGCTAACTACTAACCTTCGGCTGACTCGGGCCTACCAGACAAAATAAACAAATAATCTAACTTATGTTAGATACTCCTCCTCTGGACGGTCTGTCCCTAACTTACTTCTCCAGGGTCAACTGATCCTAATGGTTTTGCAGGCTTACCAATAACCTATTCTCTCTCTGTATATTCCTTTCTGTGTGTAACATCATTTTAGTCTTACCTGTGACAAAGCCCTACACATTAGAATTTTAGACTAAATTAGCTAGGGGCTAATAGTTAATGTATAAGGCGCGACGCTATACCAATCTCATCTGGTATTCTAATATTTGAGTCATTTTACTTAGGGTTAACTACCCATAAATTTTCCTTGAAAACCCTTTCTTTCAAATTGATTTAAATCCTTTAAATCATTCTTTAAACAAGGAACATATGCTCTATGTTTTACTCAAATCACCTTGCCATGTTATAATACTTTGCACAAAACTTTGTTGATGAAAACATTTAACCTTTGAAAGTACCTCTTTCGATACAAGTAAAACCACTTTGATTTATAACCTTAGGCCGAAGGACAAAACATACCCTTTCGAAACCGTTCATAATAAACCTTTCGAAACCATTGAAAAACATCACCTTCGAAAGCTCTAAAACCTTAGGCATCCTATCTTTTAAACACATAACATTGCCTTTCGAAAACATAAGAAAACTTCCTTTTAAACCTTTCGAAACTATTAGGAAACCACCCCTTCGAAACCTTCATTTAGACCTTTCGAAAGCGTTAAACTCCTTTGTAAACATCAAACCTTTCGAAAGCATTTGGGTTCAAGTAAAACATGTGGAAACCTTTCGAAACCATTTAAAAATCTTTCCTTTCGAAACCTTTGGGTTCTACCTTCAACAGAACAAAAGGATCATAAAACAACTAAGTCGAAAGCACTCTTCCGAAAGCTATTTCCTAAGTAAAGAAGTGATGGTGTCGAAACAACTATTCGAAAGCATTGGAAAAGTGGCTAGGTTTTAAAAACAAAGTATCCTTTCGAAAGCATTTGCTTCGAAAGGTAGAATGCAGCAGCAAGGGGTTTTTTCCCCATTGAAAGCATTAGTTAAAAAAAGCACAACCTCTTTCAAAACCATTCCTTTAAAACATCTTGACTTAGTCGAAAGCCAACCAAGTCGAAAGCATTCCTTTTGAAAGCAAATCAGGCACATTTTCATTTGAAAGCAAAGTAAGGTTTTGACCCCATTGGAACCCATTGTCTCGACCTAGTACCTTTCGCCTATATCCAATTCACTATGTACCAAGTCTTTGATAATATATGCATTGGTTTTGATAGTGATGGAGGCGGAAGTACCCAGTCGGAACCTAGGTGCCGAAAGTGGTGGAACATGTAAAAAGCATGTTTAAACTGATTTTAGCTTTTTTAAATAATTCTTTTCAACTAACCTACCTTGTTTGTCAAAACATGATTGGTTTCTTTTTTTCCTCTAAAAGTACCGCCGAAATTTCAGAAATACAAATTAAAATATTTACAAAATACCCCTTCTCCTTTTATAAATATATAAAACATTTAAGTCCCATACCATAAATAATTTTATATATTCAACAAAATACTTAGGAAAATTCTATAAAAATTCCTATAATTCATATTTAATATGTTTTCTAACATATATAAATTTCAGACCAAAAACATATATAATTTAGCCGTAAATTATTTTAAACTCAAATATCCATTTTCCTCACTAGAAAATTAATATAAAATCCACATTAATTCAAAAAAAATTATGAAAATCGAAACCCATCTCTAAAATATCATTTCTGATCTAAATCTAGAATTGCAAGGAATTTGGATGTCATTTAATAGGGTTTTCACACTAAAACATATCATAAAATCCATATGAAATATCTGAACCATCAACATGCATATGTATTTATTTCTAACAATCAAAACATGGCAAAACCTTGTAAAATAATTCGGATTTAACCCAAAATCGAAGACAATTAGAAAACATGAGATGTAGTCATTATTCACCTTTAGCTTGAGATTAAGTAGTTGATATTTGATCTTGGATTAAGTTGATTAACTTCTTACTCTTGATTTTTTCTTTGTCTTCTTCTTACTTTCCTAATGATGGCCGGCCTCTTATATTTTTGTTTGTAAGAATGAACGTGTAAAATGAATGTATGTGAGGGTTTAAGATATAAGGATCTACTTATTCCTATATCGCCCTTGTCTACTTTCCTAACTTATTTTATTTTAACTCATGTTAGTTCATTTGTTAAAATGGCACGGCTATCCCTTAGTTTACACAAATCTCAATCCCCTAATCATTACATTATTTTATTTAATTTAACCAATTAAATATCCTAAATATTGTTACTAAAAATTAGGGTCGTTACATGCGTTCATATAGAACTACTCCATAAACTTCATTGCTAAGTCAGCAAATCTGGAGATTTACCGTGGGGGTAGTCTCGTAAATCACATCGCTACTATTCTAGAGAGAGTGATCGGAAAACATCTACACTTGGTTGCATCATCAGCTCGTGCAGAATCCATCAGCCATTCATATCTCATACTGTGCTGCATAGGGTCGGTTTTTCCCTCGTAAGCAGGCATCGATGGCATACTGAACCTCCTTGGATACTTGACATGTAAGGTATTATTAATGAACGAGGTATGGCTTAGCAAGAACCCCCAATCATCATTGCTCAAACCTTGGCTTTCTCTCACTAGCTGTCTAAACATAGCTGATAAGTCCGGCGTTTGGATAGTTGGAGCCAAGTGGTGGTCATACTCCACCTATGTGAATGGTCTGATCGATGTCTATGGGCCGTTGCACGCCTTCTTGGCTCAAATCTTCTCGATGTATATCATGTACATTCACTTCAACATCATTCCGGGGAAGTAACTGGTCTGCATCTAGCTGAACTCCAACATCCAAATCAGTCGCAGCAACTCCATCTTGGGCTCCAGCATGGAAAAGTAGGCTCTCTATTCTAGAGGAGGGATCGGTACTAATCCCTATGGAGGGATTGGCACAGATCGATCTTGGAAAACCAGGTAGGTTTGCTTGCTGATGTCCCAAAGCTTCTGCACAGTATCCATCAATTTTGTGATGCCTGCGTTTGTGATAATCGTCCGATGAACTAGAACTCTTGGAAGCAGAATAAGGGGTATGGTCCCTCTTAGCTTTCCCTTGATTTTGCTGACTGAGTTAGTTCATTAGATCAATATTGGCTTGAATCTGCTGATTCAACTGTCGGCGGCTATCCACAAGCTCCCTCATCAAATTCTGTAAATTAGCTCTAGTGATAGAATCAGCCGGATTCTAGACATCAACTGGATTGGCAGCACTCATATCTACTAGTAGATTACTCGGGCCTCCTTGCTGGATGTTACCGTTCTCATTTCCTTCATCAATTTGAGTGTTAGATTTATTGTTCCTTGATAGCTTTCCTTAGACTTTTGCAAATCCGAGTAGAACATGCAAGCTTCTTGAAGATAATTCCGGATCTCTTTTGGGGATTTATGCAATCCAGTAGCAACAAAAGGATACAAAAAGAGCTGAGAATCTAGTTTCTCAATGAAACCACCAGAATGTTTGCACCAAAAATTGGCACAAACACCAAATAGAAGTTTTGTAGAGAAATAAATAAAGAATGTAAAATGAAAATAGAGGAATATAGCAATGAAATAACAGAAATTAAAGTAATAACAAGAACATAATGATTTATAGTGGTTTGAAGTTGTTTGCCTACGTCCACTTTGAATAGATTGCTTTATTAATCACTTTGTAAACTTAGTACATTAGGGATCAGATCAAAATCCATAGTTACAATAGAGTACAAAGCAAGTAGCTGCATAAAATTCCCTAAAATGGATAGCCAAGCCTGTATATATAGATGAAAATGGCGAAATATTTCCCTAAAAGTTCGGCAGAAGGACCTCCTAAACCAAATGAACTCGTAAAAGGGATCACATGGCCTAAATTCCAAAGAATAGGGATCTATACCCATACCTCTTTTAGAGGATTTTGGGGGTGCAGTCCCTTTGGTGGCTTCCCCATGTTGAAATATGCTTAACCTCCAAGTTTCATGGCAATTAGATCAGTAGAACTTTAGTTATTGCTCGATCTTTGCTTTAATGTGAATTTCCATCTGATTTCAGCCGATCCCTATTGAGGGAAAATGGACGATCCCTCTTATTTCATCCTTTTGAGGTGTGATCCATAGGGTACGCTTCGTAGGGTCCCTACATCTTGCTCATAAAATTTCATATGCATTGGACTTATGGATCTTGAGATATTTGTTGTTTTCCATTGAATTGCATTTGCTTCCTGAAACTTGTCGATCCATATGTTGGAGAATGTTATTGCCGATCCCTCCTTTATGTTGAACTATGCTCCAAACTTCGGACTTCTTGCATTGCATTTTTCTCAATTTTGTTCGATCTTGACTTTATATTATCATCTGTGCTTGACTTCTGGACCCCACAATCATCGCTCTGGACTTACCGGCCTTGATGACAGTCAAATCTAACTTGTTCAATCAGGTCAATATAGCAAGGACAAAATACTGGATAACAATATCCAAGTCTATTGCACTATCACTAACTTCTATAAGAAATTCCTTCGTCATGAAGATGTTGTTTTACAAAACAACAATTATTTCTTAGTATAACAGAATAGGCATTTAGAAACAATTTATAAACCACCTTTATATTTAAAAAAATTAATTTAGTTTTGAGTTTAAGAAACTTATATTCATAACATAAATTAGTCAACCATACATTATAAACCACTTAAGATCAGGTTTTTTTACCAATTCATATCTTATATGGTCTTGTAAACTATGCTTTAGATTAAATTAAACTTAACATATATAGTTACTCTTAGGTACACATCCATATAGAAAGAAGTTAACTCAACATAACTCATAATCAATCATACTTTTTCAATTGTACTTTATCCACCAAAATCTGATTGCTTCTTACATCATTATGTATTATATGGAGGAGTGATTTTGAGATTGAATCTTCTTCGTTTTAGGTACATTTGGAACCCCTTTCAATATGCGCACATATTCAATCAAATAAAATTATCTTATTTTATTTGCTTCTAATGTTTTCTACTTCTACTTTATATTCTATGTACTTATAATAGATATACTATTTGTGTATCAAATACATATATTCATGTCTATGATAATTCATTGGTGAATTTAATGAAGTGGATCCATTTTGTTATAATTGGATCTTGGACTGCACATACATACATACATACATACATATACACACACACACACACACACACACATATATATATCAACCTGAAAAGTTCATTAATCTTTTATCACTCCAACTGAATTGGTGCTTAACTGTTAAACGTTTGAGATACAATTCATTAGTGCCATATGGTTCATAATAATAGGGTTAAAGATTTATTTATCAAAAATATGGCTTTAGTCCTTAGTCTAGCGTTGTTTTCAACACAATAAGATTCTTGTTGTATTTAATCGTATTAAACACATGATTTTTAACGTGGTTTACTTGCTCATTCCAAATGAGCCAATTTCATCGAATTTCATGTATTACGAACACGGCTGTTCACCATACAACTTTTATGTGTGATCAGATATGAATCACATATATGTATTCCTACATTGCTTTAGAGTTCAAACACTCACATAAGACATATATAGATTCGGGCAGATAAACATTTAAGTGACCAAGATTCAAATGTATTTACCAATTGTATATTTGGCTCTTGTATGGTTCTTAAAGCGAGAACATGCCACAACATTTATCGGTAAGTATATTTTACATTTCTTTGCCAATCCTAATTCGGTTCATTTGTAAATTTTAACCAATAAATAGTTTTATCAACTATAATAGTTGCTCAAATTTTTTGAAGTGTATTATTTTAACTTTATATAGCATATGTTCTTAAAATATTAGAATGGTTAAATGTAGTCATTTAATTTTTTATTAAGGCTCCAACTAGAATTTTATATTTCTTAAAACCCTAAGAGGAATGTAGAAACCTTTTGGTTTCTCTAATGAGTGTTATGACTCACTTGCCTCGGGTTTCTAATATTGATTTGGTTCAACAGATCATGGGCTCGCAAGTGTTGCATAAATCTTTATCAGTAATTTTAAACATAACCCCTAACCATATCCTTGCTATAATCTCGATCATGACCTTAAGTATAACATCCCATGTGGAGGCCCAAAACTAACGGCTAAGGATGATGCAGTCATTCATAGTTATTAATTTTCGATGATCAAATGTGGTAATGTTGGATATATTGATATAACAGAAACACATGGATATGCAAAATTTTAAACTCAAATTTTAAAAATAAATTTCTCATTCCATTTCAAATTGCATACCAGATTCATTACATAATCCAAATTCGTAAAACACGTTCAGAGAAATATAATTATTACAAAGTACATCAAGAGTGATATATGAAGATGCCCCCTTGGTTTATCAGACTCTAAATACAGGCAATTAAACAACTTTGCCGTTACATCCAAACACAACGGAATCAAACAGAAAGAACTCCTAATAGCTAGCTTGCCTCCTGCACGTTTCCGGAAGCTTATTTGTCTAAAGGAGAACCTGAAATCCTTAACTCTTAAACTACTCAAAATCAATTGAGCAGTCGAGAGTTTAAGAGAAAATGTAACATCCCCCAGTTGGAGGCCCAAAACTAATGGCTACAGATGCCACAGTCATCCATAGTTATTAATCCTTGGCGACCAAATACGGTAATGTTAGGGACATTGATATAACAGAAACACATGGATATGGAAAAAATTTAAAATCATTAAACAACTTTCTCATTCCATTTCAAATCATTTCAAATTAATTACATAATCCTAGATTCGAGAACCATGTTAAGAGAAAATATAATTATTACAACATACGCCAAGAGCGACATATGAAGATGCCCTCTTGGATGACCAAAGTCTAAACATAGGCAATTAAATAACTTTTTCTTTACAACGAAACACAGTGGAATAAAAATAGAAAAGAACTCCTACTAGCTAGCTTGCCTCTTGCACGTCATCGGAAGCTTATTCGTCTAAAGAAGAACCTGAAAACCTCAACTCTCATACTACTCAAAATTAATTGAGCACCCGAGAAATAAGGAGAAAACATAGACTTCGAGTCAGACATAAAGCCTGGTACGAATAATAACCTACCATCTCAAACCATTTAGACATCTAGTAAGACCACACCGCTTAGCGGAATGAGTTTTTCCCTCACTAGTATCTTATCCAAAAATTTATAATAACCATATACTATGCTCCTGCATCCACAATGGTTAAAATAGAAATTTAAAGTATTACAACGATATGCAAACAAGCAAATTATTCTGGATTCCCTACACCATTCATTTGACTATTTGTCTCAGTTATAGTTTCTAGGGTCACTATTAACATGGGCTGACTAATAACCTATTTAAAGCTAATGGACTATATGTCCGGTCTTATAGTTTTCATGGGATCACTAAGAACCTATTCGCCCCTACCAATAACTTCATTCAATTATTTCATGGATTCTCCCTGAACTTGTTGGTATCTCCAATAGCTTCCCTCATATCATAGTTTTCATGGGTTGACTATGAACTTATTGACTTTTGTCAATAACATTATCCGAATATAGTTTTCATGGGTTTACTATGAACCCGTCTTAACTGACAACTTCTTTTATCAGTTTTTGGGCATCCTAAGTTCTGGTCTATTTGACCTCCTAGATGCAATTCTACTCATACATGAGTTAATTCAATTTATATTCACTACTGGGTCAACCTAGCTGGTTATTCTGCCCTTTCTCCCCAAAATACAGTTATGGGTCCATTACACAGTGAATATGTGTTTTGAAGAAGCAAACATAATAACATATCAATACCAACATTTATGGTTTAATATCCTTGAAATCATTTTTCACATGAAACATGGTTAATCCCTTTAACCTATTATATTATCAATGAAAGCGTCTTCGAAAACTCTAAAATTAAAAGCCATTTTAAAGCTCTTTTTATATTTCCATGGGTTTTCCTTTTAAAAATAAGATTGGGTTTTTTGTTTTGAAAACTAAGGCTTTCGAAATCTTAGATCATTACTTTCGAAACCATTAAAATTTATCTTTCGAAAGCTTTCAAATCCTCTTTTCAAAACCTCTCAAACATATGACTTTCAAAACATTTAATTTCTTTCGAAAGCATCAAAACCTTCCTTTCAAACCTTCAAAATATTCTTTACGAAAGTATTAAAGTATATCATTCCAACACATAGAAGTATAGCTTTGAAACCATTTGAAAGTACCTATTTCGAAACCATTGGGTTTATCCTTAAAAATAACTTTTGGGTCAAAGTAAGTATAAACGAAAGCACCCTTTTTGAAACCATTAACCTTTAAATAAAAGAGTTTGGGGAAAACTGATGGCTTCGGAACCATCCTTTCGAAAGCTTTAATCTTTTAAGTAAAACGATTGGAAGGATAGCTTCGAAACCCCTTCGAAGCCTTTGCCTTCGAAACCTTTAGTATAAGTGGCTACTAGAGCACTTTCGAAAGCATTGGGAAGTGGCTTGTTAGATTTATAAAAACTTACCTTTCGAACTCATTGAAACTTCAACCTATTCGAAAGGTATGAAAATGGCAGCATGGTTTCGACTTGGTTTAAAACCACCCTTTCGAAAGCTTTTCTAAGGAAACTCATTTGAATGCTACCCTTTCGAAACAAGAAGGCGACAACCCCTTCAAAAGCTATATAAAAGACCCTTTCGAAAGCATTCATTAAAAGCAAGGCAAGCGACATCTCTTTTGAAAGAAAAACAAAAGACCTTCGAAAGCTATTTAAATTAGCCTCGAACCCTTCAAAAGCATGGTTTCGATTCCATACCTTCTGCCTTTTCTCCAATCCACTACTTATCTAAGCATTAATACCATGTGTATTAGTTTCGACTTAGATGGGGGCAGAAGTATGTGGTCGAAAGGTAGCTACTAGAAGTGGTGAAACATAGAATCTATGCAAAACTGTTTTATTGCCTTTTTAAGTAAATCCTTTTCAATTAACTTGCCTATTTGAAAAAAATTCTAATTGGTTGCCATAAACTTTATCAAAAATCTTTTCCTAAAAGACTACCGAATTCATTTCAGAATTAATTAAAAATGATTAGCAAAGAAGCCCTTCTCTTTAGCATAACAATTAAAGCATCTAAGTCCTCCAACTAAATTAATTTAATTTCCATAGTAAATTACTTAGGAAAATCCTCAAAATTTCTCGAAATTCACTTTTAATATGTTATCTAATGTATAAAAATTTCAGACCCAAAATCTTTCATATAATAATCGAAACAAATGTTAAACCTAATTATTTATTTCTTCCTCCAAAACTTAATAATATATTATCCATAACTTGAAAATTTATGAAAATTAAAACCCATCTCCAAATTAATGTTTTTACATAACATATTAATTCCTCATGGCATTCGAAACCCAATAGATACGATTTTAGCCTTAAAATTGAAATAAAAATTCATAAACCCTACTTGTTTAAATCAAACATATCATAAAATCAAAGCATATCATCATTAAAATCATTATAAAGGCTTTGAGCATAAAAATAGAAATCAAAATGCTCTTTAAAACGAAAATTGAGATGGTTTTGATTATTATTCACCTTGCTTAGGATAAGGAACTTGAGGTTTGATCTTGGTTAATTCCCCTTGCTTGATTCCTTAGCTTTTAATTGATTTTTCTCTTTTTCTTCCCTTAGGTTATGGCCCGCTTACTCTTTGGTTTAAGTTTTAGAATTTTGAATAATGAACGTGTAGAGTGGAAATGGGAACAAGGGTTTAGTGGTTATGAGATTATGGGTGCGGCTATTACCCATAATGCTCTTCCCTTATTTCCTTATTAGTTAATTTATGAAAACATTTCCATAACACATTCTTTTTATCTTTTTAGGCACGGGTCTTATTAAATTTTCAAATCTCAATCCCCTTATCACACTAATATTTATATTATTCTATTTAATTTATCTAATTAAATCTCCTGAATAATGTTATTTAAAATTAGGGGTGTTACAGAAAACATAAACTTCGAGTCAGACAAAAAGTCTGGTATGAATAATAACCTACCATTTCAAACCAATAGATATCTAGTGAGTCCACGCCGCTGGGCAAAACGGGTTTTCCCCTCACTAGTATCTTAACTCAAGTTTATAATAACCATATACTGTGCACCTACATCCACAATGGCTAAGACACAATATAATAAAATGTATCATGATAATATGCAAACATGCAATATATTCAGGATTTCCCATCCTCATTCACACCATATGTCTCAGTTATAGTTTCTAAGGTCACTATTAACCTATTAGTTTTCATAGGCTGACTAATAACTTATTCAAAGCTTACAGACTATTTGCCCTGTTTCAAAGTTCTGATGGGTTCTATAGAAACCTATTGGTATCTATGAATAACTTCATCCAATTATAGTTTTCATGGGTTTACTATGAACCTATTGATCTATGTCAATAACTTAATCTGGATATAGTTTTCATGGGATCACTAAGAACCTATTGGCCCCTGCCAATAACAATTTCCAAACATAGTTTTCATGGGTTTACTGTGAACCTGTCTAAACTAACAACTCTTTGATCAGTCTTTGGGCATCCTACGTTTTGGTCTACGTGATCACATGGATGCAACTCTACTCATACATGAGTTAACTCAATTTATATCCACTATGGGGTCAATCTTGCTGGTTATTCTACCCTTAGTGCCTCAAAATGCAGTTATGGGTTGATTATAAAGTAAATATGTTTACAGAAGAAGCATACATGATAACTAATCATAACATAATAATATAAACATCTTTGGTATAATTTCCTTGTAATCATTTTTAAATGAAACATGGTTAATATCTTTAACCTATTATATTTAGCAAAGAAAGCTTCTTCAAAAGCTCCAAAGTTAAATGTCATTTTAATAACTTTTTCATATTGCTATGGTTCTTCTTTAAAAAAAGAGATTCGGTTTTTTGTTTGAAAACTAAGGCTTTCGAAACCTTAGGCCTTATCTTTCGAAACCATTAAAATATATCCTTTGAAAGTATTCAAATCTTCTTTTCAAAACACTTAAAAATGTACCTTTTGAAACATTCAAACCATTTCTTTCAAAAGCATTGAAACCTACATTTTGAAAGCATTAAAACATTCCCTTCGAAAGTATTAAAGCTTTCTTTTCGAAACCAATTAGTTCAAGTAGAATTTATAGAAGCATAGCTTCGAAACTGTTAGGCGAGATTCTACCGAACCAACCTTCATTCATCCCTGCCGAACCAACTCGAAGTAGCACCACCGAATCACCTAGCGCCTACCGAACCAACCTATACCGAACCAACCTATACCGGACCAACCTACCCACCCATGCCGAACCGAAGCTCCACCGGTCCACCATACTCCTACCACCGAACCAAAGTACACGAGCTCCACCGGTCCACCATACTCCTACCACCGAACCAAAGTACACGAGCTCCACCGGTCCACCATGCTCCTACCACCGAACCAAAGTAAAACCGGACCAACTCCACCAGGCCAGATTACATCAGCCCAGGCCCGCCAGCTGCTGTATACATCCAAGACCCCTGCCTCCAACCTCACTCTATAAATAGAGGGGCAGGGGTACAACAAAAAAGGGACAAGTTTGAGAGCTCAAGCACGGAGAGAACTTTCAAACAACTTTCAGATACTAGTATCAAAGCTTTGTACTTGTAATCTAAACAAGAAAAGAGAAATAATATATAAAGTGGATGTAGGCACTTCTGGCTGAACCACTATAAATCTGCGTGTCTTTTACAGTTTAGTCCCTGCTTTTCATATATTTGCATAAATCACCCAAATCACTAAGAACAACGTAAAATCAGTTAAATCATACGACTTTGAGGTGTTTTTCCATTTTTTGTGCAAACATTTTTGGTGCTTTCATTGAGAGCTAGAAGCTCGAAGCTTCAGCTTCTTCCACTTAACCTTCTTCCTAACAGCATCGTTCATTGCTTGGAAAACATGCCTCCCAAGCAGAAGAAAGATGTTAACAAAGGAAAAAACATCGCAGCCAGCAGTCTTCCAGATCCAGTGGTCACAGATCAGGCAAATCCGACCACCCCTGTCGTAGAATAGTCGGCGGCAATTACTAGGGCAGATCTAGATAGGGTTGTGGCTGAAGTGACTAACCGCTTCACGTCCCAGCAGGAAGCCATGGTGGACCATCTCATGTCACGCTTAAGGGATGCTGAAGTGTCCAACCGCAACACTGAATCATGGGGTGAGTCCCAGTCTGGAGGATCTTAGAGACAACAAAGATCTTCCTTCTTCGAAGGACCTAACAACAGAAGCGGCCATGGTAGGAGCCGAGATCGAGCACAACCCGAAGTTAGGCCCGAGGAAACGCTTGGAACCAAACCCAACGGGGGAGGTACTGGGCGGAGGTCAACTGTAGCTGAGCCGGTTGTACTGCCTAACCATAGAAACGCCAGTGAACGGGGCCGAGCTAGAATCCAGCCCGAAGTTGGACCCGAGGAAGTGCTTAGATCAGAACCCAGTAGGGGAAGATCAAGGCAAGGGCCAACTGTGGCTGACCCTAGCATGCTCCCAGAAAACCAAAGGCATCCACTAGAAAATATGAGGAATGATAGACGATACCATCCCTACAGGTCATCTGGACGGAATCAATCCCACATAGCAGAACCGAACTCATTTCTATCTGCTCCAGATTTTGATGAAAGGATGGCACGCTTGTTCAGAGAATGCGTCCAACGGGATCAAAGAGATCGAGGGATAGGCGCTAGGGTAACCAGCCCTTTCGCCCGCAATATCGAAATTGCTATCACCCCCCGAGAATGGAAGATGCCAACAATGGAATCTTACAAAGGAACCTCCGACCCCGTTGTACACTTACAGAGATACACACAACATATGCTCATGAGTGGAGCAACAGAGGGAGTACTGTGCAAATGCTTTCCACTATTCTTAGCAGATCTAGCTACCTCCTGGTTCTATCATTTACCCCAGGGATCCATCAGCTCGTGGGAAATGTTGAAAGAAAAGTTTATCAGTCAGTTCCGCATTCATGTGGAACAACCCAAGGATGCTTATTCCTTATCCAGCATCAAACAGAAACCTGGAGAGAAACTACAGCAATACCTTACCCGACTCAATGCCGCAGCGGCCGCAGTCCAAGATGCTGATGAGAAGCTTATCCTAATGGCCCTCTGTAGTGGTGTGCATCCAGATACTAAATTTGCTAGAAGGTTGACAAAAGAAAAACTAGCTACTTTACCCAATTTCTTCCATGAAGCCGGGAAATATATGAGGCTTGAGGATGCCGCCATTGAGGGGCAGTCAGGACAACAAAATAAGGCAGCTCACGGCAACACGCCCACTGCAGCGAAGGACGTTCGAAGAAATGATTCTAGAGACAACGCTGGGGGCAAGAAAGGAGAAAAGCACCTATATAGGCCAGGACCAAGGTTCGACACTTACACTCCTTTGAACGAAACCATTGAAAACATCTTCGTTGCCACTCAAGACGAAGTTAGATACAAACGCCCACCATACAAGAAGGAATCAGATAACGCATAGAAGTCTGGAAAGTTCTGCCGCTTCCACGAATCTCATGGGCATGATACCAATGAATGCCATCATCTCCGGGACTTGATTGAAGAACACATCAGAAGGAAAAGACTAGAACGCTATGTAAAAGGTCAGAACAGGACTCCAGCTCCTTCCAATGAGAACCCAAGGCTACCCTCACCAGAGATAGGCAGAGGAAATCGCAACACTAGCGGCTCTAGTCAAGAGAAGATAGTGGTCCATACCATCTCGGGAGGACCGCACATCGCCGACAGAAGCTGGAAAGAGATGGAAAGATATGGAAAGTCGCTTAGAAACAATGAAGATTGTGTCAATTCGGTTATAGAAGAGCGTCACCCAAAGCGGAAAGAAAGTGATGACATCACATTCGGTAGGCGTGACCTAGAAGGAAGGTAATACCCTCACATGGATCCAATGGTTATCTCTGCCCGGCTCGGTCCCGCCGAAGTTTTCCGAATTCTAGTAGACACTGGAAGCTCAGTAAATATCCTATTCAAACATGCATTCGACAAAATGAAACTATCAATGAAGGATGTATCTCCCTGCAATAAACCACTACACGGTTTCACTGGAGATGCGAAGATGGGCCTCGGGCAACTGGATTTCTTTGTTGAAATTGGAAGCCATCCCCGCTCCGTTGTACGGAAACAGACATTTGTGCTAATAGAAAACCACTCGGCCTACAACGCCTTCTTAGGAAGGCCAGCCTTGTCTGACTTCCAAATTGTCCTAGACCCATGGTGCCTAAAGATGAAATTTCCAACGGACAATGGAGTAGGGGAAGTAGAAGGAGACCAGGACGTTGCTCGAGACTGCTATGTGACTGAACTTCGCAACAACCACAGGAAGGATAAAGGGAAAAGTGTAGAGGTTTCCCTCTACGCAAAAAGTTTGGAAGCGTAGCAACTAAAGAAAGCCCCTCCTCTTCGATATACTAGCGACCCTTTCAATGAATTAGACCCCAGGGACAAAGAGCAGGAGGCCACCGCCGAGCCCGCATAGGCTATGGAATTTGTATCTGTAGACAAGCATGACTCGAGTAGATTATTGAAAATCGGGTCCCAACTAAAAGCTGAGTTGAAGGAGCAACTCATTGACTTTCTCCGCCACAACTTGGATGTATTCGCATGGTCACATGCTGACATGACTGGAATCTCCCCTGACATAGCATGCCACGTACTAAACATTGATCCCACCAAGGCGCCCGTAAAATAGAGAAAGAGAAGTATGGGGGCAGAATGATCAGCAGCCCTCGACGAAGAATTAAAGAATCTACTTGCCAATGACTTCATACGAGATGCCATCTACCCAGAGTGGATCGCTAACCCGGTGCTGGTAAAGAAGGCTAATGGGAAGTGGCGAACATGCATTGACTTCTCCAACTTAAATGACGCCTGCCCGAAAGATTGCTTCCCACTTCCCCGAATCGATCAACTTGTAGACAGCACAGCCGGGCACGAACTCTTATCTTTTATGGACGCATACTCCGGATACAACCAAATTCCCATGCATGCTCCCGATCAAGACCACACTAGTTTCATCATTAACTGGGGGTTGTACTGCTACAAGGTAATGCCTTTCGGACTTAAGAACGCAGGAGCCACCTACCAGCGCCTTGTCAACAAGATGTTTGTAGGGCTGATAGGACAAACTATGGAAGTGTATGTGGATGACATGCTGGTAAAGTCAAGGAAAGCCGACGATCACGTAAGCCACCTAGGCAAAATGTTTCAAGTACTTCGCCAGTATGGAATGAAGTTGAATCCTCTAAAGTTCTCCTTCGGAGTATCATCAGGAAAGTTCTTGGGATTCATCGTCCATGCCAGAGGGATTGAAGCAAACCCTGAACAAGTCCGAGCTCTAAAAGATATCAAGATACCTTCCACTCGAAAGGAAACGCAAAGCCTAAATGGGAAAGTGGCCGCCCTAAGCCGATTCATCTCCAAAGCAACGGACAAGTGCATCCCCTTCTTCGAAGCTCTAAAGAAAGACAAAGGAAAGTTTGAATGGACTGACGATGTGACGACCCGGAAATTTCAAACCCGAAATTTCCAGATAGTTAGAAGAAAAAGAAAAGAGATAGAAGAAAGAAACAGAAAGAAGAAAGAAGAACAGAAAACACAACATCTCATATGCGCAGCGGATTAATTATAATAACAAATAATAGCATTTTTATAAAAGAAAGCTGTAATTGTTACTTTCAATACAATTAATCAGAGTTACAATCATTACAATAGACTGGACAGTTATATCACCTGCCCCATACTACTATCAATACAACTCTCAAATACACAGCGGAAAACACTCTATACGTTCCTGCCATCCAGCTCGCCTCCTGAGCTCCAGAACGTCCTTACCTGGAATCTGTAATACTCGGTCTGACCCGAGCATTACATCAAAGTAACACCCGGGTCAGGCTGGAAACCAGCGTGAGTAAACCCATATAACATGAAATTTAAATCCAAAGAATTTATTTAACCCGGGGTAACTCGTACTTTACCACAAGTAGATAATTTATATAGTCAACATTTCATTTTCATAAAACAATATCTAAGTATCCAACTTAGTTTAAACGGTCCATATTATCCCAAACCAACCTATTGTTTTCACATATCAACCTATAAAGAATTATAGAAGATTTAAAATCGAAGTGGTTTCGCGTATTTACTAATACCCGACTCCGGTCTCTTCGAATCCAATGTCATCTTTACCCGAGTTATTCAAGTGAAATACAATTCAAACTTTAAATACAAGGTGTCACTTTTACAAAGTAATTCATCATTGATAGATACCCACATTATCACAGTTTAAACCAAACATATCATATCACATGGCATCTCAAATCACATATCAGAGATATCAATTATCTAAGGCATACAATATCATTCAATCATTTATAAGCAAGATAAATTAGTCACACCATTCCAATTAATTTAAATAAGTTTAATTAATTTCTTTAATCACTTTTAATTCTGCTTACTTAACATTAATTAATTTCAAACCGATAATTTAATCATCCTTTAATTATTTCCTTAAATTAAGTAATTAGCCTTTAATTAATAACACAAATTAATTAACCTTCACCTATTCACATTAATTACATTTATCCTTAATTAATTACTCAAACTAATTATCCTATGATCACTCACACTTGATTAATTATTCTTTAATAAATCATACTTAAAATTTATTAACCCTTAATAAATTTCCTTAATTAATTTACCTTTAATTATTTTCACTAAGTAATTTATCCTTAATTACTTTCTTAACCATTATCAGAATTTAATAAACTTCGAAATAAATTATTATTAACTCGCAAATTAACATAAATTCTTAAGTTTCATTGATGACAAACATTTCATATTCTTAGTTAGTACTTAACCATATTATTAGTTAAGTTTTAATTAAACTTAAGATTTAACTTAATCTAAGTTAAAATGAATTACAAAACTTTTACTTAACCCATCATTTAAATAAACCATTATCGTTAAAAAGGAATAGTTTTAGGAAATTTAGTTTAACTTGAATTGATTTAACTCAAAAACTTGATAATTTCCTTTACCTGTACTTTCTTTAATGATTTGTCTTGAAAACATATGCATCTCCTCTTTGAAACCTGCTTAATTACTTAGCTTAAAAACAACAATATAAACTCAGTTGGGCCGAAGCCCAACATCCACTTCAACCCAAAACTTCCTTCTTCTCCTCTCATCACACTCTCAGCTTCCGGTACCAAATCCAGGGCACAACCCAGTCGATCGATCCAAAAGAAATCAATGCCTAACTCAATCGATTTGAGCATCACCTCGAGTATAACCCGAGATCATTGCCGATCACAGCATCGTCAAACACGGAAACAATCTGCCTTAGCCTGAATCATTCGTGCACGGTGACACACGTGCACGTGTACATCCTCGCCACCGATCATCTCGCCGTTGAACCACCACCACCAAGTCTCTCAACCTATCTTGAACCAAAACGCCACTTTGCCGAGGACTGCTATCCCCTTTGGTCGATAATCGATCTTTGCTCGTCCCAAACCAAAACCTAGCAGCCAACTACCTCCACGAGACGACGCGCCGCAACGACTACCGGCCATAACTTTGCATGCCACCTACCTCAATCGAAAGCTCACTCCACTAGCTACCTCCGAGCCCAACCACACGAACTCCGGTTGCTCCAACATCACCCAGTTCCATCGCGTTCGTCGACCACCCGAAACCATCCCTAAACCCTAAAGTCCCCTCAACCATCTAATCCAAGCCCAAAACCCCAAATTCGCCACGGTCGACACCTCCCCTATCTCCTCCAGCCCTTTCCAGGCCTGACCGCAACACCTCACGATGACGAGGTCGTCAGAAAATAATTTTCGAATGGAAATTGAGTATTTCCAAATCTCTTACAATATAGGTTGTTAAAAATCATGATATTACTTTCAAAAATCAACATTTTCTAGTTCGAACCAGATTATAAAATCAAAACACAAAAATATGATTATTGATTTTTCTGATTTAAAGAAATTTCACTGTAATACCCAATTTTCTAAATATTTCCTAAATATTTCCACTTGGAACCATTTTTAAAATAATATTTCATTAATACAAACAAGTTTTCTTTAGACATCATAAACTATAAGTGTTTGAGTGAAGAGAAAATGAATTTAGAATGGTATATGAACCTGTTAGAACAAGAACAGAGGCCATACTATATACATAGGCATTTTATACTTATACACCCAGGCATACTCTATTTTCCATCCATGAAATGAACATTCAAGTCATTTCTACCATCAATTCTTACATGCACGAGTTAATAAAGAAGATTTAGTTTTTAAAAGTTAAAGTTTACTCACCTGGAATGGAAACAGAGGACTGGAAATGCTTTTAAATTTGAATCTGGAACTTAATTTTAATTTGCCAATCGATTACTCTGAAATTAATGCTTGAACCTTTGATTTACTCTGTTGAATTTGATCTGTACTCGAATTTGGTTGAGTCTTTGAACTTGCATTAGTTTAGTTCCCAGGTTGAAGACTTTCAAACTGGTTGAAGCTTTTTATCTCCGAGTTGAAGATTGAAACCTGGTGTTTAGTTTGTTTTGAATTTGTGATTTGTTTTACAGGGTTGAGTTTTGATCTAGTTGAGGAATGTTTAACAGATTGAGTTTTCTTTGTAATGAAAATGAAGAATATGAAAAGAATTTAAGAAAAAGGGAAAGATGTATATATAGACTAAATTAGGATTTATGAAAAATATAAAGAAAATAAAATAATAAGTGACACTTGTCATTATTCTTATCTAATTTGTTAACACTTGTTAATTAGATAATGTTATTAGCTAACATGTGTATTAATAGATTTTAAATTTAGTTATATATTTATAAATGTCTTTAATGGGTATTATATTTTTGTTTTAGGTTTTTATATTATACTTTGTATTTTTATTTATACATTTCTTCTTCTTTTTTTACTTATATGAATATAACTCAAAGAAAACAATATAAAACTTATTAATTTATACTTACCTTAAGCCTAAGCTATTTATACTAGTGCTTTAAAAATGTAGAATTTGAATCTAACTTATTTTCAAGATATTCATATAGAATTTCAAATCATAGTTTTATTTACAATCTACATATATATATAAACAATAGAAAACGTATTTAATTGATTTGAAAATATAATTCTTGTAAATTTTAAATTATGTAAGAAGATTATTAGATTAATACGTATATCCAAATATATGTATTCATCATAATTCTATTTGTTCAGCTTATAAAATAGTTAAAATCAGTTAATTACCAATTAACAGATGTTCTGAAATCCGGGTTATCACATTCCTCCTCCCTTTAAATCTTTTCGTCCCCGAAAAGGAAAGTAACCAGAATTTTAATTACAACAGCTTATTACCAGTTAAATTATTCTTTGAGTATTTTCATCTATAAACTCTTTAATTAAGAAATTTTAAAATACTTCAAAAATCAATATAATATCACCAAAATAGTTTTTTAAAAAAATACTTTTTATAACTCGATGTCTCAACCAGTCCATCCTCATTCTTATAGAAATTCGGTCATACGTTGACCAGGCGTAAGACTGAAAATCTATAAGTACTTAGCAGACTCGTTTTCAACACCCAGTGAAAATACTTGGAAATTAATTTATTGGAAATATCGAAAACCTTTTTGAAAATAGAGGAAATATCTTTGGTGAGAATACTCTGGAAATCATCACCCCCATCCATGGTCACAGTTACATCACGGGTTACGTTGCCATCGCAGCAAAAGTCCATGTAACTGATAACAGCATGGAACCCACAACAGATCGCAGTTACATCCCAGGGTTACGTTGCCGTCGCAGCAAAAGTCCATGTAACTGTTGGCTCTCAGCGGCACACACGATTTCGCTGTCAAAATGAAACTCCTCCACATAGGTCGCAGTCTACCGATATAAAATCAAACGCAGACTGTTGGCTCTCAGCGGCTCAAACGACTTTCGCTATGTTACCATAGTGTCACAGTCTACCGATATAAAATCAAACGTAGACAGTTGGCTCTCAGCGGCACACATGACTTCCGCTATGGTCTGCAGTAGATCGCAGTGACATTGAGTTAAATTGTTGTCACAGCATAACTCAAATGCCTCTGTGGGCACCAGCCCCTCGACTTTCGCTACACAAATAATCCTCAGGAACTAGTTTTGTCCGGACTCCTCACAGGATCAACTTTAGAAACCCCCCTTGGGGCTCAAGGCAGTACCACCCAGTGGTACTCCTGAGAAGTTCATTTCAAGGAAGCGCCTTTTTCCCCAGAGCTATTCTCAAAATACTTTATACTATATACTTATAGTATCTTCAAATCATACCCTTTATGATTTATCAAAATCTACTTTACACAAAATCGATTACCAAAATCGATAATTCTCAAACTAGGCTTTCCAAAATCCAAAATTGATTTTCCCAAAAATCAAAAGCCTTTTCCAATTTATATAGGTTCCCAAAACCTTTTCCAAAATCATTCTCATAAGATCCTTTATATATATATAGATATAGATATAGATAACTTTTAAAATCTTTGGATCATTTCAACTTTGTATAAAACCTCTTTTATACTTCAAATATTTCAAAACCCTTTTCTTTAAGTAATAGATTCAACAAGGGAAGATTTACCTTATATAACAAGGATATATAACTTTATTTTATTCCAAATCAAATATTCACATTTGATAAATCTTTTATAAAGTTATTAACCATATTTCTTTTCAAAAACCATTTTACAGTTCTTATCCACAAATCTTCAATATCAATTTCATTCAAATCCGTACGATGTACACATATCATCCGTACACAATATCAATCTGATCGCTCAATCGATCACACAATTTCACTTCCGAACTAGTATCGTCCACCCGACTTCCTAGTGCGGACTCAGATCTGGTTTCTTGATTAGAAACCTTCATTCTTCTTGCATAGTCACAACTATGATAGAGAATATCCAGAACCAATCAAAAATCCATATCCAGGTTCGCCGTCGAAAATCGAGCGAAAAATCCCAACTCGGATCGATAATACTATCTCGAAATTCTGTGTTCGAATCTGGATCAAATCACTATGCGAATAGAATAATATACGTACATCCTACGTATTTATCTTTATTGGTTATTAGCCAAATCAATTCTCTTTTCTATTCACATTTCCTTTAATTCCATTCACTTATTCTCAATTGCTTCCATTTCCAATTGAGTTATTACTTTAATTATAAACAGTTTGAACTCTGACCAATTTAAATTTAAAAATAGCTTGAAAAAATTTAAAATAGATAAGGAGTTGAAAAAATAGTTATTAGTTTGTAAAATAGCTGTAAAATAGTTAAGTAGGTATAAAATAGTTAGATAATTGCAAAAATAGTTTTTAAAATAGTGATTAGATATAAGTAACTGAAAAATAGTAATTAGTTTATAAGACAGTTTCAAAATAGTTAAATAGTTCCAAATAATTGTAAAATAAGTATAAAATAGTTTAGAGTTTAAGAATAAAGATTGTATAGTAAATAGTTTGGAAAAATATATTTGTACTAAAATAATTTATTTTGAAAATAAACCAGAGTCAAACTGTTCAATTCTCATCAATTTAATTTAAATTTCCATCTCCATTTAAATTAACTCAATTGCAATTTAAATAACTTCAATTTCCATTGAAATTGATTTAATCCCAATTCAAGTTGAATTAACCTTAATTCCTTTCCAAATTCAAATCAAATTCCATTTGATTTTTAAACTTATACATCTTCAATCACAATTCTAATTAATTCAAACCAAATCCCATTTGAACAAATTTCAATTTAAAACTCAATTTTAAGCTATCTCAAATTTATATAAATTCGAGTTAAATTTCTAAATGTTGATTTAATTTCTTAAATCAAATTAACTTATATCTTTAAACCATTAAATTCAGAATCCAAATTCCAAATTCCATTTTAAAATTATCTTTACTTAACTTATTATAAAGTTCAAATAAGAATTCAAAAACAATTAAATTTCAGATTCTAATTTATTATCCATTTTCAATTTCCAGATCTCAAATCCATTTTGAGATTACTCATAGCTCCTATTTAAATTAATCATTTAACTACCCAAGTTAAATTTAAATTTCATCTTGAAATTTCCAATTCAAGTTGTTCAATTTAAACTTATTTAACTTCCTTAAGTTAAATTCAATTTATCTTTACCCAAATTGAATTCCCATTCAAATTTTAAACTTCTTATTAAAAATCTTCCCACTTAAGTTTAAAAACTTATTCACTTTAGGTTTTCACATCACATTCCAAGGAAAAATTTAAAACTCAATATTTAGAGTTTATTTCAAATCATCTTTAATATAATGTATATCCTCATTTATACATATTTATTTCCTTTACACACCAAGTTATACCTTAAAATTTTAAACCACCTTTGGTTTTAATTTAAAACAAATTCCTTTAAAATAATTTCAAGTTTTCTGGATTTAGATTTAAAATTTTACAATTTTAAATTATCTTCAATTCTAATTGGATTTTTTTTTCCAGTTTGGATCCATTTCAAACTTATCTTCATTCAATTTTAATTTGGTTGTATTACCATTACTACTTAATTCTCATTATCTTATTTAATTCCAATTAATTTAACAACCAATTTCTTTAATATATTTAATAATTAGAAAATTATTTCTATATATATCAAAAGATAAACTTATATAAAAACATTTATTTTTAAAACCATTTAAAAACCTTTATATAAGAAAATAACAAGTACGCTCTCATATATATATATATACACTCAACTCATTCTAGGGTACTATTGACCCTATCCTTAATGAGTAATCCCAACAGAGCCAAGGTTCTCGCTTAACCTTCAGCTCTGATACCAAATGTGACGACCCGGAAATTTCAAACCCGAAATTTCCAGATAGTTAGAAGAAAAAGAAAAGAGATAGAAGAAAGAAACAGAAAGAAGAAAGAAGAACAGAAAACACAACATCTCATATGCGCAGCGGATTAATTATAATAACAAATAATAGCATTTTTATAAAAGAAAGCTGTAATTGTTACTTTCAATACAATTAATCAGAGTTACAATCATTACAATAGACTGGACAGTTATATCACCTGCCCCATACTACTATCAATACAACTCTCAAATACACAGCGGAAAACACTCTATACGTTCCTGCCATCCAGCTCGCCTCCTGAGCTCCAGAACGTCCTTACCTGGAATCTGTAATACTCGGTCTGACCCGAGCATTACATCAAAGTAACACCCGGGTCAGGCTGGAAACCAGCGTGAGTAAACCCATATAACATGAAATTTAAATCCAAAGAATTTATTTAACCCGGGGTAACTCGTACTTTACCACAAGTAGATAATTTATATAGTCAACATTTCATTTTCATAAAACAATATCTAAGTATCCAACTTAGTTTAAACGGTCCATATTATCCCAAACCAACCTATTGTTTTCACATATCAACCTATAAAGAATTATAGAAGATTTAAAATCGAAGTGGTTTCGCGTATTTACTAATACCCGACTCCGGTCTCTTCGAATCCAATGTCATCTTTACCCGAGTTATTCAAGTGAAATACAATTCAAACTTTAAATACAAGGTGTCACTTTTACAAAGTAATTCATCATTGATAGATACCCACATTATCACAGTTTAAACCAAACATATCATATCACATGGCATCTCAAATCACATATCAGAGATATCAATTATCTAAGGCATACAATATCATTCAATCATTTATAAGCAAGATAAATTAGTCACACCATTCCAATTAATTTAAATAAGTTTAATTAATTTCTTTAATCACTTTTAATTCTGCTTACTTAACATTAATTAATTTCAAACCGATAATTTAATCATCCTTTAATTATTTCCTTAAATTAAGTAATTAGCCTTTAATTAATAACACAAATTAATTAACCTTCACCTATTCACATTAATTACATTTATCCTTAATTAATTACTCAAACTAATTATCCTATGATCACTCACACTTGATTAATTATTCTTTAATAAATCATACTTAAAATTTATTAACCCTTAATAAATTTCCTTAATTAATTTACCTTTAATTATTTTCACTAAGTAATTTATCCTTAATTACTTTCTTAACCATTATCAGAATTTAATAAACTTCGAAATAAATTATTATTAACTCGCAAATTAACATAAATTCTTAAGTTTCATTGATGACAAACATTTCATATTCTTAGTTAGTACTTAACCATATTATTAGTTAAGTTTTAATTAAACTTAAGATTTAACTTAATCTAAGTTAAAATGAATTACAAAACTTTTACTTAACCCATCATTTAAATAAACCATTATCGTTAAAAAGGAATAGTTTTAGGAAATTTAGTTTAACTTGAATTGATTTAACTCAAAAACTTGATAATTTCCTTTACCTGTACTTTCTTTAATGATTTGTCTTGAAAACATATGCATCTCCTCTTTGAAACCTGCTTAATTACTTAGCTTAAAAACAACAATATAAACTCAGTTGGGCCGAAGCCCAACATCCACTTCAACCCAAAACTTCCTTCTTCTCCTCTCATCACACTCTCAGCTTCCGGTACCAAATCCAGGGCACAACCCAGTCGATCGATCCAAAAGAAATCAATGCCTAACTCAATCGATTTGAGCATCACCTCGAGTATAACCCGAGATCATTGCCGATCACAGCATCGTCAAACACGGAAACAATCTGCCTTAGCCTGAATCATTCGTGCACGGTGACACACGTGCACGTGTACATCCTCGCCACCGATCATCTCGCCGTTGAACCACCACCACCAAGTCTCTCAACCTATCTTGAACCAAAACGCCACTTTGCCGAGGACTGCTATCCCCTTTGGTCGATAATCGATCTTTGCTCGTCCCAAACCAAAACCTAGCAGCCAACTACCTCCACGAGACGACGCGCCGCAACGACTACCGGCCATAACTTTGCATGCCACCTACCTCAATCGAAAGCTCACTCCACTAGCTACCTCCGAGCCCAACCACACGAACTCCGGTTGCTCCAACATCACCCAGTTCCATCGCGTTCGTCGACCACCCGAAACCATCCCTAAACCCTAAAGTCCCCTCAACCATCTAATCCAAGCCCAAAACCCCAAATTCGCCACGGTCGACACCTCCCCTATCTCCTCCAGCCCTTTCCAGGCCTGACCGCAACACCTCACGACGACGAGGTCGTCAGAAAATAATTTTCGAATGGAAATTGAGTATTTCCAAATCTCTTACAATATAGGTTGTTAAAAATCATGATATTACTTTCAAAAATCAACATTTTCTAGTTCGAACCAGATTATAAAATCAAAACACAAAAATATGATTATTGATTTTTCTGATTTAAAGAAATTTCACTGTAATACCCAATTTTCTAAATATTTCCTAAATATTTCCACTTGGAACCATTTTTAAAATAATATTTCATTAATACAAACAAGTTTTCTTTAGACATCATAAACTATAAGTGTTTGAGTGAAGAGAAAATGAATTTAGAATGGTATATGAACCTGTTAGAACAAGAACAGAGGCCATACTATATACATAGGCATTTTATACTTATACACCCAGGCATACTCTATTTTCCATCCATGAAATGAACATTCAAGTCATTTCTACCATCAATTCTTACATGCACGAGTTAATAAAGAAGATTTAGTTTTTAAAAGTTAAAGTTTACTCACCTGGAATGGAAACAGAGGACTGGAAATGCTTTTAAATTTGAATCTGGAACTTAATTTTAATTTGCCAATCGATTACTCTGAAATTAATGCTTGAACCTTTGATTTACTCTGTTGAATTTGATCTGTACTCGAATTTGGTTGAGTCTTTGAACTTGCATTAGTTTAGTTCCCAGGTTGAAGACTTTCAAACTGGTTGAAGCTTTTTATCTCCGAGTTGAAGATTGAAACCTGGTGTTTAGTTTGTTTTGAATTTGTGATTTGTTTTACAGGGTTGAGTTTTGATCTAGTTGAGGAATGTTTAACAGATTGAGTTTTCTTTGTAATGAAAATGAAGAATATGAAAAGAATTTAAGAAAAAGGGAAAGATGTATATATAGACTAAATTAGGATTTATGAAAAATATAAAGAAAATAAAATAATAAGTGACACTTGTCATTATTCTTATCTAATTTGTTAACACTTGTTAATTAGATAATGTTATTAGCTAACATGTGTATTAATAGATTTTAAATTTAGTTATATATTTATAAATGTCTTTAATGGGTATTATATTTTTGTTTTAGGTTTTTATATTATACTTTGTATTTTTATTTATACATTTCTTCTTCTTTTTTTACTTATATGAATATAACTCAAAGAAAACAATATAAAACTTATTAATTTATACTTACCTTAAGCCTAAGCTATTTATACTAGTGCTTTAAAAATGTAGAATTTGAATCTAACTTATTTTCAAGATATTCATATAGAATTTCAAATCATAGTTTTATTTACAATCTACATATATATATAAACAATAGAAAACGTATTTAATTGATTTGAAAATATAATTCTTGTAAATTTTAAATTATGTAAGAAGATTATTAGATTAATACGTATATCCAAATATATGTATTCATCATAATTCTATTTGTTCAGCTTATAAAATAGTTAAAATCAGTTAATTACCAATTAACAGATGTTCTGAAATCCGGGTTATCACAGACGAATGCTTAACCGCTTTCCTTAACTTAATCAAACACCTTCAGAAACCGCCGGTACTCTCGACTCCAAGCGAAGGCGAAGAATTATACCTATACCTTGCTATGTCATCTCACGCCCTAAGCGCTGCTTTGGTAAGGGAAGACAACCGCACACAGCGGCCAGTTTACTTTGTAAGTAAGAGGTTTACGGGGGCAGAAGTCAGATATCCTAAACTTGAGAAGCTAGCATACTGTTTACTAATCACATCACGAAAACTGCGTCACTACTTCCAGTCCCATTCCATCAAAGTTCTGACCAACCAACCACTAAGGCAGGTACTCCATCGTCCCGACACTTATGGGCGACTACTTAAATGGTGCATTGAACTAAGTCAGTATGATATCACCTATCACCCTCGCACCGCCATCAAGGGACAATCCATGGCCGATTTTCATTGCAGAATTCACTACCTACGAAGGTAAGGAGCAATCGAAAATAGCAGAAGACATCAAGTGGAATCTCTTCGTGGATGGTGCGTCAAACGAACAAGGCTCGGGGGCAGGTGTGGTAATAATCACTCCTAGGGGAAATAAGCTGCACTATGCTATAAGGTTGGAGTTCGTCGCCACCAACAGCGATGTAGAGTATGAAGCAGTGATAGCTGGATTAGAACTTGCCTTAGAAATCGGAGCCAATTCTTTGTGTCTTCATAGCGATTCTCAACTTATTGTTAATCAAATACTAGGAGAATTCCAGGCTCGAGAAGAACGACTCATAGCATATTTAAAGAAGACCAAGTTACTTCTCAGTCGATTGGATCACTACTTAGTCAAACACATCCCTCGGGAAGAGAACCGAGAGGCCGACGAATTGGCAAAGCAAGCAAGCGTGAGAGACGGCGCTATTTCCGGAGCAGTAGCCATCTCAAAGCAACTGACCCCAAGTTTTGGGCAAGTAAATCTGATAGCTGCAACCGAAGAGGCAACTTGGACGACTCCCATCCAAGATTACTTACAAAGCGACACCCTACCCCACGGGCGTAACGAAGTCAAGAAAATCTTGAGGAAAGCTTCCCGCTACACAATACAAGAGGACACCCTCTATCGGCGCAGATTCTCTAACCCCTTATTAAGGTGTGTCGCTGGAAGGGAAGCCAAGGAAATCTTATCCAACATTCATCAAGGAAGCTGCGGAGATCACGCCGGAGGGCAAACTTTAGCGAAAAAGATACTCCGATATGGATATTTTTGGCCCACCTTAAGCAAGGACGCCTTAGATTTCGTCAGAAATTGTGACAAATGCCAGAAGTTTGCTAAGATTCCGCGGCTACCAACAACTGAGATTACTCAAATGACCAGCCCTTGGCCCTTTGCAGTATGGGGAATTGACTTAATCGGTGAACTACCAATGGGCCGAGGCGGGGCCAAATATGCTATAGTGGCAGTCGACTATTTCACCAAATGGGTGGAAGCAGAACCTCTGAATAAAGTATCTTCAGCAAAAGTTATTAACTTCTTGATCAAAAATGTTCTGTGCAGGTACGGAGTCCCATTCAAAATCATATCAGACAACAGACTTCAGTTTGACAGCGAGGAATTCGCCAACTGGTGCCAAGAGCACGGAATTCACAAAAGCTTCTCATCCGTAGCGTATCCCCAGGCAAACGGACAAGTCGAAGCCGTCAACAAAATTCTGAAAACTCTAATAAAAACGAAACTCGAAAAGTCAAAGGGCGCTTGGGTGGATGAACTCCCTACGGCACTGTGGGCCTATCGCACATCTTTCAGAACATCAACAGGGCATACTCCTTTCTCTTTGACATATGGATCGGAGGCTATGCTCCCAGTTGAAACCATCGTGCCTTCCCACCGTAGGATCCACTATAACCCAGAAGAGAACGAAGAACTCCTTCACATGTCTTTGGATCTAATTGAGGAGAGAAGAAATGATGCAGTCCTCAAAGCAGCAGCTACAAGCAAAAAGTGGCAGCACAATACAACTCCAAAGTCAAGCATCGTACCTTACAAGAAGGGGATCTTGTCCTCAAGCGAATCTTCCCTCGCCCCGGAGCGCTAGATCCAATCTGGGATGGACCATATGTAATTCATAAAAATCTCCACAATGGAGCTTATATTTTGTCAACAGTGGACGGAGAGGTGTTCCAGAGGGCATGGAACATCCAACACCTCCGTCGATACTTTTTTTAACTTGTACTGCCCATATGAAGTGAATTAACAAAGAGAATCAGTGGACGTAGGCATTTTCGTGCCGAACCACTTTAAAAAACCTTGTCTCCTTTTTAACTCGTCCCTTTATATCTTGGCTGCTTGTTAACTTTATCCTTTTCTGTTGAACAAAATCCTATGCATGTGGCATTCCCATTCAAAGCACTCCACAGCGCAACTTCACCTGGACAAGACCTAACAGGTACTATGCGAATCTATGCCCTCGCCAATGAGACACTTTTGCTCCGGCATCCCTCTGCTGCGGGTTAACTCATTGCTCGCGACGGCCCTTAAAGCCAACTGTAATGAGCCGATTATAAGCCACCGAGAAGGCCGACTATAGCCGAGGCAGCTCATTACGGCGTTCGGCTCGCCGGCAACTGTGAACCGACTATAAGCCCCAACATAAGGTGTGGCCAGCCAGGGGCAGTTCACGGTTGACGATCGGCACCCACGCTAGCCGGCCATAGTAAATCGAATAATACCCACGATTACGGGCCATAATGGCCCGGGTAGTTACTGTGCGCGATCTTGGCTCTGATGTGTCTTAAGTGCGGCTGTGGTAAAAAAGAAATAACTCCCCGCGGAGGCGTAAGATGGGTGACAAATGTCTCCAAGACCCACAGCTAGGGAAAGTGACTACAAAGCCCGTTTTCCACAAACTTAAGCACATCAAAGGCCTTCCGTGATTGGAAGTTTTACTATTTCACATATTTCAATTTTATTTAAGAAACTTTTCTCCTATCCTCTGTAACAATCCCTGAAGTATAGGACATAGAACAAGAGACATTCGCTAATTGAAGCGGATACTCACAGCAAGATACTGGACCGCATTCCATACTCGGTCACACAAGACGTTCAAAGCTGCCATCTACAAGCAAAATATAAAGGGCGGTATTTCCTTCTTTCATGTGAAAACACGCGACTATAATTTATTCACACCTCACGCTAACATTGCAAGTCATGAAATTATGTTTTAAACAAGAACTTGACGTCAAACACAATTTAATTACAAGAATATGCATTGCTATATTTCTCATACAACAAGTCAAAATAGCAAAAACATTCAAAAGATGACAGAATCAGCTTAAGTTAAAGAATTACACGTCAAGAATAGTGCTATTTATTACAAGTAGCATAATTACAACCTAAGAGTTACGTTACTGTTTTAAGACTAACATATACAATAATGTCAAGTCCACAAAAAGATTTCCAGGTCCAATCAAGGAGCCGACTGCGTCAGAGTCTTATCCTTGTCCTGTTGCCCACCTGTCCGGTCAGAGAAAGAATTCATTAGTGATAAGCAACCAAGTTAACGGAAAGACTAGAAAGGAAGACTTACCAGCATCTGCTCCTTGATCATCTTGATCATCATCCTCCACTTCCACACCTGCCTCCTCAGCTGCAAGCAACCGCATGCCCTCCTTCACTGCCACCTTCTCCTCCTTGGTAAACTGGGCGGTAACCACATCCATCCTGAAGACCACACCACCCTCCTTATCCGCCTCAGCCTTGGCCTCCTCTAGAGCCCTGAGATAGATCCTAGCCATAACCCGGGGGTAGTCATCCATCCAGGACAAGTTACCCTGCCTCCAAGTACGGAAGTACATATCCTGGAGCATCCCATCCATCATCCCCTCGTTCTCTTCAAACTCCCTCATTCGGACCTCAGAAGCCTGCAGCTTTGCAACAACAGCATCCCTCTCCGATCGATACCGTAAACGGTCGGCCTGAAGGGACATCCTCATCGCCTCCATCTCCTCCTTCGACTTGGCCTGAGAAAGCTCCGCAGCCTCAACTCTCTCCGATAGTTCCTCTACCCGCTCGAGGTCCGCTTGCCGAACCTCATCCACCGTGGCAATGGCCATGTCAATCCGCTCCTTATAGACGGCCTCCATCCTCCGCAACTCCGCCCTACTAGCCTCTTCAATAGTCTTCCTCAATTGTCTGGATGCGGCCTCATGCTGGGAGATTTGGATGGCTTGGTCGGCAAGTTGTTTAGCCTGGTCGAAAACCATCAACCGCAGCCGAATGTTGGCGCTTCCTATCTCTTCCCCAACCTTGACCAGTTGGGCGTGGTGCCCCATCAATTTCCTGGTCTCCTCAGCAACCCGGTCAATATTTGCCTTAGCCTCATCTCCCAGAGTTATGACCCGGGTAGTAAGCAGATCAAGGTCCAGGGACTTAGCTTCGTCAAGCACCCGTACCATAGGATTACGAGGGAGGAGATGCTCACCAGTAACCTCATCAAAAGAGATATCATGAGATGCCAGGTCCAGGTCCGGATGACCCGCAAACGGATTGCGTACTAAGCCAGGATGATCAATCGGGATGACGGTTGGATTCTCAGACGGATGGGGGGAGGGCATAAGCTCGGTATCCTCCTCCGTAATGTCGTGAATAGGCTGGAGTGGGGCCGGGGGTTCAAGAAGAGGTTCAGACGAAGATCGACTCCTCTTCCTCTTCTGTATATCTTCTTCAATAACTCCGAGAAGAGGACGATAGCCGACTACGTCTCCAGGGCGGTTAGTAGAAGGCTTCGGCTTGGCGGAAGCTTTGAGGAGTTTGTATTGTTCAAGCCTATGCCGAAGATCTGAGGTCTTGGCCGTTTTGCCCATTCCTGGGGTCAAAATCAAGTGTCACCAGTATGCATTGAGCCATCATTCGAGAATTAAAAAGAACAGAGAGAGATTCACCTTGAACCGCAGAAGTTGCCTCAGTAGAAGCGCTCCCGGAAGATAAATCGACGTCGGTCCCAACTTTCTCAGCTTTCCTGGACTTCTCCGTTCCCTCCAAACCTTCGAAGGCTTGGCAGAAAGCGTCATCCGTCCACTCTTGCATCTCGCCTACTTGCCCAGAAGACAAAGCCCCGACACCGTTGCCACCTCCAGCGCCTTGCTCCTCCTCCACCTCTCCCTCCTCCGGGATATCTGGACATGTGCTAGGAGAGGGACCGTCAGACTTTTTGAGCTTCTTCCCCCCGGCAACCGGATGTTTCGGAAAGGGCCTCCTTTTGCTGCTCTTCGACTCGGCCCCTTCTTTAGCTTGGGCAGCCCTCTCTTCGGCCGTGTCCCTCTGCTTGACCACGGACTGCTGTGGAAGGATCAAGTTGTGCTCCAAAAGTGTAGCGTTCCTGATCAGGTAAGCAGCCGACCTATCTCTTCCAGTAATAGCTTCTATTTCTGCTGCCGTTTGAACCAGGCGATCATTCTCCACGACCGCAAAACCACCTGTCGCTAGCAAGAAATAAAAACACATAAGAAGGAGCATTGCAACCAGAACAGGAATTTAAAATAAAAGCTTTGACTTACATCCGGAGGTGAAGCGCCGAATAGAAACGAAATCATCCCTGACAAAAAACCATTCCTTCTTGAACATACTGTACTTGGAGTATAGATCCAGGACCGGCTTAAAGGATACGGCCGATTCCAAGCTGATGTATGGAGAACCCTTCTTATAGCCTCTCAAGTTGTACAAATACCGGATCTCCCGGTTGGAAGGAGGACGCCCGTATCTCCTCTGGAAGATGACGAAGAGACTCACCAGAATGGCATAGGAGTTGGGCTGAAGCTGGAGTGGGGCCACCTTTAGGTATGTGACGAAGCTAACTATCCAGGCATTAAGAGGCGGGATGGCACCACACATACAGTGATACCTGCTGTAAGCAAAGTAGCCTTCAGGGGGGTCATACGGCATCACTCCTTCCCCCGGCAATAGCATGCGTGCTTTGTCAATCCCAAAGGAGCGAGAAATAACATCAAGTTGCTCCTCTTTAAGTGAGCTAGGGAAGCAGTCAGGAGGTGAGTTCAAAAGCTCCTCAGGACCGTATCCATCTACCAATGATCTTGGGGTGGCCCATAACGTCCCGGTCTTGACTGGGATGGGGGCACATCAGGAGGCCCTTCTCTGTCCTGAGATCTCTTCTTCTTCTCCGATCGGGTTTCCACTATTTGAGACATTTATCTGCAGACACAATAAAGTATATCGTTAAGACACATAAACTATGTAATCTAGAGTTTCACTGGTGATTCAGGTACAAAAGTCCATCCGGTAAAGGGTTCATTCAACACTCGGAATCCCCGAATTCATTCAGTAAGGCTCAACCAAGGGTTCGTTCGGCATTCTCAGTATGAGATTCGTTCGGCATTCTCAGTATAAGATTCATTCGGCTTCCTCAGTATAAGGTCCATTCGGTATTAAAACTTTATGTTCATTCGGTAAGACAAAGAAAATCAAAAAAGGCCATCCAGCAATCACCTGATTCGGCAACACGTCTGATTCGGCGATATGACTGATTTGGCAAGAAGAACTGATTCGGCTATCTCGTTCGGTAGGAAGTAACGGAAGCCCTAGGCCCTTACTTATAGGCGAAGATGAACCACCGACCAACTGGTTCGGCACTAGGAACCGGATGGGAATAACAAAATCGGATAACCTAAAACAAAGCATGACATGTGCATGCACATGCCCTACTTTGTGGGGCAAGTGTTGGGCGAGATTCTACCGAACCAACCTTCATTCATCCCTGTCGAACCAACTCGAAATAGTACCACCGAATCACCTAGCACCTACCGAACCAACCTATACCGAACCAACCTACCCACCCATGCCGAACCGAAGATCCACCGGTCCACCATACTCCTACCACCGAACCAAAGTACACGAGCTCTAGCGGTCCACCATACTCCTACCACCGAACCAAAGTACACGAGCTCCACCGGTCCACCATGCTCCTACCACCGAACCAAAGTAAAACCGGACCAACTCCACCAGGCCAGATTACATCAGCCCAGGCCCGCCAGCTGCTGTATACATCCAAGACCCCTGCCCCCAACCTCACTCTATAAATAGAGGGGCAGGGGTACAACAAAAAAGGGACAAGTTTGAGAGCTCAAGCACGGAGAGAACTTTCAAACAACTTTCAGATACTAGTATCAAAGCTTTGTACTTGTAATCTAAACAAGAAAAGAGAAATAATATATAAAGTGGACGTAGGCACATTCTGGCTGAACCACTATAAATCTGCGTGTCTTTTACAGTTTAGTCCCTGCTTTTCATATATTTGCATAAATCACCCAAATCACTAAGAACAACGTAAATCAGTTAAATCATACGACTTTGAGGTGTTTGTCCATTTTTTGTGCAAACAGAAACAATTTGAAAGTATATCATTCAAAATCATTGAGTTTAACTTTAATTATAACATCAAGGTCAAAGAGAATATAAGCGAAAGTAATCCTTCCGAAAACAATAATCATCAAGTAAAAGAATTTTGGGTAACATATGGCTTCGAAACCACCCTTTCGAAACCATTTTCTTCGAAACCTTTAATATAAATGACTACAGGAACCCTTTTGAAAGCATTTGGAAGTGGCTTCAATATTAATAAAACAAAAGCTTCCCTTTTGAACTCATTGTTATAAGATTATAAATAAAAGCGACCTTTAACCAATTCGAAAGGTATGAAGTTGGCAGCTAAGTTTTGACTAGGTTCAAAAGCATCTACCCTTTCAAAAGCTCCTTTTCAAAACTTAATATGCGGCAATTTAATCGAAAGCTACTTTTAAAATAAAGGTAAGCGACAATCCCTTCGAAAGCTATTTACAAGTAACTTCAACCCTTTCGAAAGCTTCTTAGAAAATAAGTGGCAACTCTTTCAAATGCTTCCTAAACAACTCTTTCGGAAGCTTCTTTAAAAACAAAGTAAGCGGCATCTCCTTTGAAAGCAAAACAAAGGCAAGTGGGGTGATTCGAAAACTATTAAAAATGGCATCAACCCCTTTGAAAGCAAGCTTTCGACACCATACCTGTAACAACCCTGTTGTAAGAGACATAATTAATTAATGATTAATTATGGTTAATTAATGTTAATCATAGATTTTGAGATTTAATGGAAACAAATAATAATAAGTATTTTTTTATAATTGGTTTAATCCAATAAAAGAAATGAGATATCATTTCTTATATGTGAATTTCAATTTTTATTGAAATAGTATTAAATCAATCAAAGGATTTTAATTGTTGATTTGATAATAAATTGATATGAGTTAGTAATGAACTATTTTTAAATAATAAAGGGAAATGAGTAATTGTTTATAAAAAAATAGAGTTTTTGTTAAATTATTGGTTGTATCAATATTTAGTAAAATAGGACAAAGAATAAAATAATAAGTGATAATTAGTGTTTTAATTTGAATGTAGTTAATAATATTTATTAACTTAGTGGTTAATTAGGAAAAGAAGATAAACTAATTGAAAAAAATGGTCTAATCATTTTATTGGGCTAAGTAAAGAGGTGAGATAGAGTTTTAATTCTTTTTATTAAAACTTGGGTTTGGGCTTAATAAAATTCAACCATTAGTGAAAATAAAGGGGAATTCTTATCTCCTTTGTATTTGAGAATGAATGATACGTTTATTTTAACTGTGGCAAAAAGTAAAAACTAGGTTTTTCAAAACTAAGAAACTTATAAACCTAGCTCCTTGGAAAATCACTAGAAATAAAAAAAAATCTAGAAAATAAAAGAAGATATGAGTAAGTCTCCAAATCCTCTTCTCTATCTGAATCAAGCATTTAATTTTAGTTTTATTTGATTTCTAATTTCTGAAATTTTTGGACGAGAGGGCTTTTGGGTGATTCTTGTGGCATGTATAGCATAGGAGTTGTAGAAAAAGAGGGGTGCACATATGTTGTTCTAGGCATTGCATCTTTGTCAAATTGGATTAAAATGTGAGTTGAACACTCATACTACTATCTACACAATTATTATTCACTGTTTGAATTTAATAAATTAATTTGTTGATTGAATGGTTTACAATTTGGTCGAAAACATGGGTGATTGTTGCTTTGTTGTTGCTGAAAAATTTAGTATAAAAGTTGCTGCGGTAAAACAGCAATATCATGGTAAAAAATAATTCAAATTGACTCAAATATTTTTCGGTAGAAATTTTATTCAGTTAGCTACAAGTTCTACTTTAACCACTTATTGAGATTCTGTAGTTTAAGTGGTCTAAACTTAGTTAGAATCACATAGTGTCGCACTGTCTTTTGTATTCGCTGTGTTAAAATCCGAAATTAAAATGGCCATAAATTTTTCGTTATTAATCGAAATTCAATGATTCTTGATTTTTTGGAAAGCATAGATAATCTTCTATAACATTCACTTTTTATGTTTTGTAATATTTTATGGTTTTCATGGTCAAAAATATGTCTTAGTGTCGCTGTCCCGAAAATTAACAACAGCGATAATGAAGTAAAAACCTGATAATTGTTTTACTCGTATTTCTTTCAATTATTATCAAAATTTGATGATTCTTAATGTTCCGAAAAGAATATTTTCTGTGTGACAACTTTCATGTTGAACATATTTGTAAATTTTGAGCATAGGTTGGTCAAATTCTAATGCAAACTCTAAGCTCTGTCACATTGATAATTTTATTATCTAAACTAAACAGTTAGTAAATTAGACGTGTCCTTCTTGTTTCTTGTCGGATTTAGATAATTATTGATGTTTTGGAAAGTATATACTATGTTCTAAAACTTTCATGTTTTGAGTTTTGCAAAATTTTGAGGTTTACGTAGTCGAAACCATATTTCTTTGTCGCTACCCTAAGAATAAACGACAGCGACAGTGAATTTAAACCTGAGAAATTTTTTGACCATAACTTTTGAACCATAAGTCCAAATTAGATTATCTTTATCTTGTTTGAAAGCTTAGACATTTTTCTACAACTTGTATGTTTTGAGATTTGAAAATTTATGGGATATATGGGGTCAAAACTGCAGATCTAAATGCTTTAAATTTGAGTTGAAAATATATAAATGGATATGTTTCATATTCAAGTAATTTTACGAAGAGAATTTATTTAAATTTATAAATCTCAAACTTGTTTCTATGTTAGTTTGAATTTCTTTTGGTAAATGATTTTAATAAGTAATTATATATATATATATTAATTATTTCTAGTATATAGAGTTATGGATTTGAAGATATGAGTGATTATGGTTTTGTAAAACAAGTGATAGTATATACAAGTGGTTTTGGGAATATGGTTTTAAAAAGGTGAGTATAATTTATTTCTAAATAATATATATATCAAAATGGATTTGGAAGAAAAATACCATTGTTTTAAAATATGGGTTATTAACTAAATGTTTCATACGGAAATTTGTAACATTGTGTACATAAATGTAAATTTGGAATAATTCGGGTTTATAGAATATTTTATCAAATAAGTGAAAATTTATTTTAATCAAAATAGTAAATAAACTTATGGAAATTCATAAGAAGTGTTTCTAGACAATAAAATCAAAGAGAGAAAAAATATTTTGAGAATCTTACTTCTATGATTTTAGGAGTACTAATAATCGACTTAGTGTCATCGATTGGTTTAAATGCTATCGAATAACGCTTCGTCGAATATGGTATAACTCGTTGAATAGAATGTTTGAGTGTAATTTACTAGCCCATTAAAGAATATTCGAATTTCACCGGGTAGTATGGGATGCATTGGTTAAATTCTTGTGATCTTATTTGGAAAAGTACTTAACACTTTAGAGTTGTATTCTCTTCTGGTGTGCGACAAGTGGTTGCTAGATCCTTAAGAGAATGTAGTTCAGGTTTTCCAGTGGTATTCGTAATAAGTGATATTTACTAGCTTTTTGTAAATACTTGAATTTCACCATACAGTATGGGACGTATTGGTTAAATTCTAGTGATTGCTGAAGGTGATAGTATTTGGCACTTTAGAGTTTACTCTCGTTTGGTGTGCGACAAGTGGCTGCTAGATCCTTAAGAAGTTTATTCCTGGATTTCTTTTCAAACATAATTATTTAATAATATTAGATAAATGCGGAATTATCGAGTCATGGTTTCTACGATCACCTTGATCGATATGGATTATCCTTGAGATCATTCTATGATTCTGTGTTCTTGGTCTGAGTACGATCCCTGGTATCGGGTCGGTTCAAGTGATACCAATTTGTTTGTTTGCCACGGGTTTTGAGTACAATCATTGCGATTGTTTTGGATGATCATTACGATCGGTTTGGATTAAGATCTCTTGCATTTTGGATATTTGGATTCTGTGACTGTTCTGTGTTTGTGAAACAAGTATATATACTTGTGTCTTGTGTTTGTGAAATAAACATATATTCTTGTGTCGTGTGTTCATGAAATAAATATATGTTCTTGCGTCTTGTGATGGTTGTTAAGTTAATTCTGTTATTTTATGTTTAGTGACTAGTTCGTGTTTGTGACTTAAACTTATAACCCTGTACTGAGTTAATCACTGATATTCGCATGCTTAGAGATATTGTTTTTTGTTCTGTGAATTCAATCATGAACATCTATATTTACTTATATGTTGTTTATTCTTGTGCTATATCTTGGTCTCACCCTATTGGATATTTAGATATAGTCTGACCCGGGTGTTATTTTGCTTGGGTCAGGCCGAGACTTTTCAGGTGACAGGACAGGTTGACCTTTAATGGTTGTGCTAGCAAGGAGATAAACATTTGGACTTTTAGTTTATCTCATTTAGGAAATTTGACCTTGTATATAAAATGTATAATTGATATTAGAGAATTGTTAAATTTGTATAACAATCGAGTTTAGTATTTTATTTTGTAAACTAAATAATTTGTATATGTATAAGTTGAGATTTATTCCACTATGATATGTGACTGTTATTTATATGATATATTGTTCTGATTCTGAGAAATCAGTGTGTCTATTACTTTGTATTAATATTATACACGTCAAATTCAGTTTAGATATTAAATGAAAAGGTATAAATGACATGTTAGTATTAGTATAAAGATATATTCACATTCGATCGCCCTTAGCAAGCCGTATTCTCCGGATTAGCAGATGATATTACTTGTAATATTCTTTGCTAATCTGGGCATCACGGTGGGGTTGTTACAGTTTGGTAACAGAGCTATGTCGGAACAATATAATATGTAATGTCATGGATCCAAGACATAGATGACCTAGAGTTCTATCCTCTGAGTGTGTGGTAGGTAGTCATAGTAATTATCTAATTAGGGATAGAAAAAATAATGATAAATTGATTATGGGAATAATCAATTGGGACATAAATCAATTAGATTGGAATTTAAATATTAAACTTTTGGAAAATAAAGTGTTAAAATTCTTTTAAGGTTGGAAGTATTTTGAGATTACTGGAAATTAACTCTAAAGATTTTAAAGTGATAAATTGAAATGAATTAATTTAAAAGTGAATATTTTCTTTTAATAGAGAATTTGTGTAATTTGATTAAATGAGTTTAAGATTTAAATAAACTAGGAATAATCAGAGTTGCACAACGGAAGCTAGTAAACTATTTCCGTTGAGCACAACAATTAGTGAATTATATATATGGTTAATTGGAATGTGTGCATGGTTGATTGGTTGCTAGGAATTGATTGCTTTGTTGCATTTATTTAAAATTGGATGCATAGATGTCAATGATAATAAAATAAATGCACCTAAATAGTGATTTTCTACTATGTTGATTTATCCGGACGTTGTTTAAGGATTCTGATCGATATATGGGATGCCATGTTATCGATAAGGATTCCTTAACTTCGAACATGACATTTTGACATGAGAAATATATTTTGGGAAAATGGAAAATATTTTGAGTTAAAATAAATTGAAATAATATTTTTGCCATGAAATCTTTGTGTGAAGTGGATGGGCTTGGTAAGGCAATGTTTATAGCTTATGCAATCAACTTTGTTATAACGACCCAGAATTTCTGTCATTTGAAATTCAGATATTTAATTGATTTTAAATATTAACAAGTAAGATTTGTAAGTCGAATAAATTTAATTTCGAATAGTGATTTAATTGTTTAATTAAATCGATAATTTAATATTTGAAATTCCAGAAATAATTGATAATTGGTGTTAATGTGAATGAAAATGATTTATAAAGTTATATAAATCATATTGGAGTTAGAATGATGTTTGTAAACTTTTAAAATTGATTTAAAAGTTAATTTGTGAAAATTGATTATTTTAATATTTAATTGACGAGTGAAAATAGTCATTTTTCAAATAGTCTCGGATTTCGACGAAACCAGTTTCATCAGATCCGTAATGTGAAATTATTGTATGATTTCAAATTTCGTGTCAATCGGATTTACGGTTTGTCCGGGGCAAGCCAAAACGCATAGAAATCGTTTTAATCGATTTAATTTTAAATTGATCGTTTAATTCCGTAACTCGCACATATGACCGAATTAGCTCCCGAAACACGTTCCATTATGTACGGAACGCAGGTAAAACCTTATGAACGTCTGTCGGCACGCTCCGATTGGAGTTCGGAAAATTTTCGATGAATAATGTTTTGAGAAATTTTCTATAAAAGGACTTGTTTTATTCATTTTTTCAACAAAGCCCTAACCCTAGTTGTAGCCGCCAGTTCAAACAGTATCAATGGCCGAAAGTTTTCGTTCTTCTGCCTTTAATCTCTACCAATCCACGCATTGTTTTGAAAAATTATCAACTAGAATGTTGTAGAGATTGACGAGATCTTCAAATCTATACGGTGGCGATCGTTTTTAGAGCTACGGATCAACGTAAATTTGGCCACGAACGTGCACGTTTACTCACGTTTTCCATGGCGAGGAGGCAACCGAGTGGAGCCGGTCTTAGGGCGTTGGTAGAGAGGAGCTTGGCGAGTCGAACGACATCATCTGATCGTCGTCACGATCGAAGGAGGATGCTCGATAATTGGAGAAGGAACGACGGCCAAATGGGTTTCGAACGAACGTGTTTTTCACGTTGGGGAAGAAGATGAAACCCTCGGCCTGGATTTTCTTATTCAAAAGCAACGGCCCAGATTGTAATCAAGGTTTAAAAAGAAAATAAAAATGTAAATTGATTTATATAAATTCGTACGAACTTCTAAATGCTATAACTTTTTGATATGAGGTCGGAATTTGACGAAACGACTTGCGTTGGGTTCGTTTTGTCGAGCTCTTCGCGATGGAGCTAGTTTGGAGTCGTTTGGAGCTAGGGATAATTTTGATTAAAATTAAACGCGCGTTTAATTTTATTTGAAATAAATTACTGCAACTATTATTAGAAGCCAAGGTGAGAACTCCTCACTCAATCGAATTGTGTTTCTATTTAAATTTTAAATAGTTAGATTTAAAATTGCTTAATTGCTTGATTGTGTGAATTGGATGATTGTTATCTAAATTGTGTTGAATAGACCCTATACGCCGCATATTAAGCGGAGGTTATTTATTAAAAACATATACCGCGATATTCCACCATGAAGTGGAATTTGTATTATATATGTATTTGGAGTTGATTTCCCACATTATATAGCGGATGAGACCCTATTGCGCCGCATAATAGCGGATAATATTTATAAATCTCATATACCGCGATATTCCACTTCGAAGTGGAATTGGTATTGTGCTAACATCTGTGGATGCAGGGAAACAGGTTGGAGGGATCCAACTGGATTCCTCAAACATTTGAATTTGTTTCATATGTTGTGTGTTGATTATTTATAATCTCCATGTGATTATATTTGTGAATTGGAATTGTTGAAGGCTAAAATTTAGCCGAATATATTTTTGGTATCGTTGGATACCAGAAATAAATAAAATTGGATTTTTGAAATTCAAGTTGAAAATTTATTGTGAAAAATTATTTTTGAGAATTGGATAAATTTAAAAGAAGTTTTAAAAAGATAAAAGTTTATTTTTGGACTATATTGAATTAAATTCCAAATTTTGGGAAAAAGCCTTAATAAATGGATTTCGGGTAATATTAGTTATAAGTTAAAGGATTTATTTAAAATTGGTTTCAAATAGATTTGAAGAGATAAAGAAATTTATTTTAAAAAAGGAAATAACTTTGGAAATTTATCTGACTTTGAATTAGTCAGATAATTAAAGTAATCCTACTTATGGATGTTTTGAGTATATTGGATGTTGAATTGTTTGATATCCCAAATATTTGATGTTTTGTGATATATCCTGATTTGTGTTGTGATATGTAATTTGTTTATCTGTGATATATATATATATATATATATATATATATATATATATATATATATATCTGTGGTCGATAAATGAAAGATAAGCGTTATAGTATACCGCTTATCAATTATATTGTTATATTTGATCTGTGATGGTTGAATGTTGTTGCACTATTGTGTTAAACCCTTGGACTACACAATACACACACAAATGTGGATTTCACGTGGAAATCGGTTAAGTCACAGATTTTTTATCAATTTTGAAAATTGAATTTTTGAATCCAAAATAGTTTTGGAATTGGAATAGGAAGCTTTTGAAAATGAGTTTAAAAAATAAGAGTTATTTTAAATAACTTAATAAAATGGAAATTTAAATCATTTGATTTAAAATTTGAATTCAATATTTTGAAATTGAATTCAATGAATTGGGAATTATGGTCTAAAAGATTGTATAAATTATAAAAGGTGTTTATATGGGTTTTTAACCATTTAAAATATGGTTTTGGAAATTTAATTTTAAATCCAAGATTTGTACTTGGATGGCTTTAACCTGTGTAGTTGTAACCAGTTTTTCCGAAAACGAAAACTATCTGTTTTCAGATAATAATAGCTTTCATAAAGTGAAAAGATTTCCAATTTGTATCGAAACATTTCAAGTTGAAAATTGAATTGTAAATAGTTTGGAAAAACTATGAATTAACCTTTGTGAAGATGATTAAGCTTTATTTTGAAATCAAAGAAGATTTTAAAAGGTGTATCTTTTATATTATAAAAGACTTGAATTGTGAATAGTTTTGAAAGCTATAAATTAAATCTTAATTTAAAGATTTAATGGGCTAATCCAATTGAAATGGAAATTGATTTGGAAATCTGTGAATGAATCTTTGTGAAACTGGGTAAATTTTGTGAAGTAAATCTTTTTGTTTAAAGATTTAAAATGGTAATTTGTTTAAACCATTTAAAGAAAAAGATTTGGGTAATAAGTTGTGACTTAATTGAAATCCCTATATCCATGTGTTTTAAATATCGTGCTCACTATTCGGGTTAGCCGGGAAAAGACCTTTGTGTCATATAACCTATTCCGAATTAGTGATACGACGATATGGATCGTATTGAAGACCGGTGGTGAAGACTGGGTATTTGCGATAATGAAAGGACAACCTGTCGAATGTCTCTGCACCGAGTTGCTCTGGTATGGAGATTTATATCCCTCTTCTTGTGATGGGAAGTCCGGACGTGATTAGTGAATATCCGGATTGCAAGGGCTTCTTTGGAAGTGCCTTCGGTTCTGTTCGATCCCGGAACGGACTTGTATGGATGTGTGTTTGACGTTACACTTTGAGATGTAAAGCTGGTTTCTATCAAATACATTTCTATTGGTGGCGGAGAATTTATTCTCTTAGCTTAACACCCTTCTCTGAGACGTACGAGCTCAGAGGTTATGTAGTTGATGGTTACTAGTGATACATTTCCAATTTGGTAATGTGGCATACAAAGTGCTGTTGATCATTTGTTGATCAAAGCGTGGCTTTGTGAAAAAGCTTAGCTTTATGGACGAGACTTCGTCGAGCCTCACAAACCGGTAATGGTCGAAACAGGAATGTTGCGGCAAGGTTTTTAGGGGTCGCGCCCCTAGGGTATGTCATTTCATTCTGGATAAAAGGTGATATCATGGTATGGAGCCTAGATATTTTACCTATGTTGATGCTGCAAATTTATTATAATTTGTGGTTGTTTCTTTGTGGTTAATGATCCTCGAACAAAGGTCAGTAACGACCGGGGGATGGCATAGCTCGTGTGTTAGCTACCTAGTTACAGCTGTACAGCGTGAGGTAGCGTCGGCCTTGTGTTTGCAGAGATCCGGTTAGGTTCTCGGGGCGTCTTTCCAGAGGCATTTCCATTTCGGTGTAAGGAAGTTCCTTTGCCTGATCATTTGTTGGAAATCCAAAGAAACAATACGAGCCTTGTACGGTTCTAGTTGTATAACCTGCTATGAAATGTGGCGGTAAACTGCTATTGAAAATAGTAGCTATAGTAGGCATACAATAATGGTTGTATGTTGGCTAAGATTGATATTATACTTTCGAAATGTTTTCTGCACTATGCACTAATAATAATATCAAATAAAATGATTTTGCGTAGTAAGCATGTTTGACTATCATAAGAAGAAATCTCCTCCAATTCTGCGTTTGCATTGTGTGTGTGGCGGGAGGTCTTATGGTAGTTTCATTTTCCAAAAGCATTGCGGATGTCTTTTACTTCCTTTGTTGTTGTTGTTTTAAAGATAAAAACTATTTTAGTTCTCACACCAGTCACCTGACTGACCTGGAGTTTATTGTTTCCTTCCTAAACTCTGGGTGCCCATAATTTTCCACACGAGCAGTCTAGAGTCAGGTTATCTGGTCATTCTGCATTTCAGGAGGTGCTGTGGAGCTCAAGTGGCGAGCCGGATGACGAGACGTATCACTTGTATATGATATTATTTATTCCGCTGTGTATTCTGTATGAGGACAAGTTGTATAACTGTCCATTGATGTATTGTGTTGTAAATTGACTCTGATGATGTGATGTAATGTATAAAATGATATAGTTCTTTGATTTAAAGATTATTCATTGATCTATTATATGTTGTTCCGCTGCGATATGTGAGATTCTGATATTGTTTCTGTTGTTTCTTCTTTCTTTCTTTATGTCTTCTTCTACCTCTTCTTTTTAACCATAACAATTCGGTTTTCCGGCATTTGATTGCTCGGCAGTTGATACAGTGGACGTATTAATGTCGATTTTCGGAAGTCAAAAATCTCGAAACGTTACATGTAGTGATGAAGTGGATCATAATAATTCATGGTTTAATATTATTTCTGATATGTGAAGAATTTAAAAATTATACATTGGAGAATTAGGTAAGAAAGAAAAATCTTGGATTAAAAATATTGAGTTTCGAAAACCAAAAGTGATAAAAACTATTTTGAGATTTACTAAGAGTTGTGAAAAGAATAATACAAGTAAAGATAAAATGAATTTCAAAATAGGTTGGAATTGAATTCTATGAGTTATAAAGGACAATTTTTTAATTAGTAAATAAAATAGCTTTTGGGTTAGCAATTTGAGGAAATTTTAATTAGAAAATTTTGAGTTTATAATTTATGAAAGCATTGAAGATTTGGGATCTAAATTAAATATGAAAACCAAATAAATAATTATTTTGAGAATTTGACTTCATAAAGTCATAACTAAAGAGAAAATTTTATGTTATAGATTCTTTCGCTTAACAAATTGCAAGGACGCAATTTTCATAAGAGGAGGAGTCTGTAACAACCCTGTTGTTAGTGACATAATTAATTAATGATTAATTATGGTTAATTAATGTTAATCATAGATTTTGAGATTTAATGGAAACAAATAATAATAAGTATTTTTTTATAATTGGTTTAATCCAATAAAAGAAATGAGATATCATTTCTTATATGTGAATTTCAATTTTTATTGAAATAGTATTAAATCAATCAGAGGATTTTAATTGTTGATTTGATAATAAATTGATATGAGTTAGTAATGAACTATTTTTAAATAATAAAGGAAAATGAGAAATTGTTTGTATAAAAAATAGAGTTTTTGTTAAATTATTGGTTGTATCAATATTTAGTAAAATTAGGACAAAGAATAAAATAATAAGTGATAATTAGTGTTTTAATTTGAATGTAGTTAATAATACTTATTAACTTAGTGGTTAATTAGGAAAAGAATATAAACTAATTAAAAAAATGGTGTATTCATTTTATTAGGCTAACTAAAGAGGTGAGATAGAGTTTTAATTCTTTTTATTAAAACTTGGGTTTAGGCTTAATAAAATTCAACAATTAGGAAAATAAAGGAGAATTCTTATGTCCTTTGTATTTGAGAATGAAAGATACGTTTATTTTAACTGGGCAGAAAGTAAAAACTAGGTTTTTCAAAACTAAGAAACTCATAAACCTAGCTCTTTGGAAAATCACTAGAAATAAAAAAAAATCTTGAAAAGTGTTAGCACCAAAATTGGTCACTAACCTCGTTCAGAAAGATTGTGTAGAGATATAAGTGATGAAAGTAAATTAAACAGAGAAGACAATGCTAATTTAAATGCAGAAAGTAAGAACACCAAATTTATAGTGGTTCAGCGTAATTGCCTACGTCCACTTTGTTCAACTTTATTGATTTCCTTTATAGTTGATTACAAATACAATTCGTGAATCAAATGCTTGAGTGAAGTTGTTAAGTAGAGAAGATGAGTCTTGAAAATGGCAGAGTCTCCCCGGTGTTTTCTCTCCAAAAAAGGATCCTCTTCACTGTGACCCTGCCCCTCTATTTATAGACAAAGATGGGCTGAACTTCCCAAGTGGGCTGATGGCCGAACGCTCCAGCCCGAGTACAGTGATCACTGTATGCCGAACCAGATGTGCCGAGCGCAATGATGCCGAACAGTCCCTTCTATGCCGAACGATGTGGTTGATGTTTGGGGAGTGCAGGATGTTGGTCGGTCGAAGCCGAACGCTCCTCTAGACGCCGAGTGCTCTTGTGCCGAGTACTTCTGATGTTACCGGGTGTCATGCCGAGTACTCCTGTACGCCGAACCACAGATACTGCCGAGTTCCCCTTGATGTCGATTGCTCTCGTGTGCCGAGCAGTCTCGTATGCCGCGCAGTCTTGATGCCGAGCAGTCTTGATGCCGAGCAGTCTTGATGCCGAGCAGTCTTGTATGCCGAGCATTGGTTGACGTTGAGTGCCGGCTGACGCCGAACACTGCTGAGTACTTCGCCGAACACTCCTGGATGGCAAGTGCTTCGCCGAACACTCCTGGATGCCGGACACTCTCTAATGCCGTGTACTTTGCCGAACACTCCTGGACGCCGGACACTATGGATGCCGAGTACTACGCCGAGTACTCATGGATGTCAGTTTCTTCGCCGAACACTCCTGGATGCCGGACACTCTCTGATGCCGAGCACTTATTGCTGAGTACTAGTTGCCTGGTCAAATCCCCAGGAAACACTTGCCCCCCAAAGTGTATTGCGTGGCCGAACGTGATGCGCTTTGAATCTGGTACAATCTATCAGAGGTACCTTCTCGAGAATGCTAGCGAAGGTGGTGCAAGACGAACGAGGTTGGGATGCCGAACGAATCGTTCGAAGCCGAACGTACCTAGCGTGCCGAACGTCTCTCCGCCACGATGCCGAATACTCCGGTATTGACCGGCTCTACCGGGTATAGCCTCTTCGACTTCTACCTCCCTCTATATAACCGGGTCCTTCCCGTCCCTTTTCCTTTACTTTTTCGTTTCCGTCATTCTTCCAAGATTTCTAACCTTCTCCAGTCGAACAGATTTGCAACTTGAACACTCCTTCTTAGACTCCTAACTGCAATCTAGGTACCGCTCCTCGTATAACTTGAATACGTTTCAAATGAGTCAAGTGTGTTCTGTAGAAAGCTTTCGAGTAGGTTGTTCCCCTTGCCGAACGATAATGTGAGGCGAGAAGGAAGGATTTGAGGTGTTTACAAATATGTGGCTATTGTATTTAGCTCCATCGCGTCGAACCACAGTCAAAAATGAAGGAACAAGGGAAACGTTGGAGGTGGTAAGGGTGTTGGATGGCATAGTTATGGTTCGGCGTATGTTGTCGTGCGCCGAACGATAGCGAATAGTATCTCGTCTTAATGAGGCTGAATACTCGTTAGAGCGCCGAACAACAACTTAGCCGAAGGGACTAAAGACGAACACTTACAAAAATGCCGAACGATAACTCAGCCGAACAACCACTTAGCCGAACGATAACTCAGCCGAATAACAACTTAGCCGAACGAACTAAAGACGAACACTTACAAAAATGCCGAACGATAACTCAGCCGAACAATACTATTGCCGAACAGATTCAAAGACGAACACTTACAAAAATGCCGAACGATAACTCAGCCGAACAATACTATTGCCGAACAGAACCTAGACCGAACAATTCCAATGCCGGACAACATTCAAATGCCGAACAATCACATACATGTCGAACGGAACTTAGGTCGAACAGTCTCAATGCCGAACAAACACATACATGCCGAACAGAACTTAGGTTGAACAATGTCAATGCCGAACAACATTCAAATGCCGAACAAACACATACATGTCGAACAACATAAACGTCAAACTACACTTAGGCCGGTCACTTTATAAATCATATGCTTTCTGAATCCGGAACTGTAATCACCTCAAGGCGAGCTTTTTGAGACGGTCAGCGATGACGGTCTTCGAAGGCGATGATTCGAAGCTAATTATTATATCTTTAAAACCTTTAGATTCTTATTGCCTGTACACAATTGCTTGCACTAGTTCACACACCACACGGGGGGAAAAATCATGTTGCTAATTCTAACGTTCAACGTTTTTTAAGTATAGCTTTCTCAAGCATTTAGCCAGGTTCATTATTTATTCGGGATGTCGAGAAAATCTAGTTCTGCCACCATATCTGACAGGCCTGGGCCGTCAGCAAGGCAAGGAGCCGCTGATTCTTCTAACCCGTCAATTTCTCCCGCTCATAACTTGGCGCCTGACGCTCTGGAAGCAACCATCTTACTAGACAATCCAATCGATTCTCAAGCTTCGAAGATCAACGAAGCTGCTCTGAGGCGGATATGCTCTATTCACGGGATTCCTTTCGCCGACGTGTTAGTCCCTTCGAGACACGATCGCCCTCATCTGTCCCCAGTCGGGTACACTACCTGCAACAAGTTCATGTGTTGGATGGGCAGCGTGCCTCCCTTCAACTTATTTCTCCGGGACATTTTGCAGTACATAGACATGGCTCCATCGCAACTGCACCCGAACGGTCATGCGTTTCTATATGGGACTTATTTACTTTTCATGGCCGTCTTCTCCAGACCTCCAACCCCCGGTGATATCCGATACATTTATATGTTCAAGAGACGGAAAGATAGCCCTTCCTTTATGTTCCTCGAGCCATACCACAAGTGCCAGATCTTGACAGGGGCCTGTAGCAAATTCGCCCTGTACAAACAGAAATGGTTCTATGTGCGCTGCCCATCCGGTTTCGCTAGGAGATGGGTTGAAGGCAGTAAGTCTCTCTGCTGAATCGCTATTCGTATTTAATTGGAGTCATGCTTTTCCTAACTCTTCATTTCATCTTTTCAGGCATCAACCCGCATCCGGAAGGCCGAGGATATTCTGAGGCCGTTGAAGCCATTAGAGCTCTCCCTGCTGAGGATCGAGACATCCGGACTATCATTTCAAATGAATCGCTGTCGGGGTTTGGCCTGCTAGCCCCTGGTCGTCGGATCAGCCTTCCAGAAGGTGTCACTATCCCCAAGCCTTCGTCTGGTAAAGGGAAAAAGCAGGCCGGACCGTCGTCGCGCCGCACTCCCGATACGCATGGAGAAAGCGAGCGTAGAGAGGATGATGCTCCCGAGACTCAGGGCGAGAACGTGGGTCCCGCTTGGAATCCGGCAATCGAAGTTCAGGATATTGAGACATCATCCTCCCCTTCGAAGGGAAAAAAGAAGCTGAAATATACGGTTCAAAAGGAGAAAGTTGGTGGCACCTCAAAATCTATGCCTATCCCTCCTGAGAAAGAGGCTTCTTCGCAGCATCTGGAAAGTTCTCTGAGGGGTCTGTCCAACTTGTCCATCCCCGATGATTTACTTAATTACGGAATCGATGATCCTGAAGCTCTCAAATTCTCTTCGCCCACTAGAGGCAATGTAGGAGTTCAACTCCCGGCTCAAGGAGACAATACTCCGATTAGCAAAGATAAACGAACGGGTCCGTCGGGGGGAACACTAGGACACACACGCACATGCGCATTCCATAATATACTTCAAGTCTTTTTAATTCGTGAATTCTCCTTAACTCGTTGTTATCTCCATTCTTTGCAGGTGATATGGGCCGCTCACACGGACTTGATCGCCTTCAGGGGTCTTCTATATTCCATCACTCCGGACGGGATTCCGGTTTAGGCAGACGCAGGGACCGAGGTGATTATGAAGTTAGGGACAATCGTCCTCGCGAGTCGTCTCACCGCAAGAAAGCACACTCTCAATCTTCCCAGTCCCGCGATCTTCCTCCTCCAACTGAGCCGGATAAAGAGAAGTTTTTGCAGAAGGGTTATCAGTCTGATGCTGCTCGAGAACAACATTCCAGTTCATCGAGTACGAGGCAAGTTCGAGGGCAACGTAAAAGAACGGAATTCTCTAAGCCTCCTCCTCCTATTCCTGCCGTGGACCCAACTGTTGCAGAAAAGATGGTCGACCTTAAGGACAAGTTTCCGAAAATCTGTTTTGACGGCTTGAAATTCGTCCCAGCCATCCATCACATTCCTGGGCACGTGAAGCAAAGTGCCATTGCCTGCAACAATGACGTCTATGTTCAACATGACGCATTCGTGCACTTGGTGGAGAAGATCTCGGAAGTATCTGTCGAGCGTCAACACGAGATTGACCGTCTGAATCTGGAGGCTGACAGCGATAAGAAAATCATCAAACTCCAAGACGAAGAGCTCGCTTCGTATAAGTCAAAGCTAGAAGCCGCTGAACAAGGTGCGAAAGATACTGTTGAGGCAGTTACTCGCTTAGAGGTGGCTCACAAAAAGGAGCTTGACGAAGCAGTTCAGCGCAGCAGCGCCCTTGCCCTAGAAAAAGACTCTGTCCAAAAAGAAAGGGACGCGCTCGCTACTCAAGTCAAAGAGATGAAAGAACAACTCTCCAAGGAGAAAGAAGACAAAATAGCTGCTCAGGAAGAATCACAGCGATATTGTGATGAGATTGTTGCTACCCGACTCCTGAAGACAAAGCTCGACAACGAACTTGCCGGGGTCGAGAAAATGAAGGATGAGGCCCGTGAGGAGGGCAAAAGAATGGCTGTGGAGGAGCTTGATTCTCGCCTTAAGGCGGCCGCAGAGGCCGGCAGGGAAGAGGTCAAAAGTATGTTTGACCCGTTGATCGCCGAGTACGGAGCCCGCGTCCTTATGCACCGTGACTTAACATTCTTGGGCGACGGCTACCTCGAATCCCTGGCTGAGGCATGGGAAACTCTGATAAAGATCAGGAAAATCGAGTCGGGCCCCGAAGAGGTCGACGAGGATGCATTGGTGAAGGAGTTCTTGAGGGGGAATGAGCCATCGGACTTATCCGCAGCATTGGCTCTTTATGGCAAAGGCTCTTCCCCTTCGAAAGAGAAGAACGACGAGGCCGGCCCGTCAGAGGCCGACGCTACTACTCCTCACATCGCCGCTCCTTATGCTGCTCAATCGGCCGGTCGGTCGACGCTTGATCCATTCGAGCAGCATGCCAGCTATGATCCCGAAGATCCCGGGCTCGGCGTTCATGTGATGTCACCTATCCTGGAGGGTGAAACCCCGCGCGCCACCGATAGCCAACCGGATCCTAGTAGGAAATTCTTCTTTCTCTAGAAGTCGAAGAGATCCCGTCATTTCTCAGCAATGGTTATTCGTTCTAATGCCCATTTCTTATATTTTCGTGCAGGTTGTTCTGACGCCGAGCCAACTCCGAGGAGCGATGACGCCAAGGAGGAAGCAGGGAAAACAAGCGACGTTGCTCACGCAGGGGTAACTCCCGGTCCCGACGCCCAAGTGATCGGGGCGCTTGATGATGACAAACTTGATACTTCGTCTCCTGTCGAAGGAAGCGATGAAATTAAAATCACTGGCGCCTCTGAGCATACTTCAGAGATGAGTATGAAGGACCGTCTTGCCGATGAGGAGAAGAGAAAAGTCAAAGTCAAAGTCGAGTCTGAAATACTAGAACTCACTGACCCACGGAACAGACCTTTGAAAATCATTCTCCCGGGCAGGTCCAAACCACTAGATGTTCCGTCTCCTACTCCTGACTCCGTTTCTCTAGCAAGCAAAAAGTCCAAGAAAAAACGTGAGGGAGAGGAGTCGTCGGAAACATCAAAGGAAGACAAAAAGAAGAAGTCGAAGAAATAATCGATACACTCGTTCAACGAGTTTTTTGCTTAAGTCTTGTAATTGCTTTTATCTTTCACAACTTGCAGTTTGTATAGAGAGGTCTGAATTTTGTAGGAGTGATCATGTATCCCCATTTTGGACTTATCGAATAAAATTTTAGTTTCTTTATTGCTTGAATGATTCTCTTGTCTTTCTTTGGTTTGTTGACTAATTGTAGCCATAACTCAAGTTCTTATGAGTTGCATTATCTCCCGGTCCATTCTTGTGCTGTTCAAACATTTTTGGACATGTCGTGCCTCCCGTCCAACATCTTTTGAGTACTTGGACTTCTTGCTGACTTTGTGCCCCGTGGACTTGGAGGCTTGAAATAGTTTCTACTCTAGTCCGTGCCCTGGGGACTTAGAGTACCCCGATCCGCGCTCTGGGGATTCGGAGTTTTGGAATCGTTTATGCTCTAGTCCGCGCTCTGGGGACTTAGAGTACTCCGATCCGCGCTCTAGGGATTTGGAGATTTGGAATCGTTTATACTCTAGTCCATGCTCTGGGGACTTAGAGTACTCCAATCCGCGCTCTGGGGATTCAGAGATTTGGAATCGTTTATACTCTAGTCCGCGCTCCGGGGACTTAGAGTACTCCGATCCGCGCTATGGGGATTCAGAGATTTGGAATCGTTTATACTGTAGTCCGCGCCCTGGGGACTTAGAGTACCCCGATCCGCGCTCTGGGGATTCGGAGATTTGGAATCGTTTATACTCTAGTCCGCGCTCTGGGGACTTAGAGTACTCCGATCCGCGCTCTGGGGATTCGGAGATCTGGAATCTTTTATACTCTAGTCCGCGCTCTGGGGACTTAGAGTACTCCGATCCACGCTCTGGGGATTCGGAGATTTGGAATCGTTTATACTCTAGTCCGCGCTCTGGGGACTTAGAGTACTCCGATCCGCGCTCTGGGGATTCGGAGATTTGGAATCGTTTATACTCTAGTCCGTGCTCCGGGGACTTAGAGTACTCCGATCCATGCTCTGGGGATTCGGAGATTTGGAATGGTTTATACTCTAGTCCGCGCTCTGGGGACTTAGAGTACTCCGATCCGCGCTCTGGGGATTCGGCGATTTGGAATCGTTTATACTCTAGTCCGCGCTCTGGGGACTTAGAGTACTCCGATCCGCGCTCTGGGGATTCGGAGATTTGGAATCGTTTATACTCTAGTCCGCGCTCTGGGGACTTAGAGTGCTCCGATCCGCGCTCTGGGGATTCGGAGATTCGGAATCGTTCGTACGAGTCTGTATGTCGTGCAGGATAATGTAATTTATCATCCAATTAAGAGATATAGAAACTTCATAGAAAATGTGGCTTCAAGCCTTTATTAATGAAAATCAACTAAATTGCTTGATTACAACTTTAAAAGGAAACTAAGTCATTATTGAATGGAAACATGCAGGAAACAACAGTGCCTACAACAAGAAAGGAAAACATGCTAAATGTAATAGTGCCGCAAATGTTCACTGTTCCATGCTCGGGGGTGTGTCGCGCCATCAACGGTCGCTAGCTTGAATGTTCCTTCTCCAAGCTTCCGTTCAATGGCGTATGGACCTTCCCAGTTGGGATTCATGCGTGATGGTACCGGGAAGACTCGTTTTAGAACGAGATCTCCCACATCGAAGATTCTTGGGCGGACTCTGCCGTCGTAGTAACGCTTGACTCGATGTCTGTGCACTGCCGCCCTTAATTCAGCTTCTTCCCGCTTTTCGTCGATGCAGTCCAGTGATTCTAGCAAGAGGTTTTGGTTCGTCTTGGGATCATAGTATGTCACTCGGTGCGATGGAACTTCAAGCTCCACGGGTATAACGGCTTCAGAGCCGTATGCCAAGGCGAACGGAGTGTGGCCGGTCGCGGACTTGTGGGTAGTTCTATACGCCCATAATGCTGTCGGGAGCTTATCTACCCACTTGCCTCCAACCTTCTCCAAACGCTTCTTCAATATGGACTTGATTATTTTGTTAATGGCCTCGACTTGTCCGTTAGCTTTTGGGTGCGCAACGGCGGCGAACTTTTTCTCGATGCCGTACTTCAAACAGAACTCTTTGAACTCTCTACTTTCAAATTGCGTTCCGTTGTCCGTAATGATGGTGCGTGGAAGGCCAAAGCGGCATATAATGTTTCGTATAACGAAGTTTATGACCTTCTTAGAGGTGATAGTGGCCAAAGGTTCTGCCTCAGCCCATTTCGTGAAATAGTCGACTGCAACTATTGCATATTTCGCACCACCTTTGGATAAAGGCAAAGAGCCGATTATGTCGATTCCCCAGATCGCAAATGGCCATGGATTGATCATTTGTGTGAGTTCCGTTGATGGAGCCCTCGGGATTTTTGCATATCTTTGACATTTGTCGCATTTTCTTGCGTAGTCCGCGGCATCCCGGTTTACGGTGGGCCAGTAATATCCATAGCGGAAGATCTTCTTTGCTAGCGTTTGCCCCCCAGTATGGTCGCCGCATTCCCCTTCGTGAACTTCCCTCAAGACTCGCTTTGTTTCATCATGAGCGATGCACCGTAATAATGGGACTGAGAATCCTTTTCGATACATGGATCCACCCTGCATTACGTACCGCGCAGCCTTTCGAAGGACCTGTCGTCTTTCGCTTCTTTTTTCTGGTAAAGCCCCGGTTGTCAGGTACAGTTTGAATGGGGTTATCCACGACTCCTTCTCGATTTCTGTTCCCAACACGCGATCGACTTTCATTTCGTCTATGCTCGGGGCATGCAAGACTTCGACGGGATACAATCCCATTTGTTGCGCATCGTCGGTGCTTGCGAATTTAGCCAATAAGTCGGCTTCTTTGTTCTGTTCGCGCGGGATATGTGAGATGTCATAACGCTCAAGACTTGATAGTAGTTCTTGGACCTGAATGAGGTACAGAGCTAGCCTTCGTCCCTTTGCTTGGTAGTCTCCTCGTACTTGGTAAACCACCAACTGCGAGTCACAAAAGATTTCGAATGATTCGATCCCGAGTTCCTTGATGAGCTTCAAGCCAGCGATTAGTGCTTCATATTCAGCTTCGTTATTTGTAGCCGGGAAATCGAGCTTCAAGGCATAACAGATCGATCGGTTTTCCGGAGTTACAAGAACTACGCCCGCGCCGGAGCAACGGTCGTTTGATGCACCGTCAGTGTATAATTTCCATCGAACGGGGGGAATGATGTCGTGATCGTCCGGTTTGGTGGGTATGGTAAATTCAGCGATGAAGTCTGCTAACGCTTGCCCTCGGATGGCTCTCCGTGGTAAGTACGCGATATCGAATTGGCTTAACTCGACGTTCCATTTTAGCAATCTTCGAGAAGTCTCCGGTCGTTGGAGTACCTGCCTCAGGGGTTGATCGGTATAAACACCGAATGAGTGCGCTTGAAAGTATGGGCGAGGCTTGCGTGATGCAATCACCAAGCAGTAAGCCAATTTCTCGATTTTAGGGTAATTCTTTTCTGCCCCCGTTAAACGCTTGCTAACATAATATACCGGCTTCTAGACTCGATCCTCCTCACGAACCAAAGCTGCGCTTATCGCATGAGGGGATATAGCCAAGTAAACGTACAACATCTCATGGTCAACCGGTTTTGATAGCATTGGTGGGCTTTCCAGATGCCTTACCAGATTCCGGAACGCTTCCTCACAGCTAGACGTCCATTCAAAATTTCTCTTTCCTTTCTTTATTATGTCAAAGAACGGGATGCACTTGTCGGTTGCCTTGGATATAAATCGACTCAGCGCAGCTACTTTTCCGCTCAAGCTCTGTACCTGCTTTATAGTCCTGGGCGCTTGTACATCTCGAATAGCTTGGATCTTTTCTGGGTTGGCTTCGATTCCCCTAGCGTTGACGATGAATCCCAAAAACTTCCCTGATGCAACGCCGAATGAACACTTCAACGGGTTGATCTTCATGCCGTAAAACCTGAGTATGTCGAACATTTCAGCCAAGTCTTGAATGTGGTCGTTTGACCGTCGTGACTTCACGAGCATGTCATCCACATAGACTTCCATGGTTCTACCCAGTTGGTCCTTGAACATTCGATTCACCAGACGTTGGTAAGTTGCTCCAGCATTCTTCAATCCAAAGGGCATCACTACATAGCAATACAGCCCGACATTTGTAACGAAGCTGGTGTGTTCTTGGTCCGGAATATGCATTGGGATTTGGTTGTATCCTGAGTATGCATCCATGAATGACAGTAACTCGTGTCCTGCGGTGGAATCGACCAACTGATCGATCCTAGGCAACGGGACACTGTCCTTAGGGCATGCTTTGTTCAAGTCGGAATAATCTACGCAAGTCCTCCATTTCCCATTCGCCTTCTTTACTAGCACGGGGTTGGAAACCCATTCCGGGTAGAGGGCGTCGCGGACGAACCCATTTGCTTTGAGTTTGTCCACCTCCTCTCCAAGAGCGGCGGACCTCTCCGGATCCATTCCTCTCCTTTTTTGCTTGACTGGGACGTATTTCGGGTCTATGTTCAACATATGACTCGTGATGGCGGGAGAAATCCCACACATATCAGAATGCGTCCAGGCGAAAACATCAAGGTTCGCCCGGAGGAAGTCGCTAAGGTCTTCAGTCATTGTGGGGCCTAGCTGTGATCCGATCTTCAGTATTCGCGAAGGGTCGTCACGGCTAACTGAAATGTCAACAGTTAATTCAGCCGGTGCCGCCTTCTCTTCCCTGGGTTTCTCATCGTCGTCTCTCGGATCTATATCTCCGTAGATCCGAGAACTATGCCTGAGCCAGGGCTCGGGCACTACTTGTCAATTATCCGTATTGAGGACGCGGACGGGATCGTCCGCAACCTTTCCTTTCTCCCTCCGGTGGGCCTCTCGGAGCTCAGCCACATAACAAGAACGACCAGCTGCTTGATCGCCGTGAACAACGCCTACTCCTTTGTCAGTCGGGAACTTCAAAGTTAAACACCACGGGGCTAACGCTACCCTAAACTCCGCCAGGGCTGGCCGGCCCAAGAAAACGTTATATGGAGAGCCCACATCTAAAACTACAAAGGGTAGAATTCGCACTCTCCGACGCTCGCCTTGTCCCAGTTCAACTGGTAACTCGACATATCCCACTGCATCAGTTGCAGCGCCGTTAAAGCCGTGGATACGGGCTTTGGATGGTTTTAAGTCTTTTGTTTCTAGCTTCATTTGATCGTAGGCCTTCTTGAAGATGATGTTGACTGAACTTCCAGAATCGATCAGAATTCTTTTTACGTATGCTGGTCCGATCGTTGCAGATATGACCATGGGGTCGATGGTCGGAGCCTCTACCTGATCAGCGTCTCTGCTTCTGAACACAATATCGTCTGTCATTACGCGCTGTTGCTTAGTAGGGGCTCCGTCCTCCATGTTCGAACAACACTCAAAATCTGCATGCTTCAAGGAACTTGCATATCGCTCCATCTCCTGCCAATTCTTATCCGCGGGGTAAGGCCCGCCGATAATTGTATTTATGACCAGCCTACCAACGGTCCGGGCAAGCTCCTCGGGATGACGTGGAGCCGGTGCACGACCTGGGTTCGACGTTCCCTGTCCTCCTTCTTGTGGATCCTTCACAAATTCTTGCAATTTCTTCTGCCTGATCAACTTCTCGATAGCGTCGTGCAAGTGTCTACATTCTTCCGTATTGTGTCCATAAGTCTCATGGAAGCGACAATATTTCCCGGTCCGCTTCTGTTCTTCAGTTGATTCTTTTGGACGTGGTTTTCTGTACTGAAAATTATTGCAGGTGGATAGGTAAATGTTTTCAAGTGGGACGTTTAGCGGAGTGTACTCGCTGTAGCTTGGAATTCTCGACTTCCACTTTCCTGCTTCTTTCCTTTTCCCTTGGCTTCTTCCTCCGGACTCCTTGGGTTGCCCAGGCTTGTTCTGGACATTGACTTGGACCTTTCCCGAGCCGTCTCCGGATTGCTTCACAGCAATGTTGCTCTTTATTGACTCTTGGACAGGTCCTGGCGCCTTATCTCATTGTACCCACCTAGCTTCCTCTCTTCTTATGAACTGGTGTGCCTTAGAGTAGAAACGCTCTAGCGTAGCTGGAGGTTTTCCTACCAGCCAGTCTCCAAACTCAGAGTCTGGATCCACACATTCTCATCACAGCCATCAGAATTGCATGGTCATTTGGGTTACTGACTTCAGTTGCTGCTACGTGGAATCTTTGCAAATATTCCTTCAACGATTCCCCAGGGTTTTGGATTACACTTGACAGAGACATCACGTCTTTTGGGCGCGTAGTGTGTATCCTGAACTGCTCAATAAACTTCTTTGCCAACTCCTCGAAATTTGATACGGATCGCGGAGGAAGTCGGGTGAACCACATAGTAGCGATCCCAGATAGAGTAATCGGAAAACACCTACACTTGGTGGCATCATTCGATCTGGCTGAATCCATTATCCATTCGTACCTCATGACATGTTGTCTAGGGTCAGTCTTTCCTTCATATGCAGGAATAGTAGGCATACTAAACTTCCTGGGGTACGCCGCTTGCAACACAACACCCGTGAACGGAGTATGACTTCTTGACACTCCCCAGTGCACATTTGATAAGCCCTGATTCTCTTTCATCAATTGCCTGATCATGGCTGTCAGATCGGGTGTCTGTATGGAAGGCGGAAGGTTGGAGTCTGTTCTACACGCCTGTCCATGCTGATGCCTCCTCTCTTGGCGATCTGCCAATCGTGCATTTTGAGGTTCGACATCGTTAGCATTTTGATGATCTGGGCCTCTATCTTCCATCTGTATCCCGGTCCTGAAGCTTCCAGCTCTTGCTTGGTCGCGGTCTCCAACTGTTCGAATAGCAGCATCTGCTCGCGCAGCATCAGTCTTACGGCATCTACGCCTGGGAGGTTCATCAGAGGAAGTTGAGCTGTCAGATGAGGAGTAAGCAGCGGGATTGCCCCCAGCATTCTGTTGCTGCTGTTGAGTGAGTTGTGCCATCAGGTTGGCATTAGCTTGCATCTGTTCTCCTAGTTGTCTCCTGCTTTCCCTAAGTTCTCTCATCAAGTCATTGAACTCTACTCTGGTGACAACTGGAGTCTGTTCTTCAGCGGCAACCCCTGCACTCGGGATCGCTGGTTGATTGCTAGGTCCTGCTTGCTGCACGCTAGCAGTCTCGCGGGCATCCGCATTATGAGAAGCTGACCTGGTACGTGGTCTTTCCATTGTAGAGTTATTGGTATGAACTCTGAGTAGAATCAACGGATGTCCTATCAGTGAGTCGGATCTTCTTTGGGGGATTTGTTCAATCCAATAGCTTCAAAGCAGATCCTTGAGGTCTGAGAATTCGATTTTCAGTGAAAGCACCAAAGTGTTAGCACCAAAATTGGTCACTAACCTCGTTCAGAAAGATTGTGTAGAGATATAAGTGATGAAAGTAAATTAAACAGAGAAGACAATGCTAATTTAAATGCAGAAAGTAAGAACACCAAATTTATAGTGGTTCAGCATAATTGCCTACGTCCACTTTGTTCAACTTTATTGATTTCCTTTATAGTTGATTACAAATACAATTCGTGAATCAAATGCTTGAGTGAAGTTGTTAAGTAGAGAAGATGAGTCTTGAAAATGGCAGAGTCTCCCCGGTGTTTTCTCTCCAAAAAAGGATCCTCTTCACTGTGACCCTGCCCCTCTATTTATAGACAAAGATGGGCTGAACTTCCCAAGTGGGCTGATGGCCGAACGCTCCAGCCCGAGTACAGTGATCACTGTATGCCGAACCAGATGTGCCGAGCGCAATGATGCCGAACAGTCCCTTCTATGCCGAACGATGTGGTTGATGTTTGGGGAGTGCAGGATGTTGGTCGGTCGAAGCCGAACGCTCCTCTAGACGCCGAGTGCTCTTGTGCCGAGTACTTCTGATGTTACCGGGTGTCATGCCGAGTACTCCTGTACGCCGAACCACAGATACTGCCGAGTTCCCCTTGATGTCGATTGCTCTCGTGTGCCGAGCAGTCTCGTATGCCGCGCAGTCTTGATGCCGAGCAGTCTTGATGCCGAGCAGTCTTGATGCCGAGCAGTCTTGATGCCGAGCAGTCTTGATGCCGAGCAGTCTTGTATGCCGAGCATTGGTTGACGTTGAGTGCCGGCTGACGCCGAACACTGCTGAGTACTTCGCCGAACACTCCTGGATGGCAAGTGCTTCGCCAAACACTCCTAGATGCCGGACACTCTCTGATGCCGTGTACTTTGCCGAACACTCCTGGACGCCGGACACTATGGATGTCGAGTACTACGTCGAGTACTCATGGATGTCAGTTGCTTCGCCGAACACTCCTGGATGCCGGACACTCTCTGATGTCGAGCACTTATTGCCGAATACTAGTTGCCTGGTCAAATCCCCAGGAAACAAAAATAAAAGAAGATATGGGTAAGTCTCCAAATCCTCTTCTTTATCCAAATCAAGCATTTAATTTTAGTTTTATTTGATTTCTAATTTCTTAAATTTTTGGATGGGAGGGATTTTGGGTGATTCTTGTGGCATGTATAGCAAAGGAATTGTTGAAGAAGAGGAGTGCACATATGTTGTTCTAGGCATTGCATCTTTGTCAAATTGGAGTAAAAGGTGAGTTGAACACTCATACTACTATCTCCACAATTATTATTTGCTGTTTGAATTGAATGAATTAATTTGTTGATTGAATGGTTTACAATTTGGTCGAAAACTTGGGTGATTGTAGCTTTGTTGTTGCTAAAAAATTTAGTGTAAAAATTGCTGCATAAAAATAGCAATATCATGGTGAAAAATAATTCAAATTAACTCAATTATTTTTGGTAGAAAGATTATTCAGTTAGCTACAAGTTCTATTTTAACCACATATTGATATTCTGTAGTTTAAGTGGTCTAAACTTAGTTAGAATTAGATAGTGTCGCACTGTGTTTTGTATTCGCTGTGTTAAAATCTGAAATTAAAATGGCCATAAATTTTTCGTTATTAATCGAAATTCGATGATTCTTGATGTTTTAAAAAGAATAGATAATTTTCTACAACTTTCAATTTTTGTGTTTTGTAGTATTTTATGGTTTTCATGGTCAAAAATATATTTTAGTGTCGCTGTCTCAAGAATTAACAACAGCGATTATGAAGTAAAAACCTGATAATTGTTTTACTCGTATCCTTTTCAGTTCTTATCAACATTCGATGATTCTTAATGTTTCGGAAAGCTTATTTTCTATGTGACAACTTTCATGTTGAACATATTTGTAAATTTTGAACATAGTTTGATCGAAATTCTAATGCAAACTCTAAGCTCTATCACTTTGATAATTTCATTATCTAAACTAAACAGTTAGTAAATTAGACGTATCTTTCTTGTTTCTTGTCGGATTTAGATAATTCCTGATTTTCTAGAAATCATGATCTATGTTCTAAAACTTTCATGTTTTGAGTTTTCCAAAATTTTGAGGTTTATGTAGTCGAAACCATATTTCTTTGTCGCTGCCCTGAGAATAAACGACAGCGACAGTGAATTTAAAACCTGAGAAATTTTTTGATCATAACTTTTGAACCGTAAGTCCAAATTAGATGATCTTTATCTTGTTTAAAAGCTTAGACATTTTTCTACAACTTTTATGTTTTGAGATTTGAAAAATTATGGGATATATAGGGTCGAAACTGTAGATCTAAATGCTTTAAATTTGAGTTAAAAATATATAAATGGGTATGTTTCATATTCAAGTAATTTTACGAAGAGAATTTATTTAAATTTATAAATCTCAAACTTGTTCTATATTAGTTTTAATTTCTTTTGTAAATGATTTTAATAAGTAATTATATATAAATATATATATTAATTATTTTTAGTATATAGAGTTATGGATTTGAAGATATGAGTGATTATGGTTTTATAAAATAAGCGATAGTATATAAAAGTGGTTTTGGGAATATGGTTTTAAAAAGGTGAGTCTACTTTATTTCTAAATAATATATATATCAAAATGGATTTGGAAGAAAAATACCATTGTTTTAAAATATGGGTTATTAACTAAATGTTTCATACGGAAATTTGAGACATTGTGTACATAAATATAAATTTGGAATAATTTTGGTTTATAGAATATTTTATCAAATAAGAGAAAATTTATTTTAATCAAAATAGTAAATAAACTTATGGAAATTCATAACAATTGTTTCTAGACAATAAAATCAAAGAGAAAAAAATATTTTGAGAATCTTAATTCTATGATTTGAGGAGTACTAATAATCGACTTAGTCTCATCGATTGGTTTTAATGCTTTCGAATAACACTTTGTCGAATATGGTATAACTCATTGAATAGAATGTTTGAGTGGAATTTACTAGCCCATTAACAAATACTCGAATTTCACTAGGTAGTATGGGATGCGTTGGTTAAATTCTTGTGATCGTATTTGGGAAAGTACTTAACACTTTAGAGTTGTATTCTCTTTTGGTGTGCGAATAGTGGTTGCTAGATCCTTAAGAGAAGTAGTTCAGGTTTTCCAACGGTTTCCGCAATAAGTGATATTTACTAGCTTTTAGTAAATACTTGAATTTCACCATACGGTATTGGACGTATTGGTTAAATTCTAGTGATTACTGAAGGTGATAGTATTTGGCACTTTAGAGTTTACTCTCCTTTGGTGTGCGGCAAGTGTCTGCTAGATCCTTAAGAAGTTTATTCCTGGATTTCTTTTCAAACATAATTATTTAATAATATTAAATAAATGTCGAATTATCAAGTCATGGTTTCTACGATCACCTTGATCGATATGGACTATCCTTGAGATCATTCTGTGATTCCGTGTTTCCGGTCTGAGTATGATCCCTGGTATCGGATTGGTTCGTGTGATACCAATTTGTTTGTTTGTTTACCACAGGTTTTGAGTACAATCATTGCAATTGTTTTGTACGATCATTATGATCGGTTTGGACTAAGATCTCTTGGATTCTGGATATTTGGATTCTGTGACTGTTCTGTGTTTGTGAAATGAGTATATATACTTATGTCTTGTGTTTGTGAAATAAACATATATTCTTGTGTCGTGTGTTCGTGAAATAAATATATGTTCTTGCGTCTTGTGATGGATGTTAAGTTAATTTTGTTATTTTATGTTTAGTGACTAGTTCGTGTTTGTGACGTAAACATATAACCCTGTACTGAGTTAATCAATGATATTTGCATGCTTAGAGATATTGTGTTTTGTTCTGTGAATTCAACCCTGAACATCAGTATTTACTTATATGTTGTTTATTCTTGTGCTATATCTTGTTCTCACCCTATTGGATATTTAGTGATAGTCCGACCCGGGTGTTATTTTGCTCGGGTCAGGCCGAGACTTTTCAGGTTACAGGACAGGTTGACCTTTGAATGGTTGTGCTAGCAAGAAGATAAACATTTGGACTTTTAGTTTATCCCATTTAGGAATTTGGACCTTGTATATAAAATGCATAATTGAAATTAGAGAATTATTAAATTTGTATAACAATCGAGTTTAGTATTTTATTTTGTAAACTAAATAATTTGTATATGTATAAGTTGGGATTTATTGGACTATGATCTGTGACTGTTATTTATATGATATATTGTTCTGATTCTAAGAAATCAGTGTGTCTATTACTTTGTATTAATATTGTACACATCAAATTCAGTTCAGATATCAAGTGAAAAGGTATAAATGACGTGTCAGTATTAGTATAAAGATAGATTCACATTCGATCGTCCTTAACAACCCGTATTCTCCGGATTAGCAGAAGATATTACTTGTAATATTCTTTGCTAATCTGGGCATCACGGTGGGGTCGTTACAATACCCTTTCACTTTTCTCCAATACGCTACATACCAACTATTTGATATCATGTGTATTGGTTTCGAATAGGTTCGAAAGGCCAACTGGGATGATTTCGGTAGTAAGCAAATGGAAGTGGAAAGTTTGCAATTCGAAGCAAAACTGATTTTATACCTTTAAAATAAATTTCTTTATACCTAACTTGCCTTATTTGTCAAAATATGATTGGTTTCCAATCCTTTATCAAAAATATATTTCTAAAAAGGCTACCGAATTCATCTAATAGTGACTAAAATATTTTGGCAAAGAAACCCATCCCCTTAACAAAATAATTAAGACATTTAAGTCCTTAAACTTAATTAATTTAATTCGCATCGTAAATCATTTAGGAAAAATCCCCAAAAATCATCTTAATTTACTTTTAATATATTTTCTAACATATATAAATTCCGGACCCAAAATACTTTATATAATTGTCATACGTAATTTAAACCCAAATTATCTATTCCTTCCATTCAAAATTCATAATAACTCATCCATAGCTTGGATTATTATGAAAATTCAAACCCATCTCCAAAATAATGTTTTACATAACATGTTAAATCCTCATGGCATTTGAAACCCATTTTACATAATTTTAGCCTTAAAATCGAATCAAACCTTTTACAAATATACTTGCTTAAATCAAACATGGCATATAATCAAAGCATATCATCATTCAAATCATCCAAATGTTTTTCTTTAAAATCTTAGATCTGAAATTAAGATGTTCATTAAAACATATGTGAGATGGTTTGGATTAGTATTCACCTTTTTTGGATAAGGAACTTGAGATTTGATCTTGCTTAATTCTTCCTTGCTTGAATCCTTAGCTTCTAGTTGATTTTGATCCCCTTTTCTCCTTGGGTTATGGTCGACCTTGAAGCTCCTTTGCTTATGTTTTTATTTTGTGGAAAACGTGAATGAGAATGAGGTAATGGTTTAGGGGTTATGGCTAGCCTTGAAGCTCCTTTGCTTATGTTATTATTTTGTGAAAAACGTGAATGAGAATGAGGTAAGGGGTTATGGGATTATGATATAAGACTATTTTCCGTAACGCCCTTGCCTTATTCTCTTGAGTAGTTAACTTATTAAACCATTTTTATAAATCCATTCTTACGATTTCATTTAGTTAAGGCACGACCTCTATTTAGTTTTCAAATCTCAATCCTATTAACATTTTAGTCTCTACATTATTCTATTTCATTTACCTAGTTAAATCTCCTGAATAATGTTATTTAAAATTAGAGGTGTTATAGGCTCTCTTCCTTAAAGAATTTTGTCCTCGAAATTCAGTAAGGACTAAATACTAAACATAGCAACCATCTGTACCATCTCCTAACTACCATACAAGCCTACCTGACTAGAAAACAGTCAATATAAAGCAAATATAGAACATACCCTTACAACAGATGTGGATAAGTATCTCTAATCCTGTCTTCTGTCTCCCAAGTACATTCCTTCTCGTTGTCGCTTCACTGAACTTTCACCAACTTGACTGTCTTGTTTCTTAACCTCTTCTCATTTTTCTCAACAATCCGAACTGGTTGTCTAACAAAAGTCAAATTCAGTTCTACTATTAAATCTTCCAACGTAGTTGGAGGAATAGTAGTCTCTGGATCATGCACATACTTACGAAGATGAGACACATGAAACACATTATGGACACCTGCCAAACTGCTCGGAAGCTCTACTCCGTATGCAATCTTTCCGATCCTTTCCATAACTGGGAACCGTCCAACATATCTCGATGCCAGTTTCCCTTACTTTCCAAATCGTACCACTCCCTCCATTGGTGATACTTTAATGAAAACCTTATCTCCAACTGAAAATTATAGATCCTTACGCCTCTTATCTACGTAACTCTTTTGTCTAGACTATGCTTCCTTATCCTTTCTTGGATCAAGTTACACTTCTTTATTGCCTCTCTTACCAGGTCTGGTCCTAAGACTAATCTGTCTCCAGTTTCCAACCAACATGCTGGTGATTTGCATGGCCTTGCACACAAAGCTTCGAAAGGCGTCATTCCTATACTAGTCTGATAACTATTGTTATAGGAAAACTCAACAAGCGTAGGTGGACTTTGCAAGATCCACCAAAGTCTAACACACAAGCTCTTAACAAATCCTCAAGTACCTTGTTGACTCTCTTTGTCTGCCCATCTGTTTGAGGGTGATAAGCAATACTCATCTGGAGCTTGCTACCTAGCACATCCTATATACTCTTCCAGAATAAACTAGTAAACAAAACATCTATGTCACTGACTATACTACTAGGAATTCCATGCAGTCTAACTATGTTCTTCATAAACAATTTAGCTAAAATAGCTGCAACCCTGGTTAACTTAACAGGAATGAAATGGGCACTCTTGGTCAACCTGTCCACTATGACCCATATACTTTCATTTCCTCAACTCGACCTAGGCAACTCGTCTATAAAATCAATGAATATCGAATCCCATTTCCAAAATGGTATCCCCAAAAGTTGAAGCAATCCGCTTGGCTTCTGATGTTCGGCTTTCACTTGCTGACAGTTCACACACTGCTTTACCCACAAGCCAACATCCTTCTTCATACCTTCCTAGCAGAAATTCCTCTTCATATCTTGATACATCTTGGTTCCACCAGGATGAATCGTAAATTTAGATCGATGACATTCCCTAATAAATTCTTTCCTTAAGTCCTCAACATTCGAAACACATAACCATCCCCTCTTTCTCAACCATCCCCTCTGGTCAAGATTAAAATCCTTTTAGATCATCAATCTCCGACCCAACCTCAAGCCGTCTAATCTTCTCGGCTAACAGTGGGTCTTCTTTCTGCTTAGAAGCAATCCTTCCAATCAATATTGGTCGAACTTCCAAGCAAGATACCATGGCAGTGCTCTGACCAGAACTAGCAGTCGATCTTAACTGCACACTACATATAGTCAAAGCCTCTAGATCCCTCCATTCCATTATCATTGTTAACACCACATTTTTATGTTTTCTGCTAAAAGCATCCACTGCCTTATTTCCTTTTCCACATGTTTACTCTATAACAAAATCATAAGCTGCTAAAAACTCCAGCCATCTTTGTCATCTCATATTCAACTCCTTATGAGAGAATAAATACCTTAAGGACTTATGATCCGTGTATAACTCAAATCTCTCCCCTAAGAGATAATGTCACCATACTTTCAATGCGATTACCGCTGCAAACTCTAAATCATGAGTAGGATATCTCACTTCATGTGGTCTAAGCTGTCGTAAAGCATAGGCGATAACTTTACCTTTCTGCATCTACACTGCCCCTAATCTGGTTCCATATGCATCGGTATACACTACTAATCCTTGGTTTCCGTCTGGAACTACTAACATAGGCGCGTTGGTTAACAAATGCTTTAACTTAAGGAATGCTTACTCACATTTGTTAGACCAAATAAACTTCATGTCCTTCCTAGTTAGCTTAGTCAAAGGCACTGCTATACGTAAGAAATCCTTAATGAATCTCCGATAATAACTAGCGAGTCCAAGAAAACTTCTAATCTCAGTCACTAACTCTTGTCTCTTCTAGTTGTTAACAGCTTCGATCTTATCTGGGTCAACTGACAGACCCTTCTTTGAAACCATGTGACCAAGAAACTTAACTTCTTTCTTCAAAAAATGACACTTGGAAAACATCGCTTTCAGCTGATGCTGCCTTAGCATCTCAAGCACTATTCTAAGATGAACTTCATGCTCTTTTTCATCCTTAGAGTATATTAAAATGTCATCTATGAATACCAATATGAACCTATCCAAGTGCTCTCGGAAAATTCGGCTCATCAAATCCACGAAGAAAGCTGGTGTATTCGTTAACCTGAATGGCATTACCAACCATTTGTACGAACCATACCTAGTCCAAAATGCTATCAACGGAATATTGTCCTCTGCCACTCTTAGCTGATGGAAACCTGTTGCCAAATCCAATTGGAAAAATACTCTGGCTCCACACAACTGATCAAATAAATCATCGATTCTCAGCAAAGGATACTTATTCTTGATTGCCTTCTCTTTCAACTTACGATAGTCGATACACATCCTTAACGACCCATCCAGTTTCCTTATGAACACCGCGGCCGCTCCCCAAGGCAAACTACTTGGTCTAGTGAATTTTTACCTTCTAAATACACTAGTTGCACCTTCAATTCCTTCATCTCAGTCGGTGTTATCCTGTTAGGTGGTCTACTCACAAGTTCTGCTCCTGTCACAAGATCTATCTGAAACTCAATGGTTCGCTTTGGTGGTAGTCCTGTGACCGGCTCAAAAACATCTCCAAACTCTCTTGCTACCAAAACCTGATTCAACTCTTATTCAAGTTCCATAGTACTAAACAAAGCATAAGCACTTAGATCTGAATTCTCCACTGAGAATATAATTCGTTTATGACTATTAGGCTGTTTTAGCGATATTTCCCTATCTTGGCAAAATATCCTAGCATCATATTTATCTAACAAATCCAAACCCAAAATGATTCCAAAGTTTACGAAATCAAAAACATACAAACTGCATGCAAACTTATGACCTAACAAATCAAGTTCTAACTAGTCACATCTCATTCCCAAAGTTGCATACCCTCCTGTCGAATTTGCAACCCTTAAGGAAGTTACTAGGTACAAGGGTTCTAAACATAGCCTATCTACCAAACACCGAGATATATATGAATGCGGTACACCGGTATCAAACAGCACCCTAACTGGTATACTTTGAATCAAAAGCGTATCTTCCATCACAGCCTTTCCTTTCTCGGCAGCAGTTGGTCTAGCAGACAATGATGCTAAAGCGAAGACTTTTCCCTTGTCTGCTCTGATCGGTTCTGGACACTAATTCTTATAATGCCAAATCTGGTCACAGTTAAAGCACATCACTCCTTTCTTGTCTGTAGCCTTTTTCCCTTTTCCAGTTCGACATTCATGAGCATAATGTCCCTTCTTATCACACTTAAAAAAACAAGATTAGGCTTCTCCTTCTTGGCAGCTTCTCCCTTCTGGGTTCCTTTCTTCTTAAAGAATTTCCACTTCTTACCCTGAAAACCCTGGGTTCCAACATGCTTCTCCTTCCCATATGTAGAAAGCATCTCTTCATTTCGGATTGCCATTTCCACTACAACAGTACTTGGATCAAGGAGATTTGGCATTGTCGCCTTAACAATCTCAAGTCTTAACCCTCGAATAAACTTCTCGTTTCTTTTGATGACGGTGTCAACGATAGCATATCTGTATCTGGACAGCTCAGCAACATTCGTAACATACTCTATCACCGACATCTCACCCTGCACTGAGTCTATGAACTTTCTCAACAATACCGACTTGGAAACTTCAGACAAAACCTCTCTTCGAATCTCCTTCGAAATTTCACCCAAGTAAACTCCTCCTTGGAAACTCCCGCGATAATGCTATTCCACCAATGAAGTGCTGCTCCATGCAATTGTCTAGAGGCAAGCTTCCTATTATGCTCATCGTTTAATCCCAGGTTAGCGAAGATCCTTTCATAACGCAAAAGCCAATTCTCTACTTCTATAGCATCCTCTGTTCCTAAAAACGGCTTCCCACCAAGACTGGTATAATCCCTGCTCATCTTAGCAAGTTATTACCAACTGGGGCCTCGGGATTAGCTCCTCCAACATTCACAGCATTACCCCTAGCTACTCCTGCAACCGCTCTAGCTTGCATCATATTGACAAAGAACTGATACATCATCCCCATATCTACTGGCGGGATTCTAGCACCTACATTGGCATTTGCATTTGGATTAGCATTTTCCTATCGACCTGGGTTCCTTCTGGTATTAGGTCGAGCATTTCCATTGGTTGTGGTTCTTCCTCCACCTAGATTTCCTCTTCCGTTTCCTGCCTCCATATCCTCCTTTCTCGTAAATCTGCATACGAGCCTTAGTAAGATACAAAAGAATGATCTAGGAGTGAGGGGAGTACGTACTTATATATATATATATATGTGTGTGTGTGTGTGTGTGTGTGTGTGTATAGCAAATACAAGTACGTTACTATAGCATTAACCCAATACCCGATCTTATTTTCTAATTCATTGGATTATGTTATGAAAACATTTTAGGTTTAAATTTCTTTTTAAATTTACATAAACTTATGCTCTGATACCAACTTGTAACATCCCCCACTTGGAGGCCCAAAACTAACGGCTACGAATGCTGTAGTCATCAATAGTTATTAATTTTCAGTGACCAAATGAGGTAATGTTAGATATATTGATATAACAGAAACATATGGATATACAAAATTTTAAACTCAAATTTTAAAAATAAATTTCTCATTCCATTTCAAATTGCATACCAGATTCATTACATAATCCCAATTCGTAAACCATGTTCAGAGAAATATAATTATTACAAATTATGCCAAGAGTGACATATGAAGATGCACCCTTAGTTGACCATAGTCTAAATATAGGAAATTAAACAACTTTGCCATTACATCCAAACACAGCGGAATCAAATAGAAAGAACTCCTAATAGCTAGCTTGCCTCATGCACATCTCCAAAAGCTTATTCGTCTAAAGGAAAACCTAAAATCCTAAACTCTCAAACCACCCAAAATCAATTGAGCACTCGAGTGTTTAAGGGGAAAACATAAACTTCGAGTCAGACAAAAAGTGTGGTATGAATAATAACCTACCATCTCGAACCATGAAGATATCTAGTGAGACCACGCCGCTGAGCAAAACGGGTTTGCCCCTTACTAGTATCTTAACTCAAGTTTATAATAACCATATACTGTGCACCTTCATCCACAATGGTTAAGACACAACATAATAAAATGTATCATGATGATATGCAAACATGCAATATATTTAGGATTTCTCATCCCCATTCATTTGACCATCTATCTCAGTTATAGTTTATAAGGTCACTATTAACCTATTGTTTTTATGGGATGACTAATAACATGTTCAAAGCTTACAGACTATATGCCCGGTTTCATAGTTTTGATGGATTCTTTAGGAACCTATTGGTATCTACCAATAACTTCATCCAATTATAGTTTTCAAGGGTTGACTATGAACCTATTGATCTCTGTCAATAACTTAATCTGAATATAGTTTTCATCAGATCGCTAAGAACCTATTGGCCCCTGCCAATAACGATTTCCAAACATAGTTTTCATGGGTTTACTGTGAACCCGTCTAAACTAACAACTCTTTGATCAGTCTTTGGGCATCTTATGTTCTCGTCTACCTGACCTCCTAGATGCAACTCTACTCATACATGAGTTAACTCAATTTATATTCACTACTGGGTCAACCTAGCTGGTTATTCTACCCTTAATACCCTAAAATGTAGTTATGGGTTGATTATAAAGTGAGTATGTTTACAGAAGAAGCACAGATGATAAATGATCAAAACATAATAATATAAACATCTCTAGTATAATTTCCTTGTGATCGTTTTCAAATGAAACATGGTTAATATCTTTAAACTATTATCTTTAGCAAAGAAAGCTTCTTCAAAAACTCCAAACTTAAATGCCATTTTAACAACTCTTTCATAATTCCATAGGTTCTTCTTTAAAAATAGAGACTTGGTTTCTTATTTGAAAACTAAGGCTTTCGAAACCTCAAGCCTTATCTTTCGAAACCATTAAAATATATCCTTTGAAAGTTTTCAAACCTTCTTTTCAAAACATTTTAAAATGTACCTTTCGAAACATTCAACCCATTTTTTTCGAAATCGTTGAAACCTACCTTTCGAAAGCATTAAAACTTTCCCTTCGAAAGTATTAAAGCTTCCTTTCGAAACCACTTAGTTAAAGTAGAATTTATAGAAGCATGGCTTTGAAACCATTTGAAAGTAATCTTTCGAAATCATTGGATTTAACCTTAATCATAACTTCAAGTTCAAAAAGAATATAAGCAAAGGTAACCCTATCAAAAACATTAATCTTCAAGTAAAAGAAATTCGAGGAATAGATGGCTTCGAAACCACCCTTTCGAAACCATTGTCTTCGAAACCTTTAATACAAATGACTACAGTAACACTTTCAAAAGCATTAGGGAGTGGCTTTAATATTAGTAAAACAAAAGCTTCCCTTTCGAACTCATTGTTATAATATTATAAAGAAAAGCGGCCTTTAACCAGTTCGAAAGGTATGAAGTCGGCAGCTAGGTTTCGACTAGGTTCAAAAGCCATTACCCTTTCAAAAGCTCCTTTTCAAAACTTAATATGCGGAAACTCAATCGAAAGTTACTTTTAAAACAAAGGTAAGCGGCAATCTCTTCGAAAGCTATTTACAAGTAACTTCAACCCTTTCGAAAGCTTCTTAGAAAATAAGCGGCAACTCTTTCAAATGCATCCTAAACAACTCTTTCAAAAACGTCTTTAAAAACAAAGTAAGTGGCATGTCCATTGAAAGCAAAACAAAGGCGAGTGGATTGATTCAAAAGCTAATAAAAATGGCATCAACCCCTTCAAAAGCAAGATTTCGAAACCATCCCCTTTCGCTTTTCTCCAATACGCTACATACCAGCTATTTGATATCATGTGTATTGGTTTCGAATGGGTTCAAAAGGCCAACTGGGATAATTTTGGTAGCAACCAAATGGAAGTGGCAGGTTTGTGATTCGAAGCATAACTGATTTTATACGTTTAAAAGGAATTACTTTATACCTAACTTGCCTTATTTGTCAAAATATGATTTGTTGCAAATCCTTTATCAAAAATCTTTTTCTACAAAGGCTGCCGAATTCTTCTAATAGTAATTAAAATATTTTGGCAAAGAAGCTCTTCCCCTTAACAAAACAATTAAGACATTTAAGTCCTCAAACTTAATTAATTTAATTCCCATTGTAATTCACTTAGGAAAAATCCCCAAAAATCATCTTATTTCACTTTTAATATGTTTTGTAACATATATAAATTTCGGACCCAAAATACTTTATATAATTGCCATACTTAATTTAAACCTAAATTATCTATTCCTTCTATTCAAAATTCATAATAAATTATCCATAGCTTGGATTATTATGAAAATTTTAACCTATCTCCGAAATAATGTTATACATAATATATCCTCATGGCATTCAAAATCCATTTTACATGATTTTATCCTTAAAATAGAATCAAACCTTTAACAAACATACTTGTTTAAATCAAACATGGCATATAATCGAAGAATATCATCATTCAAATCATCCAAATGGTTTTTTTAAAATCTTAAACCCGAAATTATGATGTTCATTAAAACATATATGAGATGGTTTAGATTATTATTTACCTTATTTGGATAAGGAACTTGAGATTTGATCTTGCTTAATTCTTCCTTGCTTGAATCCTTAGCTTCTAGTTGATTTTGATCCTCTTTTTCTCCTAGGATTATGGCCGGCCTTGAAGCTCCTTTTCTTATGTTTTTATTTTGTGGAAAACGTGAATGAGAATGAGGTAAGTGTTTAGGGATTATGGGATTATGGTGTACAGCTATTTCCCATAATACCCTTGCCTTGTTCTCTTGAGTAGTAACTTATTAAACCAATTTTATAAACCCATTCTTATGATTTCATTTAGTTAAGGCATGGCCTCTATTTAGTTTTCAAATCTCAATCCCCTTAGCATCTAGTATCTACATTATTCTATTTAATTTATCTAATTAAATCTCATGAATAACGTTATTTAAAATTAGGAATGTTACATTGAGTTTTCTTAATAATCAAGTGAGATTTTTCACTCTTGCTTATAATTTCTCGATAGCATAGTATATTGCTTTTACCTTAAGTTTTCATAATGTAAGCATGTATCTTACCTCATCTAGTAATATATTAATAGTACTGTACAAAACAACGCTAGCTTGAGTTTTATCAACACTAAGTGTAAGCAAGTAATCTATCTATGTATAAATGATAGAGGCACCTATATTAAAGATTCATAATCTTTAAATATATTTGGAGTGCCATCGATCTAAATAACAGTGCAATTCTTATGGAATACCCTCGTGATCCAAGTGTCAAACACATCTGAAATCATAGTATATGTATAATACGTATATATTCATTTCAAAAATATATTTGGGTGTCTTATAGTTCCACTTATATTATATTCACACATACATAATTATATAAGTTTAATTTATCTATAACTATTATGACTTAGTTAACATATATAATATTTGAATGAATTTTATCAATTAAATCATATTTAATTAATTTTAATTACTAATTTAATTAAGTAATTTAATTAAAATTAAAAAAATATAAATTTTATTTTATTCATTTTAAACTAGTTAAGAAGAATGTTTAAGTATAACCTTTATAGTTTATATATATATACACATATATACACATGCGTATATATGTATGTATGTATGTATGTATGCATGTATGTATGTACGTACGTACGTATATTAATTAACATTTAATTAATTAATTATTAAATAAAATATTTATTTAATTAAACATTTTAATTAAATATTTTAATAATTTTTGAAAATTTTATTTAATTTACCTTAAACAATTTTAAGATAAATTTTCAACTATAACCTTTATAGTTATATACATATACCAATACCTCATATTTTATTTTTATTAATTATATATTTCATTAATCAAATTAGTTAGATATCTATAAAATTTTGAAGAATATTAAATTAATTTCTCAAAAAACTAGTTTTTAATTTTTTTAATTTATTTTATAACATCTATAAAATTTCGTTTTATATTTTAAACTTAACATTTAAATTAAAAATATATTCTAAATTTTCAACTCTTAGTTTGAAAATTAGCCCAAGGACTGAAATAAATTTAGGCCTTGCATTTAGACCGACCATTTGGACTTACTCCACCCATTGAGCAAGGCTAGTCGCTTGAGGGAGGTGAATACTTTTTGTCTAACCCCAAGCCTAGACATTACTATTCTAGGCACTCATCAAATAGAAAAGTTTATTAGTTAGTCCTAAATACTGACTAATTAGATTGCATAGTTCGTACGAGCTTTGATACCATTGTTGATCAATCTCAAGCTCCTTTGGGCTAGTCCAAACAAGATCCTTCATAAACGAATTTTACGTGTAGCTTCTAGACTCATACAACATTCTTAGGACGTGGAGGGGTAAGAACCAATGCTTCGCCACAAATCACATTATGAGAACCCCATCATGTTAGTGGTAGGAATCAAACTTGTGACTTCACCACTACCATGCAGATGCCTTTGAACCTCACTTTGATACCATTGTTAGAAGCGACATATTTGGTTAGCGTGAAATGAGTGAACTTTAAAAAAAATCTCTATTTAGATCTTATTGGTTTTATGAAATCTATAAATAACATTAGATCTATCTATATATGTTAAATTAAAATTAAAATTTATTTTTAAATATTTTATATTTATATAATTAACCATATTAGTTAAGTTTATTTAATTTTTTTTTTGAATATATCATATATATTCACAACATAACATGACTCGTATGATATACGTTACACTCAAAATATATTACAAGTGTGATATATATGTTTGTGTACGTGTAATTTAGTTAGGTGTTTTATGTCTTATCATTTAGTGATGTGAAAGTCGTATTTCTATTAATGGGTATAAATTAGTAGATCATAAATGTGACATTTATATAATTATTAAAAGTTTCTTTTTATGACCTTTGGGTATGTGAAAGGTCACATGGACATATAGAGTGTATATTGCAAAAGAAGACATATGTATGACATGATAACATAATAATATGTAAGCATCTGTATAACAATATATACAAGTACATACATACATATATGCATACATATACATACATTATATATATATATATTCACTTATATTTATGGCATATGCATATATATTATACTTACATATGCATATGATAAATTCATATGCATATTAGGAATACAAATGCCTAAGTATATACATATGGTTTAAAAGATTATAATATATGTATACGGTTTACATACACATATTAATTGTACCATATTAGTAGTTTAGACATATATGTATATATGTTATATATTTCCATTTATTTATTTATATATTTATATATGATTTTGCAATTAAATATATGTAATTAAAATTGAATACACTTCAAATGTTTGACTAAGTAGAACATGTATATTTTACTTATATATATATATATTTAGAGTTTTCTATATTCAAATATAATTTCGACTAAGTCTAGAATATTTTAAATTGAAATTTCAATTTCAAACAAAAGGACTACCTAGAAATATATTAAAATTATATTTAAAGTATATGATGGTTGAATATAATACTACATACATATATAAAATACACATTATTCATTTTCGATTTTAATTTATTGTTTTAAATAAACTAATATTAATCTAAATCCTAATTAATGAATAAAATTATTTTCATGACTATTAATACATGTAAACATTTGAGGTTAGGTGATATATGTAAATACAGGATATGAGAATTAAACCTAAACAGAAGTTATCCTCTATGACTCCTAGATTTGTGAATAATCTCCAAGATTTTTTGGATTACTACTTGATGTTGCTTGGATCAAATGAACCACTTTAATTTAATTTTATTCAATGTTATTTAGGTGAAAAATGGGTTTAGCCTAAGGTATGGGTAGGGTGATGGTGGCCAAGGAAAAGAGGAGCAAGAAGAAAAATTAAAAAATCGAATGTATATGAAGGGTTTGGTATTTGTGGAAAGAAAAAAGACCTTCTACCTTCTTCTCTTTAAAACCTCCCTCTCTTTAATTCCTTTTAGATCTAGATCCAATATCTAGACCATTTCTCACCTTATTATGGTTGGGCATACTTGGTCTCCTATGTGTACCAAAAAAATCACAAAGCCCATTTAAATTATTATAGAGATCTGAAGCCTGTTTAAATATATATTGACATCATATATTGATATGTTGCATATAACATTTTTATATACATCCAAATAATTATTATTAGCACCCATAAAATTTCTAGAATCTACTCCACGTACTAATAACACCCTAAACATCAAATAAATTAATAATTCTTAAATATTATTTAATTTAATTAATTTTTGACACTTTATAAACTAATAAAGTCTGTGGTATTTCGAAGAATTCACAAATATGATTGTTGACTTAGAGGTGTGAATTTAGTCCGCGATTAATATTGAACAATTTAAATATTAACGTTCACACATCACCTTGGCTAATGGTCTGACAGTTTAGCTAATTCATCGCTTTTTTTTGCTAAAAATCATATTTTACATCATCTTAAGCTGTACGATGGTGATAATAATTTACATGCCTTCTGTTCATCAACACTGTATGACTTTAGGATATATGGAGTCTGGTATTGGTCAAAAATTTAATATTATCCACATTTAACTTGATCAATCCATAAACAAAGATATTGGTTCAATATTAACATTAATTATTAACCGTTCCACTATATCTAGAGATTTTGACTTTGAGTTAACTGTAGTTGACCGTGATAATAAGCTCATACAACTGAGGAGACGAATTCTTTATTGAATGGTGCTCACTTCCAATGTTTCAACTCAAACCTGACTATAGTTGTTCGATGATCGCCATACCATGATTTAATTATAATTAAAGTGGAGTATCCATACTGAAGTTCCACAGTATTCTCAACTCAAGAACTATGTAACATCATCACATTGTGATTTCCTATTTGACCTAGTTATTATCAACCAATAGGAACCTCTAGAATGAGACATTCCATAGTTATCCAATAACTACTAGTACATGACTCCTTAGTACCTCCAATAGCCATGAGACATACACTAACCAATATTTGGAGAGCGTTATGTACTCTAGTCTCAATAGGTGAATCGATTTCCTCTCTCGAAACATCTTGACCAGGAATATTTAAAATAAAAATATTATTTTTGTATTATGATTAAATACTCGAGATTGCAACTATTTTCAATCATAATCATATAACATTTTATTTAAGGATTTTCTAGTTAATATACTTTAAAGTAATTACTTAATTAATTATTTAGTATATAATAGAGATCAAATACCTTTATTACAAACAAGTTTGATTACAAAGTTAGATATATGTTATAAATTACCATAGAAAGGAAGCGTGGTACCATAGATTAACCCAGAGGCCTCAAATAAGGAGGTTGCTAAGTAGGCAGTAAATGGGGTAACCTGGGTGCCAAGGGCAAAAGAGAATAGAGAATTCCAATTGCTTTGAAGCGGTTGAAAATGAATTGTAATTTCAGATTGAAAAAAATATTATTACAGTTTATTGAATCACTCGAAATGGCGATCATCCATGGTCCTATGGGGTAGGTTAAGTAAAGTAGTTGCCCGCATTCTTGAATCAGCCCCCTCAACCTCACATACATTTTCTTATATTCGGTGGTTAAAAAGCCCTTGGTCCTCGGGGTAGGTATAGTTATGAAAATTTTGGCACTATGTGAAGGACGAGAGAATAATTGAATGGAAGGAATTTCTAAAAATTAGAAGTATGAATACCAAGGATAGGAGCAAAATGAAGAACTAGGAAATCAAGCGAAAATTAATTCTAGTGGGTGAAGAAGGTTAAAGTAAGCCTTGTGTTACTAAGACATGTTCAGTAACTATTCGCTTATGAAATGGCTCTCTTTTAAAGTACCACTTCTTATAGATCTTATGATACTTCTTTCCTTATCCTTGTTGGGCTCTATCATTTTCTTTTCTTTTTTTTACATGAAATTAAAATTAACCTATGAATTGTTATTTGATACATTGAGGTCGGTAACATTGGTGAATTAGGTGTTGATGGGCATATGAAAAGAGAGGGATTAGAAACCACAAAACCCTACATAGCAGTTCCAGTGCTGCCCCTTTACCAAATGTCTCATAAGTGAATCATTTCGTCGATTGGACCCATGGACCAACATAGAATTGGCTGGGAGTAAGAGGTCGTTGTCTGAAGGAGTGATCCTGGTTGGTCACACTGGGGATAACCATTGAGCCAAGCAGATTGCCATATGTTGGTGTCCTTGTTGTCCCCAATGAGACGTATTATGGAGCTTTTGAGAATTGGATTTTTGGTATAAGTTGACTTCCAGGAAGAGTAGGCCGAGTATTTAGGCTCTACATCCAGTGGTCTCGGGAAAGTCTTTTTCTTTCATTATTTAGGAGTCGCGTTACATGTGAGAAGTCTCTAGAGCCATTTTTCTTAGCAGGCCGAGTTTTTGAGTGCAAGAGAACGAACGACAAGGGCACATTGATTTATTGACTTTCACCTTGGGACCAAATCATGTTGCGGGATTGAAATCTGACTAATCATGTAGATAAGAAGCTTGAAGTTGCTCAATATATGATTGGGTATCTCTGCGGTTATTGATTTTGTTGGGCATCGGGTATACTATACTTCGCTGACTTTTCCAACCTTGTAGTCTAGCACTTGGTTGACTATATCTCTCATTTGTGCTTTTGTGGGCCTTTCAGTGAGAGGGAGAATGCTCAGGTAGTCTTAACAGAGCCAGAATTGTTAATTCTCAAATGAAGGCATATTTCACTATGCTGCTATCCATCGATTGATTTTTCGACTGAATGACAGAGGGTAGACTCGTTGCCCGGATTCCTCATTAACTACATGGCTCAAATTGAGTTGGAAAAGGTAGGTTCGAAATTGAATTCCAAAGCAAGGGGCTAATAGCTAGCACTTTGCTTCAAGTAGAATAGAAGGAAAGGAGTGTAGCTTAAAGAAGGTTGGCGTTTTCCACATGCTGGAGCCGTTCACCACGACATCTACATACATTAACCCAGGAAACCTTCTTCTCATGTCTGATGGCATTAAGAAGCTGCAGTGGATTCTATTGAAAGAAACGACTCTCACTCCCACTTACCAGGATATTTAAACAAATCAAAGATGGTAAATGACATGCTATGATACCCTGAGGGTCAGTTCAGTGTATTTATTTGCTAGTTCAGTAGCCATAAACTGCCTTAATTCACCAGTAGTATATTAGTCAATCTGCTTTGACTTATTAGTAAAGGACTTGGAATTCGCTATGAAACTTATTTGTTCTCTCGCATAATTCATTTTTTCACTTATTTCTCTTATGTCGTGTAAATGTAAATTTCCTCGGCCCTAGCTGTAACATCCCGTATCTGGAGGCTAAAAGCTAAGCGCTACAGATGATGCAGTCATCCATAGTATTAACTTCTTATGATGAAATACGGGATGTTACAACTTGGTATCATAGCGAGGTTTATGAAAAACTTTAAATTAAAAATGGTTTTTAAAACATAATCCTAAGGCATTAGAGTAAGATTGGGGTATGGGATAACGCTATAGTAACGTACTTGTTTATTCTATATATAAGTATACGCTTTATCTCTAGTCTCATGTCCTTGTTAGGTTATTTTTCTGTATCTCATGAGGTTTGAATACAGATATGGAAGGAAGAAGAGGAAGAGTTAACCAAGGAGGGGAGGGCACCGAAGGAAATGCCAGGCCTAATGTGAGAAGAGGTCAAGGTCAGGCACAAGCAGAGAATGTGGGTGTTGGAGTCCCGCAAGTTGGAATGGAAGCTATGTATCAGTTCTTCATGAATATGGTGCAGGCAGGTGTTGCTGCTGGAGTAGTGGGAGGAGGAGTTTCTGAAGTTTAGGTAGCTAACCATTGTGTTAAGCTAAGTGGAGATTATACCAAGCTTGGAGGAAAGCCGTTTGTTGGAACGGAAGATGCCATTGAGGTAGAGAACTGGTTGTTGCACTACGAACGGATTTTTGCAGATTTGGGGCTCAATAATGAGCAGAAGAGGAAGTTGGCATCTAGGCAGCTTTAGGGAGCAGCTCTGTTCTGGTGGAATAGTGTGACTGTGATGATAGATGAGGAAACTATGACCTTGGAAGATTTCAAGGGAAGGTTCTAGGAGATGTTTATGTCAGCAATGGCATAGTACTCTATGATCAGGAAGTTTGCTGAGTTAGAGTAGGGGGAGATGTTAGTTATAGAGTTTGCTAGGAAGTTTGAGGAGCTTGCCAGATATGGGTATGCTTTAGTAGATACTGTGATGAAGAGGAATGAGAAGTTCATCATAAGGTTGAAGCCTGAGTTAGCTAGGGCCACATAACCTCATATTAGAGATCCTTCTGACTTTGCAGTGGAGATGGCCTTAAGGCATGAGGATTTACTTGATTCTCTAGAGAAGAATAAGGCTAAAGAAGTCCAGGTTGGGCAGAATCAGAAGAGGAAGTTCTTTCCTAAGAAAGGTGCTCAGAAGGGTGGAGCAGAAAAGAAGGGGAAGTCTGAAATTGTCTGTTTCAAGTGTGATAAGAAGGAGCACTCTGCTAGTGAGTGTCGTGCTGGGAAGGCTAAGTAGGTAGCTAGAAGAAAGAATGTCAGGTGCTACAATTGTGACCAGATAGGCTACTATAAGAGCCAGTGCAAGGAGCCCGCTAAGGATGGAAAGGGCAAAGTGTATGCATTGGAGCCTGCTACTTCGAAGACAACAACTTAGGAGAAAGGAAAGGCAGTCTTGAGAGGTACGCTTCAGATTCATGGTATGTCTGTTAGTGTTCTATTTGATACCGTGCATCACATTATTTTGTATCTAGATATTTGATAGATAAGCTTAACCTAGAACCCACATATTTAGTTACTTCCTTACGGGTTGCGAATCCAGTAGCAGGGTATGAAACTCTAGGGATGCGATGTGATCAGTTGAAGTTTGACCTGTTAGGTCATACTTTTGTTTGCAGTTTGCATGTATTTGATTTTGTGGGGTTCGAGATTATTCTTGGGGTGGATTGGTTTAGTGAGTACAATGCTAGGATATTTTGCCAAGATAGGAAAATATCTCTTAGACACCCCGATTGCAGTGACAGGATTGTTTATACCGTAGAAGATTCTATAAGTGAGATGTATGCTTTGTTGGGTGTTATGGAATTAGATGATGAGTTAGGTCGAGTTTTCGTTGTTGGAGAATTCGCGGATGTTTTTGAGCCCGTAGTTGGATTGCCACCGAAACGAGCCATTGGGTTTCGGATAGATTTGTTTTGGGAGCAGCACTACTGAGTAAATCGCTGAGCAGGATGACCCCTACAGAGATGAGGGAGTTTTTTGAGCAACACGGTTGTGTAGCGTGACACTACACATCCGATTAGATATCATACTAATAGGTAAATAGCGCGATCAACAAGCCTGATTGCTGGCCAAAACGTAGTAGGATACAACAAGATAGTCGATACGAGACAGAGTTTTATATACAGAATACATGGTGCAAATAATAGAAATATAAAAAGGCTAGAACTGCATAGCGGTTATTGATGTCCTCAATGCCAACCAGAAGGAGCTGCCATTGTGCTGCCTGTTGATTCAGCTGGTGGAGAACTGGGGAATGGCAATCTTAGCCTGAACGACGCCGAGAAGCTGTGTCCTGATACAGATGAGAAATAGTGAATAATACGTCTACAAGTTCCATCGAAGTTAGATTTGGGCTTGCAGAACACAAGTGCATTTCGCTCGGCCCAAATGCACCAACTGAATATAGCTATAGATAGATCCAAGTGGTAGTTAGGGGGGTTATTCTACCAGTGGTCGAAAAACGAGGTAATTGTGGGGATGTGTCCAAGAATGTGAACAGTCGTCGCAGCCCAAACCCTGACAGCAAAATCGCATTCAAAGAATAGATGCTGCAAACTTTCTGTTGTGGTGGAGCATAAGGCACAGCTTGGGTCAACTATGATATTATGACGAAGGAGCCTGTCTTTTGTGTTGATGCGCCCGTGGATGAGGCACCATTGTAGGAAAGCGAAGCGGGGCTGGATCCGGCACTTCCAAAGTCTGGGGAAGTTGAATAGGCGTCCGGGGTTGTTCAGGTGAGCATAGCAGGAGGCAACGGAGAAGCCGGTTGATGGGTTAGGGGCCCAGGTGAAGGTATCAGGCCGGGGGTTGAAATGGATGCTACGGAGGACAGAGGCAGCGAGGTGAAGCTCGGCTAGGGTGGCAAGGTCGAAGTAGGAGGTCGGGAGAAGATGATCTGGGCCCGAGATTGAAGAGGCCAAGGAGGTAGCGAAGGTGTTAGTTGTGTGAGAGAAAAGGTTGGAGAGGGTGGAGGAGAGGGGAAGCTGGCCATGCCATGTATCCAACCAGAAGAGGCAATTAGCCCCATTACCCAGGTTGACGTGGAAGAGCGGTTTGACGCGTGGTAGTGTTGCTAGGACACCAGACCAGAAGGGGGATGGTTTGATTCCGGTGGGGGCATGGAGGACAAGATGAGGGTTTGAGTGGTAGTGGAGAGAGGTAATCCAAGATTTCCAGAGGAAGGAGCCAGGGGTTAGGAACCGCCAGAGCCATTTGGCGAGAAGCGCGATGTTGAAGTCATGAAGATTAACAATTCCGAGGCTGCCGTTTTTCGTGTGCAGGCAAGCAGTCCGCCAGTTCACGAGTCTCTTTATTTTACTACCATTCCAAAGAAAGGAGCTTCTGATCGAGTCGATTTTTTTGATTACCCCGGTTGGAAGCTTGTACAGTGACATCCAGTATGTAGGAATTGCTGATAGGACTGATTTAACAAGGACGAGTCGCCCGGCTGAGGAAAGGGAGTGAGCTTTCCAGGAATGGAGTCTGTTTTCGATTTTGGAGATGAGGGGGAACCAATCAGATCTGAGTAATTTAGTTGGACGGAGGGGGACCCCGAGGTAAGAGATAGGGAAGTGTGCGATCTTGCAGTTAAGCAGACTGGAACAGATTTGCCCGAGGTGGTCAGAGTTTCCGAGCATGATGATGGAGCTTTTATTAAAGTTGATGGATAGGCCGGAAATGAGTTCGAAAGAGTATAGAGCAACTTTGCGGAAGTGAAAGTGGTTGATCATGGGTGATGCGAATAGAATGGTGTCGTCGACGAATTGGAGGTTGGATATGACCAGATTTGAATTGGGAAGCTTGATGCCTTGAAAGATGTTGTTCGAAATCGCTAACTTGATCATACGGTTGAACACATCGGCCACCAGAACGAAAAGCAGAGGAGAAAGTGGGTCTCCTTGTCGTAGTCCACAGGCAGATTTGATTAGACCCCCCGAGGACCCGTTAATAACTATAGAGGACAAGCTAGAATTGAGAATACAATGTATCCAGTTGCACCATTTTGCGGGGAAGCCTCTATGTTTCATAAGCTCCAAGATGAATTGCCAGTTAACTGAGTCAAAAGCTTTTGAGTAGTCTAGTTTGAGGAGCATGCCTGGTGTTAGCACCAAAATTGGTCACTAACCTCGTAGAGAAATATTGTGTAGAGATATAAGTGATGAAGATCAATTAAACAAGGAAGAATATGCTAATTAAATGCAGAAAGTAAGAACACCGGATTTATAGTGGTTCAGCGTAACTGCCTACGTCCACTTTGAGGTTAACTTTATTGCTCTTCTTAATGATTGATTACAGATACAATCCATAGATCAAATTCTTGAATACAATTGCTAAGTAAAGAAGATGAGTCTTGAAAATGGCAGAGTCTCCCCAGTGTTCCCGAAAAAAGGTCCTTTTCACTATGCCCCTGCCCCTCTATTTATAGACAAAGATGGGTTGGACTTCCTAGGTGGGCTTGGCAGCCTAACACCTTGGCCCAAATGGAGTGGTCGCTATATGCCGAACCAATCAGGCCGAACGGTTGGATGTCGAACCACTCTCTCCATGCTGAACGAGGCGCTTGTTGCGTGGGATGTCGTACCATTCTCTTCATGCCGAACGAGGCGCTTGTTGTGTGGGAAGAGTGGGTCGAATAGCAATCGAAGCCGAACATGCCTCTGGCCGAACGATGCTTCTAGCCGAACAATGGGCGAGGCCGAACGATGCCTTTAGTCGAGCGATGCTTCTTGGCCGAACGAAGGCTCTGGCCGAACGATAGCTTATGACGAACAATACAGCCATGCCGAGCAATTGCACACGCCGAACGTCTTCTGATGCCGAGCGCTCATAGATGCCGAGTACTCCTGGATGCCGAGTACTCTTGGATGTCGAGTACTCCTGGATGCCGAGTACCTCCTTGATGCCGAGTACCTAATTGCCTGGTCAAATCTCCAGGAAACACTTGCCCCCCAAAGTGTGTCGTGTGAAGCAACACAACACGCTTTGAATCAGCGAGTATTCCTTGTCTTCAGAAAGAAATCCACCATGTTTCTTGATGCTTGGTCGATTCCCAATATTATAAATCTAGGGTTGTAGTTCATTAGTGGCCATCCATGACTGATTCTGCAGAGCTAATAAGCTTCGGCTATCTGATATAGTCTTTTCTTAATAACCCTTAGTGAGAATTTCTGTTGATTTTAAGAAGTCGAACTTTTTCGGATGCACTACATGCACGTTCGGGTACATGTTCTTGCCATTGGCTCTCGGATGCGTTTTATATGCTCATAAGTCGTCGCCAACTCCATCTAGTTTAATTGCAATTCAATCGCGATTCCTTGTTTGTATTTTCTGTGAAATAAGGGTTGCAATCAGCCACTTGAGGAGTTTTCCAAACCTTTATTCAGTACAGACTCCATGATTTTGTTCACAGCTTCAGCCTGTCCATTTGCAGTTATAATGGATCATGGAAGGTCATAAGGACAGATGACGTTACGGATAAAGAAGTTGATTATTTTCTTCATCTTGGTCGTGGTTAAGAGTTCTTCATCTGCCCATTTGGTGACGTAATCAACTGCTATGATGGTGTATTTCGCACCACCTTTAGGATCGACAAGAAGATGATTTCAGTGCCCCTAAGTGGCAAACGGCTATGAACTAGCCATTTGACTAATTTCCATCGGCGGGGTTCCCGGACTTTTTGCAAACATCTTGCACTCGTCACATTGTCTAGCATGATCAACCGCATCTGGGTAGATAGTTGGCCAGTAATACCTGTAGTAGAGTACCTTCTTTATCATGGTTTTCCCCCTGATGTTATTACCGCATTCTTCTTCATAGGTTTTGCTCAAGATATCATCATGGGCGATATGCCAAAGCATGGGGATGGATAAACTCCTTTTGACACACGAATTATTCTTAGATGATTTGGCGTGAAGCTTTGAGGAGGATCTGTCGTTTTCATTCCTCCGTTCAGTAAGAACTCCTCATTGTAGATAGTCTTTGATAGGAGTCAACCATGACAACTTTTCATTTTGTTCGCTGAGTATGTGTGTAATGATGTAATATGTGAAGTCGGTTAGTAGCTCTTGGACTTAGCCAAGATAAGGAGCAAGACAATGCCCCCTAGCAAGATCAACTTCCTTAAATTCGTATACTACCAATCAAGAATCACAAAAGATATGTAAAGTTTTCACTTCAAATCCTCTAGCAAGTTTGAGGCTGACGGTCAAGGCTTCATACTAAGCATCATTGTTTGTTACAGGTAAATCGAGTTTTAGGACGTAGCAGATTGATCGTTCCTCAGGAGTCATTATCAAGCCATAACACTGATCATTGGATGCTCCATCCTCGTACATTTTCCATCTTATGGTTGGTTCTCTGCTACTTTTCGAGTAGTCATCTGAGGTAGTGAATTTGGGTGTGAGGTCTGCTAATTTCCGTCCTTGGATAGCCCTGTCGCAACGGCTGGTAGGCGTAGACGTTGATGGAGTGAGCCTAAAAGTAAGAGTGGATCTTTCATGATGAAATCAATAGAGATTGTGCTAGCTTTTGTAGCTTCGGGTTGATATCCAATGCATGGCTCACGATAGTTAATGAAATCACATATGCATGTCAGAATGGGTCCAAGGGAACATATCATCATTTATTCAGAAAAATCCAACTAATTCTTTCATCATCACTGCACTGAGCTGTGATCCGATATTCAGCACCCGGAAAAGGTCGCCATGGCTGGCTGTAATGTCGACCGTCATATTAGCAGGTGCCATCCCAGATTCTTTGAGTAAAGATGTAACTATTTTGCATAACATTCAATGTGAAATATGGTTGGGACGGCCAATGCTGATGGTTACTCTAGTCGAATCCTAGAGTCTTGTCATGAGTTATTGAGCCTAATAGCGAAGGGCTTTGAATGCTCTAATAGATTATCAGCAAATGGCCAAAAATCAGGCTTAAAAGCGCATTAAAGGAAATGTCGAGTGGGGGTCAGCCTCGAGTGGCATGCAACTGTATAGCTGGATCTTGCTATGAGTTTGAATTGGCTTGTGCATTAGAGTAACGCACTTTCTATTCAATGCATTCATGGTTCTTTACCCGTCTTTCGGGTTGGAGTGAAAGTCAATTGCCCATGAGCTAAGGTATCTATTTAACGATTCTATCTTTAGGCATCCTCACGGTTGTTGCCTTGAGTAGCTGTAAGCACTATTTATAAGTTTTAATACTGAGCTATCGTAGCCAGTTTTTGGATGACCATGCGTCTTCTCCCAGTCTCGGGTTGATAAATGTACTGTATGGACGGTTGAGTCTCGTCCTAGCTATGTTCATGTTTTCACCTAAACTCCGAAGACATAGAGGTGATTGGTGAATAGTCGGTTCACATTCATCTTGCTTCTCGCTCGTGCCCCCAGGTCTGGGGCATATACCGATAAGTAGGAAGGCCAGCCACGCCCACTTTAGCTTTACTCTCTTTCCCGTTAGATCGTGGGATCATGCCAGTCGATGGGAGACTAGATCTCGCCTATCTTGGATTTTATCGTGGTTTTCCATTCCAAGAGGAATACTTCGATGCCACATAAGTTTCAGGGCATAATTTGGACAGTGGATGGTCATCCACGTCCACTTTGGTTCATGCTCTGTAATCAGATCTCGGGGTAAAGTTGGCTACAAATGCAGTCGGGTTATGCTCATCCAGTTTCATACTCCTCCTAACGAATCGAACGAGGGTGCTGGAGAATTTTTTACCAAGTATTCGTGGTTTACCCTATTTTCCATACTCTAGGGGTCATAGTTTTTCAAAAAACATCCGAGTCACATTCGTATGTGCTTGTTGTGGATCGGCATTGGCCCTTGGTCTGAGGTATGATATAGTAGGTTGCTCGTAGCTTTGGATGCCGTTTCGACTGGTTCTGTATTGAGGCCACCCTGCAGTCGTTGCCTCAAGTTATAAAGAACGCCACGCTAGAGCTACAATGAGCTGTCGTATTCAGCTTTTTAGTGTTTTGTACCCCTGCCCCCAGTAATGATTTGGCCAGGTCACTGGTTGGATGGTCGAACTCCATCCTCAACGGGATAATAACCTCCTGTCGATTCCAGGTCGAAGTTTGCGGAATAGAAAATGGTCGGAATCCACTCGTCTATTTATCGATGTTTATACACCACTCTGCATTCAGGTGACTTAGTGTTATTCTCCCCCCGGTTGACTCGTGCCCAATTTGTGTTCATGATTCGGTCCACACTCCAGGGACTTAGAGATTGGTCGAACGGTTTATGCTTTAGTCCACAGTTCGAGACGCAGAGATTTTCGTCAACTCGTTTATACTCTAATTCGCACTCTGGGAACTTAGAGTAATCCGGTCCGCTTCTGGGATTTAGGGATTTTTCTAAAGTCGTCTATAATCTAGTCCATGCTCTGGGGACTGAGAGTACTGTAGTCCGCACTCTGGGGACGTAGAGGTTTATGAGTCATTTATACTCTAGTCCGCACTCAGGGACTTAGAGTACTTTAGTCCGCATTCTGTCTCCCATTCCAGAGGGTGAGACCCCCCGGATGGTTGAGAGTTTGTCCGAACCTGGTAGATAATCCTTCTCTCTAAGGTTCTCTTTAAGATTTCAAAAGTCGTTATTCTTTATGCAGGACTATTGCATTCTTGTTTTCCACGATTTTGTGTAGGCCATTCTGACCCCAAGCCCACTCTGAGGAGAGATGTCGCCAAGGAAGTGGGGGAGAAAACAAGTGAAGCGACTCACGCAGGGGAGGCTTCTGGTCCAGACGCTCAGGTGATCGGAGCGCTTGACGAAGACAAGTCTGAAACCTCCTCTCCTACCGACGGGGGTTATGAAGTAGAAATTACAGGCGCCTCTGAGCATACATCCGAATTGAGCATGGAGGAGCGGCTCGAGAAAGAGAGGGAGGAGACGGTCAAGGTCATAGTAGATCCCCGAGTTGTGGACTTGGACGATCCTTTGAACAAGCCGTTGAAGGTCATCCTTCCTGGCAGGTCCAAGCCTATAGAAGGCCCCCATACTCCTTCAGTTGCTACCCCTCTATCAAAGAAGAGTACCAAGGGTAAATGCTCTAGAGAGGAGCCGTTTGGAAAGAAGTTGAAGAAGCACAAGAAGTGATTACTATCCTCGTTCAACGAGGGTTAGTTTAAGTCATGTAATTATTTTCATCTATTTCCTTAGTCCTTGTAGATAGAATGTCGACTCTGAATTTTGGAGGGGTTGTAATAGAAACTCATTTCTGAATAAGGTTTAGTTTCTTTTTCTGTCTTACAAAAGACTCTTATTGTTCGGTTTTCTTTGTGATTGTGATTTTAATCCAAGCAGTTGTGAGTAACATAGACTTCTCGGTCCATCTTCATATAACTCGGAAACTCTTCGGTAGTCGTTGAACTTCCATTCTGTGCTTCGAGCACTTAGAATACTTTCTAGCCCGTATGTCAGGGATTTGACAAATTCAAGTCATTTGTGTCATAGTTCATATTCAGGGAACTTGGAGATCCGATTCTCTTATATTCGAGTCTGCACTCTGGGGAGTTAGAGTACTCTAGTCTGCACTCTGGGGACTTGGAGGTTTAAGTCATTTATACTCTAGTCCGCGCTCTGGGGACTTAGAGTACTCCAGTCCGCAATCTGGGGACTTGGAGGTTTAAGTCGTTTATACTCCAGTCCGTGCTCTGGGGACTTGGAGTACTCCAGTCCGCACTCTGGGGACTTGGAGGTTTTAGTCATTTATACTCTAGTCCGCGCTCTGGGGACTCAGAGTACTCTAGTCCGCACTCTGGGGACTTGGAGGTTTAAGTCATTTATACTCTAGTCCGCGCTCTGGGGACTTAGAGTACTCCAGTCCGCACTCTTGGGACTTGGAGGTTTTAGTCATTTATACTCTAGTCCGCGCTCTGGGGACTTAGAGTACTCCATTCCGCACTCTGGGGACTTGGAGGTTTAAGTCGTTTATACTCTAGTCCGCGCTCTGGGGACTTAGAGTACTCCAGTCCGCACTCTGGGGACTTGGAGGTTTTAGTCATTTATACTCTAGTCCGTGCTCTGAGGACTTAGAGTACTCCAGTCCGCACTCTGGGGACTTGGAGGTTTAAGTTGAGAGCAGTCGTATTTCCACTCTTTAATTTGTATTCATCTACTGTATCGAGGCTAATGTCGTCGAATGAACAATCGAACCACGTTTGCTCACGGAATGGTATTCTGCCCCCCAGGATGAGGGATGGAATTTGAAAAATGGACGATCGATTCTCGTCCGCTTGGTGATTATAGCTCTTCCAATCAAGTCAAGGAAGGAGGTATATGACAGATGGTTGAATCACATCCATGTTGGGTTAGATAGCCAAATCTCTTACAATTTGCTCCGTATCTCCTTCTAGAAAATAAGGATAATAGATTGTTGAGTAGACAAAGTAAGTTGCATATGTTCCAAGGTGCAGTCGTGTCCATATATTGACAGCGATGGTTAGCGAGTACGCAGTCTACCATAGCTACTTCAAGTTGGGCTTTCGAACAACCTTTCGTGTTCAGGGTAGGATTTGATGTGTAGATGATCAAATCACGTCCACTTTAGACGGATCCCGGCATCACTGAGCTTCGTGAGGGGTATTTGTATTTTGTCAAACTTTGTTCTATGACTCGATTGGAGTGGATGATCGGGCCATATTCATTCCAAGCTGTTTAGGTCTCCAAGTCAAATGTGGAGGTTGATGGATGGATGGTCGGTTGTTCGAATCGATCATAAGTTGAGCATACGAACTCGAATCGTCTTGAAACTTGGAACATTGGCTTCCCTGGCTTTGATTGTTATGTCTTGTTAATCGTGGCTCGATCTAGACTCGGACAAAATCCATCGATATCCATAGTGAGCCTTTGTGTAATCGATCTCCAAGACGAACTGTCACTGGTTTCTAATCAAGTTCTTGGTGTCACGGCCTTGCCAAAAGGCGGTATAACATTTTCCCCCCAAAGGACGTCTTGTGTAAACATGACGTGCTTTGAAAAACCGCAGTCTTTCATGCTGAATATTTCCATTCAGTTGATTGCTTGACAGTCGTCTTTTAATCGTTTCGTTGCAATCTTCTTTTAGACAAATTTTCAACTAGCATGCTTTGCTTTGGTTCTGCCCCCAGTTTTGGGGATGAGTATGGAGTTGATGTATGTTTATACTCCGTCTCGCACTCTGGGAGTACGGAGTTGAGTAGATGTTTATACTCCGTCTCGCACTTTGGAAATACAGAGTTGATTAATGTTTATACTCCGTCTCGCACTCTGGGAGTACGGAGTTAAGTAGATGTTTATACTCCATCTCTCACTCTGGGAGTACGGAGTTGATTAATGTTTATACTCCGTCTCGCACTCTGGGAGTACGGAGTTAAGTAGATGTTTATACTCCGTCTCGCACTCTGGGAGTACGGAGTTGATTAATGTTTATACTCCATCTCGCACTCTGGGAGTACGGAGTTAAGTAGATGTTTATACTCCGTCTCGCACTCTGGGAGTACGGAGTTGATTAATGTTTATACTCCATCTCGCACTCTGGGAGAACGGAGTTAAGTAGATGTTTATACTCCGTCTCGCACTCTGGGAGTACGGAGTTGTGCGAAGGATCGTCGTGTATCAACCCATTTTTAGCCTTGATGTGATGGCTTGCCCCCGAGCTCGAGTTTCACTTAGCGAGTGGCTGGTCGTATCGCAGCCGCTCTCTACTTGAATAAATTCCACTTGCAGGATGGAATTCAGCTCTCCGTGCATCGTGATGTTGTACATTGTATTTAATCCATAGCCCCAAATCAAAGGCATATGGTTGATGATGAGCAATAGAATTATTCTCGTCCAGATGTAACTCCACACGTCCGATCATGGTCTGCGTAGATTGGTTGGCAACCAAATATGAGTACCTGGACACCTGCATCGTTTTGAAAGTAGTTTAGTTCAAGCTAGTCGTAGTTCATAGAACAATTGAAATAGAGATGGAAATGGAAATAATTCAAAGAAGATTATGGTAAATCTCATTGATATGTGAAGCAGCATCGTGTGCTCGTTATTCGACTCCACCCCTGGCTCCTTTCAAAGGGATGTCGGCCGTCAACCGTCCAATTGATAATCATAGCCCTTTATTAATAGGCATCGGATATTCACTGCCCGCCATTCTGCAGGACTTGTACATACTATTGAAGCTTTCCTTTCCAGGTCATCTTTTCGATCACACCTCAGAGGTGTTTGTAATCGCCCGTATTAGGATCAGTGAGCATCTGGGAATATACAACATTCCCCTGATTTTCTTTAGACTTTGGTGTACTCTCTTGAGGTTGGTTTCCAGTATCACTCCGAGTCGTGAGTCTTCAAGTAGAGGTTGTCAATTGAATCTTTCAAAGAGCATATGAGCTGAATTCTAAAGTCTTGTTTCGGCTACTGGGATCTACATCCTTAGCCAACAGGCCTTCATTGTTATTTTTCTTAGTCTGTTCCACTCCTCCTCACTTTAGTTCTGATTCATTTTGTAAAAGAAACGATCCATAGTCGTAGGAGGCTCTTTAGCTAACTAGCTGCCAAAATATATCTGGAGGTCGACTTTCCTCAAATGTGATTAGTATGATACCCTTGTTAGTAGTTGGAATAAATTGCTTAGAGCCAAACATTGGTTTGCTTGGAGTCACTAAATTCGAAGTGCTAGGTCAGCGAAGAATGGTGCTTGGAGTCATCTTAACGTTTGCTAGAGTCACATAATCTATGTTCTCCAACCTTTGGGAGTACCGTTTGAATAGCAGTTGCTTGTCCGTTCCCTTGATGTCGTTCATAAGCTGCCGCTAGATCCTCTATGCCCTGGTCAATCATGGGATGTTATGGAAGTGGATAGAATGCTCCTTTATTAAGTTGATTTTTGAATTCACTATCCGGAGCCTCTTTTTTTGGAAATTTGGGTCGTACCCGAAAAAGTTATTTTTTGAAAATAAGGGTCGTACCCGATCCATATATTTTTTGTATAGGGACCAGTCAGATTGTTTTTTGAGAGAGAGATCGGTATATAGTGCATGGATTGGTCTGGACACTTCGTTCGGCACAGAAGTACTGTTCGGCATACAGAAGTACCGTTCGGCATTGGGGCGTTCGGTGTTGGCATGTGGCTCAGCCAAAGCTGTTCGGCCAAGGCTGTTCGGCAGAGCGGATCGGCCTAGAGTGGTTCGGCCAAAGCTGCTCGGCCAAGGCTGTTCGGTAGAGTGGATCGGTCTGGAGTAGTTCGACCAAAGCTGTTCGGCCAAGGCTGTTCGGTAGAGTGGATCGGCCTGGAGTTGTTCGACCAAAGCTGTTCGGCCAAGGCTGTTTGTCCAAAGTGGATCGTCCAGAAGTGATTCGGCCAAAGCTGTTCGGCATCCACACTGTTCGACATTCCAAACGTGTTCGGCATTCACACTGTTCGGCACAACCGAGTCGTTCGGCATACAATACCGTTCGGCATTACAGAGGCGTTCGGCCTAGAGGTATGTTCGGCCTGGAAGGGCGTTCGGCCTAGAGGTATGTTCGGCCTGGAAGGCCGTTCGGCCTAGAGGTATGTTCGGCCTGGAAGAGCGTTCGGCCTACGCCTTTTCTGGAGCGTTCGGCATATGCCTTTTCTGGAGCGTTGGGCATACGCTTTTTCTGGGGCGATCGGCATAAGCCTTTTCTGAGGCAATCGGCATAAGCCTTTTCTGGAGTGATCAGCTGAATTGCCTTAAGAGGAGGGTCGGCCTTCATTCAACTTGAGTGCAAACTTCAACGTCCAATCCCCATATCTTGCGTACATCAGTGAATCCAATCTACGGCTATCAGCTTCCTTTAGATTTCTTTCAAATCTGAGTAGAATATGAAGTTTTCTAGTAAACAACTGGATCTATCTCGCGAATATGGAAATCCACTAGTAGACGATGAGATCCAATCAAGCTGAGAATTCAATTCTCAGTGAAAGCACCAAAGTGTTAGCACCAAAATTGGTCACTAACCTCGTAGAGAAATATTGTGTAGAGATATAAGTGATGAAGATCAATTAAACAAGGAAGAATATGCTAATTTAAATGCAGAAAGTAAGAACACCAGATTTATAGTGGTTCAGCGTAACTGCCTACGTCCACTTTGAGGTTAAACTTTATTGCTCTTCTTAATGATTGATTACAGATACAATCCATAGATCAAATGCTTGAATACAATTGCTAAGTAAAGAAGATGAGTCTTGAAAATGGCAGAGTCTCCCCAGTGTTCCCGAAAAAAGGTCCTTTTCACTGTGCCCCTGCCCCTCTATTTATATACAAAGATGGGTTGGACTTCCTAGGTGGGCTTGGCAGCCTAACACCTTGGCCCAAATGGAGTGGTCGCTATATGCCGAACCAATCAGGCCGAACGGTTGGATGCCGAACCACTCTCTCCATGCTGAACGAGGCGCTTGTTGCGTGCGATGTCGTACCATTCTCTTCATGCCGAACGAGGCGCTTGTTGTGTGGGAAGAGTGGGTCGAATAGCAATTGAAGCCGAACATGCCTATGGCCGAACGATGCTTCTAGCCGAACGATGGGCCAGGCCGAACGATGCCTTTAGTCGAGCGATGCTTCTTGGCCGAACGAAGGCTCTGGCCGAACGATAGCTTATGACGAACAATACAGCCATGCCGAGCAATTGCACACGCCGAACGTCTTCTGATGCCGAGCGCTCATAGATGCCGAGTACTCCTGGATGCCGAGTACTGCTGGATGCCGAGTACCTCCTTGATGCCGAGTACCTAATTGCCTGGTCAAATCTCCAGGAAACACCTGATGTTGAAGTAGAGTGGCAGAAGGAGATGACCTCTTGGGTCGTCGCTACGCAGTCCATGATGTTACGGCTCAAGATGAATGCGGATTGCTCAATTCCAATTAGAGGGGCGATGAAGGCTTGAAGGCGATTGGCTAGGACCTTGGTTATGATTTTGAAGGTTGTGTTAGGAGAATAATAGGACGGAAGGACGAAAGGGAAGTAGCGCCTGGGGATTTGGGGAGGAGGATGATATTTGCATAGTTGATGCGGGCCACGGATGATGGGTCAGCATGAAATTCAGAGCACATTTCGATGATGTCGAATTTGATTGTTTCCCAATAGTGTTTGAAGAATAGAGGGCCGAATCCATCTGGGCCAGGAGCCTTGTCGTCAGACATGCTCTTAAGCGCCGCCCAAATTTCTGCTTCTGTGAAGGGATGGTCAAGGGGGATGGGAGGGTTCTCCGGGTAGAGCAGGTTCCAGTCAATTGAAGGAAGAGGGGGGTGGTGATTACCTAGAATGGTTCGGAAGTAATCCATGAATAGTTTAAGGATATCTGATTGGTCTGAGATGGTGTTGTTGTTGTGGGAGATTTCATGAATAAAAGTGGATCTTCGTCTGCCATTTGCGAGACGGTGGAAATAAGCAGTGTTCTTATCGCCATCCTCAATCCATTTCGCTTTGGAACGTTGTTTCCAACCTATTTCTTCTTGCAGCGTCAATCTGTCCAGATCAGCTTCCAGCTCTCTCAGGCGAGATCGGTCTAATTCGGAAAGGGGGGAGGATTCTTCGAGTATATTTAGGTCCAGAATCTCATCTTGGATAGCGGAGATACGCGAGCGGATGGAGCCCCAAACTGATTTGGCCCAGGGTTTGATGATCTTTCGGAGGGAATAGAGTTTGGAGACGACTCTGGCAGTGGCTGATTGGATGGGGGAGGGCTGAGACCAGATTTCTTTTATGAAGTTATCAAATGATGGCTCCAGGAGCCAGAGGCGTTCGAACCTGAAGGGTCTGATATGACACATGGGGGAGCTAGTATCTAGGAGGAGTGGGCAATGGTCGGAGATAACTTTGGCTAGGCCCGAGACAAGGGAGAGAGGGTATAAATCCTCCCAGGCCGGGTTGAAGAGGAAGCGGTCCAATTTAGCTAATGAAGGATCTGATCTACGGTTAGACCAAGTGAAAAGGCGATTACAGATGGGTGGGTCTATCAGGGAGCAGAGATTGATGAAATGGTTGAAGGCTTCAGAGTCTTGGGAGAGGTTGCCCGAGTTCCTTTCTGTTGGGGATTTGGTGGTGTTGAAATCACCTCCGACAACCCAAGGGCCATTAATGTGAGAGGAGAAGGTGAGACAGTTCGACCAAAGTTCATTTCGATCTCGAGTGTTTTGTGGGCCATAGATATTGGAGAAGAAGAAGATTGTTCCAGTTTGTAAGTGACGAAGTGCTACATGTAGGGCTGCTGTGTGGTAGAAGGTTTGGCAGTGGGACCACACGGATTCATTCCAGGCTGTCAAAATACCTCCGCTAGAACCGACAGCATTTAGGTGGGCCCACCCAGTTAGGAAGGGCCCACCGATCTGTCTGAGCGTGTTGGGGGTTGGGTCTGACAGTTTGGATTCTTGCAGGAAAAGAATGTCTACTTTTTGTAGGGATATGACAAGGCTAACAGAATGTCTTTTACTGGGGTCCCCCAACCCCTGTGTGTTCCAGGAAATTAGCTTCATTGGGAGAATGATAGGCGCTCCGATTCTAGTGCCTGCATGGAGGTGTAGTGTTCTCCATGCAAGTTCACTCCCATGCAACGTGCCATTTTCTTATTTAAGCTTTTATTAAGAGAGGAAAAGACTACATGTTTAAAGAAACTACCAGGGTGAGATGCTGCTCTGTCCAGTCTGGAGCTACGGCGCACTGCCGTTGGAGTGATTGGCTGAGTCCACTGAGCGGCCGCTGGAGTGGCTGGCTAAGCCCCCTGATTAGTCCTCGGACGGGCCGCTTGGCTAAGTTCTACTGGGCTAGGAACGGGGAACTGATGAATGAGAGAGTGGGGATCAGCTTGGGGGGGTGGTATTATGGATCTGCACCGGGAGGGACAGGACATCTATTTGAGGGGTAGAAATATGAGGCAGATGGGGCGGGGGTGCGGCAGCTGGGGGGGTTGGGATCTGCTGGAAGAGCGGGGATGATAGGTCTAAATTAGAGAAAGGGTCCCACCTATGCTCTTGGGCTGGCCATGGCTCCCAGCCCCTTGGACCCACCACTTCAAACGACTGGTCGAAGTGCTGGCCGGGCGCTGGTGGGGAGCCGGAGAAGATTGGGGAGTAATTCATGACGTCGAATCTGCCTTCCGACTCTAAGTCTTCGATCGGGACGTGGCGTTCAAATAGGGGGAAATTTCTTTCGTAGTCTAAATCCAGCAGGTGGTTCTCCGGGCGCCTGCTTGGATGTTCGTGCTCCCATCTTTCGATGTTTAGGAGGTATTCTGTGTTGTTGAGGACGGTGACGAAGGATGATGGAGAGTTGATGCCACTGAAGAATTGTATTTGAATGTATAAAAAATGATGATCAAGTTCCGCCCATTCGCAGTCATCCTGGGCCAGCAATCTACCCACTGGCTTGACTGCTTCAGTGATGGCTTCTGAGTTGAAGCGTGGGAGCTCCGGGAAACCTGAGATTCTCGCCCACGATGGTGGGTCCAAGGACGGAACAGGACGGTCGAGCTCGGACCAAGACTGGAATTGCACGGTTCCTCCGGCCCTAGAGATGGTCGATCGCTGAAGGATTTGGTCTCTGATTGAGAATGTGGGGCAGTAGAAGATGAAGCTGGTGTCGGTCTTGAGCCAAAGCGGCCAGTCGCTGTGATGGAAGGTGGAGGAGAGTGTTTGGTGAAGAGAGTCTATAGACCATGTGCCAGAGATGATGTTAGCGATGAGGAGCAATGCTGGGTCCACCATTGAGAATGTTTTGGGATTCAAAAATGTGTTATGATATTGCTTCGGGGATTGGGGCAAATTATGTGTAGCTACAGGGGATATAGAGTGCATCGGGAAGCTGAAAGGTTTCGTTTGAGCTGAGTGGAGATGTGACTTTGGGACCCATCGAGTAGAGGTGAGTTTGTCTTTAGTGGGAAAGGAATGGACTCTACTGTTTTTACGAGCCAGAGTCTGATTGAGGATTTTATCGGGACAGTGTGTTTGTGGATGCCCAAAAAATCCGCACTTATAGCATATCATTACGTCCCGACAAAACTACGCCACGTGTCTAAGACCTGCACATCGAAGGCAACGGTTTTCTTGCTTCAGAAATTCAACCGTTTGGCGAACGTTTTTGAAATGCGGCAAGGGGTGGCGCCGCTTGGCTGGAGGGTTGGGCAGGAGAGGGGAGCGAGGTGCAGAACCCGCCACCTGGGCATATGTCTTGGCGGCGGGGATCTCGATACAGAGAGGCTGGTGGGGTCCGGGCGGAGGCAATGGGGCTTGGGTTGGGATCGCCTGAGGGTAGGGGGCGGCCGAGGAGGTGGGAGGGGGGATGGATCTTTCAAAACAGAGTTGTATTTGCTAGGGACGAAGGAGATCGGGGGTACTAGGTGGGGAATGGAGGACGCCATTAAAGTGAGTTAAATGCGCTGTTGGTGGATTTAGAAGGCAAGAGTTTGATCAGGCCGATTAGTTTGTCTTAGGGTGCAATAGCAGTATTTGCTAAGAAGCCGGATGGATCGTTAAGGCTATGTATCGATTATCATAAGTTGAATAAGAGAATGATAAAGAATCGATATCCATTGCCACGGATTGACGATTTTTTCGACCAGTTGAATGGAGCCAAGGTATTTTCGCAGTTGGATTTAGCGACATATTTCCATCAGCTCAGAGTGGCAGAGGATAGTATACCTTTGATAGCGTTTAGGACTAGATATGGGTCATTCGAATGGTTATGTAGGGAATGCAGATTACAGATCTTAAGGTAGAATTAACACTAGAGGGTGGGGGTGAATAGTGTTTAATGGATTTTATGGAAATTTTGAAATCTTTTGAAATTAAGCACTGACAGATGTAAACACAGAGACAATTACAGAATCAAAAACAGATGCAAATAGTAAATAAAAATCATTAAAAGAAAAGAACACATCGGAATTTTATACTGGTTTGGAGTTACCCTACATCCAGTCCCATACAATTTATTGTGCAGATTTCTTTTCAAATATAATTTCGATATTACAACCTCGATTTCAAGGCTACGAGATACACCCTTCTGCCGTCGAGTCCAGGGCAAACTCTCTTGATTTAACCAGGCTACAAGATCACCTAATTGATTTATGGGCTACAATCACACCCAATTGATTTACAAGGCATAATCACACCGTTTCCAATCACACTTTGATAGAGAGAGACTCGATACACTTCGATCTTTCGATCTTTGATTACAAATGATCCTATAACTCTGAATAGCACTGAGATCTTTGAGAGAGAGCGGCAGAGAATCAAACAAGAGGTGATCGAGTTTGATTCACTTAGGATTTCGGCAGAGTTTTGTTAAGAATATTTGAAAATAAGAACGAAAAAGAAAGAGGAGAAAAAACTAAGAAAACTTGAGTAAAAATTCGTTCAAAACATCAGGTATTTACAAAAGAACAACCTTTGTTTCCATTCAAAAGGTTATGACGAATAGACACTTCTTTTGAAAATTTAAATTTTGAAATAAACGGCCACCATGTCAACATAGGGTGATGGGGTATGTCGACATGCCCATTTATATTTTGAAAATTGATTTTTCTTTAAAAATGTTTTCTATTCTAAAACTTGTCAAAACAATTTCTGAAGTTTATAAACCATTTTGAATATAGTTTAAACTTATAAAAGAGATTTAAATAATAATCTTAAAAATATATAATCTATAATATTAAAGTAATATTAAAAACTAAGTATAGAATATATTTTGAGAGTTTAAAACTTATAATATTAAAACCAGGACAAAGTTAAAAAACAAAAGATGATTTTGAAATCAAAATATAAAAGATGATAAAAATCGTTTAAGGCTAAAATATTTAAACAGAGAGAAATGACTTTTAAACAGTTTTTTTGAATAATATTTAAAATAAATCATTTTGAAAATTTTGTGGGTTCCATTCCACTAGAGAAGGTCGTGGGGTCCATCCCACTAAAGAGGTCGTGGGTTCCATCCCACTATTAAAGCGAGAAGGTAGATTCCATTCCACAATTAAAATCTGAATAAAGATTTTAGTGCTATTATGGAGTTTTAACGTAAATCTAGAAACTATTACTTATCTTGATAACTTGAACTCTTGAACTCTTGGTACTCATGAGTCTTCAGTCTTGGTTTCTTTATACTGTACAGTCTTCATTCTTTAGTACCTGCATATATATCCTGCATATACATATATATCTAGACAAGAATATTAGTATTTCTATTTTAAAACAAGTCCTAAAGTTGTTGTCATCAAAACCATCATCTCTAGAACTAACAATCTCCCCCTTTTTGATGATGACAACCTTTGTTTATAAAATCTACCCCACTATCCTCTGATTCTACTCTAACTCCCCCTTATTCCATCAATTCCTTCTTAATCTACTAACTCCCCCTTAATCTAACCCTATCTAACCTATTTTAAAATTCTCCCCCTTTGTCAACAACAAAAAGTGATCCTAAACTATATAAGTCCCCCTTAAACTAATACTATGGAACTAAATACCGATGACGAAGTATAATAAGCAAAACGTAAGTATAATTTTATTATATACGTTGTTATATTACATATATAAACACAAATATATACAAATACACATAATATATAAAAACGTTAACATAAAAACAAACTAATGAGAGTCTTTGATAATTGGTGACTTGAGAATCGAACAATTTGGGTAATGGAGAAAAAAATTTCCACGTTGTTCGACAAAATTACCATCTTTATCAAAACAGACTTCTCCGACGCAAATAACTTTATCATCTTCGTCCATTTGCGCTTCTTCTTCTTCGTCGTCGTCTTCTTCTAATGGATTGTGAATATGAACGTTTGAGGAGTCATCTTCAATTACGATCGGGTCTGCATGATTATCCATTAAGAATTTTTGTAAATTTCTAAGGATTTTGCCCTGTTTCTCTAGTTCATTAGCCATCTTGATTTGCATGACGTGCAACTCAGTCATCATTTGCAAAGTGTCCTTTAAAGTTTCCTCTATCTTCGTGACTCGGGCCAGTGTAGTTCGTTGAAATGGACCAGTATTAGGAGAAAGGAAAGAAAAGGTCGCATTTGGTTTGATTTAGAAGAGGAAGCCATTATTTTATGTTTTCGGAAGTTTATTACAGAGAGAAATGAAGAGGAAGACAGAAGAATTTGAATTATAGAGAATATATAACTACCAAAATAATTTTAAAGGGAAAATCAAAATTCCAATTTTTACCGTTGTATGTCGACATAGGGGTAGGGGGTGTCGAGATCCTTAATGAAAATTTGACAATTTTATTTTTCTTTATTTATTTAAGTATATATGTTACTATATCTATATTCTATATCTCAGTTATAGAGCAAATATCTAGTTCTCTTGTAAATTTAGTAAAGGTTGATTGATTCAAAGGTTTGGTCAGAATATCAGCTATTTGATTCTTAGTGTTGATAAATTCAAGAGAAATAATCTCTTTACTTATATTATCTGTGAGAAAATGATGTCTGATATCAATATGTTTGGTTCTAGCATGGTGAGTAGGATTTTTGGATAAATTTATTGCGCTTGTATTGTCACAATAAATTGGTGATTTAGAATTATTTAATCCAAAATCCTTTAAGGTCTGTTGCATATAGATAACTTGAGAACAAGCCAAAGCAGCAGAGATATATTTGCTTTAGTTGTTGATAGTGTGATAGTATTTTGCTTACTAAACCAGGAAACTAGAGAATGTCCTAAAAAGTGATGAGTTTCACTTGTACTTTTTCGGTCTGATTTATGACTAGCATAGTCAGCATCAGAATATGAGATTTAATCAAATGAATCATTTTTAGAGTAAAATAGGCCATAGTCTAAAGTGTGTTTAACATATCTTAGGATACGTTTAACAGCTTTTAAATGGGTTTCTTTGGGTTGAGATCGGTATCTTGCATGACACTATGCATGATATCAGGCCTAATCACAGTTATATAGAATAATGATCCAATCATTGCCCTATATAGTTTCTAATCGACATCTTTTGACATGTATTCTTTATTCAAGGCTTCATCGATTGCCATAGGAGTGGGTTTTCCACTCGCAGTGGTCATACCAAATTTACTAATAAGATCCCTAGCATACTTTTCTTGACTAATGAAAATATCACTATTTAATTGTTTTATTTGCAATCCTAAAAAGAAAGTAAGTTCACCAATATGACTCATCTCAAACTCTTTTGTCATTATTTCAGAAAACTCTTTGTTCATTTCATTGTTTGTTGATCCAAAAATTATATCATCTACATATATCTGTACTAATTGAATATCATTTTTGTTTCTTTTAATATAAAGTGCATTATCTACTTTACCAATTTCAAAATTTGATTGTAAAAGATAAGATCTTAGTCTGTCATACCAGGCTCTAGGAGCTTGTTTTAGTCCATATAAAGCTTTCTTTAATTTGTAAACATGATTTGGAAACTTTTCATCTTCAAAAAGTGGTAGTTGTTCAACATAAATATCTTCTTTAACAAAACCATTTAAAGTTGCACTTTTGACATCCATTTGAAATAATTTGAAATCGTTGTGGTTTGCGAAAGCAAGTAGAATTCTAATGGCTTCTAATCTTGCTACGGGCGCAAAGTTTTCATCATGGTCTATTCCTTCTTCTTGACAATAACCTTGCGCGACTACCGAGCTTTTTTTCTAACGACCTCACCTTGTTCATTCATTTTATTTTTATAAACCCATTTAGTTCCTATTATAGTTTTGTCGTTAGGTCTAGGAACAAGTTCCCATACATAATTTCTAGTAAATTGATTCATTCTTGCATGGCAAGAAACCATGAATCATCAGATGATACTTTCTTTGGATTTTTAGGTTCAATAGTTGATATAAAAGCTACATTACTCATTTTGTTTAATTGATTTCTAGTTCTAACAATAGATTCAATATTTCCTAGTATATTTTCTACAGGATGATCTTTTAAAAGCCTGATTCTTTTATTAGGATGAACAATTTCACAATTTGTTTCATTTGATTCATTATTTGAAGTAACAAAATCAACTTCATCATTTATTTGAAAAAAATCTTTGAAATTTTCATCAAAAGATATATGCATTGTTTCTTCAATGGTGTTAGTTTTTAAATTGAAAACTCTGTATGCTTTACTTCTATTAGAATATTCGATAAAGATTCCTTTGTCGGATTTAGGATCAAATTTATCCAAATTGTCTTTTGTATTTAGAATAAAACATTTGCTTCCAAAAACTTTAAAATAAGATACCTTTGGTTTCTTATTGAAAAGAAGTTCATATGGTGTTTTATTGGTTAGCGGTCTAATTAAAATCCTATTCAAAATGTAACAAGCTGTAGTGACTGCGTCAGCCCAAAAATTTCTTGGTAATTTACTATCTGAAAACATGGTTCTTGCACACTCTTGAATCGTCCTATTTTTACGCTCTACCACTCCGTTTTGTGGTGGAGTTCTTGGAAAGGAAAAATTATGAGTTATTCCTTTTTTACTACAGAAATCCTCAAAATTTTCATTTTCAAATTCTTTACCGTGATCACTATGAATAGTTTTGATTTTTAAAGAAAGTTGATTTTGAATTCTTTTTGCAAAAGTTTTAAATAAATCAAAAGCATCACTTTTAAGTTTCAGAAAAATTGTCCATGTAAATCTAGAATAATCATCTACAATTACAAAAACATATTTACTGTGATTTATTGACTGAATTTGAGATGGGCCAACATATCTAAATGAAGTAACTCAAGGGGTTTTGAAGTTGAAATCATATCTTTCAATTTAAATGAACTCTTCCTAAGTTTTCCTAATTGACAAGCATCACATATACTATCTACTTTAAAATCCATTTTAGGAAGACCTCTTACTAAATCAAGTTTTGAAAGTCTAGATAAAAGTTTGAAATTCAAATGCCCAAATATTTTATGCCAAATCCAAGGGCCACTTGTATTAGCCAAAAGACATAGGTTATCATTTGAGATTTTCATACTGAGGATATAAATGTTTTTCTTCCGAATTCCTTCAAAGATAATATTTGATTTATTATCTTCGATGTGACACTTATCTCTTTCAAATTTAATTTTGTAGCCCTTATCACAAAGTTGACTTATACTAAGCAAACTGTGTTTTGGATTCCTAACTAATAAAACATCAGAAATAGTAGGAGTTTTAGAGTTACCCACATTGCCGATGCCAATACATATCCTTTTGAGTTGTCTCCAAAGTTTACCATTCCACCATCTTCATAAATTATGTCATTTAGTATCTCCGGATTGCCAGTCATGTGTCTCGAATATCCATTATTAAGTATCCATTTATTTTTCTTTATTTGCACTATTTTTCCATTGAGTTTTGATTCATCAAAAGCCATATAACACATCTGTTCCTACACAACACAACAATTCGGTAGATAACTTGATTTTCTATAATAACAATATGCAGACTTATGAAACAATGATGATATGGACAGTTTTGAACTAGTGTTAACAGAATTTTCAAAAATTTCCATTTCAAACTTTTTCAAAAATCAGATCATGAAAACTTTGAAAACCTGGCTCCGATACCAAAAGTAGGGAATGCGGATTACGAATCTTAAGGCAGAATTAACACTAGAGGGGGGTGAATAGTGTTTAATGGATTTTATAGAATTTTTGAAATCTTTTGAAATTAAATACAGACAGATGCAATTCACAAACACGGAGAAAATCACAAAATCAGACATAGATGCAAATAGTAAATAAAAAGCAGTAAAAGGAAGGAACACACCGGAGTTTTATACTAGTTCGGAGTTACCCTACATCCAGTCCCACACAATTTCTTATGCATATTTCTTTTCAAATATAATGTCGATATTACAACCTCGATTTCAAGGCTACAAGGTACACCCTCCTGTCTTCGAGTCCAGGGCAAACTCTTTTGATTTAACCAGGCTACAAGATCACCTAATTGATTTACGGGCTATAATCACACTCAAATGATTTACAGGCCACAATCACACTGTTTTCAATCACACTTTGGTAGAGAGAGACTCGATACACTTCAATCTTTCGATCTTTGATTACAAATGATCCTATAACTCTGAATAGCAGTGAGACCTTTGAGAGAGAGTGGTAGAGAATCAAACAAGAGATGATCGAGTTTGATTCACTTAGGATTTCGGCAGAGTTTTGTTAAGAATATTTGAAAATAAGAATGGAAGAGAAAGAGGAGAGAAAACTAAGAAAACTTGAGTAAAAATTTGTTCAAAACATCAGGTATTTAAAGAAGAACAACAATCGTGTCCATTCACGAAAGGTTATGACGAATAGACACTTCTTTTGAAAATTAAAATTTGAAATAAATGGCCACCATGTCGACATGGGGGGATGGGTATGTCGACATGCCCATGTATATTTCGAAAATTGATTTTTTTTTAAATGATTTCTATTCTAAAACTTGTTAAAACAATTTCTGAAGTTTATAAGCCATTTTGAATATAGTTTAGACTTATAAAAGAGATTTAAAAATAATCTTAAAAATATATAATCTATAATCTATAATCTATAATCTATAATATAAAAGTAATATTAAAAACTAAGTATAGAATATATTTTGAGATTTTAAAACTTATAATATTAAAACCAGGAGATAGTTTAAAAACAAAAGATGATTTTGAAATCAAAATATAAAAGATGATAAAAATAGTTTAAGGCTAAAATATTTAAACCGAGAGAAATGACTTTTAAAAAGTTTTTTTAATTTTTTTATAAAATAAATCATTTTGAAAATTTCGTGGATTCCATTCCACTAGAGAAGGTCGTGGGTTCCATCCCACTAAGGAGGTCGTGGGTTCCATCTCACTATTAAAGCGAGAAAGTGGATTCCATTCCACAATTAAAATTCGAATAAAGATTTTAGTGCTATTATGAAGTTTTAACATAAATCTAGACACTATTACTTATCTTGATATCTTGAACTCTTGATACTAATGAGTCTTCAGTCTTGGTTTCTTTATACTGTACATTCTTCATTCTTCAGTACCTGCATATATGTCCTGCATATACATATATATTTAAAAAGAATATTAGTATTTATATTTTATAACAAGTTCTAAGGTTGTTGTCATCAAAACCATCATCTCCAGAACTAACAGGATAGTCATGTCGTTCGGATTAACTAATGCGCCAGCTTTCTTTATGGATTTGATGAACTAGGTTTTTCGAAAGCACTTGGATAGGTTCATATTGGTTTTCACGTAGATGATATCTTGATTTACTCTAAGGATGAAAGAGAGCATGAAGTTCATTTTAGAGTGGTGCTTAAGATGCCGAGGCAGCATCAGCTGAAAGCGAAGTTCGAATTGTCATTTCTGGAAGAAGGAAGTGAAGTTTCTTAGTCATGTAGTCTCAGAGGAAGGGTTGTTAGTAGATCCGACTAAGATTGAGGCAGTAAATAGTTGGAAGAGACCCGAGACAGTAACCGAGATAAAGACTTTCCTTAGGTTGGCTGGTTATTATCGGAGGTTCATTAAAGATTTTAAGCAGATAGCGGTGCCGATGACCAAGCTGACAAGAAAGGGTGTAAAGTTTGTGTGGACCAATAAGTGTGAGGAAGCATTCCATAATTTGAAACACTTATTGACCCATGCACCTGTGTTGGTTGTTCCAGAGAGGAATTAGGATTTAGTGGTCTATACAGATGCGTGTGGAACAGGATTAGGAGCTGTGCTGATGTAGAGGGGTAAAGTGATTGCCTACGCTTCTAGACAGCTTAGACCACATGAGGTCAGATATCCAACACATGATTTGGAATTGGCTGCGGTTATTTTTGCTTTGAAGGTATGGAGGAATTACCTTTTGGGAGAGAGGTTTGAGTTATATACAGATCATAAGTCGTTGATGTATTTGTTCTCTCAAAAGGAGTTGAACATGAGACAACATAGGTGGTTAGAGTTTATTGCCACTTATGATTTTGGCATTGAGTACACACCAGGAAAAGGCAACAAGGTTGAAGATGCACTTAGCAGGAAACATCAGAATGCAGTGTTAGCGATGATTACTGAGTGGAAGGATTTGGAAGCATTAGCAGATTGTAGAGTGAGTGGAGATCCGAGGCTGGGTCTAGTGGAGATACAGTTGTATTATCTTGTTTGGAAGTTCGACTAGGGATGATCCAAAGGGTTGCTTATAAATAGGAAGAGGATCCGGCATTAGCTGAATGGATCAGGAAGTTAAGAGATGGAACCAAAAGCGATGACTTGAAAGATTTCAGTCTTGACCAAAATAGGAGGTTGAGAAAGAAAGGAAGGTCATGTGTTCCGAGTGTAGGAAACATAAGGAAAGGGGTCTTGGAGGAATGCCATCGTTCGAAGTTCTCGATTCATCTAGGAGGTACTAAGATGTATCAGGATATTAAGAGGAGTTTCTTCTGGGAAGGTATGAAGCAGGATATTGGTTTGTGTGTGAAGCAGTGCATGATTTTCCAACAGGCAAATGCCGAACACCAGAAACCAAGTGGGTTGCTTCAGCCATTAGACATTCTTGTATGGAAGTGGGATTCTACATCCATGGATTTTATTAACAGGTTGCCAAGGCCGAACAGAGGAAATGATAGTATATGGGTCATAGTGGAAAGCTTAACCAAAAGTGCCCATTTCATTCCAGTTAGGTCAACCAGAACAGCACCTGTTTTGGCAAGGTTATTCCTGAAGAATGTGGTTAGGCTGCACGGAATTCCTAGTAGCATAGTTAATGATAGAGATCCTTTGTTCACTAGCGAATTCTGGAAGAGTCTACAGGAAGTTTTGGGAACCGAGCTCAAGATGAGTACCGCTTACCATCCACAGACAAATGAGCAAACGGAAAGGGTTAACAAAATCTTGGAAGATTTGTTAACAGCTTGTGATCTAGATTTCGTGGGATCATGGGAAGACCATCTGCATTTAGTCGATTTTTCTTATAACAACAATTATCAAACTAGTATTGGGATTGCACCATTTGAAGCTTTGTATGGAAGGCCATGCAAATCTCATGTATGTTGGTTAGAGACCGGGGATAGGTTGGTTCTTAGTCCAGACTTGGTTAGAGAGGCTGCAGAAAAGATTGAGGTCATTCAGGTTAGAATGAAGGAGGCTTAGTCTAGGCAGAAAAGTTATGCAGATAAGAGACGGAAGGACTTAGACTTCTCACTTGGAGATCAAATATTTATTAAGGTGTCACCGATGAAGGGTGTGATTAGATTTGGAAAATCAAGAAAGTTAGCACCTAGATTCGTTGGACCTTTTCCTATTGTTGAGAGGATCGGGAAACTCGCATATAGAGTTGAGTTACCAAGCAGTTTAGCAAGAGTCCACGATGTTTTTCATGTTTCTTATCTCAGGAAGTGTGTTAGAGACCCGAAGACTACTATTGCACCGACTGTGCTAAATGATTTAGTGGTAGAACCAGACTTCACCATTGTGAGGAAGCAAGTTGGCATTATTGCGAGAGATGAGAAGAGACTTAGAACCAAAACGACCAGATTAGTCGAAGTCCAGTAAAGTGACGATGACATGAACTGTACTTGGGAGATTCAGAGCAGGATTAGAGATACTTATCCTGACTTGTTTGATGGTATGTTTTACCTTCTGGATTGATTTGTTAAGTACCTTGTTGTAATTTCAAGGACGAAATTCTTTAAGAAGGGGAGTCTGTAACACCCCAGATTTTTGGTAACATTATTTAGGATATTTAGTTAGCTAAAATAAATAAAATAATGTGTTGATTAGGGGATTGAGATTTGATTTAATTAATGGTAGCCATGCCATTTAAAACAAATAAATTAAAGAAGGGTTTAAATTAATTAAAGAAGGGTTTAAATTAATTAAAGAAGGGTTTAAATTTAGGTAAGGAATGGGTAAAATAGGAAAGAGACCATTCCTATATCTTCCAAACCGTAGCCATGTATAATGTTACACGTTCATTTCATTTGAAAATTTTATAAAACAAGGCGGGCCACCATTAACAAGGAAAAGAAGAAGAAAAGGTAGAAAGAAGCTAATTCAAATCAAATCTATTCATATCTCAATCTCTTTAATCACAAAGGTGAATAATGTTTACAACTAATTTTAGATTGTGTTTTCGGTTTCAATATGAATTTTAAATATTTTGCAATGATTTTCCATGTTTTTGTATGATAGAATGAATATATATACTTGTTGATGAATTATGGTTAATCATATTGAATTTATGATATGTTTTAAGGTGAAAACCCTATTAAATGACATCCAAATGCCTTGCTAATTTTTATGAAGGTCATAAATATTATTTTAGAGATGTGTTTCAATTTTTAGAATTTTTGGAATTAATGTGGATTTTATATAAATTTTCTAGTAAAGAAAATGATATTTTGGGTTAATAATTATTTATGGGTAAATAATAATAGAGTTGGGTTTGAAATTTTTATATGTTAGAAAACATATTAAAAGAGATTTTCTGGACTTTTTTTAGATTTTTCCTAAGTATTTTGATGGGTATATAAAATTATTTAAGGTATCGGACTTAAATGTTTAATATAATTTAAAGAGGAGAAAGGGCTTTTTGTAAATAATTTAAATTGTTAATTCTGAAAATGGCAGCACTTTTGAAAAAGTAATATGGCAACCAATCAGATTTAGACAAACAAGGCAAGTTAGGTACAAAAGAAATAGTTCAAAAGTACAAATAAGTAGGCTTTTTCTTGTTTCGTCTCTTTCGGCACTAGGTTCCGCCTCTATACTATCGCCTCTAACACAGTCGAAACCAATGCATATGGAATCAGAAAACTGGTATGTAATGAATTAGATGTGGGTGAAAGGTATAGCGTCGAAACCATAGGATTCCGAAAGGGTTGAAGCTTTGCTTTGGTTTTAAAGAAAAATGCGACTGCTTGCTTTCGACTAAGTAGCTTTCGACTAAGTCAAATGGTTTTAAAGAAAGAGTTTCGATTGGGTTGCATTTTTGTTTTAAATATTTGCTTTCGAATCAGTCGAAATCTTTAGCTTCCACTTCCTACCTTTCGATCCAGATGGTTTCGAAGGGGTTCATTTTGTTTTCTAAAAATATGGCCACCTCTCCAATGCTTTCGAAGGGATGGTTTCGACACCATCACTTCATTACTTAGGAATTGGTTTCGAAGCCGTAGCTTCCGACTTAAATGTTTTAATACCCTTTTTCTATAAGTAAAGTAAAACCCAAATGGTTTCGAAAGAGATAGTTTTAAAAGGTTTCGAAACAGATGCTTTTGACTATAATGGGTTTCTGATCCTTTTGCTCTACTTGAAGGCAGAATCTAAATGTTTTCGACCGAGACGTTTTTAATGGTTTCAAAGGATTCAAATTTTGAATGGTTTCGAAAGGTTTCTACATGTTTCAAATTGAACCCAAAATGCTTTCGAAAGGATTGAGTTTTGACTGTTTTGAAAGGTTTTAGTGAATGGTTTCGAAAGAGGTGGTTCCCCAGGGTTTCGAAAGGGTTAATGGAAAGTTTTTCCCCATGTTTTAGAAAGGCAATACTTAAAGGTTTTAAAGAGGGATGTCTAAATTTTTTAAAGATTTCAAAGGAAGGACTTTTATTGGTTTCGAAAGAGAGGTTTTCAATGGTTTCGAAAGGTAAGGTTTGGCCTTTCGGCCTAGAATAAGTAAAAGGTTTTACTTAGTTTCAAAGGGGTTACCTTCAAGGGGTTTTGAATAGGTTGTTTAAAAGTTTAAAAAAAGGTTTCGAATATATTGTATAGGCAGATTAGCCTAAGTATTTACAAGTTAAAAAGGACTTTAACTTATTTGAAAGGATAGCTAATCCTTGTTAAAATTTATCAACATTATTTTGAGTAAAGTGTATATATCATGGCAAAATAGCTTAGAGTAAAGCTAAAGATTTATTTTCCTTGTATATATATATATATGATTTGAAGGACTAAATCATTTTGAGAAGGTTTTCAAGGAAAAATTTAAAGGGTAGTTAACCCTAAGAAAGTAATTCGGACAGTTAGTCCATTTTGCAGGCAGTCGGCCTAGATTTCGGACAGTAGTCCAGTTTGCAGGCAGTCAGCCCAGTTTTATGAGCAGATAGTTCATTTGTAGCATAATGGACCTTGCTATTACATGTAGGCAAATAGCTCACATATTCTTCGATGTTACTAATTATTAATTAATTTATTTTTAATTAATTATTGTTGAAATTACGAGGTGTTACATTTCATTTCCAATAGTTTACGTTTTATCCAATTTGACGATCCAGAATTTTATCACTTTGATGTATGAATATTTAATTAATTTTAAATATTCCATTAATGGTTATAATAATCAAATAACCCTTTTTTAACTAATAAGTAATGATGACAAACTTACTTTGAATATTTGTTTACATAAATAAAGGGTTCGGTGAAAAATTGAAAATGTGACCAAAAATTATTTTTCAGATTTTTGACTTTTCGTTGAACAAAAGTTGTTGAACTTATTGTGCACACTAGTTTTCATTTGAAGACACGCATTTAACAAATAAGAAGTGGTTAGCACTAAAATATTATTAGTAGATTAAATAAGAAGTTAGAAAATATTTAAAAAGTTAAGTAAAAGAAGGTTTTTATTCCTTATTTTAAAATGACATATTACTAAGTAGTACACAAATGGATGGTGATGTGCTGTGTAGTAATCATGAGCACATAGAGAAAGGTTGTTATGGAAGGGTAGTGGAGGGATAGTTAGGTAATTTGGGGAAGGGGTAAGTGCGGTAATGTGCCATTTTTCAAATTCTATAAAAGAGCCCTCCTTTGTTTTCATTTCTTTTTTCCATTTCATGTTCATTCTTTGCTCTCTTTATTTCATTCTTCTCCACTACTTTTCCCTTCAATATTATAAAGAAAATTCACTTCAAAACACTTCATTTTCTCTTCTAAATTCTTATTGACCTTAGATCTACATAGTTGGTACCACCACCATCACAAAGATTCAAACTTTATCGCCTAACCCCACTTTTTCTACCTAGGCCGTCCACTTTATGTGCCTTCCAGGGCACGACATGAGCAGTAAAGGGCATGGGGAGGAGTTTATTAGAGCTAAGGCAAGGGAAGGTGGTATCTTGTGATGTTTGTTGGTTAGTAGGAAGTCGTAGTGGCATGTTGCAAGAGCTTGGTTGAGAATAAAAGTGAGATATCTCACTTTAAAATGGTTTTATTACTAAATGTTGTAAAACATAAATTGTTGTTTATACTTGTGTATATTGCTTGTTTGGATTTGATTCCTGTTTGGTAGCGGATGACATATGTAATTGTTTTTGCAGAAGACTTAAATGACTTGTTAATGTGACTATCGTCATGTGGTATAGTCTTGAGCTAACATAAGGATTAGTAAGGGACTAGCAAAAGTGAACGGAAGTCGAAGTGTCTTTGTAGCGAATAAGTCGTTATGGAAGCACTTCGAAAAATAGAAATCTTATAGAGGGATCCTAAAGGATTTCTTGCCATTGTTGATTTTAATTTCATTTATATACTTATTGTATAAATTATTGAACACCAAAAGCTTGGCAGCCACTACACCAAAAGCTGAATTTTACAACAGGCCTTCCGCCTAATTAGCAACGGTTACTTCCCGTTGTAAAATATAACGGTTGTTAACCGTCGCAAATGATGGAGGGAAATTTCCCTTTGGCGCCATATATTTTTGTCCGTTTCTTTTCTATTGGTGACGGGATTTAACCGTCGTTTATTTTGTGCCACATGCTGGCGGTATAATTTAGTCTTTGCGCCATAATATTTACAACATCATGAAACATATTTCCCCCAAATTATATCCCCATTTCGACCCAAATTAAACCTAGATCGATTTCGCCCCAAAATATTTCCACCACCTCCGCCTCTTCCGAAAGAGCCAGAGCCACCTATTATCACTTTGGACGATATGTTCAGGAAGACCAAGACCACTCCCATATTTGTTAATCTATCATTGAATTCATTCATTTCTCCCACTGATTTCACTAATTCACGGCTCCTCTGATTCACAATTTCAATTTGTGATTCAGATTTTTTTTATTTTTAGCATCAACTCTTTTATTTCCTGAGTCGAATCCTATACTATTTTGATTTGGTGAATAGTTGTTGACTTTGGATTGACGGAAAATTTGTGATGCAATTTGTCGAGTGCGAGTCTGGAGTAGATTGACTCTTCAGTACAGATTCAAACTGGGAGGTCAAGTTGAAGAGGTAATGACTTCATAAATCCAAAATGGCTTCATAAATTTAAAATATGACAGCAAGTATGCAAGTTGAATTTAAATAGTAATGAGTATTCATAAATGAATCATATGACAGCAAGTATGCATGCCTGAAGTTATAGCCATAAGTATTCATGATGTTTCACTGGCTACTCATATGCTCACTGAAACACATTTATGAAGTTTCATTTCCAGTTCCATGACGTTTCATTGTATGTGGATTCAATTGCTGAATATTTATTTGAACGACGGTATGCTATTTTGGTTGAATAGTAGGATATGCTTGCTCACTTATAGAGGTCTATACGTGTTTCTCATATTGAATTCGTACACTACAACATGCTCATTTTTACTGAATATGATTGTTGTGTGATTTAGTAACCTGCAATATGATTTATTACATACTTAATCGCTAACTTAGTTTGTTGATTTAATTTCATGCTTTGCAACTTATTTAAATAATGTACAGAAAATAAGTACATGTACATTATGAATTGTGTACATGTTATGTGGAGTTGCAACTATTTTGTGAAATGCAAGGTAAATAATCTGAAATTATATAAGAGGTTTTATTGAATAAGTAGGAATTGGGTAATATTTCTAATTGCAAATAATAGCAAAAACAATTGTTTATAATCAAGTAAAAGATTGAATTCGATAATTTAGAAATGAATATTAATTATTAAATGGGATTTGAGGCATTTTCATTCATTGTATATTTTAAAAGGCAACTTTCAAGAAGTATATAGGATTTGAAAAGTGCTTAACAAATATGGGCGCAATTTTCTCAGGCATGCTACATGAAAAAATTTATGTAATGTATGCAAGTATAAATGCAAAAATATAGAAAGCAATATATACATAGAGTAGGATTTTTTTTCTTCTTTTGTTCATAACTTCCTAAGTAATATATCGATAGCGATACTGTTGATGTTAGGTGTTTTTCCTTTGAATATTCATGATAGTTGGGTATGCACACCTTTTTGAGTTTGCTATCATGTAGGGTTAATTTTGTAGCCTATAGCTCAGAAAAAACGGATGAGAATGAAACAAGTTATCCTCCTTTCTTTTTTATAGCAATAATGTAATATAGTTGGTGAGCATTCTTTTTTTAGTATGATTTTTAAAATAATCAACTCACCATTGAATTGCTTAATACTTACTAATGATAGTGTAATGTTTCATACATAAATATATGAAACTGTAAGTGCAGATAGACAATATCTTGGTTATGATAGTGGATAGATTCCTCATCTTCTTCCCCATTGTGTTCATTGTTTGGCTGAAACATAATTCATCAAAGTAAACACATTCACTAGTAAAAGAGGAGTAGCGCATAGACGTTATGCCGGTGCTAAAATTCATGTCGTTGTAATGTCAAATTTTTTTGGAAATAGTTTGGTGCTAATGTTAAAAATAAGATTGATTGTGCAAAATAATAACCAGTAGGGATATTATTTGATTGGTAGTTGATTGAGTTGATTATTGTAGGATAATATCAACTAGTGATATTATTCGATTGGTAGTTGATTATTAATCGATGATAAATAATTGTTTAGTAGTAATTGTAGATAACTATTATTGGGTAAATTAAATTTTGTAAATGATGCTCCTTTTGGGTGGAACTTGATGTTTAATTTGATGACTAAGCTGCAATAATGACCAAGAAAGTGATGCAAATTTATAATGACATGATATCATTTGTTTTATCCGTATTTATTTTATGTAAAGTTGAGGAACTCATAGAGTTGAACTAATTGTTAGCCATGTCCTAGGAATGATTTTATTAGCTATTCTACAGTTTGGTGAATAAAATCTCACGCGAATTGTCAAATCATGCTCCTTTCAATTATAGGTACCTTTTCTTCTAATTTTTTTTATTGCATGAATGAATTTTATTGTAAGAATTCACCGTGGTAAAACTGTAAGTTTCCGAGTGAAATCAAAACAATTCATTGTGGTCAAAACTGTAAATTTCTTTCTAAAGTTGTCCATCTCCTTATAGTACAAATTGATGGTTATTATTATATCCAATAATTTGTTATAATTTCTATTCATATTTTTGTTACACACACGCATTGTGTGTATGTATGTATACATACACAATCTATTAATTATGCTTACTATTGGATGGGGAATGGCTCTGTTCCATTTTTTTGATTTTTACGTTAACTTGCATATGGATTTTCTTATTTGACTGTTGTACAGTGGGTTCAGTCCTATATTTGGTTACTCAACTGTTAAAATTGTATTTTAATTAAAGAATATATGTTAAACCGATAGATCATACTGCTTGGTACATAAAATTTGAGATTTTTTTAAAAATTTCATATTTTTAATCGACTGTGAATGAAGCTAAGGTTACAACAAAATAGGGTGGTTCATATTTTTACGTATTCTAATGGAGAAGAATTTTATATTTTGATTTGATAAGTCTATAACTCAAAACTGGCAATGGAGTTCATGACAGAAAGGCATAGATCCAAAAATGCACAAAATAACTTGGGTCATTGTTTCTGAACATGATGCATGGATGGAAACTGTTACATCATTCTATTTTTTTTTTGATTCATGGCTGCTTATAGTTCATGAATAGTAGATAGAATAGTACATAATTTCTGAACATGATGCATGGATGCGAAGCGAGTGGATGTATTTGGTATAGAAATAATATAGGATGTTATTGTTTTTTAAAAGGTTTTAAAATTTGGTACAGGAATACTTTTAACCTTATCTTTTATAGGATTGTCTCTTATAATTTGTGGACATAAAGAAGTTTATATTGGTGACAAGTAAGGATGCTTATATTTTATGTCATATACATAATAATATAAGTTAAATAATTCATCTGTTTAACCTTTCATTTGGAAACTACTGGAAAACAAAATTACATACTCAAAGTTGGGATGTAGTATCCACTGGAATACAAACTTTTATGCTCAAACTCGAGGATTAAATCAAATTCACACATCTTGGTAATACATCAGTATAAGATTCCGTGGTCCAGATCAACTAATGAAAGTTTAGGGCTTTTGCCAAGTTTATTTTAGAGACCAGTAAATTAAAGATACAATGGTTGTTTTGTATGATTTGATCATATTCAAAGGTATAAATCTGAAAATTTTAAGAAAAGGGAGATTAGAAAGTGTGTTTTGGGTTTTATAAATAGGAAGAATTTGCATGCTTATAAATTAAGAAGGAGGTGGCAGGGATTACTACTTGAATGGCTTCTTTTAATGTTAATTTTTTTTGGAAATAGTTTGATACTAAAATAATAAACTTAGTTAATTTATTTAATTATGATAAAATTTTGTTAACTTAGTTAATTATGATAAACCATCTTTATGTATTAATTCAAATAATTTCACTTAAATATCAATTTAATTATTTTAGAATTATTATGCATTTTAATCCTCGAAGCCTTTGCATTTAAACATGAAATTATTCACGTACTTATTAGCTCATTATTTTCTTTCAGTATGTCTTTTAATATAGACAAACAATGGATGAATGAATCTAATCGAAGAAATGAAGAATATGTGCAAGGAGTGATAAATTTCATTAAATTTGTTACTGAAAATGGTGGAAATAAGGAAAAGTTTTCATGCCCTTGCACGCCGTGCAAAAACGAAGATACATTTGAATTAAAAGAAATTCATTATCATTTGCTTAGACATGGTATTGATCAATCATACACTGTGTGGTATTTTCACGGGGAAAGAATACCGGAGAAGCCAAAACAACAACCGGTTAGTCATGCCACAAATACCGATGAGTCTGAAAATATTAGGATGGAAGATTTGGTCAATGATGCAGATAGATTCCATCATTTTCAACCTACAAGTCAGTTGCATGATAATGCTAGTATTGGAGAGCAGTCTACGGATAAATCATTTTTCGGTAGTGCAACTGCAACAGAGCCATTGTATCCTTCATGTCCAAAAGGGATTACAAAGTTGTATGCCATTGTTAAACTGAATAGCTTGAAGACCCAATACGGCTTTTCAGACAATGGTGTGACTGCACTACTCGAATTTATAAAGGAGTTACTCCCCAAAGGTAACACGCTACCATCAAAGTATCCCAACATGAAGAAGATCATTAGGCAACTTGGGATGGATTACATAACTTATGATGCATGCATTAATGACTGCATCTTGTACTGGAAAGATAATGCAAACAAAGTTTGTTGTCCAAATTGCCCCGAACCAAGATATAAGTCAACGCTCGATGAAGAGAGAAAAGCTATCAAAGTACCTCAAAAGACGGTAAGACATTTTCCTTTAATTTCTAGATTGAGGAGGCTGTATACTGTACCATGGGTAGCAGAAGCGATGACCTGGCATGGTCGTGCCAAGTCCGGTACAACCGTAATGTGTCATCCGCGTGACACTTCTCAATGGAAAACTGTAGATTCTTTTGATTCTTCGTTTGCTGCCGAACCACGAAATATCACGCTTGGAATAGCAACAGATGGTTTCTGTCCGAATGCTTCTTTAACAAATCCTTATAGCTATTGGCCAGTGATTGTAGTACCATATAACCTTCCTCCGTCTTTGTGCATGAAAAGAGAGTTCTCAATGTTAACACTGTTGATTTCTGGGCCAAAACAACCAGGGAAGGATATTGATGTTTATTTAGAACCTTTGATAGACGAGTTAAAGCAGTTATGGGAAGGAGTCGTTGCATTTGATTCATTTAAGAAATCTGAGTTCATAATGAGAGCAAGAGTGTTGTGGGCAATCCATGATCATCCCGCTCTTGGGACTTTATCGGGATGTACAACTCACGGCTTGTAACAACCCGAGTTTTTCTAACACGAAAAACCGGACCATTTGGGTAAAGAAGAAGAGGTAGAAGAAGAAAAATAGAAAACAACATCAGAATCTAACCATCGCAGCGGAATAAAATATAATATATCAACAGATCTTTACACAAATCAAAAACTATATCTGTTTATACAATACATCAGAATACATCATCAGAGTACATCAACATCCATAACATACAACTGAATACACAGCGGAAAAATAATAACAAGTACGGGAGTACGTATCGTCATCCAGCTCGTCTCCTGAGCTCCACAGCATCATATCCTAAACCTGTTTATCTCGGTCTGACCCGAGCATCATATAAAACAATACCCGAGTCAGTCTGGAATACCAGCGTGAGAAAATCACACTCAATTTGATTATTAAAGTTTCAAAATCCCTTGAAAACAAAAGCATCTCGTAAGACCACGCCACAAATAAACATGTCGGGTTTTTACCTTACGATAGCTAAAACACTTTTTATAAAAATCCTCTGATATTATAATAGTGTCTATAGAAAGTAAAATAGAATCTAGCTGAAATGCTTGCATCTCACATTTCAACAATAGTTGGGCACAATCAAAACCGTACAGGCACGTAGGGAGAATGGATTTCCAACGAATGACTAGGCACTGGGGTACCACCTATCACAGTACGTGGCCTAGATCACAGTACCGAGGAGTACGCCCGCTCCCCTGCAACACAAGGCCGGAACCATCCCTTACTGGATGATCCCGAATAAAATCACCCCACGGTTGGGATCAGCAACCGCACCACTAAGCCGAAATAAAAAGGGACATCTAGACAGGGATGACCTTACCCTCCAGTGGGAGCTACCCACGAAGCCTTGCTGCATAACCCCTGATTTTCAGTCATTCCCGGTTGATGAGGTTCGAGGCTAAACGATACCTTTTAGAGAACATATCCCTTAGAATGCCCATCGTCCGCTGACGATGTTTCGCAAGCATTCGTCCATACAAGTCCGTCCCGGGTTCGAACGGAACCGAAAGCACTATTCCTACTACATCCATTTTGGAAATATCCTCAGGATTAGTAGCGACTAGCCCTTGCACTTCACTGCTCCATCTTCGACTTCGAACACGTTACCCGAAACGTACAAACCGAATCGAAGTGGTATTCGAGTCTCCAGACCTAGAATCCTGGTATACGGAAACTCGATCCCGGTCTCTCCGAAACGATCAGCGCATTTGGCCAATATTGATAGTCGGTTATTTAACTATCAATTAACATCCACAAGCAACCATCACACAATAAATAATTTCCCACATTATTTATTTGCCCAAATATCTTTCCAAGATATATTTCCGAATTTTCAAAACTCATTTGAAAACAATTTCAAAACAGTTTCCGTTTACGGAATACATTTCCAAATATTTATTTCCTCTGAAACACCAAGTACAAAACACTTAGATTTTAAAATAATCTTAAAACACTTTACTATAAATATACTTAATAATATTGAAATTTAAAAAAAAACTATTTTAATACCTTAACAAAATATATACTTAAGAAATATTTAAAATGAAACCACTTTACAAATATAAACTAAATTTCTCTTTTTAAAATATAATACCAAATCACTTTTATATAATTACTACAATAATAGATCTTTGAAAAATACTTACTTTAAAGTTTAAATATTTAAAAAGAATAGGTTTCCTAAAACATACTTACTTAGGAAATTAACATTTAGAAATAATAAATTTTCTAAAATATGCTTTTAAAAATACAATTAGAACTTTTAACTTATATTAAAATTGCTTTGAAAACGTACTTGGCTATACAGAGAAATATCCTTCTCACTCCCATCTTTTAAAAATAAAATAACATTTATTTTTAAACCAAACCATATCCTTTTATAAATTCCCACTTTGAAATAATATTTTCAAATATCCTCTGATATTTTATTTTACTTTACAAACCCAGTTTATCTCTCCCAAATCTCATTTCTCTTTAAAATTCAAATTCCAAAGTATTTAAATCAATTTATAATTGATTTCCCAATTTATTTTACTTTGAAATAAATTTTCTTACTTAATCCATTTATTTCCAAATTCATTAACTTCCAGATTTTATTTCTCATTATGATTTAAAATCTTTAAACCGAAACACAAGTTTCAGATTTCCCAAATTCCTTCTCTTTTTAATTACATTTAAACATTGAATTAAAATAAATTTTTATCCCTTTAAATAACATCACATAAGTCTTCTTTAAATTCAACATTTCTCTATTTATTCAAAATTCCTCTTTTCCATATTTAATTTATTCGAATTCACTAGAATTACTTAACTTAATTTTACTCTTTTATATTTTCCAAAAATCCAATTCAATTGCTTTTGATAACTCATTATACTGGGAAATTCAATCCAACCAGATTATCCAATATAAATTATCACAGGATAACAACAATCATATCACAGAATATTTAAACAAAAATTAAATATTTTGAGGAATCCAGTTGGATCCCTCCAACCTGTTTCCCTGCATCCACAGACGTTAGCACAATACCAATTCCACTTTGAGGTGGAATATCGCGGTATATGGGTTTATAAAATATCATCCGCTATTATGCGGCGCATAGGGTCTCATCCGCTATATAATGCGGGAATATCAACAACTCCAATATATACATATGCCAATATATATATATTGGTATATACTACTATATATATATATATCATATCAACCAAATCAACCATTCAATCAAATATTTAAATTTAACCATTTAAATTTAAATCTAACTGAGTGAGATTAACTCACCTTTGCTTTGTTTGCAACCCTTTTCCAAATCGACTTTTTTCTTCATGATTTTAGACCTTGAACAGATATTAGATGATTTTATTAATATTCGGACTAATCGAACAATTAATTTCTATTAAATAGATTTGATTAACTAAATCATTTATTAATTTAATTTACTAAATTTCCGATGATCGAACAGTCAATTATATTTAAATTTAATTAACTAATAACTTAATTTTAAACTAATTCCCCTTAACAATTTCTATCCAAAATTAAATAAGTTAATTAGACAAATTGACTTCCATTTTAAAAGGTGTGTGTATATTTATATGGTTATTTATCTCTACTGTATATCTATATATACATATACTCTAAGTTGAAAATAAATAGTTTCATATGCTCCCCTATACTTACTGTCAATATTTTCTAACATATATGTAAACTTTAAAATTGAATTAATAAATTTGTATATACCTTACTATCAATATCTCGTGCCCGAGTCTTCCCTGTTCGCTGCTGCTATTAGGAACCAAAAGCCCTAACTTGATGATTCGACCATTCCACGCGAACCCTCACCATCACGAGCCCAAACGATTTCGTCGCGTCACTCAAAGCCCAATCACCATGCGCCGCCCTACCTTCGCGTCGCCTGCCATCACAACCCACGCTTCGACAACCTCCTTCAGAAACATCTGACATCGCGACCTCATCACCCATCGACATCCAACACAGCGAGACAAACGAACTCCCCTTCCTTCCGCACGCGAACACGAGCTTCGAAACTCGGTCGATTTTTAGATTGAGGAAGTTTAGAGGTGAGCAGCGATTTTATCTCGATCTGGCTTTTGAAAAGGAGAAAGGGGTTCGGCATGGACTCGAACGAAAGGAATGACATGATTTTGAAAAGAGGGGAAAAGAATAGGGATGGAACGAATTTTAACTCTGTATTTCTTGAGAGAGGACGCAGGTTATACCAGGGAGAACACGTGTTTTGAACTGCCTTGCGTGTCTGCATAGGCTTGTTACAGGTGTTGAGAAATGAAAGCAAAAAGCACTGATGGGAGATATATCGACCAGTTAAAATATTAAATTTCCGATTAAATTTCAGCGCGTTTACATTCCGTACGATCACACGACAACTCCAAATACTATGAAAATTGAAATCCAATAATAATACAATATTACGGATCCAATGGAACTGGTTTCGCTGAATTCCGAGACTGTGCCTCGGACGGCTATTTTTAAATTTAATTTCAACGATATATTTTTAAAACTGAACAAAACTCTTTTAAAATTCCATTTTAAAAGTTCTATCATCTTCAGTATTAACAATATAAATTTTCTGAACCTTTGAATTATTTTTAACAGGCTTAAAATCAAGATTCAATATTTTACCCAATCCCGATAATTAAATTTAATAATTAATTATCCAAATAAATACTGTATATTTGAAATTATAGTTAAAATTTAACCTCCGGATATTTAAAATAAATTAAATATTCACATTTCAAATATACAAAAATTCCGGGTCGTCACATTCCTCCCCCCTTAAAAGAATTTCGTCCCCGAAATTACCAGTTAAGAGAAATGATTCGATACCCGTTCTTTTTCCCAATCCAAATAGTTTTAACAACTTTCCATAACAATTCTTTTATTAATGATACACTAATCATCCTTTAACTTCCCAAACTTATTCATAAGTTCAACCCATACCACCTGCTTATCCATTCAAATTTAAATTTGAATTCAAATTTATTTTATATCTCAAGTTTGGATTTTCCAACATACTAAACAAATCTTCTTTCCCACCTTCCCATTTCTGATAAACCACACACTTATATTTTTTATACTTCCATTCAATTATAATTAAACTCATTACCACATTAATTCAATTAATCATACTATCCAAACTCATATTTAATTTATACATACTCGAACAAAGTTTATTTGCATCCCAAATTATTTTATTTTAATTCAATTCCCTACAATTTCAATTCATATTTTCACTTATAGTCTCAAGTTGAATTTCTATTAACAACTCAAGCTTCACCTTCAAATTCTATTATTAATTTCATTTCTGAATTTTATAAGTCACAAACTCATTTACATCCATACTTCCATCTATTTAAAATAAATTTCATTCACATTTTATCCTTTAACTCAGAATTATACATTTTATTTAGCCAATAAATATTTTTATTATTCCATACACAACTTTAAATAAGATTCCAGAGTTTTAAACAATTTTCCAAAATTTCAAAATCATTTTTTAAATCAACTATATCCAAACCCTTTTCAATTTCGAAACCAAACTCAGTTTTGCAAACAAACACCAGCCCAAAACATCCAGGTAGCAATTCCTCTTTTGGAAACTCGAAAATGAACACCGATGATGTCGCGATCATCATCGGAATTATTTTCCAGCGACCACTGAGAGTTTAGTGCTTTTATCACTTTAAAAACATTTCAAACATTTTTAAATCCCAAATCCCACCAGATTTCAATTCAATTTCAAAAATATTCATGAAATAATATCACTATTATTTCCCCAAAACCTTTAAAAACTATTTTTAAATCCAAAGGAATTTAAATCTTTCCCAAAACTTCAAATTCAAAATCCATCCAATTTTTATATCCAAACATTACTCTGGAATTCTATCACATTTTATTTCAAGTTATAAGTCACTTTTACCATTTACATTTACAAATTTCATTTGTTTATGAATTAATCTCATTTGATTATAAATCACATTTGTAATTCACATTTGTATATAAAGTTTATCTCAATTTATAAATTTCATTTATAGTCTATATTTCAAATTCCATTTTGTTATATAAATTTATTCTTTCATCTTTGGTTATACTTTTTCCAATTTCTGATTCAATTTCTACTCAATAATGAGACTAACTCATTATTGTCATTTTCTAACAACCAAGCATCCAAATATATAACTATAATAATTTCAAATAATTATTTCTTTTATATACAAAATAATTTGGGCAAAATTATTTCATTCACCCTATTTAAAACAATATTGTGTCGAACTGTTCTATTCAAGTGTTTAGAAACCCCTTCGATACAGTTGTCCAGACTGTGCCGACGAAGGTTCATATGCCACTCAATAAATCAACCAGCACAATATAAAACCATTTTATATTCACTAACAAATACGCGCTCATATCTATTAGTACACTCAAAATTCCCACCAGAGCCAAGGTTATCGCCGGCCTAAGCTCTGATACCACTGTAACGTTCTAGGCTTTTCAACCATCGACAGCGGCCTCAACTGGTAGGCTTTTCAACCATCCCAGCCCCACCGTGGCTTACATTGGTACCTCGAATTTGCTTTTACGGCCAGCCTCTCGACTCGCAACCAACCCCTCAATGGGACATGTAGGGGTAAGAGTCTCCCATTCGCCACCAAACCGCGAAGCGAGAACCCCCTATCACGCTGTAATGTAGCAAACCCGATCCCGGTCTCTCCGAAACGATCAGCGCATTTGGCCAATATTGATAGTCGGTTATTTAACTATCAATTAACATCCACAAGCAACCATCACACAATAAATAATTTCCCACATTATTTATTTGCCCAAATATCTTTCCAAGATATATTTCCGAATTTTCAAAACTCATTTGAAAACAATTTCAAAACAGTTTCCGTTTACGGAATACATTTCCAAATATTTATTTCCTCTGAAACACCAAGTACAAAACACTTAGATTTTAAAATAATCTTAAAACACTTTACTATAAATATACTTAATAATATTGAAATTTAAAAAAAACTATTTTAATACCTTAACAAAATATATACTTAAGAAATATTTAAAATGAAACCACTTTACAAATATAAACTAAATTTCTCTTTTTAAAATATAATACCAAATCACTTTTATATAATTACTACAATAATAGATCTTTGAAAAATACTTACTTTAAAGTTTAAATATTTAAAAAGAATAGGTTTCCTAAAACATACTTACTTAGGAAATT